>CM050840.1:17667947-18952114 GCA_027580175.1 Siniperca scherzeri
TAAACGCATCACTCTATTGATTTCATCCACCCTGACAATCAGAGGGGGAGTCTAGATTGACAGCTTGTTCAGGATGGATAGTTGAAAAAAGATTTTATGGTAGTGTTAGGGGTTATAAAGTCACCACCCTCATGGGTCTGCAGATACAGCCACCTTGAAATATATGACTCCATATACGGGCCGATCCCCAACAAGCTCTGTGGGTGGTGTGTTACAATGACAGAAGGCAGTAAAGAAACCAGGGACAAAGAAAAAAAAAGAGTTTGACTATTTGTTTTAAGAGTTAAGAGTTCTTGTCCACCCATGCTCATTTTGCAATACCGTCTCTTCCATTTTAAAATGTACTGGAATATCATTCAAATCTACACATTAAATGAAAATTATACTGTAAAAACATTAAACTGAAATATTGCAGAATCAGTTCCAGTGAAGTGCAACAAACCTAGAATGGATGGCAGAGAGAATATCTCAAAATGGCTGCCTGTGTAGCTCTATTTTGCGATCAACTGTTACACACACAAACAGTGAAAAGTGATGCTAACTTTGTCAAAAGAGACTAATGACGTGTCAGTCAGAGTTTAAAGTTTAAAGACAGAATACATTGTCTTGTCGACTCTACCTCGTATCAGCTTTTATCTTTTACTGCTCCCCAATTGTCTCAATTTCTCACCTTATTTGCTACTTTTGCTTTTGAATTCACAGTCAAATTAGGTTGGAAATATTTGATTGGAAATTTTATATATCAAAATGTTTTTGCTCCATTGCAACTATGAGTATTTAGATAGATCAGTTTGTGCTGATAGGCTAGCTGATTCACCTTCTGTGTAAACAAATTGTGTCGTTGAAATTTATTATTTTTAAAGTTATACAATCGCCTTGATAGTTTCCCAACTTGAGAGCAATTCAAAATGGCAGCCATGAAAATGAGGTCAGCTAGACTGTTCAGGGGTTTCAACCTCAACATCAGTAATGAGGAGGGAAACCTGGGAGCCTTTAATGCTGGTGCTTAGTTATTAGCAATCTGTTATGAGGTCATTAAGCTTGATTATGCTGAGTGGTACAACACACACAGACACAGGTATTGTAATCTTATACTATGTGCTCTCACATTACAGTGAGTGTCTGTTTCTCTGGTGCAGTGTAGTGTCTGTGATTATTGGTGCTATCCATTCTCTAGGCTTGTTTCTGCAGTGATTTCCTTTAAAACCACACAATGACATCTTTCCTTTGAGCTGCTTTGGGATTTGAATAAAAATCCACCGTGCTGGGAGGTCAGACAACAGTCACTCGCTTTAAGTTTGATGTAATTAGAGAAGCCGTGAAAAAATGGACCTCCCAGTCCTCCAACTTCATCTCGGAAAAAGAGGGTTGGAAGATGGGGGAGAGGCAGATGATACATAGGGCAGGAGACATTTTGCTGAGTTTATTCATAGAAAATGCTTAAATAGGTCATTGTAAAATAGTTTAAAAAAGTGACAAAGGCTCAGCTTTCATTTGTGGGCTATAATTGCACTGTTTTTTAACATGGCACAGGCTATCGAACCAGGTCTTCCTACATTCCTGTGTAGCTTTCCTTTTCTATCCTCATCTCCTCCTCTCATCTGCATTTCTCATCTAATCTTGGAAGTCTATCTGTTCTCCCTTCCCTCTTTCTTCTCTCATCACGGTCTTGTTAAGTGTTTGAAGATTGTAGTGTGAGATTTCTCCTCGTATCTATCGCAGCCATGTCGAAAGGAGTTGGCAACAACTGCACCCTACGCTCCCCTTCTCTCTATGTGTGCACCCATGCACACACACACACACACACACACACACACACACACACACACACACACACACACACACACACACACACACACACACACACAGCACTTAACAAAGCTATGTCCCATGCTCTCCACTGCTTGGTTTCAGGAACAGAGTGTTTCATTCAGCTCTCCCTTCTTTAATGGCACTGCTTTTTCTATCTTTTCCTCCATTTATGTCCCTTCTTCTACATCTATTTCTGACTTAAAAGAGCACACACACACACACACACACACACAAGTATACATAGAACACTCACACAGTCATGGAGAAATGCTGTTGCCAGATTACTCCGCAGTGTCTGCAGTGAACGAGCACAATCAAGTTAGAGTAGGGCTGGCTTGCTTCTCTCGCCTGCTCACTGCATCCTTTTAGATCTCCTCTAGCATAGCAACACAATGCCATTATAATGGACCATAGTCTCTCCCTTAGCATTAGCGTAGTGTAGCCTAGCCCAACACTGCACCATGTTGGGGGCAGTGAGCTGTGCTAAAAGACAGGGAACGGAGAGATGCAGGCAGTGAGAGTGACATGAATTAAATATCGCTCCGATGAGCCTCTTCCTTGTTTCACTCGTCTCTCCATTATGATGGAAAGTCCCGTGGAGCATGAAGTCAGCCTTAATTGTTCTGAAGTAGTGGGCTAGATGGGCACAAGGATGGATGGATGGGTGGTAAAAAGGGATGACTTGTAAGAACGTCCCTGTGTAACAAGCAGCGAACAAGCTGTGAGCACCGTGGGGGGCTCTCAGGAAAATGGCATTATTCATGTTTTATTGGCACACTCAATTTATTTGTCTCTCTGCCTCTCCCCCTCACTTTCTCAGTCTACATAATGTGCAGCCAGCACTTTGCTCTTAAAACTTCCGCTTTGAAAAGAAAAAGGATGCTGCATCACATCCATTAACATGAAAGACAACTTAAGAGGTCTTGTTGAGCCTGACAAGAAACTGGAGTGTCCTTGTGTCTGACTGTCTACTGAAAGCCACACATGCTTCACATCTGCAAACTTTCAATCCTATAGAACGTAAAGTAGCAGAATATTAATAGCCTCAGCTCATGCTTGTATCCATACTTTGGCTAGTTGTGTGTTTTAACTTGTCGCACCTAATGTTTTATGTGTTAAGTAAGGTATGAAGCATGTACTGTATTTTGTACATGAAAATGTGGAGGACATAGTTTGCAATAAGTCAGTGTGACAGCTACATGATTTGTAAGTATTCTGCAAGACACTGTTATGCATTAGCTTATAATGTAGGCTTCAATGGCTATGAATGTGTCCCTCTACATTTTAGTCTTCCTCAGTTTAAATGCTGCAGTGAACGACTTTTTGGAGAGGACTATTTTTAGTTTTCAGGTCATTTGCAACTTGTCTCAGCACTCTCGGTTCTTTTAACTGCAGAGTCCTTAGTATGTAGTCCTTAAAGTGTCGTGTCACATCATGTAACTGACGTAGTGCAGTGAGCTCTTCGCTTTTAGATTGTAGTGTTGCGGAATTCAGCTGACTTCAAAGATAGAGGGAAGAGAATGGGGACAACGAAAGAGTGACTCAACAGCTTTCTGAGCAAAAAAGCAACAGAGAGAAAGAAATAAAGAAAGAAAGATGGAATTAGCACAAATGAGAGAGTTAAAGATGGAATAAGAAGTACAGAGAAAACTGGAGAGTGGCCGAGGGGCTTTTAAAGAAGCAGTCTTTAATTAAGTTGATAGTGTGTGGTTATTAGCGATAAGGTTTTTGCAGAGAAAAGTCAGTGTGCATCCTATCTACCCCCCCTTTTGCATACTGTATGCAACCTCTGATAATACCAGCACTGTATACGCTATTTACGGATCCTGCAGATACAGAGCAACATTATCATTCATTTGGAGTCGTGTTTCTGGCCACCTGATTAATGTAAGTCCAATATTTACTCTCCTTTTAGCTCTGTGTTGGTCACCAGTCAACTTCTGAGGTGATATATGGTGTCTTTTTAGCAACTTAATGCCTCCCTATATTCACCAGCTAGTCGCTAACTTTATCCGTCCTGGGCAAATACTATACAGTTGGTTCATTAGAGCTTTTTAGCTGAATACATCTGCCTGCTGGGGCTGGAAACGAGGTTGATGAGATTGGTGAGACAAAACCAAAACAGTAAAGCTTAAGGGAACTGCAGAGTCTGATGATACTTTTCTGTGGGTTCTTTACTACGAGCACCTTTTCACATTACAAGTTATCATTTGAGACATTTTTCTTATAAAAATATTGATTAATGCAGCTTTAAGATTTTCTAATAACAAAATAATTCATACAGTGTACAATATGGCCATATGCGGGCTTGTGAACCCAAAAGTTAACATTCTGGAATGTACCTTATACAGTACATTATTTTAGCACCTGTTCCTATACGTTCTAGTTTGGTGTTCCACTTCCCTCCAGCTTCAGCATCACCCTTCTTCCTCTTCTCCCTCTCTGTCCTTTTCCCTTACCCTCCCCCTTCCTGTCCATCTTATCCAGCCTTTGGTGCTTTTATAGGCTTTTTTTGGGAGGACAGGCATACAGCAAGACATGGGGGAGGATTTAAAAATAGCAGAAGTACCCGAGGAAGGGTGAATAGGAAGGGAGGGAAGACGGATGGAAGGAGGGAGTGTTTCAGGGTCAACGTTGACAAATGGGTCTGCGGAGTTAGCCGGGGCTCCGGGGAGCACCGACAGTTAGGTCAGCGCTCCCCAAGGGGAAAAGGGAAATGGGGTTTTTACCTGCAGAAACACCTGAGAGAGAAAGAGAGGGAATGAAATAAAGAGAGGGATGTAGAGATAGAGAGATAGAAAGAGTGAGTCCATAGTATTTGCGAGAGAGAGAGGTATTTTAGCTTCACTTCCCTGTTATTTAAAGATACAGGGCAGGGTTTGCAGTCACATTTTGTGTAGAGCCACAGCAGCTGGCAGCAGTGTAAACTTAACATGAGTCTGTAGTAGAGTGATTTACCCAAGTATCCTGCATGTTTGTTAGGGAAATATTAAAAAAACACCCATTATTCCAGGAACTACATCCATATTTGGCCACTGTGTAGTACACAAATTTTGACCAGTTCGAACGTTTACTGACATGCAGGTAGTGTGATGTTCATTTAGCAAAAGATAAGTGTCAGGGCATCTTGTCGTTGTTGGGTGATGGATGGAGGCCTAGGGTTTGTGTCTTGTCTCATACCAGCAGTCAGCAGTGGCCTATTAATAATTAAAAATGATTATAATCCTTCTCTAACCTGAACCAAGTGTTTCAGTCAGCTAACATAATCATACCTTAACCAGGGTTTATTTATCATGACCACTATTTTTCCCTTAACTAAACCAAATAGTTGTGATTGCCTAAGAATAACCAGGCATAGAGTAGTTACAACATCAGTGCCGTAGCTAAGGAAACTGAGGTCCTGTCCTGTGCATTTTTTGCTGGGAATTTGGGGGTTCCAGCAACCTAGGGGATGTTTACATTTAACAATTAAAAACAAAAACTTTGTGAATATTTTACATTTAAATTGTATTACAAAAAATACATAAATAAAGAAATCTTCCCCATCATCTTTTTTTTTCCTGGCGGTGTGGAGAATGCTTTGAAACAGTGTTTAGACCTCCATGTTGAGAAATCAAATGTTTTGAAAATACAATTGAACTGGTAATGAAATACACATAATGTTTTATGTACTATGCAGAATTAATTAATTAATTTTTAAAAAGGTGTCCCTTGTCGCTGAATTTTGGGGTTTGCTGAATTATCCGATATCAATATTTGGTAAGTGGGTTGCATTATACCTCTTTCATGAAGATCTACATCTTGACCATCATAATTCTCTTAATTTTACGGAATTCTTGTTTTTTGCATAGATTTTTCATAGATACTAGATACCTTATATGATTTTGGAAATCCTACACAACAGTTGTTTGTAAAGACGTTGTATTTCTGAAACATTATAAGAGGGCTCAAATGAATTTGCTTGGTTGTAAAGTGGTAAAAAATCTGAAATTGAAAGATAGCTTATTTTCTTTTGCAAATGTGCACAAACAATACTCAACTGATCTGGGAAAAGTGTACCACTAGTACCAATTCTTTACATTTGAGATATTGTACATCCCTTTACAGAACTTGATATAATGATACATATATGTCCTTAAAATACACTTTTTTACACAACTTACCCAACAAACCAACTCCTTGTCCTCACGATAAACTTCTTTCAACACCGTCTCCAGGTAAACCACCACTTTGTGCCTAGCCTAGGTAAGCTGTCCTTGAGAGAAGTGATCCTTTATTCTCTTCAATGCAGTAAACCCACGCTCTGCCTGGCCGACCCTGGCTTTCTGTGCTCGAATACTGAAGCTCCTGAATGAATAGAGATTGAGGTTTGTTATTAAGGGGTTTGAATGAATCGAAATAACTGACTTTCAATAGCTCATTTAGAGGCTTGATGAGGAATCATGACAAGGTGAGTTTTTCAGCACAAATGCTGAACAAATGTGTGCAGCAATTGTGCCTTGGCTCAAGCGTGTGGGTGCAACGTGATAAAGCTTTTTTGTATGTCTGCGTGTGTGTGTTTGAGATGTTAGTTTAGTCCAACCTTGACAAGGAGGAGAGGGCATTGTCAGTGCAGACCCACTGAGAAATATGCCATGACAGAGAGACATGCACACTCACACACACACACACACACACACACACACACACACACACACACAATGACTGCAGAGTTTCCAAATATCATTTACATTTATCTACTACTTAAATGCTGGCGGTTACAGTGTGTGTGATCCTAAGATATGCCTGTGCATTTAAAAAAAGCACAGGTTCTGAGGCCACACAGCACCTGCAACCATACACCATGACACACACACACACACACACAATGTTAAGCACAGTTAGCTATTGATGAAGACTAAAAGCACCCTCATTTAACTATGGTCTCCCTGCAGTATACTAGCTGTAATTTATTACTGTCTGCAAACACACACACACACACACACACACACACACACACACACACACACAGACACATAAATGATGGCTTTGCAGTGCTGTCACTGCAGACCAAGGCCAGCTGAAGCTATTCATTTAGCATTCTGCTCAATGCATGTGTATTTTGTATGTGTGTTTAGGAGTATCCTATAGCACACAACAGTAAAAACAAGTAAAAACAGCTACTTATTCGATACAGTAGTTCATTCATCTGTATGTGTACTTGGCTACCCTCACTCAGTACATTTCTCCAACAGCAAGGTTTGCCTTCAATAACCAATACACCTTCGCTGGTGTAGAAAACTAAGGTAACTAAAGTAGAGACAGAAAGACAGAACACTGATACCTTTAATATTGCTTATGTAGCATTTTAAACTATACACTGCACTTGATAGACATTTGAAAAAAGTTTGTTGTTTTTTAAATACCTTTATACAAAGTATGTCACTTACCATTTATTACCAAACATGACTCATGTGAGTGTTTTCTGATCTTCTACCTTTATGATTATGGTGTGGTTAACGTTAAGCAACTAAATCTACTTGGTTAAGGTTAGGGAAACCACCATCATGGTTGTAAAATGGTGGTACATTAGAAAGTGGCAAACTCCGTGTCACATGCTTTGCGGGCCGTCCATGTCAATCACCTCCCTAAGATGTTTTGTGCCTTTGCTACTGAAAAATGAAAATACTGTAACTAGGTTTCTTGTCAGGAAAATATATACACACCAGCCATAAGAAATCAATATCTGCTAAATTATCCAGGTATTCTTTTATGTCTTATTCTATTCTTGCTCTTTGGTTTAGTGCTTTGTATGCATACTGTGTAGTCTTTTTTAAGCTGAACTGAGTCTTGTTTCGACTCTTGACTGTCATTTCTGTTTTCTGGAGCCATTTAAAGTCTGTGTTTTACACAGGAAATGAAGACAAAGGAGATAAGAGCCCAAGGTCTAGACAACACAGACATCACACTGAGGAAATTGGTCATTTATACACAAAATAATTCCATTCGTGACTTTACAGAATACAAACACAAGTTAGAGACACCCATTTCAGCTGGAGACTTTCTCAGCATTTAATTAGCAACTTTGTATTTGTCACAAACTGACAAATAATCAGGGTGGGCTCTGCAGTGCGATCACAACAACAGAAATTGGTTTCTCTGTTACCTCTTTATCTCATGAACAAGGAAATGTTGCAAATGAGAATTTAATGAATTAACAGTTAGCATAATAGTTCTCCTCCCACGATGCTGGTGATGATAGATATTTTCAGAATGCATTTAGAAGAGTTGGGATAACTTTTTTGTGTTCAGCACCCAAAGCAAACTGCACTTTGGAGTCCGAAAGATAGCAAAAATTATGACTAAAACATATCGAATCATTGTATCAAAGGCCTGAGATGAAATTTGGTTGTCTGAAAATTGTGCTAATGTAGCTCCAGTTTGTCCAAACATGATTTATTAGCACAAACATTTCCATACTAATAACAATGACAGTTTTTAGGTAAACAAGTGCAGGATTACTGCATATGACTGCAGAGGTGATAAACTAGCCTAATGGGATCACAGCCCCTCCTTACTACCTTCCCTTGTCTCCTCTCCTCTCCTACTTTCTTCTCCTCAACAAGCCTATAATAACTAAATTAATTTAAAAAAGGGGCCAGTACATTTATGATGGGATGACATCCCTCCGCATCCTCCCCCACTGCTTTGTACTTTCTTTCCTTATTTCTGCCTGCTACAGCATTTTACAGTCATTTTTTTTGTCTTTGAAAGACACACACAGAGAAAGAGTTTGTGTGTGGGTGTGTGTGTTGAAGTGGGTAAATTGTTTTCAAGGTTCCTTCTCAGCTTGCAGTCACATATTCTTTCAGATGCAGTGTGTGTGTGTGTGTGTGTGTGTGTGTGTGTGTGTGTGTGTGTGTGTGTGTGTGTGTGTGTGTGTGTGTGTGTGTGTGTGTGTGTGTGTGTGTGCGTGAGAGCTGTCAGGTGTTCCTGTCCCTGTGGCGAATCATCCTCCGTCTGCTCCTTGGGGGTCGTCGGCAGGTGCTTTCTAAACAGGCCTCCCCCCGGACACCTCTGTCCTTGTCTCTGTCTGAAAGTACCCATATTTTTTTCCTTTAACTGTCCCTCACACCAGTTGTACTTTGAGTGTGTGTGTGTGCATACATGAAGGTTTTTTAAAAGCCAAGCTTCAGTTGACAGCCTGCATGCACTGCCTGCAACAATGAACCGCTTCTTCACTGCCGTTCTACCTCAGAAAGGAACTGTAACACGAAACCTCCGCAGTTTGAATTTATTTGGATCAGACAGATATTTGTGTCAATTAAAACTATCTTAATTAAAAATATGCTGCATTATTTTAATGGACAAAATGTAGTAGAAGGTTGACAGGCAAGTCAAAAAATCTAATTGAATACATCAATAAATAATATTGTTAGCTGTTGTGTAAGAAGAAATGTGAAGTTACATACTTTTCCTTTAACATCCAATCAGTAGGTGAACAAAAAAAACAAATTAATTTACTCTTCTAGTTATCTTTCACTATAGCTCCATTTTAATTATTTACTTAATAGTATTCATTGATGTATTCAGTTATATTTGTGACTTGTCTGATAACCCTTTAATATATTTTGTTTCAGGGATCCATTCCCTGTTTCTTTTAAACTCTACAAAAATAACATACAAACCCCAAATACTAAACCAAATAGTTTAGCAGTTTTACACATATTTGACAAACAAACAAAAATATTGTCATTTTGCAACATAAGGGACAATTTTATATATTTTTGGAATAAAGGAAAGGTGTGACACTCTCACAGCCAAATGTGGACAATGTATTCAAAGGACAAAAGCATGATGTTTGACACTGTGCAAATCCATGCATAGGCTCTATGTCAACCAGGATGAAATTGGCTGTTACAGTAAAATTGGTGTATTTTTACATTTTACTAAGAAGACCTTCTGATGCTTCAAAACGCAGACTATTATGTGGATTTTCCGCATTATGACATTTCATTTGCTATTAAATTATTTCTCTACAAAGACCTTGACTGGCTTGTACTGCACATGGCACCTCATCAGCCTGTGTTTAATAACCTGTATCCCCTAACACTGGTCCTTCTGACCAAAGCTTTTAAATTTTGCATTGTATATGGCCGTACCACGGGGATAGAGATCAATTCCACAGCATTTCAGGCAGTGGGGATAATGAGGCTTTTCCATTGATTAGAATTTAATTGAGAGGCAGCGGTGGGCCCGAGGGAGGGAGGAAAGGCTATTGAAGTCACTCAGCACCCCTCGCACTCCTCCATTCTTCATCAGAAAACTCCTTTCATTCCTTCACTCTTTTTCGCTGCGTGTCCTGCTCCCTCGGCCACTTCTGTCTCCACGTTCCTCCTCTCTCTCTCTCTCTCTCTCTCTCTCTCTCTCTCTCTCTCTCTCATATTGACGGTTTATGGACACAATGGAATTAGGCCCGTCATTGTTCCTCGCTGTATCGCTGACCGAGCGCCGAGGCTGCTGGAGATGATGCATCTGAATGATAGCCGAGTCTCACAGCGTGGGCGCAATCACACCCTTCCAATTTACAACTTAATTCAGCTTAGTTCACTGTCAGACACTCAAAATCTCCTGTGCGCGCACACACATACACATACACACACAGCCTGATAGAAAAAGCAATAGACTGCTTTTACACACATCCCCCCACATCCACTGAGGCAAATTGGTAACCTGCCCTCAAACTTCACGTGTCTCTTACTTCTCCCATCTTTCTTTCTCTGTTTATTCCTCTCTCCATTCATCTTTCTCTCTTTGTGTTTCGGTCCTTCTCTCTCTCCTTTCTGCCTGTATTGCAGTACTTTGGGCAACACTTGATCATTCTAATATGAAAACATCTCTCCGGTCTTGTACACCGAGTAATTGTTCCTCTTCTCTGGGGTTTTTATTTTCTTCAATTACATTCTGTCAGAGTGCTGACAATAAGAGAGATGCACAGACAGGCAGGCCGCGTTCCCTTTCTCTTTTCTTCTGTGTGTGTGTGGGGGGGGGCATTTACTGCTGAATCTCCATCAGATTTCGGATACTTTGTTGTTATTTTACATCTTTTGGTTGGCATGTGGTTGTTTTTGTGTCTGTTTCGTTATGTTTAAGTGGTGCTTTCAAGTGAGACTTAAAAGTTCTGCAGTCACATTTGTGTGAAGTATTTTGTGTGTGTGTGTGTGTGTATGTGTGTGTATACTGTATGTGTGTGTAGATGCTATTTACATCAGTACATTTTATGTCCTACACTGTTGTGTACATTATAATGTTCAGATGAAATTGTTATTGAACGAGAGCGCGCGCACACACACAAACACACACACACACACACACACACACACACACACACACACACACACACACATACACACACACACACACACACACACACATGTTTTGTAGTATATGTGTGATACTGCTGAATAGGTAATTTGCCTGAAGTGGACATAGAGTGACTGAAATGTTCCCAAGGACAGATGTAATTGCATTTCATGTCCTGTAGTGGTGGACAAACACACACACACACACACACACACACACACACACACACACACACAGTGGCATAATAATGAATGTGTACTTTCTACAGAGTGCATTCCTACAGATTTCCATGACATCTTTTCAGGGTATCATTAGCGGGTGTGTGTGTGTGTGTGTGTGTGTGTACATTTTCTTGAATGTGTGACAACACTTCTTCACACAAAAAGGTCACTTTCACTTTAAATTAGGTGGAGGGAAAGTGAGGAGGAGACAACGAGAGATGATGATTGGCAATGGAGGAAAAGTAGGAGATGGAGGTGTGGACCAAGAGGATGAGACGGGAAGAGGAGCAGTGAGTGGGGTGGAGTGATATGATTTGGGGGGAATTAGAGGAATAATTGTGGTGTGGTAAAAAGAGAAGAAAAGAGCTGGACAGGTAGAGAGAAAATAGATAATACAGGCAGAGCAACAGGAAGAAATAAGATTGAATACATTTTATTTTCGTGCAATACCATTAAAATGGCCTGTCCTCAATATTTTAGAATTTTAATCACAAAATTTTGTTTGTTTATATCTACTGAGCCTCTTTCTCAAATTGATATAAAAGAAGAAGTGACATTTGCTGAAAGAGAGGAGGTGAGAGAAAGGTGGAGGAGGAAGAACTGGGGAGAGAAAGAGAGAGAGTGGCAGGTACAGTAACATCAGCGAGTAAAAACTGGTAATAAAATACAGATTACACAGTGTCGCAGCCTGTCCTTCAGCTCTTGGCAGTGCTGCTCATACCATAATCTACATTGTCCTCTGTGTGTAAGTGTGTGCGCGCGTGTGCACTTGTGTAAGACTGACCCTTAGAGGGCACACACCCTTAGGTAATGGCTCCATTAGGAAGACAAAGAGCTGCACTCCTGGCTCAAACACTATCACTCTCTCAATTTCTATCTTTGTCTCCCCCATCTTTTCTTTTTCTTCTCACCTCTATCTCCCCCATCTCCCTCTCTCTCCCTCTCTCTCTCTCTCTCTCTCTCTCTCTCTGACAGGCGGGCATGTATGACATAAAGACAGACAGAGCAAGACGACCAGATTTGTAGCATCAGTTGACTCATAAATTTATCATGTGCAATTTCATACGGGCTGACCTGAGTATGTGTGTGTGTGTGTGTGTGCATGCATAAACAGGAGCAATCTTGCTGGCCTTGTGTTTGAGACAGTCATTACCCCTTTTACCCTCTTCTCATTATCTATTCCACCTCTCATCTCCTCTCTGACTTGTAGTATGCGTGAGTCGGTGTGTGTGTGTATGTGTGTGTCCATTTGTGGCTAGCATTCATCTTAATAAATCAGCAGTCTGTCTCAATTTTAAAGAGATTGGTTTGGGATTTGAATCCACATCAAGTGGTGATTAGTCCAGGCCTTTAACCAGCTCAAGTGGCATCTCTTTTCACTGTGCTGCTCAAACGGATTGTCAGGACCCAGAAAGGGGTTGTGGGAAGATAAAAAAAAAGTTCTCTATGTAGGTTGCAGCCATTGGTCATAATTGCCTTTGAAATACCTGCTTTGCCAATTGTGCTTTCTGTTACACTGTGGTTCAGGATAAAGAATGGCTCTTTATTCAGTAATAAAAGGATATATATTGAATTAATCTCTTAATGACTAACAGGCATGAATCAAAATGCAGGATTTGGATTGGTTGATTAAATTGGTTGATAAGTATTAATGCTTCATTTACATGTTGTGTAACCCAATAAAACGGCAACATCAATCATCAACACCTCTGTACAGGACTTGCTTTCACACTGTTGCAGATATAATATGGCTTAATGCGCCAACGGATCAGGAAAAACAGGTTTAATTGCAGAGCGTTAACTTGTGCCATGTGGCTTTCTTTTGTTGTTGTTAAGGTTGGCCCATTTCTGCTGCACATTCAGTGCAGGCAGACTGAGATTGTGCTTTCAGGAAGACACACTGTAAAACAAGTACAATCTCCACCCAGCTGGTACAATCCCACCCTTAATAAAACAAGAGAAACCGGTTTGCGCTCTTGTGTGCTGGAACAACATCACTTGAAAGACAGTGTGAAAGGTCGGGAGGAAGAAACAGTGAGAGGGAGAGAAAAGTGTCAAACATGTCATCTGTAAATTACAGCATTTAAACAGGCAAATCCACTGACATGATATACAGCTACAAAGATAAAAAGACTAAAGATCCACATGAGGGTTTCTTTTTTCCGTATGTGTTTGCAGGCATGAATAAATAAGCTATAATAAGAGTTTTGCAGCTCAGAAATACAATACAGTTCTCCACTTTGATTCAAACTGGGTCACCCTCCTCCACCATCATCAACTCTCCGTTTAAAAGGAATTATGGTCCTGTCTTACAATTAGACAGCCCTTTGTTCTCTCCTCAAGGTACAAGAGAGAGAAAGGACAGAGGGATGACCGCACCTCTCTCTGTCTGCGCTCAGTGTGAGAGGGCATACAGCAGTGGAAAGAGGAGTTAGTCAGAGAAAGTGAGTAAGATGGCAAAAGAAGCCGCAGTGCTGTCCTGCGAGTGCGTTTGTGTGTGTACGTCAGCCTCCACATAACCCCACATGCCAGCTTAGACCATTCTGCTGACTTCTAAATACAACGTTCTAAATACAAATACTTGAAGGAGCACAAAGAGTTTGTGTGTGTGTGTGTGTGTGTGTGTGTGTCAGTGAGTGTGTGAATGGGTGAATGATAGAAAAAAACCTTCTTATGAATATTTAGGGTCCCTAATCTCTCCTACTCTTTTCCACTGTGTGTGTGTGTGTGTGTGTGTGCATGTGCTATGTGTGTGTGAGGATTTAGGTTGCTGCTTTCTCTGACTAAGCCTGTGTGAGGGTGTGTGTGTGACATCACGCAGCGTTTCCCCTGGTTACTGGGCGTCCCGTTTTGTCACTCAGGGAGAGAGAGGGACAGAGATGAAACTAGTTAAAGAAGTTGTGACATGAGAGTAACTAAAAGAGGTACCACACAGAAGGAAGTAGACATGATAGCAAGAGTGAGAAATCAGATAGAGGAAGAGATGATAATCTGTTTTTGCTCTGGGAAGATTAAAGTAGCCTCCTGCATAGCAAGCAGCTAAGTTTGTCAGCTACTGCCACAATACCAGAAAGTGCGTAGATGTATTTGAACTTGTGTCTCTGTATTTTTCATGCTGCACTAGGACTGAATTTTACTGAAAAAATGCCTACTGCAGCCTGATTCAGGGATTGGTGCTGCAGCAGAAAACATCATCACATCCCGACTAGCTGTCAAGGATGTACTCCGTTTGCCCTATTGAGATTCTGTCTGCAGTCATAGTCATTGAAAGGAAATAACAAATTGAAATGTAAGTGCAAAATGTGTTGAGAAATGCAGCAAGTAAAAACTTATTAATTTAATTTGATTGCTTATACTTTATTTGTTCTTACTTTACACTTAATGTATCATTTAATGTCGAATACAAGACGGTATTATATCCCAGGTTCCACCAAATCCTGAGAAAAATATCTGGCAGGTAATGTATATCTCCTTGTTTGTGGGGAAGTGGTCACAGTCTTTTACTGATGGAGTCAGTTACAGCAGGAGGGACTCAACCATACTGCACCAGCAAACCAAAACAAAAAGCTGACAGCTGAATAGAGCTGCAGATATGGCTGTTGATTCTTAGCAGTATATAAAAAATTAAATATTGAAAGAATATAAAGAATGCAAAGTGAAAGAGAATGGAAATGAAGGCACAGTGTGAGAGAGAGAATGTAAGTAATCTCTAGTTTATTGTATGAGTAAGCAGGTCCTGAGACATGTAGTTATTTAGTCAGCCTGCACAGCAGGTCAGTGCCAGCCTCAGGACACACACACACACACACACACACACACACACACACACACACACACACACACACACACGTACTGTACTCACGAGCAAAATGACTGACTGCACAAGTGTACCATAGTGTAGTTTTTCATCACACACAGAAGGAAAAGATGGACAGCAAATGACACACACACATACACACACACACATACAAGTACAGTACATCCGTTTGAGTCATCATGATGACACACTGAATAGTATCTCTTGGAGGCTGTAAAACACACATATACACACAAATACAGACACACAGGAAGGAAGCAAATGTAGGTTGTGTTACGTCATCACACACACACGCACAGAGGCAAAGTACAACGTGGAGAATGGATGAGGTTTTCACCATCAAACCCAATCAGACAGAAGAGGAGCAATTGGTTTTGTCATCACATACAAACGCATACATATACACAATTTTCAACTTCTTCTTGAGGCTCTTTTTTTTTACATCATACACACACATGCATTAACGATGACAGCATGATTATTAAGTTGTTTTTCATCACCCCAGCAGCAAATCAAATGGTTTGTTTCCCCGTGACAGACACATACACAGTGTGTGCGTGTTTGTGTGTGTACACAGATGTGTAATTCATGCAAACAGCACAGCACGAAGTCAGAGCAGCAGCTCACACTGGCTGACACAGATGAGGGAGAGAAAAGATGAGCAGGGGTTCAGGAACACAAGACACAAGAAGAGAGGATACAAAGGAGGGAGATGAAGAGATCTTGTCAGACAGAGGATGATAAAGTGTGTGTTACACTTTATGTAGAAATATGCATGGTTCATCAAATGTGTTTTTTCTTGACTCTTCTTCTTTCTCTGGAGCCAGGTTCACACCATTCTGTGTTTCTCTTTTATGCGTTTGTCTCTTTTTCCCTCACTCAGACAGTCATTGTGAAATTCAGACCATTTCAGTGCCATTTTGGAGGTGGTTTCTATTTTTAGGGCTGTATTTAGGCTCATTGTGCTGAAATGAAAAGTGAGCTAAATGCACTGAATAGGATGATTCACACAATTCCAATCTCTGTCGTGCAAAATGCAGTGATTACAAGAAGTGGAGCTGTCCATTTTAAGTGCTGGACCACTGCGTTTTTGGGCCAACAAACAACCGCTCTGTCAGAAAACCCCAGAGGAGTGGAGGTGACAGATGACATTTTCAAACATGTTATCTTCCAATGCTCCCCTTTCACATTCAGGTCAGAGGTCACAGCTTTAACATCTGCCAGGCAGTTTTGCAGGAGTTCACAAGCATTTTCAAGAGCTGCTGAGGTGAGTCCAAGGGCTGTTTTTACATGTACAGGATGAAACCCTAACTCAATTTCAATGCTCCTCCTCTTGTTCTTACCTGTTTTTATGTGACAATCATTTATCCCATTAAAAATCTAATATTTCTTCTTGGGGCCAAGAAAAGGAATACATTGGAAGCTTTGTGAATGTGGCCACTAAAGTATAATTTAGACATTTGTTTTGACCCCCCCCATCCTTAGGGACTGAACTGAGGAAAAAAAATTATAACACCTTTCCAAGACAAATAGAAAGTAAAGTTTTGTAATGTCAAGTCATTATTCAATGAGCCTTCACTGTGTGCATGTAAAATAATGAAGTATATATGATATATGATAAGTATATCATTTAAAAATGCCATGACTGCATGTTGGGAGCTCTCCATGGTCCTGATCCTGTGGGTGTCAGCAGACAGTGTGGACAGGAGTGAGTGCCATGGACAGCTCCCTTGCTGCTGAGGGTGTCAGATGCAGGGGAGCTGTCCGTGGTACTCACTTCTGTCCACACTGGCTGCTGTGGTTACTGCCAGTGAAGTTTCAGCCAATGACTACCCTGTCTAACCACTGACTTCACTTAACAGTTTTTATATATTTGATGCTAATTTCAGCTAGTTGCTACGTCTCGTGTGTGCCTTTTTAGTCTGACATCCCCAGATCCCCAGAATTCTGTTATTAAAACAGCTTTCCAAATCATCTTTATCTAATTGTGGTTGTTTTCTGCGACGTAGAGTCACTGTCACCAGGTCTAGTTAAGTAACCTTGTTGGCTTTAATGTTTTTTGTTTGTAAACTTCACATCTAGTCTCCAGGCTCTGTCTGCACCTGGGTTCTTATGTGACTACTTCTGTCATTTTTTCCATCTTTTGTGCTTCAAGATAATAATAATGCTTTGGATACTTGAATTATTGAAGGGGCACTACACTGATTTTACACATCTAGATCAGTTTACTTGTACTGTGGCTCTGGAGGGAGATTTTCAGCTTGGGCTGAGATTTTTAACAGAAAGCTTGCATTACAAACTGGGGCCGTGGCGTTTGGGAGGGTCTAACAAGATATGCTATTATAGTCGCATTATGGGAGGTGTAGGATCCAGCATTTTTGGAGCTTGACCCATACTAGGGAAGAAAAGTCAAGATATCTCTGCCTTTACTGCATCGATTTTAAAATGTTTTTGTTTGTTTTTTAACTCAGTCTCTTGTGAGTTCCCTGACATTATACTGCAATGCTAAAAAGCAAGAATACTTCTTTAAATTAATTCTAGGCCTATGTTGTCAATACATGACCTGTAGCATATTGACTAACAGCGGCAGCTCCTCTAAGTCAAATTTGGAGATATTTCTGTCATTCAAATGTTGCAAATGTAGAGGAAGGATTATAACATTTTTACAAGCATATGTTAATCTGAAGCTGGTTGTAAAAAGGATGGATTTTTGTGCATTTTGTTTGTGTGTAGGTGTGTGTGTGTGTGTGCATATGTCCCCTTGTGCCCAATGCTAATTGCCTTAAAGATGCTATCACAGCTGCCATACCTCTATTGAGCCCTTCTAACCTTCCAATCAATTTATGGAAAAAGTGGCCTGGACAGAGAGGACACACACACACACACACACACACACACACACACACACACACACACACACACACACACACACACACACACATTTACACACCATTCCCAATACAAACATTTTCAGCCTCCCACATTTATTGTCAGCCCTTGCCCACACTTCACTGCCCACCACTACACACATTAGCACGCACACACACCAACACACTGCAGGTTCATTTAGATCGATGTAGAGATGAAGACTGCTTAATTTATTCACCGGAGCGTCCCAGCTAGAGGTCCAGGTGTCATCCTATCTATTGGCATGTGGTGGATTTAAAGTGTATTGGAGTCAGCACTCCTCCCCTCCTGGCCTCCTGCATTAATACACATAATGCTAAATCAACAGCTCTCTGAAATCCTGCTAAGTCCTCTAACCCTTTAGAGACAGGGGGAGAGAGAGGAAGAAAGAGAGAATGTTAAAGAGACTGGCATGGGCTGTGTACACACACACACACTGAGAGGACTTTTGAAGTGTGAGATATTAAGGAAGGGCACAGTGGAGGATAAAATGCTTTATGTTTGGACAAGTGTTAGTTTGGGACCTGAGAGAGAGGGGGAGGGAAAGTGCTTCCTCTCCCTGCTAATCCTTCTTTTTTTCTTCCTCTTCTTCACATCTTTCTCTTCTTTTTCATCCCTTGTTAAAATTAGAGCAGGGGAGGCAGGGCCTCAACGGCATGTCACAGCGCAGGAGCCTAATGGCTTATCATCACAGGCTGGAACAATGATGGCCAAAGACTGTCTTGGGACTTGACTCAGCTCTCGGCTCTAAGGCCATGAAGCCATGGGAATCTTAATAATCTTAATATCTATTTTCATAATATAGGTTTGCTTTGCCCTGCCGGTTAAACTGTATAGGCTACATGTTTTTTCAAGGTTTAGCTTTTCATTTATGTAAACCAGTCTCGGTGAGTGTGTAGTATGAACCTATAATACTAGGTTATCTACATTTCTCCTTTTATATTTGCATTAAACATTAGAAAAACATTCAGACATACAGTATAAAAAATATAACAATTCATGCAAGGAAAAGAGAGCTATGTTAATACTGCCAGATTGCATTGCCACTTCTTTAGTCGTAAAGAAATTACGTATAATGTTCACATATTTATTTTTTAAACATTCAGCAGTTGTGTGTTTTATTTTGTGGGTTTTTTTTTTGGGTGGTGACACTCCAAACTAGTAGGGGCAGCCAACATAATGGGGTTAAATGGTGGTTATATCTTCGCCGTCACATAAATTCACACAGGTGCATTAACTGAGCTTGTTAGGATAACAAATATATACATTATGATATACACTCACATTGGATACAGATTGACGCACAGTAAAAACTACTAGAAGAAGAGACAAGTAGTTGAGCTTGTTTGAATGGCTGGTGGGCCAACATAATCACATTCCCCACAATAAAGTTAAAATGTAGTACATTATTCTGCTGAACATTTGGAGGAAATCAACTTGAAAAAAACTTTCCGTACATTATCAGAACTATAGAAACTGAAGCTTCTAAACATAAGATCTTTCAGTTTGTAGAACACAATGACAGTGGGCTTTCTTGAGCTTTGGTTGCCTTTTTGGAAACTTATATTATTAGCTCTTACAGAGTAACTTACATACAATAAGGAGGGTCACGTCAAGTCAGTTTTATTTATATTGCCCAATATCACAAATCACAAATTTGCCTCAGGGGGCTTTACAATCTGTACAGGATACAACACCCTCTTTCCTTAGACCCTCAATTCAAAAATAGGACGAAACCTCAGGAAGAGCAACAGAGGAGAGATCCATCTCCCAGGGCGGACAGATATGCAGTTTATGTTGTGTGTACAGAATAGACCAATATAATAAACTTACAGTATGGACTAATGAACTTATGTCTTACAGTCTTCTTTTAAAGGACATGTTATTGAAATAGGACATGAGACAAGATTTTGTACCTTGACTGAGTTTCTGAACAATACCAGTTGTCAACCAAAAAGTCTCAATAATTAAAATTATTTATTTTTATTTTGAAGAAGAAATATATTTTGCAACTGGCACGCATTTTTGTTGTGTTATGAAAGGACACCATGTTGCCTAAAATTCAACCTTCAACTAGAATTCTACAGTAATGGAAAAAGATAAAATAGGATAAACATTTGTGTTAGCCAGACGTTAGCATTGTGCTAGGTCAGTGCTGCTTGCTTTACTAGCGCTGTGTTGCGTGCTATGCTAATTTAGTTTTAGCTTGTTCCTTTAAGTGTGAGAATGGAAGGTCAACACTAGCCATAGGCAAGTGTTAAAAGGCGCTGTTTGGACACTGGCTGTGAAATGTTGGTGCCGTCTGTCCTTGAGTGTTTGTTTTTGTGTGTTTTTAAATGTCTGGTTGTGTCTATATTTATTGTTTATGTCTGTGCGTGCATGTGTCTGATGGTGGTGCTGCTGTTGGTGCTAATGGATTCACTGAGAGAAACACTGCTGGCCATGATGTCAGCAGGGGTGTGAAGGCAACAGTAGGACGACGTGTGTGTGTGTGTGTGTGTGTGTGTGTTTGCGTTAGGGTGTGAATGCTTTTGAGTCTAGGGAATAACAATGTGAACACTTTCATCAGTTTAGACCAGCAGGAGTGAGAAATAGAAAAGGGAACGATTAAAAGGAGAGGAGAAGGGGTGGGGGTGGGGTACACACAACAAAAAAGAGAAGAGGGAGAGGTGAAAGAAATGGATAGTGGGCAAGAGAATAGAGGAAGCAGACTTGTC
This sequence comes from Siniperca scherzeri, assembly GCA_027580175.1. Lineage (NCBI taxonomy): Eukaryota > Metazoa > Chordata > Actinopteri > Centrarchiformes > Sinipercidae > Siniperca > Siniperca scherzeri. Next base: position 17,688,764 of record CM050840.1, read on the forward strand.
TGTCAGAGTGATAGAGACAGAGATGTAGGGTGATTAAATGTAAACAAAAAAGTGTCAGACAGAATGAAAAGGGAGCAGTAGAAAGAAAAAGAAACAGGTTTTCACTAAAAGGAGAGGATGGAAAAGCAATGGTGAGAATGATGGAAATGGAGGGCTGCTACTGTTGCTTGCTAAGCCCAAAAAGACTGCAGGGACAGAATAATTATTTAAGGGAGATAGAAGAATGAGATAAAGGGACCAGGGAGGTGAAGGTTGAGAATGATGATCAAATGATACGCAAGGGGACTGATTTTCTGTTGCTTAACCTGTTCAACAGCAGGTGAAGAGGAAGGGGAGACGTGATGTCAGTTCACAGTGAGAGGAAGAAGTCAAGCAGGGTAAGGTGCAATGGGGCCTTAGATTAGATGACATTAGATAGGAGGTTTATTTATTTCTAAATTAAAATCTTGAGGGCATCTTGTCAAAAAATGTCTTTAAAGACTATAGTTGGTGATGTTCTGAACTTAATATGTGTTAATTTGTGTATATAGAAGACATTTTATTTACAGTTGTCCAGTTAGAGACACTTCAGACTGGCAGACTGTCCAGTTCTGATTAATAATGAACAATAGGTCCTTTTAGTGTAAAAACAAAATGTAATGCCTGAATAGGTTGGATTGGTAAAACAGAACTTGGTCCTAAGTCCATTAGTAGAAGCATAGTACAATCATACAATTAAAAAAAATATTGAATGACATTTTTTCTATTCTAACAATAGTGGAAAACATTCTAATTTGAATGCCAATATGCTTTGTAGATAATTTCTGCAATTCACTTTTTCATGATTTTACATGATTTTCTTTCCCCTGCTCAGTGTTATCATGCATATACACATATCTCAGGAAACCTTTCAGACAGCCCTCACTTGCACATACAGTGTAAAGCAAGATAGTGAGAGAAACAGAGCCAGAGAGTCACTGAAAGACAGAGACAGAAAGACATGACAAAAAAAAGAATACTGAGAAAAAGACAGAGCTGTAGGAGATATATTGTTGCTGTGAGCCTGAAAAAATCTCAACAGAGGATTTAGCACTCTTTCCAACACCAAGACATGTGTTTATGCAACTATAACCAAGAGACTATTTTCTTTTCTCCCTGTGTGTGTTCTTCCTTGCATTGCATGTCAGTGTTTACACGCATTTGCCATTTTGGTGTGCATTTGTGTATGTACGCGAGAGGCATTATGTACCTTGTTTAACAATAAAAGGATCTGTTGAAAACTGCATAGATATTTAATTAGTTCTCCTTTGATATCACACTGAATAAATTATATCAGTGAGATATACTGTACCCTGTGCATATGGAAGAAACAAAATTACCAGACATGACCAGCTGGTGATATTTTCATACTGCATTACAGTACAACACTATAGTAATTCATTGTAAGCTATTTATTTAACATTGCTGCCACAGTAAGAGCTTTAACAATCAATGCTTTCACTTTCTACAGTATTTTCTAGAGTAAAGCTCTGTACTGAAAGCCATGAAATACTGACTGCGGTTACATGGGTCACTCCTGTCCCATGTAAATGCTCCAGAATAATCAATCTGAAAGAATGGCTCTAACAAGTATGAAACACTCACTCTCACTTTCCATAACATATATATAAGTAGTAAAATAAGGGCCTGCATCCTGAGCTTGGTCGTATTACGGGCTTTCTGCTGCGCTTTTACTGAAGGAACAGTTTTATTTGAATACACCATAACCAAAGTTATTGAATAGAAAGTGAGCCTTCTGTTTATCTTCCGTACTAGTGCTAGAATGTCAGAGATGTTAAACTTGATGGGTTGACAGTAGTCTTTTGCTGTAGTGACCTTCGAATGAGCCATATGGTTTTCAACATGCACGCCTGCTGTGGGCCTGGACGAGCGGTTAAAATTTCAAGATGAAAATGATATCAAAAACTTGGATCAAAATGTGAAAGTAAGTTTGTAGTGATTTATCAAGCAAAGGTCAAACCTCTTCCCCCACCACGCCTTCTCTTCTTCCTCTTCTGTCTCCCATCTCCATTCATCATGTTTACGGCGTTGACATGTCCGCCCTCACCGCTATCAATTAAATATACTGTCAGCCACCACATCCCCTCTTTCTGTCTCTCTTTATTCATGTTACTCTCTATTTCTCTCCTCCTCTCCTTTTTCTATTTGTGTATCTCTTTGCAACACAGTTGGTCCAAATTTAAGACTTTTATTTATAATGTTAATTTTGGCCGTTCAGCACAAACTTTTTTCGGCTGTGTTGTTACGGGTTTTTGCAGCTTTTTGAACATTTTTGCTTCATTGAATGGCAGTGTATCTGAACATATTCAATACACAGTATACCTCTCTGCTGCCAAGTCTGTGAGGCATGAGCCTTGATCCCGATGAGATAAATATAATCGTCATTGTGTCGTGCAAAATGGGACCAACCTGAGCTGAACTGGACAGAACTGGGCCATTTACAAGCAGAGCTGTTTTGAGAGGTATAATATGGGTTTTCTGCAATGAGAAGTGCCAAACCAGGCAATGCTGTGCTGTGCTGAAATGATAAAGAAAGTGCGCCACAGTGGTAATACGTCCATGATGATGGTGGTAATACGCAATAAGCAAGAAAAATCTGCAAAACATCTTTGTGGCTTTTATGCAATCATTGCCAAAGCCTGCGCACTAATTGAGTAGTTTTGCTTCAAAATAATTTGCATACATAAAAATGACAATCGAGAGAAAACAAAAAAAGGTCACAAACTACTGTAGCTGCACTTACCAGGAGAGTTGTCATAGCAACCAGTGAAATGCAGCTAGTATTATGGGAGTCGTCAGAGCACTTGAAATGTCTCTTTGACCAATCACATTGCTCGGCTGAAACTACCCGTTGTATAATTTAGTATCATATCTTTTACTCCGTACAGCTGCGCCAGTGTCTGGTTTACTTGGCCGAGGCTGAGTTGGGATGAGATGGTGTGCTACATTACAACTGCAGCCAATTCGAAGGAGAGGAGGGGATGAGCCCTACTCTTTATTTATTCAGCTTTTAATGTTGTGCAGGACAAGTTGGCTGCACCCATTTTGTCTGCGTGAGAGAGTTTGCCTGCCAGCCAATCAGGGGAAAAATGGCATCTTTCGCTGTGAAGGAAGATTGTAATATACGCTAGAGAGGCTCTGCAGCATACTGCAGGAAGGTAGAATTGATTTACTGCTGAGAGTTTGCATACACTCATAACAAAAGAGAATGAAGAGAAAACAAGTGTGTGTAAAGGTGACAATGAAAAGAGCGCAGGTTGTTTCTTGCTTCTGTGAGACCTGTCAAGGCATGTTACACCATCTATCGCCACACTGATTGTTTGAGTCACAGGCAAATGCTTTAACCCCCCCCCCCGCATATCACAATGCATCAAGGATGGAACTAACATACAACCTGCACTAGTACAGCTGAATTTTCCAATCATTTTATGCACAGAATAGAAATCATAGCGATAACACAGCCACCGTGTACAGAATGTGATCCAGGTTAGTTTCATCAGTGTACCTTTATCATTTCACACAGGAGCGACAGTGCATGCTGTGCCATACCGCATCATGTTGATCTATTTAGTGCAATACTGTGCTGGCCTTTCCTAACATGTGCTGTGCTTTGCTCCTCTGCTCCGGTGTGATGTGTGCAGTGTGAGGCTGCAAGTCTATAATTCATAGACATATGCACCCTTTCCTTTAAAATCTATCCATAATTGATTTTGCCAGGGATGGTTAAGGGGCTATCTATCTCTGTGACTCACTACTGAGCGTGTGTGTGAGAGTGTGCTTGTGAGCATCTGGGTGTGTATGCTCATGTGAAAAAGAGACTTGAAAGAGGTTGGCGAAAGACTCATAATGGGAGAAAGGAGCATGGCGCAGTGCAGTGTAAAGTGCAGTCTCTCTCTCTGTCTCCCTCTCTCTTTTTCAGATACCTCCCTTATGGGTTTCTGAGAGAAACAAAGGAGCTTTACTCACCTCTCTCCCTCGCTCACTTGCTCCTCTCCCTCCCACCTTCCCTCCTTCTTTATTTCTCTGGCTGCATTTCTGTCATTTCCTATTCTTTTACACTCACTCCCTGTCTCCCTCTTTTCTCCCCTTGGCTGTTTTGCTCTATAGCTAAAATGGGTCCTCAGTCAGTGGCTTTGGAACCATTAAACTGCTCTGAATGAATTTGATTTATTATATTTGATTTTTTTCATGCATTGTACAAGTCAATGAACAAAACAGTGCTACTGGGAATGCTGTGGTGCATTTGGTGACTACCACTACCGTAGGCCTGTGTTACTAATGCCATCAAGGCTATGATGCAACTTGTGGTAACTCACTGGAGGTTGGTCATGCGATGAGTGTAGTGTGGTGATGCTAGTGAGTAATTTTAGTTTGGGGAATATGATTTTCAGACTTTGGGTCACTGACCTGTTTCTTAGTGTATTCCCACCAAGAGCATTAGCATATTTTGGGAAGGAAACATTGAGATAGAGTTATAGTAGAGGAAGAAATGAAAGGGCTGTTAGGATGGTGTTTGTTGCTGCCTGAGCTGATGTTTAGTCTGGGGAAAGAAAATAGCTTAATATCAAATAGATTAGGCTATAGTCATATTAGGTAATATAATCATAATTAGTAATCTTGTGATCAAGTTGACATGGTGAGAAAAAATCTGATATATATAGTTCAATGGTGTTTAGTGGCAGTGGTGGAATGATTTACTTAATACTGTAAAAGTTCAAGTTTTAAAGGGAACTTGATTCAGTAGCTCCACTTTATGATACTTTTTACTTCTACTACACTACATTTCAGAGGGAAGTATTGTAGTATTGTATAATTATAGTATTGTAGTACTATTATAGATTTGTAATTTTTAATCCACTACATTTATTTGACTGCTATAGTTTTGCATGCAACATGAGACAATATGATGCATTTTAATAGATAAAACTGCCCAACCGTACAAAAGGTTTGTTAAATTAGCTCCACCTCAATCAGCTTCAACATTAAATGCTGCATAGTTGTTAATGTGTCAGTAATAATAATCCAATAGTATATTATTTATTTGTACTCTGAAAGGAGCTGTTCTGCATAATGAGTATTTTTAGTCGCCAAAGCTCCAAAATGGTCATCAGTGGACATGTCTCACAGTGCAATCTAGGACCAGATTGATCATGTTTCTCTGATTGTCAACTTTCGTCTCAGAAAGTCCCAAATCACAAAGTGCAAAGGGGCCTGTGAAGAAGCTGAGTAGTAGTTAACTTCAATAGTCCATTTTGTAATGAAGGTACAAGTTATGCTATGAATAAAAAGTTAGTCCTAATCCTGTGTTAGTGTTAGTCTCTAATTTTGTGTTGTCCTCAGTTTGGAGTGGCCCTAAAAGCATATGTAAAAGGGGTAGTAGTACAGTAATTTACCAAAGAATGGGACAGTACAACAGAAACATGAAGGTGTGGTGGGCCACCCAGCAGATCACAGCCAATTTAATTTTAAATAGGAGCGTAAAATTACTTTACTGGCCAAACACATACTTCAGAGTGCATGAAGTTTACTAATCATAAAGTCTGATATAGTATTTAAACAAATGCAGTAATGTTGTTTCATTATAAAGAACATTAAAATTCTAAAAAAAAATATGGCGAGGTGGATATGGTCACATCAGCACATCGAGCAGTTAGTAACATTGATATTACAGTAGGTTAAGTAACACTGAGTCATATGTTAAGGTGACGTTAACATAAACCGAGATAATTCCAGAGGTAATGCTGAGGTGAGTTTGGGCGTGCATCAGTGATGATGTATGGTTGAGAGAGAGGTTGGGCTGATGGCCCAGGGAGCTAACGACTCCATCTGCTCCGCTCACACACACCATTAAAACCACAGCTGGAGACACACCTCTGTCTGTCTGTTGGTCTGTGCTGCTCTTGCTGTCTTCTTTCCATTGCAAAGTAAAGGTGCTCTATTGGCATGAAACACAAAAGAATCGCAACACAACAAACAAGCAACAGTAAATAAAAACTATTCAATAATAATATACTAAATGATTACCAAATTACACAGTACCTGTTATGCATCTCTTGGTTTTAATTGTGAATGTCCCTTCTGTGGTGGAACTAGTCTCGTTCCACCACTGCCACTAAACACCATCTTCTCTTTGTTAGTATATTTATGTTTCTGTTTACCTTCTATTTTTTCTACTTTTCTTTTTTATATTTCCCCCCTCTCTCTCTGCCCTAATTTCTCAGTTTTCCTCTCTGCACTTCCATCTGTACACACAAACACACACAGCAATGCAGAATTTCCATATTGCCCTACCTGCTTGCAGAGCTGCTGCTGCTGCAGTGTTTCTGCAGCCATTTTTTGCAACATTTTGAACCAACAGAAACCGCAAAGAAAGGAATGCTCAAGTTGTTGTTTGAAAGAGTGTATTGTTGGTATGTTTTACTTTACATTTTATGTAACAATTATGTCTATTCAGCTCTTTCCTCAATATTTCAGAATGATGTGCTGCATTTTTCTCTGTCAGTGCTAGTGGAAGATAGTTGCAGATTTTTAGAGGTGTCTTGCAGAAAAATTCATTTGATGAGGTAATAAAGAAAATACAGACCAAATGACTTCACATATTCAATGCATCTCACAATTTGTCTTGCACATTTATTGCATTACAGCTGATCCTAACACATGTTTTTGGAAGTTAACCAAACTACAGAGGTCTGCAATACTTAACTGAGCTGTAACCCACCTTTAAGTAACACGGAAGCGATACAAATATTGAATATGAGGAATATTGAGTTTATAGAAATATAGTTTTTCTTATGGAAAGTCAAGGGAGTTGGCCACCCCCTGTACCATTTTACCCATCTGCCTCTACCTGTTTCTCATTTTTCATACCTCTACCTTTTTTTCATACCTCTTCCCCTCCCCCATCATTTCTTCCTCCGGCCTGTTGGTACTCCCATCTCCCCTGTATCTCTCTTCACACTCGCACACACTCACACACTCACAGCTCTTGGCAGACAGAAGCCCTGCAGTTTTTCTGCTGACTCTGCCATTATTGCAATATCTCTACTGTTGAATAATTCACTGTAGACTTGCTATCTGAACACAGACACTCATACACAGTACATTTCCATTCATTTGCACATGCGTTACACATGCCCACACACAGTCTCTCTGTCTAACACACACACACACGCACAGACAGGCATGCACATGCCCACACACCAAGGTGAAGACACGTGTGCTTTAATACATGTGTACACACACACACACACACACACACACACACACACACACACACACACACACACACACACACACACACAAATGGAACTGCACTGCTTTCCATTTCCTTTCACAAAATGGAACAATGGGGCGATTTCATTACCCTGTGTAAAACACATGACAGTTTAACAGTCTTGCAGTACATCAATCACTCCCCCACACACACACACCACCTCCTGAATCCGTCGTTTATCTTTATTGTAAGTTAATTACCCCACAAAGTTGCTCGTTTTCATGTGGGAGCTCTGTGTTTGTTGTGGGCTTCTGTGTGTTTGTATACGTCAAATGTGTAAAATCAAAGTCTGAGACACAATTTGTTTATGTTGTTTTCATGCATATCCTGATTTTGATTGTTATATTGACTTGGGCATCATACTTAAAGCCACTATGGGTAGAATTTTAAATTGTTTTACTTAAAATTTCCTGCAAAAACTTAATGTTACAGACACTATAATAACATAATAATTTTACACAAGTTGGCTGTAAAGAAGTAAATAACGATTTGCTTGCTGAGAGTTAGAAGAGAAGATTGATACCACTCTTATGTCTGTAAGGTAAATGTGAACATACAGCCAGCACCTGGTTAGCTTAGCTTAGCATAAAATGGAAACGGGGGGAATCAGCTAGCCTGGCTCTGTCTGAAGGTAACGAAATCCTCCTACCAGCACCTCTAAAGCTCACTAATTAAATTCTAACATCTGCTTGTTTGATCTAAACAAAGTGTAAAAGTGCGGTTTTACAGGTGATTATATGAGTATTTCGTGGCCAGGCGCAGCTAATTCCTGGAGTCTTGTCGTCACCCTGAAGTTGCCAGGCAACCAGCGGAGACTCAAGGAAATCACTAACATCTAACTGCTAATTAATGAATAGTTAACAAGTACAGTAGTTTGTGAATAATTCAGGATAATGGATTGTAGAGATTATTTGAGATCAGACTGCTAGATACTACGTGAGGGAGCCAATATCTAATGATTAGTTCCTGGGTTTTACAGAATCTGTGTACTGACTACTGTTTCATTACTTCATCATTACCTTACCACACATTGTTATGTAATAATAATAATAATAATAAGTAGAGCATCAAATTTACAAACAGTTTGAATGTTGATTCATCCCAATAACATCCATATGAACTAATACAGCGACCTCATACACTGTTTTTCTTTGTTTTAGTATCTGTCCGATTGTTCATTTTCATCAGTAGCTGCCTGTCACTCTTTCTCTCTTCCTCTCTCTCTCTGTCATTCCCAAGTGTCACTCAGTCTCAGTCTCCCTCACAACCTCCTGCTATAGCTGTTGTTAAAGCCTCTGCAAGACTCTGAATGTGTTCCAAATGAAATTGCCAAAGCAGCAGCGTAAGATATCTATCAAGGCTCACCAGCATCGCAGGAGCTTCTTATTAAATCACATTAGCTCCATCGATTCCTGCATTGGCTCGCTCGACTTTTTGTCTCTTTCACCGAATGAGCTTTTAACTCCTGGCTGGCCGCAGCATTACTTAATATAATACTGTAGGAAGGACAGTAATGGTATACTGTACTGTACAGCAGGAAGAGGGTAGCAGAAAAAGCTTATGACAGTACGGCGTGTGTACTTCATCTTTGTGTTTTAGAATAGATTTGTTTTTCAAAAGATTTGATTTTCTCCTTTTACTCTTTGAAGTTGTAGGCAATGTGTGTGTAACTGCAGGGATGGGGGGTTTATTGTTTCACTGGAATTAAAGTTTGATTCTTTGATTAAGTTTAGGGACTTTCATGACTCTATTAGATGACCCATCAAATAACAGCCTGTTTATAGCCACAGCCTCTTAATAGCAACAAACACACACATACACACACAGAAGCTGTCTCCAGGGATCAGAGCTTTACTCACTGTGTGATTGAGTCGTGATTGGTTGAGTGGATTATAAATGGTGTAATGTTGATATCTGAGTGAAATGAGGTTTTGATGATTCAGAACAATTTATGTGCTGAGTAGGGTGGTAACACAGTGGCTGTCTTTATCCGTTTTTGTCTCTTACCTCGTATCTTCTCCCAGTGTGAGTCATTTTCTATGTAAACGTGTGTACTAGCACATGCATTTGTCTGCACGCGGGGTCTGTGTATTTGCATGTACCCATCCAGCGATGATTTTGCTGTTAGGAGATTACGGCAGGTCAGGCGGGACAAGCAGAGTAACAGATTAGTGAATGACAGATGTTCGAGTCTTGTTGTATTGTCAGGCACATCACTGAGCAACCTGGCTGCGCTATTCCCAATGACATAGAAATCAATGGGAGTGTAATCGATAGGTGTTCTGTACTGACAAACCAGCCAGGCCGGCAGTCCCCGGCTGACCCTGTGAACCAATACAAGCGGGGCAAAGCATTGCTGTTAACACGTGGAGAAAATGTTACTTAAGAATTGAGATAAGAAGGCTTTTTTTCAGCACAGTCTTTACTCAAACATCACAAAAGTGGAAAATAATGTTCATGTGTTGTTGTTCTTTAGGCACACATCAGCTTTGGGTTGAGACTGAGGAGCTAAAGTGCTGTAATATATTTCAAAAATCCATCAGAAAGATAGGTGTGCTTGTTCGTCTGTTCCAGCTCTGGGCCCATACTTCTCCATCAGTGCTGTTTGATTTATTCCAACGTTATCCTGAACATTAAAAAAAGGAACAAGATCATTTATGATAAGTAGCATGTTCTTACATTGTTCATTTGTGTCAGTGTATTGAGTTTCTGACATTCATTGTGTCTTTATAATTAGTATGTGGGGTTTCCTCATAATTATATCTTCTCTGAATTCTATTTTTTACTTGAATTCCATTTAAGAGGTCCTTTTTGGGTAAGCAACTTAAATACAGTTTAAAGAACACAATGGAGGAAAGAACACAATTTCCTGCAATGAGAAGATTTTCTGCTTCAACAGGACATAGATAGATACCAAAAACCTCATCAAACAACATTTTGAAAGAGAGATTCTTTTATCTTGGATCAGATGAAGTTGAAATTAATCAGGCCATAAGGTGATTCTCAGTTCAGGCTTTTTATTCACCCGGTGGTCAGACCAACAGTATATCAGAATATAGTATATAAAAATCCTTTTTATAGGGTGCAACTATACAGGTCCATGTAGTGAGGCTACAATGTACATCCATACCATACATGGCCTGGTCCCAGAGTCCTTAAATGGAAAAGCATATACAAAAACATACAGTAGTCTAGGTGACGCCAGATATTCTTCTTCTTGCTTTCCTTCAGCAAATTCAGGGATCCTCCTGGTCCTCCTCTACACATTTACAATTTAGGAACTATAGCCAAAGTCCAACAGTTGCTATACAATATGCATACAAGATATAAAAGTTGATATGAAATGATTCTAAGACTACAAAGACATACTGACTGTGATTATTATTTGTCATCATGCAAAAACCACCTTTCAATGATAAATCAAGATTTTAAGAAACTAAGAAGTGATATACCCACACAGAGGAAAGAAACAAAACACAGACAGAAAGTGTAAAGCAACTTGTGAGGAATTAGCAGTACACTGCACTTTTGCATGTACAGTAGGTGTATTCATGCCATAAATTGTCATATTAAATGTTGTCTGAAAATCATTGGCTATGATGTAAGTGTTGAGAGTCTGTGTGTGTGTGTGTGTGTGTGTGTGTGTGTGTGTGTGTGTGTGCATGTGTGTTTGAGCATTTGCACGGGAAGGCTTGACCTTGACATGCCAATGAATGCATAAGTAGGCTCATGTGCACATGCATGAGTAGGTCCAGCTCCATGCCTTGACAGTGTTATGTGTCCATGTGTGTGTGTGTGTTAGTGTGTGTAGATTGTTAGAGAAAGCATATCAAACAGGAACTCTACACGCCCCAGTTCTTACGTCACTGACACCTCCTCCCCCTTTCTTGCTGCTCCTCCTTCCAGCTCCCTGCCATCATCGTACCCCCATTGATCATCTTCTCTCCACTCAACCGCTTTCTCGCTCCCTTTTCTCCACCATCCTCCCATCTCCATCAGTCTGTCTCCCTCAACACTTTGTGACCCCCTTTCTTCATCATCCCACCCCCCCTCCCCTAACTGAGGAGGGGGCAGTTGGGATGGGTGAGAATCACTACGGAGGAGGAAAATGTAAGTCTCAGCTAGTGTCTTCATTAATTATGCTCTCGTTATACAACATGTCAGGGGAGCAAACCAGAATAAGCTGATGGTTTGGTCTTTTTAGGTTTTTGTTTTTCTTGAACCCCACAAAATGGTCTGCTTTGAATCATGCCAATATCTAGACATTCATTCATATTGTTTGTATTGAAATACACCAGAAATAATGTATCAAGGGTCTGGCAGAATGGGGTCAAATAGTCCTGCAAGACATGCCTCTGTTGTGCTGCACAACCACAAGAATGGGGTTTGAAGCTTCAGCAAAATTCAGATTTCCTGTGAGACTATATGGACTCCAAACATTTCTAAGACTTTCATATGATTTGCCATCCAGTATGGCAAACATGCAAACATTAAAAATGCTCTACTGCCCTAAAATTAAATAAATTAAAAAAATCAGAAAAAGGCACAAAATTATGTAAATACAAGCATGATGGAGTGAAAATAAAATACTGAGCCAAAGATCATGCAATAATATATTTTATTCATCTCTCAGTTGTAAAGACAACATGAAGAAACATGTCAAGTTCTCTAATCAAAGTGGCTTTGACTACTAGAAATATTCTGGGTTGTATCACAGTCATCGAACATGCTCGCCTGTCATCAATCTGACACTGCTTACTTAGTTTTCAAGTCGAGTGATCAAGCTCGAGCAACATATCACGTCATCTCCTGTCAGAAGGTAGGGTGAGCTCCCCTCATCGTTTACTAATTCTGCAACAGCTTCTGTTGACAAATGTCAGTCAAGTCATGTTTGCAGATAGTCATACAATATCAAAGTTTCTGCTAGATTACTCCTGATACTTCTTGACAGTTAAAGTGGGATGATGTATTTTTCTCTTTTCCTAGTTTCCTCAGGTGAGTGGTGCTATAATGCCAACTTTCAGTAAAAAAACATCCTGGACTTTCTGCTCCCTTTTCATCCCTTTCCTATATATAGTTTGAAGGAGGGCAAAGCTCCCTTTGTCTCTGCCTTCCTGTCTCTCCATCTGAGTTTATAAAGATGTAGGTGACAAAGTAGAGGGGGTTTGCTTCACCTGACATTCCTAACATGGTGCAGGCACATGCAGTGGTTTCAGGTGTCACAGCAGCAGGATGAAGCTGTCTTCTTTGATTTGGGCTCATGTTCGGACATTCACAACTCTCATGGCAGTCAGTTTGACAAGTGTGCCTAATGTGTTGGCCCTTTGAAGACTCGGGTGTTTCACCATGTGCCATGTTTATGCTATGAAATGCATTTGTAGACAGACATAGATAGTCTCAGGCTTAATACTTTCCGTATCTCTACTGTATTTTCAGGTGTCATGTAATTATGTGCATGCATATAGTTGTGTTTGTGTCTGTGTGTGTGAGAGACAGAGCTAGAGAGAGAGAGTGTGTGTGTGTGTGCATGTGTGTGTTATTGTTAATAAAGTCTAAATTGAGGCAGAAGTGCTGTGGGTGTTACAGTTCTAAAGAGACTGAAAACACAACTAACTAGGTCATCTTCTCTCTCTCTCTCTTTCTGCACACACACACACACGCACACACACACACACACACACACACACACACACACACACACACACACACACACACACATACAGAGTGTACCTTTAATACTGCCGGATAAAGTAGATTTAGACTCTCTCAGTCTTCTCCTTTATACAGCTCTCTCTGGGCACTCCTCTTCCCTTTTTTGTAGATGGGAGAGCAACTAGAATGAAGCCTCTACATCTCCTCCAAGCTTATCATTATTGAAAGAACCCTCTTTCCATGGGTGGCAGTGGCACCACAGTGGGCAAAATGGCCTTGTGCTGGGAAGGTCGCCAGTTGGACACCATGGATTGACTGGGAAAATCTGCACAGGGAACGTTAACGTCTGTCACTGTCCCATTACCTCTGCAATGACTGTTGAGTTTCTGCTGAGAGACTCATTGGGCAGCTGCCCTGTGTGAATGTGTGAAACTGTACATGAAGTGTGCCATTTGTGGAAAAAAAATAAATCATGCATGCTCACCAAAACCTTTTCCCTGAAATTTAGTAATGAGGCTTTGGACAAATTGCTGCTTTCGGTGCCAGATAGAAACCGAGAAAGAGAGTCAGAGGATTCCAGCCTTGTACATGGACAAATGCCCAAGCTCTTGTAGGCTCCTCAGTGACCAAGGCCGGAACAGAGATGATAAACATTACTAATGCAGTCCTTAGAAGCTTCTTTTTTCTAGGTCATAGTCATAAATTCATTTCTTCATCCAACAACACAAACATGACTCGATCTGCAGTTCCCAATATGCCCTGATGTAAAAGAATTAATCTATTTTAGGAGGAATATTGGTCCTTTTCACAAGCAATAAATTAAATTATGACTTGGCACATTACTATGTACTGGCACATAAGCACTCAGATTTTATACTCTATTGTTTTCTGATCAAAGGTTGCTCCATTTTCCTCACCTTGATTGAGATTGTAAGAATCCCCCCATCTGATGTCGTAGAAACCCTGTTTATATGATAAAAATACACATAAATAGAGTTAAGTGGAACGGGTACCCCTACTTGTCAGGGAGCATTTTGCCCCTCATTGAATAATTTCTTATCATTATTTCTATAATACCTGAAGATTCACATTTACATTACCCAGTACAGTTTGGGATTCTTTGAACATTGTGTCAATACTCTATTGATCCTGAAATGAGAGTCATCTTGACTTCTATCTCCCCTCCACAGAGAAGTCAGAGGTCATAGGGTCAGGTACAGTGCAGCAGTCCTGCAGGTGCTAGGGATTCACTGCAGGACACTTCAGTAGGACAGATGCTTGCCTTTGTGCACACTCTGTCTGCTTTACTATTAGTATTAAATCTACTAACAGGGGAGGATAGTACTATCCTGTAGCTCAGTGTGCATATGTGTGTTTGTACATATGTATACTTTCTTATGAGAGTGTGTGCAAATATTTGCAGGATGAAAAGTGGTTCATGGTAAAATAGTTTTGTATTGAAGGATGTAACTTTGCAGAGCAGTTTAGAGCCATCAAACATCAAAACTTCATATCAAACTGACTGTATACATCTTGTAATGACAGTAAAGTTTCTATGATGAGGGGTGTAGTTCCCCCTGCTGACCACTAGAGGCTCTCTATTACTCACATATAGAGTACTGTACAGTCCACTGCACTGTGGTACATGCAGCACGTTGCTGATACACAACGAGTGTTAAGAGTGGTTCATTATCATGTTTAAACTTCACGCCTCTCAGCTGCACACTGCTTTGATCTCGATGAGTGTGGATGTAGATACACACTGAATCATAAAAGCAGCGAACTACAAATGTAGTTCATGTATGTGTATGAATTATGATATGTATTTCTTATGATATCTGAATGGCACACAGAAACAGATGGGTATGCTAACAAAAAGCTGATCTTAGCAGCTGAGGAAAAGAGATTTGGTAATAACTCAAATTACCAAGCCACATTTTTTAAAGATTAAAACACCTTTTCAGATCTAATCTGTACCCTTTTCTTGATTTTATTGCTCTAACATGAGTTTTTGCCAAAAGATAGAACACCGCTTTGAACCTCTGGAGTAAATGTCCTTACTTCTTAAGTAGTACTGCAGTTTCAGACCTTTTCTATCTACCAATGCAGGGAAGGAATCACTTTCCATTAAATCAGATTGAAATACAAATTAAGAATGACATTCATTTGCTAATGATAGAACGTTCATCCCCAATCATTTTGTAATAGGTATATGAAAAACCTCTCTTATGCCAAAACTTGGTAGTCGATATTTGAGGTTTACATTCCCTCCCTTAAGTGACTGAAAGTGAATTAAAGGCAGACTCTGCTGTCTGCCAAACATTTTTCCTAAAGTACTAAAGTGCAGCACGGACACTAGCTCTCACTGATCCTTCATTATTTGGAGTCAAATCATAGGCAACACCCTCTTTGATTCCCCAGATCGTTAAACGTAATCTATGTCTTTGAAACTTGGCTCTTTCTTAGCAGGTTTAACATTTTGTCAGTAAATGGAGCTCTGAAGTGAATGTGTATCGACCTTTACTCCACCTGCCTGGCTCTCAGATGTGGTTACTACCTGCACTGACCTGGATCCACTCACCTGAAATACAAGTTTCATTTTTTGCTTGTTGAACCATTTTACCTCTAGCCATTCATGGACGTGTTAAGATTTCCTCACATGGGGGAATTCAATTGTGCACTCTTTTTCAAGGTTTGGATATTTGTAGCCTGTGTAAAGAAGCCTGCATTTATAGACTTTTTATGTGTCTATAAGATCTTTCGGGAGTTATGTGTTGCTTTCAGTATATTTATTTCAGTGTCCTTGGGTCAGATCCAGGAAGATGAGGGGTGCATTGGCGTGCATTGCTTTCTGCCATAGTGTCTTTCTGATTACCACAACTGGTACTCAGACAAAAGTTAAAGTTATAGAACATTTTAAATCATACACATGGGGGCTTTCAGCACAATTTCTACTGAAAGCAGCTAAAGCACTGCTAGTTAACTTTGCAGTACAGATTAAGTATGCCTTTTCTACTGGTAATCCTATAGCCACATCAGTAACCTGTATCCATTGTAAACAAGATTTGCATGACTCACAGGTGGCTTGTTCATCACACACAGTTTTCATAACCACTCACACGATGGGCTTGCACGAGTTTTTGGCAGCAGGGGGGAGTCACGACAAATCCGATTCCATTCGATGTAATTTTAACTACACATGATAGACTGGTTTCACCCCTTTCCTTTCTCATTAGATGTTTTTATATTATTTTTTGTTAAATTTTTAATGTATACTTCTTTGCCAGAATTGATTTTTTTAACCAAGTAAAAAAATGTCTGTCTGTATGAGCATTTTGATTCCAATCAATCAATCAATCAATCAATCTATCAATCAATCAATCAATCAATCAATCAATCGTTCAATCAGCCAGAACAGAGGGGAATTCTTCACAGAGCAACAAGAGGCTGCTTATGTCACGTCAGCATCCCCTCCGTGTAGTCCGAGATGCTGCTAGATTTCAGGGAAAAGGAATATGTAGCTCTGCAGTGCTCCTACTGAGGCAGTTTCAAATGGGTATCACTTGTCATCTATGTATTTTCTATGTTTATAGCTGTATTTGTCTGTGTGTGTGTGTGTGTGTGTGTGTGTGTATTAGAACAGATTTTGCAAACCAGCGATTTGTACTTTTTATTAGAACACTCGGTCTGTGTGTGTTTTATGAGATAACGTGTTTGATGCACGCTTGTCCTGGCAGTGCTGTACATGAAGCTTTTGTGTGTTTTATACATGTCTGTGTCTCGTGTGTGTGTGTGTGTGTGTGTGTGTGAGAGAGAGAGAGAGAGAGAGAGAGAGAGAGAGAGAGAGAGAGAGAGAGAGAGAGACATTGTGGATGCCACTGCGTTTGTTGCGCTACTCTCTGCCGCTGTGCTCAGAATGCTGATGTGTCACGCTGCAGCACTGCCCCACTTATCCAGCTAACCTCTCTTCCCTCCCTCCTTCTCTTCCTTCTCCCCCCTGCTCTCTCCTTTATTCCCTTCCTTTTCCCATCATCCCGTCTTTCCTTTGCTGCCTCCCTCACCATCTCTCCCATCTTATCCTCCCATCTCTTTTCACTCTCTTTCATCCCCTCTCTTTCACCTTTATTCTTCTGTCCTTTCTCTTGAGCTGCGCGATCACACCACCTCTATTTCTCCTTTCACCGCATTTCCCAGTGAATTTTTCTCACATTTTTCATGGCTGCTTTGAGTCTGTGTTAATGTGCATGTGTGTGTGTGTGTGTGTGTTCACATGTTCTTAAGTGTGTGAGTTAGACAGTGAGTGTGTGGGTTATGTTGGGTGCCACCATCTGTTTACAGATGTTGACAATGCAGCAAAAAAACACACCGGCCCTCGACCAACCACTCTGCCTGTCTTCCTCTCTCTCTCACACACACGCACGAAACAGCTCTGTTCTTATCAACCAATCACATCGACCCCATCCGCTCGCATCAGCTAGCTCTGAGAAGAGCTACAGCCTGTGACAGCCACAGCCCCCGGCAACCCACATATGTCCATGGCAGAAAGCGGAGGCTAGCGCTGCAAAGCTGTCTCTGTGTTGGCAGCATCTGTCCCTCTGCCGAGCAGAGCCGGGTCCCTGATAATGAAATGTGACCACACCATCTCATGATGTAAATACAGAAAATAACGCTCTAATGAAGATTTTGCCCTACAATGGCTGTGATTTGTGGTGAAATATTGTCAGTGAACATCTGCATCTGGTCACATGGAGTCATGGCTATGTGATAATGAATTTATTAGATAGGATAATGAGCCCTGATCAACTAGAAGATATTCTGTGTGATATCCTCAGTATTGCAGAGAGCGCGCCAGTCTGACTGGTGAGGATATAAAAGGATCAACCAAGAGATGAATAAGACTGCTACAACACAATCCATGCATAACACATGCAGCCAAGATTAAGATCTGAGACTACTTTAGTAGGCATTTTACACAAGGTTACTGGAATTTGGCTTTTCACATTGGATTTCTGTAGATCAGTGCTTCTCAGCCCTACACCAGAGAGGTTTTCATGCCAGACAGTTTTTTATTTTATATATTAGTTTATTTTGGTGCTTCAGCTGCTTGGTGGTTTTGATTAAATAAGAACCTCTTCCCCTGAGACACACTCATCTTCCAGTGCATTTGCATTTCTTAATGAGCACACTGCACTGTGGTCTTGGAGCAGTTTGGGTTCAATGTCCTGCTCAAGGGCTCCTCAGTTGGCAGATACAACACCAGTCACTCCAGTCAGCAGTGGCTAGCTAGAGCTGCAGTGACAGAGGGATCAGACTAGCAACCTTCTACTTACTGGCCAACAAGAAAAGACCAAATAATCGGTATGGAGCTTCAATCTTGGCTTCTTTCTTTACTGGCATAATTTCTGATTTTGACTAAATGTTGCAAAGTGCTTTCTTGACAGTTAAAGCACCTGGAATATATATTATGAGGCAAATGGCAAATGATAGTCTGTTAGGAGTATCCACCCATTAATTTGTTTTCTGTTAGTTATCCGGCTCTTGAGATGAAAGTGAAAGAAGCAAAGTAGCCCAGACGTCCTTCTTTCCAGGCCTGTCCTCTAGCTCCTCCTGGGGGTTCTTAAGGTGTTTCCAGACCAGATGGGATATGTAATCCCTCCAATGTGTTCTGGGTATACCCTGGGGTCTCCTCCCAGTTGGACATACCCTTAACACCTCCACAGGGAGGTGTCTTAATCGGATACTCCTGCTGTTCGTTGCGAAACTAGCACACAAATTCACTATCTTCATAGCAGCAGTTTTCCCTTTTTTGTCATCTTCATCCACTCTGATTCGAGAGCGTACAGACATGGCGTCAAGCTGGAAGGACGCATGTGGTCCAGACAAAAGTTTTCCAATGCTTCCTTTCAGTTGTTCAGATACATCTGACTGGTGTCTGTCTTTCCGAGATACTTGAACTCCTTCACTTGGAGCAGGAACTAGCTCCCAACCTGAAGAAAGCAATACACAGTAGTTGAGACACAGATTAAGGAACTTGGTTTCTGAGTCTCTTGAAAGGAAATGTCCAGGCAAATTAATAATTTTTTCAAACAGTGAACACCGATGAGACTTGCCTGCTCACATGGACACAGATTGCTGTGAGTCTTTGTCTACTTGACAAAATGACCCAACAAGATATGTGTGATACTTATCACAAAACAAAAGGAAATTTCAGGCAGCATCACGATAACATTCCACCAATAGAGACAGAGTCGCTTGCATGCCGCAGGGCTGCATTACTGGGGATCATAGTCTCCTAGATAAGTGTGTTAGATACGCCCATGAATGTGTGTGTGTGTGTGTGTGTGCTCTGTGTGTGTCAAAGCTGTACTTGAACATGGGGTGAATGTAGGAACATCCCAAGTTGAAAGCATGAGGATAAAACATCCTACACACACACACACACACACACACACACACACACACACACACACACACACACACACACAGACACAGAGATTCTTGCTCCTCTATCGTGTTGCTTCCTGGTGGCAAAAGCAGCATGACGGTGTTTGGTATCGACCAGGGAGCGATGTGTAATCCACTCTACGGGTGTGTGTTTAGATGGTTCCAGTGTGTTGTGTTTTCCTGTGTGTGTTGTGGTTGTTTCCAGAGTGAGTGCGGCATGTAAGGTAATTATTCAGACAATAAAGCCGGCCTCTTTTGTCTTTTGCACTCAGCAGAGGATGTTGTGTATGTGTGTGTCTGCCTGTGTTTGTGTGTATTTCTTTGCCAGTGTTTGTAAGTGTTTTCCATTTTGAGACTGAAACTCGAGCACTAATGATGGGTGCCTTGATAATATAAGTATTGATACTGCGAAACCTGTCCTGTGTCTTTTTGTAAAGTATTGAATTTCAGAGGAGTAGGATCAATACTAAATATAAACAATGTAGTCTCCCTCCTCTGTGTTTTGTACAAAAATTACAGTATTTTCTTCTTCAATTTACTGCTACCATACCACGGCACTATTGCCACTTAATGCCATCAAAGACATAAGCTGTCGCAGTGCATTTTACACCTTACCCTAACTCGCTTAACCTACACAACACTCACTCAACTTCTGCAAGAATATGGACTTTTGAGGAGGAATGTGACAAAGTGCGAGTATTGTACACTTGGAAGTGTTAACACCCCCCCTTAGTGCCAAAGCGAGATGCACTGTAGTTAGATTTTGTGCATGAAGTGCCCAGTGTACCATGTTCATTACTCACAAACAGATTTTTGCAGCCAACTGCATTTTTCACAGCAGATGTTTTGACATGTCATGTCAGGCCTATTTGTATTGCCACATGACTAGGTGTAATAAATTATTCTCTCTTCCTTGAAAATATGTGCAAAGTAAGTTTATAAAAAGTATTGGAATCAGCATTTGCCATACCTTCCTTGGTATTACTTGGTGTTAATCAAAACCAACATTTGTTGTATGAGCTGCCAGTACTGTACACAACTTGCTAAAGAATGCTTTTAAAGATTGAGGAAAGTGTCATTTTATTTGTTTTATTTCATTTCATTATTTCTTATTGAGACAGTAATATTTAGCCATGACCACAGTCAAATAGTGCTTTTATGTGTGTTTTCTGTTAATTAACGCTCTTTTAAATACATTTGTATCCTTTTTTTCCCCACTTATTTTCATTTTGTTATCTAAAAAGTCTGGTGTGATGCTACCTTAATGTAATGTCATAATGACAGCAAATATAGGTTTCAGACTGGAAAAAAATATGTTAACCCTCTACTTACAATTACATGATATTTGCTGGCCGTGCTATAGGCTATGTCACTTTGAAATAATTTAAACACAAGAGGTACACAGCAACAAATCCAATAATGATAAAAATCTAACACTAGTAATGCAATCAACTGTACATCTGTTAAAAAAGTGAACAATATTTATTTGAGTTTGTTTAGGTTCGGTTTTAAGTTACAATGTTCACCTACTTTATGCTTCCAGTGAATGCAACTTAGTGAATTTGAAGTTTTTGTGAGGAAGCTGTGTGTGTGTAGCTTTGTCTGATAATGGAGAGTCTTTGACCTGGTTATGGAGGCATGTGAGAGAATGACGATATACACGGATAGAGAAACAGGGAGACAGAGCGAGAAACTTGAAGGAGAAAGGTCTTGGTGAGATAGGAGGGGAGAGAGAAATGAATCTTGGAAGCAGAGAGGGTTTTGTCGCAAAACAGATTTGTTGCTATTGGGAGATTACTGTTTTCATAGAGGGTTTTTTCTGCAGTGGAAAGAGAAAGTGAGAAGGGACAAAAAGAAAGAAAGGGACTTTAACAAAAGAAAATGAGTTTGAGAGAAAGGGGAAGAAAACAAAAGGAGGAAAGAACAGAGAAGAGCAGTGAAGGCAGTAGAGAAGGGAGGCATGATGGGAAAAGGGACAGAAGGAAGAGTTCCTGTGCAACTGTGTTTAGTAGGGCCAACTGGGATGAACTACCTACAGGCAACCTGACCTTGGAGACACTGAAACACACACACACACACACACACACTTAACCCATGGCACACTCACACGCAAAAATACATTACACACATATCATCTGGCATCATCTCTAGTCCTCTATGTGTTTTCTTTTGCGTCTCTTTTCTTTCACTGTTTTCCTATCCACCTGTCTTTCTTTCCTTCCTTCTTCTCTGTCTTCCTCTCTCGATCTCTGTATCAGTACCATCTCTGTCTCTTTCATCAGCCAGGGAAGGATGTAGTGGGGCATCAGGATTCCATAACCCTAACCTTTATCTCCATCAACCACAGTGTTCATAATGACAGCCTCTTCTTCCTCCTCACCTCCTCCCCCTCCCCCTTCTCTCCTCCTTCTGCCCCAGGCTTCCCTCTGCCTAAGCCCAATTAGCCTGTTGCAACTAACGAAAGGATGACTCTGTGTGTGTGTGTGTGTGTGTGTGTGTGTGTGTGTGTGTGTGTGTGTGTGTGTGTGTGTAACAAGCATGAAATAAGATTTGGCCATCCAGCCGATCAGCTCCAGTCGAGTATTTGCCTCCTTCAACCAGAAAAAAGGGGGACAGAGATACACAAACCTTCGGCAAAAAGGGAGAGATGGACAGAAAGATGCCTGGATGGGCTCAGCAGAAATGATCATCAGTGTGTCGTGACTGTTGGGGACCGTATGATGAGGGGTAACTTTTGACATTAAGAGTAAAAAGCAAACAATAGTAGAAAAAATTTAAATTGCTCACATGACAAAAATGCAAACATAACATGTCCAACATATAGTATATCCTATCACTGTATCACTGTTGCTAAGAGGGTGGCATAATTGCAAAGGGTGCAGTAAGGCAAAAGGTTACTGTATATTGACATATCATAACCATTCCACCTAACCTGGTTGGCTGAAATGGATTTCTGAACGTCATATATTCCCAAGAATGCTAATTCCTGTCCATTTTTCACATTTGATACGACTAAATTCCTGTTATTTTTATTGTAAAATGAAATAGTAAAAGTCTGATTCAAATATAAGTACAGATGGATTTACAGTATTTGCTACAGAATTTTTGACTTGTGGGGAATGTCAAAGCAAGCCTGAGCTCAAATCACTCCACAGCCGACATGTACAGGGGCGGCTATTACACAATTCCCCAATCCTGCATATATTCTGGAGTGACACTGCTGTAGCTGACTCGCAAATTTTTTTGGAGTGTTGAAGCAAAGTAGGTGTTTTGATGCAAACCTTGTACCTCTGTGACAGCTAATAGATATATTTAGTTCTCAGTAGTACCATGCAATACTGTAAGTAAGGCTCGAGTACAGCGGGCTAGAGAAAGGGAAGGCGTAGCAGTGCAATTAAGTGTATAAGATCTGCCATTACTGCTCTGTAGCTCTTGCAACCTACATGTACTTTGTGTGGCAGTGCTATGAGCATGCTCCCTGCTGGCCAAGTGTCAGAGAGGGTGTTTGTTGTATAGCCATTATCCTTCACACACACACACACACAGAAACACACACAGACTCCTGCAGGGTCAACAGCCTTTTCTCAGCTGCAGTGGCCGAGTGATGGAAAAAGAAATAGAGAGAAAGATTTAGAAAGAGAGAGTGGAGAGGAATGGAAAGAAGTGGCACGCTCTACTGCATTCAATATGACTCTAGCACTAACTTTCTCCTTTTAAGTGGCTGTAAAACTCTTCTACCCTTGATGATTTTATCACACTGCAACTGAAGCTCATCACCTCAAATCCTTCTTTGGCTAAGTCAACACAGTTTTACAGTTTTTAATATCTTCTTGCAACATTTATAAAAGATATCTATAACATGGTTTTGTAGACTTTCATGACTCCATGTGGATGTGCAGTTTGCCAGAGGATCAAATATACAAGACACTAAAGTTGACAGAAAGAGAACATGTGAGCAGTGTTGGGTAACGTTACGTTTAAAAGTAACTTGTTACATTACAGTGTTACTGAGAAACCCTTTAGAGTACTTTTGCATTACCAAAAATGAAAACCCCTTTGCAATTCCTTGCGCATGTTGGTTATATTGTCCAGAGGGCGCATAGCCTATTGTGAGTCTACCTTTGAATATATTGACTCTACCGTCATTGCCGTCTACGGCCCATAATCTGTAAATCCACAGGCTAATAACAGGAATGGCAGACGCAATATCCCTTTACAGCTCGGTTATGTTTGATTACAAGTAAACGTATATCAAGAGGGTACCGGGGCTCACTGCAGATACCCTGACATTTCATACAACATGTAATTGTTTTTGCAATTCATCTGCAATGAAAAAAAGTTGGAGCTACCCTCCAAGAAGTAGGAAAGAAACAGAAAAGGTGTGAATGTGTCTGGGATTTTCTTTTTTTGTTTTTTTGTGGCAACAAAAGGAACAGGGAAATATGGTAAAATTTTTACAATAACGGATTGCTTATTTGAAAACGTAACTATTACTTGATTACTTGAATTGCAAAACTAACACATTATGTTACTCGTTACAACAAAATAGTAATCTGAGTACTCTAACGCGTTACTTTGTAACACGTTACCCCTAACACTGCATGTGAGATATTGAACTTTCAAATTGTCAATGTTTTGTGAACTCTGAAAGCCAAGCTAGAAACCACAGGCTTCCTATAAGAAAGGTTTATTTTTCATGTAACTCGCATTTGAGGTTGATCTTTTACTTGCAGTCTCGGTAGGAGAGCTGCCCTGGCTATCCGGTTTTTATCCCACAGAAGGAATATCAATTTAAATTGTGAAAGCTGGAAAAAAATCCAGATATTTTGAGTTACAAATTATGCTTAATTTTGCCAATGTTCACACCACAAATTCCATGACAACAGCATCTACTGTAGATCATCATGGAAGCCTAAATTTGTCCCTTAAATCTCAGGGTAATTGGTTGCATTAGAATAATTTCAAATAAATGATTTAGAATATACACAAACACTATTTATTGTAGTTGTTAATAGTCATAGAGTAAATACAGTATGTAAAGAAGTTTGACGACACTCAGTATTTTGTAATAAAACACCACCATTAGTCCTAATATGTCAACAACCCAGACCTCAATACACTTCCACACACACAAACTGTTACACACACACACAAAATAACTGAGAACATACAAGCTCACCATGCATGCACTAAGCATATTTACACACACATTTATACTCACACACAAACACAGAGAGATCAACACAAGCAAAGGTCCCTATCACTCCCTGAGTCATCAGTGTATTCAATCTTATTGGTCCTTCTCGGATTACTAACACTGAACTAACAGGCCTGTAAGCTCCAACTGTGTTTCAATAAGTGTGTGTGTGTGTGTGTGTATGTGTATGTGTGTGTATATGTGTGTTGCTGTATATTTGGCTACAACTGGCTCATAGATTCAGTCAACATTGCTGGTGACAGTTGCCATATCTATGTCAGATAATTGGACCAGTCATTTTTGCACCTGCTTTTGTCTGTATTTTAGTCTTTAAGTCTCTAAGTCTTTAGTTTTTTGTTATTGCTAGTATTTTTAGTAGTTTTGTTATGTATTTATGACATCGCTCTATGTAATCTCTTGCTAAAAGAGTGTGAGTTTGTTTGAATTATTTCTTTCGCACATGGGCATGCAATGGTGTAGCTCTAATCCTGTTTGTGTTCCTAGATGTGTGTTCAAGTGTTTATCAGACTGTGTTTTGTTGTATGTAAGACACAAAGTTCATGTTTAGCCACTGACCATGACCTCAAAATTCCATCTAATTAGGATCTGTTATTCCAGGGTGAATATTCTGAGGGAAAGGGCCTTTCCTGCTTCCCTGCTCCCCTCTTTGCTGACCTCCAGCAGAAAGTCAACCATTCAGTCATGAGATGGCAAAAACGAGCAAGAAACGAGCAAGAAATAAATATTGACGACACAGACGGAATTAGTAACATACATGTCTGCTGCAGTGTTCCCTTTCCCACCTCCATGGTGTTTACATTGTCTTTACCGAGGAAGACAGAACTGAAAGAAAAGGCGAAGAGGGTGATTGGAGGGGGGGGGGAACTCATTAGTGAAAGAGTTTAAGTGCAATGATGAGAAGAAGCTGGAGGGAAGGACAGGATGAGATAAGACAGGATTTAGAGTGAGAGAGAGAGAGACAGAAAGAGAGAGAGAGAGAGAGAGAGAGAGAGAGAGAGAGAGAGAAGGAGGGAAATATTTTGGAGGGGAGACGTGTCACTTTAAACATTCTTCACTGGGGAGAGATAGGAATATCATCCAAACCTTAATCCTGGTTTATATTTAGTATCCAAGATTCATGAAGATGAAAACTGTGGCTGTAAAATATGACACTTTTGACAAATTCACTGCTTAGGCTAACAGGTTTCCATGTTAGATATTTTGTATTTTTAGAGATATTCCTACTTAAACGAGGATTTGTCAGGGCATTCTGGACCAGAATACTGACACACTTCTATTTTACCAGTCACAATTAAGCTATTTATGAATCGCTTTATACGAAAAGCACATATGAAGACATTTAAAATGAACAAATAACAGTAAAACCAAGGGATAAAACTAAAATTATTTCCTTTTTTTATCCAGCTTCTTTCTCAGGGTTGCTATCTTCCTCAGACTTTCAGATATTAACATCAGTGAGAATCAAATTGACTGTATATGTTTAGACCGATAAATTCACAAAGTTGGAAGTGACTTCAGAAATGCCTTAGCCACTCAATGATTTTGATTATTAATAGAATGTATTTAATATGACTCAGACAAAATTCCTTTCTTGATTATCAAATTTTACTCGTTATCTTTGTTTTAATTGTTTGGTGTCTTTTCAAGGAGAATGTATTTCCACCATCCTCCATGTACTCTTAGTTTTCCCCAGTCATTAGGTTACAAATTGGCTGTTATCCCTACTTTTGCAGCATTACAATCTCAAGTTAAAACATGACTGTTATTGCTTGGGATTATTATATTTTTTGAAAGCAATATCTTGGTTGTCAACCAAACAACCCTACATCTTTTATTAAGCTCTAATAGCAGCTTTGTATTGGTGTGAGGGAAGTTCACTCAAGCTTTTTTAGCAGTGAATAGTCAGCCATTTTTTATCTTCCCAGCCACTTGACTTTCCAGTAAGGTTTTGAATGTCGTAGTCGTACTCTGGGTGCAAATAAAACTGAGAAAGTGACGGAGTCCAAAGATATCCTGAGCCTGTGTACCTGCTTTTCAGATAACTCTCTCTCTCTCTCTGACACACACACGACATGCACACACACACCTGGGTACCTGGGTCCCTGGTGAGTCTGCTTCTCAAAGACTTCCTGAAATACCCTCTGATTGTCGTCCCATGAGCTTTGCAAGCAGAGTGATGTGATTTTCTCAGCTTCCTCCTTGTGCCACTTTAACACACACACACACACACACACACACACACACACATTCTCACACACACAAACAAAACACATGAATGGACAAATAGGATGAAAGCAGCTTCATCATCCTTGCAGTCAAGCGTGTGTGTGTGTGTGTGTTTGTCTGTCTGTCTGTCTGTCTGTCTGTACTGTCCTGAGACTCAGAGCTGCAGGCTGTCTCAGTACTGTGAGAATCAATCATGATTCTTTCAATGTAATTATGTTTCTGGCATGAAACTGTAACTGCGTGCACGTGCGTGTGTGTCCATGTGTGTGCGTACGTACATGTTTTTCTATCTCTATCTATTTTTCATCCTTTGCTCACCTCAGTCACTCACTTACATACCTCTTGGGTAATGTGCATGTAAAATTACGCCCCACACACTTTCTAAGACTACCTTTATAAAGACCTGTCGGCCATAATCCAGCCATTCGACTTTAATGTTCCATCTGAAACACTCCTATGTAATCAAAAAACATCATCGTGCCTGTGATGTACTGCAAACATATCACTGCTGTTCTATGCCTGAGGGGCTTGTTTGTCAAATACAGATGTAACTGTCATCAAAATCCCACTTTCTTACACACACACTGCCTTGCTGCTGCTGCTGCTGCTGCTGTGTGTGTTTGTCAGAAATATGGATGGAGAGCTTTAATGCAGTGATTACTACTCTATGGGTGTACCTTATTTTCTCTCTTTCACTGTGATTAAATCATTATGACAACTCAGAATTAATATTTTTATGTCTAGAGTCATTACAGTGTAGGGGCAGGTCTATCAGAACCAGCTTACTTAGCCCATCGTCAGTGATTCATTTGACTTTTTTCTATGTAATTAATTCTCTGCCTGTCTTGTCAGCACATTTTAACATCTTGAAAAGCGAAAAAGGAGGAGAAATAGAAGGAAACAAGCAAACTACACCCATGCAGCATGTTTGAAATTAAAGATTGCATTTCCTGTATGATGATGGTGATTTGTTGAATCAGAAACGTAAGGGTTTAGGCTGCAGACAGGGAATAGAGATGACTAGTTTTCCATGGTTATTTATAATCAGTGGTGGAAAGTAACTAAGTACATTTACTCAAGTACTGTACTTAAGTACAGTTTTGAGGAACTTGTACTTTCCTTGAATATTTCAATTTTTTGTTACTTTACCAGCTGCAACATTAAAGTGATGTACAGATTAATGCATCAATAATTATAATTCATTAATATAATACAATACATTATTCTATAATGGGTCATTCTGCATAATGAGTACTTTTACGTTTGGTACTTAAAGTATATTTTGATGCTAATACTTTTGTACTTTCACTTAAATAACATTTTGAACGCTGTTAAATGTAACAGAGGATTTCTACACTGTGGTATTGCTACTTTAACTAAAGTGAAAGATCTGAGTACTTCTTCCACCACTGCTTATTATCTACCAACACTGCAATGGAGAGAGAGAAAAGTTTGGAGGGCTGGTGGCTGCGGGGAAAGAGATCCAGAGAGAGTGGAGAGTGTGACCATTGGCAGGTAGCAACTACACACACACAAGCACACACGCATGCACACACACACAGACACACACTGTGCCCAGCCAGGGTGATTCTCAGTATCCCTCTATAATTATGTTGAGCTGTTGCCCAAATACTTATCGATTGCCACTGGGCCTCTAGTGAACCTGACAACAGACACACACATACACACACACACACACACACACACACACACACACTACTGTGCGCAGACTTCACTGCAGTAACAAGGAAAACAGGGAGGCAAAAGAGAGGAGGGAGAAATTGATGAGGTTGTGAGAGAAGAGAAAGGAAAATTAAGAGATGCTGTGACACAGAGGAGTGAAGTTAACTGAAGATGCTTCACAGAGATTCATATTTACAAATTGGTGATTGTTGATGTATGTATAATGATTTCATAATGAATTTTCTCTCAATAAGGGTAAAAACAAATTAGCTACAGTATTCATATTACTAAACATTTGAGCACCAATTACACACCAGTAATCTGTTACTAATTTTAAGATTGACAACTGTAAGAAAGTTGTAACTGGTTTGTTGTGATTTAAAAAAACAACAACAAAAAAACAGGGGGGATGCTGCTTTAATCATATAATAAAATTAGCTCTGCATGTTACTCCTCACAATAAACCATGACTGAAATGGCCACGTTTCCCTCTGCTGTGATCCTAAACCCCCTGTAGTAAATAAATAGCATTTGGCAATGTATTTAAAGTACAATGCTTTATTGTACAATTGCCTAGAATGGGATTCACAATTCTGTTGTATTCACCTTGTTGTTTTAATGTTATTAAAAGTTCAAGGCTGGGTCCCCTGGACAGATTACAATAACAGAAACAAAAGGAGGGGGTTAAGCAAAGAAAATGGAGGGGTGGTGAGGAGGTGAAACGAAGGTAACGTACTGTAGTTATTGGAGAGAGATGAGGAAATGTTTAGTTTCAAAATTACTCCCTTACCTCCCACCCACCCCTGTCTCATACAAACAAACAAACACACACACACACACACACACACACACACACACACACACACAAAATGTACATTCCCACTATTACAGTCATAGCTGTACCGATGCAAAGCTGCTTAATAGCAGAGTGATGAGGGTGAATTGGCTTATGGAGAGGAAGGAGGGAGAGTAGACATAATGGTGTCAATCTGGCTGCTATACACACACACACACACACACACACACACACACACACAAACATTGATAGATACAGACCAACATCTCCTCCTCTTTCCCCTGCTTTAATCACAAATACACAAAGTTGAATGAATGAACAAAACAGCTACAAGGCTCCTGATATTGTAATGCTTCATCAGTAAAATCACTCCTGTATGTGCTTTTTACTATACATAATAAAAAACAAAGATCGATGACTTGTGCCTCAGCAAGTCAGGACTTTCTTCTGTGTGGTTTGCTCTATGTGTGTGTGTGTGGTTTGCAGCTGGTTGTACCAGTGGGGTTGTTCTACAGTCATCGGTCTATCCTTTATCGATTCTTGGCAGGCAGTTCTGGGCATCTGCAACTCTTCTATCACGCTCTCCCCTCTCACTTTCTCTCTGCCACTGTGTTTTGGATATCAGATGTTTGTTGGGGTCTGTGTGGTGCTTCAGAAATTGGACTCAGTGCTGCCTCAGCAGTTCTCTAGCCAGCTACTTTGAAAAAAAGTGGGCAAAAACAAAATGAGGGAGTGACAGAGAATGAGTAAGTGTGGAGTTGGGAGAGAGAGAGACTGTTCATACCAGAGAATTGACATGATTGGTCATTTGTTAAGACGTCTAAAATGACCTATGTTTACTTTTACCTGACTGGGACCTTTTGTGGCCATGTGTATTATGTCAGGTGTCTCCCAGAAGCCAAAGTATGGTAATGTTGTTATAACACTGCAAAAACGTTTGGGGAGAAGGTCAAGGTGGTGTACAAAGCATATAACTTGGGCACTAGAGACTGCTGTTCGCTTCCTCTTTCCTACTGAGAGTCAGTGTTGGTTTCTTTTAACCATGACTGCGATCTTTCTCTGATCTTAACCATGTAGTTTTTGTGCCTAAGTCTTACATTATTTTTGAATACTTTTTTTGTAACGGTCATATGTAACGGCCGGTAGGAGCACCAGATCAGAAAACGGGTCAAATGGGTCATTTTGGAAGCCAATGACCAACAACCTATTTTGTCGGTAAGTTAGGAGGACAGAGAGAGAAAAGAGTGAAAATGTGTGGTAATGATTGAGGGGTTGAGGACGAGAGAAGGGGGAAGAGAGATGGGAGGGAGGAGGAGAAGGAGGAGGAGAGAGGCGGTTAGCAAGGTAAAGAGAGGGCGAAAGGGAGCGTGCAGCTTAGTAAAAGCTGTTCTCATCCTTTGAATGGAGGGTGTGATGGAAGGTGATACTCTAATAGGATACAGGACGGATAGATAAAGAGATCAGCTCTGTCTCCCTGGGAGCATGCCAGTCGGCCATCAGGTCCCCATGCAGGGCTCGTCAAATAAAACCTCTGCTTTATTCAAAGCCCTTCCCATCAGCAGGGACTGCTCTGGGTCCCTGCCAAGCTACCTAAAGCACCTAACAGAGGGATAGAGAGAGTATGACCAGGTTAGAATATACTGAAGATACAAGCAGAGAGGCAATATACATCAATCTGCAGCTCGTTTACCTGTCTAAAGTATATGAGGGTATCATCAGCAAAAAGAAATCAAATATCTACTTTTCTAGATTCTAGATATCACATACCTCCTTTTAAGCGTGTATATTGTCTTAATGGAAGATTTGTTCTCAAAATTTACCAAAGGAAAACTGACTTTAGCTACAGAGACCCCACGTTCTTGTGGAAAAAATTTACTTTGAATTAAACACTTCAGTGTAGTCAGAGTTTCCTTGGAGTGTGCATCTAGCTGCCATTAGAGGAACGCATTGGATAGAATACTCAACTCAGTGGTTGCTGATTACTAGCAATACAATGAATACAGCCTGTGACCCTATTTAACTCAGTAAAATTTTAAGAGGTTAAGATGTGACCTCTGGCCACTTTTATTCATTCAGAAGGGATTCACTGTGCACACATCCTTATCTTCGCAGTTTTCCTTGCCCAACTTGAATTCCTTCTACAAAAATAAGAGTTGCTGCAAGTGTTTTTCTGAATATCTATGAAGGAATTTGAAGGATGAAAGGACACTGTTGAAATTGTTCTTAACCATTAGCTTTGGCAACAACACAAAAGCAGTACAGGGTGGATGAGATCATCATATAGCAAGGTGAAGAGACAGATAAATAGTTAGGATTAATCAGTCTCTGGCAGACAGATCTGCCAGCTGCAGAACAAAACCAAAATGAAAACTAACCAAGAAAGCAAAAATTGGAGCAAGACAAAGTGAGACAAACTCAAAGGAGGAGTGAAAAAAATAGTATGATGAAAAAATGTATTCATTGTTGAAAGCAAGAGTGAAGAAAGGGGGGAGGTAGGGAGGGAGAACCAGAGAGGGTGGGAAAAGTGCAGTGCTAAGTAATGTATCCTGCCAGTTTTCATTGTGTCTACAACTAAAACTGCTCCACAGAAGCAAGGAGGCTGTAATAGGATAAAGACTGTACTGCAGAGGGAGAGTGAGAAAGAGGGGAGGAGAGGGGGCAATGTAGGAATAGAAAAAGAGAGGAAGCGAGAGAAAAAGAAAAGGGACAAAGAGAGGGACGGACATACATGAACACAAATGGTCAGGAATCAATTGTTGGTTGTGTAACCAGGTTTTAACTCTCCTTTGATCACTGAAGTTGGGTTTCCCACTTCAGTAGCTTGTTGCTCTTGCCACTCCTTATTATGCCCTGTTTTCTGGTGCACCTTGCAATTTTATTTACATTGGAGGGGCCTTTCCAGGGTTTTTTGTTGAGAGGATCTGCTTAAGTTTTCACTGCACTGTTATAGCAGGAAAGACATTTTTTTATATAGTGGATAGTCCAGTATTTTTAAAGGGGAGTAGACAGCTAATTGTTTGAAATTGGAGATGGACACTGCTGTGTGTTCGAAAATGGACCACTGTTTGGAAAATGGAGGAGACGGTCTAGTGCTTTCAAAAGGGAACAGGGAGGTCACAGTTGGTCACACTGCTGTCAGCGCCTGGCTTGGTGGTTCCCACAAACATGGTGGGGTTTATTCTTACAATGACATATCTAATCAGGCACATTGTAAACAACAAACCACTCAGCTGTGTGCTACAGCAGCTGGTTAGACGCATCCTTACAACAAAAAGCCGTGCACAGACCTCACAGACCATGTGCTGCAGCCTCCGTTTTCAGCACACGGCTGCACGTCTCATTGCAGTTTATACTATTTCCCATTGTTATCAGAATCAGAATCAGAAATACTTTATTGATCCCTGAGGGGAAACTCTTTTGTTACAGCAGCTCACTATCACATCAGTGCACACAGGAATAGAAGTTCTAAGCAAATCAAATATAATACACTATAATACAGGTAAGATAAATTAAGTACAAAGTGGATATAAGTTACCTGCCTAACCCATGTTTATATCAGTGTGTAAAGCTCCACCAGAATACATTTTTAACGCGCAGCACTTGTCCATCTGAGCAGCTAGATTAGGTATACACAGAGGTTAACTGCTTATCCTCTGGGGCACTTTGGAAGTTTCTAGAACTGTCAGTCTGTTACCGCAGGGTGTTGAAATACCAACCTTTCAACTGCTCAGTATTGTCATCCTGCCAACATCTCTATTTCCAGGATAGCTGGCTGAGACTAAGGAGACAATCATATTCTGCATCACAGTTTTACACATGTATACAGCTGAACATGTGCAGGTGTTGGCTGATGTGTGTGAGACAGAGAGGGAGACACTGTCTGCCACTTTCATCAGACATAAACCTTAAAGGCCTTAAACTATATAATTTTATGGACAGCAACATAGCCGAAGACAGGTGTGATTTCATTGTATATCCTGCAGTCAGACTTTCTTAAAGTAATGAATGACCTCCTTGTAAAAACAGATGAAAATCATAATCAATCATAATCCTCTTACCTGTGCTGTTAACAGAGTTGATCATGCAATTTTAATTGAATGCCTTAAGCACTGGGTGGGTACCCAGCTCAGAACTGAGCTGACTCAGATTCTAGTTTATCTTTATAGGGAATCCATCTTCAGCAGACATCCCTGTGGGGTTCCACAGGGCTCAGGTCTGGGACCCTTCTTTTTCTGGCACTGTGTGTGCCCACAGATGACAAACTACAAATACTTTGAGCGCTCATTTAGGATCACTGTCACTATTTAAATCACTGTCATTTTTGACAGTGATTTAAATAGGAAGAACAAGAAAAATCCATAGTGTAGCCCTGCCTCAGATTCAGAGAGATTTTAGCAAGCAAAAAACAACAGAAATAGATAACATCCATTAAAGTGTATTGTTATATTTTTGTGCAGCCTTTTCTAGCATGTGAACCTCTCACATCGAGGGAGAGGAGAAACTGACCACACATGCACACACATCCACACAAACATGAGGATCTGTGTGCAGTAATGGTAAAATTGAAGCATTAGCCTTTAGTTCTATAATTGGCTAGAATGTGCACAATTTAATGAATGTGTGTGTGTCTATGCATCAGTGTTTGTGCACTATAATGGCAATGCCCCAGCGGTCTGTTGCTTCCATTTCACCTGCCTTTTACCTCTCTTTTTCTCACATACACACATTATGCACATTCACACTAACCCACACAGGTTTCAGGTATAGACTTCATGTTACTGCTGGTGATAATGATGACAATAACTTCATTAGTCTACCTCCACAATTATATGGTAATTTAAAAAAATAACCCTTACATGACATAGAGCCCTGCCTCAAGATGATGCTAAGGTCCATTCTAAACCTCTCTAGAAAGAAAACATTAGATAAACTTAGATTCTCCTTTTGCTGTCTTTTTTTCGTGTTAAATACTTGTGATTAAACTGTCATCTGATTGTGATTGCAATTTTCATATTGTTAAATTCTGATTGGTGCATGGAAATAATGACATCACATTTTTTAACACAACCCTTTAAACTTCAAACCAGTTACAAAACACAAAGGCAGGAATCACACGTGAAATAACCAGCGTTCCTTACAAATTTGGCATACAATAGTGTGTT
Source organism: Siniperca scherzeri (assembly GCA_027580175.1). Lineage (NCBI taxonomy): Eukaryota > Metazoa > Chordata > Actinopteri > Centrarchiformes > Sinipercidae > Siniperca > Siniperca scherzeri. The sequence continues at coordinate 17,723,257 of CM050840.1, forward strand.
CATGTAGGACCCCATTGCTTATAGTTTGCAGCAGATTAAGAAAATTGGTTTTCAAGGCATTTAATAAAGACAAAAAAAAACCCTGAAATTTCTCATCACATCTAGCTGTTATTTTATTTATTTTTTAGCCATAACGCTGTTTCTTATTACTGTTAGTACCTCACATGAAAACAGATATACCAGACAGTAATGGATGTTAAAGGGTAGCACTGGCCCAGTATGTTTCATTTTAAGAGCAACGTTTTACGAACAAGCAACATGAGGCAGGCATGAAAAGAGGAAAATGAGAGAGACATAGTTTCCATTTTGGCAGATTTGGCTGTAAATATGTTACTCATAACGTCTGATTTGCAAATTACAGCAACTGTTTTTCTCACCACTGTACTTCATCTATCTCTCTTTTTCCAGTCTTTCTTTCTGTTTCTTTCTCCCTTCTTTCATACTCCCAATCTCCATTATTCAATCTTCCCTCCTGTTTTCCAAGACGCAAAGTGTATGTGCATCTGTGTGCGTGTAAATATATGCATGTGCATGCATGTTCATTAATATCACTGCAGTCCACAGGGGTGTGATGGGAAGAGAAAAGCTTCCTAAACAAATCACAGTCTTATCGCTTATCTGGCCCAGCCAATCACAGGCTGATCTTATCACTGCCATTCTCAGAGAGAGAGAGAGAGAGAGAGAGAGAGATGGAGACAGTAGAGGGAGTAAGTGATGAATAAAGAAAGATATATACCAATAGAGGTATGAGGCGAGGGAGAGAACAGGCAAAAAAAGCAGAGAAGATGAAGAAAAAGAAAAGCAAAGATAAAAGAGAGAGACAATGGAAGGAGGATCAGAGAGAAGAGGAATGAGAAAGAGGGTTTTGCAGGACTAAAATAGACCAAGTCAAATGAGAAAACTAACAAACCGTATCGAACACTACCAGAAGTGTGTGTGCTTGTGTGTGTGAGTGTGTGTTAGTGTGGTTCAGTGCTGCCATTATTAGGTGATGTAAAGAGCTAATGCGGTATTAAATAAAACCAGCACTTGCTTCATTATTCATGGTGTCTGGGGTCACAGGCCCGCGATTGTGTGTGTGTGTCTATACACGTGCATGCATGCATGTACTGTATGTATGATTTGTGTGTGTGTGTGTGTGTGTGTGTGTGTGTGTGTGTGTGTGTGTGTGTGTGTGTGTGTGTGTTCTTGGCCACAACTCACTCTCTCCTTAAAGAGGATTTGAAACTTTGAGAGCTACTAAGTGGGTCAGCAACTTCCTCTCCTCTCCTCTCCTCTCCTCTCCTCTCCTCTCCTCCTCTCCTCTCTTCTTCTCTCCTTAAGTGCAGTTTCCTTATTTTCACTCTCAGTGGAAATCTGTAATGGTCAAAATGCTGTATAAAGACTTTTCCACACAGTCAAGAATACATTTCTGGGGGAAACACCAAATCCTGAGTTTAGAATCAGCATCTTCATTCCAAAAACATTAGTGTCCGCCCTTAAAAAGCCATGTTGCTCAAACCTTGCTGTACAAATGTATGTGTGTGACCCAGTTCTCTCTCTGTTGTGTGAGCAGTGATCCACAGATGCTCCCCTCCACTCACGACTCAAGTCAGATAGTATTACTGTCCTTCGTCCTCATACGAGAGACCTCAGCAAGGCCACGTGAGGACGACCCTGATCCTTCAAGATGTTTGTCAGCCTCTAACCAGCGTCATGGATGACTCATATTTGTTTACCGTCACACTTAGCTGTTAACTACGTGACCGTTTGCAGGATGTTCCCTACAATTAAATGAGTGCTCGTTGTAGTTGTTTTCTTTTTAGTCTTTATTTATCCAGAAAAGATTGCACATGCATGTGCTTATTATCAACACTTCTTTGTATTCAAACTATACTGTCTCCTACTGATGGCCACTGAGCAGCTCGACTAGATAAATGGGTGGTTAAACATACATTTATTTCTTGAAAGTATGGTAAAGGAAAGTACAAACCAAGACCAAACAAAAGCCTCTAATTGCCCTGACACACCAAGCTGACCATATAAGGCTAACTGATCAAATGCTTTGAGTCAGCTCTCGTCACCCCATGTCTTCTGTTAAGTTGCACTAGAATGTGTTGCCAAGGCTACAGCTGACTGCGAGCTGACCACCAGTATGCAACTAACAATTATTTTCATTAACAATTAATCTGCCAGTTATTTTCACCAACAATTGATTAGTCTTGTTTTGTCTATCAAATGTCAGGAATTAGGGTAAATGCCTTCACAATTTCCCAGAGCCAAAAGCGACATGTTCAAATCGCTTCTTTAACAGTTCAAAACCACATAATATTTAGGTTGCTGTCACAAAAGACAAATAAAGGCACATTTGAGGAGCTTTTACTAGCAAATTTGGTTTATTTGTGCTTGAAAAATGACAATATCAATTATCAAAATAGATGTTGATCATTTTATTTTGATCAACTCATTGATTAATCAACTAAATGTTGCAACTCTAATGAGAAGTAAAGAAAGATTACCTCGACAAATTGGCAAAACATTTTCACACCACTGTGAATCTGAGTCTCATCCCGTTGTATGCTTGTAATTCAAACTGAGAATGTATTTGATAAAATAATGCCAACTGGCTGGCACTGTAAAGTTTTGCTCTTTTGTTTGTGGAAGAAATATGGAAAAGTGGAGGCGAAAAACGAGGATTTAATAAATGTGTGAAATTTCTGATTCAATAGGCTGATTACCCAATCACACAGCTCACTCTCACCCAATTCCTCTTATGCTGATTCAACGCGCTAAATCAGCCAAATGGGTGATGATAAAGGGTGGACTGAAGCCACAAAAACTAGGGGTGATTTTCGGTAAGAGACACACAGTGGTGGCCAATGATGCCCAATGTGTCAGGGCTCTTAATGCATACTATATGCACATATACTAAAATATATTCATAGTCACATATGTGATAGAGATAGAGATGTATTTGTGTTCACAAAATCTGATGGAAGTTTCTAAGATCATGTGGATGTGCTCCTTTCCCTTGCAGTCCGATGTGTGTTTAATTGTATGTTATTCAACATGATCGTTTCCCTATTATATTACCATGCAGTTACAAATATATGAGCAGAAATAGAGTTGAACTACTTTTTGTCCTCTGTTCTCCCACTTCCTCTACTCTCCTCTTCTCCGATCTCTCCCTTGCTTTGTTTTATCCAGTCTTCCGCGCCTTTCCTGCTGTCCCCTCTCCTTCAATCTTTTCCACTCCACTTTTTTTTCATCTCTCTGTCTTCATCGCTCTTGTGCCCAGAAATGTAAGTGACCCATCTGTGATAGCAAAAGGTACATTAGGCATTAGGGAGTTCCCCTCTGGCCCTGTGTGTGTGTATGTGTGTGTAAAACAGATATCACCCGATGGACTCCTCCCAGGGGTGCTGTCCGTCTGCTTGGCCAATGAAATGCAGGCAATTACTCTGCAGGCCTCGCTGGCAGCCAATCAAATGGAAATAGGAAAGCTTAGAGATGACGATGGGGTTTGGGGCATAGCACTTATATTGCACTTTGTTAATGTAAAGGAAAGTCGGCATGTGCATGGGCGCGTGTATTCATATGAGAGAACTGCTCTCTTTCAATCTTTCTCTCTCCTCTCTCTGCTTCCTTGTTGTTGTAATATTAATGATGAATGTTTGAGTGTGGATGTGAGCAGATTTGAATAGAGCAAAGTGCTGCAGTGAGTGCAGCAGGGAGAGAGATACCTCTTTTTTGTAACCCTTCAATGTGATTTTTTAAGGAATAGTTCAACATTTTGGGAAATATGCTTATTTGCTTTTTCTGAGAGTTAGATTAGAAGATCAATATCAGTGTCATGTCTGTGCGTTAACATATGGAGCTGGAAACAGAACATTGTTAGCCTAGCTTAGCCTAAAGACTGGAGGCAGGGGGAAACAGCTAGCCTGGCTCTGTCTGAAGTGAGATGGACACATTGTATCTTGTTTGTTTAATCCAAGAGAAATGTAAAAATGATTTGAAAACTATTTCTTGACTAACAACAGCCGGGAGAAGTGTGCGCAGCATCCTGAAGCAGGTTTGTTACCATAATGCCTGTCCAAAATCGATACCTGACCAACAGTGTTGCGTCAACCTGCAACTACAGCTGGAGACGCTGCAGTACTGGATGGATGGAAAGACTGTTGTTCATCAAGAAATAATTCCAGCCTGTAACTGCTAAGCTAGGCTAAACACTGACTGACTTCAGCTCTGTAATGAACACAGACATGAGATTGATACAGATTCTTTCATCTCACTCGGAAAGAAAGGAAATAAGCATATTTCCCAATATGGTGAACTATTCCTTTTCATTCCATAATATACCTTATATATCTTATATATCTCTACATTCTGCGTTCTCTCTATGTTCAGTCCACCCTTACCTCTTTATCTTCTTCCCTTCTTTTCTCTTTTGCCCACTCTTGCTCCCTGACATCGCTCCTTGCCTTTCCCTCATCTATCTTCCTGCCACTCGTTCCATCCATCCCTACTGCCCACCCCGCTCTGTTTCGTCATTTTCAAAGTAGATCTCTCGGTGTCAGTGTCTGTCTGTCGGTGGAAGTGATGAATCAGTGACACTGCCAGTGTAGTTGATGACCATAACAGCTGACTGGTGCATCTCTGTGGGGGAAAGGATCAGCACATTATGCAGTATTGATTTGCCCCCACATAGTTGTATGTCAGAGTAGAAGCAGGGGGTAATATGATGGGAGATGGCATGTTCTTTGTATTGTAATATGTCATACATTCTGGCTACATATTCAGTGAAAAAAATGAGTAAAAAAGCAATTTACCTTGCCACAAGCCACTGATAAGAACAACTTCTGGGTTGCGGCAGAGCCAGACTGATTTTTTACAATCTGGCAGCCCAGGATATTCTTAGCGATTTACTTATAAAGTATTACTGAATGATTTATTGACATTAATAAAGCCATTAGATTGAACACATGAACCTTTCATAAAGAATGCCATAAAGGAATAGTTAGACATTTTGGGAAATAGGCTTACTCACTTTCTAGCTGAGAGTTAGCTGAGAAAATTGATACCACTCTCCTATCTGTACAGTAAATATAAGGCTACAGCCAACAGCCAGTTAGCTTAGCTTAGTACAAAGACTGGACTGCCTGTCCCCTGTAACATCATTACGTGTTGTTTTAACACTTCAGTTTTTGTATGGATTAAACAAATGAGATATAAGGTATTAATTAGTGAGCTTTAGAGGTGCTGATTTTATTACCTTTGGACATAACCAGGCTAGGTTTCTCCTCTCTTTCCAGTCTTTTTGCTTAGCTAAATTAATTGTCTCCTGTCTGTAGCTTCCTATTGAATGGACAGATATGAGAAGATATTGTTATCAAGTAGATGAGCGTATTTTCCAAAATATTGAACTATTCCTTTAACAGACAGTAGTTTTGGGTTTTCTTAATGGCAGTTTGTAGGTTGTAGTTGAAAACCTAGGGCCTAAGGCCTTTCTGAGTGGACAACCCTGTCAACCTGCTTTCTAAGGTACAAGGTACATTTATTTATTTTGTCATTCTGCAACACAGGGCTGTACAATGAAATGAAAGTTGTAGCTCCCTTCACGCTACACACACACAAAACATATATACAAATATTTAAAATTAGAATAGAATAAAAATAAAATAAAAACAACATATACAGTCTAAACAGTGGATACTGCCGGATTATTTCAAATTATTACCCACCCAGTTAGCGATACCCTCTTACCATCTGAGGATGAGGGCTGGTTGAGCAAAACTCAATGAAGTGAGTCACAATTTGCTCAGTTTCTGCAAGCAGCTGACAGATACAGCGATGTGCCAAAGGTGGCCCGGTTAACTCAAATGAGCACAAAACGTTCACAATATGACATGATGACACAGTAAAAGCACACATTAAAACAGATTTAAAAACTTTGTTGTTAAGTGTTATCAGAAAGATAATTAGATTCAGCCTCCAGTGATCTCTGAGTGAACAAAATTGTCATCACAAGTCTAATTTTGAAACAAATGCCCAGAATTGGGCCGGGCAATCTGCTCATCATCAAAATATTTGCTGTAGTTTTGACCTAGCCAAGCTAATTTGCACTAAACTGAAGTAATATTTTTCCTCCTTTAATTTTTTTATTCTTTTTATTGGCATTGCTTTCTTCTCTTTTTTCCGACATGTATGCCAGCTGAAAGACCAAACTCAGTCCCTTATTGCTTTGCTGCGCAGAAGCTTCAGCTTCATGTTCATCTTCATCTTAAGCTAAGCAACTCTGATTTTGTTTTTGAATACGTGACATTAAGTTAAAAATTATTTCACACCAGTACTCATGCTCCCTCACGTTACCTCAGCCTTTCATCTGGGCCGCTTTACGACTCCATAAATGCAGGTCTAGGTGTTTTGTTCCTGTGTAAATCTGGCCTTTGAGGCCTTTGATTTTTCCTGGGCAGTGAATGTTGTTCCATTCTGTTTGAGCTGAGGTTTATATTATGTTGTTTGTGTCTTTGGAATGAACTCAGCATGATACACAGCCCTCTGGCACAGGTACACACACACAGAAACACAAGACTTATTATCACAGCGTGACCACGCATACAAGCATTTATTTGTGCGTGTGGCTTATTTGTAACTTTATGTTTGAGTTAATGTGCATGTTTGTGTGTGAGTGAGTGTGTGTGCCTGAACTGTATATGCTTCTTTCTTGTGCATTATCTCTCCCAATAAACAGCTCCTTAGATTAGGTTCATGATTTCATCTCGCTCCATCCTGTTGCCTTGCACTGAACTCTCATCTTAAACGCTTCGATTCTTTTAAACCCTTTAAAGCGGCTTCACACTGAGTGCCTCCATACAGGATTACTTTATTCAATACTTTAAAAAGAAAACATGTTTCAACAAGTAATCCTGACAAAGAGGTTTCTTGTCGAAATATTACTTATGTATTCAATAAAGCACTACTGCATTGAGGATCGGGCTGTGTAGCGACTCCTAATTCAAAGTCCTATTTTATTGTGATTAGCACCTCTACTCATCCAGTGGGATTTTTTTTCTCTCTCTTTTGTGTTCATTCAAAATCCTGCCAGTGTGAGGTGGTACAGATGGAGAGAAAAGGACTAAGGTAGAAGGAAAGGATAATTGAAGGGTACATAACAAGGAAGGAAAGAAGAAAAGAGGGTAGGAAAAGAAAGCCAAAAAAGGGATTAGAGGAAGAAAATAAGGAGAAAAATGGAGGGAGAGCTGTGGGAAGGAGGCAAAAGGATGGAATTAGGAAAGCATGATAGGTAGGACAGCTAAAATGCAGAGAATAATTATGATGGTTATGGCTGTTGATGATGGCAATATTGACAGGGATGATAATTTTCATAATGATAACTCTATTATGACTGTGGAGGATATAATGATGATACCAACAATTTCTGTGCATTTGACAGGTGTGAAATGCACAATATGTCAAAGTGTAGTGAAGGCAGGCATAATAATGAGATAAATAATGAGCAGGGCTGTGGAGGAAGAGTAATCAGATTACCAAGAATGGAGTGGTTTAAAGGGAAATTACACCAGTATTCCTCACCGTTTTATGACCCCTAAGTGTAACCACTTGTCACCAGTTGCAAATGTCTACCAGTTGTGACCAGTTCAAAGAGTGTTTTTTTTCTTGCTTTATTTGAATATTGTTTATAGAGCTGTGAAAAAAATGTAGAATTTAGCTATTAAATAAGCATGACTTTGTGTAACAGAAATATATGTAATTTTATAATAATAATAATAATAATAATAATAATAATAATAATAATAATAAACTTTTTATACAGCACTTTTCAAAATCAAAGTTACAAAGTGCTTTACATGGTTGAATCAGGGTTAAAACATTTCAGATTTATCTTGTGAACCCTTGTGGGTGTCCTGACCTTTAAGTTTGTAACCACAGCGTTACATCTAAATAATCTGACTAATCAGCTAATTGAGTATTTTGGGACATTGCATCAATTTAAGTATTTAAGCCATATTCTATTTGGTTGCTTATTTTTTATTAATATGATTTGTGGGTAAATTTTGAAGTTATACTCCCAGAACTGATAACAGCTATTCCAGTTTAGGTGTAGGTTAGGTCCCAGAGGAGTATAGCAGAATATTGGCCTTATTAGAAGAGATAGGGAGTGGGTGGGAGAGGGCAAGATGGATAGAGGGAGGCGAGAAAAGACAGAGCCCCTGGACAGAGAGTTAACGAAAAGAAAGGAAGACACAGAGAGGAAGATATTGGACTTATTAGAGAAGAGAGTGAGTGGGAGAAGAGGGCAAACACAGAGAGACAAAGATAGAGACAGAGAGCGAGGGATGATGTTATTTTGTGTGTTTCCCTGTGGGGGCTCGACTGCTTGTTAAAAAGTCCTGACAGAGGAACCACAGCAATAACACACACACACACACACACTCACGCACACAAACAGACACCGCTTCTGTGAGATAAACTTTGAATAGGTCTGTTTCTCCCTCTGTGCATGTTATCTACTAAAGTGGACTGCATTCATGCCAAAAATATTCTTCTATGACGTCAAATACAGCCTTGTTAAATAATGTGTGTGTGTGTGTGTGTGTGTAGCTTTTACTGCAGTTGAAGGCTACTGTTTCCCCACAATTATTATCCAACACAAACAAAGGCTATGTGCTTCCCTCAGGTCACACCAAGTAGTTTATTAACACCCATTCTCCACAACACACACACTTAAAGAACACACACTCATACGCATAGTGCCATCACTGGATCTGCTTATTGTTTTAAAACACTGTAATGTGGTAAAGACTGAATCAACTTTTACAGTTTCATAAGACTGTCAGAGCCATTTACAGAGGACTGCAGTAAACTCACATAATGTGCTGTAAGTAAAAGACACTACCAAAGCAATGTTGTTAGTGCAATGATATTCCTCTCTGGTCATTATGAGACGGAAAGAAAAACACAAGGAGACTTGCTTTTTGTATAGGTTTGTGCAGTTGCATGTGTGTTTGTGTGCTTGTCTACATATTTGGTGTTGTTAAAGTTTCTTGTAAATCTATATCACCTTTACAAATTCCTCTACCAAGATGGGCAACATGTGTGTGCGTCCATCATATTACTGTTGCTTGGGTTTCACTTGTGACTGCTGTTTGTCTGCATTTAGCACATTTGAGTTAAAGTCCTCTTCCATGTGATGTTTAGGCTTACATAACATTGTTTAGGCTTTATGACATCAGGTTGACATTATCAAATTGGTTTTAAAGGGGATCATAGGGGTTCAGAAGGTTTTTCTCAACACACATAGCATGTAATGCTTCAGTTGGAGTGAAAACAGAATTACCAAGTTATGAGGTTTCCACATGAACGGTGGAAAGCTGTGTGAACATGACATGCATATTTGTCTGTGTATGTGCCTGTTTATGTGTTTTGATCAGAAGTGAGCCAGTGTGTACGTGGAAAGACAACTTATACTGTCTCATGATCATAATAACTTTTACACATATATTAGGATTCAGCCATGTCATTGCAGTGTCTATGCATGTAGATGAACAACACACAAGTAGGTTGCATCATCCAAATTAATCTGCATAAAAGAAGCGAATTATAGGAATTTTAGATAAAACATCAGAGGTTACATTTTATTGCAGAGCAGGTTTTACTTTCTTTTGTTAATTAGACATTGTTTGAAAAAAAATGGCATGAATTGTGACAAAGTATGGTTAACCATATAGTTTCATGGTACCCATGTATAGTGCAGGGCACAGTTAAACATTTGGCCACCTGCACTGACTTTGGGTCTGGAAGACAAAAGCACTTTGATATAAGTTAGTTAAATGTTCTAATTTTGAAAGAGTGCTGCACAGACAACAGAGTTGAACTTAAAAGTAAGTAGAACAGAGTTGCATTTCACTGCAACTTAAGATTTAAGTCTGAACTTGCCTTCCCTCACATCCTTTTTTGTTTTTTTGTTTTTTTTGCTCTCTTAATAATTATATTTCTTTCAAAAGTACAGTAGAGTAGTAGTAGAGTAGAGTAACAATGTTTGGAAAGGTGCTGCATAAATAAAGTTATTATTACGATTACTGTTAGAAGTCAGCACAGCATTCAGCACCATGGACAGAGCTTTGCTGTTTCAAACATGAGGATGTCATGTCCAGTGTCTTTGTCAATTTTTAGTCCTATGTCATCTTTCTGGGTTGTGAACATTTTTCATTAATTAAAAATCTTTCTTTATACTGTCTCTTCTCAGTTCATCTTCATCTCCTTTGTCTGGATTTGACAGAGGATATTAAAAAAAGATCATTACTTGTTGGAAGTAACAGGTCTTGGTGCCAATAGTGGGCTGTTTTCACTTTCTCTTAATATACCTGTAGGTAATAATATCACTTCTTCCTGCTGAAAATTGTCTGTTTAATGATGTCTTGCTTATTTGGCAAACATCGTGAATATACCTTGAATCCTCATTTCTATAATTTGGGATACATCCAACCCACCAAGCAGCACTAGTTTCAGCAAAGTGTCAACTTTCCTATTTGGCTTACTTGCTATTCATCCATCTTTTTCCTCTAAAATACACAGTGGGAGGCAGAAGTGAGTGGTGCCAGCCTATATGTTGTCACTTTTTGTACATTTGGAATTCGTGTATACATTTTCTACACTGAGTGGATCTGTTTGGCAACAGTCTATCTGATATTGTATCAGCGCCAATCCAGCCCCACAGACACAGAGACACTGTAGACCTGTTTTTTGGCCAAACTGCAAAATTAAAAATCTACAATATATCATCAAAGGGTAGTTTTAAACCTCACAGCCTGGCCATGCTGTAAAGCCATATTCAACATATATGATACTGTAGAATCTAATTTGTCGATGTCATATTAGATCATCACCTTTCGTATTTTTGGCTCTAAAGACCCAACGATACACCGGGCAACTTTACACTGATCACAAGTGGCAGAAAGCTTTTGGATGTTTTGCCTACAGCCATAAAATGTGATATCAATAAACAAAAACAAAATGTTGGTGAGTTCCTCTTTCTCTGGATGGGGTACTGCTACTGCTACTGGATTTGCAAATTATTTTCATGATTTCCTGTCAGAACATAATATTGGCAAACAGTGAACCTCAGTCTGTTAAAAGCAGTGCATTTGCTGTATTAAGTAATCAGTTATTTTAGCAGGAAGTTCTGAGAGAATGATGTTATTTATTTGTGGTTTTGGCTATAGTGACTCTATGTGTGGTTTATATGGTGAGTGCTGTCTGCTTGGCATTTTGTTTCCACAGACATTTCAAGCTCTTTTGTTTTGCTGCAGCTGTTTTTATGCCTGTCTGTTTATATTTAGTAACTGGCCACCAAGGAATTTTTGTCACATCAGTGTGTTTGTCCTCCAATGGACACTGCGGAGCTGTTAAACCCAGCAGATAACAGGGTATCTGTGGTAGATATAAGTGATACGTGGATATACATCCCTTATTTGACACATATATGCAGATTTTGCCGTGCCTGTGTACTATGAGGCCTTTATCTGCTGAGTGTGTACCTCACAAACTTAACTCAATTTACTTGACACTCATCTATTTGTGTGTGCGATATATTTTTTTTGTACACATGTGTCTGTGTGTCATCCGACCAGACAGTGCATGATGCTATCAGCAGCAGAGGATATGAGGATTACTATTTATAACTCCCCTCTATCTCAACTTAGACACACTGTCCTGCCCCGCGGGGCAGGTGCATGTTTGTGTGTGTGCATCATTGGGATTTGTGTGTGTGCCTGTTTGTGTGTATGCAACAGAGTGGGAAATCTGAGAGCGGGAGACTGTGAACATGATAGACAGAGCAAGAGGGTACGAGCTGTAAATGTGTGTTTATATACGTGTGTGTGTGTGTGTGTGTGTGTGTGTGTGTGTGTGTGTGTGTGTGTGTGTGTGTGTGTGTGTGTGTGTGTGTGTGTGTTTGTATGTCGCCGCTAGCTGAAGGTGTGAGTGGAAAGAAGGGACATGTCACACTTGACAAGGGTGAAATGAAAGGATATGATTGGCTGTTTTCTGATGTCACGGATTGTGAGCCGTCCCAATTAGAAACAATCATACGCTGCTTAGTCACTCCATCAGTCTCTTCTCCACTGCTCAACCCATCTCTCCTCCTTTCTCTCAGTCTGCCGTGCATCCACATTTCCTTCTTTGTCTCTAATTTCATGTCTTTGTGAACTTTTTCTGCCTGCCACTCTCAGGCTTATCTGCTTTCTTTTAGTCTTTTTGTCGCTAACTCTTTATCATTGTCAGCCTTTTCATTCATTGTGTCTTTTTCGTTCCATCTGTTATTTTCCATATACGTTCTTCATTTGTGTCTCAATGCCTCCCTCTATCTCTCTCTCATTCAACTGCTTTAACAAAAGCTGCGAAAATAACATAAACATAATGAGCAATAATAATAATATTTACAATATGAAAATGAAATATAATAAAAGAGCACACACAAAAAGTGGGAGTTGGATGAGAAATACACACTATATGAAATCTAGTGTCTCCATATTTCTGCTTGTGTTTTGCTTGGAAAGAGAAATTTGAACAACAGAGAGACATCAGATGACAGAGACAGGATTGGTTGTCTTCTCTCCCTCAGTAGGAGAGCGAAAAGCAAAGAGGTGAGGTTTTATTGAATTCTTTGTTGTCAGTGTTTTCCTTAAGAGTCTGCTTCAGTCAAGTGTTCAATAGAGGTGCCTGTGGTTTCAGAATTATTGGTTAGGCCAACCTAAACTGTCCATTTTAGAGACAGAATACTGAAGCCTGTCTCACCATTATCTCATTCCTAACAGTGTTTCTGATCATGCAGTCTTGTAAAACGAATATTCAGCCCAACCTAAACCAAATCTCTTCACTCCAGTTGATTTCTGTTGGGTGTGATATGCTGAGATCCTGTGAAAATAAAGAGACATAGTTTGGCCTGCACAAATGAGTGCAGGCACGTGGCCAGTCTCATTTGAAAAGAGCAATTATTTTGGTAAAAGCATGATTTCTGTTTTGTTCCTTGGTAGATTTTGGTGTCCTCCCTCTGTTGTACCTGGATGGGTTGAGAGATTTCTCCTATATCTTAAACTAATGACCCTTACCCCTATAAACCCATAGAATAATGTGAAAAGTTCAGGTTTGTCTGGAATAAACAAAGGAAAAGCTGCATATTTGGCATGAGCAGTGTTTAGCTGAACAGGCAAAGCTTTTTTCAATAAAATGGAAGGATGGCTCATGTGAGACAACTGTTTTGTCAACAGATGTAAGTACTTAAAGAAGACAAAAATAAAATAATAACAACACTTTAAAAACATTATTCCATATATAATCCCATACATAGTCACATGTAAATCTGCCACCTTATTCTATTAAATGTATTCCATGACTGGCCCTGTGCTTGTCACAGTCCTCTGGATATTGCAGCAAAGTGTGGGAGTATCGGCCGCTGCTGTGATGAAGACAGGAAGTGACAAGTCTTATAGCATGACCTCCCTCTTGTCCCACCATGCTCAAGCATCGCTTCAGATTCTACCCCATTAGAACACACACACACACACACACACACACACACATATACACACACAAGGCTACACAGTGAGCCTCTGAAGAGCACTTGAGTCTGAGTATCGAGCGAGCCATCCTCACATACAGATACAATACCATTAAAGAGCACTCAAGAGTCTTGATATGGGGGGAAAAAAAGAAGCACAGCCACACTCACACAAATAATGCAAACAGTGAATACCCACATTATTCAGAGGCTATCAACACAGTGGGAAAAAAATGCTAGGTCATGCGTGTAGCGATAAAATTACATACAGTGCACTGATATGATTACAAATACATTCTACTACACTCTACAGCCCTGCTTTCTACTTGTGTCTGTTTGTGTCTATTGCCCTCTTCACTCAGTTGCGTTAGACTTACTCTGTGTCTCAGAAAAGAGCTGTATAGTAATAGACCAACAGACCTGTAGGCTATTGCAAGTTTCATATGCTCATAACAGTTCTTTTGTTTGTTTGTATTTTGTATTAAGTGATTAAAAATTGGCCAAACAACTTTTTTGTGGAAATGGCGGGGTTTTCTTTCCCCAAAATGTGCCTTCTTTTGCCCAATATTGGTCTTTGCAGAACTATCATGATGTTTTAGGTCTTTTATAAAAACAAACAAACAAAAACACTCAATGATGCAGTTTTCTCTCTGAATCAATGTACTGAAAGTGTGTGTCTTATTGGCATAACAGCAGAAAAAGAATTTTGTTAAAAATTTTTGGGAAGTTTTGAAGTAGACTTCCGTTCATTCAGCTAACTCATAAAATCAGAGCCTACGGGTGGATGCCAGAGACAGGGCTAATTTAAACGCTAAAGGAGCATATAGAAGAGATATCTGCAGTGAGCAAAGAAGACTTCAACAAAAGTTGTCCACCTGAAGTGGCATGCAAGCTTTGCTCTGTATATCTGCTTCGGAGAAGTGTTTGGTAGACATTTAATGTTACCAAGGTGGGCAGAATCAGAGCACTTTCTACAACTGTTTGTTTGAATTTGTTGTGGCTGCGGAGATGCAGATAACCATGACTCAAAATACAATGCACATGGAAATATGTGCTTTTAAGAAATATGTTCCACAATAAGGCCACAATCACAGCTGGAGATTACATCAATGTTAATACAACTACCTCATAACTGATCACATGTCAGGCTTGCTCTTCTTCCAGACAGTGATTTTTTAGACATTAGGCCTCTCTATAGACAATAGTCCTCTTCAAGATGTGTTTTAAACTTAATTTTTGCCAGATGTACTGTAGGATTGAGGCTAATGCTGGGTGGCATTACACTACACTAGCTCCTAGGATTACGGTTGCTGCTTCATCACACACACCAACTCACCAATTCTTTTTTTCAAGTTTAGTCACACTGTGAATGGATTCCTGTCGATGCAGGCTGCAGTTAGTGTTTGTAAGTGCGTGTGGTGCATTTGTTCATTTTAAGAGCAGGTGTGGTCTTACAAAGTGACCCGGGCAGAATCTCTTTTTCTTCATTTGTCTCATGCAGTATCTCCAGCTCCAACCTTTTGTTCTGTGTCTCTTAGCCCTTGTTCTTTTTTTTTTCTAGCTGTCAGGTTGCAGCTTCACACACACAAACACACACAAACACACACACACACACAGAAGACGTGCACACACACCAACCTGCAAGTCTATCATAATTAGAGTACCAAAGACAAGTGGTGTCAAGATAAGCCATGTGTGAACTCCCTGACATTTCAAGGTAACAGAAATCCACACAGAGACACACAGACAACAAATCATGCAATAAACAACCAAAGACAAGCTAACGCTTTGTCAGTCCACACATTTTGTGATGCTGCACTCTTCCTCACTTTTCTTCCTCACTATTTATGACTTTTTATTTTGACTAATTTCACCTCATTTAATAGCCCGCACCATAATCTCTATAAACAGATATCTGCATATGAATGCAGAATCTGTAGGCAAGCGATAAGATTTTGGTATCAGAAGCGCTCTGGTTTCCATTTGTAGTCCGTTGGTTGGATGCAGGTAAACAGTCAAGAGCAAAAGAGATGGAACACATTGGCCGAAATGCAGTCTCGGAACCCATCGGCTATCGTCTGACAACGATTTATCTTTTTATCAATCTCGGAACCCTAGAGATTAGCCTTCTATTAGCTTTTTAAAATGTATCTGCATTCAAATCATTGTCAGACAATAACTGATGGGTTTCGCGAATGCTAATCGGACTGTAAACAATGACCGGAAGTCTTGGCCCAGATATCCGCTGGCTACACCGGAAGCCCCAAAATATTGGCTGTTGCCCCATTGGCTATCGTCTGACGATGGCCAATGGGGCAACAGTTGCAAGATTGCCTGCTCCATAATGAGTCATTTAAAACGAAACCTCGAACATAAATGAATAGAGATAATTTGTTCACCTGTAATAGTGCTTATCTGCTTAGTCCAAGCCCATGTCTCATTTGGCTGAATTAAGTGGAAAATGATTCTGAGTCAGGTTTAATGGAGTGGATATGTATGACTTAGAGTGAATGTAGCCCTTGTTCCCCAGAACCAGGCCCACAGAGTTCTGCAGCCTGCCTGTACTGCACCAATCCAATTTGGGCTTAATTGAATTGTTCTGAGCACCTCATCCATATATTTCCTTCACGAGAAGCTTATTACTCTCAATCTGTGTGTGTGTGTGAGTGTGTGTGTGTGAGAGAGAGAGTGTCTGTGTACTCATATTGTGCCAAAGTTTAAATGCACTGTTGTTGATTGATATTTCTGAGATGCAGTTTGAATTAGCTTGTGAACTAATAAGGGAAGTGAGACAAAAATCCAAATAAATCTTCAACTAAATCTTTTCTTCCCCTCCCTGTATCCTCCTTTCCTCCATCCCTCTCTCCTGTTCTCTCAGGATGTGAAGTCGACATTCTTCCAGTTCGGTGCCTCCATCCAGCAAGAGGCTCTGCTGATGCTGAACATCATGGAGGAGTACGACTGGCACATCTTCTCCATTGTCACGTCAAAGTTCCCTGGCTACCAGGAGTTCATCAACATACTAAAAATTACTGTTGACAACAGGTAGGTTCAGCTAGACACCTGCTTTGCACAGCTTTTATTTCCATCTTCAATTCAATTCAATTTTATTTTATTTATATAGCGCTAATTCATAACAGAAGTTATCTTATTGCGCTTTTCCTATAGAGCAGGTCTAGACCGTACTCTTTATAATATTAATTACAGAGGCCCAACAAATCCCACCATGAGTAAGCATTTGGCGACAGTGGCAAGGAAAAACTTCCTTTAAGAGTGCAGAAACCTTGGACAGAACCAGACTCAATGGTGGGCCGCCGCTGCCGTGTTAGGTTTTGAGAGAGAGAGAGAGAGAGAGAGAAGACAGAGGGGCGATCACACAGAGATGCGCAGCCACTTCAATAATGTCAAAAAAAAATCTTCTTAGATTGTATATCTGATTATTATTAAATTGGATAACAGTAGCCAACAAGATGATGCAGCAGGATAATGTTGTCACTCAAGAAGTAATGAAATCCCATTGGTTCTGTACTTTACCAGTCCTGATGTGGATGTGTTTACAGACAGAGTTGCATTGCCAGCTGTGACAACTATGTGAGTTTTGCAGGTATTTGGTCATAAACCAAAGTATTGGTCGAGACATTTCATTCAAAACCATAAACAAACACCAACTTCATGGTGGCACTAGAGGAAAAGTCAGGGGATCAACAAAGTCAGTAGGAGACATTGTCTGGGAACCATGAATATCTGTACAAAGGTTTGTGCCAGTCCATCAAGTAGATGTTGAGATATTCCACTGGATAAGTAAAAACTTTGACCTGCTGGCGTTAGAGAAAAAGTCAGAGGATCACCAAAGTAATTAGTATTCATTCTCTGGGCAACATGGATCTTTGTACCAAATTGTATGGCAATCCATCTAATTGTTCTTGACACATTTCAGTCTGGACCAACGTGGTGGACCAACCGACCAACTGCTCATCCCTGGAGCCATGCCGCTAGTATATATATACATATATATATATATATACTCTCAAATTTATGTTGCATGATTATCATACATGGCTTAAAAGTAACTAACCTTGCCAAACCTTGCAAGAATAGAATTTAGATGGAAACACTTTGAACACATTAACTTACCATGTGGATATGTAACAACTTCAAAATGAAATAATATTGAGCATATAGTATATCCTTAATAGAGGAACTTTGAAGTACATGAACAATGGGCCGTTTTTCTCTCTACCCTTTTGGGTCACCATTCCCAAATCATCTCTCAAAACAGTTAGCACTAAGAAAAACTGAAGATAACAAGCAAAAGGTATATTACCTAAAGAGTTAATACCCTCCTAGCCCAGGCATTTATCCAAGCCCATTTCCCCATTTTGTCTGTAATCTCCATTATCACTGCAAATTTCCCCAGATAATGGGGAAGTTTACTTTCTCGAAGAGTTACTGCACACAATGTTTTGGGCCTTATAAATTTCATCTCCTCTGCTCATACAGTATGTACTGTATGTAAGACAGCCAGCCTAAAAGGATTTCCTCAGCATTGTTAAAACGAATGTAGATGACAGGTGGATTTAGTACACACGCAGTTTGGGTGTTTGCCACACCTTTAGGTCATTTTGACTGATGCTGTAGCTCTACACAGCGAGAAAGAGAAAGAGGAAAAACTGCTGAAGAGAACAGCCATAATTTTTGGCAAAAAATGTCAAATTAATGATGCATGTTCAGCAGTGTTAAGAAGTTGGCAAGGGCTGGTGCCTGAACCCATGATATATTAAAGCCCAGATGAGGAGGATCTTTTTCATTAGCAATTACTCTTTATGTCAAACCAAACAGCGATTCAAAAACTCTCTGCCTGTGTCTGTTTTTGGTAACGTTGGTTATAATTGTTTTAATTACAAGATGAGTGGCAACAGATAGTTAAACGGCTGATTGAATAATATTATGAATTTGTCCCTCACACAGGTGTTACTATCTGGAAACAGGGAAACGTGAGCTACTAAAATGTCTGCACATTCACAATTTATCTAATCTGCCCACATACTTTTTACATTCTGATCTGGGAGAACACATAAAGGTTAACCTCATGTTAACTGCCCCTTATAAATTATAAAGAAATTGGTAATTAAATTAGTAAAAAACATTCCATTTTTTAAAATTATGTTTGGTCCACAAGGATGTGTAGACCAGTGATTGTTTTATCGAAATATTGTTAGGAAAAAGAAGTGATTACAACTCAAAATGCTAGGTCAGGTAAAGTGTTGCTTTTATGAAAATATATATCAAAAACTGTCCTGCAGGAATCAGATCATGCACGTTTTCCCTTCCAGTTTTAAATAAGTCCCAGCCCCTTGTTTATGAGTCTTTGCATCGCCATTAGCTATCATCAATCAATATAAATGTATTCACTACACTTTTGTGAAAGATAGCTACACAGCATAACAGATTTGTAATAAAAAAGTAAGTTAACTTCCCAGTGTCAATATTCATACCCTACAGAAGTGATGTCGACCTCAATGTTGAAATAATAGCCATAAATATAATTTATGAAGCAAGAAATAATAAGCCCAATTACCTGCAATTATCCATTGTCGATTTCCTGTGTCAGCATTCAGCTGGTTCACAGTGACTTAGTCATGGCCAGACAGTTTTAATACCAAAGAACTTCCATCATTCACAGCAGAAAATTGGACCAGTCAACTCAGTGAGTCAAGCCTGACCTGCTCATTTAAACATTAGTATGTGCTGTGTGTGCTACATGAAATACAGGCCCAGCTATATAACATGAGAATGGAGGAATATATTTTATGCATGGCTACATACATAGGCCTTCTGGTGGAGATTAATGCAGGCAGGCAGGTGATCTGCCTGTTGGTATAATCTGCAGATTACAGGGGACAGAGTTGGGTTTTTGTATGGTAATGGTTATTCATTGGACACATTTTTACTTACCTGTAAGAGACACACCATACACACTCACATATTTCACCCAGGGTGATTGACCTGCCAGTAAAGAGTGTGCTTATTAGAGTATAGTATAAATATCCACAACTATATTATTTTATTAATGATTTATTTCATGAAGAAGACGGGTGTTCACTTGGTAGGTGGTCGGTTAGGTTTAAAGCAAATATTTTTATCTTGGTGTTCTCAGATTTCTGTGCAGAAAACAGGAAATTTATTCCCTGAATCTTTCTATTTTTTTTAACATTGCAGTATTACATTGTCCCATAATTATTATTACCAATGCTGTCTCTCTTTCTCTCGCTTTCTCTGTTAATTTGTCTCTGTGTATCATTGTCTCTCTTTACTAGTTTTGTCATCTGGGACTTGTACACCATTATCACTTTGGACAGCAAGAAGAGGACAGCAAGTCCCACATCACTCTCATGTTACACTACTCGTCTATTGTTGTATTCTTGCATGATGGTTAACTGCTTCCCTCTTTTCCCTTTGTGTCACGCTTTTTAACACTCAGTCTCCTGTGTGTGTGTGTGTGTGTGTGTGTGTGTGTGTGTGTGTGTGTGTGTGTGTGTGTGTGTGTGTGTGTGTGTGTGTGTGTGCGTGCCTGCCTGCCTTCGTCCCTCTCTCTGCCAGCTCTGCCATCAAGGACCTGTACTCCTGATACCACAGCATGCTACCAGTTTATGATATATTATTTTCTTTAATTACTAACATAACAGCCATTTCCTCTGTTTCTGCTGCTCTTTAGCCTTGTGCACTGGGACCTGCTGAATATTATCACTCAGGACATTGTGAAAAAGAGCAGCTAGTCCCACTGGATGAGAAAGATACTCTACAAATGCTTTTTAATATGCACTTTTTACTTCTAACTCTGACTACAAAACGAGATAAAAAATTAGCTTTGGAATTATACAGATCTGTTTTCCTTCACAGTTGCTTTGAGTGTTACAGTTTCAACACTTTATAGAGGAAAATCTCTGTAAAAACATCTATCTTCAGCCACATGGTTGTGCAGGAGCAATGCAATATTAATGAACCAATTTTTTGTCCAAAAGATGTGACAAAAGCTGTGTTCCATGTTGATAACAGCACTATTTTCTGATAACTGTTGTCACTAATTAGCACATTGACCACAGGCACTGCGTTGGCCTTTTCACATTAACAGGCTAGTGTTTGCTCTCCTGTCCTTTAGTTTTTTGGGCTGGAACCAGAGCATCATTATACAGGACTAGATTTAGCATTTGCATTCCATTTAGCCTTAATGTATTTTCCCTGACAATAAGCACTTTACGCCTATTAGCATTCACATCGCACTTAACAATGATATTAATTATAATGGATAATTATAATTGCCCTTGCCAGCACCTGAGCAAAGTTAATAGTCTATTAGTTAAATATTAACATTTCACTTCTGTCCTTGTTATCCTTGCTTTAGTTTTGTGGGCTGGGACCTGCAAAATATCATCATTCTGGACGCAGTGGAGGAAGACAGCCGGTCTCAGATCATGCTCAAGAAGGTCCAGTCCCCAGTTGTCCTGCTCTACTGCTCCAAGGATGAGGCAGTCTACATCCTGGAGGAGGCGCGCTCTCTTGGCCTCACCGGATTTGGATACATCTGGATTGTGCCGTCACTCACTACTGGGAACCCGGAAATAACACCTGATGAGTTTCCACCAGGAATGATTTCAGTGTCATACGACGACTGGGACTACCCATTGGAGGCACGAGTTCGGGATGGTCTGGGGATCATAACGTCAGCAGCGGCAGCCATGTTGGAGGAGTATGGTGACATCCCTGAAGCCAAGACATCCTGTTATGGCCAGATGGAGAAGACAACCAAGCTGCCACCCAGTGCGCTACATAAGTAAGTAAAGTAAAGAGTGTGTGGATGTGTTTTTATTTTGGCATTCCTTTCTATGATGATTAGTAGGGCTGCCCCCTAATAGTCGACCAGTTGATGAGAAGCGTCATAGTCGACCAAGTTTTCATTGGTAGGTTAGTCGCAGTTTGTGTGTGTTTCCTGTCGTTTGTCCCTCTTACAGACTGAATGCTAATCACATGACCAGACACGGCCATATGACAAAGGCTTGACGGCTGCGTTCCCATGGAAACCACACTCATGCGGGTCCCGCGAAATAGGACAGCTACAGTAGCTTGGAAAATAGCGATATGGGGCACTTAACCACTAACTTCTTCTAACTGTAGCTGCCGTTACCTAGTTATCTCAGTTAGCCGTGCAGCTAGTGGTCCTACTGCTAGCTGACTCTGCCCGGACTGGGAGCTGGGAGCACCGGGGAAGTGTTGGTGTTGCTGCCGGGAGGAGGAGGTTTTCAGGCCCGGGGCGGGGGGGACGACCCAGCGGGGAATGCTGGCGGGGAGCAATGGGGACCAGAACCGGAGCCGGTTGAGTGGGCAACGAAACCTGGCTCAGCAGCCTCCCAGTGAACATGGCCGGACCGGGACCGAACACAGCCTCCGAGACTGACGAAGGCCAGTTTGACAACAAGGAATGTAATATCGAGGTGATTTACAGCAGCTGCAACCAGAACTCGTGACGAAGTCACGGCAGGTTCAGGTGGGGCCAGGAGAGGTATGAAGTGGAAGAGGAGCGAGAGGGAGGTCGGGCATTAGTCAGCGGCCACCTCTGCAGGCCTGAACGGTTAGGCCGATGTCAGCCCTGGGGTGCCAGGAGCCAAACCTGGCAAGAAAACCACCTCGGTCAACCAACTGTCAACAACACAGTTATTGTTGGATTAATTTGTAAGTATACATCATCCATCATGTTCATATGTCAGCGAGTATTTGTTTTTGTGAAGTTGGAGGTTATTTATTTCCGTGTTTTGAACAAAGAGACTTGTGTAATGTTATACTGTGGTGAAATAAATTAAACAAAATGTTCAGTCTCCTTACTGGTTGTTACGACACATTCAGAATCATTATCGCTTTTGCCGCATTGTCGTTAACAGGCAGCTCGCTTAGTGCACTTGTAAAATTATATTTTAAAGGCTTATTAATTCGGTTTTGTATTTATTTGTTATGTAGCATAGTGTTAACAATGTTACTTATAACACTCTTTCTCAGCCCTGGAACTCAAACCATTTTCTGATGCCCCAAAAAATCTATATTTAAATAATTTAATTAATATCATAAATGTGCGCCGACTACTCGACTAATGGCTTGAACTAACAACTACTAGTTGACTAGGAAAATCTTTGGCTTGGTGCAGCCCTAATGATTACTAAAAAATACAATAAGCTATGTGTCTTTTACAGTTTTTTACAGTTGCTAACAAGCATTGTTCAATACTGAAACCACCAAAACTCTTCACACAGTCTGCATTACCAGCATGAATGTTGGCCAAACAGCTAATCTCACCTACAAAACTCACTCAGACCAACATAACACTGGCAACAATTCTCATTCAGAAAACACACATTTCATTCACAACACACTGACCTAAAAAACACTAACAACAGGGAGCATTACATGATTGATGAACTTTTCTTTTTTAAAGTTTCAGTGATTTTCCACATAAATACTGCAACACAGTTTCACTTTATTGAAAGCATTTGTAACACGAATGAATCAGAAATTAATCAAAATATCATTTTTTTTATATGAATATAATACTTGAAAATTATAACCAAAAGGTGAAAAAAGAGGGGAAAAACTCCAGGGCTGCAATGATAATAAAAAAAGAATAAATAAAATACTTCCTACACATTACTGTAACAACATGTGTAGTTGTTCATTATAGTAAATAACAGTGATGGTTCTAGTCTGCTCTCTCTGTTCTCATCAACATCACACTCTGATGTCGTCTCTGGCATCTCCGAAAGTTCCTCCTGGGATGTCTGATCCATCCTTGGCAGCCTGCAGGAGAAATGTCTCCACATCCTGCATTCATCAGTATTTTAGTATACTTTCAGTATTTTAAAATAATTACTGCATAAATGCTTGGAATTTGCCATCATTCTGTTTTGAATGTGTTTGTAATCATTTTGAATGCAGTGTGTTAGCATTAGAAAAATGTGCTGAAAATACATAGTATTTTGCATTGTGGAGTACGAATGGGAAAAGAGTTCCTGAATTTTGAAAAGTGTGGTCACTGAATGCATTTTGTCTGAAAGCAATGCAAAATGGTTCCCAGTTTGGTCTGCATTGACTTCTGTTTCGCTGACTGTGTGAAGAGTTTTGAAAATGTGGTTTCAGTATTGAACAATGCTTGTTAGCAACTGGAAAAAACTAAGAGGGGATAAAAATAGAAATGACAGAATTATAAAAGATTTCATGAGGTTTTGTGTATTTTTATATCATCAAGAGAGTAGCTGTGTTAATGCACATAGAAATATGTGTGTGGATGTTTGTTTGAATGCATGGCTTCCTGCCACAGTCTGTTTGTTTTTACCCTTGTCCTCAGTAATTAGAGACTTCCACCAAGTTTCCACCAAATCTACGTTAAGGATTGAGATTGAAGAAATATGCAATTACTGGATAAAAGACCAAGGGATTGAGAGTTAGAGCTAAGAGAATAGAGGAAGTGTAGGAGTCAGAGAGAGAGGGGGGAATGAAATAGTTGAATGGGAGTTGAGGAGGGAGTTTGTTATTTAGGCAGTGAAGAAACAGGGAAGGGAAGAAATTGAGACTGGGGTAACAGCGGGAAGCTGCTACAAATGAGTGCTCTCCAAAATTGAAGAGCTCCTTGATTAGTCCTTCTGTTCTTCTTCTCAGTCCTCTATCTCTCATTCACTCTTTTCTGCTCTCCTTCTCATCATGCGCTTGCTCCCCAGCAGCCAGTGGGAGATGTTGCAGGTCTTGCCAGCTCTGTCTGGCTTTCCATCTGGTAGAGGAAGGAAAGATTCACACAACCTGTGTTTACATCCCAATATTGTTTTTTTTAAATAATGATGTGTGTAATTACAAATCTTAAGTCTAAATGACAAAATTTGATTCCAAAATGTATTTTCAAAAACAAAAATCAGAAATGTTGTCTCTTGTACTTGAGATGCTTAAAAGTCCCATTTTACAGAAAGTCAGATTAGTCTTTTTTGATTATAAAGCAGGTCTAGGTTCTATATAAATACTGTGAAAGTATCAAAACGCTCAGTCCACAGAGAAATGCATATAGCCTGTATTCAGAAACTGTGCCTTTTAAATGAGCCATCAGGACTTCCGTAAATTTGTGATTTCACAACTGTACAGTTACTACCCTCAACCATGCCCCCAGCATGGGCCACCTGGACCCACCGTCCAACCTTTTTTTTTTTTGTTTTAACCTTATTAACAACACAACACCAAACATTCATTCCGTCACTGAGCTAGAGCTGGAGGTTGTTCAGTATTTCTCATAGAAAGTGCTTTTTCGGTTGTGAAGGAAAGTTTTCTGGTTGTTCCCTCTGATGTCCTCCGGCTGCTCGGTCTCTCGTTGATTTACAGAGTTTCCTGATGGACAGATAGCTTTACTTGTTGCTAAAGTAACCGCTAACTACTGCTAACTGTAGCTGCTATTATTGGCTGACTCTGCCCGGACTGGGAGTTTGGAGCACCGGCATTCCCGGCGGTCCAAAGCTCCTGTACTAGAGGAGTAAACACATACACACCCCTGGTGCTCTGAGCTCCCAGTCTGAGCAGAGTCAGCTTACTGAGCTAACTAGCTAACAGCAGCTACATTCAGCTATCAGCTACAGCTATCTGTCCATCAGGAAACTCCGTAAATCATTGAAAGTTGAGGCAGAGCAGCCAGAGGACATCAGGACATCAGAGGAAAACCAGAAAATATTTTCTCCATAAAATATAATCCAGTTTCACCACAATCAGTGAATGAAGTTATAAAGTTGTGTTTTTGTACTGTAATCAGTTAGGCCCAGCCCCCAGAAACACTCCGCTCTACGTGTCTATTGTTTTTCCAACTTAATTCTTGTCCCATTTGTGGTCTGATAAACAGTAAATTCATCAAATTCAGTGCCCCATATCGTCCTTTTCCAAGCTAAGTTACTGTGGCTGTCGTATGTCGTCGAGCACAACGGAAAGAGGATGTGGCGGTGCTCACAAGCACTGGTTGCTGCCTGGTCTCCCATAGCCAGACCCATCTCCACACTTCTTTTTAGCTGTGCCAGCTAGTTGCAGCCCCTCTGCAGGCTTCCAGAAGTTGGCCAGTCAGAAGAAAGTGGGCGTTTAGGGAGGAAGGCCTTAAAGAGACAGGCACTAAAACAGAGTGTTCAGACAGAGGGTGAATAGAGGTACTGCAGCAATGGACAGTATGAGAAAAATGACGTGTTATTTGAACATTAAAACATAATAAACAGATACTAGATACATTGTGATCTGATGTGCTTTTCTGATGGTCAGAAGGCTAATCATATGTTTTTACATAACATAATCTCAAAAGTTTGCATAATATTATCTTCAGAGTTAGATGACAATATCTCAGAAAACGATGATGGTGGTTTGACAGTCTGGATCGATGCGATGCTGGGTCACAGACCGGCCTTCTCTGGCGCAGCGGTTCAGCTACTGCACTGCTGAAGCCGTGGTGGAAGACACTGAATGACCAGTCAGTTGAAGGTAAATCACATACGGCCCACATGGTGCTTGTTAAATGCTATTACAGCTAACTGTTTACATATTATTGCTACCAGCCCTCGTCCCATGTCTCCTGCTGAAGCACACAAATGCTGTATTTTACACATTTATATTTCTGCAGATTAATAAATAGTTGTGGAACTAAATGTGTATGAAGTGGCTGTTCTTGTATCTGAAAACAAGTATATACTACTCTATATGGTAAAAGACACGTAACGCTTATGCTTGTGTTACCATATTCTAATATTTACAATGCTCTGAGGAAGTAGTGGCTCTCAATTTCACCATTATACACCGGTAAGCTCAGTATTTAAAACAGGTGAGAGTGTTTCCTGGGTCTTTAGACCGCGGAAACGCACACAATAATGGGCTGAAGAACTTTTTAGTTCCTTGAAAAGTAGTTCCTGGCACTTTTGGTGGAAAAGCAGCTAAAGAGAGAAAAAATGAGCACACTGGCTTTTGTGTAACAAGGGCATTTTTAGATCAGATTAAGTCCCAGTTATTTCCTATGATAAACTAATACTAGTTTAGTAAATAGAGATAGAAGTCTAACATTTTCCTTTGAGGCCAGTTTACAGAGGCTGTCGCTAAATTTTTACTGTCCTGAAACATTTTCATGTAATTAGACAATAAATCAACCAGAAACTCTTTTTGCTTATGTGGCTAACATTACATCATAGGTCTCTTATCTGTCCACCTAAAATCTTGCCAAATTTGCATGTTGAAGATATTTCAGTCTGAGGGTCCCTCTGCATTTCAACCGGTTTTCATTTGGGCTCTGCAGAAACCAAACCAAGTGCATTGTGCATTGTGGGTAGTTAAGGGGGGCTAGGAGATTGGAGCACTCACTGCAAAAACAAGACTGGGCTAAATCTGCCTGTTCAGAGAGCTTAAAATTTCAGTAGTCACTGAGGTAACAGAGGAGTTACTGGCATTGATCAGCATCAATATGAGCCCCCACTCATAAATTATGATCATTTTGTACAAAGAGATGGTGACTGATAACACTTTTAATAACCTCTATAGGACTTTAAATACCAATTCCAAACTATTATAGCTTTGTTTTGTCAGGACACACCAAAGGGAATTACTAAATATCCAGAGCCAGCATGCTCTGCTGCCTCAGGTTGTTACCCAGGTGATGAGTGGCCACATATGGCTTTGTTGTGGGTGAGAGAGCTCAGCCAATAGGGCCTCAGGGCCAAGACACGAGAAACATGATTGGTCAAGGCTAGGTCGAGGCAACGGGACAGTGTGGGTTGTTAGACCATCAACGGCTGTCAGGGGAGGTAAGAGGACATGGCCAGCACACATACACACGGCGGGCAGATGGTCTGTATGTACAAATGTATAGCACCAGTGTGACATATTGCAGTATTTACAGTATTTTGTCCTAGTCTTATCTTTATTTCTTCAGTGGGTCCACTGCCTTGTTGTAAGCAAGATGTCGATAACAGCATTATCTTATAAGCATTCATCTGGCATTCAGTTTGAAGTTTATGTGTTTCCTTGCTTGAACGCCTCTCAGACTCAACTGTGATTTGTGACAACAATTTGACAGTGGATGCTGCTTCTGTCTTTAAGTGAGCTAAAACATGTCAGAATAGAACATAACTTGTTTTGAAGAGAATAATGAATATGTGTTGCAGAGTAATTGAAAAATAAAATTAAATAACAATAGGAGACAAGTGACCAACTAAGAGCTCTGGCCAGTGCAGCAATCAGACCAAGCGGCAACTTGTGCTCCATATAAAATATGCTGTGTGCATGTGTGGATTTGTGTGTGTGTGTGTGTGTGCTTGTGCGTGTGCATGTTAGAAACAAGAGAAATATCCCCCCCTTAAGAGAATGTCCAGTCATGACCGATTTACATTGCACTGCTCACCTTGCTGTGGTGAACAGTGTGCCTTAAAAGACTTTAGCACTTATTTATCAATGTGTGTGTGTGTGTGTCTGCCTTCTGTGAGTGTATGTGTGGAAAAGGCAGGTTTGTTCTGACATGTAATTTCAGTCTCTAGCCCTGATATATGAGGGTCAGAACTCAGGAAATACACGGGTACGCACATACACATTACACACACATACTGAGACCTGGGGCAGTCGTCGTGAGTTGTGCAGGGACATGAACTTACACACTGCAATTGAGAATTTAAAAGATGCATGTGACAAATGCAGCTGACTGCAGAATTTTATATTAGTTGATAAGCAATTATCAAGCTTGTAGAGTAGCATGTAAAAACTAAATACATAATTCTCATACTCAAGTTATATGTATATATATTGTACAAAACGTCTTAGTGTCTTTGTTATTTTCACCAAGAGTTAGAGACATAACCTAGGAATATCTTTTTTTACAGTATGGAAGCAATGATTCCCCAGTGACTCAACATGCCATTCACTCCACTGATTATAAATATTACATTACTGCATGATTGCTTGCTAACTATATCTGTGTGGATATGTGTTTATTTATTATCCCTTTGCCATGCAGACATTTCTGTTTGCAGTTCTCCTTTGACTTGTGACAAATGTGATCTCACTAATATTTCACTAGATATGATTCCTACACTGTCACCTATGAAGGGGTGTTCACATTAAATAAACTGCTGTGTGTAAAGTAATGTGTATGTTACTATATGTAACTGTCACTGTGTTTAAACTGCTGTTGTGTTGGAACCTAATCACCCAATAAGCAAGCAAGCAAAAATGCATGACTATCTAATAAGAAACAGATTTTCCTTGGTTCCTGACCCAATGTTATCATCCCAAATAAGGACAGAAAGTGAGAGTAAGAAAAAGAAAGTTCTAAAAGGAGGAATGCACCTTACAGAGTGAGTTGGGTAGACGGAGTTGCTAATACATAATGTGTTCTCTGTGTACGTGTGGGTGTGAGTGAGAATATCTGCAATCATGAAAATCTATCTTGTCAGCTTAAGTATTAGCTCACCTTGCAGGTAACAGTCTGCGTGAGAGAGGGACTCAATCTGTGTACATGAACGGCAGATCTACATTTTTGACCTGATATGTTGTTACTGTGTTTTGGCTTGGTAGGGCAGAACGGTTGTCGGTACTGTGTTCATTAAGCAGGAATAGCATATGATTGACAGCTAGTGTGTTACATCTCAGCGATAAATGAATGCTCAGAGCGTGAAGAGACAGGAAGATGGAGGAGATGTGACTGCAGAGCAGAGGATATGAAGGGAGTTTAGTCAATCGCAATGTGAACTGCTGCAAATCCCATCGCACAAGAGGTTTATTAATTTTTCATCAGAGGTAAGGGTATCTAAGAAAGGTACTCCAGTGTTGTTCAGGGTATCCTGAACTAAAAATGTATTTGCATTTGGAGAAAACCCATGATATTCAAACTCAGCTACAGTATAAAGGATCCCAAGCCAATACACACATAAATCCTATTTTGTGCAACAAAAGAAATAGCTCTGTGGAAATATGTTGCATTTTATGGTGCAGCTGTAAGCTTGGCAAAGACAAAATATAATTGTTAGCATTAATCTTGTGGTGCTCCAAACTCACACAGAAAAAATAATAGCACAAACATAATGTAAGCACACACACACACACACACACACACACACACACACACACACACACACCAGGGACAACAGGAGGGCCAGAGACACTGCTAAGCTTCACCTTGTACAGTCATCATTCATGCCACTCTTAACACATGCCACCTGAGGCTGAGTGTGTTTTCAAGTGACTACCCACCCTTGGGTCACCTTAAAAAACCTAAATCAGCACTGATAGTAGCTCCCATCTTTTTTAAGATGCTCCCACCCCCACCCCCACCCTGTGTCTCTCACAAGCACAGTGTGTGTGTGTGTACGTGTGTGTGCTGTTGCACTTCATGCACTTCATAGATCATGGGTGCTGACAGTATCCATCGTTGCTTTGACTGGTCCTCGTCTTGACGAGGAATAAATGTCTCTGTCTTAACACACACACACACATACACACACACACACACACACACACACACAGCCTTATACAGTTCATCTTATTAACATCTTTGCAGAGACTATTTTCCCTGCAGTAAAGCCTCTTCAGATAAAATGTAGAGTCCTTATCACAAAGGACGACCTTTATAAACATGGGAAGATCCAGAGCAACTCAGAATGAGCAAGCACTTGAGATATTATATCTTTTGTGTCAAGAACACTTTGACAAGACAGGACATAGTACTGTTACCCAAAAGAGAGATGGCTGTTGTGGAGTCTGGTCTGTGCAAGAAAATGCCCAATATATTTGGTAATGTCATTGTTTGTTATAATTGACATTATTAATCTTCATTGCTTATGAGTGCAGGATTAAGAAAACAGCATACATGGAGCGTATTTGTGTTTGTGTCTGCTGTAATGCAGTGTATGTGTGTGCTCCTATTTTGCCTGCTGCAGTAAACGTGTAGTGCTGGGTGCAGTACCCCCCTCCCATCGCAACCCCTTTTACTCCAAAATAAGAGGAAGGGAGGAAAAAATAACACAGAAGATATTTTTATCCTGACTCTGTCGAGGCTTAGTCCTCTTCCTCTCTCGTCATACTTCTCCTCTTTCCATCTCTCTTATCTTTATGCTCTCTCTCACTTTTTTCGGGTGCTCCGCTGTCTCCCCACCTCTGCACCCTCTCCTCGTCCCCCCTAATGAATAGAGAGATTACCGATATAATGGAGGCTGGAAAGTGAGAAAAATTGGATCACTTTACTATGATCTCAGTGCTACAGGGGAGAGGAAACATTAGGTGGAGAATTGTTGAGGTGGGCAAAGTAATTGTCTGTGTTTCTGTGTGTGTGTGCAGGGATGTTCATTCAAGGTTGTTTAGGATCATCTTACAGCGTATACACTCCAGTCTGTGTCCGTATCCTAGCAAAGCCCTGTCAGGTCCACCTGTTCGATGGGCGTCGGCCCAAAAGTACTTGCAGACACATACACATACACACACAATCTGCCCGTTCTGTCTGCATCCTGTTGTTTTAGTTGCGTACTGTAAGGATGCTTATCTTTGATTTTCACATGAATAGCTAGTGACACATATATTTACAGCAGTCATGATAATATAAATTATATTATGTGTATCAAATTGGCTGTTTTCACGGGGGTGCCTATTTTTCATTTAGCCTGTTTGGAAAAAGCTGAGGTCTAGTGTTCAATTGAATTGAATCTCAGCAATGCATCATTTTTTAAAGCTGCACTAGACACGATTTGTATGCTTTTATGAACCTAAATCACAAAGAACGGTTTCAACTGAGATATTGAGAGGTCGTAGATTTACACTGTTTGCTTGAATTAATTTTTAGCCTCCAGAATGGTCATTGGCAAGGAATTTTTCCACAGGAAATGATAAATCAATATAAAACGAAATACAGATATCAGGTTTTAAGACAGATGGATTGATTGAGGTTATCATCCTTGCCTGCTCCCTACCAGCTCTACCAGGAAATAATTTTGTGTACTGACTCCCCTCACATAGTCATATGCTTTTAACATCCAGTCCAAGTTTCGACATTGTTACCTTGGAGTTACATCAGATCCTCTGTATTAATGCTGTAAATAATGTTTTCTTTGCTGGCTCGTATCAAAAGAAATGAGAACATGACAGTAAGTGAAAATAATCCAAATGAGCAACAAAGGAGAGCAAAATGTACAGTAAACAGATGGAAAGAGTAAAAGCTTCCACTGTGTGTGTGTGTGTGTGTGTGTGTGTGTGTGTGTGTGTGTGTGTGTCTCTACTAGATAGATGGTTGCAAAGCACAGAATGGGCTGTTGTCTAAAAGAGCAGCCTGGGCACTCACATTGATTCCAGCACCTCTTGGCTGTAGTTGCACATAATTGGGTTCAGCACTGCATGCCGTGTCCAATCAAATGGTTTAATACTACTCACCTGGTTGCTTGCAGGCCAATCAGATTATTTTAATCACAAAACCCACTCAATCCCCTTATCTCTAGCTGATTTCATCTGAGGATTGAGTGGCTGTGCGTGCATGTGTGTGTGTATGTGTGTGTGTTACCAGCAGCAATTTAAAGGGACATGTAGGTATCGCCAAATGTCACAACACACACACACACACACACACACACACACACACACACACACACACACACACACACACACACACACACACACACACACACACACACATTACACAGTGTTTTTCTCTATTATCTCTGTCACCATCCTTTTGATTTGGTTTCATAATTGGTCTAAACTGCTGGTCTCTGTAACATGTGTATGTACAAGTGTGGCAGTCTGTATTCTGTATATAACAGCTTAAAAAATAAAATGAATTTAATTTATTTACTGTAAAGTGATAATTACAGTTTCATCCAGCATGTCATGTGTTGGTTAATTTCATGTATGGCATTAAAGCCATGAACCTAAATTGATAACCAATTGCTTACCAATCAAACATAATAAAACGATATTACTTGGTTTTGCAGGGACATACATGCAGAGAATCAGAGAAACAGAGGGAAAGAGATATGATTTTGTTAAAGCAAAAACTGAATGAAGAGGATTTGGTCAACATTTACAGATTGCCTTTTTTATGTCCGATACATTTCTTTATCATACTATTCAATATTCAATGTGTCAAATGCTAAAAGCACAATTTGTGCCCCATAATGGTACCACCTTCATACAGTGCAGCATGTGCCGGCACAATGTCCTACACAGCATGAAACACCTCACCTGCAGTGCTCCACTGTGGCTTTTCAAAGATACATCACGTGAGTACGTGTTCTATTTAGAAGTTTGACCTGTCGCCCAGCCCCAGAATGGAGTAGAAGAGGAAGAAAAGAGGAGCTGTCTCTCTCTTGTTGTACATGACCACTGACAGAAGGAGTGAGGGAGACAGAGTGGCAAAGGACAGCCATGATTAATGTGGAGGCTATGTGGACCCAAGAATATCTTCCCACTGCCCTCCATCTTAGTTAATGTGCCCTGCCATATGGGTCACTCATTACAGTGTGTGTGTGTGTGTGTGTGTGTGTGTGTGTGTGCGTGCATGTGTGGTGAGTGTTAGTATGGACATACTATGGCTTTAGGTACTTTCCATTATCACTTTCTTTTTTCTCTTTCTGTGACTTTTATTTTAATTTCTGGAGCTGCATGTAGAGCAATAAGCAGCTAATCTTTTCTGTTTCTAATACACACTGCACTACCATACTGACAATACTGTAATTCTGTAGTAACACTTTTCAAGGAATTTGCCTGCTTACAGGTTGTACTGGGCACACACACACACACACACAGACATTTTTGTAGGATTTGAATAGATATGTTTTTATCCCTCAGCATTATGTTATGACTCTCATTACAAAATAACCTGTGTGGATATTTTAGGATAGCAATACTAGTAGATTGTAATATGACTTTTTCTCATGCTAATGTAATTCAATTTCCCTTTTCCTCTGTTTCTCCTCGCCTCCATTCATTTCTCTCCATTCCTCTCTCTTACTTCTTATCACCCTCTGCCCCACTACTCCTCACCCTCCTCCTCTACTCTACTCCCCTTACTCTCAGGTACATGATGAATGTGACATGGGATGGCAGAGACTTGTCATTCACAGAAGACGGCTACCAGGAATTCCCAAAGCTGGTGGTCATTGTTCTCAACAAAGAAAGAGAGTGGGAGAAGGTAGGATCTACATCTGTGTGTATCTGGGTTGGTTTGTGCGTGTATGTGCGTGCACATATTCCCGTGTGTTCTTCAGGGCCGTAGCTACCACTGAGGATACAGAGCTCATGTCCGCCATGATATTTCTGGGAATTTGGGGGTTTATTCTACACGTTTTTAAGGCTGATTCTAATATTCTTTAGACTTTTTTTTTATTTGACTGTTTTAAGGCAAAAAACTAATCATCTAAATAAAAAGAGATTTAGTATTCTCTACCACAGCTGGCAGTGTAGAGAAGGCTATGAAACAACATTTAGAACTTCACATGGGGAGATCAGAAATAAACAAAATATAATTCAACAGCCCAGTGAGTAAATAAAATGTGATATTTTGTTGTTTTGTTTAAATACCAAGGGCATTTCATGGCGTTTGATTGGTAGCTAGTCAATAATTTCTTGAATTAGATGGGGTTCTGCTGGGGGACTCATAACTCCAGTATTTCTAAAAACCTGGCTACGGCACTGGTGTTCTTGCTTTTGTTTGGGTCTGTGCTTATGTTGCTTTTGTTTATTGTATGTTTCTCTATGTTGCTTTTTCATGATCAATACTATTATTATATATTACTATTATTGTTTCCGCAATTTCTTTTGGCATATATGGCAACGTACACACCAATACCAATATATCTGTGATAATAATGGCCGATAATATCGAGCTATATGTATTGGTTGAGCTCTAATACAAATATGTTTCCTTTTATCTTTCTTTACCACTGACTAGCACATTATCATTATTAACATTAACCAAAAGCTAGTTCATGCATTGCAAACCTAAATAAACTGGTTTGATAAGGATCTGGGTAGTTAGCAGTGATAACCACTGTGGCTAAACAGATAAAAGAGCGCCACCTAAATAAACTGGAATTAAATCCAAGGAAAAAGACATCACGGTATCACCCACAGTGTTTGACTGACAAGTGACCTCTTTGAACAAAACCAGCAATAAGCACTAAACACAGTATTGAAAATGCTACCTCTGTCTCATCGTACAACACTTAGTTGATCAATGAACTCATTTACCAACAAGCTGATGGATTTCTTTAACTGGTTAATGTGAGAAAGCTTCTATAACGAATTGCCATAGTAAGTATTCTGAGTATTCTTGCTGTTGTAATGGACTTTAAATGGCAGCCATGTATCTTTATACCTACATCTGGATGCCTCGTACAGGCTTAAATACCTCATATTTAATGCCCTAATCGCTCATAGTTCAGGGTGGGTGAGGCTGAGAGGAAAAGTTTGTGGGAAGGATGGAAAAAGAGAGAGGTGTGGCTAAAGGAAGGATTTGGATCAGGAAGAAAGGGAGATGGATAGTTATGTCTTTTTGTCTTTTCATTCCTCTCCCTCTTTCTTGCCATCTCCCCCATTTTTTGTCTCCTTCTGACTACCTTCTTTTCCCATAACATTTTGTATCTTTCCTCACATCTCTCTTCTTCCTTTCCCTCTCTTCCCCACCTCCAACCTTCTTTCCCTTCCTCTTTACTTCTCCTTTCTGCTTCCATATTTCCATCCTTTCCTCCATTTTTTCCTTCATACCTTCTCTTTCCCTTCTTCCACAGGTTAGATAATCTGTGCACTCTGTCTGTCTTTAGTTGTGATTGCTGTTGTGGTCTCTGATAGCACCTCAAACCACAGTTAATCAAAACCTGAGACCTCCGTTATTGGGGTGGCAAAGGGTCACCGCTCTTGTATGTGTGTGTGTATGTGTGTGTGTGTTTGTTTAACCTTCCACACTGGTTGTTGACAGAAACACTTTTTAGAGACTTGTGCTTCGCCCATCTGGTTTTTATTCAGGTCACATTGGTGTGTGTACGTGTTACAGTATTCGGTTTAGTTTGCCGCAATCTGCACAGTCTCCACCCAATCTTTGAGACTAGCTTTTTCATATTTCATTCTGACACCCACCCACACACACACACACACACACACACACACACACACACACACACACACACACACAAAAGACCCTTTGTTGGTGTGCTGAGGGGAGGTAGAGTGTGTTGTTGTAAACAGAGAGCTTGTGAAATTGATCAGTACCACTTCACTGTGGTGCAGAGAAAGAGACTGAAGGCAAGAGAGACACGGAGACCCAAAGTGGAAACATAATTGGAAGCTGCTCTCTCTCTCTCTCTCTCTCTCTCTCTCTCTCTCTCTCTCTCTCTCACTCGCTCTCTCTCTCTCTCTCTCTCCCCTCCCTCTGGTACAGCCGTCCCACCCATGCGCCAGGAATCAGCGGCACACACACACACACATGCAGAGAAAGAGAGAGACTTCCATGATGATCAAGAGATAAAAATTCAGTAACTGCACTAAAATATGGATATGCACTAAAAATATATAATGTGTCCCCTTGAGGCACAGGAGGGAGAGACAGGGAGAGGAGAGCTATATGGAGCGATACCGAGACGAGCGAGCGATGGAGACAGATGGGTCGAGATAGCGAGAGCAAATGAGCACGAGAAAAAGAGACACAAAGAGGAAGAGCGAGGTGGAACTGAGCCACCAGCATGTGCATGTTTTCTCTTTTTTTTTCACCCATTACAGGTGTTTAACACTCAGGTTTTCAAAGCATCCACACCTGCTGTTATCTGCAACACACACACATGCTTACACACAGAGCTGGTTAGATGGTATATTTTTTTGAGTTTTTGGAAGAGTCATTTTTAAAATTGCTTCACCTGTTCGGTTGGATGTGTATGGTGTTTGGAATTTTCTTTGAGGATTACGTAATTGCCAGCGAATTACTATTTTATTTAAAAGAAGCGCAGATTGCAGCAAATCATGTGTATATATCTGACTGGATCAGAAGCCTGGATCCAGTGTGGCGTTATGGGGGATTTATGCAAAATTAGGCTTTTATCGAAGGAAAAAAATGTGTTGTAACAACTGAACAGATATAGCAGCAAGAAAGAATTCAGATTGATGCTTATAAGCACTCACCATGCATGCAAGTGTAGAAACAAAGATGGTGCATGCTATGCTTTTTTAGTGCTTCTCCATATCACAAAACGCTAATATGCTGTAATGATGCTGCATTCTGGGGAAACAATAAATAATTTCTGGTCTAATATTGAACAGTTTAAAGGAGCTTGCTTTACTTTTAGGACACAAACACATTTACACAAATATATATAATTATTTTAACCTCCACTGTAACTTATAGCTTTCACCACCATCACCTGTCAAACTTGTTAAAACGTTTGTCAGGTGATGTCAAACTGTCAAAATGTACTGATGGTGGCACTATAGGAAATGTCAGAGGATCAACAAAGTAATTTTGGGTTTATTGTCTGGTAACCATGAATGTCTGCACTAAATTTGGTGCCAATTCATTTAGTAGATGTTGAGATATTTCACAGGAGAAGTGAAAACTTTGAATTACATTTTGGTCTAGGAAGGAATCTCCAAAGTCATTAGGATTCATCCTGTGGGGACCATGAATGCCTGAACAAAATTTCATGGGAATCCATCCAATAGTTTTTGAGATATTTTCAGTCTAGAGGACAGGACTTCTTTTACTTTCTCCTGAAAAGCTTTCCTGAATATAATAGAATCATCCAACAGCATAGAAATTCATAAATATGTATTAATTGACTCCTGGGCTTTGAGAACACAAAACTCATTGTATGAAATCAGAAAATGTATAAAAAAAAACAACACCATATTATGGTTGGTGCAGCTTTGAGGAAATATACAGCTTTAGAGTCAATGACATGGCAGAGTTACAGTATAACTTCAGCGACTAAACGGGAAAAGTGTATTTACCGATCAGAACCAGGATGTTATGTTTTATTCCTGCTGAGTAGATGGAGTGTGTAAATTGCTTCAGGAACTGCTGCCAGTTCACAAAATACTTATTACAGACAGCATGGGATTTGTGCTTGGAGAATCACAATATGGAGAGCAGACACACACAAAAGCCCACGTGCACACACACACACACACATTTCCAAATTGACACACAAACACATAGATGCATTTTCGATCCAGACCTTACTATTCTCTGAATCTTAATAAAAGCGCTCCACTTTAAGGAAAGATGTATGGATGTATGGATGTGGTTTTCTCTCCTCTTTCTCTCTGCCCTGGTTTTTCACACACACACACACACACACACAGGCATGCACTGCATCCTTACGCATGCACACAGGCACACACACACACACACACACACACACACACACACACACACACACATAAACGGAGCTAGCGCAGGAGAGGGAGAGCGGAATCCATTTTCCTGACATAATTTTGCCTGACAGGAGTGACAGATACTGTTTTATGACTGAATGGGTTTCTCCATGCTATTAGGAACTCATTCTCCCATAATGCAACTTGCCATAGCGATAACTCTTGCAGTGAGACTGGCACAGAGAAGGTGCTCAGTGTAAGAGCGCTGACCCTTGTTTTTCTTTATTCTTTTATCATTCTCTCTCACTTGTTGAGCTGGTTTCTGGTTGATTGTAGCCCTTGAGTGGGTATGAGTGTGTGTGTGTGTGTGTGTGTATAGGCCACACACAGAGTTGGAGAAAGAGACAGAGAGGAGACGGTGTAAAATAGACTAAATAGAGAGCAAGACATGCAGGTACAAAGAGCGAGGCCTTTCAAAATAAAGCTGAAAAAGCTGAAAAGGAAAATAGAAAGAACATAAAAAAAGGAGGGCAGGTTTGAGGTGACAAAAGAAATAGTATGAGATGAAACAAAACAAGGGATTTTCAGAAAAAAAGAAAAAGATTCTGAGAAACACAGTTCTTCTGGGGCAGAGTGTCATCTAATCATCAAGTGGCTCTAAATTCGTCTCAGGGTGATGATGCGATAGGATTGCCGCCATGGGATGTTATAATACGCTAATCCCACAGGCCCTATCATCTTAACCTACCACTGGCCTCGCTGTCACATTACACCCATCCACCCACACACACACACACAAGCACTACTTTCTATTTACAGTGTGTGTAATATCTGGTATTTCATATGGGGAGATTCAGCATTCTGCTGCCTGGCCGGTCGATAGAGAGAATCCTCTCTCCTCTCTGGGCATTAATTTATAACCCCTCTTTCTTTAATTAGAGAGAAGGAGAGACAGAGAGGAAGAGGGAAGAGGAGAGCAGGAGGACAGGAAATCAGAAGAAATGCCGAAGTCAGCTTGTTCTTCCCTCCTCCTCCTCCTCCTCCTCCTCCTCCTCCTCCTCCTCCTCCTCCTCCTCCTCCTTTCCCTCTAATTTTTTCAACCCATCTTCTCTGTAGAACATTTATCTCTCCTTCGAGTTTATTGATTCATCCATCCAAATCAGGGCCAATCCTCAACAGCTTATACTAATGATTGAATGGGTCAAGCGGACTTGATTTGTATGTCTGTTTTCAAGTTTGTCGTGTACATTACAGTGCTGTGTATACTGATACTTAAAGGTGCAATAAGTAGATAAATAAATAAATAAAAGTGCTGTTATTCTAGAAAATGGAGCTAAAAAAATTTGGCATAATGTTACACAGTTAAAACCTGCATGTATATCAGCATACCACACACAGCTGGTAACTGCTGCTTTAGGGTCTCACTAAGATCAGAACATGACTCCAAACTGCTTGTGCAGTTCAGTTCAAATGTTTTGAACTTTTATTCTTTTCCTCTCTGACTCATCTTTGTTTTCTTTGGGTTTTTTTCCCCAGATTCCCTTCATTTCTTTGACACAAGTCATATCTTACTTATTATGCACAAATCCCTCATCACTTTTACATTACCAATCCCATTCCCTACTATTTACCTTCCCATCCCTTTGATAGACACACACACGTACACACACACACACGTGTGTGTAGATACTCACTCACTTGTGAAATGCAAAACAGCTGGGGTAAGACAGATAGACAAATGCAGCTGTTCCCTGGAGAGTGAAGGTGACACATGAGAAACCACACACATGCCATCTCAGTGTACTGTGTCCTGCCCCCCAACACAAACACCTATACATACACACAAACACACACACACACACACTCTTAGAGATGTAGCCGACAGCAGAGTGAGCTGTTGACAGTGGTGCCGACTAAGAGCGGAGAAAAGACTCTAATCCCTGTCAGAGGATAGAAAACCACTCAAAGCAAAACAATTAAAATGCTAATTTAACTTCCTCCTCTCTGCTCGCCTGTTAATGACTTAGCCAGGCATACAGGCTAAGCAACATTATGTGTGCGTGTGCATATGTGTGTGTGTGGGAGGGGGGGGTGTAACAACCACTGTCCTATATGACTCAAGGGTCAAAGGGGTGACAGATTAGCATGGCTATGTTATGTGTATCATGAGTTTGTGTGTGTGTGTGTGTGTGTGTGTGTGTGTGCTTATTGTTTTTTAAAGATTCTATTTTATTCACACACAGAAAACTTAGCCTGTCTCCAATTGTTACTGGCTTAGACATTTATACATTTATGCACTTGTGTGTGTTAATGAGTGTGCAATACACAAAAAACATTGGCTGTATAGTCAGATATTAGACTCCACACTGCAGTGCTATTGCTGTATGATGCTAGGAGAGAGAGAGAGAGGAAGAAAGAAAGACTTTTGAAATGGAGGGAAAGAGTGAAAGCGAGGTTTTGCCCTTTTCTGGCTCCTGTAACATCAATAATTGAGAGTTGAGAGATGCTCACACACATACATTTACAGACAGGTGTGGGTTTGTAAAGAGCATCCATAGGGGAATCTGTGACATCACAGCTCAGAAAACATTCAGCTATCATACTGCCACACTCGCTCTCTCTTTCTCATATATGTTTGCACTCATAGCTATACTGTATATCCCTCTGTGTGCATTTTGTCATGCATCCCTACACACCATGCTTTTAATCTATTATGTTGTAGCCACAGTCATACAGACAGTCACATGTATTATGGTCTGTGAACGTGTTTACTGATTTGTATGTTTTTTTTGCCAAAAAAAGCAACATATGTAACATTACAAGGAAATGTTAATGTGTGTCTACATTTGTAATCCTCTCCACTTCCTGTCTGCTTTGAGTTATTAGGCAACAGATGACAGCAGTTAGGAAATTACCAGGTAAAGAAAAGTAACACACTGCGTTTCTCAAAATGGTTTTCTTGCCATGTTGTGATCAATGGACATACTTTTACCCACCACTTCCACTTCCTGTCTGCTTATAACCATTAGATCTAAGGGCAACAGACTTGCCGAGTATTTAGAGACACTGTCTTTTCAATGTGAGGTCATGGGTCTAAACTCAACAACAGCCAGTGCTACTGTTACAGAAAGTGTCTTCGGGCAGATGTTGACTCCCAACCTGCTCACTAATTATAAAGTATTGGATGAGATCCACCCCCTCTGTAAATGCCTTAAATTTAAATTCAACTGTTCTAGTGTTTAGTGACTTAACAATCTTGTTGAGCTTAACTCATTTATCATCTCATCTTTGATATCCTTCTATCCTTCCTTCCAGATGGGGAAGCTGGACAACCGCAGCCTGACACTGAAGTACCCAGTGTGGCCGCGCTTCAACTCCTTCGGTGATGCTGAGCTGGACGACAACCACCTGTCCATCGTCACTTTAGAGGAGAAACCTTTTGTTATTGTGGAGGACGTAGAAAGGCTCACTGGTACCTGCATGAGGAACTCTGTGCCCTGCAGGAAGCATATCAAAGAGTAAGTCTGCCATCTATCTATCTAGATAGCTAGATATCTACAGTAGCTAGCAGAGCACTGTTGCTCTCATTGCAAATCACCTAAAATTTCTGTTTGGTCCAATAAAAATTCTAATACAAAACTCAGGGCCTGCCTAAATTGCACTGGTTTTAATGTGATTTTGTTCACAGAATCAGGTCAGAGAGGATGCTCAAGTCAATGGACTATAATATAGACAACACAAATATGTGTATTAACAGGCAAAGTCACAGATATATTTCATCACTTTTGAAATGATAACCTATTTATCATTATCCAGTGTATTATCAGTTACAATATGGCCCACTGCCCTTAAGCATAAAGTTTAACCTTAGGCAAACATAGTCAACAACTATCCATTTACAATGCTAAGCAACTATGAGCTCCAAGACATTTAATGCAATGTAGTGAAATAAGTAATTAACCATTTCTTTAGTATGGGCATGAGAAATGCCCACAAATATACAGTGGTATTAGGGGTTCAACACAATGACACTGACTGAAATATACTGCAATCTCCATGTGATGCAGTCTACTAATTACCTGACTGACAGGTAACTTTGTATGGAAAATGGGGCTAAGCATTACAGAAAATTAAGTTCCATTTTATATCAGAGTATTTGATAATCAGGAGGTGGTAAAAATGACATCCATTTTCTATGTCCTTCAGCACTGTCGCTGTGTTCCTCTGTTCGCTGTCTCTCTCTCGCGCTTCTCTCATGAGCATGGGAAGAGGTGCAGTGTGCGATCTATGCAGCAGCTTCTTTCCTCCCCCTGAAAATGGAGGCGACTGCTGAACTCAGCAATTTACTTCCTTCCTTACCAATTTTCTTTCTAACACCCAAATACTGCTAGCCCCTTGCTTTATTATGTTCCAGAAGTATACACATACACAGTGAGAGTGGCTTAGGGCGTGTGTGTGTCACTGAGTGACTTGAGTGCTGCTGAATCAAAGCATGTAATTGGTTTGCAGATAATTTTATATTATTTCTATCCATTGGAACGCACACACATTCACGGACACACTCACAACAAGACTGGCATGTATGCTAAACACTATGTGTCACGCTTAGCACTGCATACATGCATGCATACAAAGTTACTGACTATAACTACTTCACAGACATGCACACAAACACACACACACACACACACACACACACACAAACACAAACAGAGCTGATTAAGCGGTAATAGGGTACCAGGGAAAGGGCCAACAGAGATTTTCATCCAGAATGACTGTGAAGTAGGGCGGAGGATAAAGCATCTCCAAGGAGGAACACACACACACAACGTATACACTTTCTATTGCCACATGTCCATTCACTCACAGGCCAATGCATTCGGGTGCATTCTCCCTCCAACAGCTCAATTCCCTCTCAAGCATCCGCAGTGTCCATTTGGAGAAAGATGGATAGATGGAGGGAAGGAAAGAGGCAGAGAGAGAGGAGTGATGGAGGGGTTGGATCGGGGGATGGAGGACTATCCATGCATGCAGAACCACAACTTCACTCATCCAGGCTAGGCCTAAGAACAAGCCATACTCACACTAACACACACAATCACACACATATACCAAAACTGCCCTCTCTGGAGACCCCTCAGGCCCTGCAGTGTTTCTATATCAAGTTGGCCTGGCAACTTCACAAACAGCCTCCATAACATCACATGCTCTCACTGCCTGAATGGTACAATGGCCTAAATGAGTACACTGTGTTCATGAAGCAGCTATTACAGTTCTGGCCTATATGCTTGCTCTCTCACAGCCCAACCAGCTGAACCTGCCAGAAACTTGACTTAGTTGTCCTTGTTTCTGATATTATTATTACAGATCAAATTCCCTCCACAATCCCCCCCCCCATTAGATTGATGAGGAAACAAAACCCACATTGCTTCTCTGGTAATGAATTAGCCTGATTTAGTTGACACGTGACAATGTTTGAAGGGGCATTTAGATGTAAATTAGCTTCTTTGTTTAATTTTAAATTTGCTCTAACAGTCTGCTATAGATAATATTTGGTTATACCTGTAGAAAATCACCCTGGGACACAAAGTTATTCACAACTGCTGAAAGATCAGTGCCTGGCTTTTTTAAATGAACCTTACTCTCTTGTGCGAAACTCTTAGACCATAAAAAGTAAATACCTTTCCAGTTCAAAGACAGGAACGAATTCCACTTGGGGTGACATTCGTTTGACAGATAGCTGGTGACTAGTGAGGGTAACACAGGAGTTTGCACTTGGGGCAAGAATTTGCTAATGTTTTTCCGACACTACAGAATTCCTCCAAAGTGACAGAGTTGCAGCTCTGAAGGTAACTGCAGAGTCACGGTCGGATGTGTGGAGTTTTTCTTTTCTCTCTTTCCATCAAGTTTGTGTCCAGGTTGTTGTTAAACTAAAGGACGAGGTTATCTTCTCCTGATTAGCACAAATCTAAAAGTTAAATGAGAGTCCCAGGTGGCTGAAAGTTGATGTGCACTCTTGTGTGTGTGAACTTTCCTGCTCTCAAATTCATATACACAGATGGTACAAGGCTTGCAGATGCAGTGCCATCATAAACCTCCTTCTCTAGAGAGACAAAGAGGTAGAATGAGAGAAGGAGCATATTTTTCAAGTCTTCTGATGTCATTCCTGAATAGAAAGACCTGAACTTAAAGGTGAAAAAGTCCCTGGGTGATATTTGTTCATTGGTGCATTCATTGTTTGCAGTCTTACAAGGTTTATAAAGGTGGAAATAAAAGATGAAATCAATTAGAAAATATAGCCGCAAGCAGCAATTCTGGGGTTCAAGTCAACACAGACCGATAGAAATTTAAAGCTTTTGATCTGGACCTGGTCAAATGTGGCGTAGACATGACAAAAGCAGTGAAATCGCCTTTTTTTGCATTTTCACAAATAGAATGAAGAAAACAAGCAATTTCTGATTCAAAGTCTGATTTGTGTTATGCCACGCCCATTTTTTGCATTTGTAGCGCCCCCTAGTGGTCCATTTGAATGATTTTTTTCAGGGTATGTTTCAGATACTTGTGTGGATATATCCGGTACGTTTTGTGATGATTGGCTCAATGGTTGTTGACTTTGGTCTATTTATGTGCTGAGCCACACCCCTTTTGAAGTTCATTGGTCAATATCTTGAAAACTAAATAAGATATCGGAAAGCTTTATACAACTTTTGATAAGCTTCATCCATTGATGATCCACCGACAATTTGGCAACAATCGGACCTACGGTTTAGTAGGAGATGTCAAAAATGTGTTTTTCCAAAAATTTAAAATGGCGGAAAATCTAGTTAGGCGGACTTTAGTGGTCCAAGAGGCTTTTTTAGTAGAGCACATTGAGCTGGACTTGTGAGAGAAATTTCAAGTCATTCGGACTTATGGTGTGAGGGGCATGGCCTGTTCAAAATTGCATTTTTGGGCCTTAATTACAGTGCC
The DNA here is from genome assembly GCA_027580175.1 of Siniperca scherzeri. NCBI lineage: Eukaryota > Metazoa > Chordata > Actinopteri > Centrarchiformes > Sinipercidae > Siniperca > Siniperca scherzeri. Next base: position 17,768,150 of record CM050840.1, read on the forward strand.
ACCATGTGGCCGATTGGGCTCATATTTCTGTGGAAGCACATACACATAATTTCCAGATATTGGGCCAACCCTTCTGGGCTTGAACCCCTAAACATCCACCTGGACTAACATGGTCACTCTTTTTATGCAGACAGTCTGCAGTTGAGCACACTCAGTGTATATTAAATGTAGACTGTATGAATTCTTCTGTTCGGTGCCCTTACACTTATTTTCTGTCACAGACACTAAACCACAATTGATAATTGGTCAATTGGTCGAAGCAGCTGCTGTTCAGAACCATCAGCTAATGATGTGTGCATTTTGTTTGTTTCCTTAGCAACACAACAGAGGCTGGTGGGACATACATCAAGAAGTGCTGCAAAGGCTTCTGCATCGATATTCTGAAGAAGATTGCAAAGTATGTAAAGTTCACCTATGACCTGTACCTGGTAACCAATGGCAAGCATGGCAAGAAGATCAACAACGTCTGGAATGGGATGGTGGGAGAGGTAAGACGAACCTCAGTCTGTGTGTGTGAGTGTGTTTGATTTGGCCAATTCTGAACCAGTGTTCACTCAATAAACACCCCTGGAGTCAGACAGCAGGTCAATATCATATGGCACCCAAATGTGTTTGCAACATCAGAATATATACATTGCTCCTGCTTGACAACCATTGAGCTCATCATAAAAGTTAGATGTAATTCACATGGAAATAATTACATTTTTATGACATGTGACATGCTCACATGTATTTTTACACAGATATCTGTCTGTGTATGCATGTTTTGTGGTGATGAATCTAATTGTATTCATATCAAAATACTTTGACTTTTGACTGCTTGACTACTTTTTTGCCCACTACTCACACATCAGCCTATTAGTACTTAGGCTCATGGGCGTGCCACCCCGCAACACTTCACACCACTGTCCTATTTCCAGCCTCGCCACCCCTGAAAATAAACGTTTTGTATTTCAATACAATGTTGGCCCAACTACAGACGTTACCTGTTTGCTGCTTGCTTGTCACTATAGTTTTAACTATTTCACTTGTGCCTGTATCTACAAGGCAAAAATTAAATAAATAAATAAACGCCACTGCTCCCTGCTTATAGGCTACATCCCGGCTTCCATGGCAGCTCAACTTCCTGTCCTCACCTCTTGCTGTTGCTGTCTCTCCTGTGTATAGATCTTTGACTATATATAATATATACATATACAGTCTATGGTGTAGATCAATGGATGAGCAGAGACAGTTGTTGACGTACTGCAGCGCAGCACTTCCTATTTGTGCTAGGGGTGGCACTTGACACGCGACATTTGCTGCACCGTGGCGCTGCGGCAGCAGTGTGTTTCCAGTTAAGAGTATTGATCGGTCTTCACTTTTAGGTTGTAGTACATTTGAAATGAGTAATCCAAGCCAAGGCTGAGAGGAAATTAGAGATGTATGACAGAATATTCCTGTTCCAAAAGAAGCTTTAAGTGTTAACTTTGCAAAACTTTCACAGGGTGAATTTTTTTTATTAAAATCAGCTATGAGGCCTTGGCACCAACTGTAAATGCTCAGAAAGTAAACAAATCTTAGCTACTCCTGCAGAAAAGTCCTTTGCATATCTTAAATTACCAGCTTCATCTTGAAGGTAAAGTCCCAGAGTTCATTTGAGACTGTAAACTTTATTGCTGTCTATATTATTATATGGCAGACTTAATTCACTGAGTTAAAGTTCATCGGGCATTAATCGTATTTAGCAGTGACTCCCACTTGTATATTGATTGTATTAAGATTAAGATTCAGCCTGAGATTAAAATACCCATACTCTGTAAATACTCAATAAAATTCATACTGTGGTGCAGAATTGGCAGGTGTTTGGATTATTTTTGCTGTTAGAGTATTACCATGAAAGAAAATGTTAATTTGCAGAGACTACATGTAGTTAGTAGACCACTGAAGAAAATAATTAAACATTGGAGGTTTTTTTGTATTTTCATTATTATCACAGTTTCTTCTGTAGGTCTTAGGATGCACTGCAAATCTGTTGGGATCAGTGCCAGTCTCTGTGTATGTCTGGCCTCAATGTTAATCACATAACTAAAGACTGAACTGGGAAACACTGTGATGAGTACAGTGCAGTTTCAGTAGCCGATTGTGTCTTTCAAATGTATATTGATGATATTGACTGTTTGTTGCATTTAACTGACTTTCATATATGTGAATTCCACAGTGATTGAACAATATCATTTGCATTTTCTTCTTCTTTTCCTGTATCCCCCTCTTATCCTCATTTTACCTTTTTACGTTTATACATCATCACCTTCTCATACTTTCTCCCATTTCACACACTCCTTATGTATCTTCTGTTTTCCCCTTTTTTGTCTTCTGTCGTCTACCTATCTTCCTTTCTTCAATCTTACAATCTTCCCTATCTCTCTTTCCCTTCATGTTTTTCTCCCCCTCCTTTACATACATCTTTTCCTTTCTCCCTGTCCTCACTCAATTCTCTTCCTTCATCCCCAATCTCTCACCCTCCTCATCCATCCAACCTGCCTCCCTCCCTTTAACCCTGCGTCCCCCCTTCTCCCCCGCCCTCCAAAGGTGGTCTATAAGAAAGCCGTCATGGCCGTCGGATCTCTGACGATCAATGAGGAGCGTTCTGAGGTCATCGATTTCTCCGTCCCGTTCGTGGAAACCGGGATCAGCGTCATGGTCTCCCGTAGCAACGGAACCGTCTCCCCGTCAGCCTTTCTCGGTAACTGTCACAGAATAACTGTTGCTTTGTCATTGGACTCAGGACAGAGGGAGAGGAGGATCTGTCTTGTTTGCTTTTTCGGTTTGTGTGAGTGTAGAATGGTATTTCTTCTGGGTGTGTGTGTGTGTGTGTTCCCTGAGATACATAGTTGACAACACAATTCAGTTCTATTACACACAGCTGTCAATACTTGCTCTTTCATCATAGGGATTTAGCTCAACTCCTGCTTCCTGCCACAATGACTCTCACTTACCTGAGAGGGACTTAACCACAGGATTTTAACCTGAGTGACCATGAATATCCCTGTTATGGCTGCCCAATCACGTTCATTTGATGCGTAGTGCTTCAGCATCGACATCCAAGTTCCTGCACACACTTGCATGAAGCCACGGACGCAAAGGCACACACTGGCACAAGCGCAAACAGCCAGCAAGATTGCATAAAAGTGAAGAGAGATGCAAATGGACTGTTCTTGTATAGCGCCTTTCTAGTCTTCTGACCACTCAAAGCGCTTCACACACTACATATTGCATTCACCCCATTCACACACATTCATACACTGATGACAGAACTGCTCATCAGTACAAAGAAACTAATTAATCATTCACACACACTCACACACCAAATGCACAGCCCTCGGGAGCAATTTGGGGTTCAGTATCTTGCCCAAGGACACTTCGACATGTGGACTGAGAGAAGCTGCGATCGAACCGGGATCGAACCGCCGACCTTCCAATTGGTGGACGACCCGCTCTACCACTAAGTGCACATGCCAGAACACACAGGCACAAAGACACACACACACACACACACAGGTACACACATTGACATGTACGCAGCATGCATTTACTGCTGTGAAAGTGGCAATTATAAGGGCTTAGCAGGAAAACCCCATAATGGCCGCTTGCCAGCGCACACACTCACACACACTTGCACACACACAGTGCATGGCCTTGTGCCAGCAGTGCTCTCCCATACATTAGAGCAGGCTTTAATCTCTGCAGTAGTGTTGTGAGCTCAGAGGGAGGACAGGAGTGCTGACACCAGGGCTTCCTATACTGTACGCCTCCTCACACTGTCAAATAGGAGGTGTTGCCTGTGTATATGCAAGTACGTGTGTTTTGGGGGTATGTACATGTAGGGGCTCTGTGAACATGCAGGAGTCAGCTTGTTATCGACGTAATTCTATCCTCAATGTGTGTGTGTTCATGTACATGATTGATTTATTCATTCAGTTCATGGAAAGACAGAAAGTGAGTTAACATGAATCAGAAAAAGTGATGTGTAAGATATGAAAATTTTATCCAACATGTGATAATACTTAATCTCTGTCCCCTTCTTTCTTTCTTTCCCTCTCTCAGAGCCATTCAGTGCATCAGTGTGGGTGATGATGTTTGTTATGCTCCTACTGGTGACTGCAATGGCTGTCTTCATGTTTGAGTACATCAGTCCTCTTGGCTTTAACAGAAACCTGGCGCAAGGAAAAGGTAAGCAGGCACATGAACACACACACACACACACACACACATACACACACACACACACACACACTCACTCATACAGTAGGCCACAATTCAGCATAGTTGTATTGCAAGTCTTGATAAGCCCTGCAAACACTGTACATCCTGATATTATCCTGTCTTATAAGAGAGTATTCTTAACTACAATTTGTATGTTCTCATCTTCCTCTAAACCATCTGTCTCTCTCTCCTCTGTCCTCTCCTTCAGACCCCCATGGCCCATCCTTCACCATGGGCAAGGCCGTGTGGCTGCTGTGGGGTCTGGTCTTCAACAACTCTGTGCCAGTGCAAAACCCAAAAGGAACCACCAGTAAGTTCATAGTGTCTGTGTGGGCCTTCTTCGCTGTCATCTTCCTGGCCTCCTACACTGCCAACCTGGCTGCCTTCATGATCCAGGAGGAGTTTGTCGACCAGGTCACCGGGCTTTCCGACAACAAGGTAACGGACAACAAATGGGAGCGGTAGTTTGTTGAGTTGACTGGCTGGATGGTGGTTTGTTTGTCAGGTAAGAAGTTAGCTGTGTAAGTAAAAAGTGAACATTTTTGCACTGGGAATGTTATATGTTGGCATTACATTTTGTAGTCCTGCTGTTTTGAAATTCCAGAGAGGGTAGAAAATGATCATAAGATAACAAACTTATACACACTTCATACACATTTTTGTTGCAAATGTATACCGATGACCTTTCAGAATCAGAATCAGAAATACTTTATTGATCCCCGAGGGGAAACTCTTTTGCTACAGCAGCTCACTATCACGTGCACACAGGAATAGAAGTACTAAGCAAAAAATATAATACACTATAATACAGGTCAGAAAATAAATTAAGTACCAAGTGGGTATAAGTATAAAATAAAATAAGTGTGAAGTACAAAGTGGGTTTACCGGTTGATGATAATATTACAGTATAAGGTAATAGTGCATGAACTGCCAAGTTAAGTGTAGCTTATAAAGAGACGGAGGATATTGCACAGCAGTAATAGAGGTATGAATAAATATCAATATCAATAAATAGGGAATTTTAAACTGAAAAGAGTATATTGCACAGGAGTATTAACACAGAATATTGCACAATTGTGTCAAGTATTGCAGAGATATAATGATCATTGTCCAGTTTAATGACTTAGGGTCATACAGACTAACACTTAGAGGGAGGAGTTAAAGAGTTTGATGGCCACAGGCAGGAATGACTTCCTGTGGCAATCTGTGGTGCTTTTTGGTGGGATGAGTCTTCTGCTGAAGGTACTCCTTTGTTTGACCAGCACGTCATGGAGTGGGTGGGAGACACTGTCCAAGATGGCATGTAGTTTGGCCAGCATCTTTCTCTCTGACACCACCGCCAGAGAGTCCAGTTCCACCCCCACAATGTCACTGGCCTTACTGATCAGTTTGTTGAGCCTGTTGGCGTCCGCTACCCTCAACCTGCTGCCCCAGCATGCGACAGCATACAGGATAGCACTGGCCACCATAGACTCATAAAACATCTTCAGCATTGTCCGGCAGATGTTGAAGGACCTCAGCCTCCTCAGAAAATAGAGGCGGCTCTGGCCCTTCCTGTAAACAGCTTGAGTGTTCTTAGCCCAGTCCAGTTTATTGCCATGTGTACTCCCAGGTACTTGTAATCCTCTACAATGTCCATACTGACCCCTTGGATGGAAACCGGGGTCACTGGTGCCTTGGCCCTTCGTAGATCCACAACCAGCTCCTTAGACTTTCCCCTACTTTTAGGGGATGAATCGGTCAGTCTTTATGTGCTGCTCAAAAGCCCAAACTTACAAGTTTTACAGTCACAAATACAACTTGTTGTGCATACTAAACCTTACCCTACATATTGGACCCTAAAATAAGACTAGCTTTTGAGTGGCCATTTTAGAACAGTACAGTAGTACAGAGATGCAATTGCTACAACAATAATAAGAAGTGTAAATGTGTCATGTATAGACTAAATGCTGTATACTGTATGCATGACACCAGTTGACATTTAGTTGTAATTAAAATGCACTCTACATAATTACAATCTCCCTGGTAACATCTGGCATAGTATATGACAGGTAGAGAAAATCCATTAAAATCCATTAAAAATAAGGAATTGATCTACATTTGCATCTACAATGCCAATATTTGGAATTGTGTTTGGATTTAAATGCTCAAACCATTCAGAGTGGGCATGTATACTGTGGATAACAAGACATTTTTCATTTGAGGTGAAATATTCCAAAGATATTTTCACATTCTTTGGTCTTAAATGCTTGCAAAATGTGCTTCTTCTCCTAAAACTAGAATTATTTCATAGCCCGCGTCTAAGTTATCTAATAGAAATAGTGTTCTGGTGCTTCAGTGTGGATTTTTGTTAGTAAAAGATTTAGATTAACAATCCAAATCTCTTACATGAATATAGGCATTGCTTGTCATACCACTGCTGTGTCACTATGTGATTGTAAATGATTACACAGGTACAATGGTGATAATATGCAATATGCATGATAAAAAGTGATATATGAAAAGGTAGCCATGCAGGAGGAGGAAGACAGGCTGAACAATTAAAGGAAAAGGTCAAGCCAAATGTAGAGCAATAGAAAAGAAAAGCAAGACAAAAGGGTAGAGTTCCTGAGGAGAGAGAGAGACAGATGCATGGGGATATGTTTCCACAGAGAGAGCATCTGAGACTGATGTAGAGGGTTTTGACAACATACAGAAGGAAAAAGGGAGGGAGGGATGGAATAAGGGGTAAAGCAACTGGCAGGAGGGCGACTGAGGAATAGCGAGAGGCCAAAACACACAAGATGGTACAAGACAACAGGCGGACAGATATGGGCCAGGTTGACGGCTGAGGTAGGGAGAAAGGAATGGCATAAGGAGGGAGAAAGTAAAAGAGATATGGGAAGACAGAGAGGGTCAGGGAGGAATGGAACCAGACAAAAAGGGTAAATGGCCATTCAGACAGATATGCTGTGCAAGGCTGGACATTGATCTGTAACCAGCAAAACGATGAAGAAGATTCCCCATTGAGATGCCTGTTGGTAAATTTCCTTAAAACTGCCTTAACTGATTTTGGACCACTAGGGGTTAGAAAGGCTGTAACACTAACTCACAGCAAAGAAGACTTAGACCACATCAGCTTATCAAGGTCTTATGGCTAACATGCTAGAAAACAGTTGCCTACTTACACATCCAGCAGGCACAAAGCTTCATGGCCACCCTAATGGAGGCGTGTTTCTTATCACTTGAATGTAAGTCCAATACTTTTTAGCCAACGGTTCGTCACACAACTCCTGAGAAAAATATTTCAGTGACTTAAGCACTTTGTCATTTTGTGCTGATTGGGTAGTGCACAGCGTGTACCATGTGTGACTTAAGTCCCACCCAAAAAGGCTTTGATTGGCACAGTTGTTCTTCCAACCATGGAAACATTACATTACCTGACATTCAACAGACAAAGCAACTTACATTTTTCGCATTCACATACATTGGAAGCAAAGTAGGGTTCAGGGTTCATGTGGATTGAAGAAGCTCGGGGAGCCACAAACCTTGTGATTAGTGGGTGACCAGATCTAAAAACGGATCTACAGACACACCAACACCACACATTTTCGAATTACCGACAATTCATCTTGAATCTGGCTGAGCAACCTTTTATACCACATAGAGTCATTTTAATCAGTAACATACAAAGTTTGCTTAATGTAGGCTAAATGTTGGTAGTTGCCTGGGAAAACTAGGAATTGAGACCACAAAAAATCTCTATGCAAATGGAAAAAAAAAGGAAATAGATTGCATCAGTGATCTGTGGAGATGTACAATAAAACAAATTGCATGTAAATATGTGGTTCTCCTAAAATGATACACTAACTGCATGGGTCAATCAGAGAAAAATATGATATGTCACAATGGTTTGATTGTAGAGTCTGAAAATATGTATCTGAAGTGAATAGAAGATTGATAACTTAACCACTTTTGTTTTACTTTGCCTATAAAAGAGCTGTTTTTATTTTATTTTTTATGAAGAGGGATTAATGAATGTGTACTGGTTTGTTGGCAACTGTCTCCCAAGCAGGCTGTCTCATGCACAAGTAGGGGGCAGTCAGTTAACAGCCACCAGGGACAACGCTGGCTTATTTGTCTGAGGACATGCTGTTCTGGTTTCTCAACAGCTGATTTTAGAGCATGTTTTTCATGCACAGACTTTAAGACTTCAAGTTCTGGGGTTGTTGCAGTTTGACACAATAACTGTAGTAACCAGGTTTTGGACAACAAACCTCTTACATCCAATGATATACATACAGTAGATTTGTCTGTCTGTAAAGTGTGACATAAGCCTAAAGTGGTAAAGGCATCTTATATCTGCAGTGTGACTGATGCACCAAAATTACATGGAATCAGTGACAAGCGCTCTTGGATGCAACTGCCTTTGAGAGCAGACGATGCATTGTTGCCACGATGCTTGGACCAATATTAGGATTGCTTTTAAACGGCCACTCTTAAACTGCTTTCAGATTCAACAGCTTCAAAGTCAGAGGAGATACAAAGAAAAATCCAACTTAAGCAACAGAAAATTGAGGATAAAAGTCTATAAGCTGATTGATAAGTCAACACTTTGCTGTGACACCACAACAATACTGCTTAGTACCAAATTAATATTAAAGGTCCCAAATAGTAGAAAGTTTTCATGTCTTTTTTGATTATAAAGCAGGTCTAGGTTCTATATAAATACTGTGAAAGTATCAAAACGCAAAGAAATGCATACAGCCCGTATTCAGAAACTGTGCCTTTTAAACGAGCCGTCAGGACTTCCGTAAGGTTGTGATGTCACAACTATACAGTCACCGCCCTCAGCCATGCCCCCAGCATGGGCCACCTGGACCCACCGTCCAACCCTTTTTTTTGTTGTTTTGACTTTATTAACAACACAACACCAAGCGGTCATTCTGTCACTGAGCTAGAGCTGGGATTGTTCGGTATGTCTCACAGAAAGTGCTTTTGTGATTGTAAAGGAAAGTTAAATATTTTCTGGTTTTCCCTCTGATGTCCTCCGGCTGCTCTGTCTCTTTTTTCTAATAGATCCTGTGTTTTGTTAACTGCTAACTACTGCTAACTGTAGCTGCCATTATTAGCTGACTCTGCCCGGACTGGGAGCTCGGAGCACCGACATTACCGGCTAGCCAAAGCTCCTGTACTAGAGGAATAAACACAGAGTCAGCTAAGAATGGCTAGCTGCATGGCTTACTGAGCTAACTAGCTAATAGCAGCTACATTTAGCAGTAGTTAGTGACTAAAGTAGCTGCTATCAACAAGTAACGCTATCTGTCCATCAGGAAACTCCGTAAATCACTGAAAGTTGAGGCAGAGCAGCCAGAGGACATCAGAGGGAATACCAGAAAATATTATCTCCATAAAATATAATCCAGTTTCACCAACATCAGTGAATAAAGTTATAAAGTTGTGTTTTTGTACTGTAATCAGTGAGGCCCAGCCCCCAGAAACACTCAGCTCCGGAGGCATCTATCGTTTTTCCAACTTAATTCTTGTCCCATTAGTGGTCTGATAACTAGTAAATTCATCAAATTCAGTGCCCCATATAGCTTTTTTCCAAGCTAAATTACTGTTACTGTGGCTGTCGTATGCCATCAAGCACAATGGAAAGAGACGCTCATGGCCATGAACTGTAGCAGGGCAGTGAGTACTCTTATCTTCACCTGCCTGAAAACACACCCTCCTCTGCCTCTGCTCTTTTATTTCCTCATCATCTCTGCATCAAGCTTTCATAGCAGCTGCTGCAGTTCTCAAAAGCCCTTCACAGGTAATTATCCAGCAAGAGAAGATCGCTTTCCCAATCTTTACACCCCCACCTCCCAGGGCTATCGCTTGTGATGCTGACACACACACTGCGTGACATCAGCACTAACACATGCACTCACACACATGCACAGCGAAGTTTGACTTATCAAAGTGCCCTCACCCTGACCTGATTACACAATAGAGATGCACATGTGTGCAGGCAGATAGAGTATGCATACATATCTATACATATTTACATATATGTTATGTAGATACATTTATGATCCAACTAGTTCACATAAACAATTCAGCTCTGGCAGTCAAACACAGATGATTTTTACAGATGTTAACAGACACCAAACACAACACCAATGCTAATAATATGCAAATTAAATCCTTCATACGCTGCCTATAGGTTGAGACACTACAGTGTTTTATGAATATGTGAAATTGTAGCACAACAGACATGTAGGTATATGAAAATGTCATGGATCATTATTAATTTTTTTAATAACATGTAGTAAAACCACTTCTCAGTACTACACATACACACTCACTCACACACACACAAACACTATGTTACAGGTTAGAGTGGAGCTCATAATACACACTTCTAATTGATAGGGTTTGTCTGTTTCTGGCATTGAGGACAGATTGTTACCTCAGTGCTTGAGGGTAGGTTGTTAACACAGCGCCAAGCACACTACAAAAACCCTTGACCTGTACACTGACTAGATTATACCTGAGAGAGACACAGAGGGGGGAGGAGGGAGACAGAGAGAAAAAGGAAATTCAGGAAGGAAGGAAGAAAGAAAAGAGAGAGAGAGAGAGAGAGAGAGAGAGAGAGAGAGAGAAAAGGAAGTGGCCTCTCAACAGAAGCTCTAGTAAAGGCAATTTATGTTTAATATTGTACATGGTCTCTTACAAATAAATCAGGTCAATTAAATAAATGAATAATATAACTGGGGAAACGGGGAAGGAAAGACGTGTGAAGCCTGAAAGCAGAGAAAAGATGCCAAGAGTGGAATATAAATATGATTACTCACAAGACTCAGTGGTAAGGTTTCAATAAAGGTAAAGTTGGTTACCCATTGGTTGAAATTAACTTGGATCATAAAGACTATAAAAGGGATACATGATTTTTTTTCAATCCTATTTTGTCACTGCTATATTTCGCAATACCCTACAACACGACATTTGCAGGTATTTCTATTAAATTCAAAGCCTTGATAAAGTTTATCACAGCTGTAAATTGAAAAGAAAAGGATGATTATCTTTTAGTTAGCCTACTGCTTTTTTACACTGTAACCTACAACACAAGAATGAAGCATTTGGATTCCCAGTATTCAACTGGGGAAATATAGAGAAACTGCATACTCTAGCTCCATCTGTGAGGTCTGACCAAATATTAGAAATTGCAATAGAGTCACTTGTGTTTATAGGACTTATCAGACTGAGACAAACTACAGGCACTGACAGTTCATGGAGATACAACTGCTAATAGACAGTTGATGTATAAAAGTAGAGTACAACATACTGAAATGCAGCTTTTCCAGATAATGACAAAAGTTATATTTCCAACAGTGTACTGACTTTCAAGTCTGTGTTTATATCATCTTGAATATTGTACACAGTATACGGTATGCATAACAGTTTCATTGTGACACAGTGTGTTTGATTCAGATTCAACTTGTGGCCACTTCAGCATAGCTTGTAAGTAACCCTCTGCCCATTTTAAAACTAGGGTGATGTTGGCAAAATTGGGCATAATACTGTTCATTTACAGCACTATCTTGGTTTGGGTCACAAGGCAGACATTGATGCAATACCTGGGATGTTTACTTACCAGACTAGACCTCTTTTTTTCCAAAACGGGGTCTTTTTTAAACAGGTCTTATGCATTTTTTAAAAGTCTAATTACATTATTTCGCAAATGGGGAAGAGTTAACCACAATGAAACTAGTCAAGAGTTTAGACAATCACAGGAAAGTCCATTGCTTCACTGTGACTGATATCTTATCAATAGGGTACCAGTTGGTGTAACCTACCCATCTAGTGCTGGCACCCACCCACACATACACAGTCAGTCGCACACACACATACACATTTGGAATACATTTTGTCACTCACGGCTTCTCTTTGTATTTACGTTTTATTTAACCTTTGCTGTTTCCTCTGTGTTTCTCTCTCCATTGTTCATCTTTCCACCACCAAAGTTTCAGAACCCGTACGCATACTCGCCTCCGTTCCGCTTCGGGACAGTTCCAAACGGATCCACAGAGAGGAACATCAGGAAGAACTACCCTGCAATGCACCAGTACATGGTGAAATATCATCAAACTGGAGTCCAGGACGCACTTGTCAGTCTCAAAACGGGGTACGGAAACACTGTGTGTGTGCATGTGCGAGTAAGCACACTCCTTTACAGATCCTTGATCAAAAACTATTACACTAATGCAAAATATTCACTGTCAACCTCAAAAAACACTGTAGTGTGTGTGTGTGTGTGTGTGTGAGCATGTGTTTGTGTCTGTGTGTGACAGCTCCTCTGAGACTGGGGATGAATTGGCTTCCTCACTGGGAACAGCAGGAGCTATTTTTAGTACTTGTCTCTATAATGGGACTGGTGGTGGTGTGTTACGGAAGTATATTGATGACAACAATCAGCAGGTCAACCTTTGAGAGCGCACAAGCATTTTTGGAATCTGTGCGTCTGAATCCATGAGCGCAAACTCAAACTGAGAGCAATGTCACATGTTCAATTTGATCTAGAAGTGAAGGGTCATCTATGGAAAACTGATGAGGTCATTATTCGTCTCCTTTTCCCTGCCGTTGGATGTTTTCTGAGGAAAAGGAGATGTATAATGACCTCATCGGCTTTTCATAGTCATCCTCTTAGACCCGTCCTTCTACTTTCAAATTATAAACTGGGACAGTGGCGTTTAACCACCAGATGAAAACAATGAGCAGTATTTGGTATCAGTATTATCTTAAAAATCTAAATGCATTGACACTTAAAATTACATTGAATTTCTTGGCAAATGGTTGGCAAAAAGTCATTTTTACAGTCAAATTAATTTAAAAGTAGTTACTAGCTATATGTTATAGTGGCCGTGTTAGCTTCGTGTTAACTTCTATTTCTATGTGATATAGGTTTTTTTATTTCTTCTTTTTCTGTTTTTATGAATAATTTTAACAGAGAAAATTATGACAACCATTATAACAAAAACATTTATGAATGAGGCTCAGTGTCAATCCTGAAATCCTGAGCAGAATGCTGCCCTCAGAAATCTAATGAGCCTGATGCGGGGTGGTTGGGTTCACTGTGATGTAATCCGGCTCCATGTGGGTTTCAAAAAACAGTTCACACGAAAAAATGAATACGAATAAAATTATTATGGGCTGTGGCTACATTCAGAATGACAGCATTTTCAGAATAAGTGCAGTGCAAATCCGACATACTGGTATGAATAAACTAGGTAACGATAAAAGGATCAATTTGATTGCCAGAATCTACAGTGCAGATACACATGTCCACAATAATTGAAATTATAGGCTAAACAATAAGGCACATAAGCATCAAATATGGAAACATGTTGTCCTAAATAGTCATATGGTCGCCAGTCACTCCTTATGGAGGAGCAATATGTTCAAAAGACTTTTTTCTTTGTGCAGACTTTTACTGACATGACATGACCCCTGACGTCTGAATGTGTCCTGTCGCAGCTTGCTAGTCAAAAATGTTTGGCAAGCGACCTCTTGCGTGCTCGGAAGCTGCCAAAACAGCTGGAGAGCAGACACAGAAACAAGCGTGTGCATGATCGGGATTGCACACTCAAATCTGATTCTGCTCTGTGCTTGTGTGTTGTGTGCTGGCAAATGTTGACTTGCAGACTGAGTAGTGCTCAGAATTTGTTTTGTCCTCCCTCAAATCATTTGTCATCAATATACTTCCATAGTGTGTGTGTATGTGTGTGTAAGAGAGGGAGGCTTATCAAAAAGCTAACCAAGGACAGAGTAAAAGAGTGGAACAATTTGAGAGGGTTGGATGGATAGAAAAGTGGAGGTAAAGACAGTGAAAAGAAAAGGTAGGAGAGGCAGAGGGGTGACTCTCATCACACCGTCACATGAGGAAAAGAGGAAAGGGGGGCAGGGTAGGAGGCCCAGAGCAAAATACCTGATTCGAGGAAATTAAGGAAGCTTTGGAGGGCAGGAGGAAAAGGGCCAAAAGACTAGAGAATAAGACAGAGGTAAAGGAATGAAAACGGGAGGGCAACGGGAAAGAAAAAGGGAAAGTGAGGGTAAGAGCATAGAGGGGAATGGGAAGAGAGGCAGAGGAAGGGGACATCAAGGAAAATAGATATGGCAGGGAAAAGAAAAATATGGCAGAAAGAACCTGAGGTAAAGGACAAAAAGGTTGATGAGGTGATATGTTATTTCTGATTGGTTAATGGCTATGGGGTGGGATCCAATCAGAGTTCTCAGCTCGAAGGACAGGCTGCCTCACGGAGAGGATGGAGAAGAGGAGAAAGGGGGAAAAAACACACACAACAAATATGTGGATGTAATTCATGATTCATGATTTTTATGCAGTTATGTCTTTCAGCTTCTTCTCCCTCATCCATAAGTCATAAGTAAACTGGATGTAAACACGTAAAGACAGCTTAAACCACTCCAGCATATATAATGCTCTGTCGCTCTCGCCTGTGTTGTTGTATTAAGATACAGCACAACACACACACACACACACACAAATATTCATACCTCTGTAAGTTAGTACTACATGCACACTAGCAAAACACACACGCCCATGTATATCTGTACACACACACAGCTAGCTGCAGGTGTGTGCAGTCAGTAATACCCTCATTGATAATTCTATTCTGTGGTATTAGCAGATGAGCAACACTGCAGCGTTCAGATGTTTGAGGCTCGATGGCTGGATTAGCTCTGATCACACATAATGCTGACAGGCTTTACACGCAAAATCTGTTCCAGCCAAAACTACGCACTGGGGAGTTGAATTGATTTGATTACATTTCGGGACCTAAATTACTCACAGTACCAGCAAAGTAAATGAATGACAAATATTCATTAATCATTTGGTAACACTTTATAATACGGCCCACAACATACAGCGTAATTCTTCCCAAATTACAGTGTAATTATTTGTTCTAACAGTGTACCGGTAGAGTACGTACCGATACATACATCTAGGTATAAGAGAACAAGATGTGAAGTTAGGGAATAAGGGGGTAACAATCTGGGAACTTAAAAATAATTTGTATTGTAGGTATTTTCTAACTAACACGTACCTATTGTATTGTTGTAAGGGGTACAGTATGACCTACTAAGCGACAATCTGGCGTTTGGGATGAACTTAGAGTGAACTTATGCTATAGGTATTATAAAACTACTGGGTACCTATTCTAATATTACGGGGTACATGAGCGTGACCAACCTTGAGAGCCGCACACAGGGTATGCACTGGGAGAGAACATAAAATTGATTATCTTCTACAACTGCCTTGGCTGTTAGATGAACACTCCTGTTTTTTTAGTTGCATTTACTGTAGAAACCTCATCATCTACTTACTGTACTCCATAACAAAAAGGAACAGCACCCTGTGCAACAACAGTGTCAATCCACATACCTGCTTATCCTTTGGAGGGTCATGGGGGCAGGAGCTGATCCCAGCTGACATTGGGCAAGAGGCAGGGTATACCCTTGACAGGCCGCCAGGCAATCACAGGGTTGACACATAGAGGCGTACAACCATTAATGCTCACCAATAAACCTAACCTGCATTTCTTTGGACTGTGGGAGGGAGCTGGAGCACCCAGAGAAAACCCACGCAGGCACAGGGGGAACTTACAAACTCCACAATCAAACTCAACCGATCCTTCCAAATGCCAGATTGTCGTTCAGTAGATCTTACTGTAGCCCATAATAATACAATAGGTAGGCTACCTGTTAGTTAAAAATACCTACAATATAAATTCTTTGTAAGTTCCCAGATTGTTACCCCCTAATTCCCTAATTTCTCATTTTGTTCCCTTGTACCTATCAGTATGTACAGTACTGGCATACCGTTAGTAAGTGTCTGGGAAGAATTACGCTGTACGTTGCAGGCTGTAAACATAAAGCATTACCAAGCATTTGAATAACATTAATCTGTTGCATTCATATCTGTTGCAAAAATATTGCACAATGCCAACAGGCTATAGTGCTCAAACTGAGATGAGAACTGCAAGACAAACACAGCCTCTTTTCAATGAGACCACTGTGTTGGCAGAGGCAGGATCCCAGTACAAAGGGCTCCGGCAAAAAAATGCAGGGTTGTCTAGCAAAAAAGTTAATCATGCCTTAACCTTTGCCTCAGTGTTATCCAGCAACACACTCCATTGACAAGTCAGATATACTGTATGTAAAAGCACACTGCAGGTAGAATACCTTGTACCACCATGTACCGTATGGCACTGTACAAATTCACATTTTTAACATGCAAATATATCCATAAAGGAGCAGAGAAGTTATTACTATTGTGTTAACTTTCCAGAGTTTCCAGAGATTCAACGTGAAGAGTCTTGGCATCTCATGAGCCTTCAACCTGAACTGTTTGTATTTCATTTTCTCTGCCTGTAGCCACACCAACGCAGCCCCTTGAGTGTTTATGACGCTGTGCTGTTGTCAGTCTGAAGACAGACTCGCATGTTTTAACTGAAACTGAATTCTAGACATTGTCTTGCTGTTTGCGAGTGTTTAGGGTATGAAATTGTGATATTACACTTTAAATGTCATGGTAAAACTTTCAACTCCACAAAAAGTTTCTATGTGGTCTAAATGTTATACCATGAAAACATTTCACAGCTTGTGAAATGAGTGAATTTGTGAAGTCATTTTGGATTAGGGTTTATAATGTAGTTCTGCTAAAATGTTTATTTGGGGTCCAGATGCTATTTGCTGACACGTTATGTACTGAAGAGTTTCCCCGTAGTGGTGTAAAATAAGATTCAGAGTCACGCTCAATGGTCATTTTGCCGTGTTAAACATTACATTGAACAGTATAGATGGAAAGTGGCAAGAAAATCTGTGCTGCTACGTTTTATACACAGAAATAAAGGTGTGACAGATTGTGATGGCTGAATACCTCTCCAAGCCATTAGAGCCACAGTGTGTCTGACTAGCGTTTACAAACATGCACACACAAATCCATGCACACAGACATGCACCAGTGCACAGCCACATGTGCACAATCACACACATAAGTGTATGCACACACACACACACACACACACACACGCCTTGTTTCCTACATGTTTGGACACACAGCCTGCGTGTGGATGGAGTCAGTGCTGGGTTAAGCTAATTACACAGCTGAACTATCGGCTGTGAGCCTCCGTTAGAGGGCTGGATCTGACATTCAGTAAATGCCAGCCAGTCACTGCACTATTAGCAGGACTCTCTGTGTGTGTATACTGTATGTGTGTGTGTGTGTGTGTGTGTGTGTGTGTGTGTGTGTGTGTGTGTGTGTGTGAGAGAGAGAGAGAGAGAGAGAGAGAGAGAGAGTTTGTGTGCAGGCACTGACAGAGTGAGAGAGCAGCGGTTAGTGATGGCATCAGTTACACTGAAAATGTCAGTCTGAGTCTGGGATATTTTCGTTTGTACGTTGCATTTCGCAACCTGCTTATTTATGTGTGTGTGCGTGTGTGTGTGTCTGTGTGTGTGTGTGTGTGGACAAAGGCAGAAAGAGAGAGAGAGGCAGTGTAAATGTTTGTGTCTGTCTAAAGTTTGTTTAGGTCGTACATATGCCTCCGAGGTCCTATCACCAGTGAAGCGTGCTGTATTGAACTGCAGCCACTCCCCACTGTGTCCTCTCTGTGTTTGGTTACGCTTGGATTGCAGTCCTATTGGAGATGATTTAACACTTTAGAATTGATCCGCAAACAACTCATTCTGAAAAATAAGCCTCTTCTGCTTTCTCTCTCCTCCTGTGCACTTCTCACTCACTCTCTCTAAAAAAAAATTGAAACCCCTCATGCTTTGTCTTCATACCCTCCCTCTGTCTGTTTTCTTCTATCTCTTTCCTCTGTTCTTTTTTCTCCTCCTTTGCAGTAAACTGGATGCCTTCATCTATGATGCTGCAGTGTTGAACTACATGGCCGGCAGAGATGAGGGATGTAAGCTGGTGACTATTGGCAGCGGGTAACTAAAGCTTCAGTGCTATAAAAAGACACTTTCAGTGCGGATTGTCTTCACTTCATGGTCTGATCCTTCCATTTTTTGGTCCAAACCATTGTGTAAAGATGTGTAAAGGTTTTTGTTTTTGTTTTGTTTTTTGTTTATGTTTGTTTATGGTTGTAATACACAGATACATGTAAACATAAAAGATACATGCAAGTCGCATGGATTCTGAAATAGCTTTTTTATTGAGTGCTGTGCCATCACACATAAAATGTCTTAAAGGAAAAGTTTGACATTTTGGGAAATACACATACTCGCTTTCTTGCAGAGAGTTAGATGAGAAGATTGACCACCCTCATGTCTATACAGTAAACATGAAGCTACCACCAGCAGCCAGCTAACTTAGCACAAAGACTGAGTTAACAAAATTTGCTTACCAGCTCCTCTAAAGCTCACTAATTAACATGTTTTATCTTGTTTGTTTAGTCCGTACAAAAATCGAAGAGTAAAAACAACAAATCAGCGTTTTACGGGGGGTTATGTGCTAAAATATTTCTTGGTCTGGACCTGTTGCCCGGAAACCAGCGGAGACTGCAGGAAATTACTGGTCCCGAGACCAATGTCTTCTGGTGTCAGAGTGCAGTTATGTGGTGCCACCACATAAGTTTTTCACATTCAAATTTATTTTTAACATATTTAATGAGAATGAGATTTAATAAGACATATTATAGAATTATAGAAAAAAGAGGCATCAGTCACTGCATAACTAAATATAAGACACTTGGATTATATATATAGTGATTATAATGCTTATAATTGTATGAAAAAGAAAGATAATGGATAGATACACTTTTTTCAAGTCTGTCTTAAAACAACACTCACATTCCCATATGTACATTGAAAGTATTATTGGTCATTGTCGATTGTTCCTACGCTCCATACCAGCCGCAAAGAGATTCATTTCAAAGGGATTTCAGTGTAAGTGATGATGGGGGACAAAATCCGCATTCCGCTTTCTATGCAAAGTCTTAAAGATAATATGCTTGGGGACTGAAAGCCTCAACAGTTGAGTTAGTCAAATCAAGTCGGCATCTTCCAAAGTTACAGTCTTTTTGGTACAATATATCCTCTTTGTGTTTCCCTCACAGTGTCCCCTTGCTGAGCTGCAGCTATAGTGACACAAAGAGGGAATTTTGTGAGAAAAGATGCATCCTTAATTTGTCTAACACAGACTGCTGAAGCCTCATATGGCTTGTGGCTTTTGTCCTCCATCTCATACATTGCTTTAAGAATGGATCTCATTGTGGCCCGTATGGAGCGGAGGAATGATTTGAAGAGGCCAACAGTGTTTCAAATTACACATGGAGCATGTCAGTATTGTTTTAAGATACACCTGAAAAAATGCAAACCTATCCTTTAAGGCCAGAGACTAGGACTGCTTGTCTTTGGGCCCACCCACAAATTTTTGTTAACTGTTTTAGTGATTTTATTTGTATATCTGTGACCTAAATTTCCACTTCATGACATTTATATGCATCATTATGCTTGAGGTATCCCCTTAAAAATATTTCTAATCACAGTGACACCATCTGGAGAAATAAAGGTGAAAACATTTGTTTAAAGGTTAAAATATGTGTTTTTTGTGTGTGTCTTGTGTGCATGTGTTTTGGATGTGCTTGTGTTCAGGTACATCTTTGCTACCACTGGTTATGGCATTGCTCTACAGAAAGGCTCCTACTGGAAACGACAGGTGGATCTGGCTATCCTGGCCATCATCGGAGATGGTGAGGAGCACACTCACACAGCATTCTCATACACAAAAGTGCATGACACTATCCACGAAGGCAAAAGGTTACATTGTTCCTTGCCAGAATTGTAATTCATGCACACGTACACATACTCTCTCTCTCTCTCGATTTCTCTCTCAAACACACACCTCTACTGCCTTGTCTGCTGACAGCACAAAGGGAAAGCAGTGAAGTATAAATAGTCCTTTGATGTTATTCTGGACACAAAAGACTGCTCTAAACAGAGGGCAAGAGTGTGTAAGTTATTCTAATATATTCCTCTCTGCAGGACCAGATCTCTCTGTGTGTATGCATTACTCTGAATCTGAATCACCACATTCCTTTATTACAGTAGCCTCTGAAGTTCTTACATAAACAATTTCCTACCGCAAAACACAGAGAAAGCAAGACAGCTCGAGCTTTTAGTGACAGATTCATTTACATTTTACATCGAAAGCATTTTGCTGATGCAAGTGTTCACAGCCACTTACATTAAGTGCACTGAAGTTGATTAAATGAACAATGGTGTCACAATATCCTCACTAACCAAATTTTATCAGGGCTGCAGAGCATGCAGGCCACAGTCCAACATATTTCATGGCTGGATCATTTTTGACAAAAATCAGGTTCAGTGTTTTTGCTTTGTTTTCTTCTCCCTATTATAATCCCATCCAGTCTGTCAAACTTCAGTGTTCCTACTATTTATCAAAAAAAAAGATTAAAGTCATAAAAAGAAAGAGAAGAGAAGAGAGAAAAAGAGAGATGGTGAGAGGAAAAGAGATAAAAGAATTGCAAAGAGAGCTGTGTGACAGAGGAAGACAGAGAGGAAACAGAGGAAGGAGAAAGTGATGAGAGCGACAGAAAGACAGAGACGGTGCACGTGTGAGAAGGCCAGAGAGAGGTCAAAGAGATGATGAGGCAGGGAGCACGGGATGAGAGGAAGATAAGGGAAGAGTGTGTGTCAGGTAGAAAGAGAGCGAGAGATTGGTAGTGAAAGGAGGGCAGGTCCTTGATAGATGACAGTGACTATTTGTCTTGGCAGATGCTACTTGATCAGTTAGACACAATGTGGGTGCAGAGCATATGGCTTTTTACAGACAGAGAGAAGATGTGTTTAGGGTAGAATGGAGGAAGGTGAAGAACAAACAGATGAACAGACAGACAGAGACAAAACAGCCGGTATGGAAACACATGCTCTAGCATAGACATTCTGCAGGTCACATTTTGTCTTCAATGTATAAATAAACATGTATTGACAATGCTTTGCTGTCATATTGGAGCAGCGGCTATAGTCTAAATTCAAAAGTTTTGACAGTGTAGCAAGACTGTAATCTGTCAGACCTAAATGTCATCCAGTCAGGGTCAGGAACTATTCAATTCAATGGGGCTTTATTGGCATTGGAAACAGACGTTAACATTGCCAAAGCAAGTGTGTAATAAAAACATATACATAAACAGAAGAAATTTGCTCTTAAAACATATACAGATAAGTAAGATAAGATAATAATAACAATAATAATAAAAATTGTAGACTTGCAGTTAAAAAATACAAATACAAAACTACAAAAACTATATAAACACTGCAACATTTGTTTAATGAGTGTGTGTGTGTAGTTGTGCTCGGCTATTTATGAATTCTTTCAAAGTGCAGCTAAGCAGACTGAACAAACTTAAACTAAGTGAATGTACTGAACTGGAATGAATTTCGTGTTTGTGGTTCATAATAATGTAATGCAGAAGACAGAATTTCTAAAGGTTTTGTTACTGCACTCACACATCTTAAAATATTTTTTTTCCAGTCCTTGACACCTCAAACTAAACATTTTTTTAAATCCTTGAATGTGTGGATGAAACTTGTAGAGACTTGTGTTCCTGTGTTCCAACTGACTGGTCACCAGACTATTGCTTGAGCCGTCTGACTGCTGAAAAGAGAACAAAATTTGAATTTCAGCAATACTTCCCCCTGGAGTCAGAGCAACAGTACAGGCAGTCGCAGCTTTTCCCTTGAATGCACTCGATTAAAAAAAAGAGACAAAGTGATCTGTTGATACCTAAATATCTCATTTATCTTAATTCACTTTTGCTGGCTATTCCAAGCATGTCATAATTTCATATTAAAAAGATATACCGTGGCTACATCTGTTAGTGTGTTTGCAAATCTAACAGGAGACAAACCTTCCTCAGTTATTCTAAAGGGTTAACGATGTATTAGTGAGTCTGCACCCTTAAGACATCTAGCTGAACACCACCATGATATTTGTCTTTCCTCACTAGCAGCCTTAGTTATCCAGCCCTGAATGACACAGATTGGATTAGCCACGCGCCAAATGTCACAGAGGAAGCCAAAGAGGGAGGGGGAACTGAGGGAAGGGAACACAGAGTGAGGAATGAGAAAAGATAAGGTCTTTGTTGCTTTTTACTGTACCTTTCTTTTATTAAAACTAAACAATCTCTTTGCCCTATCAGGCAACATGGAGGGTACTGGACGCCTAGTGGATGGCGATGCCCAAAGCAATTTATTTTGACAACAACCCCCCAAAAAAACACACAATTAAAGAAATATATTAGCATTCAACCTTTATAGGTTCACACAGATATTTTAAAACTAAATTTACCCAACAGACAGCAGACATTCTCTCTGCTTCAGTAGTAATTCTAAATGTAAATTTCTGTCTCATATAATGTAGTGTTAGGGTATAAACTTGTATATTATGTCTACCGTCATTGGTTTAAGGCTTTTTCAAACCCCAATAAGCCATTCTGTAAAGGATTTGAGTCTTTCTCTGTTCTTTTGCTTTTCAGGTGAAATGGAGGAACTAGAAGCCCAGTGGCTGACAGGAATTTGTCACAATGAGAAGAACGAGGTGATGTCCAGTCAACTGGATGTGGACAACATGGCCGGGGTCTTCTACATGCTGGCCACGGCCATGGGGCTGTCCCTCATCACCTTTGTCTCTGAACATCTCTTCTACTGGAGACTCAGATACTGCTTTACTGGGGTCTGCACCGGCAAGCCGGGTCTCCTTTTCTCCATCAGTCGGGTAAGGACCGGTTTGTGTATGTGTTTTTGTGGTTTGGGAGAACAAAAACAGCTACAGCTTTACACAGAATTTAATTTTTTATCAAAACAAGACAACTGTGGAACAACAGTCTTGAATTATGCCCAATAGTCAATTCACAGAAACAGGAGTGTGTGCACATGTAAGTATATGGCTGTGTGAATATCTGGGCCTGGGGTGTGACAGGGTTAACAGTGGTCGTGTTCAGAGCTTTAAGGTGCAACAAAGCACTGCAACTATACTGGAGTTTAATGCTGCATTACTGGGGTCAGACAGGCCTGTCTTAGTTCTGTTTTCTATCAGCGGAATAAGAGAGTAGAGCAAGCATGCACACATGCTGCTAAACTAAGAGACTAAGAAACTGAGTGAAACAAGGGGGAAGGAGGAAGGGCTGCACAAAGAAGGATGAGAGGGGAGGATGGGGATGGAGAAGGGAGGGGGGATCACGAGGCAGCCCTGAATATCGCTGAAAATAGATCCTAATTGCAGCATGTTTTTGGGTGAAATCACAGCAACCCACACTAAATCAATCTATTCTCTCTCATTCTATTGAAAGGTCAGCATTCTCCCTTGTTGTGTGTGAGAACAGAAGACATGGACGTGCATCCCTAAAAGCACTGCAGTGTCTCTGCACTATTTTTCAGGCAGAGTGGGACTCCTTTTCAAAGTTAACAGAGGGGGGTAGTGAGGAGAGAAAAACTTTTAGAGAAGATGGAGTGAGGTTCTTGAAAAGGATGTTATATCAAAGCCATTCTCAAGAGTGATTTAGGGGAAAAGATGTCCTTAATGGCCTATCTTGTTTTGAAAAACACCACAAAAAGCACTTTCAATTTGCCAATGTGATAAATACCTTTTAAGGATGTATTTGTGAACTGGGAGATGGTCTCAGTTAGGAAAGAATTTGCTTTTGTTCTTCTGAACCATAAAATGAGAGCTCTATGAAATTACTTTTAGGCATTATATTGACAGCTGTTGTTTGGCTGTTAGTCCAAATAAAAAGAGGTTTTATTAACCTCCGTCACAGTTGTAGTGATGGTAATTTATCCCGTTCACTGTTATTCCTTCTCAAAGAATGTGTCACCCCTGGAGTGCCTTTAAGGGAGGTTTTTCATATTTTCAGGTCATTCTTTATACACGTTATTTTGTTTGGATGAATTCTATTAATTATAAGACACTGGTACATTTTGCAAATAGTTAAAATGTAAAACTTATGGAGCTGCAGAAAGACTTGTCTCATTGCATTGCATTACATTTTGTCTACTGTACCTGTCCCCTTTAGAAAATATACACTGGTATTTCATTGGGTTATGGGGTTTGTGGACATTGGACAGAGTTTTGTGCTGGTTGTGGGGCTAGAGACTGTTTAACCTGGTTGGATTATTTTTTTAGCAATATTCTGTGTGTGTATTGCTGTTTTGGTTTGTTTATGATTGACTCTGAATCCTTTCTACTTAAGAACTTCCTCAATTATTATGTTGTTTTTACTCCACCATCCTCTTTAATACATCATAAATGGTTGTTTAGAAGATTAAAACTAATTTACATTTTTACTAAGGGGTGTAGTTTGATTTTCTTTGTAAATTGAACAAGTATGTTTCAGAGAAATTGAAAGAAAGCCTAATTTAATACTGTTTCAAGTTTGTGTTAATGGTGATAAAAGACTGTGTTGGTTCAGTGATTTTCTAAATCACTACCAATTTAATACATTTTAATAAAACATACAGAGCACAAATATGTTTGGCCAGAGCAGATAAGTAATCATTATTCTGTTTGTCTCTTTCAATTTCTCTCTCAATCCTTTTTATGTTTAATTCTCACTCTCCCATTCCATTTTATCTCTTCCCCTCTGCCACTCGTCTCTCCCTCTCATTTTCTCCTGTTATCCTTCCTCATTTTTTATTTGACTTTCCCTAATTCCCTACTCCATTCCACTTGTTCATCCATATGTCTTCATGCAGGGAATCTGGAGTTGCATCCATGGAGTCCACATTGACATGAAGAAAAAGACAGATTTAGACTTTAGCCCCCAGGATAAAATGCTTAAGCTCATCAAGTCAGCCAAACAGATGACCAACATGTCTAACCTGGGTGGCTCCCGCATGAACTCACCCAAACGTGAGTTCATGCACTCAGCTGGCCCCATGATCATGGACATGATGGCAGAGAAAGGCAACTTCATCTATGCTGACAACCGAAGCTATGCTCCCAAAGATATGATCTATGGGGACACTGGTGACCTGCAGTCTTATCTTGCTAACCGCCACAAAGATCACCTTAACAACTATATCTTCCAGGGAGGCCAGCATCCTCTGACCCTGAATGATGCCAATCCCAACACAGTAGAGGTGGCAGTGAGTGCTGACGCAGTCCAGACCAACGCCAAGCCACCCCGGACCCTGTGGAAGAAGTCAGTGGACACACTCCGTTCTGTACCACCTGGGCCCCCTCCGATGCCTGACATGCTGATGCCAGACCCACGAATGTCGATGAAGACACAGCGCTACATCCCTGAGGACACAGCCCACTCTGACATCTCTGACTGTTCCAGCAGGGCGGCCTCCTACAAGGACCCAGAAAACAACAAGCACCTGAAGCCCAAGGACAACTTAAAAAAAAGATCGGTGACGTCAAAATACCCAAGGGACTGCAGTGAGGTGGAGCTGTCCTACTTAAAGACTAAGCAGGTCAGTGGCGGAACCAACCAAACCGGGAGAGGAGGAGGGGGAGAGAAAATCTACACTATTGACTCAGACCGAGAGCTGAGCCTGCACTCAGACCCCATTCACTACCGCGAGAGTCGTGGCCTTGCTGCTGACGATTTGGATTATCCCGAGATCTACTCCGACCACAGTGACAACTATAGGAAGTGTGAGCAGCCCATCATTCATCTGAACTCCTCGCCTTTGCATCGCACCGACTCAGATCTTCTACCAGATCCAACTTACTCTAAACACTACAGCCTGAAAGAGAAAAACCTTTCCCCACATGAATCCATTGATCGCTACAAACAGACACACTGTCGTTCCTGCTTGTCCAAAGTGACTGCTAGCTACCCACCAGGAGGGCCATACACCCCTACTGCATCTGCCTCAGCTTCTGCCACACGTTCACCATATAATCGGTGTGAAGCATGCCTCCACACAGCCAACCTGTATGACATTACTGAGGACCAGCTCCTCTCAGACCCCTTGGTCAGTCCCACCATGCACCACCAACAGCAGCAGCAACCAGACGAAATGTTTGGTCTGTATTGGCCACAGACGGATGGGCCGCATGTCCAAAAGAGAAACCGCTTGAGGTTGAGTCGTCAGCACTCCTTTGACAACATCATGCTAGAAAAGCCCAAGGATGTAGACCTGGGCCGACCGGCGCGCAGCGTCAGCCTCAAGGAGAAGGATCGCTTCCTGGACTCCACATCTGACTCGCACTATGCGAACCTCTTCGGAATGCGTCCCTACTCCGGCAGACTGTTTGGCACCGGCTCCAAGTCAATGCTGTTTAACCACAACCTGGAGGAGAGCAAGAGGAGCAAGTCCCTGTACCCGGCCCATGGCTCGGACAACCCTTTCCTCAGCCACTCGCTGAGGGATGACACCAGCAGCAGACTGGTCCATGGGCGTAGCTCCTCTGATATTTACAAACAGCTGGCGGTGGCCTCACCTGCAGCAGTCCTTGGAGCGCCCCCCATCAAAACACGCAACGATGCGAACAATCTCCGCTCATCCGTTAAATCCACCACTTCATACTGCTCACGGGACGGGCGGATAGCCAATGACATGTACAATAAAGAGCATGTGATGCCTTACTCAGCCAATAAGACTAGTGCATACCCGGCCCCACGTGGTGTCCTAAACTCAGCCCAGTTCAGCAATAGACGGGTGTATAAAAAAATCCCCAGTCTGGAGTCAGATGTTTAGTTGATATAAGAAATAATGTGTTCTCTCCTCTTTACTCCTCTCTGGGTTTGTATTATATTTTATCAACTATGTTATCCCCCAAGGGATGCCATAGCCACACTACGTTTTTCTTCTTCTCTTCGACATTGTAATCCAAAAAAACTTGTGCCCACTTGGGTATGATGGTACTACTACTACTACTCTCTTTGCAGATGATATCACCATTTTTGTCCATTCTCTACCATGTACCGATGAGTTGGCTGCGTGGCCAGCACGCAGCCATAAGGTATCCTGGTGTAAAGGGGAGGGGAAGGGGGGTAGGATATGGCATAGTCCCATTAATGGGCAGAGAATGCCTAAGTTACAGGAAAGGAGGACTCCTACAGGCGTTGTTGGGAAAGGAGCAGGTGATTTTTGATTGAAATGTGTAAGGAAGTAGTGAGGAAGATGGGAGATATCAGATGTGAGGGGAATTAGAGGGAGAGAGAAGAGATAACCTCTCTTTCAACCAATCCTCCTTCTCTCCTTTTTACTTTACACCTCCACTGTCAAGCTTGGGGCTCGCTAGTTGAGGAGAAGAAGCCTGACAGGGAGACCAGATGGGCACTTTTGATGTCGCGGCCAGACATGGAAGCATCCCAGGAGGGCAGAGGCGTCACAGTGAGCTAGTCCAACGGTCTGCTGCTTGTTACTCTGACAAATATGGCCACCGAGACACCTGGCAGTGAAAGAGGAGAGAAAGGGAGAAAAGAGGTGAGCAGCTAAATGACACAGAGCAGAGTCTCCAGTAGTTTTTGGCAGTTAGGTATCGGTGTGCTTGGTCAGAATTTGGTTTTATGTGTTAAGCCCATGCTAAGGGACATGATAGTGATGGGAAACTGAGAGTAATGTAGGTGCTATCAATGAATAATGTTTACAGACTGACAGATAAGATAGACTGACTGACAACATGACAGAATGTTAGAAAAGGACAGACAAGCAAGGAAACCTGAGGAAATTGATGGGTATTTCATTTGTGGCGCTGCACATAGAAAAAATAATTACAAAGTATTGCTTTTTATTCTATTAAACTATAAGATTTATTAGGGATTCTGGCATCCGGATCCCCCTATGTAGGATTTTAGTGTTTGCTTATTTGGTAGCACAATAGCCATTAGTTTTAAAACCTCTCTCCCACTTTTGCTTTTGAAGAAGCATAGCTTTCTGAAAAATACCATCAGGAGTAGTGGATTATTTTGCATGAGTTGATTTTTTTGTGTCGGAGAAGACAAAATACACACAAATACACTCTCAGACACATATTTTACATGTTTTTGAAAAGCGACTGTGTCTTGCCAGAGATGGTAGATGGATACTTGTACAATCTAAACCTTTTTCCTTGACCTTTGTGCTTAGTAAATCAGTGTCATGCTGTCGCTCCTGTTGCAAAAGAGCAAGAAAATGGTTGAAGGGAAGAGAGCAAAGAGGAGATAAACAAGGGAGAAAAGGATGAAATGACAACTGTGTCCACCACCCCCATGTCTGAGTTGGGGAGGGGCTGGGCGCTGGCGTGTTTTTGTCTTTTGACCTCCCTGCCACTGAGAAACAGGGTATTAGCTATACAAAAAACCTGACGATTCCTTCCTTCTTTCCCCCTTCCTTCTTCCCTTCCTCGATCAACATGACACACCACTAGAGTGTTAGATAACTATAGAACTACTTTACTTTTTTTCTTTCAGTTTTGTAAAATTGAACTTTGGTTGATTGGTTGATACAGCAGTAGCAGTGCTATACAGTATCTAACCACTACAGTCTTACTGGGGATTGGGTTAACAATTATTTATCATCAGTTAGTTGATCCACAATTAACCAGGGCTCCTGAGGATCTGAAGACCACTTGAGACGGATCCCATGTTTACCTTCATAGCATTGTTTGGGTGGGATGTGGGATGGGGTGGGCGAGGCAAGAGGGAGAGGGATGGAGCCGAAGAGGCTCCACTGTTCATCAGTCATGTATCCATCTTAGTGTGGAGTAAGTTGTGTGTGTGTGCATGGCAGAACTTCGGTAAGCTTGAAGTCTTAACTAGAACATTTGGTTCCTAATCTGATTGTTTATGCATTTATTTGTTTGTTCTTTTTGATAACACTTAGCTGAAAAGACTTGCACATGCACATACCTCCATGTACATGCGTGCCCACAAAAAAGTTTTTTTTGTAGCATTATACTGTACACAATTGTACAGTCAAAAGAAAAATCATGTATCCATCTTAACTGACTGATTGATTTGCTTGATTGATTGGATTCACAAAGCCAAATTGTATCAAATAAAATACCTCAGGATGATTCTGTGCGTTTTGGGGGAGCTTCAACCGTAGCAACAGAACACGATGCGGTGCAGATTTTTTTGTAGAAAAAAATTATTAAACAAGATAAAAAAAAGAAAAAACAACAACATAATTTATAGCGGCTGCAAAGCAGGATCAAACTTTTCTCCTTTTGATGTTTACCAGTCCTAGGTCTTCCAGCTCGGCTCTTTGCCCGAGCGCATGCAACCCAAGTAAAGAGAGAAGAAGAGGAAGAGAAGGAGGGAAAGGAGGGATGGTGGTAGGGGGCTTAGATTGTTTTGCTCAGTGAGGGGTGTGTTGTGTGCATCTCCACTTGCCAAACTGAGCACCCTTAACAGAATGGAGGATGTTACATAAGCGTCCAAAATCTGAAAAGCCACCCTTATATGGAATACTTAAACAGGAATCTCTCTCTTTCCTCTCCATGGTTTTTAATGGCAGTCGACTGCATTAGCCACTGTGTTTCAATTGAAGCTCCATCTTTAACAACCATGGTCATATCGCCCTTTTGTACTCTTGGAATACTGCAGTGAACCTCTCCTTGCTTCCCAATCAGCTCACCCAATGTTGACTGATGAGCAACATTTGTCTTTTTTTGCATCTTATCTGCATATTTATTATTATT
The DNA here is from genome assembly GCA_027580175.1 of Siniperca scherzeri. NCBI lineage: Eukaryota > Metazoa > Chordata > Actinopteri > Centrarchiformes > Sinipercidae > Siniperca > Siniperca scherzeri. Next base: position 17,798,046 of record CM050840.1, read on the forward strand.
ATCATATTTATCTCCACATGCTGCTTGCGTGAGCTGACAAGTGAACAATATGCACATGTAAAAATATCAAATAGCACCCTCGCATTTTATGAACTCATGATGATTTGTTCTATTTGTTCTACTTTTACAGAACTGTCATGTAAACTGATGCTGTTTTATGTTCAAACACACACACACACAAACACATACACACTCAGACACACCCTTGTGATGACAACCCTGCTCTTTTTAATGACAAAAATGTATTTTAATTACATTTAATGATAAATAATGAGGTGATGGCATGCAACCCCAGATGTAACAATTTTAATGTTTTATGTTTCTTTTTTGTTAGTTATTTTTGTTATGATGTTATGATCACTAATGCGTTGTAACCAGGTGTGAGTATATACATATTTGAGAGAAAAAAATTATCTATGTTTAACACGATGAAGATGCTGCTGCTGTTTTGGGGGAGAAGGCGAGGACCTGACCCAAGTGCAACTTCCTCATTGGCTGACAGGTCATTATCAGACCACGTTTTGCCCAATGGGGTCGCGGGTCAGGGGTCAGGGCTTGGTTCGGTATGACGGGACATCCTTGCTCTTCCTCCAATGGCAGGTGAGAATTACTGTATCACCAGCTCTGCTTCTCTCTTCCCTCTCCTTCATGTGTAGTCAGACTTCAACTGTAAAGAAGATAAAAGAAAAAAAGCAACCCTCTACTTTGAGTCTGCTATCCCTCCAAAGATACGAGACCTCTTTCTTTATGGTTTGCTGTAAGAATAGAGCTTTTTTTTTTAACTAATACTTCCTCAAAGACTTTTAAGGAACTATTTTGAATATATTTAGAAATGACACCTGTATACATCGCTTGTAAATTCATACTGGAATACATCATCATGGAGAATTATAAATGATAAAGAGTAAAAACAATATTTTTTGTGTGAATTTCACAGGAGCTCTTCTGTACAGTGGCACTGTTTCTCTCTCTCTCTCTTTCTATCTCTCTCTCTCTGTAGAGCGACTAGAATAAAACTTCACCATTCACAAGGTTTGCTGTCCTGTCAAAATTCACAATATACACACCAGGCTCTGTGTCTGCCTCACCTTATATGAAAGTAACCACTTTTGTCAGTTGATGCTGACGGATTATTTTACAGGAAATGAGAAAAAATGCTGGCTGATTTTCCATTGAATCCATTTATTTTTGCAGCTGAAGATATTGCTTTTACCTTTGTGTCTCTGTTCAAGAAACAGAATCGGTACACATTCAGTAGGAAATATGAGGTTTTTATCATGAAGATCATGGGCTCTGAAGAAGGCCTACCACCTAAATCTCATTAAATCCTACCTCAATGCAGATCTAAAAGTGCACATGTGTCTTTTAACCTATAAAGAGTCTATTTTTAATGAATTTTAATGAAATTCTTGAACCCCTTTTTGTTAGGTTTTGTTGCTAGAAGTCGACTTTTCAGGTAAAACATGAATTTTCACAATTACTGCAAAGCTGGAGAAGCCAAAATATGAAAGAATAAATACAATTTTATATTATTCCCCGCTATACAGATTAATATACATTCAAATACCTATTTACTGCAACACTATTAACAGCCATAAAGTTGGTGATCAATTCTGCAAAATCCTGAATTATGTTCAGTGACAACATTTTTGGATGTTCAATGCCAATTTTTTCTTTTAATTATTAATTTCTACAACATCCATGCATGGGAAATATGATTTGACTATAGTATTTTTAAGAATAGGGAAAGATTATGTTTATGTTTTTTTTTAAGCCATGTAATGTAACAGGACTGCTGCATGAAAGTTGGATACGCTACATACCCATCTTCCACCTGGACCTCCACAGGGCATACTACTTGAAAAATGGCATTGGATGTTGCAGAATAATCCAATAAGAATACTGTATATTTCCTGGGAATACTGGGCTGTTTACAGAAATTTCACCTTGGAAGGTACTTTCTCAGTCAGTAATGTCCATCCACCAGCCACAGCTTAAAATTGCGTCTTTGATCATTCAGTCACTTCTGTTACTTTTGCCTCATCAGAAGTATACTTTCTTTACCTAAACCAAACCAGCCTCTTTAACTCCTCAGTTTTATCAATCTTAGCTGCGATATCTGATTTTTAAATGCACAACTCTGACATCTTGATAACTTTAGAACTTTGATCATTTACACTGAGATAAACATTTTGCTATAGATAAATGTGATGGGTTTTGTGTTTAGGTAGCTTTTTTGGCTTTGCTGAATCACTTCAAAATCTCCTCATAAACCTACATGATGTTCATCTACTGCAATTATTTTCTCTTATACCATAATCATACCATAGTGAGAAACAAATGTTTTTTAATGACCAATAATGGTGGAAACATTAACTTGTGTATATTTCAATGTTTCTGTGGAAATGCAAAATGGACAAAAAGTTTCATTCTCCTGTGTTTGTATTTCATAACTTACACATACAGGTGATGGTACAGGTGTTAGTGATGCCAGAAAGACCTTTTTTTCTGTGACCACTTACTGACCTTGCACACTTGTGCATGTGTGAGTATGTGTGTCTGTCTGTCTGTCTAACGGAGCCTCAAGAGGCCATTTGGGTTTCAACTACATTTACCATCTGCCACATTCCTTCTTTCCTTTCCTCATGCCTTGCACCTCTATCTCTCCCTTTATACAGTATGCCCATTATATTCCATCTGTTTTCCACCTCCCATGCTCCATTTTGCTCTCCAACAAACACCTTTCCCTTCCCCCATAATCGTCCTTATTGCCACTCTGTGTTCCTTATCACTGCTTTTTTCTTTCTCTGCAGCCCTTTTCCTCATTTCTCTCTCCTTCAACTTTCTCTGAAATAAATACAGAAAAACAACCACTGGTTTGATCACTGCTCTCATTCACTCTGAGTTTTCCATTTATAGTCTACTGTTTGTTACTGAAAGGTCATATTAGAACAGCACTGTTACCTTAGCAAAATGTGTGGAATCAATAAGATTTCTTCACCAGTATCATTTGAACCGGTGAATATTTAAAACTTCTTTACTCGGTGGACAACACGTCATCTATGCATGTAAAACATTCCATCTTGACCACTAACTGAAATTAATTTGAATTTGCACAAGTCTAACCCTGTAACATATTTTGTCTGTAGCAGCTTGGCTAAAAAAGCAATAATGCAACACAAATTAAAAGGATGGGGGTAAAGAACTAGTTCACTTTCTTATTGATGTTAAAGTTTGTGAAATGAGCAAAAAACTCATGAACACAATTTATAGTTTAAATAGGCTTTTATATTTCAAATTGGACTATCTGGCAAGAGTACATAGACTCTATGAGTTAAGTCTTGGTTAGCATAAGGCTGTTACAGTAAATTTATGGTTAAAAACATAGGAATTGAATTTTCTTTCGGGAAATCTACCACTCTCACTTTCTATGCAATCAGAATATTCTGTATTGCTGTAACTTTTCAGTTTGTATTAACTTGCAGATGTTCTTTAGCAGATATATTTGTGTAGCTGTACTATTATTTTACTTTTTCTATTTCATCATTTTGAATATCACCACACTCTTAGGCGAAAAGGTACAAGAGGACCAAAAATCTGCCTGTACACCACTAGGAAACTTGAAAGTCTCGAGACTGAAAGCTTTTATTTTAATATTAAATGCTTGCATTGGACCTTGGTGTGAAGAGCCTTTGTTTCTTCAGTGTTAATATTTCATGAAATGTACTGATTTTTGTGAAGGTATGCAAGACATGAGGTTGTTTTTGGTTGAGATATCACAATTGCGCTCAAGTAAACTCAGAGCAGAAGAGCTCCCAGCAAACTATCTCAGAAAATGACTAAACAACATGACACATGATGCTCTTGTGGAATATCCCCCTTTAGCTATTCACTTTGCATTAAAAGCACTGCAGAAAACGTATAAAGAGAGATTTCTTACATTAAAACAAGTAGACATACAGAGATTCTCAACACACAGTTCAACAGAAAAGACATCCACCCATATGTACACATACACACATAGCTACAGTATGTGATTCTGACATTGGCCTAAGAGGGAATTCAACACCCTGCTCAGGGGCGGGTTTCAGAATGAGTGACAGGTTGTGTTACATTATCTGATTGGTGAAGAGCCAGAATGGCCACATTTCAGAGGTGTTAAAGCTGTGACATTATCCCATCTAACCACTTCTACCCATTCAATCTTCCTCAGCCCTTTGGCCATCATTCTTCCTTCTTAATAGCCTTGTGTGACCAAAGAGGGATGACTAGGGCTTTATCATTTTCACTGAAGGTCCAGTTGAAATGCGGAGCCACTCTGGGACGAGTGTGGACACCTGCTGGATTTGGTTTTTGAGGGTGTTTGGAAGGTGTGTCTGTGTGAGAGACAGCCTGAGAGACAGCCAGAGAGGAGGAGCAATAATTGAAATGGGGGTGTCATTCATCAGATCACACAGAGTCAACAACAGTGTGGTCCAAACAGAGTGGTGCAGACAGAGTCTGTGTGTGTGTGTGTGTAAGTGGGTTGGTGCGTGCATGTGAGCATGCGTGTCTGCATGTGAGTGGTTGTGTCAGCCAGCTCAACAAAAAGACTTTGGCAGATCATTCTTCTTCTGCGGAGGTGCAGATGAAAGAAAGAGAAGAGAGAGAAAAGGGCACTCGTGTATTTTGTCATTTTCCATTCTCCCCTTTGGTCCTCAGAAAATCACCTCCCATTTGATTCTGGGAGACAAACAATTGGCACGGTCAGCTCCCCCCGGCCTTCCCTGCTGTGTGTGTGTGTGTGTCTGTCTAGTGTGTGTCTTAGTCCACAAGTGTTTGCTCATAGATCTTTCTATCAAAAGCTGTTCTGCACCATCTACCCTGTGGGAATCTTTAAACCTATCTTACCTCTTCAAACACGCAAACACTCTCTCACACACACACACACACACATGCACACACACACACCCTTGCCAACTAAACTCAGAATTATTCTCAACTACTTTAAAAGAGTCCAGGGAGGAAGAAATGGGTCTAGGAGGAAAAAGGGATCAAAGTAGTCTGGTTTAGCTCACTATACCAATGGTCTGCTCACACAAAAGACCCTCGCCTTAAGAAGAGCCTTTGAAGGGTAAATGCTGTCACACTTCTTTTAAAATGGGATATTACTGGTTAGTTCACCACGTGTGCTATAAAAGCACACGATTTGTTGAAGATGGACGTTAGATTTTGAAACACTGTCTGCAAAATAGAGGATGCTATTAAAAAAAATAAATGGTCATGGATCTTTTTTTGCAAGATAGTAGCAAAAGTCGAAGTGTTGTGAGAGTGTTTTTAGTTGTAATTAAATGTGCATCTTAAAGGACAGGTTCATGTTTTTTTTTCCAAGTCTGTTCTAATACAACACTCACATGCCCAAAAGTCAAAAGTGTTGGGTTGTTGTAATCATTTCTCCTGTCTGTCCTGGCCATGAAGAGATCTATGGGTTCTTAATGTGATTCCAGTGTAAGTGATAGGGGACAAAATCCAACATCCTTCTGTGCAAATATGCATTTTAAAGCTTAACTAAAGCTAATATGAGGTTTCAGGAATTCAAGTCAGTCAAGTGGGTATCTTGTGAAGTTGCTGTCTTTTTAGTAGGAAAAGTTTGTTACAGTGCCTCCACTGCAACTCAGCAAGGAAACTCTGTCTGGGGCAACAGAGAGAATTTTGCACTAAAAGCACTGTAACTTTGGAAGATTCCCATTTGATGTGACTAACTCAGACTGCCGAAGCCTCATATTAGCTTCAGAACTTTAGAATGCATTTCTGAAAAGAATGAAGACCCCCATTTCTTACATTAAAATCACATTAGGAAGTGATCGCTACACAGCCTGTAAGAACACGAGGAATGATTACAGTGACCAATAACTCTTTCAATGTACAGTACATATGGACAAGTAATTAATGTATTGAGGTAGATTTGAAAAATGTTAACCTGTTCTTTAACTTTTAAAGCAATAAACTTTAGAAGAAGTTTGCTGGACAACTCAACTGTCAATTGATAAGTAGTGTTTGAGTGTTTGCCAGATTTTAGGACACATTTTACAATTCCCTGCAGAAATGTTATATTGTAATGCTTATTGTAAATACTACAGAGGTAGTTGAGAAAACCTAATGTTATCTTGCAATTACAATTTTCCTATATCATAATAGGAACTATGATAACTATGAAAAAAACTATAAAATGAATAAAACAAAAAACAAACAAACATAATTAAATGCTGTTCATACTGCTGTATCTGATAATTATGACACAAATTGCTTGAAATTGTAATGTAGTGTAGACTTTTAGGGCAACCTAAAAACACCTGTGATTTGTTTGTGTGCTGAGCAATCCCAATGATTTAATATTGTCCCACTCACGGTGATGCCATCTATATTACTTCTCAAAACCTCAAACCAAGAAGGAAATATAAGCAATTAAATCAGGTACTGTAGAGTCATTGTAGTCCTGTTTTTCCAGCTGGCAGCGACTATTGACCATGGTTTTAATGAGAAATTGGGGTAAAATAATCCCAAACCAGTAGATATGACTACTGTTGTAATGAGTGGACTAAGATCCTGCAGTTTCTAAAGCACTGTTTAAATCTTTAGTTGCAGTTTGGTCCCAGCAAGCATAAATGTTTTTCAGAAGGCATCTCCACCTGCTAATCTCATCTGAACGGTAGAGGTATTTTGCTTTTTTAAACACAGAATTACAGTACTTTGGCACTGCATATTGGATGCTTAATTTATGAACAACATAATATTCCACATGCTGGACACTTTTCTGCAGGAATAAAACCTATAGAAAAGGACGGTGTTTGTTTAAGCTTTAACATACTCATTGTTTAGGTACACACACTTTTTAACTACTACAACTTATGGCAGCCTACAGGGAACATTCACACATACTTTATACATGTAATTGAAAAGAGGATTAAAAAAGCTCTTCTCTAAAGTATCAGAGGCATATCTTGACTGGTCATTTTAATTTCACAGGAATTTAATGAGCCTGTACAGGTCTTTGCCCCTAGCCCTTGTTAACATTGACCCTGGCTCACAGCCACTCTGCAGCTTTTTATTGCCACACTGATAGCAGTTTATGTTAGCACCATAGTTAAATCCAGCTCAACTGTCTTAGTGAATTTATTATAAGGTTGTGCAGAATTGTTTTGATTTTAGAAAGTGTAAGTGAAGTTTAAGAATGACCATCCACCAACAACTCTAAGAGGAAAACCCATAAAAGAGTAATCATTTGACTTTGAAATACTTTTCTTGCACGTTGTGTCTTGGGTTTCCCTCCTGTGGTAAACATTGGATGCCTATTGTTTTGGTAGTAGGACAATAATGGAATCTGGTGTATGATTCTGTAAAGAGTGATAATGACAGGAGATGAAAGACAGATGGATAGAGAGGATGGAGAGAGAAATGGAAGAATGGATGCAGGGATAAAATGTTTTGCATTGTTTAGGTTAATGAATTTGTGATACCACTCGCTCAGGATTGATGACAGCTTGTTGATGTCTGCTAATGGAGGAAGGAAGGCAGAAAGGTGGGAGGGGGGAGATAAGAGGAAGGGGGTAAAAGGAAAGGACTTAACAGGGCATTCATACTGTTCTTTAGAAACTTGGTAAACATGTGACAAAGAAGTAGAAAGAATAGAGGAGCATGGAAAGACAGATGGGAGGGAACTGAAGGATGGAAAGGGGTAAAACACTGGATCTAAAGACAATTTAAAGGACCAACGTCACTTATAGAGAAGAAGAAACAAAATTTAATTCAATTTATTTCTATTTTATTTATGTAGCGCTAATTCATAAAAGAAGTTATCTCATTGCACTTTTCCTATAGAGCAGGTCAAGATCGTTCCCTTTTTGGTCCCCACCTCCCCCTGTCCACACGTTGAAATCTCCTTGACACTGAACCCCAAATTGCTCCTGATGTTTGGCCAGCACCCTGTGTGGTAGCTTGCCGTGAGTGTGTGCGTGAATGAGCGGCAAAAACCTTGTAAAGTGCTTTGGATAAGAGCGCTGTATAAATGTATCCATTTAAATAATCTCAACTAATGCATGTGTGTTCTTTTCTTTGAACACACATGCATTATATGTTTCATATTTGTAATAATGTGTGTGTGTGTGTGTGTGTGTGTGTGTGTGTGTGTGTGTGTGTGTGTGTGTGTGTGCATGTGTGAGCATATGTTTTGTAATCTGTCTTCCCACTGTCTCCAGCTGTAATGTCAGTAATAAAGTTAATTGGGTCTTTGGTCCCCACGGCACAAAACATTTTGTTGGCATATGTGTGTGTGTAAGTGTGGTGTTCGCTGGTTTGTCTGGTTTCAAATAATGCTGAGACTTTAATTCACCACAGGGGAAATCTTGATCAAGAGAGAAACAAAAAGCTTAGCTTGTGATTTGTGTCTTTATGAGGAAGGTGTGTGTGTGTGTGTGTGTGTGTGTATAAATTGAGGAACCCTCCCTCTCTCAGTTTTAAAGTCATCTTTCAAAACCAACAGGTTGGATTTTCAAGGTATTGACTAACGCTAACTTCTCTAATTTGTGTGTGTAATGAAGCCATTCTTTCACACACACATTTTTTCTGTTTGCTGTACAGGATGCAGCCACTGCCGTAGACTGATTTAGTGGAGTTTATTGTACCAGTGACAGTTTATGACAGAGATGATGGAAGCAGCTGATCTGCTGTGACAACTGCATTAAAGACATTCCAAAGTAATAAAACTCTGTGATGGAAAACTGCAAAGTTTCTTTAATCTACTGAAGCTGTGGCAATAATGTTATTATATAATATGAATAGTGAGAAAACAGCACCTTAATGTTAAGTCCCATGTTAAACTACAGTGTTAAATGACACATTATGTTTAATGTTAGAGTTAGTTTACACTGCAGCAAGAAAATGTGTTTATTTGCATTCATTCACATTTTGTTAAAAAGATACACAGCATAAAACCAATAATTGACTTTTATAATATGATGGTAACACTTATATAGGCTGTATCTGGATAATTTACTTATACTGAATGATAAATGTCAGATGAGGATATTGGGCTTCTATTATCCTCACACTAAGATTTTTCAAAGTGGAGGCTCTCTGTGTTTGTTCAGTAATTAATAAAAGTAATTACCACTGAATGAGGCCATGTGCCTTCAGTCTGTGAATTTCAAGTGCCACTGTTGTTCAAAGTATGACTGCGCTTCAGTTCTCATACAGTGATTAAGTAATTACAAAGCAATGAAACATAGGAAGCTAATTGCCATGAGCCAGGGATCGTCTTTTGCTTGGTATGAGTTTGCAGTTTGTCAAAGGCTGTAGCTTTGTGAGTGTTCCTGTCTTTGACCTGGAAACACCTCAGGGCCTAGGATTTCACTGCTTCGGAAGAATCCAAATTGCATCAGTGGGAAATAAAAAAAAAAAAATGATTACAAGCTTTCATTTCATTGTCCATCGCAACCATTTGATAAGATAAGAGAAGATAAGATAAAACTTAATTGATCCCAGAGGGGAAATGTGTTACAGCACATGTTACAACAACACAGAGTCAGGCTAAGAAAACAGATGAGAACTATTTGAATGAAATACATAAAAAAATTAAAAAGTATTTTTAAGAAATTGGAGAGGTGAAATTAAAAAAGCTATATATACATTACAATACCTTAGACTATATAAGCGAATTGTGCAAATATTTGTGCAAAAGATGTCCAGTAGTGCAACTTTGGCATCCATGATGTGTGAACTGTATATAATATACATTACAGTAAGTTTGTAGGTGTACATACAGTATATACCTATACATAGTTATATAGGTATAGGTACGAATAATAAGTACAGTACACATACTAATATAATATAATAAAATAAAAAAGTATATAATGTTATAGCAGTATATGTAATATACACACACACTGTACAGTATTAATGCAATATTATGAAGTATACTGTATGTACTAGAAATCAAAGAGCATATAATAATATAAAATAACAATAATAACAATATAGTAGTATTATAGTGTTATGCCCCTAGTGTAGATGTAAATCATAAAATGTCACAGAATTATACTCACTAATAATACAACAGCAGTTTTTCTGCCATATAGCATACTTTTTTCATTAATTGTACGCCATTTTGCAACACAATAATCCAGGAGAGACCTAATTTATTGATTTGATATTTCAACATTGATCTAGCTTACTACGATGTGCTACGATGCCAACTGGCTTATTCCAGCCAGAAAGCTAATGCACACGGTAACCCTGACGATGGAACGCTATCTTTTTATCGTTGATTGGCCTCTTGCCTTAGTCATGACTTTACATCCAAACTAGTTAGATTATACCCCAAGTAATTGTAGTGTGACCAATTTTAGTAGCTGATTTAGTTACAAATTAACTAGTAGTTACTAAGCCTCTGGTGTCGACTTTACACCCCAACTTAGGAGAGAACATACACATAGCTGCACAACCCAGTGCAGAGCTCTGGAGGTTGGAGAGGGTGAAAGGGGGGTGTTCAGTTTAAAAACTGGAAGTTTAGCTAAACACGGTTCAAACATAACATTAAATACTGGCTTTTAGTTGTATTTCTAAAAGATTAGAAATATATTCATAGTCTTTATTTTTGTTTTGTTTTTTCACAAGCATCATAAGAATATTTGTAGAACAGTTAATGCAAACTCTGATAATTTTCACATTTTGCAGGCAAGAAAATGCAAGTTCAAACTTGAGGAACTGATCTGAGACACCTAAAAAAATCTTAGTCTTCTCCCAAGCATAAGCTGTGATAACAGATTTATTAAACTGATTTTCACCTCTTTCATGTAAAGAGATTGTATTTGACAGCATTTTTATAGTCAAGTAATTGTTGTGAAGAATGGAGCGATAATACATCTAAAACATTGTCATGATTTTCTGAGAAGAGACCTCTTTGACTGAAATATTCACAGAATAACCTAGCTCCATGTGTATAAAACAAGTGTCATTAAGTGCTGTCTCATACACTTTGTGGATGTGATGTGATTGTATTGATCTGTTCTGGTTGTGTGATTACAACCCTTCACTAAGAGCTTTAAAGCCATACAGAATGACTTTAACCTTCTCACCATCACCTCCAACACAGTTACAGACTTTTTCATGTGTCATACTACACTACAGTCCTACACCTGGGATTTCATTAGCCTGTAATCACCCAATCTGGGGTGCAAATCAAGACTTATGCTTTGTGCTTTCTCACTAAAATATTACTTTTTTTTTACTCTTTATTCATTTAACCTTTAATAAAACCAGTTTAGCCTTGTTAAAATGTAATCAATTACTTTTTGTCCTTTTTTTCCTTGGACACTGGGCTAAGAATGTAGCATCTCTTTTTCTATTTATTCACTTGGTATTTCTATCACCCTTTCTTTCCTTCATAATAAGGGTATTCCTCCTTATTAGGTATAAAATGGAATCCAGTGGTACAAAACATTGAATTCAAAATTGTCTGGTTATATAAGTCTATCACGTACATAAGCCTATAACAGTTAGCCCATGTCTAAGATTCCAACTGTTTGTTTAACAAAGTGATATCTAACTCAAAAAGTTCCCTAGGAAAATATATTCCCTGGCATGCAATGTGAACCATACACATATTTCTTCCCCATGTAGTCCATTAAAAGCTCCTTCGAATAGCATCCTTCTGGCAGGGTGATATTAGCCTGGGGAAACATGTCCTTCCTGACAGGAACAGGCTTGTTCCCCACAGCCGCCACTGTTTCTACCAACAGCCATGTGTCCTCCTTTGCGTGTCCTTGAGCAACATGCTGAAGCAGTGCTACCTGCTCCAGTTTCTGTGGGTGAGAGCCTCAGCTAAATCACTAAACTTGTAAAAGCCAAAGTGAGTACATGCTTTTTTTGAAATCACATAGGCATTTTTGCACATGTATTGTCTGGCAGACAAAATGTCTCACGCAGGCATAATGGATATAGTGAAGTTCTGCTCAACATAAAAATAATGAAGATGAGTTTTTTTTTTCTTTCTCTCTGCTGGGGATGAAGAGAACAGAGGGAGAAAAGAGCCCATGGGCACAAGCAACAAAACACGCAACAACAGCCCAATGTAGGCTAGCATCTGTGTTTGTGTGTGTGTATGTGTGTATACACATTCAAGGCAGAGTTTGAGTGAGGCGAACTACAGCTGTGCCTAATGCACATTAAATGAAATAAAAGTTTTCTGGGGTTTGGGGGGGATTTTGTTCTTTCAACTCATCTGTCTTTTGTGTTGGAGCACAATTTAGCTCGGTTCTTCTTCTGTATCCCGAACTTGACCTATCAGTGTTGTGCATCTCCATAAAGGGCCCCATAAATCATCGCAGGTGTCTGTAATGTGCCTGCAGGTAATTAATTGCTGTGGTCTTTGAGCCAAGCTGAGCTGAGTGCACAGGGATGAGACAGGAATAAAATACACTGGCTTTTTGTTCTGTCTCTCCGCCATTCCTTTCCATTCTCGATCTTCTGTCCATTTTACTGTTTCTTTTATTGCTCTACTTTCATATTGTAAATTTCCTATCATTTCCACAATCACAATGATAGAATTTCTTTTAGGATCGGCTACCAAAGCTTTAGTTTTCTGGGCAGAAAGAGAGGGATTGTCTTGCTCAGTGACATTTCAGCAGGGTGAATGGTTGCTGTCACTGAGACAGTCTGGCAGCTCACTACATCCTGACTATTTTATCAGGATTTACCACTTAGTTGCTTGATTTAGGGCAACTAAAAGAAACATTTGCTGTGGGTTAGCAGCCATGAGAAGAACAGACGGACGTGTGGGTTGAGTTTTCTGGCATGTTTAGACTGGAAGCTAATAATATTGAAAGCATCCGTTTAAATGCAACTTGTCCCAGTGTTAAAGCCTGAAAGAAAAGTCCAATAGAGATTCAAAGGGAAACCGGAACTTCTTGGCTCTGTACCAGAAGTAAGAAAAGCTCATTCAAAATCTCTTTGACATTTGTGATAGCGCAAATAACTAAACATCTAGTCTTGGAACATAAACTTACTCAAAATTATGGCATGTGGTTCACTCCATATGTATAGATAAGGACGGAATGTTCTTTGAAAAACGATTTAATATCGTTGTTTATTAATTTTTAGTGTCATTTAACGAACACCACTTCCCATGAGCCCCAGACCATTGCTGTTAAATGTTACGGCTCAACAAAAGAGGTGAGTCCATGGATAACTCAAGGGGCCATGGCAAGTTCAGACAAATCTGTAATAACAGCAGAATAGTGGACTAAACAGTGTGGAATTTTGTAGAGAGCACAGATTACAGCCCAAAGTTGGGAATATTATGAAAATTGACAAAACCAAGTTACAATGATGTAAGTACCCACAATGGTAAATTTTCATGGGAGCTATAGGTTTTCGTATGCTCAAAAAGTAATTGTTGTTTAACATAAATTGCAAAGGTTTTGATTTCCAATAGCAAATGCTGTGGAATATGGAAAGTAAACCTCAAGAACATGCTTCAATTTTTAATAAAGATCAGTGAAAGAAATCCTGACTGAAAAATTGCATTGAGTTACAGAATCTAGTGGAACAGAGACGTGACGTCAGGACTTCGTCTCTCTGTTGTCTGATGTTAAAATGCACATGGTGTTACTGTACATTTGATAGCCAAGCATGTCGTTCAGCTTTGTATTTGATTGACTCAGTGGGAAGCTAGACCAAAGAGCAGGTGGCATAATGTGAATTGCTCCGTAACTATGCATACCTTAGTGTTCCCATCCCATCACATTGCCCTTGCAAATGGTGATAAATGAGCATGCTAGGGCTAGAGGCAAATTGTGTATCAGGCTAATCTCTAACACACCCTAATTACTTGTTGCTAAACTTGTAGCCCATATGATTTCAAATCACTGTGTGTGCGTGTGTGTGATGGTGGATATGAATGTGGGTGCAGTGCAGGTGTGCAGCTATGTGAGCACTCATGTTTGATTAAAAATATCTAGCTTGATTGCAGCATACCACAGGGAGACTGAGGTGTTAATTGGCTGTGTTTGTGTGTGTGTAAAATGTTTGCTAATGGAGAATCACAGCGCTTAAATAACAAAATCAAAGAACGCCTGCTGTGGATCAGTCTGCCTTGACAGGATGCCGCATGCAAGCATGCAAACAGCACAAAGATGGTACAACAGCAGACAATGTACATCATAAGTGCTCTGAGAGCCATATGGTATAGCCTGATCTTTAGCTTCATAATGTGTGGATGGGTTGAGATACATTTGTATCTGTGTCTGTGTGTGTGTGTGTGTGTGTGTGTGTGTGTGTGTGTGTGTGTGTGTGTGTGTGTGTGTGTGTGTGTGTGTGTGTGTGTTTGAGATGGTTTGACAGTAGCAAAGTAGCCAGTGATACAGAGGCAGATGAACTAGGCGAGATGAAAGTGGCAGATGATGAAGCTGAGGTGATCATGTGCACAAGTGTGTTTGTGTGAGTGCATGTGTGTGTGTCATCCCTGCTGACTTAAGCAATTGTGATGTAGAATTATGTGAAGAGACTTATTTGGGTATCTGGGACAGCCATTCAGATCTCTTGCCTGCTGGCTAACACACACACACACACACACACACACACACACACACACACACACGCACCACAACATAACTCAACTTTCCTTTCATCTCCCCTCCCTCCTTTTCCTTTATTCCTTATCTCTCTGTCTCTTGCTGTCCTCTCTTACCTCTGTGATGTTATAGATAAACATGGGCCATCTGGGTACAGCTAACTCTCCAGTGATGCCACCAGTCTCTCCTTCTGCCTGTTAGCATTAAAAATTCATTTATTCTCATCATTCCACAGTCCCCTAACAGCAGAGACAGGCAAATACGTAAAAATTGACATGACTTATATTCTGACAAGCTAACAAAAAGGCAAATCTGTTCCAAAAATACGTGCGTTGAATGGGAATCTGTAAGTATGGGCTGATGGGCAGGTGCTATCCCACTTCTAAGCTTTTCTTCTCTTTTCACTCAGACACACTTCTACATGTTTGGATGTTTTGAAGGTATTCTCATATGTTATTGCTGACAGTACTAGATATAAGTGACTTGTAGAGCAAATGTTCTCAAACAGCACATCACAAATCTCTCTTTAATGAAAAACTGAAGCCCTTAAAGGTAACCTATGGAGTTTTTGAACACTAGTGGTGAGCAGGTCCCCATATTCTTTGTATTTTGTGATGTACCAGCATGAGCACAGGGTTGCACGAGGACATTAAGTCCACTTGGGTTTTACAAGGTGATACATTCACAGTATGTTAGTGCTTAAAGAGAGAAATGCTGACATCAAATGTCACTGTGTTTGTTAAAAAATAAAAACTACAAAGGCTAACTTTAACTGTGACAGTTGTAGTGAGTGTGAAATTTGTTATCAGTTGAAAAGGATGTCTGAAATACCTCCTTATTTGATCCAACCCATTTTGTATTTCACACCTGAACCAACTTGCATACACACGTAAATACACACATGCAAACAAATGTACCCAAAATGAATAAGCTTAAAAAAAAAAGGCTTACCATAACAATACATTTCCAGAAGCAATAAAAAAGAGGAAAAGCAACTTAAAAGACATGATAAAACCTGTTTTATACAGTCCATGGATAAAGCAGCCTTTAGATAAAAATGCATTTCCAGAAGCGATTTAAAAGAACAGTTTGTCTGGCAGGTCATTCCAAAGGTACCCTAACAGCAAAAACTCAGTCCCCTTTAGTCTTACACCTCGACATTGAAACTGTATACGTTTTTAGATCTTCCAGGTAGACACCATTTATTTAAAAAAGGCCTAAAAACCAACTTGCTTCACAGCAGTAAACAAAGTAAGATTACCTGTGTGTGGTAATACAGTTGTGAACAGAGACTCTTGAAATGTCTTACTGCTGTAGAGTTCAAAGATGCTCCAACATGAGAGTTTTCAGAAATGGCGGCCAAACAGCAAGAACCTTAAAATTCAGATGCTTTTAATTTATTTAATTGCTTTATTGAGATGTTTTTTGATTTTTGTAAAAATATTTAAAATGTTGATCCACTCTTCAAACAGAAAGCCAAAATCAATTCATTTTTTTGTTGACATGTTTTGGCACCATTCACAAATGAAGAGAGACACAGGCGTTTAGGTACAGATGAGTCTGAAAGGAAGAAGCAGTTTGCTTGCACTTAACCAAATCTTCAGGAGCCTTTTTTAAGTTTGTGTTGCTGTCTTATCTGTTTTTGAACCTTTTACTCTGCCTGTCTCATTTTCTTCACCACTCCTCTTATGTTACACACACATGTTGTCTTTTCCCCTTGTAGCTGATTTCATAACATCCCCCATTCTTATCTCTCCACACACACGACGATGTACTCCATATAGAGTTGTTGTTAGTCTGAAAATGCTTAACTGTGCTTGGCCAGGCCCGTTATATAACACCATCACACTGCCCTAACTCCGACTCGGCTCACAGTGATGGCACCCCTGGATGCGGATTTGTGTTTGTCTGTGTATGTACAAGTACGCCTCTGGGTGTGTGTGTGTGTATGTATCCACGCAGTGATATCACCACTGTGTAACTTTTCTCTCCATGTTTTCTGCGAGTGTGTCATAGTCAGTTTCTGTGGGACCATTCTCGAGGCAGTTGTGTCTGTGTCTGTGTTTTGTCATTATTCTTTGTGTATGTATATATGTCAATGGAAATTGCATGCTTATATGTGTGCTTGTGCGCACATGCTAACATTTTTGCAAACCTAAGGGTGCACAACATTTATCCACTAACAATTAAAGTGGAGTTGGAGTTGTACATATACAAAGCCCAAGCATCTAATCAAATGTAATATTAATTAAGAAATACAAACCTAGAAATAGGCATCCGCCTCAATGAAGTGGCCTTGATCAAAACACTGAATCTCTATCACATCCGAAGGCCATGTTCTATAACTGATGCTAACCTCCTACCTCCTTGTGGAAGGAGGAAGTATATAAAAATCCCCTCTGAGCATCAACAGAGGGAAAATGTTATGTCGCCAAGATTCATAAAATCCATGCTAAAGCCACTGCATTGTTTCAAAAATGTATGATGTTATGATGTTTCACAGTATGAAAACAAGACATTTCTTTTACTTAATTCCTAAAAACACTTTTTTGGAGATACTGGGTTAGAGAATATAGTATGAGGAGGATGAACCAGTTATGCCACACATAATATCTACAAAACTCCAGTACGAGCGCATGAACTTGCATTTGTATGTGTGTACGCAGGTATGTGTGTGCTTGCAAGCCACATGCGTGTATCTGTTTTTTTAAACAGGGTCCTCGCCAGCAGGATGTGTCTTACTGCCTTAGTCTCCACCGTTGCCCACTCTCCTAAATAGATCAGGTACATGAATCCCATCTGACACACACACACACACAGAAAGGGAGACGGAGGGAGAGCGAGAGAGAGAGCAAAACAAGTTGTGAAGGTGAAATGAGTATCACGTAGCATCTCTTTGTCTTCTTTTGTCTCTTCTTCCTTTCGGTGCAGCTTTGGAAAATGATTAAAGAGCACCAGAAGAGTGACGGGAGGACATCAGCAGCTGTTATGAGTGTATAGAGAGCTAATGCAGAATAAATGGGGATCCTCTGTAATGAAGTGTAACTACCAGTGTAGGCAGGGATGAATCTTCACTACCTGTTAAAAATCTAATTTGCCACCTTGTCGTCTTTACAGGGAGATTAAAATGGAACAGAATCAGATTTTTCACTGTTTAGATAGCGATGAAGAGATAAGGTCTGTGTCACACAAGTGGAAAAATCTGATTTGAGCAAACCCTGCCAGTGTAGAGATGAGCTTTGTTACAGATTCCCTCTGGCGTTTTTTACCATGGGTGACGCATCTGATTCCCGAGCATCCCACACTCGCCACTCCATGGGAAATAAAATGCAAGAGGGTGAGAGAAAGAACAGGACGTTAGGAGGGATAAATAAAATGACCTAGTCTGTTATGCGCAAGGGAAAGTGTCACTCTCAATTTTTGTTGCTCTGGACCTGTTTGTGTGTGAGAGTTCCTGTTTTTGTCTTCATGCAATCATCACTGCAGCCATTTTCTCTCCCTCAAACTCTACGGACTGGTGTTACCGAGCTATCACTCCCCATCACATCACACACACTTCCTTCTTCCCATCTGCATCTTTTCAGCCTTCTTCACTTTCCACCTTCACACAGTCTTTACCAGCATGATATCTGGAGTGATGCTAGCAATACTGAATTTCTTCATTTTCATTAGTATGTGGAAGAAACACAGAGTGAAATAATTACTACTTAGCATTGAAAACAGCCAGATCAAGTGGTTTGGGCATCTGACTGAACTGAGACACTGGGTCAGACCCAGAAAGTCTTGGCAGATTTACCTATTCCATCTGACCAGGGAACACCTCGCAATACCCAGAAAGAGAGACGCACACATGAGCTACTCTGCTTAGCCTGTTGCTGCCATGACCTAGTGAATGGATGGATAAATTGCTCAGTGGAGGGGTGGCAGGATCTCTTACTTAGATTAGAATATAGTGAACATACTGTTAGTTAGGCAACATGCTTTTGTTCCTTGTCTTAGATATTTAGACTTAGACTGTTAGGTAAGACAAAGTTCAGTTTAACATAAAGCAGTACTAATTGGAAACCACTTAACTGAAGCACAGCGGAAATAAAAAAGAAACAGTACCAATTTGGCTGCCCCATGGAAGTTGTTTTTCAAATTGTACAAGATTGAATGAGAGTAAATTGCCTCTTCTGAGGGGAGGAAAATGAATCCTTTATTCTACAGCTACTATTACTTTTTTATCATCTTACACTGTATCTCCAATTGTCCATTAGGAGGAACAGCCTAAAGGACAGTTGGTGTGAACTCATAAAATCACTTGTATTATTATCCTTTTAAACCTTCAAATTAAATGCAAGTTGTGGAAAACAGTTCTTGCATTAAAAAGCAGTAGTCACACAGCGGAAGTGGAGAGCAGGGGGACATGTCCTTTTGATGGGTGGGCACTTGTAATGAAAATAGAAGTGCTGAAAGAAAAAGGACACAGGCAAAAAATAAGAGATGAAAGATTGTGAAAATGAAAGAGAAAAAAAATATGAGAGAAAAACCATTGGACTGCAGGTTTCATTTCAGATCCGTGGCTAACATTGCTACTTCAGCTCTTAGACCTAAGTGTCCTCCCCTGTCTTTCCCACCTCCCTCCTAATATTGAGGGGAAGTGTTCTTCACCATCTCTGCTCAAACTTAACCCTACGGACATGTTGGTGATATTGGAAAAGGGAGATAAAAGGTAGAAAGCAAGGACAGTGGCATGTATGAGAGACTCCTGTGAAGGGAGAAGTACTGAAATATTGAAAAGTTTGAATATATATAATGTGACAAGAGTGAAGATGAAGAGAAACATGACAGAGAAATGAATTCGGACAGAGACAGAGGTGGAATGACATGGAAAGAGAAATTCCTCACATGCTCAGCCTGCAGTATGTGGTGAGGTAATCAGTCTGCAGTACCAGCTGGCCAGTATTGGGTTATTATCACTTGCAGGTGGCTAATACCATAATGCCCTTAATAAGACAAACCAGAAACCACAACAGCTGAATACAGAAGCCAGTACAACAGTACCTTAAGATACAGTTCCTGTCATGGCTGCTAGATGCTGTCTCATTGGAAAAATAAATTTTGGAAGAAGTAGGACTTTCAAAAGCCCTTTTTTTCCTACTACGCCTGCAGAACAACTGACAGGATGAGGGTGAATGGTAACCCCCATTCCAGGATTAAAATGTAACCTGCAAGGAGACTGAAAGGAACAGCATTGTTTTTGTGCTCAAATACTCTAGTGGAGAAGAAAGAGGCAGAAGTAGTGTAACATTTTTATAACACTGCAAATCTCTTGAGGAAGTTATCATGGACGGTGGGGCAAGTGTCTGACTTCCACAAGAGACCGTGGTTCGCATCCCATCTCCTCCCAAAAGTCGCATTGGTCATTTTGGAAGACACTGACAGATGACCTATTTTGTCATAAAGGCATAAGGATGCAATGGACCATGCATCCACGTCTACAGCCTAAGAATGAGGCAGAAACACACCATATAAAATAGCTGTTAGAAGTATGAAACTTGGAGAACAGGTGTTTCCCCTAACTTGCCCCATCACTCTAACTATATATTTAGCAGTTCTTTCTTTCTGCGTGCTGTTTCCTTTTTCCTTTCATTTTCACACTCTGTTATGCAATTGAGGTTTCATCATAGCGTGGTGATGAGCTGCACTGCCGTGTTTCAGACTATTTAACACTCCCACGTTAAGCTTGTGAGCAGAAACTAGTGTGGGAGAAAGGTCTAAAACATCTCCCTCATTACAGCTTTATGACCGACACTGTCCCATCTGCCAGTTACTAAATCAATGTGAAATTTCACGATCCATAATTCATTTAGATCTGGGAATCTGTGATCACGCCGAAGTCAAATGTTCATACTTCAGCTGCTCGTACAGATTGAAGCAGCAGGAAGAAATTAGACCAGAAAATTCAGAAGTGTGCCAGGAGCTACTGTGCTATACCATAAATGATTTTAAAACATTTTGTCTTTCCTGTGACTGACGCCATGGCTTACTAGACTAAATTATAGAGGGTTGTCCTCTCTTAATGTGCTGCTGTATCCTTTTTTAAAGTCAAACACTATTATTCATAAACCAGTGTGTACTGTACGTGTCAAAACATGTAAAACAATCAGCTTACAAATACTCTCCTGGTGTATCTTAGTGTAAGATGCTTTTAGGGGGGGAAGAGCAAGTCAAACTCACCTCCAAAACCCCCAAAATAGTCCCTGTCAAAAAATGGAAGATGGGATGAAAGCCTTGGTTTGATGCAGCTTGTCTCATTTTAGTTAAAAAAAAGTATGATTTTCAGGGTCTGCTGGGAGATTTTTGCTGACTGAATGAGCAGAACCACCTTTCATGAAGTCTCAGCTTTCTCAGCTGGATTCTGTTCCACTTTAGCACATCCTTCCTTCCGTTCCTCTCTTACCATAAGTGAGCTCTCTGGTGAAGACATAAAGGGCCCCTCTGCTCCTCTGTGTGAGAGCAATTCGTTGAAGGAAGGGAACAGGATAATTAGATGTGGATTGGTTCTCTCAGCTGGGAAAGTCCGGCCAACTTCTTTGCCTTTTGTCATTGCAACTGAGTAGCCAAAGTTTTGAGCAGCGTAAGTAGCATAGAGACCTTCAATACTACCTGAAATTATATTACATTTAAAATTTTATAAGACTATGATACTCTTTTACTGTTTCCATACACTAAGATGCATCCTATCATTTTGCACACAGACAAGGACCCAGGTGAAAAGAGGAATGATTTCTGTAAAATGCAGAAATCCACCTGAGGGAAACTAAAGAATCTTACAAACTGGTTCTTTGCTGTAGAATTGTTTTGTTCGGATTAGATAGTTGACATGGAGTACAGGATTGCAGTACATAATGCAAATCCTCCTGCTTTCCTGCTCAGCTCAAGTGTATCTTTTATAACACTCTCCACCAAACTGTGTCACGACCGCTGTCCATGGTGCTGATCCTGGGACCACAGGGATATGGGAGCTGAAGGGCAGGATTTCTGCTGCCAACAAGTACTGGGATGCAGTCTTCACAAATTCTAAATGCTGATTTTATTTTGGCATTAAATGTTCATTTACAAAAACAGATCGCCATTCTTAAAATGAATAAACCAACACCAGTTTGATTCATATTCTCTTGAGTGCACAGTAAAAAAAAAACATGATTTAGGAAAATAAATTAAAACGCTACTGAACTCTTCATTTGTTTTTTATTCAGTATGCCGTCACTGGGCAACAGTACTGTGGCACTATATCTCTATACTGATATCAGGCTGTGATCACCACTGTCACCAAAGTGTATGTTTTGAATTTGTGTCAATTGGACCAAAAGTATATATGATGTATAGCAAAGGGGAAATACAATTCAGGAAATATTTTATGTTATTTTGCATTGCTGAAAAGTAGTGTCTTTTTACCAATGCAAAGCTTAATAAATTCCGAATGTAGAATTGCAGACTCTAATGAATACTACTACTACTGCTACTACTACTACTACTACTAATAATAATAATAATGATAAAAGATTTGACATAGACAAAAGCACTGCTTTCACATGTTGCATTTTATTCCTGCATGAATTGCAGTATGTTCATGCTAACACATTTATTATATGGTACAACTGGCTCAAGCACCAAAAGATAATAATGGACACATTTTGTATTTATTTATTTTATTTGTAAAGGGACCATGTACAATTTTAAACATACATGTTACCATTTGATGTATTGTACCATAGTTAGCTTGAAGCTAATTTTCATCTGCAGTCCTTAGAGTAGAAGTTTTACTGCATGATATGTTATTGAAATAAATAAAAGAGTCAACCAGACACCACAAAGATTCCGCTTTAGCAGGATGGAGAGAGAGGACAAAGCTAAACAAAGGCCTCTACTTATATAGGCACAGCCACCCAAAGCCTGCACAGGTGCCTGCCAATCAGGGAAGCAGACTGGAGATACGGACAGGAAATACCAAAATAAAAACAGGGCATAATTTATTGCAAACCAATAAAGTTGCACAGTTGTTTCTTGGCCCCATTTCTTGTGAGGCAATAAATTGGTGTACTCGCTCTTGACTGTATTACTCAAGACATTAAACTGGTTGCAAGAAAAAGGATGCATACATGAGCTATGACAGAAAGTCAGAGCAACAGATGTGTATCATTGATGACACGGAGATGTGACAAATTAATTTGCCATCATTTGGGAAATCTCACTAAGAAATTCAATTTTACTCATATAAAATTCAGACAAAATTTGACAGTGTGCATGTCTTTAACTTACCAGAGGCTAACAGAGTCGCCCTACGGTATTTTTCTTTTACTTACATTCTTTTCGCTTTAGCTCGAAATAGCCACTTAAACTAATGCAAACAGACTGGATAACATAGTGTTTATTCTATAGAACAGGCAATCTGCACATACACACTCGTGTACTAGACAGCCAAAGGCTAAACCGAAGCAGACAGGCTGCTATACATATTTACAGTAAACACTATTAGGATGTGAAACAGTCTTCTATCGGATGACGTTTTGCCTTTAACCTTGCTTTTGGGACAGATATGTTTAATGATGGTTATGTATGCGTGTGTTTGTTAGCAGTGTCTGTGATCTGCCTTAACTTAAGAGTTGGAAAGAGGACAGGGTAAGCACATAGCCAGTAGCTACAGTATGTCAGCATTAATAACACCACAGAAGAAGACTGAGGGGAAAACATACACACACAGAGGCACACTGCAGGGTCCTGTGTGTGTGTGTGTGTGTGTGTCTGTGTGTGTGTGAGGGCTGGAGATAATCAAGCCTCATAAGGTTCAGTAGAAGATGAGCGCTGACCCTATTTCACCTGGCCTTCTCTCTTCAGCTTCCTCCCCCTTCTCTCTCTGTCTCAGAAGAGCTTACACAGGTCTTTTGTAACACTTGAGGGATACTTGCTCCTACTGGATCTCAGTTTCCCTGTCACTTAGCCAACACTTTGCTCCTGTGCTGAATTTTTTATCAGCAACAAATTTTCTCTGGAAACAGAAAACGCTGGCTCACACTTTTTGCTAATGTTTGGCACGCTGGATATTCATTCACAACACCAGCCTAAAGAATCTGTGCCCACACATGTCTGTCTGTACAGTATGTGCCTATGGCGTCTTTTGGGAATTTTTCTCTCTCCTCTTCTTCCTCCTGTCTTATCCTCTTTTTATTTTCAGAGTTGGAGCACACATGTGCAGCGGTTTCCAGTAGGAGTGACATGAGCTGTTTTGCCACATGTTTAATTAGATGAATAATGTTATTGTATATATGTATACTGTATATATATAAACTCTACTGGAATGGGTTCATTATTGCATTTTAATAAAAAAAAGTGGCACTTGTCACTTTAACAAACAATGTCTTAACAAAATTTGGTGGATTATGGGATGTGCTGTTTTGAAAACATTACACCGATTGTTTTCATGGAAATGCTAAAATTAAAGGTCATTTCAGACTTTGAAAGCTAACTCCAACACCATTTTCACACTTGTGTGCATGAGCAGGTGATGCAGACAATACTTTTGAACATCTCATCGGATCTGCAACTTATGTGTTTTGTTACAATCACAGCACAAAAATTGCATTGAAATTACAAGTGTAGCCTTCCTGTCATTCTTTGTGTTGTATGAGATGGAGTCTCTACCATACCCCTCCTCTTCCACCATACCTGCCCTCTCTGCTTCTCTTCCCTTAAAGTTATAATCCTTGAGATTTTCACGAAGTTAAATTTCTGTTTTTGATACTATTTATGGTTTGCATTTTTTTTCAGCAATAGCCATGATTTTACATTCTGTAATTACCTCTCTATATGGTAGTTTTCATTGTTAGTGGCAGAGCCCTCCATATTCCCACGCTGGATTTAAATTCTCTTCACAAACACGAGGGATTCACAGGAACAATGCTGCATCTAAATCCAGTGTTACTGTTTTTAATTGTATTTTATCTTTTTACAGTGTATAATTTTGTGATACTGCAAATGCAAACTGAACATTTCCTGCTGCTGCAGCTTCACATAAAAAGTGTTCAACTGGTGAAACACAGGGTGGTTTTTTTTTGTGAAGCCGTCACAGGAAACACAATGTATAGGTCACACAGAGGTTAGCGCTGACCATGATTGTTCTTCCAAAAGTTCTGTAAACAGATACATTAGTTGCTCTTCTGTTATTTCTGACAAAGTAGCTGTTCAAAGTGTGAGGAGTGTTTACTGCCCCCAGAATTCTGGGACCTGTAGTATTAAATTGCACTTGCTGATACCGCCAGTAACCACAGGTGTCTGTAAATCAACCAGGACTGAAAACTTTAAGGAATATAAGTTTAACTGCTTTTCGTTCTCAGTCATATCAGTTCACATCAAACTCTCATTTTAAAACCAATTTCTCTCCTCCTTTCTTCATCCCCATCCTCCTTCTCTCTTCTGGTTTACCAGTGTAAACTCACCTTCTGTCTTTCTCCCTGTAGCATTGCTTTCCTTTTCCATTCATCCATCTGCCAGTCTCTCTCTCTCTCTGCCCTTTACACCTCTGGCTCCCAATATATGACTCTACCCATGTCTTGTTCCCATCTTCCTGTTATTACATTTGTATCCAATTCATTCCTTCCCCTCTCTTTCAGATGTATGATTCATGGTTCCAGCGCTATGACTGAGACATGAATATTTTACTAGAACCAAATATAATGTTTTGAGAGAAAAGAAAGTGGGGGATGGGGAGAAAGGAGACTGAGGGGAGGAATGATGGGTGTGAAGGGGGATAAAGCTAAATTATTTCAAATGTTAGGTAAAGGGAGGGGATGACATATTTTCTTGTTGTCTTATAATGTGTAACAGTCATGTACCAGATGTAGTGTGCGATTTGGCAGATTCATACAGCAGATAAGAACGAACATACTATGAATGACTGACAGGTCAGAAAGGCTATTTTTCCCCGTCTGTCCATCCAAGCCACCGTGGAAGGCAACACTCCACAACATGGATATAAAAAATGGAAACAATAGTCATGGTTTTGGGTTTTTGTCCTGTTATTTCCTGTTTTATTTTGTAATATTCTCCTCCCTCTTGTGTCTGGTAGTTTTGCTTCTTGTCTTTGATTGCATTCATTGTTTTCACCTGCCTGTTGGTTCCACCTGTGTCTCGTTGTCTCCCCTACCTGAGTGTATTTAGTCTCTGTTCTTCCTTTGTTTTGTGTCAGATCGTTGTCGTATATGGTGCCCTGCATTTTATCCCCAGTACTGTGTACACCTGCATGCCTTCCTTGTGCCTACTGGTTTGTCTTTAGTTTTGTATGTCTCCTCATTTTTGGGACTTGTTTTTGCTTTAGTTGTTAAAGCTCATTTTTGGTTCTTCAACCTGCCTACCTGGAGTCTTGCATTTGGGTCCTCTTTTTGAACTGAACGTGACAATAATTGTCTGTTATTTGCACTTCCTATTAAGCTGATTTCTTAGAAAGATTTCACCAAACAGCAAAGTAGTGATGAGAGAACAGTTTATTCCGTCTGTGAGGAAAAGATGCCACAACTGAGCTTTACGACTGACTGATATTCCTCTGGTGTGCATACCTTTGCAGTTATTTAAAATGATCAAGGTGTGATGTTTTCTTGTTCCTTATACATCAGTATCGGTACATCAGACCGCTTATTCCTCTCGCCGTGTCATGAAGCCTACAAAACAGCGCTGATATTTGCATCTATATACTGTCTCATTCTTTCTGACAATCTCCATCTTTGGATTTTTGTAAAACTGCAATCGCACATACAGAATATTTAAATGTTTAATACATCTGTGAAATTTATTACTTACTGATAACTATAGATTTCTAAAATAATCCATTAAAACACTATGTAAGCAAAAAACACAATAGTTGAGACAAGGATTTATTGCATGAAACCCAAACAGATTGTGGTAATTTAGAATTTAAAATATCCTTTTGACAAATGGACCAGTTTTGCTAATGACAATGATTTTTTTCAAGGAAACAGGCATTTTCTTAAGTTAAAGGTAAATCTGTGGAGTTTTGACCCCTAGTAGTTTTTTATTATGAGTGAGTCCCTGTTTTAGAAGACACAATAAAGGCAAAGAAGAAGAGTGGTAGCAAGCAAACACGGATGTAAACAATGCAGGGTTAAAACTTTTAAGAAGTTTCGGCTTTGCAAATGTTTTGAGGAAGGAAATGCACTCGACAGGTTTGTTAGAGCTCAAGGATACACACAATGAGGTTTAGTGAGTAACACTGAATGTATATATAACTTTTGTTTGTTTACAAGGAAACTCCACAGGGCACCTTCAAAACATACACTGACGCCTGAGTGGGTGATATCGTCAGCACTTCTATAGCCACGTTCTCTCATTGCATTTGATGTACCCAGAAGTGTATAAATGAGGCCTGGAAATGTGATCCATGCCTTGGGGATTCAAAATTCTAACTGTACATACACAGAGGTACAGTATGTACATAATTAGATGGCTGAAGAAACCATACATTATTTCTTGTTATGTATCTTTCGTCTGTAACGGTGCGGTGTTGCAGCTCAGATAGTGAGAGGAGAGATGTCAACAGGGAACAGAGTGACTGACAGTTAATGGGGAGATAGATGATCATCAGCCTATAGAGAACAGATGGTGGCAGGGGATAACTATACATGTTCACACACACATACCCACACACAACCATGGTACATAATGATTACTCTATCAAGGGCACTTGTGTTACTGGAAAAAAATGCCGATGGGTATGCACACACACGCGCGTACACAGTGTCACTAAAACACTGTAGACACTGAGTCAGTCAAACTGTCAATCAAACTGTTCCCTTTCTTGCATAACTAAACTTACATATAACTGTGCACATAATTTACACTAATGCAATCCAGCATTTATCATTTCTGAAATGCCAGATATGTTAGGAGCGATTTTTATTATCCATTAGTCACACAAAAAGTTTTTTTTAATTTACTTTAAAGTTTCAGTTCACCTAAATCACAATAAAACATATCCCCCCATGTCTCCATTTCAGACTATTTTATACTTCTACCCCACTACAGTTCAAAGAGAAATATTGTACTTTTTACTCCACTACATTTATTTGAAAGCTGTAGTTACTACTTATTTTACAAATTAATATTATTCGCACAAAACTAATGTTAATCTTATAAAATATGATATATTGTTATAGATTATATTACCCAGCAGTACATAAAGTAGTTAAAATTATCTCCACCTTAACCATTCCCAACAGTAAAATGCTACTTGCACATTAATGCATGAACAATAGTAATCTAATAAATGTGACTCACGGCGGCCATTTTCTGCTACTTTTACTTTTGACACTTCAAGTATATTTTCTCTATAATAATTAATAGTAGTATAGTATAAAACTATACTACATAGTTTTATGTAAGTAACATTTTGAATGGAGGAGTTATACTTGTAATGGAGTATTTTACATTGTTTTATCGCTACTTTTACTTAATTTAAGGATCTGATCTGAATACCACCACTGAGTTAGAAATGTACAAAATGCAGCTGTTTCATGTAAGCCTTTATAATTTTCAGTCATGTCATCTGTTACTCTAATTTTGAATTCACACCAGAAATGACTGTAGCATGGCACATAAGAACGATCTGTCCAATCCACACAACCTCTGACCTGTGTTATATCGAATACGAATGCTGACCAGCTTGAAGCCAACTATTTTTATCTACCAGTTTTTGGCAGATTAATGTTGTACAGACCTTCTTATATGCAGATAATATTTAGAGGCAATTTACATGCATAGTTGTGCCCTATATTCTTTAATGCTCTGTTAGACTAGCTGGCTCCATATAAGTAGGTATGTGTATCAGAGTTATAAATTTATCACATGCCGTGAGTGTGTCTTTCTCCTCTCACCAACTGTGTACATTGATTGTATTACTCTTTAAGCCCCGAGGTGTGGGATACACCCCCACCACCCAAAAAATGTTATAATTTCATTAAATGTCATGTAAATGTAATGCCGTTAAAATTATTTTAAGGATGCCACAATGACATAAAAATTCTACACACAACCTAAGAAATAACATTATGGTGCCTTTAGGGCCAGTTAGAAATCCTCTGGGAATGCTTCCATATGTTTGTTTATACTGTGTGAGGTAGGGTAGTGGATATACATTATGTTGGGCCATTTTTTTCAATCCTGCTCCTGTCTCTTTCTCAATTTCTCCTACTGCCAGGCTTGGCTTCTTGGGGTGTAAGTAGCAAGTCATTACTATGACCAGATTATATTGGTTTAGAGAGCAACCGTCTGCATTTAGTCTAACTGATTTCAAAGGGACCAGATGGCAATCTGCCTGCCTCTGTATTTATCTCTTCCCATTATACGCTCTGCCTCACTCACTCAGACACACATACATCAAGTGTTCATCCACAGCATTTCCCTCACTTCCAATTTTACCTTTTCTGCAGCTACTCTGACCTTAGATTAGGATGTAGGAAGGCTTAAATTAGGTACTGAGAGGGAAAGGGAGAAAGAGAGGGTGTGACAGAAGGGAGAAGCTGACAGAAATAACGACAAAGAGGGATGAGACGTGAAGGGAACACAGGATGAGGGTGAAGGAAGGCAAGTTGTCGGAAATAAGTAAGTAATACAGTAAGGTTACTAGAAGGAGAAAGAGTAATGTCATTTAGCACAAAAGAGTTCTTGTAAAACTCCTGAACATGATGTCGCACTGAAAACTGTCCTCAGTATTGGGCAAATTTTAAGTGTAGAACCGTTTTAAGCAAGTCACACATACCTTGTAACTCATTTACAGACTATTCTAACTTTGATACTGTACAAGTTCAGTGATTTTACCATTGAAATAACATGAAATAACTAAAATATTTAAGCTTGTTAAAACTAGTAATTGTTAAAAAACTATTAATACTCTATATATTAATAGACAATAACTACTTGTCAATATCATTGTTTCCCAGTTTAAAAGGAGTGAGTGATTAGAGTGTAGGAATCAAGCAAAACTGGACTCTTTTACTGTGAAGGTCAGCACTGATCAAAGAGTAGAGAGAACCCAAGGGGGGAAAGCAAGTGAAACGAGGATGGAATAAGTGAGGAATGGCTAGTGTGATGGAGAACTGACAGGAGATTAACAGGAATAAAAGGAAGGTGAGAGGGGAAGGGGGGAGATATTAAAAGAAAATATGAGAGGATAAAGGGATAAAACATAAGAGAGGAGGGGAGTGATGGGGGCACTTAGGTGAGCCAAAGAGTGGAGAGGGAGAAAAAGAGGGAGAACAAGGGTAACTGAAAACAGGGGAGGACATGAAAGGGGCTGAGAGACACGAAGGGCAGACGGAGGGCGAGGAAGATTGGCACAGAAATAGAAAGAGAATCAAGGAGGAAATGTTCAACATTAAATCGGGTTTTGGCGAGAGGAGCGATAATCCGTCTTTTTGTCAGATGAATTATGCCAGAATTGCAGGATTCTATTTTACTAGCCCTAATCCGTCTCCAACCAAATAATAAACTGTCTGCCAGTACAGGTTCGCATTCGCAGCGTCTAGCACTGTCTCGTGTTAGATAAGGCCGCACAATAGGGTTGACAAATAGGACTTGTTTTTTTATATATATATACACACTCATGCTACACTCTCTAGTTCAACTCATGTCACGGCAGCTTGAATTGGAAAAAAAAAACAAAAAACGAAAAGTCAGAGCAACTATAGGGGAAGCAGATGGAGGCAGAGATGAAGGGATGATGTGTGTGTGTGTGTGTGTGTAGGTTGCAGCGTGTGGTTGATCTGCATATACATGACATGATCTCTGGTTAACATAGAGATTACACAGCGACTTAGCCTGCTTGGCCACTGTGACCCTGCTAAGCCATGCTAACTCTAATAGCTAATAACCATTACACACCAGCTGCCTGTCTGCTTCAAACTGTGGCTGGCTTTATGTGTGTCAACTTTCTCCTCCTTTCTCTCACTCCCTCGAATGCACTTTTTGCAACCTCAAAGCATCCCACCACATGCTCTCTCTCGCTTAAATTCATCTCTGCTCACCACAGTCAGATTTTCTATTCCTCTGCCTTCCTAGTACAGGGCTGCGGTGGGTAACTTTGTCTCATGGTGTGAGCAGAACCATCTGCAGCTCAATGCGACAAAGTCTAAGGGGCTGGTTGTGGATCTACGGAGGGCCAAGGCACCACTGACCCAGGTTTCCATCCAGGGGGTCAGTGTGGACATTGTTGAGGACTACAAATACCTGGGAGTACACATGGACAATAAACTGGACTGGGCTAAGAACACTCAAGCTGTTTACAGGAAGGGCCAGAGCCGCCTCTATTTTCTGAGGAGGCTGAGGTCCTTCAACATCTGCCAGACAATGCTGAGAATGTTTTATGAGTCTGTGGTGGCCAGTGCTATCCCGTATGCTGTTGCATGGTGGGGCAGCAGGTTGAGGGTAGCGGACGCTAACAGACTCAACAAACTGATCAGTAAGGCCAGTGACATTGTTGGGGTTGAGCTGGACTCTCTGGCGGTGGTGTCAGAGAGAAGGATGCTGGCCAAACTACATGCCATCTTGGATAGTGTCTCCCACCCACTCCATGACGAGCTGGTCAAACAAAGGAGTACCTTCAGCAAAAGACTCATGAAATCCAAAATGCACCACAGAGCGCCACAGGAAGTCATTCCTGCCTGTGGCCATCAAACTCTTTAACTCCTCCCTCTAAGTGTTAGTCTATATGACCCTAAGTCATTAAACTGGACATTGGATCATTAACATCACTGCGATACTTGAAATAATTGTGCAATATACTCTGTTTTCAGTTTCATTTATTGATATTTATTCATACTTCTATTACTGCTGTGCAATATCCACCGTCTCATAATCATCTTAATAAGCTACACTTAACTTGACAGTACATGCACTACTACTTATTACTTATATTATTACATTGTATTATTATGCCGTACATACTTATCATCAACGGGTAATCCACTCTGTACTTTACACTTATTTTAATTTTATACTTATACCCACTTGGTACTTAATTTATCTTACCTGTATTATAGTGTATTATATTTTTTGCTGAGTACTTCTATTCCTGTGTGCACTGACGTGATAGTGAGCAGCTGTAACAAAAGAGGTTCCCCTCGGGGATCAATAAAGTATTTCTGATATCCTATTTTGCATTATCACTCCATCTCACTCTCTTTCCCTTTACCCCTTACTCACCTCTCTCCTTCTCTGCGTCACTATATCCTCCTCTCCCTCTTCCCCCCCAGCAGGGGTGTCATGTCTTCTCTGGCACGTGAGCCGAAGCCCAGATGTCTGCGTTTGCTGCCGCTGGAAACTAGGTCATGTCGGGGAGGAGCACAGGGTGAAAAGTGGAAAGAAGAGGGGTGAGAGGAAGAGGAAAGTGCAAGACGTGAATGAAAGCACTCGAAAGGGGAAGCAGAGGGTGAGAGGAGGGGGGTGAATGAGTGAGGAAGAGAGGAGATGGTTCCCTCTTTACTGAGGAGGAAAATGGGGATGATGAGGGTGACTGGGATAAAGATGAGGATGCTAAAATGGGGAAGATATAGAAGTTACAGTTGGTGTTGATAGGTACTACTGTAAAAAGAGAAATATCACACATTTAACATGGCGGTTTGTCAGGGTTGGGTTCAAATAAAATACCCTTATTAGGTAAGCTCCAAGGCTAATCAATCTCTGGTCAAATCTTTGGTCTATCATCACAAAGAGCAATTAGCTCTGCTGTTTAAGTGCATTCAGATTGATTTTGAAAGTCTGCACAGCATTGCCCTGCAGCAATAATGTAACTGACAAAAATGTGGCAAACCTAATATTAACTGTGATGGATTACACAACTTAAACAAGTTAGCTAAAACTTGCAAAATAAATAAATAAATATAAGTATACCATACTGTATATAGACATATACAAATTGTGATTTGATTATTGTTTCATTAAGACACTGTGTTAACTTGGAGCTGGATATCTGTATGAGGAGAAAGAAATAGGAGAGGAGATTCCTAATTAAATCTGAGATCATGCCCCTAACAAGTATTTGATCATTATAGTTAATGGCTTTACTTAGCTCTAATTTCCAGCAACACATCCTGCGACATACCGATCCTTGTAAGTAACATCTGTGGAGTTGGTAAATGCCTGCTTTGGAGGGTAGATGCTATGCTAGTAAAACAACTATCTTATCAGTGAAACATGCTTCAGTTTTCAAACACTAGAGGTAACTAATGGTCCAATAACGTGTTGGTTGCCCTCATATTAAATTGATTTCACAATAAACATTTCACAAGAGCCAAGTTTGGACATTTATGAATATAATAACAATATATTACCTACATAATTATGGAATTCAGCTTAAAAGGTCAAATTTGGCTTCTAAAGTTTATAACTGCTGTTTGGTGTTTCAGAATTGATGACGCATCATTTGGGGTGGACAACATGTTAATATAAATTCTGTAAAATTACGACCACACAGATGTCTGCAGCCACAGACTTACACACATACTCAGTCACTCATACAAAGACACAAACCTCCACTACACACACGCAGACGAACACACATTTAAAAAGCCCATTACATTGATAGATTGCTGTGGCACTGAGGATGTCTAAATGAATCCTCAGGCATTATTCAGAGTAGCACTGACTCCAAAGATCCACACACTTCATCATCACAACCATTTATATAGGCTACTTAAATGACTCCATTTACACACACATACACACACACCTACACACACGTATACACACACACACATGTATGGCCTTAGTCATATACACACGTGAACAACAAATTTACACTTAAAAGCAAAATACAGTCTTTAACATAAACACTGACATACTGCACATATCTGCACACAAATGACACAGGCAAATGCATTTGAGTTGACACAGTTCATGAACACAGGTGGTCACAAATCACACATTCACACATGCACATGCACACACACACACACAAGTGCATACTAACATGAACATGGTGTCCATACTAAGGGCTTGCACATACCAGAATTTGTAACCGCAACGTTTCGGACCAAAATCAAATAATTTCACTTCTGCCCAAAGTTCAACTTTGCTAAACTTTGACACGCAAATCTGTGCTGTTGACCAATTTCAGTTTATATTCTACAACCTTGCTCTGCTGAATAAGAGGCTATGTTAATAGAGCTCAGATGCTTATTTTGCCTCATCAGAAAGCTATTAAAGGGAGGGCATATTATATTAAATACAGGGATTTACAGCGTCATCTTAAACAGTACACTTCTCTTTTAATTGTTGGAATTGTAAGAGCACTTGTCAATTTTACTGGTTATCAATATTGGGCATTAGGAACTACTATATAATGTGGACACACACTGCACAAATAAAACATAAAATACTAAATCCAAATTTTCAAGTGTTCCATATAATCAGAGTTTTTCAAAATGTACCTAACCACAGTAAAAAGCTGCAGATTGTGTGCACAGAAAATATGTAAATAAAATATAACACAAATGCATTCAACCATATGATTTATATCCCCTCTCTGATGAATGTGTGGTTATTCAGCATGCAAAAAGATAGGGATCAGGCACATTACAGACAGAGGTGTAGTTAGAGATTTGAATTACAGCAGTGATCATTTTCAGTTTGAGCCAATGACTCTTACCATGCCAAATGTTTCACTCAACTGCCTTCTCTTGCTCTCCGTTCGCCTCTCTCTCCATCTCTCTATCCATCCATCTATGGGCATTTTGAGCTTTTTATTCAAAAAATGCCCTGCTTTATCTGAACAGAGGGGAGAAAAGCAAGAAAATGGTGATTAAGAAATCGTGGAAAAGAGAGACAGACAGTAGGAGACAGTGCAACACGCATACAAGGGAATGGCTGTGTGATAAATAAAGACAGGAATAGGGGGTAGAGGGATCATGATAGTAAATAATGATCCAGTCTCAGAGATAGAGGGAAGAGAATCAGTGTAATTAATGAAGGTAGGAGAGAGAGGAGACAGAGAAAAAATAAAGAGCTGATAAATCATGCTAAACAGAGGAAATAAGGAGGGAGGGGAGGGCAGGAGAGCAGTATCAACCGAGAATAACCTCCAGTGTGTGCATCATTGGCTCCAGACAACAATATGTTCACACATCTGAATGTGAACAATATGGATGAACATGAAGCTGAAACTCAGTACTTTACTTTCAAAGTCATTGTTTTCTTTCAAATCCAATGTGCTAGATTGCAGAGTCAACAATGAGAATGTGTCACTGATATAATACTAATGGACTGCAGTGAATAGGCTTAACTGGTTGACCTTTACAGTGCAGCTCCCTTTGATAAAGCGCTAATTAATGAGGTGGCTTTAAAGGGTCAGTTCACCTAAATTGCAACAACATATTTCCTCATTTACCTCTAGCGGTAAATGACACAAGTACAATGTCGACAGTTTTAAAAGGGACTATTTCTCCATAAGAAAGTAAAATAAAAACTGTTGAGAGCGAGTAATCGGGATATTGTTTCAGGAAATACAAGCTGCTGTTAATTAAAAAAAAATGTAATTTTTCAGTGTTGTGAGCACCACAAACAAAATCCATTCACCCAAACTACTTCTGTTCTGGTCTGTTCTGCTCCCTTCTGTCCGTTTCTTTTCTCTCTCCCAAAGTCTCTCCCCTGGCTGATTTATGTCGTGCCACTTTGAGAATGGCATCTTTAAGCCTTTAGGAATATGGGTAGTATAATTTTATTCCTGGGCTGTTAAATATGAGTGAGAGAGCTTGTCAAGCTATAATAACTGGCTCAAAGACAGAGAAGGAAATGAACATATTGCAGACCAGTGGCCTTTTGGAGTATTTATGGGCATGAAGCGTTACGGTGTGTTTGAAAAGACGGTATGATGGCTTCTGGCTTTACAAATACGAAAACGGATATTAACATGCTACAGTCCAGTGGCCTTTTGGAACATTAAAAAGCTTGAAAAGAAAAGCTAAAGGAAACGTCAATAGCAGAGTAAACAATATGATTTGTGATGCATTCAGGAGCATCAAATATGAATGTGTTTTTCTTTTGTCACTTGTGTCATTAATGAGCACTTCACAATGGACCGGTCTCTTGAAAGACCTTTCTAGTGCTTAATGCTTAAGTTGGACTTGCAAACATAGTTACCAAATTTCATATATTGCAAAGAATAATAAATGTATCAGTTGCCCTGCACTATTATGTGTGACAAAGCTAATACAGGAGAGTTGGGGGGGGGGTTCATTGGTCTAGCCTCAGAGATATCTAAACTACTACTGACAACAGACAAAGTGGAGCTACAATTCATATACTAGGAATGGTATCTTGATACCCAAGGTTCAAAACATAGTGGACCACTGGCAAATGCTGAACTGGAATAATGGTAAATCCAGTTAGAACTAGATTCGTACTGTAGAGTTCATGTGAAATATATTTACTGAGGGCTATCTGAAGACAAACCTGATAACAAAGTTGTGGTCATGTGATATTTCGTGACCCTATGAGCTAATAAGGATTGCCTGAATGCACCATCAAACAAATGTCCTACACCTGTTGTTTCTTCCAAATAAAAAGACTACATTTTGTGGCCCCATTTGGAGGAGCCTTTGATAAGCAAATATGATGTATTTGGTATGAAAATACCAGCTAGCATTCCATGTTAGTAGATACTGTTTAGCGATATCCCTAAACACTCATACTGTATAGCAAAATGTCAACATTTCTGAAAATAATAGAAGGAAATAGTAGTCACAAGCCCTTCCTGTTAGACCAGACTTCAAATTTTTGGAGCCATAACAACTAGATAGATAAATATATAGAGATAAAAAAAAACGCAAAACTCAGAGCTAACATAGAAAAAAAGGTGGAATATATGAACAAAAGGATTGAGACAAAATTGGAACTTGGATTAAAACTCAGAACTCGTAACAGTTATTAATAAAGTGTGCTGCAGCATATGCGGACTGATTATTTTAGGAAGGTGTATATGTACCCTGGAGCTGGGTAGTCAAACAACAGTCTTCAGCACATCTGTTCACTTGTATGTGGGTGTGATATTCCACGTGTACCATGCCTGCAGTCCTGCCCCACAGTCCCAGCCACACATAATCAACTTCTCACTTTCATTCCTAAATGCTTCCCACACACATACAACACAACGTGCCTCTAGGGGAGTGTTACAGATAGGAGAGAAAGATGGAGGGAGGAATGGAGAACAAGAAAAAGAGGATTTTTTTTCTCCATGGGCAGTGATGGTCCGGGAGGGAACACCAGACCTACCATGGCATGAAGTGCCAGAATCACTGTGGGCTACACACACATGAATAAGGCTCAAGCAACATTATGGACAATGAAAACTTGGCACATGATTAAAACGAGGTATACAACTGCAGGGCAATTTAAAATCTATTTTAGGTCTGTTTTAAATGGTACCTTGCAGGCTAATATAACTTCATTTAAAAAGAGTTATTGATGTTTTTATAATAAAACTGGCTATTAAAGGGTAACTCATTTATAGAATTATGCTAGCCCTTTTTTTACAGTCAGGGTTAATGTTTTTCAGCATGCAAAAAGCCTTCCAGGCATATAGTGGGAGTGTTCACAACAACACATGGATTTTTTTAACATGTTTTATATACAAGCACTTTTCTCAGATGTTGGAAATTAGAGAGATTTGAAAGTGAATTGTAAATGTGTGATCTGTAAGTGCGTGTTTCAAGAATCATATCAACCAAGCTCTATATTTAGGTCTGAGTGGATATATGTTTGTGTGTGATCATGCATTTGCAGCAAATGTTCCTCTCATTGTTAACTCAGAACAAAAAAAGCGAGATGGTTTGGAGTTGTGTGTGTGTGTTCATGCATGTGTGTGTGCCTGTTTTTGGCTGGCTATAAAGACAATGGCACCGTTGAGGGCTTTTCTTGGCAGACTGACAGAAACACTGATGGCAAGTGATTGGATAAACCATGCCTGCAGGAGACACACACGCAAGCATGCACAAAAACACACACTCTTTCATGATCCATGCTCTCTCAAATGCTGTAGTGTTTTTCACTGACCCTGATTTTATGCTTTCACTCTGACTGGACACATCATTCATCACTCTGCTGATGCTCGGTTTTGATTGGCTCACACTGTAAAGGTCATTTGTGTTATGGTAAAGGGTCAGGGTTTGAGATTGAGATCGATGCGTGTTAAGGCCCATAGGGTGTGAGGCTGGTTTATAACTTTCTATGACTGGCATTATGTATGGGGCCATGGCTGACCATACACACAGTTACACACACACACATGCACACACACACACACACACACACACCAAGTGCAAATAAATTAATGTGCTTTTCAGAGAAATTGACTCACTGCTGCTTTCCCGCCTCCTTCTATGTAATTGATGTATTGACAGATTCTGAGCTGAATGCACACTAACCATGGGGACTTGTATCACCGTGGGGACAAAAATTGAGGTCCCCATGGGTAGAGACTGCTTTTTAGGGTTAAGACTTGGGTTTAGGGCACAGGTTACAATTAGGTTATGGTTAGGGTAAAGGTAAGGGTTAAGCATTTAGTTGTGATGATTAAGGTTACAGTAAGGGGCAAGGGAAAGCATTATGTCAATGAATGTCTCCCATGGGGATAGTGAAACAAACGTGTGTGTGTGTGTGTGTGTGTGTGTGTGTGTGTGTGTGTGTGTGTGTGTGTGTGTGTGTGTGTGTGTGTGTGTGTGTGTGAGAGAGAGAGAGTGCATATGCATATAGATTTGTGTCTGTGTATGGATTTATGTGCTTTTGTTGGTACGTGCACATGATTGTGTGTGTGTGTGTGTGTGTGTGTGTGTGTGTGTGTGTGTGTGTGTGTAGGAATGTTCAGGCCAAATGTCAGAGTGGGAGGTGTAATGGGGTCCTAGCCTTGATCCATATCAGTCAGGAGCTGGTCTATTCCTTATCACGCATACACACACACAGACAAATGTCAAGAACATGCCGCGATCTGCCATTGCTGTAAAAAACAAGGTCCATTGGAGAGAATTTTTACTATTGAGAATTGTTTATTTTTTATTCTGTTTATTATCATTGTATAGTTTGTGTTAATATGCTATGACAAAAGTTCTGCACTCCCGGTTTAAGTACACATACACATATGCAAGCTCACGCACCCATCATAAAAAACGAAATAGTCACTAACAAATCATTGAAGCGTGCGCATGGACACATTCAGTACACAAACAACATGACTCATACCCGCTACATTGTCAGTGATGTAAATAATAATTGACACAACCACATACACATCATTTATCAAGATTAGTGCGCCTAATGACTGACTGCTGGAGGCAATGACAGCTCACACACTTGGTAATCTTTCAAGTCAGATCCCTTTTATTGACCATGGGAATCATTACAGAGTGAGGCCCAAGGGTGCATGTGTGTGAGTAGGTCTGTGCACGTGCCCACAGTATTAATATGCTCTCACCTGTTTACTCACCAGATCTCCTATTTTGTATGTATGTTTTTTAATGTATGATGTGTGTAAGCATTGTGGTCACATTACACTTTGACATGAACTATGTACAGCACACCCACATGACGTAAACATGCTTCACCCACATCTCAGTGACCTTTCAGCTGAAAATCAAACATGAAAGAGTCTTGCTCAGTTTATTATGGGTGTATTTCCGTCGATTCTTGTTATAAGATACAAACCAAAAGAGGCTGGATTTGCTAGGTTCAGATAGATAGATTAATGTGTTTAAAGGCTTATCAGATGCCAAAACACTGCACAATGATTTGCAATACTCATGGATCAGATTTTACAACTCTGGAAAGCTTTTTACGGTGACAACTATTTTTTCTTTCATCATGGCGATAGCTAGGTAAACACTAGAAATACGGTGTTCACGTTACAACATAATCTACCAGGAATGTCTCACAACATCCTCTTCAGTTGTGTACATTCCTGCTCATTCTGCCTCTCTGTCCTTTTTCAGCCACCTTTACACTTTACCAGGCACTTTCAGCGTTATTCTGTACCTGTCCACCAGATGTCCTCTGACTTTTCTCCTTTCAATTCAGATCCCGCCACTCCTATCACCCTACAATCACCTCATTCCCCTCACCTGAGCTTCGCTAGATCCATTGTTCCTTTGTCAGATTGTCATAGCTGCAATGTTGCCTAGTCACATTTGGTCTTTGCTTTCAAACCACCTGAACCAGGACCTGCTTGCCTGCCTACATGTGCCTGCCTGTAAGCTTTTCAATTTCAATAAACCACTGATATCATCCTGCTTCCTCGACTGTCTGCATTTGGGTCCTATCCCTGTTACCCTGCACACACCAGTCATGGCAGGAATGTTCCATGTGGTCAATGCAGCGCCTTTCTCTATGATGTTGCGTTGCAACAAAACTTGAGCCGACCTTTTTGCTGGACGACCATGCGACCCCAGTACTCTGCATTGGCACCCCTCGACGTGCTGTCAGACTGGCCCCATTTAAATGAATGAGAGGGATGCATTTTGTACTGTACTTTAGTGTTACTTGTGCTTTATATTATAAAAATGGCTCTATTTGCTCACCCGAAACACACTGGAAATAAGTTTCTCCATGCTCCCACAACTCACTCACAGTGGCCAAAGGACACAGTTGTATTAAAGTTAGACTGTTAAAAAGTAACAAAGAATAAAAAAGGCACTCCTCATCTGTGAGTATTAGATAATGCGAGGCAATATATCTTAAATGCAAGGCTCACACTCCCAAGCATAAAGGCTTTTAGTTACACTGTATTACACAAATAATACTGTAAATAGCTAATTTTCAATATTTTTTTGTACCGCACAAAATCTCAATTTTGAATCATAAGGGTTTAAAATCTGTACACCATACAACACAATCTATCTATAAACCCTCCATTTGGATATGGAAAAACTGAACAAAAATATTTGGTTCTTATGGTGTACCAAACAGTTTGGGACAAATACAGCCCTATTTTACTCAAGAATCAAGTATTGGTTAAGCGTTGCTAAATATTGCACTGTAAGCCCTCATTCCTGTAGTATGACATCATATCCTGCTACATCTACATTTGTGGTGGTGCACTTGCAGTTGCAGTGACTGCAGCTATAGTGAGTGTGAATGTCAGATGTTTTTTCCTCCATTTGTGTGTTTATGTTCCTCTTGTTAAGCTCTCCCATGTGCCTGTAAATTGCAAGCAGGGGTTTGGTAATCCTGTTCCCCCTCTATCCCCTGTACCTCTTATCTCTACACTCCTCTCTGTTCTCTAACCTTCATCCCTTCCTCTCCCTAACCCTCCAACCTTTCTTCACTTTTTCCCTTAAGCC
Source organism: Siniperca scherzeri (assembly GCA_027580175.1). Taxonomy (NCBI): domain Eukaryota; kingdom Metazoa; phylum Chordata; class Actinopteri; order Centrarchiformes; family Sinipercidae; genus Siniperca; species Siniperca scherzeri. Next base: position 17,839,027 of record CM050840.1, read on the forward strand.
CTCCATTCTTTTATCCAGATTCCCTGCAGCCCCCACGTCTCCCCTCCTCCTTCTCTCGTCCAATCTCCTGTCTTCTCTTTCTTGCAGCTGAATTTTACACTTGCCCCATTTTTCACTCTCAAACTTCCTTTTTCTTTACAGCAAGCTTTCCTACCGCCATCGGGCATCAGCCACTGTCATCAAATTGAGAAGGACGCTTGCATTAAAATCAATTGCAGAACTTTTATTTCACAGCCTGTTTTGTGTTCACATTGCACTGTCACTAATGGAAGCTTCAAGCTGAAAAGTAGTTTTAGTTTAGTTAGAGCTAGTTTATATAACGCTTTTATCAGGCATACAAAGACAAAAAAATCTTCTGGACTGCATTTTCATATTCCTGGGAGGCCTCAGAAAATTCCAGGAGCTGACTAACTTTTCAAAATGAACAGCCCTTTTCATTGTAGGAAGGAGATTGGGTCTCTAAATTGTATATCCCTTTTTGGGAACTTTGTCAAAGGACAATGTCAGAACGTTCGAACGACCTTTTTGCTGAGCTGACAGTATTATTTAACTTCTATTTTCTCCCATGCAGACTTGTGTCATTGGGGAAGAGTGTGTGATTGCAGTTCTGAAATATACATATCAGTAATGTTAGACTGTTAAAAAGTAACAAAGAATGAAAAAAAAACTCACTCCTCATCTGAATCATGGGGATGATTTTTTACATCTCATTTAAAATGTTCTTGCAGGATATATGGGCATTCAATGGGGTTAAAAGTTATTTATTTGTTCTCCTCTTTCAAAATAACACTGCCAAGCAGTTAGAACGATGTTACATCACCAATTTAGTGGCATATTAAGCTACATTTGTCACCCATTCTTTCCCTCACGTACATTTCCTCAACAGCTTTTCTGGTCCCACAGCATTGATGTGTGATACTGTACAGACCCAGACACAGGCCAGTCCACCCAGTGAGACATCCCGGCATCGAGTCAGCTCACCTGGGTAGAAACATTGCCTCTTCAGCCTCTCTCTCACTCAGCTGCTGGTTCTTATCATTGTCTGCAGCTACGTCAGCTGAGCATGCTTTTAGCTCCTCTCTAACTCATCTACATGTGTGTTGTCTATAAAGAGCAGTAGAGACAGAAACAGACACAGACATGGCTGGCGTTGGCGCTCATATACATGTTTGAGTGTGTTTGTGTCTGCATATTCTTGTATTTGTTTGAGTGTCAATCGAGCTACACGAGAGAAGGTTGAAATGGCGTGACCGCCAGAATTACACACAGCATCATAGTGCGCATGCGCCAACGTGCATGCTGCCTGTTGCCGTAGCTCCGTCTCGTCTTCTTACTTTTTCCAACTTTTAGCTTTCCTTTTTCTTCCCAACTTGGGTAACTTGTGTGTAAGTATAATTTAAACTACGCTCTTTACGAAAATGAGAGTAGAAAGTGTTTTAGTACTTTTTTCGCTGTGGAACTTCTTCTCCTGCTACTCGGTCAGGGCACTGCTGCAGATCAGCTGTTTGGCCGCATTGTGTACACCAGGGAGCAGCTGATCGCGCTGAAGCCGAGCGGCATGGCGCCCAGGACAACCGATGTCCCCACTGAGATCTGGAGGAGGACACACCGAGGATGCAGAGGTGGAACGAAGCGGCAAGGGAAGAGAGAGGGGTGCAGACAAAAGAGACTTAAGAACAAGAGATTTAAGCCATGTCTGCCTTCTTTCATCATGGGCAACGTGAGATCGGAGTCAGACGGAGTTCCGTGAGTGTAGTTTGATGTGCTTCTCAGAGACATGGCTACACCAGGATATCCCAGATCAAACCGTTTCCATCGACGGCTTTCAAACTGTTCGGGCCGACAGGGATCACACCGGGAGCGGTAAGCGGAAAGGCGGCGGGCTTGCTGTTCTAGTTAACAACAGATGGTGTAACCCTGGTCACTATCAAGCAGAGTATCTATACCGCGGACATTGAACTGTTAGCTGTGGGACTCCGGCCATATTATCTGCCACGTGAATTCTCACAAGCCATTGTTGTGGCTGTTTACATCCCCCCCTCTGCTATCCCTGCATCGGCATGCAACGCCATTCACACTGCCATAGCACAACTACAGACTCGGGTGACTTCAACCATGTCAGTGTTTCAACAACACTGACTAATTTCACCCAGTATGTGAATTGTCCTACTAGAGAGGAGAGGACACTGGACCTGCTGTATGCTTTCCCCCCTCGGGTAGGTCAGACCACAACCTGGTTCACCTCAAACCCTGCTATGTGCCTCTGGTTAAAAGGCAGCCTGCGACCACAAGGACAGTGAGGAGATGGTCAGAGGATGCCTATGGGACACTGCAGGAATGTTTTGAGGAAACAAACTGGGATGCACTCTGTGAGCCTCATGGAGAGGACATTGACGGGCTTACTGAGTGCATTACTGGCTACATTAACTTCTTTGTGGACTGCAATGTCCCAACTAAGATGGTCCATTGTTATCCGAATAACAAACCGTGGGTAGAAAAGGACATCAAGGACATCCTGAATGCCAAGAGGAGGGCCTTTACTGATGGTAATAGGGAGGAGGTGAGGGAAATCCAGGCCTGAAGGTGAAGATCAGGGAGGCCAAGGAGAAGTACAGAAGGAAGCTGGAGCGGAAACTCCAGCAGAACAACATGAGAGAGGTCTGGAGCGGCATGAAGAGCATCACTGGCTTCAGACCGACTGGCAGCAGAGGAGTTGAAGGCAGCTTGGACAGGGCCAACGAACTTAATCTGTTCTTTAAAAGATTTCGACACTCCTGCTCATCCCCCCTCTAACTCAGCTGCTGTCGGCCCTCAAGCTCCTCTGAGTACTCTGCTCCCCCCTCCTCCATCTTCTTGGGAGAGTCCTATTCCCCTCTCAACTGGCTATCAGGCTAACGGCAAGCACGGTGAGGATCATGTTTTTTGACTTCTCCAGTGCTTTCAACACCATCTGGCCAGCCCTGCTGGGTGAGAAGCTGGCAGCGATGCAGGTGGATGCCCCCCTCGTGTCCTGGATTGTGGACTACCTGACTGGCAGACCACAGCATGTGCGCCTGCAGCACTGTGTGTCTGACAGCGTGGTCAGCAACACTAGGGCCCCTCAGGGGACTGTCCTCTCTCCCTTCCTCTTCACCATCTACACCACGGACTTCAGCTACCACACAGAGTCCTGCCACCATCAGAAGTTTTATGATGACTCTGCTGTGGACATGGTAGAGGATTACAAATACCTGGGAGTACACATGGACAATAAACTGGACTGGGCTAAGAACACTCAAGCTGTTTACAGGAAGGGCCAGAGCCGCCTCTATTTTCTGAGGAGGCTGAGGTCCTTCAACATCTGCCAAACAATGCAGAAGATGTTTTATGAGTCTGTGGTGGCCAGTGCTATTCTGTATGCTGTTGCATGGTGGGGCAGCAGGTTGAGGGTAGCGGATGCTAACAGACTCAACAAACTGATCCGTAAGGCCAGTGACATTGTGGGGGTGGAGCTGGACTCTCTGGCGGTGGTGTCAGAGAGAAGGATGCTGGCCAAACTACATGCCATCTTGGACAGTATCTCCCACCCACTCCATGACGTGCTGGTCAAACAAAGGAGTACCTTCAGCGGAAGACTCATCCCCCCAAAAAGCACCACAGAGCTTAGTACTTCTATTCCTGTGTGCACTGACGTGATAGTGAGCTGCTGTAGCAAACGAGTTTCCCCTCGGGGATCAATAAAGTATTTCTGATTCTGATCTGATTTTCTCGTTTTGCCCACTTTTACATTCCTCTAATCCTACAGTGGTGGACTATAGCTGCATTCAGTGAAAAACAGCGTTTTTCAAGAGGCAGGGAGAGGGATTACTCACCTGCATTTCACTTTATTTTCTTCCTCTGATGATAATTGAATTCATCCTAAATGTTCTTTAAATATGAAGAGAGACTGCTGAATATTCTATGAGTCAGAAGACATGGATTCAATGATTATTTTAGGGTGTAACTCACAGTGGAATGAACACGACATAGGGACCTAAATGGATTGTCCATGTTTTACCTTAAAACATAGGTCTTTGTAGAAAAAAATAAAACAAAAAGAAAACTGTTGTTGTTGTTGGGATAATGGAGGCAATGTTACAATTACTGAAAAAGAACTTTGAATTATTGTTATGACAGATGTCTTGTATTCCATTTGCATAATGTTTTTATGAAGTATGTTTTTGAATATTCTCAAAGACAGTGATGGAAAATGGAACACTGAAGAATAATATAAGAAAGAAACACATTTTAGTTTCCGCCTAGCATTATAGCCCTAAATTACTGAATTTGTTCATTCAGTAAGATGAAAAAGATAGGAAAGAATGAGGAGGAAAAAATAGAGGAGAAAAATTGTGGTAGTAAATGGGAGAAAAATAGAACAAAGGCAAAATGGAACGATGGAAAAAAAGCTAAGGTTAAAATTAGGAAATGACAGTCAAGATAAAAGAGAGGAGATCACACTATTTGAATTTACATGTAAATTTGAGTGGAGAAGAAAACAATTATTTTTAGATATATTAAGGTGTTTGTGATTAGTCAGTAATCTGACTAATTATTGAGATCAATAATGATTATCTGCTCAATATGGTGATCAATCCTGTCTGGGATCTGACCTCTGAGTGTAGATAAACACAAAGAAACAGACACACACATAATATGCATATGTAAGAACTCACATATATACATGCATTTAAACGCACTAGAGCACATGAACATACATACAGAAACACACTTAGCTGTTCATGTAAACAGTGTGTACACTTCAACCTTCAAACATGTTCTCAGGATACATTCTAAATAGGTTTTAGGTTTATGTTATTTCACTCTAGATGTGCATTTATGATATCATGTATGATGTAGCATTATGTGATTTTTTTATGTTAACACTGAATCAATGGCTCCCTATAATGTGAAAGACTTGCTAGTACTGACAATCCCTCTGAGAATCAACACAGCTTTGCAGCTTGGTACAGCTCTTAGTTCATTGTTTTGTCAGACGAACCATAACAATGCCAGCTTATTTCAATTTATGGATAGCCACTCCCAGCTCACAAGCTCATACAATTCCTTTGTGCACTACCTACCCAGCACTGAGCCAAAGTGAACAAGTTGCTGGTGACGAGAGTTGGACATCTTGCCAGCCAAAGAAACCCAGATATTTTTTCTCAGGAGCTGGCAGACTGAAAGATGATTCCGACAGGATACCTATGTTTCCCTGTGTCTCCTGGATGTGAAAGATTCAAGATCAAGATTTTATTTGTCACATACTCATATTTCTCAATATGTGCAGTGAAATGCAGGTCTGACTTGCCGAATGGTGGGGCAGAATTTGCCTTGTAACCCTCCTTGAATGTAGAATAACAATGGTTCTGAATCCTACCCCTCTGGTGGGACATGTTGAAAGAAGACCTTGGACCTGCCAGACTCACGGAAAACAGAGAATGAGTCCAGACATCTCAATCCGGCACCCAGTGGGTGAGCCATTTACCAGTTAGACACAGGATGCCACAGTCACCCATGTCCTGTTGGAATCTGGTCCTTACCCTAAGATTGCTGCCTTTCTGAAGAGTTGGTGCTAGAAAGTGCTATAAAATGAGTTTCCATCCACTTTATGCATATTTTAAATGTGTGCATAATGAAACATGAACATAAAAAAGCCTAAATATTATGAAAGCATTTTAGTCCTCTCCTTTTACAGTGTCTATCCCTTCAACCCTCACCTCTCTCTCTCTCTAATGAAGGTACTTAGCATGTGTAGCGTGTAAGCAATGCGGAGAAGTGTTGATTCTGTATTCAATTAGCCATATCTGCCAGGGAACAAGTGAAACACCTAAGACTCTATCTGTCTATCCACAGAGAGAAAGAGAGAGAAGCCTGAGAAAAGGTTGGGGGTTGATTACCAAATCTTCAGTACTGTTTAGATTTTTATGTCATCGTTTTAAAACTGTCTCTCGTTATTTCTTTATCAGCCACACCTGTTTGTTTCCATATATAGTCCATTAAGGGGTGGAGTCTCTGTGGGAAGGTTGGCTGCATTTGTGTGTGTGTGTGTGTGTGTGTGTGTGTGTGTGTGTGTGTGTGTGTGTGTGTGTGTGTGTGCTTAGCCACATTGCCAAGAGCAGGAACAGATAACTTGTCTAAATCACTATTCTCTGTGATTAATTACACTGCAGCCCTGCTCATTCCTTATAGCAAACAAATTACCTCCTCTGTTTACCTATGCATTTCTCTTTCTCCCTATGCCTCCCCTCTGATCTCTCTTTGCCCTTTTTCCTTTCCTGTCTCTCCATTTGTGCCTCCCCCTTTGCTTTTAGCTCTCTTTGCTCTTCCATATCAATTTTACTATTTTAACTCTCTCTTCTGCCTGCCTCCCTCTCTGTATCTTGTTCTTTTTATCTGCTTCCTGCTGCCCCTCTCTCCTTCACCATGTACGCCTTTCTCTCTTCTCACAGCCCTTTTTTTAGACTAAGTACACTGATGATTCATTATGGATTTATGTGCACTTAGTGTTTCACACATTTCACCCTTCATCACGCTGGATGTTGAATCACATTTTCAGGAGGGAACCTATTATTCACTCGCTGAGTGAGAGAGCAAAATTTGGAAGCAAATATTTGTCCGACATTAGAGCACAATGCACTGTTCACTGAAAAGCAACACTGTCACTCTGAGTGTCTATGTGTGTGTGTGTGTGTATGCGTTGAGACCTTATAGGTTTAGAAATCAGCAGGGGAGTTCAAGGGGAACTCTACCAATTTGATGCATAAAGGTCAGTTTACTCTACATGGGGAGCTCCACTCAGCCAGTGAAAACAGTTGTATAATGTCCCTTGCGGCTCCGGAGGAACTCTGAGAATATTACCCTGATTATGTCATCAGGGTTATCAGCTACTATTCTGGAGACCACAACTTTTAAACAAAAAACCTGTGTTACAAACCAGGGGCATGGACTTTAAAAGACATGGGCATTCACCAATCAGGGAGGGTCTAATAAAAAAAGTTACCAAATTGCATTGTGGAAAGTGTCGGATCAAGTGCTTTTGGAGCTTGACTCATACTAGAGATTATAACTCAAGATCATCTTTTGCACTCCTTAAATTCTAACAATTTTCCTTTTCTTTTTTTTTATCTGTGTCTTGATTAGTTCCCCAACTTTGTGGAAATGCAAAACTGAATTACTGGAGTTCCGATTTAACATTTTAACAGCAGTGTATCATTATACATTTCTGATGTCTACTTCATTCCAGATGTTATTTTGCAATGATGTGCTGTCTCTACAGCAGTTGACAACTAGTCAAGTCACTTAAAGTAAACAAATTAAGCAAAATCTTTATACAATATGTTTGGATGTCTTTCATAAAGGAGGTCTCCCTCTAAAACAGAAATTAAAAGTACTTATAAAGGTAGGCTTTTGAGGGTGGATTTCTAGATGTACAGAACCTCAGTAATGCCTCAATTCCTCACTCATCCTCTCCTCTTCCTTCGTGGAACACTACAAACATAATGTGTCTTTGCAATACTGGTAAATTGTGCAGGAAGCTTTGTGTCAATTAGATCCTGTGTCCTTTAAGTAATCTTTAAGAGATCACAACTTTGGCTCACACTGTGGCATTCCACTTTCACTTGGCCGGCAAGAGGTTTCAAAACAAAAGAACATCATCAGGGAGGATGTCCGGATCAAATAAAAAATAGGTCAAACAAACAAAATATACATTTTAGAATCAACTAGAAAAGTCAAACATTTCTGAAGACAGAGTGGAGAGTGTGCTTGTTATAGCTGAATGACAGTTCTTTAATATAGAAAACATAAAAGTCCCTATAACCAGTTCCAATTGCAAGGCCAGTGACATGGTAAAGGGCAACAGTATCTACAATATCCTCATATTACATTCATGCTACTAACCATTTAGTAAAAGTGGGTGCCAGGTATGTCATTTTGGAACAAAAGGTGTTCACGTGAAACTCAAAATCATGATTGTGTGGTAATTTTACAAATAACACAAATAATGTCTTATCTAGATGTCTCGGAGATAAAGTCAGAGAGGCCAGATTGAGGTGGTTTGGACATGTTCAGAGGAGAGACAGTGAATATATTGGTAGAAGGATGCTGAGGTTGGAGCTGCCAGGCAGGAGGTCTAGAGGCAGACCAAAGAGGAGATTTATGGATGTAGTGAGAGAGGACATGAAGTTAATTGGTGTGAGTGAAGAGGATGCAGAGGACAGGGTTAGATGGAGGCACATGATTCGCTGTGGCGACCCCTGAAAGGGAACAGCCAAAAGGAAAAGAAGAATGTTTTATCTTTTACCTTTTAGTTTAAAAAAAGATGTACTTCTTTGGGAAAAGAAATCTACAGACACACACACACACACCTCTACACACACATTCCCCTCATTCCTCCTCCCCTTTGAGCCTCTACATATTAGAAGTCCAATATATATTCTGTGCTGTCAGCTTTACATTATTTATGCCTCTTTACCGGGTGTTTTAGGAGATAACCGGACCTTGTGTTTTATCTCATGGTCGCATACCTACCTAACCTTCTCTCTTCCATCCCTTCATTGCTCTCTCCATACTGTACGCAGTCTCTTCTGTTAATCTCTTTGGCTACAGGTACAGCCACTTCCGCCTGCTTCTGTTGCTCATTCCTTCTTTTCATTATTCTTTATCTTTCCATATTTTCCACCTGGAGATTTGCATGGCCATAGCACACTTCACTTTCACAAACATTATTGCTATACAGCACTTTATCATTTTGCAGCATCACCTTGTGAAATTCCAAGTGTACAGAGTTATACTTTCATTGCAAGGTTTATTTGATGTCAGTGTTTCAGCTACGAGTTGTGACACAATCTTATGTAGAGCACTTTCTTGCTTCTTGTTTTGCTTTATTGCTACATGTTTATTAATCCAGCCTACTGATGTCCAAATGTCCAAGCTGAAGGCATTTTCCAGTAACACATAAGTCGCCTTTTTTTCCATTTGTGCTGCCTCAATTTTTTGTGTAACCATACTGAAATAGTGTTTTGTTTTTTTCGAAAACACTTTAATTATAATACCTCTCTAGAACATTTTAAAAGACTGAATTTATCAGTGTATTATTAAATGTATCAACTTTTTAAAAACGAAATATTTTTATGACATATACATTCATGTCGTTTCTTAAACCGCATCACTTTTTTTCATAGTTAATAATACTGTGATGTGATTGAATATGTGCATCATACATACATACATACATACAGGGCATACATACATACAGTATAATTTGGTTTATATGTAAACCAATTTTAAGTTCATTTCTTTAATATTTAGAACTAGAGTGTTTAGTTTTCCAATAACGCTCAAAGGAAGTAAAGTATTCCCTTTTTTATATTATTCCTTTTTAAATATAATGTTACTGGGAAATCTAAAAGAAAATTCATGAAATTCTTTATCTTGGCTTGTCTTATATATATGTCTACTAATCATTTTGCTCTATGCAAACCTTTGCCTTTGTAAATTTAAGTTAATTAATTAATGAAGCTCACACACCTCTATATTTTACCTCTGCCTTCATACAGTATCTATCTTCTCTCTTCTCTCACTCCATGCGCCTCACTCCTAACCAGGTGGTTTGGGAGATAACTAACCTTGTATGGTCTGCTTTTGTGTCATGGCCAAACTCATTTTTGCCTTCACCTTCTCCTCTCCCTTGCTTTAAGTTTTTCTACTCCTCTTCCCCACTCTGTCATTCCCCTCCTTCCCTCTCTACCTCCAGGCGTCTCTGCCTCCCGCTCTTTTCTCCATCACTCACTCTCTTTCCATTTTTCTTTTCCTCTCACCCATCCATCCTGTTCTTTGTTTACACAGTGAGTGTGTGGTCACTGCTACAAGCACTTTTTTTCTGCATAAAACTTTTGTTAAATGTAAAACGTGCTTCACTGTGACCTTCACCAGTAACCAGATTTCTTGTGAGCAGCATGCAGGTTGAATCACAGATGCACAATGAGCTATACCTGTGTGTATATGTGTGTGTGTGTGTGTGTGTGTGTCTGTATGTTAGTTTTTGTTCAGTGCTCTCCTATCAAGTCCGAAGAAACAGAGAGCAACAAGGGATGATCAAGGCAGATCAATAGTCCTGATTGGGGATTCCTAATGGTTTTAAGCCAAGGTAATGCATACAAACTCAAATACACTCTCACACACTTTTGTATTACTGTGTATGTGAGGACTCTTGTAGAGTATAATCATTCCCATACCACTAATGGTAACCGTACCTCTTTTTACCCCCATGTCTAACGTAACCTTAGATTAACCAAGCAATGATATTCTTGTAGGACCATTAATCAGTCTGTAACACCAAACAAAATACTATCTGAATCATTTACAATCACAGTATAGATGAAAAGTGAAACTGTTTTTAAAAGAAGGTATTTTGTTTAACATAAACAGGCTCCCGTGTCACCTTCAAGTTCATGTCATGTGACCAGAAAAACACATCTCCCACAGTGAAAGAAGTGTATTTTTAAACGTGATAAACATGTAAAGTGTTGATATGCTTTAAGCATTTTTTTCAGTACATTCAAGACAGAAATTAGATTAAATCCAACAGTTTGCAGCCTACACTGTGTCTTGTGTGTGTTTAGCTGAAGTGAAATAATTCAACAAGTATTGGATGGGTTGTCATTAAATCTGGTATGTTCATGGTTTCTAGCCAACATATCTTGACGTTGCTGATCCCCTGATTTTTTCTCTAGTGAAAGTGAAATGTCTTTACAACTTTGATACACAAAGGCTACTCATGTTCCCAGCAGGTCAAACTTTCAGCTTGTCCAGTACTTTGGTTTATGACCATATACACTGTACCTGCAAACCCCATGCCATTACCATCAGCCTCAAGTGAACTTTGTGTTTAGTGCTAATGTTTTCACATCTTTGCTTACGAAACAGTGTACATGACACCATAGATTCTAAAAAATGGCTTAATATATTGACCTTTCTGCTTTCACCATCCTTGCACAAAAACGGTAAAACTAATACCGCACACCTCTTTAGTACGTTCATACTCACAACATGATAAACCCTTTTGACTAAAGACTTTTATGCTGAGACCACCATCTGGATAATCTTATTAAATGTTTTTCACAGCAACTGCTATGCTTCAAAAACAAGCTTTGGACCTCAACTTTTATCCATTCACAATGTGTTTTTCTTATAGCTTCACAGAGCTTAGTCTTGTTTTATTACAGTGTTTTAGGTCAGTACCTGTATTGAGTGTAAGACAGCAAAGCAATAACTTCTCATCACCTAAAGTGTTGCCAAAGTCAAGAAAAACAACACTCGTGTGAATTATCACCTCAAAGAGGTGAGAAAAATGTTCTTAGTTTGGAACATTTTCAGCATCTTTCTATCCTTGAGAGGACATGTGTCCAAGTCTAGAAATAAAGGAAAACAAACACGCACACAAAAAATATATAGTTTACAGTATGAACACTCAAAATGATTAATTACCATCGTGGTTTGAAATGAAGAGAAATGTTCACTCTAACATTCTGTAAATTTCTTTGTTTTGCCATCCAAGGTTAGTCAATTTAATTGAACATTTGGTAAAACAAGGAGAGACAAAAGGGTGTTGTTACACACACAGTGCATATTCACATTGTATGGCTGACACATCGGAACGATTCAGTAGCGACACAGTTGTAAGGTAATATTGTTATGTTTGGTGTGTATAAACAGAATGTTATCCTGTGTCTGTGTGTGTTTTTACTTCCCTGTCTCTCTGTTTGTTATAGGAGGGGGGATACAGAGATATACAAATACAAATCCCTTTAGCTCAGTTGTTGAATGTTCGTCATGAGTCTGGGACAGAAAGGCAGAGTGAGTGAGTTTGTGTGTGTGTGCGCAAGAAAGAGGGAAAGAGATAGAGAGATAAATAATTTCATCTACTTGTCACTGGTCCTCAGAGACAGAATCGATCTTGCAAGAAGACAGAGCTGAAAATTGAAATGGTAGCATATTCTTCTTGTTTTTCCTCTCAATTTCACTTGATAGTAGTAGTTAAATATACACTTCTGTATATTTAACTACATATCACATACTCATCAGAAAGATCTAAGAAATTGTTTAAAAAAATGACGCGTCATTGCGGCTGACTTAATTAGATCACACACATATATTGAACACATTTTCATGTCCACATTGGTGAAAACTAAGGAGGCACAGTTGTCTTTATAGTTGGTCAGCTACATAATATGGACATTGAAGTAAGACAGATGGTAATGCTATGATACAGACCAATGCTTATGTACTGTATCAATACTTGTGTGTGTTTCTCATTTCTTAGTTCTTACTTACGTCGGGTTGTAGCTCGCCCTCTTGCACCCAGACAATCTTGAATCCTAATTAGTCAGACCAGAGTGACCTCTGCAAAACGACAGACATGTCAAAAAGCTTTCAAACACTTTCATGTTCCTCTTTCATTACATCCTCATTCTTTTCTTTCACTTGCTTGTTTTTTTCTCTTGTTCCCTTTCAAGTGCTGTCTTAGCTCCCTTTCTATGCAAAGCGTGCTCAGACCTTGGCAAGGATGCACACATATATACACACACACTCTCTCACACACACAGTCGTGTTTCCATCACTTTTGGGGACGTTACATTGACTTACATTTATTCCCTGGAGACTTACTCTTACCTTAACCTAATGTTACCCTTGCCCTAACCTTAAACCAAGCCTTCACCCTAAAATGTTATGATTTGTGTTATGGGGACTTGCATTTTGTGCCCATAAGGAAGGCGAGTCCCCACAATGTGACTGTGTAAACATATGTATGTCCCCACAACATGAGTAATACCCACCCACACACACACAAACACACACACACACACACACACACTTGCACAATCTGAGTCATCCTCTGCTGCCACGATACCAAGCATATCATCCATGTTTTATCCCATTAAAACAAATTCAATGTAAAGACATGCAGTTTCAACCACTCAAAGGTCAGACATGTTTAAAACAAAAAAAGATGACCTTTGTCTAAAATGTCTTTGTGGTGTGTGTGTGTGAGGGAATGCAGCTGTGTTTCTGGTGGCCAGTTTCTGAGTGTGCAAGTGACTGTGCGTGTACATTTGTGAGTTTTTTTGTGTGCATGTGTGTGGTGCGTTCACATATTTAAGTGGTTCAGTCTGATTATGTCTGCATATGCTTGTGGTCTGGTCAGGCTAACACTAGTAGCAGACACACACAGTAAGTAAGTCCTCTGTGGGAAGGCAGAGCGTAACAGAGTGGAGACCTAAATAATCCACAGACACTTAGCTAGAGTGGAAATGGGTGAAGTGGAAGTGAGTTATACAGCAAAGGAAGTAAAGGAAGAGACAGAGAGCACTGACCATAGGTCAGCACAGGCCTGACATCTTTTCCTTAGCCTGACCTGTTCACTTCCGACCGGAGGCAAACCATATTGCTGGTCAAGCTCTTTTTCTAATTGTCAACAAATCCCATGAAAAGACCAAAACCAACAATTAATTGATCCTTCAAGTATTTCCTGTGTATCCAACACCTAATATATCTTATTCCTCTGAGCCATAGAGCTCCATTGTTGTCCAAAAACTATTAAAAACACATCAATGAGCCACAGGGACACTGGGAGACATATTCCTTCATTACGATGAACACGGGCCCTTTTATTTATGTTAAGTCAATCCCATATGCACCGTCCCGCTGCTGTGAATGCTCACTAGCGCACCAAATGTGTATTAGTCAGCAGATGAAAATAGTCCTCAACAAATACACCATTTACTCCTGTGTAAATAACATTTGCTAAAAACTACAGTTTAGAAAATTACTGAGCCTTTTTTAAAAAGAAACTATATTCGTGACCCATTTTTTCGGATTCATGTTTTCAGTAGGAATGAGTGGGTTTAATGCTGAGTGCCACAGACAGTGATGTGAAGTCAAAACAAAATTGAAAAACAGACTAACACATTGTTGGTTTTGGTCTTTCGTGGGATTTGTTGACAATAAGACAAATATACAACAATCTGTATTGTTGTTTTACCCATAGTATGCAGTTTTATTGGTTTGTTTGTGTGTTTTCTTCTTTTTTTGCAACTTGCAAACATCATTTTGTTAAACTGTACTCTTTTATACCAATGAATGATAAGAAGTTCAAACATAAACTTTGATGAAGTGGAAATCATGCCTTACCAGTGCTTGAAACATGAAAAAAATATATATTCCATTGCTGTCTATCAACAACTGACATGAAACCAAGTTACTGATGATGTACATGTTGTGTTACATTTTCGAAAATGGTGTGTTTGCCACTGTACTGTCACTGTATGTTTGCCACAGATCACTTGACTGACAAGTGAGCTAGTGATCTGTGGGAAACACAGCACAAAAACACAACAGAATACCTGAAAGTGCCGAAATATGAAGTATTGCATACATTAGCCTTTAAACTGAGCAGAAACAGTGAGAGAAACAACAATAAGACAGCAGGAGAAAAAGAGAGGGTGATTTTGAGTCATTTGTGTTCCGGTATTATAGTTTTAGTTGCATCTTCAAATTGTAGCAGAATAATGCAAGCCCCTTCTGTAGTAAAAGGAACCATAAACAAATGTGTGTGAGTTTGCAGAGAGAGAGAGAGAGAGAGAGAGAGAGAGAGAGAGAGAGAGAGAGAGAGAGAGAGAGAGTGGAAGAGATAAAACGAGTGTCTTTGGACCTGACAGTTTGATTTCTATTGGCTTAATTATTGTTCAAGCTTTGTTATTGCCTTCTCTGAAAAACAGTTAACTGATAAGCTGCATAATCATTACCCCTATTGGTATGTGTGTGTGAGCATCATTATGTTTGATATCACTGTTTTGTCTCACAGCGATAAAAGCCAACATTTTTCCACACCGACATCTCCTAACCACGCTCGCCTCAGTGCCTTTTACTTCCTCCTCGATTGTTTCCAATTATCTTTCTTCTTCACTTGCACAGATTAAAAAGACTTTAACACCATACAGCAGACTGATTGGAGCCTCACTGGTGGAAAAGCAAGCTTCAGTGTTGGAGTAAGCATTAAGGGAGAGTAGAGAGAAAGGCTTAGAGTAATAATGCAGAGTTATACAGCCTTGACACTAATAAAAAAAAAAGTGGGAAGTGTGGGGATTAAAATGCTGCTGGTTTTAGAGATGAGAGGTGTCTATTTTTGTTATTGTTCAAAGGCTGAAACAGTGGATGTAGAATGATAAATTTGTGCAGTTAAGCATCGACTGTATTAAGGTACATCCACATGAGGGTGCATTATTTTTTTATAGATTTTTTTTTCTTTTTATATTGAAAAGGGGCTTCAGAATTGTTAAGTTCCATATATTTACAGCAGCATAGAATGTTGTATGTACTGTAGTCCAAAGGGGAAAAAAATCCACTTTAACCCCTTAAATAATCAACAACATAGAAACAAAACCTCTAGTGCTCTGTATCGACTACTCCACAGCTAATGCCTAACTTGCACATTGAAAGAGTAAAGTACTGGGTGTTAAAATGGGTTCATCTTGCATGCAAGCAACTTTACTGACTACAGACACCAACGTGGCTCAGATTAAAAGAGAAATTACATAATCTTTCATGAAGCAGCAGGAAACACTGCATTATGGGTGCAAAATCCAGTTGCCTAATGCAATTTCACTTAGAGTAGCAGCCAACACACATCATTATAACTCAGAAGCATAGACAGTAAAATATTGTGATATTACTAAGTGTAGCATGTAACCAGATAGTTTGGTTAAGCTGGTGTGAAGAACTCACACAGAAAGACAGAGGAGTGCATACAGTGACACTATGATGGTTGTAACTCATCTATCTTACATCTGTTTTAAGTAGATTCAAAGTTAAAATAAAGGCAAAATAAATATGAAATAAATAATGAAGAAATAATAAATATTTGTCGTTAAATTGAGTCTCATCATAACCTTGCCAGGCAACCAGTGGAGACTCCAGGAAGTCACTGCACCATTCCAGAAAATAGTTTGGCGCATGACTCCCCGTAAAACATGTGGTTATAATGTGTTAATTAAAGTAAGCTTGAAAGGTGCCAGTAGACAGCTTTTGTTAAGTTCTGATTTAGCCAGGCTAGCTGTTTCCCCCTGATTCCAGTCTTTATGCTATGCTAAGTTAAGCTAACCGGCTGCTGGCTCCAGCTTGATATTTACCGTGCAGGCATGAAAGTGATATCAATCTTCTCATCTAACTCTTGGCAAGAAAACTAGTAATATATTTACCAAAATATCAAACTATTCCTTAAAGTAATAAATCTCTTGAAAGCCCAGGAAGGATGTATGGCTACGACAGTACAGTTGTGTCATGTAACTTGTCATGTAAAGCTCAGTAACATGCTAATGTTGTTGGGATTACCTAAATTTTTTCACCTTTGTACACCACTATATTCTCCATACTATGGAGTTTGTGGAAAAATAATCAACAAGATCTAAATATAGAGCTTTACTCAGTGGCACATCAGTGCAGAAGATGCACATCTAAGCAGGATATTATGACAGTCCTGTGACACATTGTACTGTGTATGTGTCTGTGTCCATGTGTGTGTGTGTGCAATGTGGTGTGCATGCACTGAGATCTGTCACATCACCTCCATACCATATGAGGTTGCACATCATGACTCTGCCAGTTCCCCACAGCTTAATGTGTCGTTGGCAATTACATCACACACACACACACACACACACACACACATCCTACACACACACATACACACACACACACACATTCATGTTGGATGACTCAGTTCTTTGGTGGTTTTCAGAGTGAGCAAATAAGAAACTTTAAATGTTAAAGGTCAGTATTCCACACTGGTGCTCTCACTTTGACTTAGCGCCAGAGTCACGCTCAAACATCAGTCACACTACACTTTTAAGAAGGATGAGTCATTTTCAGCACCTCTTTTAACTGTGCAGAAACACACACTGCTACTTCTCAGCACAGTGTGTGTAAACAGAATACAATGTTTCATAGAACTTTTACTTCAAGTGCATCACTAACACATGCTGTGTTAGAGAGGAGAGCAAAAAGTGCCTTGCATCAAACTCAGGTGGGACGAAAAATGTATAAAAAAAATATAAAATATGGAAAATAAGACTTCTTTTTGGCAGTGCTTTGGCCTGTCTTCTGCATGGACAGGATTTAAGTGTTTCATAGATGTGTCTGAAGACACATACATACAGTGAAATGCTCTAACTTACTGTGTGATAGTGAAACTATGGAGATTTACACATGCATAAAAACTCTCATACAATAGTGTGAAATGTTTTCTGACATGGATGGAATTTTCTCACATACACTTATGAAATGCACGTGTATACAATAGTAATTTTCATGGTACTTCTCTCTGACAACAGTGATGGCTGTAAAAAGGTCAGGCGTGGGTTAGATAGATTGTATAGACATTTCTGTAGTGCCCTTGTGCCACTGACATCTCACTCCTGGTGTGAATTTTGGGTTACTTTCCAAAGAGCAAAGCATTGCATTTTGAGAGAAACCTAAGACCTATTATGATTTTAATTTTATTCTGATTCTTTTTCCAATTCTGCTGAGCAATTTTGGTTCATATCAGATCACGATTCAGATTCCGGCCATATTATTTAATGAGATTGTTCTCCCAGGAAGAAAGGCAGCAAAATGACATTTACGTTGAAGTGACAAAGCCCTCTAGCTACTGTAGTAAATATGATGAGAGCAAATGACAAAGTCAGGTGACGTGATTATAGAGCGACAATGTCTGTATAGGGGACAGGTAAAGGTTAATGGATGGCTAACCTTAACTAAATTTTAACCCATGATCTTAAACCTACCCAAGTCATTTTTGTGCCTTAACCTCACCAAACCTTGTTGTGAGCAGTTTCATGTAGGAACTTTCAGTAGAAAGAAAATAGTTCCTACATGAAACTGCTCACAACAAATCTGTGGATTATCTTGATTAACCGGGTCATGATTTCTGGAAACAGGCAATGCTGTTGAGTTTTTCAAATGTATTTTTTTGGTGCTTTGAGCACCACAAGCCGAGTTCCATATAGTCCCATTATATTCAAAAAATGCAGACATCTCTACGGCCGATATCTTCAATACTCTAAAGCTCACACCAAAACAATCGAGATGGATAAATAGCACTACAGGTAAGAGGAAAAATATGCATTTTTGATTTTGGGGTGAACTGTCCCTTTAAGGTTAGACCTTTTTGAGCACCAGCTACAATAAACCATGCTATACTGTAGGCAGAGTATATTCCAACCTTCGCTTTCAGTATTGATAAGTTGAATGGAAAATAGAATTGAAAAACACACATTTCTAGTCTATCCAACATTACTTTAACTTGAATCCATGAGGGCAACATTTTAAAGCTAGAATGGTTTGCCTCTGCCAGGAAGACTTTGGGTCTCTCTTACTCTCTCTGCTCTCAGCTGTGGTGCAGCTTTGATGGCCAGGTCATTTACCAGATTGCAGAGCAGCGCTGGCCATTTTATTGCCCTTTAAATCCATCCATAGTGTGTGGTGTGTGTGTTTGTGTCTGTGTGTGTGCTGGTGCCTACGTACCAGCATAGTGCCCAGTCAGGCTACATCTTTGAGCAAGAATGAATAGTAGCAATTAATTCTCTTTACTAAGTCCAAAATCAGCAGCAATGGACTCTCTCTGTCTCTCTCTCTCTGCCTCTTTCTCACCTATGTTTCTGTCTCTGAAATGTACTCTAAATAGCAGATCAATAATATAAATACAGTCCTGTACCACAGTAACACAGGCACAGAAATAAAAGTGGTTGAAAATACACACTCGCAATAGAATGGATCACAGTAAAAAAAAGAAGAAAGGGAGAGACAGGAAAAATGAGGGAGGATAGAGATAAAAAAGAGTGGGAGAGAAAGTTAGAGAGCTGGATGTAGAAAGAGATAAATGAAGGAAAATTGTGGAAAGATGGCCTGGGTGAAAGATTAAAGACTGTGTATGGATATATAAGGGGAGAGACAGAAAGAAGAATCAGACAATGCAGCTCCTGATCGTTTAGTTCTCCTTAATTGTAGGAAGGTGCATTTGGTGCAGGGTTCAGTGCTGACATAGCACTATCACATACACACATAGTGGGGGAATCAAACACTAAACATATTTGTATATATTGTGTATATACAGAAGTGTGCATGTTGTTCAGGTAGCTAGCAAAAACACACCGTCACACACTAATTTCTGTTCAATTCATGCATAAAGTAGAGTAAAAGGCAGGTAACAAATCAACCTTTTTGGTAGTAAAAGGATCTTCTTGGTCATATTAGGGAAGCAGTCTCCTCTATCTCAGTCAGGTATTAGTTCCATAAAAAGACAATTTAGGAAAGAGACGCAGCGTATAATGTTCTGCATCTCCATTCAGAGAAGCAATTTAGAGAGGGTTCATGACTGTCTCTTGCTGTTTCTCAGGCAGTTTCAGAATCATTAAAGGTGTGTGTGTTAGTGTATGTGTGTAAGATACGTATAGTAGGTCTTTTTTTCTACCTTTGGAAAGCTGAATCTGGCAGCTTTGTGGGGTACTTCTGAAATGTAGATGTAATTAGATGCAAATTCAAATGCTGTTTGGGACTACTTTCACTGTTTACTGAACATGGTTGGTGATGGAAGCCTGCTAAAGA
Organism: Siniperca scherzeri; assembly: GCA_027580175.1. NCBI lineage: Eukaryota > Metazoa > Chordata > Actinopteri > Centrarchiformes > Sinipercidae > Siniperca > Siniperca scherzeri. The sequence goes on from CM050840.1 coordinate 17,858,707, forward strand.
TCATTGCGCAGTGTATTTTTTGACATGAAAGCTCCTTGTCCACACCAGTTACGTAGTGAAAGCAGCGCATTATAAGTAACAGCTGAGGTCCTCCATCAGTGTCTACATGGAACACATTCAGCCACAGTATTGCTGTGCAGTCAATCAATGTAGTTAGGTGCATATGTCAAACAAGACTTGTAGCCTAAAAAGAGATGAGAGGATGCGAGCCATTATGTTGCTGGTGTGGACAGTTTTGGTCTTTAAAATTAAAGCGCATTCCCTCAGACAGACGTCAAATAGACGACTTAAATACATCTGGTGAGACAGGGTGTAACACTCACCAGATGTCAACATGAATGATTTTCATGCACTGAATGTTCACATCACACAAAAAGTAAAGTGGAGAATTTGTCAATTTGCCAATCACAAAAAATATTAATCTTTTGTGAATGAACACGCTTGGACAGTACAATGAAGACATTAAGGACATTATTTCTCTCTGTCACTAACACACATCCACCAAATTCTCCTTGTGCTTTCTGTCCTTTTCCATCCTCCTTTCATTGACTCAATTTGCTCCCCCTTTTTCACCCCCTCCCTCCAGTATTTAATTAAGCTATCAATTCTGCCTGAATTTAAATGCGTGTTTAGTGAGCTTGTAATAGCCCTCTTAAATTTTGAATCGAAGTATGTTAATCTGTGTTAATGTTATTACTTCTTTCTACTCATTTTCTCTCGCTCTCTTCCTCCCGTTTTACCCCTTTCTCCTGCTCTCACCTTCCATCATATCCATCTGTAACTTGTGGCATTTTGAGAAAGTAAATGCAACACCTTGTTCTGAGGAGCTATTTGATGGCATTTCCAAAGGTATGATAAAGTTGTGTGTGCGCATTTGCTAATCTGCAGTCAATGCATATGGCCGATTGTATAGATAGAGCATGTGTAAGTAAATCTAAAACATATGTGCCTGAATGGCAGGGTGAAGAAATGTGTCTGTGACAGTGCAGGTCTAATAAGTTTCCCCTCATCGGTTTCTTGTCAGAATAACACAAACCAGAAATAGTACCTTGGTAACGATGCCTAAGACCCTCACACTTTGAAGAGTTAGGATACCATTAATAAAGCAAAGAAACACATTTAATTACATCATCTGGTGTTGGATGTGAATGGCCTCCTTGATGTTCCTCCGTCTGTCCACTGACAATGATCTTCCCAGTCGATAGCTGAAGTTATGTTTCTGGGGCTCTTTTACTCATTTGCCCAAGGTCTTTGCTGCTTCACCGTAGTGTTCATTGCAGCTGTTGCAAGTGATGTTATACACCACCCCAGTTTTCCTCTCAGGAGGATCCTGTCATTAGGGTGTCCAAGCAGAGATCTTAAGGTGTTCAATAGGTAGGTTTGTGGTAGGTACTGACTCTAAAAATGTCCATTTGAAACTTTGGCTAGATATTCTGACAGTCCAACCACGTAAGGGAGTGCCAGTAGGATGTTCCTGGTGGTCCCTGTTGGGTTACCAGTGACAGCTCTGGTCTTGAATCTGTCGTATGTGCTGTGTAATGGCATGTGGACCCAAAAGCAGATGGCCAGGAAGCGGTATCCGGGTGAAGTAGCCGGATGGCTAAAGTGTTTATTAAGGGTGATGTGGTTTACAGGCAGACTGGTAGGCAGACAGGTAAACAAAAAGACAAAAGGCGGATAGGTTACCGGCTGGCAGTGGTGGAAGCAGGGAAGTAAGTCCAAGGTGGCTAAACAGTCCAAAAGGGAGCAAGCAAAGTACAAAATCCAACCAAGGTCCACAGGAGACAAAGAACCCAAAACAGAACTCACGGTAAAACTGCCGAGGAACTGGGCACTGGAACCAGGTACAACAAAAGTGCACCAAAGGGAGACAAACACAAAGGTCCGGACCACTCACAAGACAGGAACAAAAACTCAAGGCAGGACTAACACCATACATGGACTAACACCATACATGGACTAACACCATACATGGACTAACACCATACATGGACTAACACCATACCATAACAACAATGACCCAACACTGAAAGACAGAGACACGGACTAAATACCCTAGGGGAGGTGAGACAACGAGACACAGGTGCAAACAATTAAGGAAGGGCCAACAATCAAAACTGGAGGGAAAACAAAGCCAGGAAGTAAATCCACAAGACACACAAGGGAAGGAGAATACTACAAAATAAAACAGGAAATGAAAAACCTTAAACTACCACAGAATCGAGGTGGGATTCTCATCATCCATCCCTTGTACCCATTGGCTTGGCCCTCTCCTCACTCTATCCTCCTCCTCAGATGTTCTGCTCTGTATAAGATTGATCTTTTATGCTATAAGTGGTGATTAAAGTTAAAGGTATTGGTCTGTTTGAATATGTATTTGTCTTTATGCTCCTTACTGCACATGAACACAGATGTCTAGGAATGGTACCATCCGCTTCCTGTTCACAGGTGAACTTGATGTATGGATTAATGTTATTAATGTGTTAGATGCCGATACTTGAGGAGTACATTATGGTAATTACGGTAAGTGTCATCCGCATACCGGTACCAGATGTTTGGTGGGGTGGGAGCCATTGAGAAGGCAAGTTAGTGACACTGAGAGATGGGTGACCCCATGGTTGTAAAAATTCCCATAGAACATAAGATAAGTCGTATCAAGGAACAATGCCAGTAGTTGGATGATCGGATCTGAGTTTAAGTTTTGTTCTAACTTGCCAGCTAAGATCAAGCATGAGCTGCTGTCTGAATACCTTCACTGTTTCCTGAGTGGGGGTAAAAAGTGCAGTGACATCAAAAGATACCAGACTCTGTGAGGGGAGCACTTTCAAGTCCTTGAGTTTCTGGACAAAATCCTTACTGTTCATAATGTGGTGTTTAGTGCATCCCACTAAAGGTCCCAAGACACTCACAGGCAATATGTCCAAGGGTGGACTCATCACTTCTTCCACTGTCAAATGTCTTCATCAGAATAATTTCTTCGTAGAAAGTTTAGGATAATAATCACCAACTTTTTGCCCGTTTTCATTTCTTCAAAAGGACTTTAAACCTGGTTTAAATGTTAACGTTAGAAAAAAGACAAGGTTTGGGTGGAGGTTAGAGTTAAGCTTAAGGTTCCAGTTAGTTTAGAACAACTGTAGAGTTTAAGGTGCGGGCCTCAGGGTGAGGCAAGAACAGTGAGCTTGAACAGCAAAAAGCATCTGAAAATTCTCTGCTGTTTTACCTGTGCTAAACTGATCTGTGTGTGTGTGCATGTTTTTTATATTTGTGATGTGAAATGGGATCGAGGCTAGCAGTAAGCTTCAACAGTGCGCATGCCAACACGTAAACCCTTGTAACTCATAATGGCTTCTCAGGAACAGTGTGCTGCAGTAGGCATTACTGAAGCACATCCTCTGTGTTTCTCTACCTCAAGGCCATGCTTTTTTCTTCTTCTTTTTTTGCACAGCTCCACTTTAAATTCAACTTTTTGTTTTGTGGATTCATCTTTCAAAGATGTTTTAATCAGTGTACTTCAGACTTTCACATTAAGAATTTCATTGACACATGAAAAATCAACCGTCTAAAAAATATGTCTTGTAAGCAATGCGTTCTGGCATTAAGACACACTACACTGTTTTACCAGTTTAGTAGGCACACCTGCACACTATACAAGCCAATACAATATTCTAGTAATAAATCTTACCTTTATCACCCCTTTAATGTTCAGTTTTTGATGACATTGTGTCACAATGGAGCTGATTCATCTATATGGTAATGTTTAAGCTGTAGTGGTCCTTGATGGCTGTCAGAGATAACCTGAACATTTCAGTCACCTGAGTATTCATAAAATCCACTATGGGCTGAAAATATAAACTCACTGGATGGTGGGAAATCTTTTTAGTGACTTCTAAAGTGAAAAATATGTTGTCTGGCAGGTGTAATGCAACAAAAAACAGAGGGAGATAGCAGAGAGAGACTACCTAAATGACCTGTATCTCATTGCATATAAGCCCCTGAAGCTGAATGAATTGAATTGCCTTTCAGTAGAGTATCAATATAATGACTTCTCTTTCAGTGTGATGTCTTTTCTGGTCAATAAAAGTAACTGAACAGTACCATGTTGAACACACTATCACACCGTAATCAGTAAAAATCAATAGACACATAACCTCTAATGACCTTTAACATGGGAACAACATCACTTCTTTACCACTTGTGTGACACAATTCCAATCATGTATGCACTGTATTCAAGTCATAGAGTGTATTGTGAATGTAATCCACTGCTTTTCTCCATCCTTTGTGATGGAATCTTCCTCTCTTCTCCGCTTTCTCCTCCTCCTCGCCGTTCACTCTCCTCCCCTCCCTCTGTGAACAAGGAGAAAGCACTTCACAAGACGTTCACTACACCTGTCTGCTGAATGCATCTGTGCATGTCTGTAAGTGTGTGTGTATGCCTGTGTGTATGCAGGTGTACATGTGTTCGGATTTTGCACATGTAGATGTGTGGGTGTACTTGCCTGGGCATACGTGAATGTGTGTGTGGGTGTGTGTGTGCATGTTGGTGTGACACACAGCTGTCACTGTCTGATGCATCTTTGCCCTGGCTCCAAATCAAAAACACTTGTACTGTATCCCCTCAGGGAGCTAGACAGACAGCGGCAGACTGGCAGCAGCAGAGAGACAGAGAGAGAGAAGAGGAAAAATGAGAGAGAGAGTGGAGAGGGAGAAGAAAGAACAGATGCAAAGGTGAAAATGCGAAACGACAGGGTGATGCTTGTAAAGGGAGGGGAGGGAAGGAGGGAGAGAAGATGGATAAATGAAGGAGGAAGACAGACATGATGGTACAAAGAAGGGAAGATAAAAATGTGAGTTGTAAAGAGTATTGAAGAATGGAGAAGGAGAAGAACAGAGATAATAGGAGACTCAAAGAGGGAGAAGAGGAAAGCTTACTCAAGAGAAATAAGGAGGAGGAGAGAGTCTTAAGGGGGAGAGTCATGTTGGTGTTGATATGCAACATCCCCACTGTGCTGGTTCCTCTCTTCCCCTTACATATTCCTCAGGTCAAATGGATTGCGTGTGCATGTGTGTGTGTGCATGTGTGTGTGTGTGTGTGTGTGTGTGTGTGTGTGTGTGTGTGTGTGTGTGTGTGTGTGTTATGTGTTAGGCTATGTCGCAGAAATAGTCATGAAGACATCTTTCTGTTGCCTCTAAAGGCACCATTTACTTCAACCCTCTTCCCCCGCACCTTATTGGGGGGATGTGTCCGGCAATTTTTATAACTTTCCAAAAACCGACAGTCCAACATTCACACCCACTGCAGCGACTGGACACGTGCATGGATGTGAGAATGCAGGGTTTGAACTTCTCTCTCTACCTCTCTTTTTTCATCCTGTCATGTGAACAATCAACTGCAACACTATGAATTTCTTCCAGAAGAGACAGTCTGAAAATGTGCACTGATTATAACGATTATTGGGTTTCATCCCTCTCTATGACGGCAAGCTTTTCGCCATACCATCGATTCACTCATTGGCACTATTTTTCAGCACCTTTGACTCCTGACGTGTTTGGACGACACGACATACAGTCTAGTTCTTTTCCAGCATATCATATGTACATCATTTTCACACAAACAGCATTTTTAAAATTAGCCAGTTTAGCGTGACCATAGCCTCACATCATTCCTCTGTGTTCATTAATGAGTGCTCCTTCAATGTTAAGAACTCATATAAACACACATCTGTCAAATCCTCTGTATTTACCCAACATACACACACAAACATAGCCAAATAGTCTAACATCTCTAGCCAATGGGCAGATTGTCCACATGTTCAAATAAGTAATTACATGCCCCAAAAATAACTTATTTGTGCCATTCTCTCTGCCCCTACCTCCCTCCTCTCTCTTCCCCCATTCCTCCAGTTATCTAATTTTATATTTTTCTAATTAATTCTCTGGATTCATTAGGGATGGAGGAGAGGAAAGAGAGAGAAAAATGAGTGGGGAAGTGAGGGATGAGAGAGGAGTGGAGCATCTTGCCATCTGCATTTCCCCCCTGCGGGGCAAAACGATGAGTCTGTCTCTCCAAACTGCAGAGAAAGTACTCTGTGCACTGAAATAATAAAGAGTGGGAACTAAAACAAGACAAATCAAAGAAGGAAAATAACTAGAGTGAACTCTGCTCGAGGCAGCCTGACCCTCCCCTGCTTCTCCTCTAACCCCTACTGTTTTCTCCTACCTCTTTGCCCCCTTCCCCCCATCCCCCTTCTTCCCTTTCATCCTTCAACAACATTTTGCATTTGTGTCATGTTTTATTTTGAGATTGGTTCTGACAGCAATGGAAACACAAGTGTTCAGACAAAGACTGAAATGCTAAGAGAAGTGCATGGAGCCTGGGATGGACAGACACGGAGAGCAGACGGAGAGAGAGAAATATAAAGAGAATAAAGGCATTAAAGATTCAAACTGTGAGCTGGAGACAGACACAAACTATGGTGACAGAAAAAGAGAGGTAGCTTCTTGGCTCTTCCATTTCCAGAAAGTTTAAAGAGAAATGTAATGCACAGTGGTGGAGGTTGCTGGTGTTCACCTGGTGTATGCAAACATCATACCGCAAGCTCTTTATGTATCCTCTTATTTGTGAGAATCTGAAAACAGGGCATATTTGCTTTATGATTTTATTACTGGAGATAGTGAGACACCTTACCCTGATTACTATTCTGTTATATTTCTCTTTTTGTGTGAGTTTCATTTCCATAGTAACCTCCAAAGCCCTCTATTTATTTGGATATTCAGATGTATTCAAGAGCAAGATATGAAGATTAATATAAATATCTTATCCAAAATATGACCATAACCAGGATATTAGCTAATATTAGCTAATATTCAGAATGTGTGTGGTGTCGATTGATGGAATCGCAGATAAGAATATTTTATTTCGCTTTCACAGTTATGTTTACAAAAATAATGATTCTATCTTATCATCATTATTGTCATATTTTCATTTTCAAGTTATTCTAGTTTCAACCACACTTGATGTCATAGTTTCAATTAGTACAAACTTTATTCACTCATTTGAAAACTTATATTTACTTATTTTATTACAAGGAACACAATGGAAATATTTTACTCCATTGGGAATCTTTTACTCCATGTGGGCTCACAAGGATTCAGTGCATTGTCAGGAAATGTTGATTTAAACACATAGTGAGGCTAAACTGGGAAATGGGTGGCGTTTTTATGGCATTTGCAATGTTTTCAAATTCTACCTCTAAGTCTAAATCTAAATCTAAATGGGCCATGTTTTCCCATTTTGACCCATTCTGTTCTGTTCAGTGCAAATCAAAGGTGTTTACATGTTTGTGTGGCTAACCCAATGACAGCATGACAAAAACAATAGATGTTAAGATTTGTTTCAGTAATAATCTAAAAATAACTGTTCATCTGTGAGAAAGGAATGAACACGGGTATGTCAAACTAGACCTCAGACCCCTTTCAACAGGTTTTGACTCAGGTAGGACCCTTTATGGGACGATATTTCCATTTATATTGAAATAGTAATAAATTATACTGCATAACTTATCACAATTGTGAGGTGACAATGCTGAAACCACCTGTATGATAAGAGAAGTCATTCTTATTCTGCATGGGAAACTGTCTGGTGAAGTTTTCAGTTTGCTAGTCACCCTGTGGATCCCACTGAAGGACCCCTAAAGGGTATCTAGAGTCTCTGTGTCATAGATAACACTGACAGACACAGACCCGCTGTGCTGCTGCTACTAAAAGTCTGGTCACACAAGGACAGAGAAGGAGAAAGGTAAAAAAGAACAGATTGGGAATACACAGATTGGTATTCATTGTCCGATTGTGGTTCAATCAGTGCTGTCATACCCCTCTAACACTTGTGTGCACACACACAAACTGATGTTAGCTAAAACAGAATGCCAAGTAGGGCTGGGTGGCATTTTATTTGTGTGTGTGTTTGTTGTCAGGCAGCTGTCAGGGTTGTGAAGCTGCAGTCACATAATAGGACATCCAAAAGTCTTTCCAAATAGCTGCTCTGTAATCGTCTTATGGTTAAAGTTAGAGGCCTTGTTACGTTCCACAACTGTTGAATGGACATGTGGAATTAAACCCTCAGATTTTTATTAAGTGATGCCCAAACTGCTGACAGACAGTTACATGCCTGAGTTTAATTCATGTCTAAAGCTGAGAAATGCAGCTAAAATTGGTTTAGGCACTTCCACATATCGCTGAGAAATTAATTGAAGGACTGTATCTAAGGGCTGTGGGAGCCAGATGAGGCCCACTGGCCGCTGATTGACCTTCAGCGTCCTAGATGTTGCTGAGACATGGCATCGCTGATGGTATTACTCACAATGTAGTCACAAAGGGGAGAGGTGGCTGGACAAAGCACAAAGGGACGGATAGAAATATGTGGAGGACAATGAGTGGCTGGTGGTCAGAGAAGGAAAGTTGGCAATGGTTTGAACAGTCATTAATAGGAGATACTGTACAGTAAAGTGTTCCATACAACCAAATTCCCATTGTAACTATTCCCCCTGGTTAACTCAGGATAAAACATTTCTATCAGTTATATATATATGTTTAAAATGTGTATGATTTTTGGATCTTTACCTATAAGACTATTCCATTTCTTCCTCATGTGTTTACTACGCTGTGTGATCACGTATGTATATTGAAATGTATGGTCTCAATGAAAATGCTTTTCCTCATTAACTTGAATTTCAGTATTTGTGTGTGTATGCGTGTGTGTGCGTGTGATGAGTGGTGACAGCAATGACAGTGGGTCCTAACATGATAATAGCCTGCTGTATAAGCAGATAAGCAACCATCTGCAAGCTCCAACCTTCTCAATAAAACACTTGCTGTTTAAGATGCAGAAAGCCTTTGTCTTTAGGAAGGTCAACGCTCGCTACTGCTTTCTCACTTCTCTGCAGAACAGCTAACTAAGGTGACAAACTGTTCTTGACGCTTGAGGACGTAAAAATGGTAGGGAGTGTGGGTGTAAGGGATGGATGAGGGCGAAAGGAAAGGAGGAAGGTGACAGCAAAAAGAGAAAAAAGGGGCATTAGGAGAGAGGGAGAATAGGGAGCATGAAAGGACCGATCAAAAGTCTACAAAATAGAGGGAAAAAGAAAGGAGGGATGGCTGTTTCCCAGGACGTTACAAATAAGTGTTTCAGTGTTACACATTGTTGATCAGATTCACACATGGATTACATCATGGAGGCAAGTGCACATGCTCACTGCTGATGTCCCATCAGTGGCTGCTAATGGACACAGTGACCTGGAAAGAGATGATGTGACCAGGTGCTGGCTCCCAAGTGAGTACCCTGCTTTATATATGTGTGTGTGTGTTTTCTGTCTCTTATCAGTCTCTATTTCTCTATGGGTTTCCCTGTAAGGTTTGTTTCTTTCATTTTCCAAATTATAATGCAGAACTTTAACTTCCCATAAGGTATAAATGTGATTCTCTGTAGCTCTGTGATGGACCTGTATCTTGCCTCAATGCACACTTGGCAGACAAATAAAGACGTTTCTTTCTTTCTCATTGTATTCAGCTCAGCTCACCTGTTTCTCTCCATTTCATATGCCTTTGCATCACACATAAACTCTCTCCATACCTCCCTAAACCAGGCCTTGCACAGATGGATGATCACCACCGAGAAGAGATGGAGGGAAGGAAAAAAACAAGGATTGGTAGGTGGATGGAACTATCGTTAGCATAAAAGTAAGAAGTTGTGGACTGCCACAGGTGATTGTTTGCATGCCAGTGACTGCACTCATTTGCAGTTTCCATCTCTCCATCTTGGTGTTTGTTTGTTTGTGGAAGTTAATTTACCTCCCAAGTTAGATCAAATGGAAATGTAACATTATCTGGCTTTGACTGCCTTTCCACACAGTTACACATTCATACACACCCTCACACACGTGTTCACACACCAATACATTCAACATCTTTTGACCAAAGTCTTGACCTTGGCTCTTGTTGACTTTCATTGCATGATCAATCCCTCTGCTCTGACAGCCAACACAGGCATTTATTCAAAGTTAAATGGATGTTTTAATATTGTTTTATTGTCATTAAAATGGTTCTGTAATCAACGTTAGTGTTTCAGAAATATGTGAAAGGATGTGACCACAATCGTTTGCGTAATATTGAATTGTTATATTCTTTGAAGTCCTTGTTTTTGTGTTGTTTACGCAAAGAAAGAAAGACATATTAATATTTATCAGTTAAGAGTTAGTAGAAAATTCATAAAAATAAAGTAAGTTTTGAGAAAGTAAACAAAAGCCAAAAATACATTTTACACTTTACATTTAAATCTTTAGTGATGATTGAAGGAGCCCTCCAGACATCACTGGTAACATTTAATGAGAAAATCAATTTGTTGAGTATGTCATCTTGTTTCTTGTTAATTAAATATGAATCCCTGAGAGCTTTGGCATTTTCTGGATTTGGAAGATAAAAAAAACAAGCCAATTTTTTTTTATTTGTTGCTTTGATAGATTGATTGAATCACAGTGGCATTGAGAAAAAAAAATCTGCTCCCACAGCTTCTGTCTCAGACCCGTTGAAAGGTACATCATGTGCTTCAACCATCTCCTTCTGCTTCCTGTGCTCCTGTCCATTTCATTTACACTTATATGCTCTGTATCATACTCTATTATTGAATACCTTTGTGTTTAGACAGGCTTCAGACCCTATTTGCTAGGCTGTTTATGTTATGATATACCCTCTTTGCCTGTAACCATCTTTGCTTTTTCTGGAGGGAGGATGCAAGCGTGCCTTTGCGAGTGTACATGTTTGTTTGCTTGTGTATATTTGTGTGCGCGTGTCTCTCTGTGTGCTGTTAGCTGATGCTGATTGGCGATAACCAGTGTGAATGAATGACTAATTAGAGCTGGTGGCAGGCAGAGAGACTGCCTCTGCCACTTCGCTGTGAATGGGCCTTTGATGATGAATCCAAGTCCTCTGTGTTCAAATAACACATGTGCAACAACACACACACACATGGATACTCATGCAAATGAAGATGAAGAGGACACACATTCAGCCACACACATAGACCTATATTCACACAAACACATGTCCAAGATCTGGCACACTTTTGACCATATCAAGCCTATTGAATTGCCAGGGCCTATTTAGTCTCAGTGGTAATCAGACATATTCTGTTCTATTTTCTGTAATCCAGATTACTTTGCTGTGTCTGAAATCAATCCCTATTTACTATATAGTGCTCTATATTTACCCTCTGCCATTTTATTTGTGTGGCCAAATTCTTGGGGTGAAGTTTATGCATTATATAGTGTCCCCTAAAAATCCCTCAATGGAACAATAAAGTGTCCATGGGATGTATACAACTTTCTGCTAACAATCCCACAATGCAATTTGTCGCATTTTGTAGATGCAAAAATTACAAAGATTGATTGTGTGATTGTCTAGAAGGTGTGTTAACCCTTTGCCCCCTCTTTATCAGATAGTCTGTTATACCATGTTCACTCCCACTTGAAAGAAGACAGGCTTCGCTTTTATAAAGAGGATCCTTGGTGAATAATTTCAGCTGCAACAATCCCCACTCTGTCACTCCTTGGGCGACCTTGCGATCCACTATCCTTGCTTAGATTGTCTTGATTAATCCAGAGATTTTAATCTGTCATGTTCACAAGTGAGCTTGTCTGACTTTAGGGCTGCCACAATGTGCAGGATGCGTATGTTATCAGCTGTGTTGAAGGGAACTGACAGTGGGTCGGCAGAAAAAAATAATGACTCAATATATGATAACTGATCAATTTCGCCTCAGAGCGTCTCATATGACTTCACTGACATTCTTGTCTACATTAATCATTCATGTAATGATTGATTATGACATTAAACCCATGTTGGGCAGTAGCTTAAAGCAGATATGTTACACTTGGGAGGGGAGAGTTGGCAAGTGCTGATGTGTAGCTCACTACCCTTGCCAAGACTAGGTATTCTACTAAAAACGGTGTCAACTATGCAATAAACATATACATGCATGGTATTCTGATATGCTTACAACAAATACACGACAAATGGCTTGTTTTATCATGTCAATTGCATCAAATATTTAATTGTCTTAAAGGTGTGAGCATTTTAACATCATCAAGTCAGCACTATGGAGAAGTATTACCAGAATTCTTAGTATAAAAGATAATTATATAACAACACTTTACAAACACATATTTGGCACTGCAGTGGGGATTACTAGCAGTGGAGAAGTGGGTAATTACCAGCTATGCGACAAAAGCAATTGCACCTTTTTACTTATTTGGAAACTGCTGTCTTTCTCTCTCTCCATCCTTTTACCTTTCTGCGCTGTGCCCTGCTGAACACACACCCACCCGAAAACAGAGACACACACACACACTGCAAAAAACCCAGCTGTTACACTGCTGCTGCTTCTGCTGCTCTACTTTAATAGCAGCCTGTAATGTATGGCTCACACTGCCGCCAGTAGGCTGCAGTGAGTAGTGTGTCTCAACCTGACAAGGCCAGCTGCAGCAGCAGCAGCAGCAGCAGCACTCGTGACTTCCCTGCTGTTAGATGATGCAATGTAAGGCTAGACAATAGATATGCATACAATCCACAGCAACTCCTTACAAAATAGATATGATATGAGAGACAGAGACAGAGAAATGGCTGAGGTGCATAATAAAGCGCTGATACTGTACATTATTTGTAAATTTGCTGCTATTCTATATTTTCACTTTTAATGAAGCTTTGGATTTAAAATAATACAACACAAACAATATATTTGATTTAAGATCACTTCAATGCAATAGCAGAATAAAGGTAGATAGATAGATAGATAGATAGATAGATAGATAGATAGATAGATAGATAGATAGATAGATAGATAGATAGATAGATAGATAGATAGATAGATAGATAGATAGATAGATAGATAGATAGATAGATAGATAGATAAAACTTCCATTATTTCATATTGTATTTGTTCTAAATAATCTGAAATTTGCATTGAATTCTGTATTCAAATAACTCACACTCAAATAATACACTGAGCTGTATTATGCACCCAGCTATACAGGATGATAGATACCTCTGTAAATGAATAATAGCAAAACAAAAAAAAACTTTCGCTCTAGATGATATCATCACTGCGCACACACACAGACTTACACACAAATTGTGACAGAGGAATGAAATGACCCTCACCAGACCACTTTCCAATCATTCTTTATCATCTCAGCCTTCATTTATTCATCCATTCATGAGAGGGCATGTGCATGTGTGTGTGTGTGTGTGTGTGTGTTAATGTGATATGACTTGGCTGAGCTGGCTCACCACAATGCAGTCCAACAGCCATGATCTGTGGCATCCATCAAACCACACTCACATGCACCCACACCCACACACACACCCCTACACACATACACCCATACACACACACTACACACATTTAGAGTACTTGCCATCTTGATCTGAGTGCAATCCAGGAGAGGTTGCCAGAAGGAAAGGTCTAACTGTAATCACTCATAAGACACACACATATGCACACTCACACACACACAATCATACAGGCATGCACCTGCTCCTCAGAATGTATTAGAAAGGTAACAGTAAATCTGGGCTTCCAGGACAAAGTCAATTTACACCAGAGCTGAGATTCAAAAGACACGCACAAATTAGACTACTGGCTACACACACACACACACACACACACACACACACACACACACACACACACACTCATCTCTACACCTGAGACCTGATAAGTCATTGACCTACATGAATATAAATCCTGTCCTGTATTCTATCCAAATAATCTTATGATTAGACGTCATGTATCCATATAAAGTGTAACTGTGAGCTAATGAATTCAAAGTATGGTGAAATGAAACTGCTACTTATAATGCTTTGAGCTCTTTGGAACCCCTTTCGGACCCACAGAGCCCACTTTTACAGCCACTTTATTGGAGTTCATTGCAGGCATCAAATAGAAAGAGTTTAACTGAGAACAATTTGGGAGCTGAAATGGTGGAAATAGCATTTCTTAAACCACATGTATATTAAATCCCACCACAACCCTCTTGTAGGTTTTTCTCTCGTGTTGTTGTGCTTCTTAGATATCATACTTGTTGAGTAATATGCTTTTTTCACTTTCTTACCAAAGGTTAGATGAGAAAATTGATACCACTGTCATAACTGTCTATTAAATATGAAGCTACAGCCAGGAGGCGGTTAGCTTAGCTTAAAACAAAAACTGGAAACAGAGGGAAACAGCTTTACAAAAACTGTAAAAACATGTTGTGGGGGGGTTATGTGCTGGATTATTTCTTGGCCGGGCACAGTGACTTCCTGGAGTCTCCACTGGTTGTCTGGCAAGCTCACGGTGAAGACAAGACTTCAGAAAGTCACTGCCCATATCCAAGAAATAGTCCAGCACATAACCTCCAATAAAACCACAACATGTTTATACACTGCGTTTTTTGTGCGGATTTAACAAACGAGATATAATGTGTACAGCAAGCTGTTCCTCTCTGTTTCCAGTCTTAATGCTAAGCTAAGCTAACTGGTTACTTTCTGTAGCTGTATACTGAACAAACAGTTATGAGAGTGTTATTGATCTTCTCACCTAATTCTGGGCAAGAAAGCGATTAAGCGCATTTCCCAAAATGTCCCTGTAATTTTAGTGATTTGCGATTTTACTGTTCTTAATCCTTTTTAAGACCCTTGCTGAAGTGTCCTTGTTCAAGACAATAAACGAGTTCTGTGGCTGAGCCTGCACTCTGACCTCCTTGTAGAAGAGGACAACCCCTACATCACATTCCCTATGGGGATTAATATAGCTTCAAACTATGGTTTACAATCCAAAACACACAGAAAAAGAATCATGTCAAATACAGGTTTAAATATACTGTCTTCTTCCCAACCTTTTTGTCATTTGACACTGTTTATCATCTAAAAATGTAATGCTATGAAACCAAATCTACCAGAGAGAGAGAAGGATGCAGAGGGACAGCAGAAAAGTCACGGATAGAGAGAAAAACTGAGGCAAAGGAAATTTGTTGGTGCTGAAAGACAAATGGCAAACAGTTGGGGAAGAGAAAGATAGATGTATCGAAAGAATGACAGAGACAGCAGTAGATGAAGAGATGGGGGTGTGGACGGAGGAAAAATAGTGAGATAGTTTGCGTTATTGTGTGGATATGTGCATGTGTGGTCATGTAAGTGTGTGTGCAACTGTTCGCTGAGTCTTCTTATTTGAGAGTGATTAGTCAAAGCCCCGAGTTTGACACAATGAGATCAACCCAGCTGAGGAGAAGGCATACATTACTGTTCTAGGCCATCACACACACACACACACGCACGCACAATGAGACACACAGATACATGCACAGATAGAGGCACAGAGGGAGAGATGCAACAGTGGTGCCCAAGCACACGAGGGTATGCAGGTGTTTTGTCAAACACACACACAAAATATTGCGCTGAAACACACAGTCTCTTGCTGTTGTTTTGTGGTTGTGTGTTTCAATATCTTTTCTTCTCTGATACCTGTATTCTCTGTCTCCCGGCGCTATCATTCCTCGTCCCCTCTCAACCGCTCTCTCTTCTTCTATCTCACTTTTTCCCCCCTCTCTCTCTCTCTCTCTCTCTCTCTGCGTTTATCTGCTCATTAGCCTCCTCCACCACTGATTCACTGCACCTGCTCTGTTTCCTCCTTGTGGTCTACCTGCAGAAGCTGCCTCTTCCATTCTCTTGTCTTGTTTTCATCTTCGAACAACATTTATCCTCTTCACCCTCCCTCTTTTTATCAGCACTTTCCCCTCCTTCCCTTTCCAAACCTCTTGTCAAGCCCCAATCACACACTCCCTCATCCCCGTCCTCCTCCTCCTCTCGCTGCCCAGTGGTTATCCAAGTCAGTTTACCTAACTGCCTGCCTTTCTGTATTACTCTGAGGAATGAAGTAAGAATGAAATTTCTGCCCGTTTCTGTGTGTTTCCCTGCTTCTTTTTTTCTGTTTTGTTTGTCTGCTTCTCTTCCTCCTCTCCCTGCCTGTCTCTCTTTCCTCTCATGTAAAGGTCACCATAATGTGTTAAGTTCAAATGTATTTCAAATGCTGCAGGAGTAAGTGTATGTGTGGTGTGAGGAACTGTGTGCAGTGGCATGTTTTCTGCATTTTTATGTTGATGTAAATGAAAATTTGAAAGCTATCAAAACATTTGACTACAAATAGTCAAATCAAAATGTTTTCCTCCGAAAAAGATTATTTTATTCATTTGTCCATTTATCAACCTTAATTGCAGCTCAGTATCCATGTCCTCAGCCTTTAAATCTCAGTGATATCCTTTTACTTTTATGATGCTGTTTATCGGCAAATTTTTGTGCTTTAATTTCCCTTGTGATCTTGATTGGGTGGAAATCTGTTTAATCGGATATTTCAAAACAACTACTCTTGTTAACTGAGAGGAAAGTGTATGCATGCTGAAAAAAATGCTACAAAAAACCATAGTATCACAAGAGTGCATTATGCAGACCATACAAGGTCAAATTTGAGGGTCAACATTATCAATCACTGCATCAGTTAATTATAAAAACTGATTTATTGACAGAAATCAAACTGAAATTGATAGAAAATGTCTGTCAATGTGGCATTGACCTTAATAGGTGTGAGATATATGTGAGCCTGTGAAATTTGTGCATGTGTGTTTGTGTCTCAGTGCCACAGAAGGATGTATGGATTTTAGCTGCCTCACTGCCTAAGTGGGACACTCAAAATAGCTCCTAGGGCCTCACATCAAGAACACAGTCTACTGTAAATTACCATGTGAGTGTGTGTCTGGTTCTGTGTTTGTACATGCACAGTTGTGTGTTAGCTTGTATACAGTACGCACCTATGGTTGTGCATGGGAGCATGTGCGCATTAATGCTAGTGCACCTGATATTATTTTGCGTCAGGTGTTCTTCACTATCTCATATCACTCCAGTCTGGCTGAAGTAATGTCTGGGTGTTCAACAAGCAGAAGCTACTTCATCAGTAATAAATCAAGAGGACAACGCTAACAGATTGTCCGAATAGTTCCTTGTGGCATAGAGTTACCGAGAGCAGAACATAAAGCTGCAACAACACTGCAGCAAGCATGTGAGAAAAGGGAAATGAGAACAATCTTCATTATTTATAGCTGTGGCCTGAGGTCTAGTTGCACAGGGAGTGAGTACACACAGTCACACCTGGGAGAGGCCCTGGTTGGTCACAGTTTTGTCCTGTACGTTACAGAGCAAAGCCAGTGGAGCAGTCAGTCCCTTTGTGCATCAACAGCAGAGAAAACTGACACTTGGGCACTACACATTTTCATAATCAGCCCAAGAATTTAACCTTCTGTTGAACTTTTGAGGTGAGAGTTTGTTTCTCTAAACGTCTAATGCAGAGCAATCTTTTCACTGTCTTTTCTCTTTGATTTGTATCCACAATAAAAGTTTGGTGTGCAATCTGTTCTTGTTCTGCCTAAAGGTCCAACACTGGAGGACATCCTGTTTATTCAGACTTTTTAATTTAGGTTTTAATTAAAAGATTTTTTTCTAATTCATTAGTTTTGAGAGACACATCCATAGCATACAACCTTACATACAGGCTGGGATAGAGCTACGTAGAAAAATAAAACATTAAATCTACTTTTTAAATCAACAACTCCGTTAAATTTGTAATCCTTAAGATTTCAGTCCTGGTTAATATAGTAGCACATGTGGCTACTGGTGGTACTGTAACAGGAATGCAGTTTAATACTACAGCAAAAACTTGTAGAGCAGCTGCTTTGTCAGAAATACAACAGAAGAGCAACAGGTGTATTAGTTTACAGTCTAGTCACTTTGTTTTAAGAAAGAGAAGTCAATCAATATGTAACAAAAGCTACCCCATGTTTCGGCTGTTGAACGCTTTTGATGTGAAGCAGTAGCAGTAGGATATTCTGTTTGCATTAGCAGTAACTTAATACAGCTCTGATACAGTGTAAAGAGAGTGAACAGTAAACAGTGAGGCTGATATCAATGAGATGAAATTAATAACAGTAACGCTGGATTATATGCATGCATCATTTCCTGTAAACCATTTGGCATGTGACAGCAATCTGAATCCTGACTTCCCCATTAACAATAAAGGCTACCAAAGAGAGGTAATTATAGAATGTAAATACAGTGAACGCTGACCATAACAAGTATTGTGTTCGATTTCATGAAAATTACAAAGCTGCATTGATTTTCTCAATGCAATCTATAGATTCCATACATTTATAGTGCCTCTTCTACTTCATGTTATAAATGTTTTTGCTGTTGATATCCATTATGTGGATGAAGTCCAAAATGTTTGTACTGCCTCTGTTTGAACATTTGAATTATCTTTGCATAGCTTAAATATAGAGATTCCCTGATGGCTTCCATTGTCACAATTAGAATGTGTCCACTTGCACTGGCAACACAGCAGGACAAAAAGCTTGGCTCTTGTATTCATCCCACCTCCAACAAATAACACTGATTTATGTCCTCTATTGTGTGCTTGACCACTCTAGCCCATTGTTTTTTTTTGTGTGTGTGGGAAAAGTTTTAGTTCAGCCATCAGTGAAAGCTTATAAAAGAGGGCAAAATATGAGAAGAAAAAACAACAAATAAAAACATATTCAGAGTACAAAGGCTGAGGGCTTGTGTGCATTATGTGATGAAGTAATGTGAGTGTGTGTGTGTTTAAAATTAGTGATGTAGAATACACACAATATACATGAGTTCTCAAAGTAGGCATGACTGAGCAGCTAGCTCAACCACTCTGCTTCAAATGCACTGCTGTGAATTTATTTCAAATTTCACATTTGTCTATATGTGCATGTGTGTGCACGCAAACTCATCTCTATACTACAAATAAAGGACAGTGAATTTGAAAATTGATCTTGTAGTTAAAGAAGGCAGTTTCTTGCTGACATTTCTGTCTTTTGTCAATCAAAGAAAACATTCAATTATAATTTAAGTATGTGCAATTGAAATAAAGTTCTATTTTCCTTTTGTGGTGGGTCTGGTGTTGGCATGTCGTTCCAAATTAAAGCCTGGTGAAATTTTGTAATATAAAGTCTAATGTCGACAATTGATTTCTTGCTGTCCCTCTCTGATGAAAAGCAAAAACATCATAAAGAATATGTTGTGAGTCCATCAAAAGCTTAATTTGATTGAGTAAACTTTCTGTATTTTGTGTAATGATTGATTGATTTTGTGTAAAAATTAAGTTAGAAAGAATTTAAAAAATACAGGAAAACTGTAGACCAACAGATAGGGCCTGAGCTACATGACCTCCTTTGCACCATGGAGACCTGGAGGAGGACTGACTCAAACACACAAGAGGCAAAGCTCACCATTCACACAGATAGAAAGAAAGGAAACAAGCACACAGAGGGAGAGAGAGACAGCAGGAGAGGCCGAATCTCCTGGAGGACGAAGATCCAGATCCAAAACATCTGAAATGAGGCAGTCAGGGGAGAGAGATGTCACAGGACGGTCAATGGTCCAGCATAGAGAAGCCTGAGTGAAAAGAGAGGACAAGGAGGAGGAAGAGAGAGAGAGAGAGGAGAGAGATAGGCACACAGCTGTGCTTGTGGGACAACAAACACACAGAGGGTAGAGAGATGCAATGGTTTTCAGAAAGTTTACAGTATTCTTGTTGGCAGGACAAACATGGACTAGGCTTAATAGATTCATTGAGACTGAGAGCGACTCTCTGGACGGACAATGGTAACAGGTACCAGGCCTAAAGTAAACAAATAAAAAACAACTAACTGAAAATTAAGGTGAAAAGATGAGTTTTAAGTTTGGATTTAAAGGCCTCAACAGAGTCACACTGTCTAATGACAGGGAGGTTACTCCAGAGGAAGGGGGCATGATATGAAAATGCCCTGCAGTCTGCTGACTTCTTTTTAACTCTGGGGACAGACAGGAGCACTGTATTCTGAGAGCAGAGAGCATGGGATGGGATATAAGGTTTAAGGAGCACAGGTATGAAGGGGCGAGCCCATTTACAATTTTGTAATTTTGTATCTGACATGGATAGGGAGCCAATGAAAGGAAGCTAAAATTGGTGTAATATGGTCAAATTTCTAGTTGTAGTTAAAATTCTAGCTACAGCATTCTGAACCATTTGAAGACTTGTAGTACTAGCATGTGACCAGCAGACCTAACAACAAAATGTTACAATAATCAGGTCTGGATGAAACAAAGGTGTGAATTAGGGTCTTTTCATTAGCCATGGACAGAAAAGACCAAATGTTAGCTATGCTGCGTGAGTGAAAAAAGGTGGTTTTGGTGATTTCTTTAATGTGCTGATCAAAAGATAGAGTAATCAAAAGTAACACAAACGTAGCACATACAGCTGAGTATCATCAGCGTGGCAGTGGAAAATAATTCCATGACTGCGTATAATTTGGCCAAGAGGTTAAATATAAAGAGAGAAGAGCAGAGGGCTAGGAACAGAGCCCTGAGGTACTCCATATTTCACATCAGAAAATTTTGATGTAGAATTATTATAGAAAATACACTGTTTTCGTTCAGATAAGTAAGACTTACCACGGAGAGACAGGCTGGATCTGCCAAATTGATTTTCCCGTCGGTCGAGGAGAATGCAGTGATCTATGATGTCAAAAGCTGCACTGAGATCCAGTAATAATACCTTTCACTCCCTGTGTAATTGAAAAGAATGGAAGGTTAGAGAGAGACAGAGCACGCTTTTAATTCAATACAAACAGAAAACTTCCAGTTCTGATTTAAGCCATTTGCATTCCAATCTCCTGTAGGCCTGCTTAAGAGCATGTGTTTCTTCAGTAAACCAGGGTGTAGACCTCTTTGACCATCTTGTTTTGGTAGAAAGAGGTGCAACTGAATCAAGGAGACTAGAAAGGGCTGTGTTTAAGTCACGGGTACAATTTTCAACAGGTCCTGTCGCTGCAGTGAAAGGAGCTAGGACCATACACATGGCAACTGTCACCTAGTACAATTAGTTAACGGACCAATGTGGTGAGTGGTAAATCAGCATCAACATTACAAGGACAGGCTAGTGTCCCTTCAACTTTAATAAGAAAGGGATCTGACACCACAGATGTGACATGAGAGACAGTCAGAGCAGAAATCACTATACTGCATGATAGAATCAAGTCAAGGGTGTTAGCACTGCAGTGAGAAGGTTCATGCACAAACTGACTGAAACCAAAAATATCAAGTGTCAGAAAGGCTTTCCTTAGAGGATTGAAGTCCTTATTCAGGTGAATATTGAAATCACCAATCATTAAAATCTGAATGAGTAACAAGGTCTGAGATAAATTCTCCAAATCATTCTAAAAAATGTGAATAAGGGCCAGGTGGTCTATAGAGTACCACAAGGGGGAGTATGTTGCCCTCGACAAAGCAATTCACAGTTGATGGAGATGGTTTTAATACAAGAGCCTCAAATTAGTTGAATTTAATATCAAGTTTGGAGGTAAAATAAGGTTTAATAAATTTCAGACTTACTGTATAGATTAAGGCAATATAATAATTCACATAATAAGTCATTACACACTGTCATTACAATCATAACATACAACATTAAGCCATGTTTCAAGTGAACCAATCATATCCAGACTATGCTGAAGAATCATTACATTACATTACATTTATTTAGCTGATGCCTTTACCTAAAGTGACTTACAATAAGTGCATTCAACCATGTGGATACAATCCAAAAATTGCAAGAATCATGCAAGTACATCAACTGAACTGAACTGCTTCAAGTGCTACATTTAGAAACAATAAGAGCTAGAGAAAGCCAAACCAAATCCATGCTCACTACAATAACGAGCCAGTCAACGGCTCAGTGTACAGTGTTGTGGTTAAGCCTACTGTACATCTCATCATTACCCCTCACGCGTAAGGGACCAGAGATAATTGATGCCAACTCATCTTTCTTGCAAATTCAAACGTCCTGGCTAGGCTTGCTTTTGTGATCTTTTACTGCTTCATCCTTACGTTATTGATGCCGACATGGATTACGATGTTACTAAAGCTAGGTGTAGTGTGTTCCCTGATTCTCCCTACATGACGCCAGCACCCTCAGACTAGCCTCTATGTCGGAGGCTCTGGCCCCAAGTAGCCTAGACAGGAAACAGTCACTGGCAATGCGAATCTAACATTTGGGGTAATGGAGTCTCCTATTATTAGCCTGAGTTGTTTAACTAGCTGTGGTAGTGGAGGCAACGGGGCTGGTGAGGGTCAAAAACCAGTTTGCAATCAGGAGGGGTGACTGCAGACCAGGCAACACAACCGATTGCTTGTTCTGCAAGCCTTCCCACGCAGCTGAGCAGGGATAAACTCTGCATAATCTGCTGACGAGGCTATGCTAGTGCTATCACTAACAAGTCTGCGACTAAGCCTGTGGCTGTGGCTATCTGGAGTACCCGTGACATCTAAGGTAACATTAGCAGAGATGAGCTGTTCTAACTGATGGACACGTCTTCTGAACAGTTAACGCAAACCATCGTAACACAGTTAATGAGGCTGAGTTAGCTGTGGGTGACTAGAGGCTAAGCTAGTAGGCTAGGCTAGGCTCAGAGCTATGCTAACAGGGTAGCAACAGGGGTTACCCCCTTAAGCTAAGATCGTTTTGAAAATAAAAAGTAGCAAGTCTAATATGATATGGACAGAGAGAGTAACACAGTAGGTAAGTAGAAGAGTGACGATTAAGGAGAGTGAAGAGATTAAAACAGAAAATTGAAGAGGGAGAAAGAGTAGACAGTGGTTGTCAGTCTCATGGAGATCAAGATGTGCGTTATGGGAAGCAGTGTCACGGGGAGCAGCGTCATGAGGTCAGGCCTCTTCTGGTTTGACCAGGGCTCTGCTGCATTTTACTCAAGTATAAAATAGAATTACCAGTCATGTGAAAGCCTCATTGAGCCTCATTAAATTGAATATTTTAGACAAAGATGGACTGAAAACAAACCACATATCTCAGGCTCACACTATGACTGTACAGCTGAGTTAATGTCAGCTCTCTGAGCTGTGTGATATCCAGATTCGCCCACAGGGCCCTGTGCATCCTGGGACATACCAGAGGCGCTGACAGAGAGACGGGCCGCTTCTGGTTTGACCAGGGCTCTGCTGCATTTTACTCAAATATAAAAAAGAATTCCCACAGTCGCATGAAAGCCTCATTGAGCCTCATTAAATCAAACATTTTATTCACACGTATGAACAGTTTATGATTTAAATTGGTTTGTGAACAATTTCACAGCAGATTCCTTAATTTTTTTCTCTTTTTTTGTCACAAATGTCCCAAATAATTATAACATTTTTGGACAAATTCTCTCGATATTTTTATTCTTTTTAGGATTAGTTGTTGGCATGCAGTTGTACGTAGCCTTGTTTTTCAATTTGATAAGCTTGCAGGATCTGTCAGATTTTCTTTTTTCTCTTCACCATATGAGCTTCCACATATGACTGTACTCAAACTGTACCCTTATTATGCACAAATCAGAGAAACACGTTTTGATTGTGGATGTCTCCACAAAGCACATTTCATTAATGTTAGCAGGATTAATTTCTTTTTATTTATCTTCCCTGGTAGTAGCAGTTATTCTTATTCTTATTATTATTTTATAGTTATCCATATAACTATAAAACCTTGTGCTGAGTGCCATTTTTTGCAGCTACCCAAATAACCCATAACATTTTTAAAACACAGCTACATACATGTTTTGTGTAAATGCACTATTTTTGACATACATTGAGGTGATACAGCTTGAGAGGGAGACTAAAGTAACTAAACTAACTAAATTAGTCCATTCAAATCCAAATTTAAAATCAGTTCTCTTTTAATTTAACAAACTGAGGCTCAGATGACATTTACAACTCAAGTAGCTTCTCACCATCCTCATATTTTCTTACTGTCCGTCATTGATGCTGACATTTTACTCTTACTCTAATCTTATTTATCTGCATTAACCTCAGTAAAGACAGCCTTTGTTATTGAATAATAAAGACATAATTTTTCTGTAGATACCAAATACTGTATGTCAGGCTGAAATTTGGGGAAATATGTACACAATGAAGCACAAGACATCTAGAATATTTCTATTCGCTGGAAAAGCACAGCCATAGGAATATGGAGTCTTGGGTTTGAGGATGATCCAAGCGGTATTTAAATGGTTGCAAACTGCAATTTCAACACTGGATGCCACTAAATCCTACATACTGGACCTTTAAGTCCACACCAAGAATAGCCCATTTGAGATATTCAAATTGCTTGTTTTGTCCAACCAACACTCCAAAACCCAATTATTTATTTCAATGCTAGGGTAGGTAACATTGGAGAAACTAGCAAGAGACAGCTAGCTAGGTAGGCCGATTTGGCCCAAATGAAATGACTGAATGGGCTTAATCCAGGCCTGTGACAGCCACAGATACCGGATTTTTTAAATTTTTTGTTCAGAGAATTTGATTTATTGATTGCTGTCAGAGAGAAAGAGAATTTCAACAAATATAACAAAAAATGCTTCTGAAATACATTACCAACCCTAGCTTTAGTATCAGAAAAGACACAAAATATTTGCATTTGAGATGATGGCACCAGACATTTTTTGGCATTTTGGCATTCACTCAATCTTAGAGTTTGCTCTTTTTCCATCAGTCTCCATCCACTAATACCAGTTCAGATGTTCATTTTGCCTGCAGACATTCAAACTTTTAATATTGTGAAGCAGTGGATTTACTGTCTGTGACTGCAAGCAGTAAATTTTTAATCTGAGCACAAGTAATGTGGAGGCTTAGAATGGAGAGGTAGACTGTATGGTGGTAAATGTGTAGGCAGAGTGGCAGAGCTTGCTTCTTTAATCAAATGTGTTGACCTCAGTTCAGTTCAGTCACACTGACAAAACCCATTAGCCAACACATGAACACAGCCACACACACACACATACTGGTCTACACAAACTAACATACATACTTAAAGACATACAAACAAGCATACACTGTACAGAGAGACACAAGCCTACAGTACACACACACACACACACACACACACACACACACACACACACACACACACACACACACACACACACACACACACACACAGTGATTAAGGACATAACACTGGAGTCAGCAGAATCACTCTTTGGACACAAGAGGGGTGAGTCAGTAAGCCAAATACCAAACAAGGATACACATATATTACAGGGAAAGTTGAGTCATAACAACCCAGAAGCCCCTGAGGTAAAACTGAAGAAAATACTGTATATTTAAACAAAGTGAATGTGATTCTATTGGGAGATACCATAAAGATTCCCTTTTGGTGTTGTGTGTGTTTGTGTGTGGGTATGCATTATGCATGGAGCATGTTTGTGAGTGTGTGTGTGTGTGTGCCTGTGTGTGTTTTTTGTACATCAAACCTCACAAGGGCATGGACCTATCCTATAATTATCTTTTTTTTAAAGCAGAAATATTACTCATGACGAGAATGATTGCAGGAATTGTCCCACATGACAAAGTTTTACATAATGAATAATCAGTTGAGGCATAGTGTAATTGTGTAGTTCACTGCATTCGTACTATATCAGACCTCTGTGTGTTCCTTGCTGGCATTTTGCTGGTATTTGGAGAGGTCATGCATAATCAACTCAGCTTACTGACCAAATGTGTGTATATATATATATATATATATATATATGTGTGTGTGCGTGTGTGTGTGTGTATGGTTGTGTTAATTGAAGAGAATGGAGGGTGATGCCAGATAGTAACATGGAAATTCTGTGCACTATTTTGTAAACGTGTTGTGATTTCAGGTAAGATCAGTGTGGATTCATCTAAGTTTTAGATATATTTCCTGTTAATGTTAACCTGCTATAACTATGTTTTATTTTGAAAATTGACCAGATGCACTATTTCGTTCCTGTGTATGGCCTCCTGCCCAGCCCAACGCACTGCGGTGCGTCTGGTGGAATCACAAGCATTGTCTAGAGTGGCCGCGATCAGCTCGGCAGCCCATACCCAATAGAATCAAGCCGTCAGAGATCACCGGGAAGCAGAAGTAGAAGAGGCAAGTTGAAGGGCAATTGGTATAATAGGGAAAATTTCAATTTAATAAATCTTGAAGTATTAGAGAGTGGATTTGTTCTTTAACTCTGGTTCCTCTACAACCACTTGACTGATTGAGTTTTGTGAAGACTGGCACAGCTGTGTTTAGGATGTCTCTGAGCTGATTGCTGCCTTGACTAATGACATATTATTTGTGATCCTAGACAGCTCTTTACTAATCAGTGGCAAAAATATTGTATGTACAACAAGTAACAGCACTAGTCTATAAAAACCTTGATGCCAGCAAGCTCTCACTGCCTCCTTGTGACTCCCATGGCAAACATTGAATAGCTGATAAACAAACAAGTACACAGCACAGGAAAAATAACTATTTGCTGCAAGACATTTATAACTACAAGTGAAGCTTTTTTTCAATGTGAGGAACTTCACAGAGCTGGGTTTTAACTCACTCATAAAATCTTCTTCACATTTAGGAGGCTGCATATTGTCCACAAGGGGCAGCTGTTCAGTCATTGTAAAATCAGTTTTACGCATGCCAACCTATAGGAAAGGAAAGTAATACGGATAGAGGTGTGGATGTAAAATATTGATGTTGCAGCTTACAGGCAACGCAATTTAACATCTGCTGCAACTTTAACACGTGCCACTTGGAGGCAATAAGATGTTACAGCTGCATTTTTTAATTTTAATTTTATCTTTTACTAATGCAATTTCTTAGTGTTTGTGTTTTTTGAGGTTTTACATTTAAAGCAGCTATAATCAATATTTCTGATATTAACAAGGGCTACCCCTATGCGTAAGCAGTTGCTCGTAGTGATGAACCCTGAATTATTACCAAACTCAGCACTTCTCCTCAGCTCTATACAGCATTTTAGCATCTTTCCGCTCATTGTTTTGGTTTTACAGCCCGCGGCTTTACTGTTTTGGATCACTGCCACCGTTCTCATAACGTTTTCGAATGCAGCAGGCAGCTGTACTCAGTGCAAAAACTCTATAAACCCACTGTACACTACCTGTTCAGCACCAAACAGCTGACAGACACAGTTAGTGACTAGCTGGTGAGCATACAGTAGTGTAGCATTTAGCTACTAAAGAGCCAGATATTTCCCTCAGAAGCTGGTAGAGACCAAAAACAGAGCTAATAGAGAGTGAATATTGGACCAGGTGACCAGAAACACAACTCCAAATTAATGATAATGTTGCTCTGTAACTGCTGAATGTGAAAATACGCCACTGTTTGCCAACAGCTTCGCCATATCAACTTTATCAGGTGATAATACAGTATGTCAATTTGTCTTCACAGCTTGTTTCCACTGCCCCCAATTGGCCAGTTATTGCAGGTTTAACATCAATAAAATATTTTAGTCTTAGGAGTTGGTCCTGTGTATTAGAGTGTGTCAATCTTGGCAAAGTGGAACTAATGAAAAGTCAATAGTAAGGTAATACAGGAAATTATAATCACAATTATCAACCAGGAAACACAGGTCCAGTCTGAAAGTAACAATCATCCATTAAGATAGTAGGAGTTTGTTTTGTAGTCTCAGACTGTATGTCTCAACAATGTAAAGCTGCTTCTGTTTCAGTAAGTGGAGAAGCTAAAGTGTACAAAATGCTTTAGTGTTGCAGTGGATTGTGGGCTTTTTTGTTTGCGCTGAGTGTGTGAATATGTGTTTGAGTCTGTTGTTAAGGAACATTTGAGTGTGTGTGTGTGTGTGTGTGTGTGTGTGTGTGTGTGTGTGTGTGTGTGTGTGTGTGTGTGTGCGTGTGTGTTTTGCAGATGGCTAGAGGAACCAGTAGCCAGTGGCAGTGTCAGAAAGCATCTCATCAGGGATGGGGTGGAATAAGAGAGAGGGGAAGGGAAGAAAAGAAAACAGAGGGGTGGAGAAGAAGGAGGCGTTGGTGGGTGGAGTGCAGAACATCCTTCTCATCTGCTTCCTACATCCCTCCTTTCTTCCTATTTTCTTTGCTTGCATGCTAAAGCTATCTCCAAGTACTCGTGTGTTTTTATTATAGGAAAAGGTAGAAAAGGGAAAAGAAGAACGTGAGATTTCTTAGTTCCCTCATTTTCAGCCCTGTCTTGTTTCCCATTGCACAACTTTAATATCATGATAATTCTGACAATGTTAGACAAATGCTCAGCTATTATATTCTGGTCACTTTATGTACATGGCTCTGGACAAAAAAAAAGTAAAACTAAATGTCTGTTTGTGTTACATCGGACTATAATAACATCAGGCTCAGCTTCTTGCCCCTGGCTACAATTTTTTGTTTTTGGGGAACCGAAGCAGAACACAGCAGAGTATCTCTCTGTATGTATGTATGTGTGTGTGTGTGTGGATATGTTGTGCGCACATCCAGCTTTGTGATGGCCTGACCAATCAGCTCAACTTTTTTACTTTTAACAAAAACTTTTTTTAAGCAGCGGTTGGCCATAGGGAGGGAGGAAGGGGAGGATGGGGAATGAGGTGGGAGAACAACAGAGATGAAAGGATGAGACAGAAAACTGGGGAAAGAGGCAGGATAGAGCAACAGTGGAAACAACGCTTGGAGGTAGAGAAAGGGAAAGGAGTGGAGGCAGAGGCACAGCAAACAGAGATGATAAAGTAAGGAGAACGTGAGGTTAGGGGAAAGGGAAGAATCTGAGAATAATGAAGGCTGAAGGAGGACAGGGGAGTCGAAGGTAGTGTGGGCAAAAAAAGCAAACAGCAAGAAAACACAGTTCATTATTTGTTCTTTGCTTGTCTCTCTGTCTTATTTTCTGTCTTATTCCAGTTTCTTTTCAGTGATGATGTAATAATGACACTGACTGTTTTTTGTTTTGAGTTGCTACCAAAATTACCAATTTTGAAAAATTACGCCTCTTATTGAGGAAGCCAGTCGCTGTTGGTGAGTTTCCATTATCTGGCAAGTCATTACATAAAGATGATGATATTATTATGATGATATTAATTATAATTATATTGACCCAGGTATTGTTAGAGGTAAGCCGCAGGTCTCGTGTCTCTGTTGTCCTCTTGGCATTTGAAGGCTTAGTGATAGGACAGAAGGAGCCTCATTTTGAGATGCCCATTACATTTATAATAAAACAGGTAATTGTCCCAGTTCTCTACAGAGGGACTTTCATTTGCAATTTTAAACTATATGTTGACAATGTGGAACAATTCCAATCTGGACCCCTTGGATACAATATACGGAGCAGAGATTTCACTCAGACATACAACTTAAACTTAGTTACCATAAGCACACCTTTACAATCTAATACAATAGCCCTCTAATGAATCCCCAAAACACTGTCACCAAAAAAAAGCAAGTTTTTGGTATTTTTATGTGTAAGAAAAGTTGTTGATTCAACTCTAAGATCATTTTTTTAGGTTATAGATAGTGTAGACTGCTTCATACAGAAAAGGTTTTTCTAATGTTTTGTCCACCTCATTTACAACCATGGGGGGGGCATAACATTAGAAACACATCTAAATAAAATACTATAATGCAACATGCCACTAACTATGATGATAGAGTTGAATCAACACCTTTTCTGACAAAAGGTCACCATAAACAAAGTATGCTTTAGATATGATTTATTGGTAGGAATTTTAGACTGAATTGAGTTAGAACAAGTGTAGGTGCACAAAGTGGCACTTAAACATTGCTGTCAGTTCTGTATCAAACATAGATCAAGTTTGAACTACCATCTAGAAAATAAATTAACAGCAATTTGAAATTGCTGAGCATTAATGCCTGCAGTGAGAGCACAGCCTAATCAGTTTACAAATTGTTCCATCAGTTTAGATAGATATTTTAAATTTGTCATTCTTGCCTTATCCTTGAATAGATTACTTTCAGTCCCGTATAATTGCATGCATATAAATGCTCAATTGGAGCCAAGCATAAATTTAAATCTCTTTCCTTGACATCTGTACCTTTTCAGTAATATCTTAGTATGTTGACTGTCAGGACCCGGAGTCTCACAGAAGCACCAGATCACTGGAAAACAGGCTGCATTAGATTTTGTAGGTTGAAGCTAGATGCTGCTTAGTGTTACAGCATTATTGCTAATTTATCAATGTGTATTCTAAATCACTATTTAAATCAAAACTTTATTCTTTAGATAAATTATTATGAACACAAAGATTCTCCTCGTGATTTTCCTGATCACTGCTCAAAATCAGTAAAAAAAAAAAAGCAGAATTTTGGATTTATTTTGATTGATATTTTTATTAATGTGTCAACAGTGACAATATCATTTAAACTACAATGTTTTGGTATAAATCAAATTTGATTTCTTCTCAGGGTGTTTTCTGATTAAAGTTTTGGATTTTGTTGTTTTCTTCTTCAGAATGCAGCTTGCTGCCACATTTGCATCTATATGGGTTTATGGATGAGGACTGAGAGTCATTATTCCTTAGAGCCAGATGAAAGGGAAACCGCTCACACTCTAAACTATGATAAATATTTTAAGTAGGGCAATATGGACTCTATGCATGTTTAATCATTTTGTATAGTATGACTTTGTTCACTTTGTGTCATTACCTCTCTGTGTTCTGTTTTAATCCATCTGTTTTTTCTCTTATCTCTGTCCCTTTGTTTTCCTTCTCTGTCTTTCTCTCTCTGTCATCCTGGTTTTCTTCTTCTGTCAGTCCTGCTGTCAATGTGGTGCACTTTTTGACATGCTACGTGTGCCTGTGTGTGTGTGTGTGTGTGTGTGTGTGTGTGTGTGTGTGTGTGTGTGTGTGTGTGTGTGGACATCAAAATAGGTTACATCTGGAAAAGTCACATTTTGTATTCAAACCCTGAGGGGATGTATGTGCTTCTACCAAAGGAGACATATGCAAACCCATGATCAGGCACAAGTTAACAGACAAGCCAAAGCTGAAATTCACATAAACAATCAATAACATGTGAAAACGCCTTTTTACATACACTTTCAACCTAAACACACACAAACTCCAGCAGTCTATATGCACTGTCACCGTACCGACAGAAAGACAGACGAACGTGATAAAATGACCGACAACCACCTGTCAGCCTCTGTCTCCTCCCCTCTCCCCCTCTGGCTTTATTCCTTTTACACACACACACACACACACACACACAGGTGAATTTAACATATACACAGGTGTGCTAACAGAGAAGTGCCACAGATTGAGTTAGGAGTGACCTCCCTCTGCTGATCACACTTCCAAAACACGGCAGACTGTGGCTGGCAGCAAGAGCCGCTGGGATTAACACAGCCATGAAGCAGGTGGCAGAAAAAATTTATCTTTCCTGCTACAGTAGATGACAGTTTTTATTATTGTAAAGTATTATGAAGTGTATACAGCATGAAAACATTTATTTATCATTATAGCTGTTGTAGAGGAGAAGGGTCCAACTGCGGACCTCACGACTGGGAACCCCAGGTCTGTGAGCCAATGGGAAGAGAGTGGGGTCCCCAGGCTTGAGGCGCGTCACTTCCTTTTCTGCCACAAAAGTACAAAAACAAATTGGCTACTACTTTTACAGTAAATTTTTACTCCATTTCGCTCAGAATGAGAGGGACACAGTTTCTTCTGTGTAAAAAAAAATCAGCTATAAGTGAAATAAAAATGCCACACAAAGAGTGTGTTCAAGTAGGGCAGATAACTTCATCTTCAGTCTTTTGAGGTTTAACTTACATTAGCATTTTAATATTAGCAAGGTGTGGAAAAACAGAGTAGGCTCCAACTTAATGCTTACATTAAATGTTGGTCTGATGTCCTGTTAAAGATTAGCTTGTTTTATATGGTTATTTTGTGTTTGTTAACGAAGTAACTACCTCTTTATCCTGAGCGGGAGGGAGTTAGAAAATACTGTAAAATACGTTTTCTATATTTTATGTATACATTTTGAAGGCAGTATGAGTTTAGGCACACATAATTCATTAAAATCAGAGACTGACACTAACAACACAACAAAGGTTTATGTTCTGTTTCACATGGTAGTATAGAGCTAACATAATTGTTAAAACACCACCTGCACATTATGCAACCAGGTAATTTAGCATACTAGTTTTTTACCTGACAAAAGACATTATGTTAATGCTACTTAATGTCTTGAGCAGAGAAATGTGACCATTTTCAAATCTGCTAAAATTAAGTTAAAAACCTTAAATCTAGGGACCCTACTCTCTTTCCACTCGCTCACAGACCTGGGGTGTCCAGACATGAGGTCAGCAGTTGGACCCTCTTGGTAGCACGAGGCAACAGCAGAATATCCTCCCTAGACAGGAAATGCATCTGAGAAAGAAAAAAAATCAAAGTCAGTTTAAAATAGAACTGTTTTTATATACCAGCCAGTTTATACACTACTGTTCAGCATTAGTACTTCAAATTCAATGGCAACAATTATTGCCAATGCTGAAAGTAGGGTGACTATGCAACAGAAAAGAACAGTCTGTATAGTGTACTCAGCCAAACAGTTTTTCTCTGCTTTAACTTGCTACAAGTTTATAGTTAAGTTTGTATAGCTATGGTTTGTACTACAAACCTACAGCTGTAGTAGCACTCACACTTGCTGGCTGTAAAAAAAATTAATAAATAAATAGTATTTTGCCGTTGGCCACTCTGTAACTCCACTGTAGCGCTCACATCAACAATATGCAACTTTACTGAGATCTGTTGTTTCTCCCGCCCTCCTCCTCATCAGTTGGTCAAGTTCATTGGCCCCACGCTTGTCAGTCACCTTGATGAGCTGCCTTCTAGCCCGGGGCTGAGGTAACCAGCATCCATAAAACCATCACAGTCGCAGGAGAAACAGATGGCAAACAAAGCCAATCTGCAATAGAAAACAAAACATAATGCTAATGTTTATCGTGTTTTGGAATGGCTTTTGTTCTTCTTACTGCTTTCCTCCATTTGCTCTCTGTGTGTTTTGCGCCCCCAAATGTCTCAAACGTAATTAAAAAGGCTATTGCAGGCAAGCATGAGGATTCAAAGCATCATAGAAAGGCACAGATTGACTGAATGTTATGTGTTATATTCTCATTTAATGTGAAAAGCATTTTGTGGGTTATGTTGTCCTGCATCTTAGTAGCAGTTTTGGGGCAAGATTTCTTATTCACTTTCACTGCAGAAGTTTTCTCAACCAATCTAGGATTAACATTTGTGTCCTCCTTGACATGTCATTGATACCACAATACTATATAAAGGAACGGGGAGACAGGGGAGAGAGGGGGAACCAGAGAGAGAAATCATCCTTCAGTTACTTTAGAGTTTTTTAAACTCTGATGAACTGTGAGTGTTAAAATGCACCCCTCTGGAGATTGCACCCCAGGTTAGTTCTCTGTTTGAGTATAAATAAATTCTCCCAAGTGTAATTTTATAGGTTTAAAATATAACGACAGCTCAGTGTGTTTCCACCCTTTTCAAATGTTTGAGCTTGAATTCTCTAGACCTCTGTAAACTTGGCTATGCAAGATTAATTTAGGCCAAACCACATCCATATTTTATTCAGCTCTATATTTTTTCCACACACAGTAGTTGAAGTGTTATAAATGGTGTGTCAGGTTGTGAGGAAAAATAAATAAATAAAATAACTGTAAAAAAAAAATCTTGAAATTCCCTCTACATTCTGTGGCTATTTTAGAAACCTATAGATGAGGCAGTTAAGGCATGAACAAGGCCTCTTTGGGGATGTCCAAAGTCCAGGAAGACCAAAATGCGTGTAGTGATAGTAGATTTATTGTTTAGCATTATGGGGCATATTATTTGTGTAGTATCTCTAGGGTATTTATTCCCAGTGTCTTATTTCAGATTTTGAAGCCATATAGCACATGTAGTAATTCTATTGTATTTTTGAGCTATTTTAATAAATACCTTTTTTTGCCCACTTAATTCCACTCTATCTAGTCTTTTTAGCAGTGTTGGTATTATATTTTTTGTCTTGTTGGTATTTTAAAGAACCTCCTCACGCAGCCTTCAAGTATGACATATATGTGGGCCATACTGAATCTATTTACAATGTGCAAAACCTGGTGCTGATCCTGCTTTTTCACTATATTGAGAAGTGGGTCAGTCCTGGGATATTTTAGACAAGCTATTACCTTTCCTACCTGTAAACCATGTACGAGCCTGAACCGCTATGAGCCTGTGACCGCACATGGGACTGTTGTAAGTAATGTGGAACCGTGTATACTCCCAGATGGGTGTGAAGGATTATTGTTGATATTTTTACTGTTTGCTTTGTATGTTTTTACTTTGTAACTAATTAAATGCTATGTAAATAATGTATCATTGTTGTTAGTAATAATGTTGAATCATAACAACAAAGTATGATGATTTACATACTCACATACTTTACATACTTTGCTGTGGGTATGAATGAGCTGCTTGATAAATATGGCTTAAAATTCAGATTTAGTGAAGATTATTTTATTATTATTATTATTATTATTATTATTATGGCTCTTCAGGGCATTTTTAAGGGTGAACTTTGGTAAATTCAATGGGGGCCATTTTTTTTTATCAGTTTAGGTAAATTATTATTATTATTTTCAGTCTTTACCTAAGTGTAATTCGTTTGTCAAATAACTTATACTTTTTTTCTATATCTAAATTTGTTTTCTCTGCATCAAATTGTATCAAGATCAATTCAGAAAACTAAAACTTTCATTTTTCAGCTCTGAGTTTCTTAAAGGCAGAATGAGTAGGATTTTCCAAAAAAAAACAATGTATAGACCCATACAAAATAATCCCTCTCAATCAACCTTTGGGCAGTGGGTGAAGCCCCCAGCCAATAACAGCGCGCAGGGTGTGAGGAAGCTACACCGCCAAAAAAACTCAAATATAGCGAGGCGAAAAGCCAAACGGACAAAGCTTGTTCAAAAACGAGAGTGAATCTGGGGTTGGCTTTCACCCGCTAGCGAGCACTGAAGGAGAGGATGGGGATGAAGAGTGACGCGGAGTGGGCCTGTTTTCTGTTCGACAGGTAGGTGCCGCCAGTTAGCTAGCTTGCTAAAGTATCGTCTTTTCCATTACAACAAATGTAACGTTCCAAAAATAGTAGCTAGCAGTGTACGAACAAACAGTGTACGTACACACTAAGTCCGACTATCAACCAATGCAAATAACTTTTTGAAATAATGTTTTGAGAAAATAACCCTTGTGATCTGTAGTGCTGAGTTTGAGCTTCTAATCATTGTCTGTCTTACACACAAGCCACGCCAGTTACCGCGACAGTCCCAAACCAATGTAGTAAGTTGATTGTCGCAGACTCAGTGCTAGTGTCTGTAATGAGCTGGTATATAGCTGACAATAGCTAACATTACTATTGGCAGTGTGTTTGGTTACACTATATTTGGATAGTCTGCCTACAGATAGTTTATAGAATATTTGTAACATTTCAACAGCTGTTGTTGAGATTCAACAATTCATTTGGTTCACAAATAAAACTGTTTTCTAGGTTTGGTTAGGTTTAGGCAAAAAAAAACCCATCTTGGTTAGGGTATGTTCATGAATTGTCACATATACTCTAGTGTTAATCTGTTAAACATCTACAGACAAAGCGAAACAGTTGAAATGTTACTAACACTCTATAAACTGTAGAGTGAGAATCTGTAGGCGGACTATCCAAATTAAGTGTTACCGTGTGTTTGTTTTTTTTACGTTTATACAGCAACGTTGTCATATACAGCATTGGGCGTGCGCTTCTGGTGTCGCTGAGCCAGGAAGGGGGGCCAACTTTTAATGTTGTGTTTACAAACCACAACTGACAAATCCTACTCATTCTGCCTTTAAAACATGTCAGTATCTCAAATGAGAATTTTGACTACTTGCTGAGAATGAAAAAAAAATTGAATGGATGTAGGACAATTCATAAATAACTCTTACTTTGAGGTAGGAGTATTTTAAGTCCTAGTTTAATTTGAGATGTTTGAAAAATAGTGGGCCAAGATCTAAGTTGAGCAGGCAGTACACAGGAGACCCTGCCTAGAACATTCTGTGTTGTACTTGTAGAGATGTCTCCCAAACAGGCCCTAACCCTGATGCTTTCAAGAGGATAATGTAAATACTTTTGGTACAGACGACAGCAGAACATAGCCTACATGTTACTTAGATGTGTTCTGTCTGTTCCTATCTCATGCAACACGAACAACAGAGAAATATAGGAGGGCAAATCACATGAGGGAGGGAGACAGAATGGGAGTCCATCATCTATTGCCAGCACTCTAACCAGTGGCTGAACTGTAGGGAGTAACAATAAGAGTTGGTAAGTCATGCCAAATATTGACCAGAAGTTTCTGATTGTTCTGTAATGATGTTGTATGTCACATATAGCAGCTAAATGACATGGGTAGGGGCAAGCAATGGACATGAATATGTTGCTGACATACATAAGCTACACATCATCAACTTCCAAGTGAATGTTGCAAAGTTTTGTCACAAGAAATGAAAGCCAACAGACCAGCTTTCTGAAAGTAAAAGAGAAAAAAAGTATTTTATATACTACCGCTATATACTGCATGTGCTATAGGAAAGAGAGAGATGATAAAGAAGCCTAATGGGACAATGAAATAATGAGGTTGCACTTTATTTTATGGTACACTATGCATTTAATACTACCAACATGGGCCCATGATAGCTTCATTAAAACTTAATTAAAAATTAAAACACAGGCTGTAATTAGATAAATTTAATGCCATATTATATCAGACATAGCCTTTATAATAGTCGCACACCTATTAATAGTTCGCGGGAAATGCGTAGAGGGGAGTTTGGTTGTACTGTATGTATTATATATGATATTTATTGGTATTTATTAGGTTTATATTTTGGTGTGTAAACTCCCCTCTACCCACCTCCCACTTGTTGTTACCCTCCTGGAACTAATAGTCGGTGTGCGAGCCCCCTGGGAATTATTTTGCCCGAACACCCTGGAAGAAGGAGAACAGGCAGTGGTAAGTGTGTGCATGACTGTACCATAAACTAAAGTCAAACCACATCAGGTCACATCTGGTCGCTACTTCACACGTCCCTCGTAGCCTAGATGTTCTCCGGAGTCTCCCTACAAACTCCAGGGGACTCTGGTACAGTTTCCTTCCAATGAGCAACAACTGACCCTGAAAGAAAGTGAAACTGTGTTAAATAAAGGCCAAATAAATGTATTGTCCTCTGAGCTCTATGTGTTTTGTCTGACTATTATAAAGGCTATGTCCAATATTATATGGCATTAAATACATCTAATTACAGCCTGTGTTGTCTTATTAAGATTATCATAGGCCCATGTTGGCAGCAGTAAATGTGGTGTCTAATATAGCATAGTTTGGTAGTAAGGGTAGAATAGCATCTAACTGTAGCATATTTTGGATCTGATATGGAATTGTATTTGATTTAATTAGACTATGATCTTGTAAAATGGTGTCCAATTGTGTATTAGGATCTCTTATTTGGTTTCTAATTATAGGATAATTTGGTATAATAAGTAAAATATATGTGGTTTCTAATCTCATAGCTTAGGTGTATGGTGTCTAATTAGGGTATAACTGTGTTCGTTTACTAAATAACATTATTGTTCGTCTAATAAAGAACATATTATTTCTTGTTTTGGTCTAATTTGATACAAAGTACTGCTTATTACATCTTATTAGTGTACGGTAAAATAAAGTGCGACCAGTAATGATATAAAACGTAGTAAAGACGTATAAAACATAAGAGACAGACGGATTTTTCAGTGATTTCCATTAATGTGCTCTGCAACTGACTGATTGTCATGTGTCATCATGAATGACAGTCGCTGGTCCTGCCGCTAGCTAACCCTCTTTCTGTCAGACAGAGCAAACTCATTCCACAACTCTTTTTGCTTGCTGGGTTTCCTATTTAAGCATTTTGCAAGATTTGTGACATAGTTAAGGCTAAATGGAAACAGAAACAATAAAACAAGAATGCACTGATCAATTCTCTTAATGTGTTCATAGGAAATGTGGAATTTTTAATCTGCAGCTGGATCCACACCTGCATCAAAATATACATAATGTATTACTGGTTAGGTAGCTCTAAATGTTGTGTGTGTAATGGCACTTTGTGTGAAATACTGAATGTCAAAAAGAGATGGTTGCACATTTAGATGCAGTATGATTTAATATCAACATTAAGGACCTGCTGGCTTCTTCAGGGTTTTGAGAAAAACAACCCACAAAGGTTCTGTTCAAACAGCTGTTCTCAATCAGCTGTAGTCAGCTTGTTTTTTCAATGGCAGTTGATGGCAGTAAGCAGGAGCATTGTGAGACTGACGAAGGCCAGACGACCAAAAACGTTTTTACGTAGCGCACTATAAATATAGTGACTTCTTTATTAAGTGCAACTCTCCTCTGTCATCATTAGTAAGCTTTAATATAGCATTTCATTAGCATTGTTTCTTCTGTACTAATTAGTTTAAACAATATCACCATCCACTGAACAACAAACTGTATATGTGTGTACACCAGACTGCATTGCAAAATTCAAATGTTCTATATGAGACTTGAGAAAGTGTATAGATTTCCAGAGATTATAAGAACAAAAAGTTAATTCCTAAAAGATGCAGTGGTAAACAAGTCCTGTTGGTGAAAGTGATGTCATTTCCATGCATCCATCCATCCATCTGTTGCTCATCTGAGTCTGGGTCAGAGTGACTGTAAGCCAGGGAAAAGAGCTCAGACATTGTTCTCCAAGCATCATCCTTCATCTCTTCTTCTGGGATCCCAACCAGATCACCTTCACATCTTCCTCTTCTCTTCACCGTGACCGACACCCCATCTTACCATCACAGGAGGCAGCAGTTTGCGCCTTAACTGGATCCAATCCACCATTTTCCAACAGAGTACTATGGCCTCAGAGTTGGAGGTGCTAACTCTCATAACAGCTTCACACTCAGCTGCAAACCCAACTTAAGGTCAAAACCCTATGAAGCTGGCAGAACTACACCATCAGCAAAAGGCAGGTCACCAAACTGTCCTCTGCTCTGCTAGGCCTTGAGATTCTGACCATGAAAATAACCACTACAACTGGTGACAGGACAGCCCAACACTTTACTGCTGAGGATGCAAATGCAGGTCTTTGTGGTGTTGGACAAAGACCGTATGGATAGGAGCAACTGCTCTGACTCCATATCCCTCAGCACCTTCCACAAGATGCTGAGGGACGTAAGCCAAGTCCACAAGTCCAAGTCCACAAAGTCCACAAAGTCCCATGAGCCCTTCAGTTTCAAACACAGTATAAATACCACTGTGTTCTACACCAACCTTTAGACCTGTCGATGAAAAGAACAGCAGAAAAGAAATGATATTTCACATCACATTGGCAAGGCCCTCCAGCATCAGCCACCTTTATGAATGACTGTTATGCAAGGCTGTGGCTATTTATGGCTCCCATAGTATAATTTATTCATAACACATGTACCTGTAAACCGTCATCAGTAGTTATATCTCTGTCATCATCAAACAACAGAAAGGATAATCAATAATGTAATATTTTCTAACATTAAAATATTATATATAACATATCAAAACTGAGTTTGTACTGCTTCACAATAAAATATGAAATCCAAAGAACATGAACATGATGAAAGAATGGAAAACTCCCCTGCATGTGTTTTACAAAACAGAGACTGGTGATGAAGTCAGATTTCCGATCATGACAACATGTTTGATTGTAAGTGTGTGTGTGTGTGTGTGTGTGTGTGTGTGTGTGTGTGCGCGTGCGATTGTGTTGACTGTGCGTTCCATGCATGTTTGCAAATACAACTGTATCTGATCATGTGACACACATATGCACAAATATACCTACACACACCCGCACTAACATCCCGCTGTTGTGTGAGTGTCTTTTATTTATCCTTATTTGAGATCATCACTTGTGACCTACTTGGAGTGAAACTCCAGCTCCTGGTGTGATGCGTGGTTAAAAATAACTCTGAGGAAAACACACACTCCTACTGTACGCTTACATACACACACATGCACACAGAAAACCGATGCACACTGAAATCCAAATATGAACTCACAAACAAAAAAATCCTCATGCTTACAAACACGCACACTTGTCATTCCACACTGTTGACCACAGTGATTCCTTAAAAAACCTCAGACATATGCAAGCACACACACACACATAGGCACAGTCATATTGTATACACACATGCATACAAGGACATAAGTGAAGGCCTGCATTCTCACACTAAGCCTGCACATACAGACATATATACAAACACACACACACACACATCATGAACACACAGATGCAAGCAAACATGTACAAGGCCATACACAAACGTACTGACACGTACACACACCATCAAGCGTTCTCACGCCAGAGAACGCAATGTCACTCTCTCACTGTTGTGTCAACCTTTGTTTGTCTCTTCTTCTCCTCCTCTTATCATACT
Source organism: Siniperca scherzeri (assembly GCA_027580175.1). NCBI lineage: Eukaryota > Metazoa > Chordata > Actinopteri > Centrarchiformes > Sinipercidae > Siniperca > Siniperca scherzeri. The sequence goes on from CM050840.1 coordinate 17,899,170, forward strand.
TCTCTCTTGTCCTCCAACTGTGCATCCCTTCATCCCTGACCCTGTTATCTTCTGGAGCATCTCAAAGAGACGGGGAGAGGAGGGGGAGGAGGAGGGGAAAATCTGCGGTCTTCTTGTCTCTTCTCTTCCTCTCTTGCTCCTTTGCTCCTCACTTTCTCCTTTTTCCCTTCTCCCTGCCATCTTTCCCTCCTTTCTTTCTTTAATTCTGGCCATAACAAAACACTTTACACCTCTTTGACATTCAATTCTGCATGGCTACACACATGCATACAGTACATGTACACACAAATACACGACACACACAGGGAGCCCGTGTGACAAGCATATAAATGCAGAGCTTTGAACTGGATGATCTTCTATAGTTAGTGAGCTGTTTGAAGAGGCAAATCAGTGTATCTATGTGCACTGAGAGATAAAAACGAAAGCAGAAAAAGAGAGAAAAATAGAGAGACATGGAGAGAGCTCTCGAAAGCATAAGGAAAAGTCAGGTCTCTACATCACTGGTATTCCTCCTCTGCCCTTTTTCTTCCCCTCTCCATTTCACTATTCCTGTCTTTGCTTTCTTTTTGTACCGCAAGGTCATTAACTTACACTTGGGGGGTGGCAGTAAATTCAAGGACAGGGAAGAGAAAAAAAAACTGAGTTTGACTTGCTCTGGCATGGACATGAAGCAAGCAGCAAAGTGGTCTGTGGATAAAGAGATGCAGCAGAGGGAAATGAAAAACCGCAAGGCAGTGAGGAAATGGAAGTAATTTTTACATGTAACTCCCCATTAACTTAACAAAGCGACAAATTATTTTGTGTCATGAAATGTAGTTGTTCTTTTTGGGAAAATTCAAACTTTATCTTTAGAAAAAATCTCATTCAATTCTGGAGGGAAGTGATTTTATGATCACATTAAACTTTTGATGCAATTTAGTAGTGTGTTCTCATTCATGAAACTGACTGGAGGGGTAATGGGGTCACCTCAATAGAGTTCTGATCTAATAGCATCTTTTTAATTATTCTGATGGCATGAGTTTGTAGAAATATGTGACTGTTTTGAGATTACCACTGGCAACATGCCAAAATTGCAGATTTTTAAATTATGTTGGCTTTAAAGTTATAATCTTTCAGATTTTCAAGAAATCAAACCCCATTTTTAAGCAATAGCCGTTCAATCTATTTACATTCTGTAATTATCCCTCTATATACTAGGTTTCAGTGTTAGGGCGGAGTCTGCCATTTCCCCACTGGATTCAAATTGCCTTCATACCAAGCGGCAACCTCCAGGGCTGAAAAATGAAGTTAAGTTAAGTAAATTTAAATGCCAAAAACTACAGTTCCTCGAATGGCTCCAAAAGTGAGTCAGTCCCCGTAGAGCCCCATGTTAAAAAGCCCAACTTTCCAGCAGAAATAAACATGTTTACAGCCTGGCACAAAAAATCAGTTTTGGTCTTTATAGCTAATTTTCCTGTTCATGACAACTGTGCAGGGGTAAATTTCTGTATAACTTACACATTTAAATTATATTGAAGTTATCCATAATTCAGGGCTGGCCGCTTTGAGTGACAGGTGGGTGCTGTCACAGGTGGCTTGCCACTAGGTGGTTTCATCAGGCTTCATTTGGCTCACCTCAGCTCCACCTCTTTGCCCATTTTTAGATTAGCCGGAGTCAGGCACTGCCAAGATGGCGACGGCCGGAGCCACCGGAGCTGCCCACTTTGAGCTTTACAACGGCTCTTCAGAAACCTGACGTCACGGACACTACGTCCATGTTGTATACAGTCTATGCTTCACACACACACAAGGAACTCATATGAAACAATGCAGCATGTAATCCAGAATAACTGTTTGTAATTTTATCTCAATGCTATTAGCCTCACTGTTCACTCTTCCCAAGATATATCAGAGCTGTAATAAGTTACAATTAATGCAAATCAAATATTTCCCACTGCCACTGCTTCACATTAAAAGCATTGCACTGATGAAACATGGGGTGGCTTTTATTATGAAGCAGTCACAGGAAATGCAATGTATTTGTCACATGAATTAGCGCTGACTGCGGTCATTCATCAAAGAACGGTTATATCTGGCATTATTTGTCAGCAGATCAGCTCCAGATCCAGAGTAATGGAACATAAGCACCAGCCACAGCGAGCTGTGGGATGAAGAGTTGCAGGCGACTGTCTGCACATCTCCAATTTCACAGTAAGGTAACCAATTTTACTGTGGCCTGCTATTGTGTGGAAAACTACTTGCTCATGTGCAGCACAAAATTAGTATCAGGCTTAACATACAGTAGGGTTAGACTCTATGGTCTATGTTCTCTGTAAACAGAACATTAGTTTGCATTGAACAGTTGGTCACATCTGTCTGGATGCCTCTAGAAAATCAAAACACAGGTGGTTTGGCGGAGCATAAAAAGCTGCCAGTGTGTAATTGAACAGAACTGACACTTGAAAACCATGGCTGCACCAGGTAATTAAGTATGACATGCGTCAAATTTACTCTCAGTATGTTTCAGCCTTTCAGTCCTTCATTATTACTTTCATGCTTGACACATTGAATGTGCACAGAGGAAGAACTTTAAATCACTAAAATGAAGGACATCAGTGTTTCCCACAGGTTGAGGACTTGTTTGTGGTAGTCGAACCAGGCGCAAAATTGAACATCTAGTGCCGCAATAAAATGCACAAGCTAATAAACAATTTTACCTCAATGCGCCATTTAGGCAGAGATTTGCATTTTTTTATGTTACTGAAGTTGAAATATTTGCCAATGAATCCATTAATGAGCATAGTTAATGACTGTATTAGTAGTTATTTTTAATGTATCATAGTGATTACACAGAAAATTAGGGTGTTCAAATGTCTTGTTTTCCAAATAGCAAATACTTTGACAAAAGTATCTATCACAGCCAGAGAAACAGAGCTGATTCAAAGTACTGTAATCACACAGTCAGAATATCTCAACATATAGCGTATGTAGATCTGCAGTGACATTTTTAGCAAGCAATTACTCTCTGTATACCATTATTGAGTATATCTAAAAGAAACAGATAAACATGGCAGATTCACTCTGTCTTGTTGGAGATCATTTTATGAGAAACACCATCAGTGTAATAATCATAACGGCGGAGCTCGAACTGTAAAGGCAATTTAGAATCTTCATTTCCATTTAGCTCCTTATCAAACAGCACCCACACACACTCACACATACACACTCACACACACACTCTCACAGTAACACACACACACTCACACATACACAGTCACACACATTAAGAGCCTATTCAGAATGATTTGCCATTATGTTGTAATAGCAGATTACACAGTAACGGTAAAGGAATAAAACTGTCAGCATTATTCATTTACACATGCCTATGATGTGTACACACACAAACACACACACACAGAAGTCTAACAGTAGTCTTATGAATTACATACATGCAAGTTGAAACTGTCATATCCCTCCACACATGTACACATGCTAACACAAACAGACTATTTTGTGCACATACACAAGAAATATATTGTGTATTGCATACACCACATGCACGCACACACACACACATACATAAACATGAGAAACAACAGCAGATGGCTGTGTGAGCCTGAGGTTTTGTCCCTGCGACAGTTTGCTTGACATTCTGGACTCAATTGTCACTTAGACTTAGAAGAAGTTCTGCTCCCCATCTCGCAAAGACACATACACACACACCCATACTGTACACCCATACTGTACCACCCATACTGTACATGTACAATCACAGAAATACACACATGCACACACAATAAATGAGTGTGGACACAGATTTTGGAGGAAACAGTGTGCATGGTGCCTCAAAATTATGTTTTGGTGTTGCTGTTGTCAGTTCTGTAAAGCTGCTGTATATCAGGGTGAAAACATAAAATCCACTTAAGGCAGAAGAAAAGTTCCCCCTTAAATGCAAATGCATTTGAGGGTCATGCTTCACCATTAAGGATTAAATCTGATCATCTTAAAGACTAAAGAATGTATCCCTTGAAATGTTCTTCATTTAGCTTTGATTTTGGGCATTTTTATGAAATCGTTCTAACTCAAACATACAGAAGGTTAAAAAGGGCATGCAAATCTATCAGTCTATCTAGGTCATTCTCTCCATCACTTTCTAATGACAGGGGGAGATTGAGGGTGAGGTATACATCAGAGGAGGGAGAAAGAGAAAGACAGTGAGTTTGAGTGTGTGAGAGATAAGAGGGGAGGAGGGCCTTTGTGGATAGTGAAAGCCTGTGTGTGTGTGTACTTGTACTTCATACATAGTGAGGACTGGGACAAGTTTTTAACCTACAGAATGAGGACATTTTTGGAAAGTGAGGACATTTTGGCAGGCACTCACAACTTCAAAGGGCTGTTTGCAGGTTAAGACTTGGTTTTAGTGTAGAATTAGGTTTAGGTTAGGGTTAGGGTAAGGGTTGGGGTTAGGCATTTAGTTTTGATGGTTAAGGTAATGGTAAGAGGCTAGGGAATGATTCATGTCAGTGAGGGTCCTCACAAGTATAGAAGTACAAGGATGAGTGTGTGTGTGTCCATGGTTCACAGGGGCTACAAGGGTGATGAATTGCAGGTCATTTTCTATAGGCTGTGATTATATGAGACTTCATAAATGAATCTATTATGAGCAGCGCGCACAAACACACATACACACACACACACACACACAAAAAGGTGGTGATTTGTTAAGTAATAAGGAGGAAATGTCAATTCTACGCTCCACTCTACATGAAGACCTTCATGGGTCTTCTTCATCTGTATCAGTTATTAGTGGATTATGCAGTGCATTGCCACTGCATAATGGATGGCATGAGACTCTCGGTACACACACACACGCACACAAACAGAGGTAGAAACACATACTGACACGATAATAATGACATGACATGTTGCACCACCACACTTTCATTTAGAATAAAAAGTCACAGTAATATATAGAAAAGAGAACAAAAAGGTTGCATGATAGTTTGTTCAAAACAGAAATATTTGATCTGCTTAGAGACTTTCTACATGTGGTTGCAAACTTTGTAGAAGTTGAATAAACCATTTCAGTAAATAAAAAATGAATTCATTAATTGCCCAGCTCTTCAAGCTAATCACAGAGACAGAAATGATCTTCTTCCTCGTTGTCTTTCATGAAACACAGAACTATGATGATAATGAGATTTTGATGATTTTAAGATTGGAATGATGCATAATGCTTCACATGAAGGCTTTCATTTCAAAATGCAAAATCCATTTGGTAAATCAATGCTACTGGTTGTCAAATTTATAAGGTATTATCTCAAAAAATGATTCTCTTTGCACTATTGTTGTGTGCAGCAGTAAAGTACAGATTATAATGATTTTATTTTATACATATTAGTTCTCCCTTTGTCACTTGTATTGCTCACTTTTACTACAGTAATACGTTTCCAGCAGTGATGGGTGTCTCTAAAATGTGATATGCTGAATTTTGTTGCACATCACTTGTCGCAAAAATACTGGTTTGATGGTTTCACACCCAACTTGAAACTTGCTTTTGTGTTTGTGTGTGTGTAAAATACTAAAACAAAGAATTTGAGGTAGAGGACGGAGAGCAATAGAAAAAAAATCAAACAAAGACGTGGGAGAGAAACCTGTGCAGGAAGCAAGACAGAAAGTTACACCAGTTTTTGGCAGATGCTGTCATTAAAAAGGAATAATCCAACACGTCCAGCTGTGGAAGTGGAATGATTGTTCACAAAGAGAAGATGTGATTCCTTATTCATTTTACAAAGCAGCGTATTTTGTTAAAATCCCTCACTGGGACTTTCTTACAGACAGTAGACTTGTTTCAGCTGTATTTGGCCACGCCTTAGCCATGAGTCTGCACTGGTCGTAGATTTATTAAGCTCTTTCTTTCTCTTCTGAACAAGACATTATGGGTGGAGTTATTGCATAAGTTTCTGGCTTCTTTGGGCTACATTTGTGTGTATGAATATGTGTGTACATACATCTTTGGCTACTTTAGGCAACAGAGTGTATGTGCATGTGTGCACATGTGGTATTTGTAAATGTAAGCATGTAGTATGTCCGATGTACTGTATGTATGTAAGTCTCTAGCTTCTTTGGCAAGTGCGTGTGTGTATTTCATACACACATGCATCTGGCAGGGGCTACACTGTGGGCAATTATAGAGCAGGACTGTGGAAGGGTCACAGAGAATAACATCACACTCCCTCATTAACATTTCATAATGTACCGAGCATTAGCTGTTTGGATGGAAGACAGCCCACAACTGTCTGGTTGTATAATGTCACAGAGTTAACGTGGAGTTTCAAGATGAATTATGAACTAGCTTTAAAAGTAAGTTTATAGCAGCCTCAATGGGTTTATTTGTATTGTTAAATACAATTTAACAATAGAACCGGCTGCACTCTGCCTCACCAAATATTAATATGTTTCTAATTATATTATGTATTGACCAATATGTGGAAATATATTTATGAAAACTGCGTAAAAGGAACAATGTTTCTCTTGTATTACAATGTGTAGTTATAGCAATCTACTTGTATTTGCTTATTCCATTTATTTATTTATTAAATTTATATTACTGAGAAGATATAATTTAATATATCTTAATTTATCTTCTCTGCATTCACACAGAGCTCATGAGCATTAATAATGAATAACAGAAAGCAGGTTAATATATTTGTTAAACGTGTTTGCACCAGAGTTCGATCCTGTCATTCAACAATCCTATCAAAATGGAAATGAATTGTAGTTACCTGGACCACCTCTAGTTCTGTAGGTGCATAACCCTATGGAGACCTTAAAAACGTGACAAATTACACTCTAATTGCCTATTTGAAATTCCAGTTTGAAGTGCAGATCAACTAAATGTTTTACTGGTAGGAAAATTTAGCTATAAACAAAATGTTAATGTATCAGTCCCAAAAGCAAAGCAAGTTGACTCCAGAGTTTAATGTGTCCAAATTACTGACCTAGAGCTTACTGGTTGCTCAATCATCACGCTGCCCTTCAGATTCAAATGTATGACTGTAAGAGAATCCAGTGGGCTTTTTCACTACTCACTTTGGCTATGAAATCAGAGTGTGTGTGTGAGAGAGAGCAAGTTAGAGATTGAGAGAGACAGCAAGAGGGAAGAGGAAGAGTGTGTTAATTAACTAGTGCTGACATCTGAAAGCTTTTTCCTATTAGGATCTGATTAGGGGAGAAAGCAGGAATTACAGGTGTTATGAGAGAGAGTTAGAAAGTGGAGAAAATTGTGGGAGAGATTGTAAAAAGGGAACAAGGAGATGGGAGAAAATAGGGAGCAAGATAGAGGAAGATGAAAGGAACAATCTCCACTCTGTTTCCAGGTTTAGAACAGGAATATTTCCCCAGGGGTCCGAGCGACACAGGGCTTTTGCCCTTCAGCACACAGTGAAGGTAACTGTCAAACTGGACCTTATTTAACCCCCACCACCACCACACACAGATAGTCAAGGGCTGGGCAACAAGTCAGTATTATCGTTTATTTGCTTTCATTGGAATTTTAAGATGTAATGATATTAAAAACAAATGTTTTCATGATGTTTAGCTATAAATATGTGAAATGTTTTGTATGATGTAAAATAATTCATTGACCATCAATTTGATAATTAAAAGTGGGATTTTTATATATATATCTATATATATATCTATATCTATATCTATATATCTATATATATATCTATATATATATCTATATATATATATCTATATATATATCTATATATATATCTCTATATATATATCTATATATATATATATCTATATATCTATATATATATATATATATATATATATATATATATATATATATATATATATATCTCTATCTATCTATATCTCTATCTATCTATCTATCTCAAGTTTGGAGTCACCTGTTTTATTGATGTTTTTCTTCTTTCCTACAATAATGGCTAATAACAGTATAATTATTCACCAAATGTATTATTTACATTTGAATAAGTTTTAGAATAAATGATTAAAACTTCCATTTAGTCGATGTCTCCACAGTGTTGCATGACAGGGGAGAATACTGTTGTAACCATTTCCCCCCCAAAATTCTCTTATTTTTTTTTATTTATTTGTTTTCCAGTCCAGAAAAGCGTAAGTGACAGATCATTTTTGAACCACATCTGTGCTTGCAATTGGGCTCTAAATATTTTGGGAAACTGTTTTTCTTTGGGCCCTCTGCAGTCTACTCATGGTTGGATTGAATAGGTTTACTGCTACTCCGTGATCCAATTCCAGTAGTGCTAACCCAAGAGTAACCTACTATTTCTATTTTGAAGTTTTAAGAATAGCTTTGCTAAAGCAACACACCTGTTAATACCAGCTTGTTAGAGGCATTATTGTACACTGAAACATGTTCCTATTTAAATCTACACAGATTTTAATGCTACACTAAACAAATACAACTGGGGCTAATGGGAATGGCATTAGTTTTGCAGGTATTTGGTCATAAATCAAAGTACTGGGCAAATAAAGATTTTGACCTGATGATGGTGCTAAATGAAATGTGATCATCAAGTCATTAAGAATCATCATCAGAGGTACATGAATTTGTGTACCAAATTTCATGGCAATCCAGCCAATTGTTACAGACAGAGCAGGCCGGAGACACCAGAATGAGACAGGATGCTTTATTAGAACACGAGGTTAACAGGCAAAGAGGGAATGCTAACAATACCTTCCCTTGGTTAGCCGAACTGGAGCGTAGGGACTGCTGAGACATCCACAGAAGACTGGAGATCTGTGGCAGTGGAGATGTACACAAGAGACCGGAGATACACGGAGCAGGGATTGGGAGTTCAGGAGCCAAGAAGATGTCTTGATGAAGCGAGGTATGAGGACTGTCAGAATGAGAACCGTACTGTCGTTTGGGTTGGCTAGTGATATCTGTCCTTTCTTTGAACTAGACCAGACACAGACTGAGGAAATGGATGGTGTTTTATAGGGGAGTGGAGTGCTGATTAAGTGCAGGTGTGTGATAGGTAACAGGTGTTTTGGATTAGTACTCAGGTGAGGGAGTGCGATGTGTATGTGGTGTTGGGGAGCCTAGCGTGTCTGTGACACCAATAGTTGTCGAGACATTTCACTAACTGTCTAAAAATGTCAATCTCATGGTGGCAGTGGAGGAAAAGTCAAGGAATCACCAAAAGTCCTCTGGGGTCCATGAATGACTGTACATAAGTTCATAGCAATCCATCCAATAGTTGTCGAGACATTTCAGTCTGGACCAAAGTGGTGGAACAACCTGACAAACATTGCTATAAATTCAGTCATGGGTAAAATGTCTTCACATGTCAGTTATAACAACTCTTAACATATATGTGCAGTTAAAATACAATACAAACACTAACACATACATTTATTCAGGAGCAAATTTACATTTCTTTGACTGTCACAAAAAATATTATCAGGTTTCAATGACTAATTCTTGCTCCCACTGGTTGCATGCTATGATAAGCTAAGTATTGTAGTTTTAAACATTGAATAAAAGAATGCATAGCTCAACAGGAGGAGTTGAACTGAGGTGAATTGCATTCAGCAGAGCTGAACAGAGAGAATTATTGGTGCTTGTAAACCATTGTCTGGAGAGACTAATCTGTCACTTCTTTCAGATACACTGGACTCAACGGACGCAATATAGGAATATTGAAAACCAGGCAATAATGCACGTACACGCACAAACCTTTTGTATGTCATACACACATAAACACACACACAAACCTATCCTCACTGATTTATGCACAGATGCACTCACACAAGACAACATCTTATACTGGAGGCCCTCTTCAAAAACACCTGAAGTGATTTGTGGTTGTTTTATAGAGCCGTGGTAGCAGATTGCTCTGATGTAGGGCTCATTCATCAATGTCAACACACACTCTCACACACAGAGTAGACATGCATACAAACATAACCACACATACTCACAAACACACATGGACAAGTGAAACAGTCCAGTCACCAGTCACACCACTGAAATAGTCTAAATCAGCTACTTTTGCTGTGTTACGTATTCGCTAATGAGTGAATACAACAAATACAGTATAGCCCCTTTTAAATTAGCTGAATTGATTGTATGATTGTTAATAATGGATTGTAGTTAGATGTAACTGCCAGTGATGGTGGCTTCGATGTTGACATTTCCTGTAGTTCTTTTTATCAAGTGGGAGATAACATAGCTGTTAGAAATTCCCGATATCTCAGACTAGAATAATAACTAGGAGGCTGATGTGAACTGTTTTTCTGAATCAGCTGCTATTAATTGTGGTCCAAATGATATGACATAACTTTAAGCAAGGGAAGACAAGGGGAAAAGAGACACAACTCTTACTCAGAATGTAACATCTTTTATGGATGCATTGTATCCCAGTCTAACAAGATGGGCTACTGCTGGTTGAGAAATCATAATACCATATAACCTTTTACAATGGATTTCTAATTTCATTTAATTTGATTTAATCTTAATGTTTTTTCTGCAATCTAACTCCATTGTAGCTACACTGGAGATATCTAAATTTGTGATATACTGTATGATGGACTATGAAAGACAAAAAAATGGGTTCAGAAATATGACGTAATGAACCTGAAATTTCTTCCTACTTTTTAGCGAGGTTAGTTATGATAATTTTAATGTACTGACACAATGATTATTAGGGGCCAGCAAGACTGAGATTACATGTTCAAAAGAATAACATACGGTAGCTCATTAAGATGGAGGATGACTGGAGGACTTTTAACCATTTTTATGCAGTATTTTAGTTTATTAATTTGTTTGTGAGACAGCAGACGTTCAGCTTGTATTTTATCTCAATTTTCAAAAGAGAGGAGTAACTACTTAAGCCTCACAGCATTGTATGACTTTGTATTAATTTAGAAATAGCATTTCCTTTGACAAATTAACTGGCTGACAGGGGGTCTGTTGTATGATGACACCAATAGAAAACAGACTAATGGTTCCCAGTTAGCGTGAGTTTGAACTGTGAGGGCAGAGCCATTCTTTGATGCTAACTAGGAAATGCAGTGAGAGATGCTGTGAGAGCAACCACCTGTTCCAGCATATGTTAGCGCCATAGCCATATTAGCTCACAATGTGTGTGTACATACATTCTTGTTTCACATGTTTGTTTGTGTTTGTCACAGAGACGAAGATGGAGCTAGAGAGGTCTAGCTTCCTCTTGCTTTCAGTTCAGTCAGATTAGGAAATATAATTTGACTTTTGTTAGCACATCGCTCCTGTTAAGAAATACTTGAGAGTGAATACTCATTAGCAAATAAACAGTCATTTCAAAATTTACATTTGGACCTGATTGGATTATAAGTGAATCGACCGCAATGTGTGTGTGTGTATGTCCGTGTGTGTGTTTAGTAGATAATAGAGTACCAGAGAGACTCTGCCTCTGCTCTGATCCTCCCATCACATAATCTCTATTGACTGCAGAACATCATCATGCGCACTTGTGCATACGAGTTTGTGTACAGTACGCATGTACGTATGCATGTTTGTTTTGTTTACTTTCTCCCAGTGTCTTTAGGCAGAGCCAAACACAACACTTCCTCTCTCACTTGCATACAAGCGCGCGCACACACACACACACACGATCATCGCCACTGATTTGGTGTGACAGAGCTGTAATTTTAGCTGTGCTGACTCTCTGGGCTTCTTCTCTCTCTCCCCCTTCCTCCCTCCCACCCAGCCCTTTGGCTTGCGATCACAGAGTGGTGTACATCAACCGCTGCCTCCAGCGATGTCTGTTTGTGTGTGTGTGTGTGTGTGTGTGTGTGTTTGCCATTTTACCATGCAGTTTCTCCCAGGGTTAGGTCATAGAGTCAAACTAAGGATAAGACTCCTTCACTAATACATTCCAAAATCTCTTCACAACACACACAGACCTGAACATTGCACCAGTGCTGTGTGGACACCACATTCAAATCCCTCTTTACACAGCTGCACTCTCTAGATATGTTCTCTTGGGTTTTTTCCACCATTTATATTTGAATTGAGATTTCCACCCAACTTTTAGTCTTTCTACTGCAATGAGAAACAGTGTATCTCATAATACAATCATTTTTCTTATATGCCTTGTAGGGATGTATAATTATTGATTATTTCTGTGCTTGTGTTGTGTAGCCACACAAGTCCATGCTAAGACACTTGAAATGAAGCTGCCATACTGTTGTCAAACTATGCAAATAATGCATTGTCAATAAAACATTTTTTTTACTGAGTAAGTGACAAAGAAAGAAGGCAATAATATATAACAGAATATTCACTACACCACTGTCAGATGTTTACTTTTATTTCTTAACAAATCACAAATACCCTCTGACATCAAGAAGACCGAAATGAGACCATTTAATTTTAAATTAATACCAAATTTACTGTTAACAGTGTTGTTGACATAAATCTGTTGTAAGTGTGATGTTGATTTCTTCAGTGAAGTGTTTTCTTTCACTTGTGAAAAGGATATAGGCAGTGATTTTTTTCAGTCAGAATTTCACTCATCTCATTAATTGCAGTTACAACAAACTCACTGTGAAATACAATGACAAGGTTGTGCCATACTTGGTGATTATGTGGTTTGTTTAGCATTAGTATGGTGTGCTAAGGCTTCAAAATGAATCTGTTCATGATCATTGGTAATAATATGCTACACATAAAACGGAAAATAGGATTTTGATGTTATTTTCACTAACATTTTTTACTAACATTTAAAGCTCTATTTTACCAGCTTATCAACTGAATCTCAAAATTATCCTTTCAACGCTGTACACTAATTATAGCCTCCACTCCCCATTGTTTTACCATTATTTTTATGTGATGATATAGTTTAAACAAGCCATTCTTTTCAGAATCAATTCCTCCAGTTCAGGACTGAATAAAGTTCATATCCTGTAAAGTATGGTCATTAATTATGGTATACTTATGAAGTGGACAGGGAAAGCAGCCAGCCAACAGGGGAGGTGGCTCATGGATAATGTCATTATTTTGTTAATAAGCCACAAACAACCTGTTTCATTAGTGGAGCATGTGGAGCCCTGACAGCCAATTGGCACAAACCAATTTGTCACAAAAGTCAGAAAAACACCCCCTTTAAACATCAGAAAAATTACCAGGACACATGTCAAGGTTTTGTGAAAAGGTGTAAAGGTGTTGTCTTTCATCTAAAGCTATGTTCTTCTAATTGGGTATGATATTGTTTTGTTTTTTTTTTCAAATGGAGGGTTTGGTCTAAAGAAAGAGATCTTAGAGAGGTTTATCATTGCTTCTGTACACTATAAATAATTAAATGGTATTTATATGCCACAAGTAAATCTCAACCTTGGGATTGTACGGTTCCATCTTATATTTTGGTCAAAGCCCAGTTGTCTATGTAATATAGCAGTAGGTATGGTAGAGGTTCAGTGAAAAACAAATGTCTTTGCTTGTTCACTGCGTGTAAAGTGTGCAACAGAAGTGGTATATTCATTCATATTTTGGCTAAACAATGCATGTTTCGTATATATACAGGGTGCCAAAGGACAGCAGAGGTGGTAATAACACTCTGAAAATGTAAATACTGTAACTGTTTTTGAAATATTGAATCTGAGCAATACATCTGACTTTAATGATTAACTTAAAATTAGCTGTGCATGTGCTCTTTCATGAGCAGAGAGCAGGAAAGAGGAAGAGTAGCAACAGGTAACGTTACTGATGTTTCTCGTTAAAATCCTGACACCTCAGGCCTTATAGATGTAATGTTAGTGTAAATGTGTGTTCTGTGTGTCTGCGTGTGTGTGTGTGTGTACATGCTTGTGTACCTTTGCAGTCCCTGTTAAGGCTACACCGTCATCTGTGTGTCACTAAATAATGACTCTGTCTGCGCTGCGTGCCCTCTGGGCCCTCCTGTCTGCCCACAAATACGTGCAAACACACACACACACACACCACTCTTGCTGGCCATGGCTGGCTGATTCTTAAATGTCAGATGACTTCACTCCTGGAACAACATTTATTGAGCCCAGTTTCTTTTCTCTCTCTCTCTCTCTCTCTCTCTCTCTCTCTCTCTCTCTCTCTCTCTCTCTGTCTGTCTGTGGTAAGTTGCTAAAAGAATTTAAAGTAATCAATCAGTCAAAACCTACTGTAATCTTCAGTTTGTTTGAATGATGACACTGCAGTCTGCAGCTGTATCATATTACTCCTTACAAGCATGCATACTTATTTTCTTCTCCAGTAGCGCCCTTCATCACAATTACACACATTCACACCTGGGACATGATGGTGAACTCCGTTACCTAAAGGGCTAAAGCCAGCACCGTCCTCATTCACCTTCCACACCCACAGTCTCCCAGCTGCTGCGAGATAACATTATGGTCACTAGATTGCTTTCTTTATAGAGCCTCTCAGCTACTGCTGTACCTCATGCTCTGCAGAGTCAGACTGTTGATAAATTTCATATTAAAGCTGCACTGGGACACTTCACATCTTGGTGCAGCACACCTGACACACTGGAAAAGAAGAAACAGTCAAGAACTGAGGAGAATTCAGCAAAAGTCAACAAAATGCCAACATTTAATAGAATATAATTATTCAGCATGTCTAATTTCAGAGTTCTAGTTATGTTGTGAAACACTTAGAAATGACCTTCCATTTCAAGGAGGTCTCTATGTGTTTTCTGTGTGCGTCTTTTACTGAACTGTTTCCTTCCACCAACACATACACGGGCATTCCTGCACACACACACAGTTATTAATAATAATAATCATTCTTGTTATGCTTGCGGGTAAACTTATTTCCATCTTAAACAGGATGGATGAAAGGAGGGGAGGAAAGATGGATCGAGTGAAAGAAAGACAGATGAAGAGAGAGAGGTACATGTAGCAGTGAGTGAAAGAGAGTAGAAGGAGTGTACATAGTTTTCTACCTCCTTTCAGGAGCAAAATTGAATTACTTAATTAAATGAAACTAAATGAGACAGAGCAAAGCAATAGAAAGGGTAATCATGGACAGGATCACACAAACTAAACTGGACAACATGGCCAGAGAGACACAGAACCAAGCCAGACTAAATTGTAGGCAATATAATATTAAACTTTCTATTTCTGTTACATTTGACATTAGACCAAATCTAAACTGCTGCAGTGAATTAAAACCAGCATATTGCTTCACTGCTTTTAGATCTAAAGTAAATATTTCATACTCCCTAAACCATCCCAAGATGTACACTAAGCATCAGCCTCAGCTAGCTGACAGACAGGCCGTATGCAGCTCAGGTTGGAGCAAGTGTTTCCAGAGAGGTTAGAAAGTATTGATTTGGTTTCCTTATATAAAAAAAATGTAATATTTATTTACACATACATGTTGTTGCTGTAGAAAAAAAAACAAGCCAAGGAAAAGTAGAGGGCTCACAAACCCATGCTAGCTCATTCATAGTTTAACATGGATTTTAATGATTCAAATATAATTGAGAGAAATAAAATGAAATGAAACAAAATAAATAAAATAAACTGACTGGACCCTTTGGGGGCTGACTCACTATAGACGTCAGTTGAAACTAGCCGAGCCCCATTAACATTTTAGTGGCCTAAATATATTACAGTTTTTTCCAGTTGCTAACAAGCATTGTTCAATACTGAAACCACATTTTCAAAACTCTTCACACAGTCAGCGAAACAGAAGTCAATGCAGACCAAACTGGGAACCATTTTGCATTGCTTTCAGACAAAATGCATTCAGTGACCACACTTTTCAAAATTCAGGAACTCTTTTCCCATTCGTACTCCACAATGCAAAATACTGTGTATTTTCAGCACATTTTTCTAATGCTAACACACTGCATTCAAAATGATTACAAACACATTCAAAACAGAATGATGGCAAATTCCAAGCATTTATGCAGTAATTATTTTAAAATACTGAAAGTATACTAAAATACTGATGAATGCAGGATGTGGAGACATTTCTCCTGAAGGCTGCCAAGGATGGATCAGACATCCCAGGAGGAACTTTCGGAGATGCCAGAGACGACATCAGATGTGATGTTGATGAGAACAGAGAGAGCAGACTAGAACCATCACTGTAATTTACTATAATGAACAACTACACATGTTGTTACAGTAATGTGTAGGAAGTATTTTATTTATTCTTTTTTTATTATCATTGCAGCCCTGGAGTTTTTCCCCTCTTTTTTCACCTTTTGGTTTTAATTTTCAAGTATTATATTCATATAAAAAAAATTAAATTTTTATTAATTTCTGATTCATTCGTGTTACAAATGCTTTCAATAAAGTGAAATTGTGTTACAGTATTTATGTGGAAAATCACTGAAACTTTAAAAAAGAAAAGTTCATCAATCATGTAATGCTCCCTGTTGTTAGTGTTTTTTAGGTGAATGAAATGTGTGTTTTCTGAATGAGAATTGTTGCCAGTGTTATGTTGGTCTGAGTGAGTTTTGTAGGTGAGATTAGCTGTTTGGCCAACATTCATGCTGGTAATGCAGACTGTGTGAAGAGTTTTGAAAATGTGGTTTCAGTATTGAACAATGCTTGTTAGCAACTGGAAAAAACTGTAATAATGATTATCAAATAAATATCCATATCAAACATGATATGTTCATAAGTGATTCATCCTATATCCAGTTAAGGAACGCTTTTATATTTGTTGTCATAAACAGCTTGTGTGTGGAACATCTTTTGTGAGAAAAGTCATGTCCAGACAGAGAAAAGAAAGTCAACTACAGAAGGCTCAAACGTCATCAAATGGAAATCTTAAAAACTTAAACTGCAGTGGAGAAACACCACAACCATGAACTCTGAGCAAACCAACCAACATCGTCTTGCAGATCAACACATTAACATGTTTGCACTTTAACACTTGTCTGTGCATGTATCACATGTGTGTGTGTGTGTGTGTGTGTGTGTGTGTGTGTGTGTGTGTGTGTGTGTGTGTGTGTGTGTGTGTGTGTGTGTGTGAATGTGAGAGAGTTAGAGTGTGTGTGTGCGTGTGTGTGTGTGTGTGAATGTGTGAGAGAGTTAGAGTGTGTGTGTGTGTGTGTGTGTGTGTGTGTGTGTGTGTGTGTGTGTGTGTGTGTGTGTGGTAGTGTTAAATGTCATTCTTCTGTCTGGGCCGCCTCGGGTCATTACAACATCACACCGGAGGACAAGACTGGAGTAAAACTGACAAATGAACCTGTCACACACACGCACACACACACACACACACACACACACAGATGGCGGGACAGTCTCGTACGTCAGCGACCTGATGGAAATCTGGCCTGGGCTAACCAGCTGGAAAAGTGACCCTCTGGTTAATGGAGTGGCCAAGGGAATGAGAGGATGAGAGGGAGAGAGGTAGAAGATGAGTGAGCGAAAGTTGCAGAGGCGAGTGAGGGAAAGTGTGTGTGTGTATGTGTGTGTGTGTGTGTGTGTGTGTGTGTGTGTGTGTGTAAGAGAGAGAGGGGAGAAATTTAGAGCAGGTAGAGGATTATCGGAAGACGAATACAGTGAAAGTGACATAATTCTGGTTTATTACTTGGGTCTTAGTTTTGTTAGTTATTATTATTAGTTATGATAAATTTATTCTCATCAAAATAATTGCTGAAATCGAACAAAAACTGCCACGCTAAAACAAAATTTGAAGGAACAAGAAACACAATTGGTTCAGATGATCTGATGTTTTGAACAAGTCAACACTGTATCCAGATTTTCTAAACCACTTTTGTTTGGTGGTAAAAGTGAGCGCACCTGAAATGTCGGTAACAATCCCTCATTGCACAGAATTATTGTATGCGCACACAACTATGGCAAGTAGGTCAAACGTCAACCTGGATGTTGGCCCCCAAGTTAGTCAAATAATATTCAAGTTTAAAATCCTTCTAACCGTCTGACTATTTGTGTTTCTTGCCCTGTCAGACATCTTTTTAGCGATGCCATCACGTTCCCAGACGTAAGCAATTAAGGAATGGTGGCAAAACCTATGAGAAAAAAAGATTCAACTTATTATAAACAGTAATTGGCCATATACCTACCCAAATTCAGCCTACCGCTTACCTGCTGTTAATGCATGAAATACTGTTTAACAACCAATTAATTGCCGTCTTTGTCTGTATAATTAATTTTGTGTGTGACGGGCAGAAAGAGAGAGGAAGAGAAGAGGAATCTGTTAGCCTTCATTTCATACAGCAGTAATTATGAGACTGTCTTCCAACAGCCGAGCATGAAATCATGTCATCTGGTCTTATCGGACAGAAAGAGAGAGAGAGATGGAAAGAAAGACAGAAAAAGGACAGGGAGGAGAATGATGGAAAAAGGAAGAGAGGGAGGAAGAAACTGACAGATTAGAAAAAATTGAGACTATAGATAGATGGTCCTTGTCATGAGCTCTGTCTTTCTCTCCAATTAGGGAAACTTTGACTGGCTGTTCACACTACTGAGGGATATACACACATTTATATATACTGTACATGGTTTACTGTGTTAAACACATGCTGACACCTCAGCAGCAACTTATTAAAATAGACTCCGTTGTCAATTCATTCATGTGAAGGCTGACAAGACTTTTTATTATATTTTTTCCAAATTGTAACCCGTGCAATATCTACATCCACATCACGAAGTAATGCAACCGACCAATTTACCTGTGTTATCTTTCTGAACATTTGTCAGCGTCTGATAAGTCTGATAAGTGTGTGCTCATGTATGTGTGTGTTATTTTACCAGCTTGTCTATGAGCCAATGTTGGTAGGTAGCACAATATGAGTGAATCTCAGGGTTATACACTGTGCATACAGTGCATGTAACTTTGTATATGTGTGTATGGGATGAAGCAAGGGCACTGGTGCAACAGGAGCGAGAGAAAGAAGTAAAGTAAAGAAGGGAAAGGTGAAATGTCTGTCTTGTCAGCACTCTGCCTGCCATCAGCCATCAGCTCAGTTCACCTTGGACACAAAAAAAACACACACACACACTTTAACAGGTCACTGTAGCTCAGGTAAAGCAACAGCCACAGACTTACTGCTCTCTGGTCACACAGCAAATCTGTCACTACAGATACAAACACACACACACACTCACATTCATACATACATACATTTGAGCAGAGAATGTGAATAGAGTGATGTATAATTAATTTGTTTATCTAAAACCTGTAGTAAAAATCCTATTCCTCTGACAGAGTCCCAGTAAAGCAGTCCGAGGTGTTTACCTCTGCACCCAAGGTCAGACTTTTTCAATGAGTTATTTTGCCGTGTGGTAGATTCTATCGACAGCAGGGGAGAAAAATAGTCTCAATATGGGCAGTGACAGTGTATCCCCAGGGCAGCTGAGCTTGGAGGTAAATTGCGCTTCATCTCCTGTGGAGCTGTGTGTGCAAAAACTTCTGTCAAAGTCATTTTCAGACAAACGAAAATTTACATCAGAATCAACCACCACTTTCAGTAAAACATGACATTCTGAGCGAATCCATTTAGATATAAATCTAGTGCTATTTTTCCACACAGCATGTCATTTTTCTTTTCAGACTTTTTAAATCAAGGTGGATTGACTGAACATGGTCTTTATCAGTCAGCTACTTCATACAGGTACATACATTCTTACCTTGGTGCTGCTGAATAAAAACTTCTCTTGTTACCCATTAATCTGCATACAATGCAATACTGCACTTACATTAATTTTGTTAAAGCATTGGGTTTGACATTTTTGGGAAATTCTCTTACTGAGGCTACTGTCAGCAGCGGCTTAGCTTAGCGTAGGACAAAGACTAGAAACAGGGGGGAAAAAGCTAGCCTGGCTCTGTCCAAAGCTAACTAGCACCTCTAAAGCTCAGTAGTGCCGTACCGTTTTATGGGGGGTTATGTGCTTATTTCTTTAGCAGTAACTTCATAGAGTCTCCACTGGTTGCCTGGCAACTGCCTGGCAAGAAATAGTCCAGCACACAACCCCGCACAAAATAAGGAATTGTTGTTTTTGCACTTAGATTTTTGTACAGATTAAACAAACGAGATGTGACATGTTAATTAGTGAGATTTAGAGGTGCTGGTTCGCAGATTACCTTTTATTACCTTCTTTGGCTTAATATCTATTACAGAAAATTATTCCCAGGCTGCCTTTAAGTCAGATGGGAAGTATCAAAATTAGAAGCAGAGTGTACACTATTGAGCCAAACCAATTCTGACTCAGAATGTAATGCTGTGACTAGGGGTGTGTTTCTGTACTGCTCGGCCCAGTACACAAAATATTTGGTTCGATATTTGATTATACACAAATTAAGTGCATTATGACAGGCCTGAGCTACAACAGAGAGAAAAAAAGCACACTTTTTAGTACTAAGAACCAAATGCCCCAAAAAGTCAATGTACAATAAACAGTGCACAGTGATCCACAGGGAACCCTTTTGGGTTGTCCCAAGAGATGCATTTTATGCTGTTTTCTTCAAAAATGCTGCCCCCTGGGTATTGTGTGCCGCTTGTGTTCCAGGATCAACGTCCATTTGTCTAAATCCAGCGTTTGCAACACTATTATGTATGAGTGCATATCCTTATAAATAAAACAGCTTATTGCTTCAGTTACAGCCTTCAACAAGGATGAGTAAGGAAGTCTGCAAACATAGAAACACATCATTTTTGGCATGTAGATTTTCCAGGCATACACAAAACCTTGCCCTTGTACACACTCACTTTCTACTACACAAGCAATTTCAATCACATGCATGATCGACAGCCACTAGCTAATGTTTAAACATTATTTTCTCAGTGGCCCAATAGTAGATCATCCCCAAGCCCCGCGGGAGCACTGATTGGTGCATTTAATGCATGAGATGCAGGGCTTCAGCTCGCCTCACCACATCTGAAATCGAAGAAGTGCGATGGATTTATCATGAACAGCTGAGAGAAAGAGAGTTAAGATACTGATACAGATAATCTAGATAATATGAAAAGATAGAGAGATGGATTAACATGCTTGATAGTGGTCTTTTTCACAGGTAAAAAACAGAGATAAAGAGACAAAGAGAAAGTTGGTGCGAGAATGAGAGATACAGAGTGAGAAATAGAGATTAATAGAACCTGAAACAAACAAAAAGACAACCAGCTCCCAGCAGAAAAAAACATTCATATGGAGAGAGATTTTTCTCCGCAGAAGCTGGATGGGTCACATTTAATTTAATGTTCAGTGCATTTTGACCTTTTTCGCCATCGCCTCCAATTTCTGCTTTCTCTTTCTCTGCGTCCCTCCTTGTCTGTATCTTCTTCTCACTCTCCGTCAAACACACAGCTACTCACAAAATGAGTGATGGAACGAAGGACAAGAAGGCATACGGTACAGAGAAAAGAAAAGTCAGGGCAGATGGGAAGGAGGGAATGAGGAAAGAGGGAGGGCTATAGAGCCAGTACCATGTCTTTTTTTGGGGACAGGGCAGTGAGTGTAAATAGGTGGTCATTGTGAACGCAGCTTGGACCACGCACACACCTAAATACTATTCTTACATACACACACACACGCACTGCAGCAGACGGAGGTTATGGGTGAGGCACTGTACATGATGTGACCTAGATGGTGGAAACTAGGTTATAAAGAACGGGGAGGGGAAAGAACACACACACACACACACACACACAGTGTAATGCAGTTGGTCCACGGCCTGACATACAGAATGCAGGTTGGTGTGTTTTTCCCACCACGTGAGCATCATGTGGCTAGTTCTCTGTGAGAAATCATTTATATTACAGGGTTATGCAGGGTAACAAGGCTTACTTGTAACATTTATATTCTAAAATGTGATTTTTTTAGATTACTTTTCTGTCAACTTACTAATCAGCTTGTGAAAACAATTGTATAATTCCTTCTGTGGTTCTGGAAAGTTTAAAACAAACCCTGATGATGCCACTGTGATGTCATCAGGGTTAACTTGGCTTGATGTTGAGGGTTACAAATTTTACCAGAAAGCTTTTGTTACAAAGTGGAGGTGTGGGGTTTAAAGAAGTGGGCATTTAGGAGGAAGAGGGGTCCTAATGAAAGATGCTGTCCAGTTGCACTGTGGGAATAGAGAGGCGAAGTCCCTCCCCTTCCGGTGTCCCCCATGGGAACCTTAGTCAAAGGCGAGAGACTAAAATTTTTTTGATCCTGTTTGAATTGTGCCATGAATTACAAATATGATGCTTGTCAATTTAAAATTTCAATTGCGAAAGACCGAAATAAGGTCCCATGGTGGTCCACCAGAAAGGGTGGGACTTTGCCTTCCTTGTAGGATCCAGCAGTTCTGGAGCTTGAGCCACACTATGGACTGAAAGTGAGGATATCTCTGCCTTTTTGGCAGTATGTTGTGTGAGACACTTGAGAAAAGTTGTACAGATCTGTAGTTAGCAGGAAATTCTCCGCCTATCCTTAAGATGTGGAAAAGCTAAATGCTTCCGCATGTCCTGCAGTCTTTATAGTTCTCTGATCCTTTTCTCTGCATACCTGGCTGTCAGGTTGACTCGGTCCCCTGTCCTACCGGATGGCCCACTGTTGATTTGTCAGTCTAGCTGTGCATTTGGCTGATGAGCCGTTTGCCTTTCGGCTGCCAGTTTGCCTGTCTAGATCGTTATCTTGGTTTTCACTGATTCTCTCTTCCTAAAAATCTCACACACACATACACATACTCACTCGTACTTGTTTTTTTATTTAGTCTCAATCACTCTGGTTGAACAGCCGACCTTGAAGAAGCCCTTTGATTTTGACCACGGCAGTAATTCTGCTCCGCTGGGGACTTTGA
Source organism: Siniperca scherzeri (assembly GCA_027580175.1). Lineage (NCBI taxonomy): Eukaryota > Metazoa > Chordata > Actinopteri > Centrarchiformes > Sinipercidae > Siniperca > Siniperca scherzeri. The sequence continues at coordinate 17,921,935 of CM050840.1, forward strand.
TTCAGAGGGCTTTTTTGTCCCCCCTCTGATGCACTGTATTCACTCTTTCCTCCCTCACTGCAATGCTTCCCTCCTCCTTTTCAAAGAAACAGTGACACAAACTGCCATCTAGTGCTCAAAATGCAGTACTGCACCCCTGCTCTCTCTACTCCTCAACTCCTCAAACCAGTAAACAGTTCACGTTTTGGGAAAAAGGTTGCAGGCCATTTAAAATGCTTCATGGTTGTTGCGTTTCATTCTGCTTCATGCAGCATGCATTTTCATAGATAATGAAGCTTGGGTGGAAACCTGCTGAACAATTTAGTTGACACTTCTATTCAAATCAGCTTACTGTGCCTTAAACATAATGTACAGTGAAATCAAATACCCCTCGTTATCTATTCACACTAGTGTGCAAGAGATGTCACCAAGTGCTCAGTATTTTAAGTTGTTTTCTGTAGAAGACTTGGTTTTCATAGTCACCAAAGAGAGCAGTTATTTGCAACAAAAGCAAACTCGCTTGAACTCAAACCACATGTTGCCACGAAAAAAAAACATGTAGTCTTTTCTGTCACTATTAACCAAATGCTTTTAAGTGATGTGAACATACTGTAGGCTTTTGGACAGAGAAGGAAATTAGGATGCGTTCTGAAACTGTAACACGCAGAGTCACATCATTTATGTGATTTGAAGATGGGGGCCTACAGAGCCAGTGCCTGCAGAGAACAGCTACAAAGTGTATGACCTCCAGTAACATATGCATATCCTCCATCATTTTCTGATAGGGTAAAGGCCATTGCAGGGACATGAACCTTATTGAACCCTCATGAATAGTAATAAATATTGTGATACAGTATTGATCTCTCTGTACAGATAGGTCAGAGTGGCTCAGCTGCACAACAGCATCCATCCGTGAAGCTGGTAGGGGGTGCAGTGTCTTGCTCAAGCAGAGCAGATGTTTGCTCTCATGGGACTGACTTGAACCAAAAACCCATTTGGTGAAAACATTCCACCCTGCTGCCTGATGAAGAGGAGTGGATTGCTGCCTCCAGCAAAAGAGGAAAGATACAGCTGTTCAGTTTGGGATTCGGTTGGCATCAAAGGAGTGCAATATTCTGCCAAACTTGCTCTTCTTTCAGACACGTCTGTCCTTTTTCTAATTCATGAGCCCGCTGGTGGATTAGTGCAAATGAAAGTGCAGGAACCAGATAGTTTTAACTGGAGGGGGTCAGGATGACTGAAATATCATCTGTGTACTTTAATAAGACATAAAATGAAACACAAAGCAATTTAGAATCTATACTGCAAAGATAAGCACCTAAAAACAACAGTCTTATGGAACTTGTAATTTTCTTGGACGTAATTTCAGTTATTTTTTTGTCTCATGTGGCACAGAATCATGTGAAATGATTACAGGTTGCACATCCCTGTAAGAGTAATAATTTTCACATTCACTACACTCTCATACTAGTACAATCTGGAATCATACAAATAGCCAAGACTTTGCAAAGGAATTAAACTTACAGGAAGACAACCAAGCCATTTGTGCATTTCACCTTTGAGTGACCTTTTAGTGCAGAAAAGCTAGGCAGATGCTATGTGCGCTATGACACCTCAAAGCACTTTTTTTCGGGGGGGGCGGGAGGCGTACTGTAATAGCATATTTAGGAAAGACTATGAATTATCTGTAACTATAGGAACAAGCCTACAAAACTCCTATTTTTCATACTTTTTCCGCACACACTTGTATGTAAAGTTTTAATCTGTTCTTAATAGTATCTCTGTTTGTTGGTGTGTTTTAGCTGTATCTGTTTACCTCATACATTACCTTTATTTTTATTCTTTGTAAACACTGTTTTTAGAAAAATGCTATACAAATACAGTGTAGCTGTTTTTCCATTCAGAGTGGGTGTGGAGGGGGCTGGCTCTGGGACAGCAGAAATTACTAGTGAGCCTTCTGGGGGTGTTGTGAGCCTAATTAAATGAAACATCTGTGATGGAAGGATAACCCCAGTGTCATACAACAGCACTCACAAACTCAACCATGTAACAATGAGATTAGGTAGAGGATAAATATGGCACTGCCTGTCAGATAGATTTGATGTGCTCCATAGTGACTACCTGTGGGTTAGAACTTTACTCTTTTGACCTATGAATGCTCACCTCTCAGCACAAAGAGCTGCAACATCAAATCATGTGTTGTGGTAAACAAATTCATGCAAATAATTTACTGTATTCAAACAGCTGACACAGCTGATCAGTGATATTATCTTGAAATACTCATCCCGCCCCAGCAGGGTGAATCTAGCAGTTTTCTGCTACATACTCGGATGACTACAGTTACTACAGCTTTACATCAGAACATTCTGTTTTTATTGCATTACAATGAAGCTGTATTAGTTCTGTGGAAAGACGTTGTGACATCCAAACAGCACATCCGTGCACCCACTGAAACCATGACAAATATGTTTGCACTTCCACATCTATTTTTCTCTTCTACAGAGGAAAAACCAAACTGTACTCCATTTAGTGATGTAACAGTACACTTAAGCAGCAGAGGAAAACATCCCAGTGAGTCAAATTTGGAAAGTGAAATGGAAGAGTTCCCTCCTGTTTAGCTGCTTTCCCAACTTCTATTTGCATTTTATTCTACATTTATATTTCAGGTGCAGAAGCTCTTATCCAGTAAAGTTAATATGTGCAAGCAAAGAAAACGCTTTCTTTCTTTCTACATCACTGACATTTTAAGCTGGAGAAAGAAATGCAAAGTAAAACCTGCTGTTTTCTAATGTGTTTGTGCACGTTGTGTACCCGCAATGATAATGCGTGATAGCGCAGTGCTACAATCATGCAGAAAAGGGCAAAGAGGTTGACAGATGAGAAATTTTAGGGGGCGGATAATTCAAGGGAGGAAGTTTAATAAACTGGATGCTTATAGCTTGGAGGGACATCAAATGACAGCAAAATGTGCTAATATTCTTAAACCCTTTTTCAAATATGGTATTTTACTTGCACCAAACTTGTCAAAGCAGAGATATACACTGCTTTACAGACAATGACACACTATAAACAATACATCTGATGACATGAAGTGAGAAAGGATTTAAGGAAGAAAACAGGCAACTATAACATGGATTAAAGAAGTGCAAACTAATTATTTAAAAGCCTGTCTGTTATACTTTGAAGGAATGATTTACCTCTAGATTTTAAAGTAAGTATGGCTGAGCGTGATGAGCAGGAATGACCTGGAGGGCTCTGCCTCAGGATCTGCCTGAGCTGTGATGTGACATAAAGGCAAAGAGCACAGTAAACAGATAAAAAGGGAGGCAGAGAGACTATATAAAGGTCTGGACACCAGAGGACAGAAAAAGAAACAGGTGTTAAATTTTCAGCATGATGTGAAAAGAACTTGCCCTCACTCTACTTTGTCAATCTCTGAGTCTCTCTCACTCTCTGAGATAAACACACACATAACACACATTCACAAACTGTCCCGAATTTATTTCTGCTTTACAGAACAAACATGTTACACACACATCATATCTCTGCTCACTGAAACCACTCACTGGTGCAGAAACCCCTACTTTGACTCTATGTGGATGTGTGTGTGTGTGTGTGTGGGTGTGTGTTCCATCTGCCAGAAATAGACAAGACTGTTTTTTTTCTCCTCCTTGCTGCAGTGAAACACTCCAACACACACTAAAAAGGCTGAGGAAGCATATATGAAAATAAGGAGCCGTAATGGCCTCATGGACTATGTGAAATGCTTGATCAACTTCACTGCAACGACAGTGGGGCAGTTTGTACCTTGAACTGATGTGGAAGCCAGAATTAACAAACCATCCTGCTATTCTTCTGCTATTCTGCCAAAGGAACAGTACAGCAACCATGAAAGGTTTTGATGTCTTTGGAGAGAAGAGGTAAGGTCAAACAATCTGAGTTCAGTTAAACCAGTAGCAGCTGAATAATGTATCTACTTTTCTATTTGTTGGTTAAACAAGTGAGAGCATGTGAAAGTTAGCTAACAAGGGAGCAGAGAAGTTAAAACAGTTAGCTAAAAATAATAAAACAGTCCAAATAGTTAGCTAAAAGTAATAAATAAAAAGTAAAAATATGTCGTAATGGATAATGCTTGAATAGCTAAAAGTAATGAATACACAGTTATGAATAATACTTAGCTAAAAGTAATGCATAAACGGATGAAACAGTTAGCTAAAAGTAATGTTTAAATGGGTATTGGGGAACACTTTATAATACAACCCACGATTTACAGTATAATTTCGCTGTATGAATCAGGTGACAATCAAACACTGTATATACCAGTTTCTACTGGAACATACGTATAGGTACAGTAGATAAAACCAGACTATGGTTAACAACAGAGTAAAAATTGGGCATTTTAGAGGAAAGGAGAAATAAATTAAATACTAAGGAATTTTTTAAGTACTGGGTACCTACTTGGTACAGTACTGGGGAACATAACAGAAGTTAGAGAAAATGGTGGTAATAACACTGGTAATTTGATGAAACACAAAGTAGTGGATACATTTAAATAGTAAGCTAAAAGTGATTGCTAAATTGTTGAAATATTCAGCTTCTGGCACTCCCAGTGATAGTGGTACCAATGCAAACTTGACCAAAATTACCTAAACATTGACAGCTCAAAAGTGGATATCGTAACTATATGAACTTGTATAATTAAAAGTGATATGTAACACTCGGTTTATCAGTTCAAATGAGCACATTTGGAACATGATGGGCAGTGCTGGTGAAGGGTTACTTGAGTTCATCTGATAGGGCTGTGGTGGTACATCAGACAGAAAGGATGGGAACCACTGCTGTAGAGTGCCTGTTGATTTCTTTACCAGGCAAGTCTTATTAGTTTTGTGTTCAGCGAGTTTACAGTTTAAGTTTACATGGAAGTAAAATATAATCAATGAATCAGCATCTTTTACAATGTTGGAGATTCATTGACATAACACAGTCCAGTCAGTTTAGAATTCCACTGAGGTGTCTGAATCCAATTTCAGCTGACAGCCACATGTCAGCTCTGAGGCAACAAGGTGACGATGGACACCTGACTGAAATATCATCCCTGTACTTTTCACTTAAAAGCCTAAAGACATAAAACGAAACACAAACAAGTGCACAAAGCAATTTTTAATCCATACTGAAAACATAAGCACCTAAAAACACCTAACAGTACTGCCTCTTAACATTGTCTTTCAATAACCTTTGACTGAGCTTTTAAACATTTTAGTACAATAAAGTTTGGATTCATCAGGCAAAATACTGACCAATCATATTGGGCTTTAATCTTTTGCTATTAGAAGTTGCACTTTTGACTGTAATGAGTCTTATGGAGCTATTAATATCCAAATCAATATTTCATTTAGAGCATTTTGTAACATGTCACACTTCTGGAAATAATGATAAAAGGAGGTCTTCCCAGAAGTCCAGAGAATGGTCTGTAAATGAATTTGCTGTTGGATCGATCAGCTTTCATCACATCTGACTTTCATCTCATCACTCGTCTGTCTGTCTCAACCCATCCAGCGTCAACACTGTGTCACACTGAGGCTGAGAGAAAGAGACGAGGGAGCCAGAGACTGAGACAGATAGAGAGCGACAAGTTCGTAATTTGGAGGAAGGGGTATTTCAAATGTAAGCTAAAAGGATGAAAGTCAACAGGACAAATCACTGTTTGTTTGTTTTTTTCAGATATATGTTCACACGTCACATCACCACTCAGTAGCCTAAAACAGATTCAAGATGTTGGTTTAACACTACATAGCCAAATGTAATCTAGTGATTATCATTTATAAGCAAATTTTAAACTTTGCATTTATTGTATAACAGGTGAGAACCCGTGACAGATAGATAGATAGATAGATAGATAGATAGATAGATAGATAGATAGATAGATAGAGTGTGTGTGTGTGTGTGTGTGTGTGTGTGTGTGTGTGTGTGTGTGTGTGTGTGTGTGTGTGTGTGTGTGTGTGAGAGTGTGTATTACTCATATTGTGGGGACATAAATCTGTTACACAGTCACATGGTGGGGACTCGCTTTCCTTAACATAATTCATAAAATTTTAGGTTTCAGTATATGTTTGTCATGTTTCCAAGTATTTCTAGTTGAGTGTCTCTAACTTATTTACCACCTGATAAGTAATCACCCATACATGTAGTTAGAGTGACCTCATTAGGCCGAAACATGTGTATCCATGCATGTGTATTTATATCAGAATTTGTTCTAACTGTTGCATGTGTGTGATATTGAACATTTGTTAGTGTGTCAGGCGCCCTGAACAGCCAGAAGGAGTCCCTGGTGCAGTAACAAGGACATGGTCCCTCAATGGCTTCCCACCAGTCAACACCAACTTTGTAGCTTGCTCCGTTACACAGGACCATAGCTGTGGTCAGCTTGGATTAACAGTTACAAAGGATATCAATGGCAATCCTGATTCACAGCAACAACAAATAAAAAACATCAACATGTACACAGAAACTCTTCAAACCAACTGCTGCAGCATAATCCTATAGTCTGTTCCATGCATGCATCGCTTTGCCAGTTAATTGCTAAACAGGCTACTCCCGGCAGAGCTTTGGAGCAATGAGCAGGTAATACCACAACATTGAAAAGGTGTATTTAGCTATCCAGTCTATGAGTCCTCACACATGCGTCGACCTTTGAGAACTTCAACAAGGTTTTTGCTCACCATAGTCTTATTGACAGGTACGTAGAATAAAAAACTCTCGACTGAGAAGGGTCCAGATTAATTTTACTTCATAAAGGTCTACAGACTGAAACACTGTTAATAAAGTGAACACAAGTGGCTAATGGTGTGCAGGATTTTCTGGTTCCTTCTTTGACATGTGTCAACTTCTGTAGAAGCCAGCATGTTAAAATATAATTTATCTTCTTTTAAATATTCTCTTATTCTTCCTTGTGTCAGCTATTTGCATCGGTACAAATTGTCAAGGATATTATTTATCGGCTGATGATCGATGCAGCTCACCAAAGTGAACTCTAAGAAACTTTAAGAAATTCCTGGCCTAAGAAAGAAAAAGCACCAAGCTTTCACACTCACACTCCTCTCAGTCTGTCCATTTCCATCTCTTTGCACCTTTATTTAAGCAATAAGAGAATTTTGCAGAAGTGCACTTTCCACTAAGTAAGGATTTGACTCAAATCTTGTTCTGTGTGTTCCCAGAGGTCAAACTTAGCAGGGAAAGAGAGAGATAGATAGAGAGAGAGAGTGCTTGTTTGTGTGGTAAACTTGTGCCTTCCTTTTAGAGTTGCAGTCTCAAAGTGCTGGCTTGGCTGTTCTGAAGGAAGGGATGAGTGAAGGGGTGCAGAAGGAGCAAGAGGACAGACAACAACTTCACCCAACGCTCAGAGAAACAGGGGTTGGTCAATTATGGCCACCTCCTCCGCCTTGCCCTCGTTATTACTTCCTCTGCCTAACTTGCTGCGTCTGTCAGACACTTTTAACCCTGCTGGAATAATAAGGAAGTGTGGGAGTTGATGTCAGCCTGAGGTTTAAGTATAGCTGATCGTCTTCAAGCTAATCAGGTCAGACACTATCCCCAACAAGGCCACCACTACAGCAGAAACAAGTAATTAGAGATGGGAATAATAAATGTTCACATGTACACAATATGTATACAATGAGACAAAACACACACATACATGCATCATGCACCTACCTGAACACAAGTGATTACTCTCTGTGGACAAAAAGAGCTAGTCCATGCAAAACAGAGAGTTATTACCTGAAACCCTTATTTAAACAAGGAGGAGGGGAATGGTGGGATGGAGAGAGGGATGGAGGGAGAGTGAGATTTTGTGAATACAATAACGCTCTTAATGGCGAGGAGAATATTAACAGGGTGTGGAGGCAGTCTCAAGGGCATATGCAAATCCAATCCAAAATGCAGCTGTAGGTGGCGAGATGTGTTCTGTGAGCCTGTGTTTATGTGTTAGTGTTGTATTTCTGTATACAGAGTCAAGCTCCCTTAGAGACTGAGTTAAGCATGATGCACATTACTGTGCATGCTGGGTCAGGGGCTAATGAATCACCTTGAGAACACTTTGTAGGCTATTTCATTTTACAGTCTGATGACTTTTCATAACAAGTCAAATGAAACTTAAAACACACCAAAGCATAGCAAGTGCAGTGTTAATATGCAGCTCAAAAGGTGTGCACAAGAAATGTGTTACTTGGGCAATAGATAGATGAATATATCTCTGTAACTATGATTTGGGAACCACAATACAGTGATTTAGTTAGCTGTATTTCAGTTGAGGCTAACACAAGTATATGGACTGTCTGTCTTTTTCTGGGTATTTGGTGTTGATTTCCCTATCTGCTGGATCAACAGTCAAATTAGAAGGTACATAGATTTGCAATGTATCGCACAGCTCACTTCAGCACAAAGGTCCCCCTCCTAATTTTCCAATTTGCAAAATGTTTTCATGGCTTGGTTCCCAGAACAAGAGGCTGACTTTCTCATTTAGATTCTTGCCTGAGAAATCATTAAGACCCCTGGTGTACATTATGAAACACATCTGAGCAGTATTCAGATAATACATTTACCGTCAACTCTAACAACCTGGAGTCAGTCAGTCAATGTTCATTCTTATTTTCCCATTACGTACCAGAACTTTAACCCAACCAAACGTTGCTTTACTTGAAATCATCTATTTTGGGCAAATGTGATTCTTTAGAAATGTGTCTTTTTGCAGTTGAGGATTTGTGTTGAGAATATCTGCATGTGTGTGTGTTGGGGGGAGGTTCCGCGTGCTTCAGTAGAAGATAATCGGACACTTCCCTCCTTTTTCTATCAAAGGGAAGATGACTCAGAACAGTTTTTGATGGGGGGATTAAACTTTTATCAGCCTTTGCATGGGAGCCTCATCACAGCCTCTTGATCATCAATAAATATTGATGGAGGGATCATCAATCATTTATAAAAGCCTTGAGAAGTGACAGACAACGCAAACCCCTTAGAGGTTAAAAAGAAACGCCATCATCTTTCAATGTTTAAGGATATTTTCAGTTTTGGCAAAAACAAAGGGAAGATGAGTTTCATCAGAGGATACATAGCATAATTTACTGCCAAATCTGCATTGTTACGTGGTCAGTTCATGACATTCCAATCTACTAGTTGGCTTGATATTAACAGCGACAGGTGAGACAAAATGTGGGACACTAGGTTCTCTGCCATCTTTGTTGTAGTTTGAGCGTAACAACATGTGGGAAGTTAAAGGATAGACCACATTTTCAGGTTGTCAGTATTGCCACTTTTGTGGCTCTAGCATTAAAGGTGAGTTATGATGTCATCTGTAGAGGATCGACATCATAAACTCCAGAGCCTTGTTTCATGGTGTGGACTGGTGGTGAGGCACCGTGGGGCATTAGTTTACATCTGTAGTGACAAATTTATCATCCTGGGGCTGTCAGCAGTATGTCACTGTCTTTACACCCCAAAGCCTGCATCCACCACAGGGATTTGACAGATTTGTGTTTATGTGTGTGTGAGAGACAGACTGAAGGAGAAGGATGGGTCTCCCCGAGGTGTCCTCACCTTAAATGACCTTGCATCAAGTGATGTAATGACACAAAAGATTGATGCTATAGAGTAACAATGTGAACTCTTTCCTTGTGTTTACACTACTGTGTACATATATAGATCTCCATCTATAATGATGTATTTGTTTAATGGAAAGATAGACAGTATTGCCAACTCTGCCAGGTCACACTACACTTTAAACTACACTTTACCCTTGACCAACCGCAGCAACATGCAGGAAGACTATTATTATTAAATGTAAACATTTATTTACTTGAGCTTTGTAAACTTTTGTAGTACTCAAAATGTAAAGGTGTGCAAGATTGAAACTCTAAAAGTTTACCTGGAAAGTCAATGACAAAAAACAAGATATTTAAGAATGTGTTACTGTATTTATCCAAATCAGTTGTATTCACACACACACACACACACACACACACACACAAACATGACACTACACAAATGAAAAACCTGGAGCACGGGTGACGCAGTGGTAAATTCCCATCCACTTCAGCAAACACAACCCGGGGGTTTGATTCCTGGCAACTCCACCTCCAGCCCAGTTGTGCATTCCAACAACACAATTGGCTGGGTTTTGTGAGGATTCTTAGTTTTGGCAGTGCCCGAAATCACTCCTTTGTTCACTCATTCACTACTCCCTATATAATAGACACTCAGTAGTTAACTCTATGGTGAGTAGTAAATAAAAATTCCGGACACTATGAATTCTAGTCATTAGTGTACCTGCCATGGGCGCTACTTTTTTTGTTGCACTGTGAAATTTTTGAGGGCACTATATAGAGCATTAATTTTACACTCCGAATTTGGACATTGAAATAAAATGGCGGACAGTAATAATAGTGCACTATATAGTAAATAAGGAGTGATTTTGGACACAGCCCTTGTCACTACGCTTGAAACTCCTACTGGTTTGTTGGGGCACCTGCACAGTGGGGAGTGCATGGACCTCCCATACATTACATGGCTGACAATGCCATCAGTCATGGAATAAACCAGATATAATTTGCATACAGTAGATCAGTGCAGAGCACTATGACAGCTCATGTAGACAGTGGAGGCAACCTGCTTTTGTTCCACTTGTTGGCTAAGGGTGGGGCCATTTTCAAAGTGAAGCATTGATCAGACTGATGCCTGTTGACCTATAGGAAAACCTAAAGCGCTCTGTGATGCACATTTGGAGATGATCCAGAGGTGCTCATAACAATTATGGCAAATAAACTCTCAGGTTAAAGTATGTTAGAGTTAGGCAATTGAAACACTTGGTTACGATTAGGGAAAAACCATGGTTACGCTTAAGAAAAAAGGGGAATGTTAAAAGCACATAAATTAGATGCAAATTATGAGGTGCGGAATTGTCCAGAGCTTTCGATTGTATCCCACGGCCACATGAGCAAATTCTATTCACTGAAGAAGGCCATGGGATATAATCAAAAGCTCTAGAAAAAAGCAAGTAAATGAATCTTGAGTTTACAATATTATAGCACAGATACAGTATATATATTAGCAAGGTTGTTGGACATGGTGGTGTTGTAGGGGACTGTATCATACTGAGAGGTGTTTCTAATGTTTTGTCCATTAATTTTTGGCCGAGCTATGGTAATGGATCGCATTAGAATGTACATGTGTACCTAATAAAGTGGCCACTGAGTGTAGTTCTGGTACATAAAGTTATTAAAAATGTTCAAGCTTCGCTCTAACCTTTGAAAATTTCTTGTGAGTTACTGGATAATTTCACCTCTTCAGGACTTCAGGAAATTAGTCAAATAAAACAAGAAAAAAAATTGCTCTTTGATCGAACTGGTTACAAAACACTGACTTATGCAACCAGTGACGAGGGGTCACAAGTAGACATTGCTTTGTTTTAAGGGGTCACAAGTCAAAATGACTGGGAACCACTGATGTAAAGTACTATTCACAAGCATTTTCGTTAGGGAGTGGAATAGTGTAATCCTTCCGTGAGATTTAATTTTTAGTCTCATTCGAAATTACCATGAAAGGGAATTTTATAATAATAATTTTATAATTTCAGCTTACATCCAACGTACAACTTCCATACAATGTGTATACACACTCCCCTTTTTATTATTTTAGAGACTGATGACAGTGAAGTTTTATCCCATGTGAAGTGGACTTTAACACTGATGTTTTGTCTTGACACAGAAAGGTAGTCCTGTCTAGATGAGAGTGCTTTCACAATGTCTGAGCTCAGCTGTACACCAACGCCAGCATTTTTAACCACATGTAGAATTTGGGGTGATGAATCATCGTTTGTGTATAAGTGTGTGTGTGTGTGTGTGTGTGTGTGTGTCTAGCCATTCACTGCATGTCTCTGCATGAGGTAGGATAGAGGGAATGACAGTTCAGTTTGAAAATTAAATCAGTTTACTGTAGCCGTCCACAGTTGAACTTATTCTGCATAATGGGCTAGAAATAGTTCACTATGAGTAATTTCTGCAGAGACAGATAGCCTGGCAGGTCTACTCAATAAGCACTCAGTCTACACTATAGTGACACATCTTGCCCAGTGAAAATAGGGAGTTAATGAAACCACTCACGCACAGACAGAGGAGAGTGATTCACGTATAGCTGATAAATGTAATTGTAGGGAAGAGTTCAATTGCTGCCTCTAAAATATATGATTTCAACAAAGGCCTTCAGCACTAGTGGGCGTATTACACTTGACATCTTATTAACACCCACCCTTTCCTCTCTGACTGTCTCTCTGTCTCTCTTTTAGCTACAACTCCATCTGCATCTCTGCCCTCTCTCTCCCTCCCTCTTTTTTATCTGCCCCGCCCTTTTTCTCTCTTGTTCCCCAGACTTGCCATTACCCCATTAGATCAAATGTAAATTACTCCAAAAACTGTTAATTGAGTATGCTTAGCTACTGGTGAGGTCACAAAAACATGCATAAAGTGCCGGTTGAGTGTCCTGCTATTTTATAATTAGCAATCAGTGGGCAATTCATTCATAGGAAGACAATTAAATGTGTTGTATGTGAAAGACAGATAGATAGATAAAAGAACAGAACTTTGACCTTGGCAATCAAAGGCACAGACAGAGGAAAACAAAGAGCCAGCCTCTCTGTCTGTCTCTCTGGCCTCTTCCCACCATGTTCACCCCTGTCTCCCTTGGTTGTCATGGTGATTAATAGAGACCTTAAGTCCACAGTGGGGTCCAAAAGCTGTTATTAGAGGAAACTGCACCTGTCTCACACACACACACACACAGACAAACCAACAAGGAAGACAGAGGTGACCTGAACATGGACCCCGGCCATATCTCTTCTCAGATAAACACAGAGGCTCGGGTCATCAATCGAGCATTGACAGCAGCCACACTGAGGGGTCAGTGTCACAGTTATAGATTATACAGGAGCTCTGCAAACTTTGCAGCAGGACTACATCGTCAGATCACAGCGTTTTGTACATCGGTCTGTAAATCTTGACACTGACGCCAGCAAGGTCAGAGGTTCAATCTCCAAACCATCAACATTTGAGCCTGACTGCCATGTATATGGGATTTCATAGGGTATAGGGTGTTGAAATGTGTCAAGTGAAGTGACAGGTAAATATAGAAATCAACAGAGTTCTCACTTCACACCAAAAATATGTACTCATAAACATAGGCCGTCATTAGAAATACATGAGAAATTGGAAATACTTTTTTCAGAAACTGAGAACTTTTAATTGCTTCCCGAGGAGTGGCCTTCTTTAGGTGCTGAAAGATTAAAATTACCAAATGTTGATCAAATAAGTTGAAAAAAAAACATTTTAAAAGAAAGCTGAAGATGATTTAATGTAATCGTGAAAAAGTTAAAATAAACAAAATCCATTCAACAGTTCTGGGGTAGTAATCAATAGATTCTCTATTCTTAAAACGTCTTTCAAGTTAAGTTTAATACTCTAAACAACAGTTTTAAGACCCTCTGTATAATCAGATATAGGGTAGACTTAAAGTGGTTGCTTTTCAATTATATTGTCTTAATCCCTTTCCCCAGGCTGGTCAACCTGAATAGGATTGCTGGTGATGGTGGAACCCAGAGCCTAAATGTGTCAAAATGTTCGAAAATGTCCCTAGACAATTCTCAAACCACTCCTGCAGCATAATCCACTTTTCTGGCATTGATGATGATATGTTTGATATGTTCAAAACAGTCATCGCTTCTCAAATAAATGGCTAAATATGCTACTTCTGGTGGAGCTTCAGAGTTTTGATGAGTCAATAGCGTGACACAGAAGTAGCGTATTTATGTTGTGGAAAGACTATAAGAGTGTTTGAAACATACGGATTAAGGGCAGAGGAGTGGAATATTCTGCAGGAGTAGTTTTAGCAGTTTTTCTATGGACATTTTGACACATTGTTTTGCCATGTCTACTGTGACAACTGGAATCTATTGTAACGGTTGTGAATTCAGGCTGACTACAGCTGCTGTCCTCCATGACTGCTACAAACTTTTCAGAGCCACCTTTCAAGCATACATGGGGAGAGTATTTGATACTCAAAGGATAGATTTTCAATAGCGTATTCCTTTAAGGAGCTTGTGCAATTCTCCCGATGGCTGGCTTGGAAGTAAATTGTTCATTCTGAAAGGACAGGAAGCTACCAAGTGGAAACTATTGATTGAACTCAGAATGACTGTTGCCCAGTATTACTCTTCTATTAATATTCTATTAATGGTATTCAAAATGGATCAACTGACAACAAGCTTTTTAACAACAATCAATCACTCTTAAAGGTGGGTATGCTATTCTGGAGAAATCCAATACCATGACAAATACCGTGATATAGAGCGAACAACGACATAGCAAGTAATATAACTAACGTTAGCTAGGTTGGGGGGTAGCAAACTGTCGCTACAGTTGCTGCTGCGAAGCTAAAAGCCAGAGAGGACGAGATGTTTGCCAGAGCAGCACAGCAGCTCCAGACAGCAATACTCACAACTCTCCTGCTACTAGCTAACATCACAACAACAGCATATCTTGGCAAACTAGTAGTAGTAAGCTGAATGTCTGTGGGCAAGTCATTTAACGTTACCTGACACACAAATCATGGCTGGAATAGTGTTGTGTGGCTCGGTCCGAGCCACTTTGTTTATTTCCCATTTACAGAGCCAGGGCTGTGTACAAACCAGAGTACCAGAGTTTTTTCAGCGCGCACATTGAACGGACAGCTAGTGGACCGTGAGGAGATATTTGCTGAATTTGACAAAAAGACGGATTAGAATCGCATACCCCACCTTTAATAGGCACATGCGTACATGTGTGGTCTTGCATCTGATTATGTATCCATGTTTTGGTTTTTATGGGGGGGTAGGAGAGGGTTGCTCCACAGACAATAGCTGGGGCGCAGATTCACTGTCAGAGCCATGATGCATGTGTGTGAGTCTGTGTGGTGCATGTTGTATTTCTACACTTGATTATGCTTCAAAATCGCTACGTCAGTTAAGGTTATTTTAGGCAAAGACGTACACAAAACTCTACTGAGTGCTGCTATACCACTCCACCCTTTTGAGAGACAAATTGGATGACAAAGGGAATATAAAAGATGACAAAACAGAAGAGAGTGCATTTGTAATTGGGGTAGAAACGAGTCTGATGTGTGCAGAGTGGATGAAGAAAATGTTTTTAAAAAGACATGCTTTGGTTCGAAAGAAGAGGGAGAGGCAGAAACTCTAATTAAGGATAAGAGACTTTTTCTGTCTCTCTCCTTTCTTTTGTGTGCCTCAGCAACTTTTACAGCACTTCTTTTTTTTTCCTCTTCGCCTTTTTTTCTCATTTACTGCAGTGGCAAGCACATTCCCCCACTCTCTGTTCAGTGCCTGCAGCATGGGAGAGTGCTGTAAAGCCTTCTCTCAGGGCACACACACACACACACATGCACGTACAGAAATGCATACAACCAACACACTTGCATTTGTAACTTATGCATTTTTGGGCACAAAAAAACATGCACATGCTTAATCATGTGTTAACACAAAAAGGCACACACACATACACACAAATATTACGGTGTGAAGTGCCCTGCTGGGCAACAGCAGGGGTTGTAGGACTTAAAGATGACGTGATTCCCTCTCTGATCTCTGCTAATGTGTTGGTTCACAGATAGACTTAAAGAAAAATGGGAGAAGCAGTGGGATGAAGGAGGAAATAAAGTAGATAAAGACAGATACAGAAAGATGCATTTAGACAGAGTGAGAGGGAGAGAGAAGGAGGACGAGGGGGAAGGGAAGAGCAGGTGGAAGAGTAATTGGAGAAGTTGAGGCAGGAGAGGAGGGATGAGGTTGAGAAGTTTGGTGACAAAAAAGGAGAGAAGAGGGGGGAAAGGAAAGGACGGTGGAGGAGGGAAGGAAGGGAGTCAGGCGAGGATAAGAGATAGATGAGATGCTGAGGATATCTTAGCTAGAAGACTATTAGCATTCACACCCTGATGCCTCCCCCTCATTCTCCCATCGCTCCCTCTATCTTGTCCATCAGTTCCCATCTAAGCCTTTAGGGTGAAAGATTCACTTACACACAGGCGTGCACACTCACAGCACACACACACACAAACACATATGGCGCACACTTATTTTGTTAAACATGCGAGGGAATTATATTCATGTAATTTCCCTTTTTTTACATTGTTTCTTTTCGCTTGCTGATTGTCAACAATAGTGACTTCTCAACTGATGTGAAAAAGGCCCTCACAACTGTCCTCTTTCCTGCTTTGTATTGTTTCGAGGACATTTGCATCGTCAAATCATAACTCTCTCAAAGACTCGCTGATGAGCTGTTATGAAGTACTCTGTGTCTTTCTTTCACATCCTTTATTATATTGTTCTGTTTTCCTCTGAGACAAGATCTCTCATCACATCTCGGTGTAATAGGTTTGGAGAGCTCAGGGTGCACGCTCACACACATTCACACACACACACACACACACATACACGAAGAAATGAGATGATAGACAAAGTAAATGTTCAGAGTGCACTGCTTCCCTATGGATTGAACACTTGCAGTGTAACAACAGATAGATGGATATATTTATTAATTTATTTCTTTAACAAAATGTTCTTTTTTTTAATAGAAGTACCGTCTGTGGCCACATGCTTCCCCCCCTCTCCCCGACACCCCTGTGTGCATTTGTTTCCTCTTTTGCTTCAGTGAACGATCAGCTCTGCCTGGATGGAAGAACACGCCACTCTTTCTAACTTGAGCCGTAAAGAAACCCAGACGCTGCCTATTGTCTCACTAATAGTCTCACTTGTTTATAGTAATTATACTAATGTCTCAAAATGGAAGTGGAGGTGACAGAATGATATACACCCAGCACCTCTACGGTACATTCTATTTCAATAACAGCTCATAGACGTTACATAAAGTGTGTGAGATGATTAATCAGACAAATCTCCCTATAATTTAAAAGAAGATCCTTTTAGTTGACTGAACTGACGCTTAGCAGAGGTGAGAAGCTGCCCCATGATCCAAAGGTCAAAGGTCTTGAAACTTTAATTGTCCTGTCAAAGTCTTCTTAAGCAAGACTGCAGGCCTTTGCACACCAATGCCGTATTTTTCGTATGCGTTTTTTTAATCCGTCATCCGATAATAAAAATCTTATTTTATCTTTCAGTATCTTACACACTGAAACCTTGCACACTGAGTCTGATGCGTTTTATTATTCTGTTCGTTGCAAAAATTCACAATACGAGACAAAATGGAGTCGCCAAGCAGTGAGGACGATTTTGTGGACACCTCATATGCTGCAGCTCCTGCAAGTCTTGACACTGTTGTCACTCTGTCTCTCGCTCCTTCTCTCTCATTTCCTCCCTCGCTTCTCTCCACTGGAGGAACCTCCCTAGGCTGTCGCCACCCTCTGCCCGTGTCTTGCATTTGGGACTGCGGCTTCCTAGAGGGGCTGAGCTGTCCTCCCTCTCTGTCTCCACACTCGCTCTCCCCTCTATTTCACCCTCCTCTTCGTCATCATCATCCACCTGAGCATTACTATCTGAACTGTTGAAAGTTGGCTGTCTGAGTTATGAAATGATACTTTTGACGGATGCGAAAAAACACAGAAAATCGAACCTGAAACTTTAATGACGGATGAAAGTTTTGGAGTTGGTGTGTAAACGTGATTGACACAACGTGAAGTTGCTTTTTATTTTTTTAGAAGTGCGACAATTTCAGACGACAAATACGGTGCGCAAAGGCCTTTAGCCTTTTTTGTAGCTGTAATGCATGTAATAATAATAAAATAATAAAACTTTATTTATAGAGCACTTATCAAAACAAAGTACAAAGTGCTTCACAACAAGAAAAATAAAATAACACAGTGAATGACGAAATATAAAGAAATAAAACACATGAAATACAGAAAAGCAATAAAATAAACAGTAAAATAAACAGCCAGTTCACGTAAAATCAGGATATGCTTTCAGATAAAAATGTGTTTTGAGACGAGATTTAAACGAAGACACTGACTCAGACAATCTAATTTCTTCGGGCAAGTTGTTCCAGAGCCTCGGGGCCCTGATAGCAAAAGCTCTGTCCCCCTTAGTTTTCATCCTGGACTCAGGAACAGACAGGAGACCCCTGCCCGAAGATCTCAAACTACGTGAAGGTTCATAAGGGATTACAAGGTCTAAAATATAATCTGGGGCCAGGCCATGAAGAGCCTTAAAAGTAATCAACAAGATCTTAAAATCAATCCTAAAACCAACAGGGAGCCAGTGTAAAGAGGCTAAAACAGGTGTTATGTGGTCATACTTCTTGGTCCTGGTTAACAGCCTAGCAGCTGAGTTTTGTACAGTCTGCAGTCGTGTCAGAGCTTTTTGATTAAGACAAGTGAACAGGCTGTTACAATAATCAAGGCGTGAGGAGATAAAAGCATGCACAACAGTTTCTGCATCACTAAGATTTAAAATAGATCGTATTTTTGCAATGTTTCTGAGGTGATAGAAGCATGATTGGACAAGCTTAGTGATATGTTGCTCAAAACATAAATTGCTATCAAACAGGACACCAAGATTTCGTGCAACAGGCTTGATATGTTGTGACAGGTTACCAGTGGATGGCAGTATTTGTTTAGTGATGTGTTGGGGCCCAATAACAAGGATTTCAGTTTTATTTGAGTTGAGCTGAAGAAAATTTATCGACATCCAATTTTTATGTCAGACAGGCAGTCCTGCAGAGAACTCAGCATACTAAGGTCAGTGGGCTTGACAGGGAGGTACAACTGTGTGTCATCCGCATAACAATGAAAAGAAATACCATGTCTGCGGATTACATCACCCAAGGAAGCATGTATAAGGAGAACAATATTGGTCCCAGAATTGAACCTTGAGGCACACCATACTTGATATGGGAAAAGGATGACTTGAAGTTATTAATGCTAACACAGAATTTCCTATTGGACAGGTAAGATGCGAACCAGTCTAGTGCAGTTCCAGATATGCCCACCCAGTGCCTCAGTCTATCTAAAAGAATGCCATGATCAATTGTATCAAAGGCAGCACTTATGTCCAACAGCACAAGAATTGAACACATGCCTGCGTCTGCATTCATTAAAAGGTCATTAGTGACTTTGAGAAGGGCTGTCTCAGTGCTGTGGTGTTGACAAAAGCCAGATTGGAACTTTTCAAAGGTATTATTGTTTTCCACAGCAGCAAGGAGCTGCTTAGATACAAGTTTTTCGAGAATCTTCGAAATAAAAGGCAATTTGGATATTGGGCGGTAGTTATCCAGGAGGGTGGGATCAAGCCCAGGTTTTTAAGACTGGCTGGACACAAGCTGTTTTAAAGAAATCAGGGACGCAGCCAGTAGACAGCGAGCTGTTAAAAATAATTTGTAAAAGGCGCAATACAATCCATAACTTCCAATAGAAACCTAGTTGGGATTTTGTCCAGAGGACTGGAGGATACTCTCATAAGAGACATCATCTCTGCGAGTTCGGGCAGAGTAACAGCAGAAAAATTGCTCAAAGAATCCCTGAGCGGGTGATCCACATCTAAAAAGGCAGGATTGGGGGTGATATCAGATCTTATTAACTCCACCTTACCAGCAAAGTGCAATAGAAACTTTTCACAATCAGCATCACACTCAGCAGGGGCACAAGGAGAGGCTGGGTTAACTAACTGATCCACAGTCTTAAACAGGAATCTGGGGTAGGTGGGCTTTAACAGGTTTCTCTGTTACTTGAAAACCAAAATCTTGCCACACAGGATACTTAAAAACATGACAAAACGTTCTCAGTTTCATGTTGAACTGAGTCTGATTTGTCACCTACCATGAATTCATCCAGACTTACATGGAACGGTATGAGTCAAGCTAAAACATTGAAGTCTTTCACTATGTTCAAATGTCCAGAAAATACCTTTCTAAAATTAGCCCACAGCTGAAACCTCATTTTTTTAGAAGGCCATCCTCATCTGACGCCAGTGACTTAGTAAGTGGAACTTGCATAACCTCAAGTATGACTCTCCGTGCTCAAGTACATATCTCTTGCATCCCTGCAGACGCCAATGTACAAAGATAGGCTAGTGTTTATGTGTGTAGAAAATGTTCACATGGCCTCTGGATTATTTAGAATCATTTGAGAGGAATACATCAATCAAAACTTAGACTGTTGTTGTCAGTTTATGTCAACAGATTGACACACTCTGAGCAAAGAATACCCTGTAATATCCCACTGATTTTTTAATAGCATTAAATTTATGACTGAACAGTGTAAAATGGCTCTTTTCGAATGGATTTCTCTTTGAGGCTCCCTGATTAATTTTAATCATCTACAAAATGTGTCAACATGTTTCATGGTGTTATTCCATATCAATAATTTATGAATGTAGCACACACACACACACACACACACACACACACACACACGCAGACAGTTGCACACTCTCCTTCTTTGTACACAAATTGGAATCATTTTAAGGTGAAATCACACACACACACAAATACACCTCTAAGACATGTTTACAGCTAATGACTGTTAATTGAATAATCAAATCAGTGTAATTATGGAGGCGTGATAACAGTGTTACATATTTATTTCACAATGATTTTAATTATTGCCACATTTACAGTCTGATAAACTTGTGAACTGCTGATTGCACTCAGCCGTGAGTTTGAGGGTGTTGATGCTGCTTACATAGGTTTTTGTGTGTTTTGGTGAACAGGTTTATGAACATGTAGAGAAGAGAGGAGAGGAGAGGAGAGGAGAGGAGGAGAGGAGAGGAGAGGAGAGGAGAGGAGGAGGAGAGGAGGAGGAGGAGAGGAGAGGCAAATATAAGCAATGGAGGCTAAAAAGGCTGCAAGTGAAAAGGTTGGAGAGAGAGAGAGCAAGCCTGAGGAGAAATCAATAGACCGAATGTTGACATAACCTTCTACTCATCCTATATTAACCACACCCTGGTGGCCTGTAGTTGGGACAACTCAGACACACACACATAAACACACACTTACAGGGTCGAGCGCACTCTGCAATGTATCATCTGGGAGTTCACAAGGGACTGTGTGTGTGTGTGTGTGTGTGTGTGTGTGTGTGTGTGCTCCTTCCCCTCTGTGCAGTTACTGTAAAACATAAATACTGCTGTAATTACAGTTGCTCCTCTATCACTCTTAGCCCTCTGTCCTTTCTATTTCCCTTACTACGCTTTCATCCTCTTTCTTCCTTTTCCTTCCTTTGTTCTTTCTTTTCCTTCTCCCTCCCTTTCTTTCTTCTTACTGCACCTTATTCCCCTCCTTCCATCCATCACACACGCCATCTTACAGTCCTTTATGTATTTTTTTCTTGCACTTCAGTATCTGTGTGCAATCTCTCAATAGTTCTTTCCTCTCTCCTCTTTCTCAGCTCATTTCTTTCCTTTCCTTCATTACATGTTTTCACTAAATAAATGCACTTAAATGCAGTTGTTGCATAAAAAAGTGGTTAACTATTTACACATGGCCTTGCCTTAACCTGAATACCTAATGCCTCGCACATGTTAATATATTATTAAGCAGGAGCATCAGATGTTGCATTTCCATACTACAAAATGTATACACACAACATTGGCTTCTGTGAATACACACACAAACATAGAGTTAAAGTAGGTAGGTAGACGTGTAAATTGACAGAAAGTGTAAAATCATGGCCTCATGTCAGAAGAAATTTGAAAAAGTTATTATTTTGTTCAGATTCAATGTGATTTTATGTTGTTTATACAGTATAATGTCCACCAGTCAGTCTAGGTGCTGTTACCGACAGGATATTTTGTGCAATATTTGTAACAAAAAATCAACATCCCAGCAGTGTGATTTCAGCAGTAATCCTACAGGCTCAGGATTTTGCATTGCTTCAGGGGATTCAGGCCAAAAAATACTGTATGTCTATATATGGTAAGAGCTGCTGTAGCAATTTGAAGACCAGGACTTCGCCATCTGCCAAGTACAATAAATACACAGGAATATGTGTTGGTGACATTGCTGCAGGAGAAAACTGACAAGTCACAGTGACATTACTGACACATTGTACAGGAAAAACAGCACTTAGTGTCCAATGGATGGAGACAGCAGACTATAAATATCACCCTACATATTTACATTTAAAATCTCTTCAATATGCGCATTCATGCGGCAAAGGTGGCAGCTGTAGAAGATCCTAACATTCTTTAGGTAGAAGACAGGTGTACTAACAAATATGCTCCATTTTGATGACATCTAGCTCTTTGTCCTATGGAGATAAAATTTAATTATTGTTATCATTATTATTATTTTGGATAAAAGCATCTGACAAATGAATGTAATGTAATGAAAGTAACAATTCATAAAATGTTCATATTAATAAATGTCTGTTATGAATATCTTTCCCTGACTGGTTAAACACAAGAGTGAGCCATGCCATACGTAGTTCACAATAGGAAGTGGTGTGTATCACAAACAGCAACAGCAGGACATAACTGGTAGCATGTCCAGTGAAAGCTATCATTTATACATATTTTATACAGTGCTTCAAATAACAATAAAATAATTCAAAAATCAATAACAAATGAGACAAAGCGATCAATTAAACTAAAACCTGCAATTGGGGGAAGTGCAACAACATAAACACAACACTGACATATTGTTGTCACCTTATAAAGTTGTGTTTTAGAAAACCTATTTACACATCCAGCAGACATGAAGCAATATTAGCAGTGAGTTGTGTGTCTGGCCACCTAACAAATGTAAATCCAATATTCATTCTCCTTTTACCTCTGGTTTGGTCTCTACCAATCTGTGGGTTTGGCACCACAAGTGATCCCTGTCACATTACACATAGTCATTTGTGTTAATATAAAATTATTGATTAGGGCAGCTTTACAAACTTTTAGAATAAAAGGCTAATAGAAATGACAAAACATGACAAGACAATGTCGTGTCATAGGCCTTTTTCACGGCAGACATTTTGACTTACCATAGTAGGAAAAACACAGGTGTTACTAATAACATTAGCGATGGATCCGTTAGAGTGTCCCAATAAGACATGACAGTATGACAGTTAGCCAGCATGCACAATACCAGGACCCTAAAATGTGATTAAGTGCCTTCTAGGGTGCCCTTTTTTATTTTTTTCACCCCTGCCCCTTAAACAGCCTGAGACCGACACTGTTTGATACGTGGTGAGAGCCAGAGTTTGGTGACAGTACTGTTGCATGGCACTTTCTGGAATGCCACTGCTTTTAATTAACAACAGCTGCAAGAGCGTGTTATAATGAGGGGCTCTCTCAGACCTAATTACTCTGCTTTACTGTTGCACATGCAAGTTGGCACACACACATGCAACCACACATCTCCATACTTCAGACCAATTAGAGATTCAACATTTAGCCCCTCTTTCTATCTCTCCAACTCTCTCATTTCCTGCTCTCTCTTCCTCTCTAGTGTTTTCTTCTAATTGGGTTCTGAGTTGTTCCGTGAAAACCTACTATTTACTTTGGTTTCTAATGTTCAATCTTTAGCTTTTATTGCTTATTTACTTGGTGTCTTGTCATACCCTGCAGGCTCTAACATTAAACAGCATCTGACACTCATGACTCACCCAGTATGTGTCTGCTTTTTATAAAAACTCCTTTTTACATCCTTGGAATTTTCAAGTCTAGATAACTTCTGGTTTCTAATCCAATGAGCAGGCTTGTTCAAGTCAGCAATAGGGTCACCATACAACATTTTTAAGGCATGGTGTGCAGAAATCATTCTTCTTGTTTTGTTGTCATAAAATGTTGCTGCCCATGACACAATCTGGATTCTTGATTATAGAAATGCATACAATTAATACACATTACATAAACAACGGCCAAAATGTTGCCCAAACATCAATATAAAACCTTAACAGAGTTAACATTTGTTCGATTCAACTATTTTTCAAAGGCTGGATGGTTTTTGTGTTGCGTCTTCTATGGTAGGTATTGACTCACTGATTTGTTTAAGCCTGTTGAAGGTCATTTCATTCATGCTCATGCATAAATATGTCCCTCTAAATGTTAGCTTAGCCCTCTGATATTTAAAGCTCTAATGGACTGTTCGACTCAGACATAGTCTGGATGAGTGTTGGTTCTGCTGTGCAGGAGTCTGCTGTGCTTGACCTTTCAACTCCCCTCTCACAATCATTAGAAATATAGATACATGCGGAGAGGGAACAAAGAAATAACTGGGACAAAAAGTAATACACTAGAGCAGAACACACTTGTAGAGTTCCTTCAAAAGCACAAATTTATAATATTGTCTTTAAAGATCTGTTGTTTATGTATTTATTTTAAAAAATACAGAACCAAAAGTCGTTCATGAGTCGGTTCGCTGAGGCCGGGGCGAACACATTTGTTTGTACTGTTACAAAGTTGTGTGTTGAACAGAAGGATTCAGTATTACCCATATACGTGGTATGTTGACAAATCTAATGAGTGTAAATGGCAGCAACATAATAAAAGAATGAGGCGGATCACCTGCTTAATTTTGGTACTTTAACAGAAATGTTGCTGCACTGATGCTATGGGCATTTGATGCTGTAACTTCTCCCCTTTGACATATCACCTTGCAGGGCTAAAATAGTATAAATAGCTTCCCATGCCACCATGTTCACCTGATTACATTGATATGAACACTAGTCTCAACACTCTTGAATTGAATTGAATTGAATTGAATTGAATTGAATTGCCGCTATAATCCAAATCATGTGATGGTATTTGAAAGGTGTATTGAAAAAATGTGATTACGGTTATTATATTGTGGCCCTTTTAAGAACTTTCCCTTCACTTAGTGAATCTGGATCTCTTCCAGTTCCACCCCACCACCTCCTTTCCACTATTGATTGTCTTTCATCTGCTCAACATTGCATTTAAGCCACACTTAAGGCACCTAAACGGTTCAGAAAGCTCACTTCTGTGGGTTGTGGAAGAAAAAATAAAAAAACTCTGACGCTGCTTTCTGCCATGGCCTCAGCAGTGGGATGAGAAATATCCTAATTAATCAGTATAGTGGGAAAAAAAGAAAAATAAACCCTTGAGTCAGGTCCACTCCACGTCCCTTTAATCAAATCCACCCCAACTTCCCTTTAATCACTGCACTTTTCTCTAATGCTAAATACTAAATAAAGCCTGGAGGGCACAAGGGGCCGAGGGGGCGAGAAAATCCCCGGGAGATGGTCTGTCATCAGTTGAGCTTGTTACTGGAGTGGAAAATTAACCGCTTCATAGACACCTGACGCAGAGATGGAGCAAGGTAGAGACGTAGGTCCAGACAGCACAGACAGTACATCCTGTATGCATTGCAGCACCAGCCCTAGTTAAAAAGCATGCATTTGTGCATTTTGTGTAAACTAATTTTTTTTCGCAATAAGCCTCTTCTACAAACATCCCAACCTTACTCCTCTCTCTCTCTTTCTCCAGTTCTCTGTTGATTAGCAGACATCTTGTACCTGTCTGTATACATTTTGTTTCTATCACTACAAGGTCTCTTCCTACTAAGAATTTTGAAAGCGAGACAGGATCTCTGCAAAAATGACGTGTGTTAAGACTTCAGACACTCAAGTCTTTGCTTCTCTGTATGGCTTTACTCCATCTCAATGATGAAAGCTCTGGCAATTGGCCCTTCGTAGCAAGAATTTTCTCTCTCTCTCCCTCTCTCTCTCACACACACACACACACACACACACACACGGACACACACTTGCCACCATAGTCCTCATTAGGGCTTCCTGCCACTTCAGCACTTTGTATCCTGTCTGGTTTTAGCAGAGCCAATTTAAATGACTTGCTTGTAGATTTGAATTATTTAGGGGTGAAGTTTGGCATTTTTGAGCCATCCCAGGATTTTCCATGTAACTCAGTAAATGTATGTTGATAGAATGATTTTATTTTTGTATATCTGACTGGTTTTGTTTTTTCCTCTTAAACCATGGTCTCTGCATCATGTGAGTAAGAAAGGTGTTACCGTTACTTGAGACAATTATGTATCTCAGCATTCATGTCACCAAGACACATGATTGTGATTCCCAAGCTTAAACTAGTCAGGCCTTTCCATCTCTGCGTCCCTGTTTACACTGAAATTGTTGTGAATAGTGTGAATAGAGAGATATTAAAGACAAGTTCATTAATGGAGTTGAGCCATTGCTCTCATTTAATAATCAATACATCACTAGAGCTGCTGTTGCTGTTCTTTTTTTCTCTCCATTTTTCTCTGTTGGTATATGAAACACTGCTAATGTTTAAGATGCTATCTTGGAGTGTACTTAACCTCTGCCCCACCCATCCGCCACTGTTTTCTATCGCTCTTTCTTCTCTAGCTCTCTCATTCACACAGAAGAACTAAGTCATACACAGAAAGCAATACACACGTTTACAGAAATATGCATGCAGACACCCAACTGAAAACTCATCTCTTTCCTACTTGTGATAAAAATTGTGTGTGGCACGTGTCTCTGTGTATCCAACTCATTCTGTTAATGTCAGTTTGTGTCTTTGTGTGGATGTGTGTGATACTGCAATTTACAGGGCATAGCTCTAATTTTGTCATCTCATTGTGAACGTTGTCACCTTGGTTTTTCCTGATGTTGTGTGTGTATGTGGCTGGGTCTCTGTCTTAGTGTGCATGTGTGTGTGGGCTTGTTTAATCTGACGGTGCAAATGATGTTTGACGTTAATGAAATGTTTAATGAAGCCATGGCCAGAGGGCAGGTGAGGGGGGCCACACAAACACACACACACAGACACACATACACCCACACACCTACATGCACAAATACAGGTGCATGCATGCACACAAATACACAGATGGACGTGTGTGCATGTGCACAGACACATTCTCACATTCATATGTGCATTCACACACATGCACACACTAGGGCATTATAAAAGGTCCCTGTCACGCTAAACAAAAGTGATAGAAAACCACCGTCTCGACATCCCTTCCACCAGCCCTTCATCCTGAGACTGTCAGCACCAGAAAAACTAAAGCATTGGTTGTTTGTTCAAAAGCGTACAATGACCTGTGTACATGGGTTTTCATTTTTCAATGTTTTGAGCTCTACAAATTAAAATGTGTCACGTCGCGTTAAGGGGGTGCTTTGGGTGAACTGACGCTTTAATTTGAGTCACAGACCATATCATGATTTGAGCCTCTCCCATTCAAATATGCTCTATTAGCTTGCAGATTTATTTAGCACTGTATAACCTTCACACCACCTGGTCTTGCAGGGTCAGTGCTCTATGATTTGCAAAGACCTGAGCACTTGAAGAGCAGCCAGGGGCTCCTCAGGCATGGCACCTATGGGTTGTCTGAAGCACCGGTCCTCGAGGCCACAGTGCTGTTGGGTTTTTATTCTACTGAGTTGTTTTCATTTTGGCTGTCTACTCAAGGACTGGTTAGACCTGAACTACAGTTGAATGCAATTAGCCACCTCATAGAATAAAAAAACAAAACAGTAATGCACCCTAAGTACTGTATTTGAGATTCAGTTGTCCACAAGGTCTGATGACTAAAGGTGATTGGGACTTGCCCTCGGGGCCTCGAAGATTTGCATTAGGGAAAAAAACGTTGTGTGGTTATCAAAAAATAATGCATGCTAAGGCTAATTACCAGTTTCTCTATGCTGAGTGCATGTTTTTCACAGTGTAATCCTGCTTATACTTGGTCACTTGCCTGCTATCAAAAAATACAGGTAATTCTTCATTGTTCAGAGGCATTGTTATAAAAAAAGGCTCAGTTTTGAGAATAGGTGACACAAATAACCAAAACAGTGTTCCAGTTTGCAAAACTGCAAATGCATGCTCCAAATGGTGACCTGTTCTCAAAACTGCACAAACTGTATAATCAACAAACTCACATACTGATGTCTAAAGGGAAAATAAAACTACTCGCCAAAGATGAACACACAGTATAACAAATAAAAAAGTTCACACCGGCACTACAGACTGATGAAACCTCACATTGTCAAATCTGACAGTGTAACAGTTTGTTGCCCCACCTTGTACTCACACACATCTGCATTCCACAGCTGCATTTCCTACACTGTCTGCTTCCATTAGTGTCTCTTTACATTTGTTGTCATACTTACTGAGTTAAAAGTTTTGTACATCTGCATATTCTCACACAGTGAATGGGGTGACACAGCAAAAACAGATTTCCCTTCATTAGGAAATGAACAGAAGATTCTCAGGTGAAATCTGCACTTGTGTCAACTGTTTTGCAACTCTGAACCAGAAATTACTGCATCAGCGAGTATCACTCATCCAATCACAATGTGTTGAAATAAATGGTTAGAGTAATCTGGTTGTGATTTGAATGCAGTGTTGCAAGTTCAAGGAAAACAGCTACTGGCTCCTCAAAACGTCACCATTGGTTTCGAGATACAGTAACACCCAAAGGAGTTTTTCCTTGCTCTCAGTTCAGTTCCTTGTTCTCAGTCCTCTCAGGGTCTAAGCTTGTTTTCATGTATTATTTTCATAATGTGAGCCTGAGTGTAACAGAGAGTAATGGCTATATAAACAAAAATTGCTGAAGGATTACCATTGAATCCAGTGTGTGTGTGTGTGTGTGTGTGTGTGTGTGTGTGTGTGTGTGTGTGTGTGTGTGTGTGTGTGTGTGTGTGTGTGTGTGTGTGTCTGTTGGGCCTCCCATCCTCTCTCCTCCCCGCCAGCCCCCATGTTGTTTAGGTGCCTTTGAGTGAAGCACTTAGCTCTGAACTGCTCCAGCTGAGCTACTTGTTATTAACAGTGCGGTGCAGCTCCCAGGTGTGAATGTATCTGTCTATGAGTGTGAAAAACAGCCTGCATGCACAACAAACCTTGCCTGAGTAAATAAAATTTTAGAAAAAAAAATAATCCAGTGGGGAAATGTGTTGTGGAAGGTGGTAGAAGATCTTATTTGTCTTTGCAATCAGCGTCAGCAGCGCCATGAGCGCAACCTTATAGGAAGGTGGAGGTTAAGAAGAAACTGTAGAGAGAATAGGTTTTGAAAATTGCCTATCACAGTAAATGCATTTACCATGAGACCATCACACACACACATACACAAAGCAGTTAACACATGCAAAGGCAATAGGAGGCAGTAAGAGCGTGCTGGAAGAACACAAAAAGAGTGAGTGAGATAGCAAAGTGAAGCAGGTGGGAGGAAAGAGAGCAGATAAGACTGATAGAACAAAAAGTAGTAAAATGCATGTAGTGAGGAGTCATTAATCTTTGAGATGCCCCTTACTCTCTTGTTCTAAATTGCCTGCTATTTATAGGCTGTCGTCGGGGCTGCACCCGGGTGTCGAGGATGTTCTCATTGGTCCAGAGAGAGGTCAGAGGTCAAGTGATTTAACTCCAATCACAGACTGTGTGTCTCCTTTGTGTGTATGAGAGAGAGAGAGAGAGAGAGAGAGAGAGAGAGAGAGAGAGAGAGAGAGAGAGAGAGAAAAGAAAGAGAGTGTGAAATGATTTAACTCCGCTCTGAATGTGTGTCTCCTGCGGCTTCATTATCCAAGCTGGAGAATCACACACTGAGGCAGCAGAATCACCTTTTAATGGGACTATTTTCAGCAAAATGGAAAGAAATGTGGTAAGGCAACACACGCACACACAAGTGAAATAAGACATTTGCAATCAGCAATAATGCAACCTATTCTTTAGACTGGCATCAGGACAACTTTACAGCTAGTTGTGCTGTTAGGAAACCAACTAGTGGGTTGTGCACATTCATTCACGGGACACTTTTGGCCAAAAATACAATGGAATTTGTCTGAAAAAGCCCAGTGAAAGGTCACCATTATGTATAAAGCAACAGGTTGCAACAGGACTGTTTCTCTGCATTTTCTTGACTGACAAAAATTGAATTTAAGTACCTCAGAAAAAAATCACACAGAAATCACAGAAAATCACACTCCGGTAACTGCATAAATGTAGAATGTAAATGAATAGTCACATTTATATGTAAATGCATATGGGAGGACAACCTATTGTATTTAGGATTCATCCATTAGCTATACCCGCTTATCCTTCGGAGGGCCGTAGGGGGGCTGTTCCAAATGCTCCAGAAACTGCCACCATGTTGCTCCCTGACTTGTTCCCTGTTTTTGTAATCAAAATGTCTTTGGCTTGTTTAAATAAATAGTCAGATACATTATGGCTTCTAATAGCTTTAGTCAAGTAAGCTTAACCACCTTTTTCTGCTGTACTTCATCCTCTCAGGAACTCAAAAATGCTTTCAACGCCATGAGCACCAAGGGCTGTTGTGACTTCTGATTTTCCTGGGCCACATTTGCTAAGCTGCTCATTTCTAATGCATTTTGTGTGTGTTATTTATCAAACAATTTGCCTGACATCTGATGTGCAACTTATGTGTAGTCAAGAAATAACAAGCCACCAAAAACAGAAAAATAAAGGGAGCAGTCAGCAATAATAAACGGAAACGATATTGGACCATTTTACAACACAAACATAAGACAGATGGGGAATAAAAGGCCCTGCATCTCCTCACAAGCATTTATTCATTTATTCTGGATGATGACTCTGCTCAGGTTAAAACTGAGTGAGCTGTGATGGGTTGCTGCACTAATCACATTGTCCCTAACAGATGCAACAAAGCTAAAAGAAGGGTAAATGGACTGTACCTGTACACACTACATATCACACCATCCAAATCTGTTAATGCCTACACAGTCAAGATCTAATCAGCCAAAACAAGTGAAAACACCTGTGTAGGGCCTTTAACTTCAAACTCCATCCCCTCCATTGTCATCTCCATAGGGTTTACATACTATTCTAAGAGCAAACAGTATTTTACTTAAATTAACAATAGATTGATAATGATTCATGAATATCTGTTTCTATTGAAGAAATATCCCAGTTATACTTCCACGGTGTGTTACCTTTAGTATAGAGGATGTTTCTGGAAAGAGATGTGGCTGTTGTTATTTTTAAATAAAATTGTTCAAGGTTTTCTTTGATATTTTAAAATAACGAAAATGCTGAATTCTCATCATGCTGAATCTCCAGTGAGTTTGAGGAGCCGACAGCTCGTACAGTCACATCCTACGAGGAGAGATTTTTTTAAAACAGCTGCTACAAATGAATTTCACGGAGTGAAATCCACGCGGAGGCTTAAAAAGTTTCCAACTCCCTCATCAGTGTCACAGCTCGGTTCCATGCCAAGCTCGGGCTTCCAGTGTCCTGAAGGGACAGCCGTTGTCACGACAACCAGAGTGCATGTGAAGGCCAATCAGATGAAAACCCCCCGGCCCACGTCAGGTCCCATGATGTCTGCACTTCACTCGCAGTAAATTGTTTGTGAGTGAGTGTGTGTGTGTGTGTGCATGTATGTTGAGTAACAACACGCCTCCTGGTTGTGGTGTCCATCTTGGCTGTGTCATCGTATGCTGACCTGTCTCTGGTGATGGTATGTGACACCCCTCTCTCCTCTGCCTGTGTGTGTTCGTTGTTTCATGTGACATTTCCCCTTTTCTAGACTTCTTGTGCGTTAAATTGTCCCTCCATGGTTAAAAGAAATGTGTGATTTTGTGCAAATGTAGACAATCTTATGATTTATGTGTAAGTATGTGTGTGTGTGTGTGTTTGTGTGTGTGTGTGTGTGTGTGTGTGTGTTCCCAAGCCCGCAGGACTTGTGGAAACTAGCAGCCTGTTTGTTTTGTGGTTGTCATTGATTATGTGGACAATGATGTTGCTTTAATTGCATCTATGAAAATGTATCCTGACAACATGACTCTGTGTGTGTGTGTGTGTGTGTGTGTGTGTGTGTGTGTGTGTGTGTGTGTGTGTGTGTGTGTGTGTGTGTGTGTGTGTGAGAGAGAGAGAGAGAGAGAGAGAGAGAGAGAGAGAGAGAGAGAGAGAGCTTGTGTGCCTGTGGGTATTATTATTCTTTACAGGATGTGGAAAGTTTGCTCCTTATTTGACCTCAAAGACTGCAAGGCAAAAACTAGGACACCACAGTAAGTACACATTAGCACACACACACAACCACAGACACACTCAGCAAATTTAGATCAACCTGGCTAAAGCA
This sequence comes from Siniperca scherzeri, assembly GCA_027580175.1. Lineage (NCBI taxonomy): Eukaryota > Metazoa > Chordata > Actinopteri > Centrarchiformes > Sinipercidae > Siniperca > Siniperca scherzeri. The sequence continues at coordinate 17,953,998 of CM050840.1, forward strand.
CATTGAGACACAATAACTAGGACTCATTAACAACAATTTCCCTCATTTCAAAGTGATGTTATATTTATTAATGACAGCTACACATTCCTCCGCTAATGGTAAAAATTACAAATTACAAGTCATATCAGAATAAAAATATCCTCTTGACAGCTCTGTACTGTAGCTCATTGAGCTAACGTTAGCTTCACAGAGTGACAAGAAGAACCCTAGAGGTCCTGATTCAGAGCTTAACAGGGAGAATCTGACTGTTCAATGTTCCACCAGCAGTTGATCATTTACACTTATACCATATACCTACAGTAACTAGCTGTTAATAGGGTCTCTGAGAATGATGAGACGAGATCAAGTCAAGACTTTTTCCATAAGTCTCTATTTCTATGTACACTACATGGCCAAAGGTATGGGGACACCTGAACATTAAACCCATATGTGATTGTTAAACATCTTATTGTAAGACCATGGGAAGTAATATACTGCTATAACAGCCTCCACTCTCCTGGGATGGCTCTAGTCTCCACCAAATTTTGGAACCTGGCTGCAGGGATTTGCTCACATCAAGCCACAAGAGTGTTAGTCCCAGGCAAGTCAAGTTCACTCTTCCCTGGTGTAACGCCGTCCCCTGTGAGAAGGGCATGCTGAAGTGACGCTGAAATACACCCGATTAAAAATAGTTATATTCTCTTTTTCACATTAAAACTACAAGACTACAGCCGCTTCAGCAATTTCAACACAACTGTCTCACAGAGGGCGTAACGTGATGCCGTAGCATTTATTTGATCCCTGATCAGTTCGGCCACTGAATGATCTGTGTGGGTGAGGGAGAGATGCTTTGGTTGAGTGTAAATAGTGCGATTTTGTCGTTTGGCTGTGTACTTCAGATAATATCAGGACCGGCTGTCATTTCAGCAGGTGAACATGACGGTCGCTGGCTAAGAATTAGAAGCCTATCTGTCCTTCCATCTTACAATCACTTCTCCCTTCTGTCCTTTCTCCCCTCTTTTCTCCATTCTCCATTCCCTCTCTCATCATAAACTCTTCTTCTACACTCTTAAAATAATTCTTGTCCATGCCCTGTAATCTAAGCTCTGCATGGAGCTTCTGGGGCTTATCTCCTTCAAGGACAATAAACCTATAAACCAAGTCTCACGTGCACACACACACACACACACCATACCAAACAGACTACAAACTTTCCTGCATAAATATAAGCAACTGAACTTATACACATTCAAGCAGGACTCCATATAATGAAGTCACACCATCTCTTTCACACACAAACACAAATATGCACACATTAACATCATCAAGCACATGCAGTCGTGCATGTATGCATGTACTCACACACCTGCACCACTATAGAAGGTACAGTACTGCCTCCTAATGACTGTCTTGCTCCCTTCTTTACTATCTTCCTTTCATCATTTATGTCATTATCCAGCCTGTGCTCCACTGCTTCTCTTACCTCACTTTTCCTCCATTTTCTGAGTGTGTGTGTGTGTCTACGTGATAACTGATACTCCTCTTGATCAAGATGCGTTGGGGTTTTTTTTTCAAGATATGTATTTGTCTTCTAACTTTCTTCCCCTCTCTCATGCTAGGGAGGGTGAGTGAAAGGGGAAGAGGAATGGAATAACCCAACACATCCTTACACACATCACCCCTGTCAGGCTATAGGTGATTGGCTGCATCATGTTCTCACAGCGGCTGCTGCTGTTGCTGCTCTTGTACTTGCTGTTATTTTAGCTTTCATTTGGATGGAACCTTCTGGGGATGGTGAGCTGAATCAAATATTCATGACAGCAACATCAAACTCTACGAGCCTACTTCCAGTAGCACATTGTACACACACACACACACACGCACACACACACACACTTACTTACTGTGTGGTAAGGCATAGAGAAAGAGAGAAATAAAATGTGATTAGTATTATTGTATTAATCCATGATTTTAACCCCTGTATGTGAGCTGATTAGTCTTAGATATTATATTCATCCTGTGACAGTGGTTTCTGAGTCTGAAAGGGGAAAATGCAGGATCATTTTTTTCGGTTCCTACTTCTTCCTGCATATGTAATAAACTGGAATAATGCAGAGGGTATTTTGGGTTAGCGATGGACATGTTCATTTCGTTCAGTGTGGTGTCACAGACTTTGTTTCGAAACTACAGAACTCAATCATCTGTTTCTCCTCTGTGTGTTATCTGTCAAGAAACCCAGCTTGACCTTTTGATTTCCATGTCCATGGCTGTTTGCTCAGAGAACTTGAAAAAAATAAGGCTTTTAGATTTGACGTTTTACTTTTGAAAGCCCGCTTCTTGCATTATTAATGCTAAATCTTGTCAAACAAGGATGTTGCATTAACATTCTTAACAGAGTCATCTTCATAGCCTGCTGCTGCCTACTACCTCTCTTTTTTTCCCATGCTTGTGTTTTATTTTTTCAAAGCAGGTAGGGTATGGCAGGATTAAAATGGACCACCAACTTATTCCCTGTGGCATCTGAAGAACTCCATTTCAAAATAAGATCCACAAATAACAACTCAGAGCTCCATTTCAAAATAAGATCCACAAAATTTATTATATTAAAAATTATTATATTGATAAATGCTATCAGTGTCAGAGAGGTGCTGATTCCACTGGTCATTTTTGAGGCTGTAGTTAGCAGATCTGACTTAAAGGTATAGTTACCAGCACCAAAACAGCTTGTATAACTGCTGCTAATCGATTTCATCCATGCTTGTCGCCATTTTTGTGGGACATTTTCTGTTTTAATTTTTCTGGCCTGCAGAGCTCTGATTGGCTCAGCCACAGCTGTCAGTGAGCATAACACCAGATCTATTTGAACAACTAAAAGAATCAAAGTATTGAGCAAAGATTCAGAGATCTGCAGCCAGTCTACGATTCTGAAGTTAAAGAAAATAGGTAGACACATAATACCACGTCACACATATAGTCATGCCTGTAAGACAAAGGGTATGACATCAGTCTTTTGTGCAAAAGCATGAACTTCTATTTTTTTCTTTTTGCAACACAAATGTGTAGCATTGTCTGCAGTCCACTAAATGTTACCAAAATTACGCTGTGATCCATTCCTGTTGCAGCTGATGAAACTCCTGACTTTCTCTCTGTCTTTCTGTTTCCCTCTGCATGTGTAAAGTATAAATGTGTGTGAGTGACTTATCCTCATTCTCAATTATGAATATGGATTATATTATAGCCTAATGCTGCAGCAATGGATCAACTGCAGCAGTGAAAATCACACATCAATCATAGTACCAGTGGCTCAAATGACTCACTGGGTGGCTGTAAAAAATGTACTGGAGCCTGAAGCCTGATGCATGCCCCCACCACACCACACCCCACACACACCTATACATTAACACACATGCACAAAACACATTGATTATGTAAACAACCACTGTACACTATGTTAATGTTTTACAAAACACATACAAATAATTTCCTCAAACAATGCTTTTAACAAATTAGATTTTTCAAAATAATTACATCTGCCAGTGTTAAATTGTTCCAGAGGCTGAATGGAGGGGGTGCAACAATAACAGAACAAAAAGAAATGTAAATGAAAATTAGTTGGATGTGACTTACTCAGAAGCTGTACTGTGCATGTGCAGGTAAAAGGTGAAATGAGACATGTAATTCAGGATTTCAGATGTCCGGAGTTGTTTATCCAGTTACTGTAAATGCTTTCTGTAAACACAAGAATAAGACATACAAACGTGAATTATATGCCCCATTAAAAAACATGAGAGCTAACTTTGAAATAGTTCCACTTATAGACCGCATGCACAAACATATATAAATATACAGTACATACACACACAGCCCTCATTTTGAACCAGACATTGAAAATAGTGTAGGGGCTATTTTAGGTTGGACAGAAGCTCTTTTCACATCCAAGTGCTCTGGCTTGGAGGAAGAGATGGAGGAGAATGGCAGAGGGAGGAAGAGGAGTGAGGACTGTGCGTGTGTGTGTATATGTGTGTGTGTGTGTGTGTGTGTGTGTGTGTGTGTGTGTGTGTGTGTGTGTGTGTGTGTGTGTGTGTGTGTGGTGGCTGGGCATCGTATCGGAGAACCCCAGTGGCCTAAAAGAGAGAGAGAGAGATAACAGCTACTTTAAAACAACAACCATAAAAGATTGATATGCCGTAGCTTCATATTTAATGGACGAACATGAGGGTGGATTCGATCTTCTTATCTAACTTTCTGAAAGAAAACGTGTATTTCCCAATACTGTTTTCAACAGTAGGAAAACAACTAAAAATCTTCTTCTTCTTCTTCCTCTCAGTCAGCAAAATAAAAAATTGTGCATCACAGCCAAAATCTGGTCAGGATTGGGATAGACACAGCCCAGTTATACTGCAGGAGTACAGGAGTTTCAGCTCCTTAAACCTAAATTCAGACCTGTCCTGCTTACTGTGATCACCTATGCGTCGTTTTAATACAACTGAACTCATCATTTAGTTGTTTGCCATTGTCTAAGAAGCATACATATAATTGTGTCTCATAAATGCTACCTTAATGTTTCCCCAAGGCATCTGTCGATCAAATCACTAATTTATGACTGCAATGTTGTCTGACAAAATAAACATAAATAGAGCTTAATAGCAACACCTGTATTGTGTGATTGGCTGTAGTGACATTTCAAATGACCACAGAGAAACTTAGAGGCAGGCTTCTCGAGGACCATGGATCAGGAAACCTAATTGCATAAATAGCATAACCTGACTAGAAATGATTGAGTGTGCAGATGTTCAACCTCAGGCAGGCATGCCTGTCTGGCAAAGAAAGTAACTACTGTCAACAGCCAAATACACAGAGGCTGATGAGTAAAACAGCTGCAGCTTAACATTTGGCCACACTGGTGCCACGCCTCTAGGGATGACAGTGTTGGTTCGTTGGTCTGTTTGTTGGTCCAACAGTTTTGTCCAGACTGATATAACAACAATTGATTGTTTGCTAAGCCCCGCCCCCCTTTATTACTGTTGCTATGTTCGTCAAGCTTTCCGTTCCCTGCAGATTATGCAGTTGCCAATAATAACGGTGGCAGAATTAATTTTTGAAACAATGGGTTCAAACAGAGGTAGACTAAAGCACGCTTCTCATTTCTAGCTGCAGCCGTTGATTTTGGCGTCTGAAATGACAACTTTCACTGGCTGGCTTTTATGAGCTATAGGTAGCTAGCTAATTACTGTAAGCTAACATTAGCTCCATGAGTTAAAAACGCAGACTTAGGCTGAATTGCTTGGTTAGAGCGTACAAACACACAGTTCAATCCATTCCTCACACTTTTTCTCTTGTGTTTTTGGTTACTACAGCCTCATGCACACTGCTTTGGCATGTGGAAAAATCCAAAGCTTGATAAGTCTGCTGTGCCCTGGTACGGTTGCTAAGCCTATGATTGGACAACCTCAACCTCTAGGGACATACATGGTCCCCAGATAATCTTAATGATTTTGGTGATCCCCTAACTTTTTTTAAGCTCCTAAAACTGTTGATACGCCCTGACCTTTACAACATGGGTAAATCAAGATAAGAATATAAATAAATAATATGCATAAATAATATCAAACAGAAGGTGACTCATGCGTGAAAGATTTGGTCCTGTCTTTTCTGAAAGGGTGTTTAGCTCAATTTATTGCATGTGTGTGTCCATTTGCTTTCACCTGTTTCAAAGTCCCTGTGTCCTTAAGATATTGTATATGAAGTAGGAAAATGTCCTTATGTCCTTTTTATGTATCAGGACATAAAATTCAATAAAGCTTCTTTAAGAAAAAGAATCTACAGAAAGCTGCAAAAACACTGCTTTCACAGAAGCAACCCTGAAATTTCATGGGAGAATGGAAATATAGGGTATTGTTAGTCCACTTGTTTCCTTATAATAAACGTACAAATATGCGGAAGATGAGCCTTGAAATGTCATTTATACAAACACACACACACACACACACGCAATAAACAAACACGCCTGCACCATCGGATGGCCTGGTATGTCATATCCTGTTAAGCATCCCCCTCTAGTGTTACACCATTAGAATGCAATGGCATTTATACAAAGTGTGAAGTGCAGCAGGGCCATGTGAGATCAGGCTGAAGCCTTTCATCTGCCTTGTATATCCATTTGTCCATCAAACAAGATATATGACATATCACCAGTCTTATTGATAGGTTGATGTCTCTTTGTTGCCTGGTGAAAGTGAAAAGCTTCTATATTGTGCAAAAGGATTTCCCAGAATATAACCCAGATCCTAACACAATCATCCATATTGGATGATTGTGCTAAACCCCAGATTCACTTGTAATAAATGGTCAATTCCATTAAGTGATTGACTAAACAATGACTCACTGCAGGGAAATTCCCATGAACACCTAAGATACAACAGTGTCAACAAGCATTTCTAAGATTGATATATTTGGTAGGCTATTTGTTTATAATTTAAAAAAATATTTTCTATGTGATCCATTTGCAGTTCCACCCATGTTTTGGAAAAGTAGAATTCCAAACTATGCCATTATTGAAATTCAACTCACTGCAAGTAAGTAACTTTAGAAGAATGTTTGCCAGAAAACCCTGAAAGGGGTGCCTGCATTATTTATTTATTTATTCATTTTTGGTCAGCTAGACATTTAGAATGTGCTCAAATCAGCATGACAACATACCATGCTCATCACTAAAAATATTACTCCACCAGGTGCGTGCCTACCTTGTTTGCAGTAAGCCAGAGAGCAAACAGTTTTGTGACCGCAGTGAAAATGCTGTTTTTAAAAGGTTAAACACCAACAAACATGGATTGAAGCAGAATATTTTGTTGGATAAAAACATGTTGTGAGTTTGGAAATGATTACATCTATCTTTTTTCAATAAATTTTGACTTTCAGACTTTACAACGCACTGGAGTTATTGGAAATGTTTGGATCACATGGAAACTGTTCAGCCTTGATGTTACACTTTGGCATCTTCCATCAGCTGTGGCGGTGAGTCGGTGACACAGTGCTACTTACTTAAAAATACATGTGAAGTTCATGGTAGTAGTAGCTAAATCTGTCCATGGAAAAAATAAAAAATAAATCAGCAGATATCAGGGACTAGAAATCGTCTCTGTTGCTAGGTCGTTACTAAGGTTCAGTCTACTTGCTAGTAGTAAACTAGGTTACAGGATTCTACTGTCGTGAGCGATTGTTTTCCAGTTATTAGTCAGACCACATGTGTTTCCAAGGAAACGACGACAACACTCGCAAAAAATGTTGTATTTTGACAGAGAATTACCCCACAATATGAACGTTAATGACTTTAAAGCACACCCTCTTGTGTAATATTGCTATAGCAGAACCAGACTCCGGGTGGGTGGCCATCTGCCTCGACCAGTTGGGTTAAGGGGGTGGGGTGAGATCAGGAGGAAAGAAAGCATGCAGTAGCACAATGCAAAATTCACAGAGAATTTTAAAATAATAATAATAATAATAATAATAATAATAATAATAATAATAATAATGTAATGAAGGTGGAAATATTAATAAAATAATAATAGGAATAATAATGATAATAATAAGACTAGTAATAATATTTGTAGTAGCGGCTGTCGAGCAGGAACATGGGGCCAGTAGGTGGCCCACAATCATAGATCCAGTCTCTACAGCTCCTGAAGCAGAAATACCTGCAAGAAGCGACAGAAGAAGACAGGAGAGAGACAAGAAAGCACAAAACTACGGGAGAAAGAAAATGTCGAGTTAGTAACATGTATTAATGGGATAAGAATGCATACAGATGGAGAGGGAGAGGAGGAGAAAGGAAGTCTCTCGGCAGTCTAGGCCTATAACAGCATAACTAAGGGATGATCAAACTCCGAAGTTCCTTACGGTGCTGCTGGAGGCCAGGGAAATGCCATCAAGAGTAACTATATCTTTAGATAATGTGTCTCAGAGGGGTTTGGGTCCAAGTACAATAACTTCAGTTTTGGCAGAGTTTAACATCAGAAAATTGCAGGTCATCCAGGTTTTTATGTCCTTAAGACATGCTTGAAGTTTAGCTAACTGATTTCATCTGACTTGATTGATAGATATAATTGGATATCATCTGCATAACAATGAAAGTTTATGGAGTGTTTCTGTCACGTTCAGTTCAAATGAGGACCCAAATGCAAGACTCCAGGCAGGCAGGTTGAAGAACCAAAAATGAGTTTTAATAACTAAAGCTAGTCCCAAAAATAGGCAGGCAACAGAACAAAGGGAGCAGACTGAGGCACAATCCAAAAATGAGGCGATATACAAAACTAAAGTAAAGACAAACCAGTAGGCAGGAGTACACAGGACTGGACACAGGTGAAAACAATGAAAGCAATCAAAGACAGGAAGCAAAACTACCAGACACAAGAGGGAGGGAGAATATTACAAAATGAAACAGGAAATAACAAAAACCCAAAACCATGGAGGTTTCCTAATATCATTGCCTAAAGGAAGTATATATAAGGTGAATAGAATTGGTCCAAGCACAGAACCTTGAGGAACTTCGTGGCTAACTTTGTGCATGGAGCATTCATCGTTAAAATGTACAAACTGAGATCGATCTGATAGATAGGACTTAAACCAGCTTAGTGTGGTTCCTTTAATGCCAATTAAATGTTCCAGTCTCTGTAATAGGATGTGTTGGTCAATGACAAGACAAGTCCTTTGTCTGATGCAATTAGAAGGTCATTTGTAATTTTCACCAGTGCTGTTTCTGTTCTATGATGCATTCTAAATCCTGACTGAAAATCGTAAAACTTAAAAAGTCACACAACTGACTGGCGACTGCGTTCTCAATGATCTTAGAGAGAAAGGGAAGGTTAGAAATAGGTCTATAGTTGGCTAAAATCAAGAGCGGGCTTTTTAAGAAGAGGTTTAATTAGAGCTGATTTAAAAGACTGTGATACATACCCCGTTAATAAAGACAGATTGATCATATAGTAAAGTGTTAACTGAGGGTTAAACTTATTTAAGGAGCCTAGTTGGGATAGGGTCTAAGAAACCTGTTGATGGCAGAGATGAAGAAATCGTTGAAGTTAGATGGTGAAGGTCGATAGGAGAAAAGCAGTCCAAATATATATGAGTTTTTACAGCTGTTTCTAAGGTTCCTGTGTTTGAAGATAAATCGGTACAGGTTGAGGGCAGCAGGTGATGAATTTTGTCTCTAATAATTAAAATCATTAAAGAACCTCATGGAGTTGTTACTACTGAGGGCTAAAGGAATATATGGCTCAATGGAGCTGTGACTCTCTCAGAGAAAGTTCTTATTTTCCTCTATTAATGATAGTAGGCTGGTCTAACATTACGTAGGACCTTCCTATATGTTTTAAGACTATCTTGCCAGATTAAATGAGATTCTCCCAGATTGGTGGAACACTATTTCCTTTCAAATGTCCGGGTTATACATGGAGCTAACCTTCTTTGTTTTATTATCTTCTTATATAAAGGGGCGATAGAGTTAAGTGTCATTAGCAATGAGCCTGCAGCAGTATCAACAAGATTATCAATATGGGAGGGACTGAAATTAGCATAGGAGTCCTCTGGCGTGTAGTCCAGTAATAGGAGTTCAAAAGTTATTAAATAATGGTCCGATAAAAAAGGATCATTCCCAGGGACAAAGGTCTTCATAATGGTTCTTGGACTCCACTGGAAAGTTTGAGAGAGGAATCACTAAAAGGTAGAAAGTAAGTGTAATGTACTTACACTTAGAAAAGGAATAGTTCAACATTTTGCGAAATATGCTTATTTGCTTTGTTGCCTGTTAAATGAGACGATTGATGCCACTCTCATGTCGATACAGTAAATATGAAGCTGGGGCCAGCAGATGATTAGCTTACCTTAGCACAAACACTGGGGTAAACAGCTAGCGTTGTTCAGTCCAAAGGTAAGAAAATCCATAACTCAAAATACAGCACATCTAAAGCTCACTTATTAACATGTTAAACCTAATTTCTTTAATCCATTCAAAAACTGAAGTGTTGTATTTCTTGGTGGGAGCAGTAACTTCATGAAGTCTCCGCTGGTTACCTGGCAATCTCACGATGACAACAAAAGCTCAGGAAGTTACAGGGTGGATTTTGTTACCTTCAGACAGAGCAAAGCTCCCTGTTTCGAGTATGTATGCTAAGCTATAAGAGTGTTATCTATTCTCATATCTAACTATCGGCAAGAAAGCGAGAAGACTCATTTCCCAAAATGATGAACTATTCCTTTGTCACTACTTGTGTCACTATACATCCATCAAGTATTCAGCCAAGCCATAGTATAAATATATTTAATAGATTTTATATTTGAAAATGTATAAAAGGAAATCTGGGGGAGCCACACAGCTGTATCCACCTTATTCTCAGGGGCGCTAATGTAGAAATGATTATGGGTATAACTGCCAGGAAGCTGTAGGAATCCTGTCTAATACGTAACACTCAACAAAAGAGCTGTATAAACTTTTACTCTAGAAATAAACAGAGCTGGGTATAGCCACTGATTTCCCAAATCGATTCGATTTCGATTCGATTTAATATCGAGTCGGTTAGGGATATTTTAGTAACAATACCAATTTTGCTTGGATATGAAAGAGATTCTCAAAGAACTAATGTTGTAAATTGTAGGAACCCTCTAAGCATTATTCAAATATTAATGTTTACATTAAGAATTGATCCTTTTAATTATCTATAACAGAGCTGATATTTCCACTCAGATGCCCCAGTGGTTCCCCAACCATTATATTATAAATAATATATAGATATTAAGAAAAAAAACTTTTAAGGTTGAAAAAATGTCCCTTAATCATCAAGTATTTCTAAATGTTGTGCTGTTATTTCCGCATTAAAAGAAAAAAGATAGATTGTTAGAAAGATCAGACATAGATCGTTTGATGACTGCTCACTCAGGTGAGCCTGGGAACCTGTATACCTGAATGGCAGATTTTCACTCGATTCACAAAACCTCCGTGATACATGTAAGTTAGCATAATATGTTGTAGAATTTTAGAATTTTTATTTCCGCTTTAATACCGCGTGGTTATGTATCAACATTTATACGCACTGTTTGTGAACTTCCTTCTCTTTATTTCTCTTTTTAGCTACCTAGCTAATGTCAGTCTGCTTGTTATAGAAACAAAACTCACGCACAAGCGTTTCACTCCAGCGCATCTCTTCCAGAAAAAAAACGCTAGGCTATAGGGACACAAGCCCTAACGGGATTAAAAAATCCATGGGAAAAGGCATATAATAAAAGATCAATCTCGGATTTTATGAATCAATATCGGATCATTCAAATGAAGATCAATTTGAATTGGAAAATCGATTTTTTACACCCAGCCCTAGAAATAAAGTAGAAAAAGCTTCTGAAAATCAGCAGAAATTGAATATAATATTCATAAGTATGTTTTCATTAGTGTGTTTTTTGATACAATGTATTATCTAACTTTTGATCACATGTAATATACCTTTCTAATGCCTCACTTTTTTTATATTTATACAGATGTCTTTTGATATAACCTAATGTATTACTTGATCTTTTCAAACTGCCTTCCTTATGTGTTTTATTGAATGAACCTGGTGTAATTGAGGACACTCCTCCCCATATTGGAGCACACCTATGTATTATCTTGTATTTATTGACTGTTGAGCTGTTGTATACTACAGTACCCTGAAGAAGACTTCCATGTCGAAACATTGGTAGCTTTTCCTATTAATGCTTTTATACAGTGCTCTGTTGTGTGTACAAGACATAACACCTGTTATCTGCTTACTGTATTTTGAAAAGATTCAGGTATTTGGGGCAGAGCTTCAGCTTCTTTGCAACAAAATTATCCACTAATCTTCATGTGTGAAAAATAAAAATTCTGGAGGTGTTTCATGTGTGCATCTGTATAGTCTTTGTCAAATGAAATGTCCAACTCCAGGTGCTCAGTTGATGTCCAGATAACCAGCTTGCAGCTCTGCAGCCCCAGGCACATCATTGTCAGTTGGATCTGGAAGAATAAATGTAAAATAAAATGGCTTACATTTTGTTTTAATGAAGGTTCACAAATATCTGTCGCATTAGTTCACACAACAACAATATTTTTCACCCACCTGGAGGTAGTATCCACTTTGCTCACTGGGAAGAATGAGATACTTCCCATCACTTAAGCATCCGATGTCACCATTTGGTTGACCAAGAAACTCTGCAAGTGACATGGTACTCTTTAGGGGACACTTAATCTCAAGGAGCTGTGCTGAGTCCAAAATTCCATCTGGGCTGGCTCCAAACCAGGGATAGTCAGGAAACACCACCAGGCCTTTCCTCTCCACAGTGTGCCCTTGAGTCCATGAGCTGTATCGTTATGTCCTCGGGTTTTTTTTTTCCACATTTAGTTGCAGTATTGCCAGTGAAGGTGAGATGCAAGTGTTAATTTAGGATTTTTTTTTTGGGTTAGTAGTGCTCCATTTGGGGACTCTCTTTGCTGTGCTCGCAGTCAGTCGCAGCTTCCTTGCATCATGCCACAGTTGTGATGCACTCTGTACCTGGGTCTTTAAATTCTGAATGATCCTTGAAAAGTTTGGGGGAGCCTTCTGTAGATGACACACTTATGGGATCTGGTCCTGATGCTGATGAGCCAGGATGAATGTGGTCTGGTTTATAATATTTGAAATGTATGTGCTCTTATGTGTGTGACCTTTTTCTGCTCTACATTCTTCTTCGTGCCTGCATACCACTTCCTCTGCACATCAGTACATGATATCCCTGTCTTTCCCTGTCTGACTGCATTCTCAACCTAAAATACACTGGTCAGTTGCAAACTGACATTACAAAAAAAAAAAAATCAGAAGAATAAACATTTTACCTTCCAAAGTACTGCAGCTGCGTGGCTGCAAGATCGCTCTGGTCCAACAACACATGAGCACCCAGCCGTTTGTATTTCACCTGACATTGAAACTAAAATCCAGGCCTGGTGATGTGGGACTTTAAGGCTCTGACTAGGCTCTGTCTGCTTTAAGGTAGACAAGGTTGTGTTCCACCTCCTTTAACAAAACACAACTGACTTTATTACTGTGGAAGTACTGATAAGCCCCAGAGCTTTTCAGAATGTTCATCGCTTCACAGTCCGTAGTAACTGAGTCAATAAAGTAGCTAAATATGCTAGTGTACGTTATCTGAGGCCACTTCTTCAGGTCGTCCTCCCATCCCTCAAAAGTAGAAGGCAGCAGTATGATCACATTATCCAGTTTGAGGTGTAACAGGTTGTGTTCTCACGTTTTATTTCCTAAGCGCTCTAAGAAAGAGGATTAGCGTACCACTACCATAGACTGTTTATGACCGTTACCATGGTATCATGGGAGCTAGGAATAAGGTGTATAGTTTTATTTTACTATTTTGAGACATAAAGCTGCAGCCATAGCCTATAGGCTTATGTTTACACTGCATAGTCAAAGCTAACTGTATAATATTGAGAGGACTGGACTAATTAACAGGCAGCAGAGCCAAAGCTCAGTGTTATATCTGATTATTTTCTACATTTTATATTTTCTACAATTTCTTATTTATGTTAATGTTAATATTCACTTATCTTAAGATCCTATACAAAAACTTCTATTCAATAAACATTGTTTGTTACCTCAATCTGTTCTTTATAGATCTACTTATTCTGAGACCGACAGATGGAGCAGTCAGAAACTGACAATATCTAGAATGACTTTGCGTTTTAGTGTCCAGAGCAGAGGGTTGTCTCCCCTTGTTATTTTATTTTCAATTTGTCAAATGATATCAATCAAATTTTGTAGTATATGCGCACACACATATGCACCCATGGGAACCCTGAAACCACAGAGCCCTCCCCCCCATAACAAATCCCAATTTAATTCTGCCTCTGAGTGCTTGTGTAAGTCTCTCCAAATATGCCACCTGTTTGTATGTTCAAATCTGTGTGTGCACATATAAGTGTAGAGATATGTATGTGTCAGTGTACCTCAGAGTGAGTTTTACTAACAAGGTTCCTACTCTGCTGACAACTGCAAGGGACCAGGGGAGAAACATAAGGTGACAAAACAAACAGCAGAGGGGACAATACCCATGTGTGTCACGGCGCTGACAGGAGGCTCCTTAAATGTTGTCAAACCAAGTTTTAAAGCTCCCACCCACCAACATACACACACACATTTGCACTTAATGGACTAGAAACCAGGAATTAGATTTCTTACTTTGGACATTTGTATTCTGCTCAAAGTTGGAAGAAAGTGGCAAGGCACAGAAGTTGAAACCCTATTAGTGATCAAATCACACTAACCACTAGCCAAGACATGGAGAATTGATCTGACCCATCTTCGAGTTATTTCCTGCAGTTACATCTGCTGCATTTATGTTCAATAGCTAAATTGCACATAGTGGCAGCTGGTGTCCAGTCTGCTCATTCAGCTGGAGTGACATATTTGAGTACAATCAACAAGCTTTACCAGCCTCATTATTATTAACTCTCCAAAGATTACCTTTTAATTATTCTTTTTATTTATCCTCCATCAAGATTAGCATAGAGACTTTCTCGTCACAACCTTGCTTTAGGGTAGAAAATTGAGTTATTCTTGATGCTCCCGTAACCATTAGTAGTATATTTTTTTCAGTGAATATCACAAAATGGTCTTTTTCTATGCCTATGTCATAGTTTCTTATCTATTTTTTTGTTACTCTTTGCTGCTATTAACTGATTAGACAGCTACTTTCAGTTTGATCTATGTGCATCCAAAGTGTTCTGCAGTGGACTAGGAATGTTGTGGGAGGCAGACCAGTCAGGGTGGAAGTGGTCTTTTTAAGATTTTTTGTCTTGAATCTGTACACACACGCACACACACACACACACACACACACACACACACACACACACAAAGAAAAATGCTGCTATACTGTTTTTATTGGATTTCATTCAAATTAGACAAAAAAATTCACCTTCACTTTTCAAAATGGAAAGTCATGCACGTGCAGCTACACACACATACTCACACAGAGATGCTGTTGTGAACATAGCGGCCTTCAGAACTGAGCGTAATGCTCACAAGGTATTTATTCTAAAAGTTATAAATCAATCAATCCAAGAACACACATGCACACACACATACCCATGCTCCTTCACTGTACATTCATCAATATGTGCTTTTTGTTTACCTGAAAACATACCCACATACGTACATACAGTACTGTATATGTTTGCCTGTGCATGTTCCCACATGTAAAATAGAGGATGTATTGACGTAAGCGTATTTCTCTGTGCCAATGGTTTCACTTCACATTTCAACCAGATATCAGAGATGCAATCAAAAAGATTAGATTTTAGGAAATCAAAATTGATTTCATATATGGCTTGAATGTGCCACTGTACTATTTGATCGGTTTTCTTTCTGTTAGCTGACCTGTCAAGATGATAAAAATCACATTCAAGCAGTAACCTTGCAGCTGAACAAATTCTGGCATGTCAGTTAAAATAAATGGAAGTAGATAAGGAAGGAGAGAACCGTGAGAAGGAATGCTGACCAGCCAGTACAAGCTGCAACTGGTTCACTCATTTCAAGATCAAGATCACTTGTTTAAAGTCTAGGTGAGCCAGTTTTTTAATGAAATCCATGTACAATTGTGAGTGTGTGCATGATTTACAGGAATGCATGACAATGCAGACAGTTAAAATGGCATTTTCTTGGAGTATAAACTGAAAACTGAATAACATTCCTGTATTTCACAACTATTTAATTAATGGTAGGCCATATTTCTCCAGTGCTTTTCCTCTGTGCTTTTGCTCAGTGGATAGACAAATCTTCATTGTATCAGTGTGCAATGTACTCTGCTTGATGTGCTATCCGGCCCCTGTTGTTTCAATTGTTAAATGTTTAGTTTTATTTCTCAGATTTACTTTATTCTTATTAGTGTGTCAGCTCTGCAAAGCATAGGCACACTATTACTATTCCTCATACTTCTTATTATTATTCTTCCGTATGGATTTTCACCTCACTACTCCTCTCGCACCGTTGCCAGCACATACGCAAAAAATACAACAAATCGATCAAGTTGCTATGACTTTTCTCAGAGATCAGCCCAACACACTGGTTTGTGCAAATCACAAAAGAAAAGTTTTACAATGAATGTGTATGTGGCGAGTCAAAGTGGGCTAGAGGGAGTGTAACCCGACACCAGAGTGGAGAGGAGCTGTAAACTGTTTTTCTCACATTTCTCTTGAACTTGCTGTTACTAACAAAATGTTCACTCTTCATACAACATTTTACCCCAAAATGTAGGAAAACTTGTTCTTGTCACAGACATTTAGTTTTGGAATCAATCGGACTTGGCACAGTGGAACTCCAAGTGACAGGAGTGCCAGCATCTGCTGCACTGACTTCTGTATTAAAGAAACCAGACATCTCTGGAGAAAAAGCAGACAGTACCAGTTTTCTAACCTGCTCTAGCGCTCACATTTTTGAATGAACATGCACATATTTTACACCGAGATCTCAGCAGGGCCTCTTAAAATTGTGACATTTGGGCGATTGGTCGACTTACAATCTTGTAACAGTTTAAGAGGTTGTTTTCCTATTAAATGAACTGTCTGAGCTCCTCTCCTCCCCCCTCCTCTCACTCAGGGTGTGTGTGTGTGTGTGTGTGTGTGTGTGTGTGTGTGTGTGTGTGTGTGTGTGTGTGTGTGTGTGTGTTCAGAAGTGTGTAAGAAGTTCAGCTACAGGAATTTTTTAACTGCGACAAGCCTACATTTTAAAGACTATAAAAACCTATTATATAGCAGTGCTTCAGTGAAGCCTTCAGTCTTATCTCTGACAATGGTAAAGATTAATTTAAATATTAAACATTGTATGACATGTATTGTATCATTGTGTTTGCATGTAGCAAGAATGGATTAGCTCTTTTTAGTTTGACATGACATTTTTACAAAGATTGATCCGTCATCCAGCATGAAACCAGGATAGAGTGGTTCAGTGAAAGTTGTACAGACAGTGTACAGGTGGGTCAGTGTATCAGGAAAGACCTCAAAAAAGGACAAAATACCCGCTGGCCAGTCCAGATAAACTCCAAGTGTACTTAAGGATGTTTTACAGTTCATAAATTCTAGACAGGAATTGTTATGATAAAAGCTCCCATTATGATCCCAGCACCAAGACTTTTCATTTCTTCCCAAAGAAAATTGAGATGAAAAGTCTGCCACCCTGTCTATACTTTTATACGCCACACCAACATCAGCTGATTCACATTCAACCTCCCAGTAATGGCGACCAGTCAGACCCTCTTCACACAGTACTTGTGAGGCGTCAAATCTGTCTGGATTATCAGGATATGGCTGCTTCTCATGTACACATGTTGCCTTTTTGTTCTCTTCTGTCAAAATGATGTTCACACCTGCTGTGTTGGGGTCTAGTTTCAGATCACAGGCATCTGCAACCAAGACAGAAGAAACAATTAAGTAGTGAAGTACTATTGCTGTGTGAGTGTGGTTTGTGATCTCTGATTGTTTTAGTAAACTGTTGTATCATTAAATTAGAGATACGTTAATCTGTGGATAATGTGAAAATGTTCTGTCATCAAACTTAAAACAAGGGTGTTTTACTTACCATGTTTTTACCCAATAACTGCAACTATTCATTCGACATGCTGTTCAAATTGCATATGTGAACATTTGGTTGCATTAGTTCTTTCCCAGGTGTGATACTTGTTTAAAGTTAAATGCTGTAACTCCAGTGCAGAAAGAATGAAGACCAGCTTGAAGAGGAGGCTCAGTATCTGATTATCTCTGTACAGTCACATTTCTATGGAAGGACACCTTGTTGTGTATTATCACTTACTAAATACACAGCAAGATAGCAGAGTGATACCAGAACTACAGTCCCATGTAGATAAGTGCCCTCCATGTAGCATGATATCCTTATATCCAGATTTAAAAGATATTTTAAGACTTTTACAAACCTTGCAGACATACTGCATACTGCAACATGCATGTTACAACATCACAGCTTTAGCACTTGAAAATAATTATTACACTTATTTTCTTACACTGTCTCAGTAGCTTCAAGTCAAACCAGCATTCTTCATTTGGGTCCACACTGATGGGAAAAGAGGGACAACAGGTGAAAACATCAAAAAATGTGGTCACATATGCACTTCAAGTCAAGCGAATAAAGTGAATCTTGCTCATTCATCTTGGAATAATGATAGACAGCCTGTTGGAGCATACTTGAGTTTCTCCAGACTGCAGCGTGAATCCCTCTGTATTTCAGTCAGCAGCTTGACTCCTTGATCTGCCAGGTGATTAAAGCTCAGGTCCAGCTCCCTGAGGCTGCAGTGGTCAGACCTCAGAGCTGAGGCCAGGACGGCACATCCATCTCCTGTCACTTTACAGAAGGACAGCCTACAGAAATTAAGCAACTGACATTTTAGGCGTGTGGTACATGCCCTTATCAGCAGCAATTTTCACCTTGTTAACATGACACGAGCCCCATTTGATTAGTCATTTATCAGGCTCTCCCTTTGGACTTGTTGACATGTAGCACCATACATCACACAGGTTGACACTTTCAGAGCAGGAGGCAGACCAAAAGAAGCAGAAGCAAAGCACTCTTACCCTTAAAGGATCATGCTACCATCATTATATCTTTTCATTGTTATCAAATAATCTACTGAAGAGACTAAAACCAACAATGAAGACATGGTATATAATGATATCAATTAGTCAAAGTGAATAAGAGCTATTTATTACACTGACCTTAGTGTTTTCAAACCACAGTGTGGGTTCATCAGTCCATTACAGAGCACCATCACTCCTGAGTCCTGCAGGTCATTGTAGCTCAGGTCCAGCTCTGTCAGGTGGGAAGGTTTGGAGCCGAGTGCTGAGGCCAACGTCTTACAACTTTTCTCAGTGAGTCTGTTGTGACTGAGACTGAATAACAAATGTAGGAATATAATTTAATTGTTTAAGATTATGCAGAATATCCTAACATGTATTGTATTTTGTTTCCTTCTTTCTTATATTTTGAATAAAGGTGCAGCTGTAATTGAGACTTGTTAGAATTTTTCTTTTTAAATACAGTGTAATGTAATGCGGCCTTTTACCTCAATACCTCCAGAGTACAGTTTGTGCTCATCAGCCCAGTACAGAGGATCTCCATTTCTGAGTCTTTCAAACCGGTGTAACTCAGTTCCAGCTCTCGCAGGTAACTTTGGTTGGATGTGAATGCTGTCACCAACTCATAACAGATTTCTGCAGTCCCAGGATTTCGGTTCAGTCTTTTGGTACAGAGATGATAAAAATTAGAAATATATAAATACTCATACTCATACTGTCCAGCTCTACCAAACTAACTCGTGATTCAAAACAACAAGCTGACAACAGTTAGAGGCTGCATAAAGGTACATTCTTACATCGCGGAGTAATTTGATTCAGTGTTATTACGGTAAATATTGCTTACAGTAAAAGAGCTTTAAAAACAATGACACATCTATCAAGAAGTATTCAATCAAAGACAACTGGACTGGCTGTTTTAGCAGGACAGCTATTCCTACCATGTGGATGCTAGTGTTTGTAGAACAAATGCATAATTTCTGCTGTATGTACAGCCAAGAAATCAGATGTAGAACCTTTTATATTAATACATATTACATTAATACTTTGATGTTTTGGGGAATAATATGTCTGAGACTGACCTGAGCTTCTCTAGTTTAGGGCTGCCTAGCCCAACAGAAAGCACAGAGCATACTGAACTTCCCAGTATGTTTCCACTCAGCTCCAGTTCTCTTAGATTTGAGGTGAATGATTTGATAGCTGATGCCAACTTTTCACGATTTTCTTGTGAGAGTCTACTATCTGAGAGACTGCAAACACAGAGGACAAAAACAGGTGAAAATGAGTATTTCATTCTGGACAAAAGTGGTGAACAGACCTACTGACAGGTCGACAGACCAAGCAACATTGCCATCCCTAAGGCCATGTGGCAGCATGGCAAACCAGATGGCAACACTGACTAAAAGTGGATGCAGTGGTTAGTAAATGTCCCGGGTTTGTTGGGGCTCATATTGTGGGGCTCATCTTGGCTGGCTGAGTGCACATTATGTGATTTTAAGTGTATTAATCCTTTAGGATGAGAGGTTAAGCCCACTTGAAATATGGCAAAATTAAATGTCTTTTTACTTATTTCACTGCAAAACAATAACATTAAAAATAATAATTTTACTAACCTCAGAGCTTCTAGTTTACATTGAGAGTTTAGCAGTCCATCAGCCAAGATCGGTGCACCTTTTTCAGAACAGTAATTACTTGTCAGGTGCAGTTCAGTTAGTAAGGAGTTTGGCATTCGAAGTGCTGAGGAGATTGTTTCACAAACCCAAACATCGAGATTGATCCCTGAGATTCTGCAGAAATTAAAAAAAAAGACGATCGTGCAAGATCAAATAAAGTTTTAGATCCATACAATTAATTTGCCATTATGCTGGCAAATTATACATGTGTACTATGTACTTACACTGTATGTATGCTATATTTAAAAAAAACTTTCAGCTCACATGGCTCACAACATTTTTATTATTGTTTTTTTACTGTAAACTGAGTAACAATGAAGTGATTGCAATGCAGATGTAGCAGATATACAGTTTAAGTAACCAACTCACCTTACTTTTCTGCTGTTCCTCACAGCTGGGACAAGCCTAAACACACCTTTTGCTGATGGTCTGTATTTCTTCAGGTTGAATTCATCTAGAGGCGTATTTGACATTAGTATTGAGTCGGCCAGAGCTGAGCACTGAACAGGGGAGAGCTGTGTTTCTGGATTGTGATTTGGTTTCAGATACTTCTGCACAGTATCATGTAGAGAACTGTCTTTCAGCTCGATCAGACAGTGAACAAGGTTCAGACATCTTTCAGGTGAGCAGTCCGCTAAATCTATTTCTGTTAGACTTGTCCTAATTTCCTCAACAACTGCAGAGTGTTCCTCTGTCTGCGGAATCAGGCCTCGAAGCAGTTCTTGTGTTGATTGTAGCGACATGCCAATAAGGAACCTGAGGAACATGTCCAGTTCTCCTGTCTTTCTCAGAGTTGAATTAGCTATTGCAATTTCAATCAGCTCATCCAAAGGTAAATCAACTGGATCTGCATCCAAGATAGACTTGAGCTCTTCCCCAGACCCTTTTAGCAGGAAATCCTTGAGGCTTAGAGAATCTATTTTTTTACTTGCAAAACTGCGGTACACAAAGAGAGCAGCAAAATACTCCTGAACTGTCAGATGAACAAAGCAGTAGAGTTTCTTTGTGTTGAACACACTCTCTTCTTTGAATATCTCTGTGCACAACCCACAGTAAACTCCAGCTTTGTCTATGTCAATGCCATAGTTTTTCAGATCATTGCCAGTAAATATGATTTTGCCTTCTTTCAAATGTTCAAATGCCATCCTGCCTAGTTTAAAAATGAATTCTTCATTTGACTTGAAGATCTTCTCTGTATCTGATTCATTCTGTTTGTCATACTTTTCAGTAGCTACCTGCATTTGAATGCAAAGGAAGTGTGTGTACATCTCAGTAAGAGTTGTGGGTATCTTTATGTTTTCATCTTGAGTGTTGTCCATTTTTAGTAAATACACAAGAACTTTTGCCGCAATCCAACAGAAGATAGGTATGTGACACATAATGTATAGGCTTCGGGACATCGTAATGTTGTTAATAATTCTTTCAACAACTGCCTTGTCCTCAACTCTCTTCCTGAAGTACTGTATTTTTTGTGGATCATCAAATCCTCTGACCTCAGTCCACTGGTATATATACTGGCGAGGGATGCGCTGAATTGCTCCTGGTCTTGAGGTTATCCAGACAAAAGCGGAGGGAAGAAGATGTTCCCGGATGAGGTTGGTCACCAGGGTGTCCACTGATGATTCCTTAGTGGCATCTCTCAATCTTTTGGTTGTTTTGAAATTCAGTTGAAGTTGGCTTTCATCAAGACCATCAAAAATGAACAAAACTTTGTGATTAGCAAATATTCTTGCAACTGCTATGTTTTCAAGTTCTGGATGGAAGTCTCTCACAAGTGTCTCAAGGCTAAACTGATCATCTATGACCAGATTTAGCTCCCTGAATGGTAGCACAAAGATGAAGTCCAAGTCCTGATTGGCTTTCCCATCTGCCCAGTCAAGGATGAACTTCTTCACAGAGACAGTTTTTCCAATGCCAGCAATTCCCTTGGTCATCACAGTTCTGATAGTTCTCACTTCTCTTATGTCTTGCCCAGATGACACATTATCTTCTGGTGTACGTTTAAAGATGTCATTGCAGTTGATTTTAGTGTCCTCTGCTGTTTGACTCCTCGTCTTATCTTCAATCTCCCAGATCTCATGTTCTTTATTGACTCGTTCACTCTCTCCCTGGATAATGTGAAGCTCTGTGTAAATTTTGTCTAATGATTTTACATCCTTATGATCTTTTTCAGTGCCTTCAAACTCATATTTAAACCTTTCCCTCAGATATGCTTTGTGCTTTTTGATGACTTCGTTGACGACATCTTCTGCTGCAATGAAAGAGTTGATGTCAAAACATAATCAAAAACCAATAAACAATTACTTCCAAAGAAAAAAACATAATCAAAGCAGTTTCTTGAGGACCAAAGCAATATTTTGAACAGTGTAGTGGATTTTGTTAATGTATTAACATTGTTACAATGTTTTATCACCAAGCTATGCCATTAAAGCGACTGGAAATGCCTAGATCAATGTTTTATGGCTGTATAGCATCTTAAATTTTTCACACAAGTTGGTTTATTATTACACTAACCATTAATAACAATATATTATTATCATGTTTTAGACATCTCAATTCATCAAAAAGACCTCACATACTTTCACATATCTCTGGCTGATTGTCCTGGAGGATTCTAAAGAAGGCAGATTTGGCTTTTATAGATGTGAGGGCCCTGTAGAGTTCCCTCATCTGCTCCTGGCTGGTCCTGGCAGCTTTGATATTGTCGTACGTCTCCTTATGGATTATTTTTCGCTGGAACATCTCATCCGCTATTGGCATCACTGTAATGACGCTCTGAATGAGCTTAGCCCTGTTGTTGTCCACCCAGACAGCTTCTTTAAAAAAAAAAAAAAGAAAAGAGAAACACATGATCACTTATAAGAGGTACTCATGAGTACCTCTTATGAGAGCCGGCTCCCAGTTTTTTTTTTTTTTCGCTGCTTACCTCAGTGCTCAGCCTGATCAAGGCAGAACTTTGTTTTGATTGGTCAGCAATGGCATCGCGGCCAATCAGATGTGAGGATATGGGATCATACCATTATGTAAAAACAGAGAGGGGGGTGCTGAGAAGTAGAGCGGCGCTCCACTCAGTGTCGTTAACTTGCAGTGGAGTCCACTGCAAGTTAGGGTTAGGGTTAGTTAGGGTTAGGGTTACAGAATAAATGCACAAAATTAGGCAATCATAAGGATTCTCATAAAAACACTGCACATGAAAGGGTTTTCAACACACAAACCATTAATTTTTGCAAGTTATGGTAAAATAAAGGCCTACAAAAATCCTAAATTAAGAGCCGTTCAGGAGTCGAATAGAGCCGAACTTCCCATCACTAATAAGCATGCAGCAGAATGAACAGCCTCCCCCAAAGCATGTACATCATTTTCTTGTGACTGGCATTTTATGGCCAATTGAAATCAAGATAGTGTTTGCTCCTCAAACCATTAACTTTAACTCACCTATGTCCTCTGTGATGGCTGAATCATGTGTTTCAGAGAGGCAGGGACTGACAAATGACAAAAACAGCTATGCTTTACAGATTTAACAGTTAACAATACTTATAAACCGTCTTATTTTGAACAATACTTATAACTATTTAACTATTTATGTACACATATTAACTGTTACATATTAACTATTTACTGTGTCAATGCAAAAATGATGCAAGTCTCACCTTGGGGCGATAACTTCAACCACAGCGTATTCATGTGGCAGAGTGCTGCTCTTCTCACTACAACCCAGTTTTTCAGAGGAAGTTTCTTTTTCTTGCCTCCTTGAAGTCTCCTCCATTGTTGTCTCCTTTACGGTTCCCCCATTGTTGTCTCTCCCCCCTCCTCCTGCAGAGGAGGGGGGAGCTGTGATGGAAACCTCTTCTGTGATGGAAACCTCTTCTTTCTTTTCATCAGGTTTGTAACACTCCTTTTCCTTTATTTTACCCTCCCTGAGTGCAGAGCATTGGCTCCCCATGATGCTATAACTTCAGTGTCAGCTCGGTGAATCTGTCATTTGGAAAGTACCTAAATGTCAACAAGTACTATGCTCCATTACAGACTTTGCTGTCCTCAGAACAGCCAAACTTGCTGTCCTTATGTAGTGGCTTTACAATAGATGTCCCTGTAAAAGTAAAAGTTAAAATCTTTTTTGATCTGCATCCATCTTGTGTTTTACTATTAACTTGATACATACTGAATAGTTTTTAAGGTGTTTTCTACAGGATGCACACAATAACAAACATTCTAAAAGAACTCTTGATGCTTTTGATTTAACCAAAACACTATGCAAGATATCTGACTGGACTATTCATCTGCATTTTTTTATATATGTTTAAATATCTATTTTCACACACACACACACACACACACACAAACAGGCACAGATACATTCAAATGTGTTGTTTTACCTTTGTGTCTGAGGTCCTGTGGTAAGCTGCAGCAGTAAATGAGACTGTGTTGCATTTTCACTGCCTGTGGGTGTATCAACATGTATCATAAACAGGAAGCAAGCATTTGTTGGGCGGACCCAGCTGGGAAGGGGAGGGTCCAGTCCAGTTGGGGGTTGGTAGAGTAGAGATAAAAAGACTTCCTTCTAATTTTAGTGTCCAGTAGCCTCCAAGTCCATTCTGGCTGTATCATGTGTCTGTGTTTGTGGTTTCATTGTCTTACATGGACAGAAACAAACTTCATACATTAATGTCAGACAGTTGGCAGCTCTCCTTAGTTAATAATTAGCCAGAAGTTCACTGAACTGGGCTGCATTTTGGCATAGGGTTTTTGTGGTTCAGATGGGTCTTACTTAAACACAGGTGGTGTATGGTCTAAGTAATTACTGTATGTGGTAACTACTGTATCACATCCATGTAAATATAATCATTTGGCATAAACTGAGAAATGAAGACCCTGCTATACTAACAAAAAATCAAGAACAGAGAGTAATAGCAACACTCCATTACCCTATAAAACATGCATAATTATTAACATGAGTCCATACTGACTACATGACTGGCTTTACATGACGTTTCACTGAAAATAAACCTGTGAATTAAGTTTATATGATGCACGGTGCAGAATCATTACTCTTGTTCAGAAAGTAAGTTGTTCCTGTCCTCCCAAAATACACATTATTTTAAATTACTTGAATGCTGGTGATACAAACATCTTTGAAATTGCAACTTTGCAGTCATGTGTAGTTTTAACACTACATGTAAATGTAAATTTAAAATGATTAGGTTGTGTAGTTATATTTTTGTTCCTCTAGGCAGATTTTAATGGAGGCAGGAACAAAAATCATGTCATCTGATCATGGATTTATAAGTGCCTACATGTATGAAAAGTATTTCGCTCCTTTGGACTTTTTCATGCATTATGGTTTTAGAACATTAAAACTACAATGGATGTCCAGTAAGTACACTAAATTATCACTGGTGCAGCTAACTGTTTCAAAATGTGCATTGCAAATAGATTAATAATTTATAGAGGTGAAACTATTTCTACTAGCGTAGAACAATCTCTATTCAAGTATCATTTATTGTGTGGATTACCTTCATCAGTGTGCCTCGCCTTTTATAAATTATGTGAAAATGTATCACTGAATCACTAGAAAGTCACTTACAAAACTTTTTGCAGCTACTAATCTAAAGTGTAAACAATTCACCACAAATAAGAGTGTGACATACCATTTTCAGTTCACCCATACCTCTTACAAATGATCTGTGCATGTACTTTGTAAATAATCTACTCATTTACAAAGCTTTTACAAAGCAAAAGTGCTGTTCACCATGTACACATGTAGCAGAGTATTTTCACTGTTCCTCAATGAGAACATTAGTCAGGGTACTAATATAACCAAAAGATGACCAAGCAAGTGACAACTTACATAAAACCTATTGCTATCCATACATGTCAAGAGTTTAAAAGTACAAACTTAAATGCATCAGCTCACAAAATTAAGATGACAAGTAGACCTGTGTTTTCAATCACACATTTATGAAAAGGGTAATATTCCATTGACATCATCCATTTTACATGAGGGAAGGGACTGAAGAAGCAGGTCACCATTCTGCCAACACTTCACTTTAAAACTTTAAAGAACACATTTGCTCCTTAATCACTCTCTCTGCTCCACCTCTGCCTTTTCTATCTTGCACCATCTTTTTTTCCCCTTTTCTTTGCCCTCTTTTCATAAGCTCTCTCTCCTCTGCTGTCAGCTCTAATTAGGCCACTGTGTATGCCCCTATGTGTGTGTGTCAGTGTGAATGTGGGTGTGTGTGTTTAAGTGGTCTTAGGAGGCCCATCACTCTGCTGTGCTTCCACACTGGGTCCTGCTGGTTGAAGGGAGACACACACATACACACAGACTATTGCTGATTCTGGAAGCAAGCATTCAATGTGGGTCTAATGACTCCCTTTACAGTTGCACTCCTACTCCTTCATACACAGCATAATATCGAACTGTGCCTGACCAACAGCACAAGCACAAAAGCAGACCTTCTTTGAAACCTATAAACCTAAATGGTTACAAATTATGCAGTCTATACATGCATTATATACATATTCTGGTCTGTGGGAGAGAAAATAACTGCAGTCATATGTACTCCGAAGAATAATACAGTTAAGACAAATGTAACCCACTCCCAGGTTAAGTACACCTCACTCTAAGTTCAGGAGGAGCTATATTGAGTGTAATAACTACAAACACAATACGAGCAACACAAGTAAATTCAGTCAACTATAAATTTCAGTTTTGTGTGTCCGAAGAGAAATGTGTCCGTAGTTGTGTCTATAGTCCTTTAAAGTTGTATTGTCTTTCTGTTGAGTTTTCTCCGCAGTTACAAAGGTCAATTCAAGTCTGGGAGTCTGCAACATGAAGCGTGATTGGTGAGTATCATATAGCTGGCTCACTTTTAACCCGGGATAGATCACCATGGTAACCTAAAATGCAAGGCTAACCTGTTCCAGAGCAGGTTAACTTTAGAGGATCAGAACAAAACCTGCCCAACCACTGACCAATCAGATCAGTGGAAATTTATGTGCATCACATATTCATAATGGTTTGTTGATCACCAGACAAAAAAAGCAAAAAATACTCTACCTATATTTAAGACATATATGATCATTATCACACGTATTTATAGCCTTACTTTTAAATTTTGGAAATTATTTCAAGTGTTTCTTTCTAATGATGTCACTTGTAACGAACAACTCTGCCTCTTTCACATGAATGTGCTTCGTAGTTGGATTGGAAAACCCAGAGTAAACTGAGGCATTTGATAACCAGCTTTGTGATACCAGTTATTCAATATCACCAGTGTTCAGTGGCAGCCTCATCATACGAAGACTCAGGCATACTAAGGCGAAGGAGTCTTTCGGCAGCCTGCCCTGCGGGCACCCGGCCTGTCCGCTCTGCCTAGCCAGAGACACTCTGGCAGCAAAGCGGGCTCCGAAGTGACCGCGAGAAGACCAGCAGGCTGAACTGCCAACTCTGTTAAATACACCGTGCTCGACTTCACCACCACCAACTGTATGTAGCAGCTAGCTGTAGCTGCGGTAGTGGGCCAATCACACGTCGCATTAAATCGAAGAACACTTGCGGTGAGTGGCTGCGAGCAAAACCGTACAAATAATCTTTTTTTTTTCTAGATCTGGGTACAAAAAGGATCAAATGCAGTTTGTTTGACTGGAGACGTTTTGATACTACTTGGTACTGGGTTATTTCGGTCGATACCTTAAAAAGGTATAGAGTACCGATACCCAGCCCTGCTGTACACCACTCTTCTTGTAGATACTATGGACCACGCACCTGCTCACGATATCACTGTAACTTCTCTAATCTTATCTACCCACATGCTCCACACACATGCAGCGGACTGCAAGGAACCTGGGTGTGACACTAGATGACCAGCTGTCCTTCGCTGCGACAACCAATTCCTGTAGATTCATCCTCCACAACATCAGGGGGATACGTCCATTCCTCACCCAGTAGGTTCTGATCCCAGCTCGTCATTTTGTGCCTTCACTACTGCAACTCGCTCCTGGCTGATGTGCCTGCATACAGTATGCCATCCAGAATGCAGCAGCCCAGCTGGTCTTCGGTGTAGTGCTGTAGTCGCAGACTGAAAACTCACCTGATCAGACCCAGGTCAAGACTCAAATCGGGTCTGTTCAGGATTAGATTGGTTTGGATATGGTCTGGTTAGTCAGGGTGCACCCTTTATGTGTTCAAGCTGATACCAATCCAGGTGACTAGCACGATCCTACCACAAGGCAGATTGTTCATCCAATTATTTCAGTGGTACTGTTACTGTTCCAGGGGATCAACCTGGGAGGCTCGCCATCTCCCTGGATCTTCTTCACTGGATCTTCTAAACTAGACCTTACTCGAACAAAAGACCTGACCTACATTTAAAAACAGGCTTATAGTCTCTTTTCTGTGTATCTCTTATGTTTTATCCTGTGTTTTTACTTATCCAGTTCAGGGTTGCAGGCGGGTCCGACTAGTTGGGATTTCAGCAGAAAAATAAACTTCACATTTACAATCAATACTCTTCACATGTTGGGTGTGAGTGCTGAAGTCTGTGACAACAAACAAGAACACACCACAGTGATTATGGTGTACACACTGGCATCACCATATTTATCAATGGTTGGTGATGTCAGTCAAATTGCACCTATTGGCAGTTATTGCCACCAGTTTTAAAAATTTGTCTAAAACTCACTTCAAATAGCATTTTATGTAAAACCAAAATTTGCATCCTCCACGAGATCTTTTAGGGTGGTTGTGTACATGACTTTAGTCTGACCAGCAGCCAAATAATTCAAAGTATTAATATGAAACAGAGAAAAGCAAGAAACGTTTAAAATTTTGTGAAGCTGTAACATGCAATGTTTGAGATTTTTATTTTATAAATGACAAAAATTTAAAAAATCATACAGAGCATACATTTAAACAGGTACTTTAATACCTAATTTAAAAATTCAACATTCTGTTATACATAAAATTGTGTGAACTCCCTCTTTTTCCAAAGTGAAATGACTGTGAAAGTGTGAAATGAAAGTGTTTATTTATGGCTTAACTGACTTCTGCATGAATGGCAGACAAACAGAGAAATGCCTTAAACAAGGCTATTTACACTGCTTCCATTGGAACTCTAATCATTGCTGGAAGGTACCGTAGAAGCAGTAAAGGTCCTATTTACATCATTGTTTTATTTTGTTAAAAAAAACAACATTAAATCGTGTCTATGTAACATTGCCCCCAAAACAACCACACACACACAAAAAAATTATCCTGCTGACATTCACCATGTTATCAACCTTTAGGCCCTTTGTAATTACAACTTAACAACTGAGAAAGTACAAACACGTGAAGAGTGGGTAAATCCCACTTGACAGTAGCTGCTTCTGCTTGTGTTGTCTCTCCCTTGACCCCATATCCTCCTCCCAACTAGTCAGGTATGACTGCACTTACAACTTCACTGTAGGGTCCGTACCGGCCAAACTTGTCTTTCCCCACCACAGCGACACACACCTTGTGCCCAGGCTTGTACTTGCTGATCATCCCACACATGGGCAGACTGATGGCCCTCACCTCACCAAGGGAATTCCAATTTGGGAAGACGCCGCTACCCTTAACCTTTTCCATAGTCATGAAGACGCTGCAAAAGAGAGAGAGTGAGAGCGAGAGAGAGAGAGAATGTGTAAAAAGTGAGCCACTAAAAAGGGAAGGCCACAACTGGCTGAACTCTGCTTCCATCTGGTGGTCATATGTTGATATAAGCCGTATAGTGTAATATTCTTCAGACAGATGTGTGAAAAGATATCACTCCTGTAATCAACCTGGTGGAGAGTGGCTGTTTGTCTCAGAAGCAGAGCGACGATCGCAATACATAGATCTAATTCCAGATGTGCCAGATGTTGTCACCATCTGGCACACTGCTTGCCTCAGATGGCGACAGCATTTGTAGTTTTGATAATATCGCCATCAAATCTAAAATCATGTAACTCTACTAGAGCTGAATCAATCGATGAGTCATCCGACAGAAAAATATTCTATAACACTTTTGATAATCCATTAATTGTGTTTTTCTTGCAAAAAAATGTGAGAAAAATGCTACACATTCTCAGGTTCAAGCTTCTCAAATGGCAGGATTTGCTGCTTTTCTTTGTTTATAAACTGAATACATCTGGGTTTTGCACTTTTGGTCAGACAAAACAAGACATTTAAAGACGTTACCGTGGGCTCTGTGAAATTGTGATTAGCATTTTTTCACACTTTTTTGACATTTCATAGACGGAGCGATTTATCGAAAAAATACTGTAATCAGCAGATTAATAGTAGTGACTCCAAACCCTGAACTCTACAGAGCACACTAATGTTCGCAAGCATGTTCTCAAATTTGGATCCATGACCTAACACAAAACATGCAATTTGAGCTAAGAAGAAGAATATACTGAGGTCAACCACTACGCCCTTGGCCAATATGATGCTAATTTAATTTGTTTAATCTTTTCCCCATAAAGTCTGCATATTTCAGACAGAACAGAGAGAGGATTCACCACATCATCATGGTGAAGTCCTACCCCATGACTCATAGAGACCAACATGGACGGTGCGTTTGGGCAGTCCTTACACTGATTGTAGCAGCCTACATGTACTAAACTGATTAACAGCTGAACAAGAACGTTCAATGTTTTCATCACAGTGGCTTTTTTATTGGTCCAGTTAATATCAATTTATTGACAAAAACCAACTGAGAACGCAGCATAAATTAGTGACCGTTGAACCTCGGGATGCAGAGGACCACAAACAATACACTGGCTGTATCCTCCAAACTCAGTCAAAAAAAGGTTGCATTTCTCAGCTGCATTTGTTGGAGTCATTCGAATGGGACAAATACAGTATGAAAGAAGCAGTCCCTTAAATGGTAAATAACTACATTCTTGTTCAAGGTTCAGAAGGCTGACTTTATCCAGAAACCTGCTACTCAACACGCTATCTCTCTCCCTCCGCTGCTTCTCACCTGTAACTATCCATGGGCGGCGCAGAAGGGTCTTCCTCTTCCACGTTCCAGAGCACAGAGAGGCCAGCGGGGTTTCTGATGAGAGCAAGATGTACTTCTGGTCTCTGGGGGATGTTGTATGAGGCGGCTTCCATGTTCAAGATGGAGGGGAAGGTGGTGGAGGGAAGAGGAGGATACAAGAGCTTGTCCTTAGGGTTAGAAAAGGGGGAGGCAGTGGAGGTTATTGTGAGTAGCAAGCAGTCAAGTGAATTACTACTGTGGGTTAGTGTGAGTGTGTGTATTACCTGTTTTGAGTATGTGTGCTTGGGACTTTTACTATTGCCAGGAAGGAGACGTTCTACTTTCACCCTCTCAGCCTTTGGCTCCTCAACATTGTTTTCTTTTTCCTGTCTATCTTCTGGCTCTTTCTTAATGAGCCTGACATGCTCCTGAATTACACAACAAAGTGTGGAAAAGAAGGATGAGTAAATAAAAGGCAAGGCAACATAAACATAAACTATGAGAATGAACTCAAGAAGGTAGGTGATTTAGGATTTTATGGAAACTAAATATTTTTTTCACTTGCTTGAGTAGCTTGTTAGTTACACATAACATATTTATGTGTGGCATGTTCTAAGAATAATGTATAAAATAATGAGGCATCCTACCTTACACTCAGGAGAGCCATAAGGAGTAAGAACCGGAGGAGACAGCTCCTCACTTAAACCTGCTATGGCAGCTGTCAAAGCTTAACACGGATTATGTACAACGGCAAGTAACAGAGGAAGGGACAGGAAAGAGTAGGAAAAAAAGGATGTGGTTATTTATTCATGTACTCAGTGACTCATATTTAATTTGGGTCATTATAACAGCTTATGTCGGTTTTTCTCACTGTATGGCGAAATAATGTCACCAGAAGCTACATTGGATAGACATTTAACATCGTGTAAACGTGTGCTATTCACACATCCGCTTGTATATATAAAACCATCTTACCTTCATTATCGGCATGCATCTTCTTTAGTGCCTTTTTTGTGGTTTCCTGGACAGAAAGACAATGGACAATTTTCTGAATTACAAATAACTGATTTTGACATTAACCCTTTCCTCAGAGTACATGGTAGACTTCTTGAACACAAAACTCTGCAAAATAATTATTGTCCAAACTAAAATGAACACTTTCTCCTTGTTCACTCAACAAAAAAATATTTTCACATGGGTCAGAGTTTTACATTCATAGAAGCTGATAATTTAATATTATTTCAAATCAAAAAGTAATTTAAAAACTACATATCAAGAACCGAGTGAAAAACACAGAATGAATAATTACATATTTACCATCATTTGGAAGAGCGCTCCACTTTTGTCCATGCACTCCATGCTCTTTTTGTCTATTGAAAAATACAATTGCATAGAATAAATACACATGCGACCCAAAAAATGCAAACATTCATTCATGCACACATGCTCGCTGGGCTCTTACTCTGTGACTGGGTTTCCATGGTTTCATCCTTAGAGTGTGACCTGCAGAGTTGGATATCAAATCAAATCGTCTCAAAACTGATTAAATGCAAATAAATCCAAGGCACAAACTCACATCAGGGCCTTCATAACATTCACTGAGGACTATTACTACTGAACCTGGTTCTACATACCTGACAGTGCACACATTACCACGAGATGGCAGTGGGCTCTGAAAGTCAAACAATTTTGAGAGTTTGGTTATAAATTTGATCAGATTCATCACATGTGGCATAATCATATTCAAGTGTGTGAATGTGTGTGTGTGCAGTGTTTACATCTCAAACTGAACATAATTCTTTAGTGTTATCTATCATCATGTTTTCTATTAAAAGTTACCATACAAACCAGATAAAATATTATTATATTAAGAAAAAAAAAAGCTTTTCAATGTTGTGTGCATTAACTGCATGAGTATATTACAGCTTTGACACTGAACATGCATGTCAGTCCATATACAATTCATGTGCATTCATGGTTATGTGCGTTTGTCTGCATCAAACCTTTTTCTGTGTCTTTGTCATGTAGGTAAGAGCTGCTTCTGCTCTCTTAGTTACCGTGTTAATTCGAGCCTGAGGAAGAGAGGAACATTCTGTAAAGATTTATTGGGTTTAAGGTATTCTTTATCACCAATTCGGCTTTGAGGCATACGCACAAAACCTTCATGTTTGGTTCTTTCAGTTTAAAGAGATAAGAAATGGCAGATTAACAAAATTATGGACAAAAAGGTGAATGTTAAGATAGTAAGCATCTGTGTACAATTCAGGGGGATTGAATCTAACGGGTAAAAAACTGAGAAAGAACAATGAATAGAGCTAGACAGAAGAATGGATGCTTAAAAGATTTACCAGCAGCTGTCAAATTTAGAAAGGGCCAACGCAGAGGGAAAAAAAGGAAATGGCAAGAGACTGATTTTAAACAGTTTGATGAAATTAAGGAACGAGGAAATTAAGTAAGGAAAGACAAAAAGAAAGAAGGGAACAAAAGGAAAGAACAAAGAATATGTACATTTACAAAAAGAAATTATTTTTTAGCAGGAAAAAATATAGTTAATTAAAGTATTAGGCAGGGCATTAGCTGGCAACATTAGTTGTGTGTCTGGTCACTCCCCACTACCCAACTCTGATGAAACCAAACAATCCCATGCAGGTGTTGAGTCCAAAAGGCTCATAACCAAAATAAAGTAGGCTGCATTCATCAGGAGGCACACACACACATCCATAAAAGGTTTTGCAGCTGCTGGGTCACAATAACCTGCACAAACAAAACCAAAAAAAGTACCCACACTCAGGTAAACCTGAAGTAGACCAACAGTGGTCAAAGTGTCCATGAAGAAATAAAGAAGAAGTGAGAACAAGATAGCAGTGTGTGGGTACTTTTTTCATTTTGTATGAGATCAACTGCATACCTGCAGTCAAATGTGTACCACTACTTCCACAGACCTCCAGTTTTTGGATGGAGCTTTCATAGTCGACTCCACAATCCAGCTGTTGAATATTTTCCATTAAACCCTGCAGCTTGGTTTCATTCTTTTTCACTGCACTGCAAACCTCCTGCTCGATCAGTGTCTGCACCTGTGGACACACACACACAAAATAAACACACACATGCAAGCATTTGGGAGAGTTGCATTTAGTAACTGCAGATGATAGTTATAATACAGTATATGCATTTGCAGATGTAACCATGCACAGAAAAAGTATACATTTAACAATCACACAATATGGTCTCTTACTTCAGATGGGGAGAATTTAATCTTTTTATCACTGGCTCCAGAGGAAGCTGACCTGGAGGGCAACCTCTTCATTCTTCAAACATTCATACAGACAAATAAACACACACAGACACACAAAATGTCAAAATTCACTTGGTATTCAACTGATAGTTTGTTACTCTACACTGAGGAGCTTACAAAATTCCCTCTTTTTTACCTTGCTACTTGGACTGTAATTTGTGGAAATATGTCACATTGAGCAAAGCAAGAATGAAACATCTCTGTGTATAAAAGCACAATCGGTCACATCTGGCAACATAAAAGATAAACATGTTACATCCGATGCAGCCATTCGTCTCTTTGCTCTGGGACCATCTCTAAAACAAGTCCTAAAGAGCCCTGTCTACCCCTGATGTCAAAGTAGTGCTATAGTGTTTTGAAATTAAAATCGAATAGACGGTAAAACATTCAAAAAATACACTGAATGTGTAATAGTAAAATACCCTTTTGCTCCACATGACAAGTGTTGTAGATTACGTTACATTAAAGCTATTTAGCTTTAAAGCTAAAGGTAAAATGTATAAATAATACCTTGCGCGCCTAAGATAAAAGTCTATTCCAAACAGAACCAGCGCACTGGAGGCATCGCATTTCACATCATTTTATTTTTACACAATGAAATCTAAAGTATAAGCCTGAAGTATAAAACTAAGCACAACACATGTATCACACTGGGCACAAGTTGTACAATGACTGATTCAAATAAATGGAGACTTTGACTGCTTGCACTGTAGCTGTAGGAGGTATACCAATAGTATTGGTCCAATACAACAAAAACACTAAACTAAGTTCCAATACATAACAAACGTACCTTGAAACATCATACACTTCTAAATACACTTTGTGCAACTTGCTGTAAAGAGACGGCAAAATGTGGTATGATAACAAGAGTAGCCACTGCAGTATAGCATGCAAGAGAAAACAACCAACTTTCAGAAAAAGCAAAATGCCAGAAAGCAAAGCGTGCAATATGTGCATTTCAGTCTTTATAAACCACTTGCAGAAGCATCACACAACAAGTGCCAAAAAGAAAAAAGTGCAGGAGCGGCAGCAAAAAAGAATGAGAAACTTCCTCAGGGTCAGCAATAAAGCAAAGCTGCTAATGGAGTAAATTTTGAATTTTAATGTGCTGTGTGGCCAACCCCTTTCCACACTTAACTGAGCATCCTGAGCCTTGCTGCATGCTCCAAAACAGACATTTCATCTGTGAAACTGCAGTCCGATGTCTCTACAAGTGATTAAGTTTCAAAATAATAATGGAGAAGAGTTGACAATTTATATATCATGCTATCTTAAGCAAAGTGCATATTCATTACTTATGGCTTATGGGCTTTACTGAGACAGATAGATGCACCAATAGCCTATAGGTTTATTTTTACACTGTATAACAATGTAAGGACTGGATTAACCAGGCAGCAGAACAACGCAATTCAATTTCTTTTTGTTGTCATTTATTGTCAGGTAACTAGCTCCCTCTATTGATCTGGGAATGTGTAGACACATTCCTCCAAAACAATTTGGGTTGCCAGACACTTTTTTTCCCCTGCCAGCAAAGAGCTTCATCAGGAATACAAAACACTTCACACGATCCATCTCCTTAGATCCAGCTTTCCTGCAACGCCCAAACTATTTGCTTGACTGGTCCAGCTAGTAACAAAATTAGCAGCAGGACATGCTGACGCTGGACAAACAAAAACATGTAGACATGTAGATTATATTATTGGACAAACTGTAAGCCAAGTGCCAAGCTGCAAACATTTACAAAGCTATCATGAAGCTGAGCATGAAGGTTAACTCACACGTCCAGAAGACACAGGGCCACTTCTGCATCAGATTTCAATCCTTTTGCTGCTTTCAGTGCACGCCACCTTGCAAATGCCAATCCAATGTTCACTCGAGCTCTCCCCTTTGATTGGTCTGTTAGCATCTGAGACAAACGTTTGCGTTTCTTGGGTTTGGTGGAACGGTTTACTTTCTTTTGAGCTGGTGTTCTGAAGCCCATGCAGCCATGAGTTTGATCTTGAGCATCTGCCATATTTTTGACTAAATCTGCAGTGTGCTGTCAAGACAGAAGCTGCAAACAGAAGTTTTTTTGTAGAGTGGGCGGCCCGTCAGAAAATGTACAAGGTGAGGGAGGGTTGACGTTGTGACGTTGTCATCAATCCATCAAAGACAGTTAGAAGGCAGAAACCTGGCAATAACAGCAGCCACTGTTAATTTAGTTTCACTCCTACATTATTAGACTCGTTTCAGAGCTGATAACTCTATGATGTGATACAATGCTTTACAATATGTTGCCCACGATAACAATATCATGGTACACACAATGTTGCTAAA
Source organism: Siniperca scherzeri (assembly GCA_027580175.1). NCBI lineage: Eukaryota > Metazoa > Chordata > Actinopteri > Centrarchiformes > Sinipercidae > Siniperca > Siniperca scherzeri. Next base: position 17,990,877 of record CM050840.1, read on the forward strand.
TACTCTATATGCTGTTTTGTAAGTCATCTACTGTTCAGATATCTGTGTAGCAAAGGAGGCAAAACTAACCCTTAAAATGGAAAGATATTTTTACAGAAACAAATCAATTATGTATTCACTGTGTTAGGGTTTTAGTTTTACAAGATTATAATGACAGTTGAATCACAGTGTATCAAACTGAATAATAAACTACTTTGAGTTTTAGCCTTTTTGACACACACGTAGAACATGTAACGTGCGCCATTATTCAAATGATAAAAGGCCATAAACTGACAGAGTGCAACAGTTCAGAGTAGTCTGAAGTAAAGAAACAATTCATCCTTGCCTCTGCATCATATGATAAGCTATTGTAATACAGTTGTGTCTAAGTATCAATGAGACCACAAGACCATAAGGCCATGGTGTGATTTGTTGCCATATTGGTTATTTGTCCCACCTCTGCTGTTGATTATGTTCCTCTTTGCTGGGCTTCGTCTGTGCTGTAATGAAGTCCTTAACTTATTTGCAATGTTGCAAACTGCTCTATCAACAGAAACACAGAAAAAAATGTACACATTTAGATTAAGAGCAACTTGTAATGCAAACTCCACATTTCTGTATATGTCAAGTGGCAGCAGCTATGATAAAAGCCTCCAAAAACAGGACTCACAATAATCAGTTTATATGTAAATAGAATGCTGATGGTATAACCATCTCCTAACTTACATGACAATTTTACAATGTATCCCTTGAATGAGTACATTTTTATCTCATCAGTGTCTGACTAAATGATAATTCACTTTAATTGTGTGATTTGTCATTTAAGTTTTTGTTAAACTATTTCTGTCTTAGTACCGTGTAAAAGATATATTTTCACAGTCATCAGAAAACAATCCGCTTGTTAAGTCTGACACCACGCGTGATGTCATAGCCATTTCCGGGTCCAAATGCTCCTTCACGTCCAAAAAGCAAACCACAATGGTGGAACCTGTCAACCTCTTCACAATTCACAATTTCACAAGTTGACTTATTTTTTAAGTCAAGGACGCAGGAGGACAAGGAATGGGCATGATTTGGACATTCAAATCAGAATGATATTGTAGCACAAGTTCAGAACGAAGCGCTTCAATAAATAGGACGGTGGCAGTATTGGGCAATCCGGTGAAATATTGGACTTTGTCGTGTAGTTGATCTGTTCCTTCATCCAAAGACGAAACAGTCATCAGAGGTGTCCAATCTTATCCACAAAAAGGGTCGGTGTGGTTTCAGGTTTTCTTTCCAACCGAGCAGGAACACACCTGTCTCGCACAGTCTTCACACAGTGGATTAGTGGTATCAGTTGTGCTCTTGCTTGGTTAAAACAAAAACCTGCAGCCACTCTGGCCCCCTGATATAAGCTATCAGTGCGTTATGAATGTGCAAACCCACCCACTTTTAAGTTTGTTTGTTTTTTTGTTTAATAATCGTAACTTACTTTATCAGCTGCAGCCGTGTCTTCTTCTCTTTCTCAACGCAAGGAAAATGGTAAAATGAAAAAAGTGTTTTTTAGACTCAGATCTTTTCAGACAACAAGGAGCGACTCTGCCCACCATGGTTGGCAACGCAGTACAGGCTTGGACCCGGAAACAGTATTATAGCGTAAATTAGTGGATACATCATGACTTAGCAAGCGAATAACAAACATTGTTTTCTTTGCAGACTACTTAGATATGAACCAATGTATTATTATATTTTACTAGTTAATGTATTGATGTTGGCTTGTGAATTAGATAACAACAAGTGGGTGCATCAGTTGTTTCGATAGAGCAACAAGCTTGTCTGCAAACAAGCTCACTGCTAAGAGAGTTAGCTAACCTTTAGCTGAAGCTTTTAGCAGAATATTCCTCTTTAGCAAAGCGTTAACTAGTAAGCTAACTAACGTTAGCGCACAAGACAAGTACGTTAGCTATCATACAACTCCTACGTTCAAAAGACTCAGTTAAAATACGATTATAGTATAATTTATGACTGAAGTACCTCATACAACCCTACTTGTTTTGCCAGGTAGCGCTATTCTGGTTCAACTTCCGCCGTTGGTCACGACTTACTCACTTTAAAATACTTCCGGTTCGATTACTTCGGAATAAAAGCGTAATCTCCACAAATGTTATGAGATTAAACGTAAATTTGATATAAAACTAAGCAAATCTATATCAAAATAGTCCTCCTGACCAGTAATGTATCCACAACATAATTTTGTCTGTATCCGCGTAAAATTAAAAATAGAAATGCAGGACCATTCTGTACAATATTGACAGGTTGTTTTGATTTTTAGGGCAAAATGTTTATGTTTTTAATTGTAATTTATAGGCTATCCCAAATATCACGGCACATCGCTGGTTTCTCTCATAACGTCAAAGCAGTAACATGATAAAAATACAAACAAAACAGGCACAAAGATCAAGGAAAATATCGTGGGTGACCTAGAGAGGGCGGCATAAATCATTACAGTTACAGCAAGTTAGTCTCATTATATACTGTATAATTCCTATGGATGTCAACCAGACTATTCCAGATGCCAGATTATTTTAGCTTTTGAAAATTGAAAATATGGAAAGTAGTAATATTACACTGCACAATGGAAGAGGATGAACTATTGATCTTTTCCACAGGAAAGTGGGGGTGAGGGGAAGATGGCAAGCAGGTACTAACAGTGTATAATGAGTATAGATGGATACTTGACTCAGTGACAGATTTGGCACACACAAAGGAAATGTATTTATTGTAAAATACATTTATTGAGATCTACATTTGCTGGGGGGCACAACAGGAAAAAAATAATCACCTATAAATTCTTGCGGGGGAGATCAGTCTTTGTTACTGCATTAGTTGGAGGTTTGGAATAACCAAGCAGAAACAAGTTCATTCTTTTCAGGAGTGCTTGACAGGAGCTTGTAGTAGTCTGTTGTGTAGCTTGAAACTATAAAACTATCACCTACACATCAGTCCACCGAGTGACATTAGCAGACAGACATTTTAGTTTGATGACGTGAATACATGAAAACAGTAATATCTTAGAGATTACAGAAGCTGCCTCTGATGTTACAACAGAGATCGAAAATAAATAGCATGTTGTGATTTAATTTGCCTAAAATAGTAAAAGCAAAGGAGCCTGTGACAAGCAGAAACACTCCCATTCAACATGACATATAAGCCGGTGTCAAAACTAACAAAAACAATTTGGATGAATCCTATGCAGGAAATGAAACAGTTGTTTAATTCAAGTTCTTAAACAATCACCGTTTCAACATGTCTCCATTATAAAGCAACATGAGACTCTCAATCAGTGTGGAATTAATACTTATGAAGCATTATAAATATTTCAACTGCAAAAAATGTTTCAAATACAAATTTCCATAAATACAGTTTTGGCTTCAACAACTCATATGATTATTTGTCACTATGGTCCTGTGGTTATTTGTATAGATCTACATTGAATAAGATACAGTACATCTACATTGACATAAAACACACTACAGGAAAATGATCACCAACAGAAACCAAAAACCTTCAAATTCTAAATCAAGAGTAGAACTCAACTCTTAGAAGTGATTGCTGCTTATTCTGTTTAATATCTGCAACAGAGTTTGCACGGAACTTAAGTTCATGTTATTGGTTTATTCTAAATTTATATCTGTTTTCAAATCACCAAAGCTAAACCAAATAGATCCAAACTTGACAATCTATAATGAACAGTATTTCACAAAAACAAAATCTCCTTTTTCAGCCTATTGTACTGCAACAACTTACTTTTCATCTGAATATAAGCTAAAGGGATTTGCTGAAAGACAAAAACTTGCATGCCAACAGGAGGCTTATTATTTAGTGAAACACTCTTAAGATGACAACTTCACAAAAACGTATGAACAACAAACATCACAATCTTAGCCTCCAATATGTTGTTTTGATCATTTTCAAGTATCTTCTTGAGATAGCAGAGCAAAATCTGCAATTCCATTTCTTTTCCCTGAATCTTCATTGTTGGTGAGATAGTAAGTTACCAGGCTCTGTGGTCCAAACGTTGCCCGACATGAACATATTCCTATAACAAAACAACCCAGTGCACCTCTGAAGGAGCCAACAAGTCCAAGCTGAACTGGGCACTTCACTTCTTTACATTATTTGTGTCCTAGAAATGGTTGAAGTCCTAGCAGCTACAAAGTTAATACCCAGCTGGTCTCCCTTAACTGTTTCACCCCCAAACCAACACCAAGAAAGAGGAAAAGAAAATCACTTTACACAGTACTGTTGTGGGATCAAACATTATCTCTACAAAAGCTGTAGATAGAAGTAATTCTGGGAATTGGTGGCAGGTACAATACAGTAGCAAATTCATTGTTGTTAAATGCCAGAACACAAGTACATAACATGTGCATAGGGGTGTTAGAGATGTTTCAGTAATGGACCAAATAAACAGTAGCCCAGCCAAAGGGAAATATGGCAAGACTTAATTACTTCATACATCCTCAGTCATGTTAAAATACACAACAGTGGTTTTAAACAATAAATAGCTTTGTCTTTTTCTCAGTGAAGCTGAAAGCATAAACAAAAAAGCATAATAATAACAAAGAAATGTTCATTCTCATTTCAAGTTTGCATGTCTCTAAGATGTCATTTTAAATCCCAAATATCACAGCACATCATTGGTTCCTTTTTCACCATTAAAACAAACAAAGTCAGTAACATACGAATACAAACAACGGGTTAAAATCCTACATATTATACCTCAACTACTGCTTCACTACACTTCCTGTATGCTATGGTTAACATAATATTCTCTATTTTTCTTTTCTTTTTTATATATATAATTTTTATATTTCAGTCTTAGAAATAAGTTTTTGGCAATTACCTTAACTATACATACACAGCAAATATGTACAAAATAAATTCTGTGACTATAGATTCACAAAAAAAGTATGGACCCTTTGGAAAGTCCAGGGGCTGTGTCCCAGTAAGACAATCTCTGCATTTGACTTCAACTATTATCCTTCGTGATCAGATGTTTCAGACAGGTTCCTATGAATGGAGTTGCTAGGTAGCAGGACACAATGAAACAAGAGGAGGAGACAAATCAGTATGTTGGAATACTTCTCATGTCTTCTGTAATGGCTAGGAGGGAAAGTGGAAGGAGGATAGTGAAGGTATGTTCTCACTAAACGCAGCAAGGAGCCACAGGGGCTTTTTAAATTCAGAGCAGTGAGTGGGTGATGAACGCAGCAAGGCGCATGTGCGTTGCACTGCTGATCTGCATTTGCACTGAGTAGATTTGACCTCATGTAAATGAATCTATCTAGCTGGCAAAAGTCAGATTACACTTTTCAAACTAGGCATTGCAGATCAAATGTGAATCATGGTGTATTTCTCACCTTAAATGTTTCCAGAAACATATTTTAGTGGCTGTTGAGCATGAAAACAGAAAAAACAAAGACCGCCCAACTCACAGTGGGTCCAGTCAACTGTTAGCAGTGTTTCTGAGGCATGTGTCTGGTAAAAAGTGTATATTATGACCCGTCAACTGAACACACTGAGAGTCTGAAGAGTCCTTGCGCATCTTTGCTACATTCAGTGAGAACAACGTACCATCAGGAAGGAGAAGGGTGTGTGACTCTTTGGGGTTTTGAGTGTGTAAGACAAAAATGTGTTGCTGAAGGCTTTATTGGTGAATTGTCTGGTTCTGAACCTGAGACTTGGAATAACTGTGGATTTGTGGTGTATTTCCTTGCCTCCATTGGTATTATAGAAGGCTGTATGCATGATTGCTGAGGGAAAGTGTATGTCTTTATGCATTTGTGTCCAAGTGTTCCTATTTATATATATTTGAAAATCTGCGTGCCTATGCGACAAGCCCCTCACATCTATTTGCGTTTCCTGAGCACCAGGTACATAAAGCCGCTGATGAGAGTCATGGGGAAGCTGATCCAAGCCAGGACATAGGAGGAGCCGTAGGAGCCTTCCTGAAGACTGGTCACATGAAAGCTCTCTTTCTGAGCCGTGTAGATGGACGCTGCGATCATCACACATAGAGCTGGAGGAGAGAGGAAGAGGAGGAGGACTGAAATTACACTCGGCAGTTGATGTAGGAATGTCATTCTAACTCTAACTCTAACTCTAACTAAAGGAATAGTTTGACACTGTTAAAATAAATTTGCCATAACTAGGACACTGCACTGGATTATCCTTCATTTATAATGACCCTGGATGATGTGCACACACAGGAGAGTCGCTAATGGCTAGTAACCGAAAACAACAGTCACAAAAGCTGCATTGAAAAGTTAAATGTGAGTGTGTCACTCACAGGCCATTAGCTGGATAACAGCGGTGAAAATGAATCTCTCTCCCTGCTGGAGCCTAAAGAGCTGAAGGATGAAGACGAAGAAGCTGACGCAACATAAAATGGTGGCCAGGATCATAGTGGCCTGGACGGCCTGCAGATAGGCTGAGGAGAGAGAAGAAAAGAGTTGTTACATACACAAACTTAAAGTGCACACACACAATTACATAGTTTCACACTGTCTTACCTGCATCAGCAGTATGGCTGTTCTCCACAGGATAGCAGGTGGCATTACAGGAGTACCACAGGTCAGTGTAGATCACATCGCGTCCGGCTGGTGACACCACCCACCACGCCTACATCAGGGAGGGACAGAGATGGTTAAAATGATGAAAATGTCCTGCACTGCCCTGCTCTGTGTCAAATGTCTGATCATTCTTGGTTTATACTCACATTGTGAATGGTTGCAACAAAGAGGAGGATGGCTGCAGCCAGATGAAAGAGGATTATGAAGGCTAAGATGATCAACATGGCTGCCCTTCTGTCTGGTTAACTCGTCTGCTGGTTGTTGCTCGTTCAGGCCAGTTAAATTTCTCACAGGCTGCTTCAGTAGCTGTCTCTCACTGGCTGATTGTCAATGTGCAGAATGTACGTTTCAGCTTTTGGTGGATGTCAGTCCTGTGTTAATGCTGGTTGTCACACAGGCTAGTTTGCAGGCTGATAGTCAGGGGTGGCTCAAGGTCCTTCACATGAAAGGAATCTGTTGGGAGCAACATGTATGTAATACTTTAATAACACACACAAATACATGAAAGATGAATCCCTTGTGTGTCATCAGCATACATCAAGCACACACATAAAACTACTGCAGAGGTCCTACTTACTTGGCAGCTACATATGTGTACTCTTGTGAGAAACTGCGGAAAGCATATTCATATTTACCTATTTGACTTTTCTGCGGTCACCTGCAAAAGTCACTCAATCTGTGCTGTTTTATGAATTTCATTTGTGCAAGTTTTGAGATATACATATGAATTGTGTCAAATGTAAAATAACTATCAGGAGAAGGAAATAGTGTAAAGTCAATTCAAGTAGAGTTCTTATGTACTTACAGCAACCATTACATCTGCAACCAATTACCAAAATACAACATTTCCAAACAACTGTGAGAAATGCAGGGTTAATGAAACAGCCAGAGAAATATTTGTAGTCTCAAAGTAAAGTCAAATTACAGAAAATGCTAATGAGATGTGAGATGAAGTGTGCATGTTGTGTCTATATGTATGCCAAACCATGTGTGTGTTTGAGAGTGTGTTTGTGAGTATATGCAAGATTACAATATGTGGGAGTGTGGTGTTTACTCTGCAGTGATTGAAGGCCTTAATCCTGACTATGACTTGTTGATAGAAGCGAGGGGTCGGCTTCAAAAGGGCTCTGTTCAGTCAGGGTGAACCAGAATATAACATGCTGTTAGCATAGCAGCATTAGTACACAATTTCATCCAATGGTGCTAAGAATGCTAGTGCATCAAGATGCAAAAAATGATGCATAAGAGACCTAATTTTTATGAGGTTTACATACTGTACCATGAACCAAAGTCAAATGTCAGCTTATTCCTTTATTTTTTGCAGTCTTGGCATTTGTAGCATTATAACACAAACTAAATGTCCAGAAGTGTATGGCTTCTGACAACACTGTTGACAGTCATAATAGGTTTGTGTGTGACCCTCCACTTAAGATATGATCATCTACAGAAGCCTTGTTTGTCCACGTTTCTGTTTCTGAACTTTTTTGAGAATCAAGGGCTAAATTGACTACAAACGATAATGTTACTCTTTTCGTAGGGATATCCAGTATTGTTTTTGTTTGTTTTTCTGTGCTTTCCTGTGTTTTGTTCACATATAGTACTTGAAATTCTCTTGAGAGGAAAAATATACATCCAGAAACCCATTTGTTTGTTTTTCCAGGAAAGGGTTTTGCTCAGCATGTAAAATGCTTTGTCAGCATCATTCTGTTTAACATTCATGCTGCTACAAATAATCACACAAGACAAGATTCTGAAATCTAGAATATCTTTCTTTCCAACTTTAACAACAAGCTTTAAAGGTCACGGTTTTACAAATTTTTTTGAATGCAGAGTTAAGACATCTCTGACAGCACTATGCTTGCTGTCTTCTCTCTGTGTACACTTTACACATCAAACTCAGCCTAACTACCCTGTGGGGATAATGCATATAAAATTACATATGTGCAGGCATATACACATATGAGTTTGATTTCAGTAACTGCCTTAACTCCCACCATGGAAGTTCAGAAGCTGAGCAGGCAGTTACACAAACATGTTTAAAAGCACACATACATGCACACACATACACAGAGCCAGACAGCAGAGGAATTAGCCCTCTCCGCCAAAACGGAGTCACAGTAAAAACAGCCTCTCCCCGCCGACAGGAAGCAGGCCACAGTTTTTGTGTGTGAGCATGTGGCTGTGCTGTGTGCCAGAGGATAGGCCCTCCCTGTCTGCATTGGGGGAAGGGGGAACAAGGAGGGTAAATAGTAAAACGGAGGTGGGGAAACATCAAAAGTAAGCTATACACTTTGATTCATGAGACATGGGGTTTAGACAGGAATGCAAACAGCAACAGTTTTTCTTGCCAAATGTTCCTGATCTTAATGCTCTGAGAATGAAACCGAAGAAGACAATAACCTGGCAACAAACACTTTAATTTGCACCTGAACCTTGTGAGAAAAACTATGAATATCACACAAGTGGAGCTGAAAGTGGTCACGTGTAAGCCTGCATTTGATGCAAAAATATGTCCTTAACATTAACAATGTGCAGGGATGCCACCCTATAAAGACAACACTATGCTATAGTATGATTTGTATGGCAGTTTAGTACGCCATGTGTTTTATAAATGACACTTAAAACACATTGTAGGGTTTTCTATCAAATCTGCACGAAAGTGGCCACAATCATTAAAGACACAATATTGTATGAATCATATAAAAAGGGTATACCGTACAGCCACTGTACATTTTACAACATACACTCTTATAGATTGTTTTGTAAACGATGTGTGCGAACATATAGTGGTGTGTGAGTGACAGGTCACACTGGGTGGAAATGTGAGACAAACTTATTTTTGGACTGACAACAGCATTTAAGAGGTCTGGCTTTTGTAGCTTCAGAGCTCTGTAAAATTCCCAGAAAATCAGCCATTTATAACATAATATGTGTGTTTCTACGGTGGCCAATCAGACTTCAGGTTTGACTTTGTAGAATGATGATAGTGGAGAAAATGAAGCAGAAAGAGTTGGGAAGACAGACAGGCCGTGGTGGCGACCAACAATTGAATTCACCGCATTCGTTACAAAGCATGTCTTTGGTGTTTGAGTCTAATCTGACCTGCAGGAACATTCTTTGGAGCAGCAAATAATCTCCCAGACATGTACACACACACACACACACACACACACACACACACACACACACACACACACAGCTGGATTCTTTCTGCAGCTGCCTTCTCGTCTCAGTGAAGAGAAGAGGAAAGGGAGGAGGAGTCAGGGAGGAGACAGAGAGAAAAAGAAAGGAAGCCCATTGGAGAGAAATGGAGGGAAGAGAGAAAAACAAAAACATGCGCATAAACACACATACACTCTGATGTACGCACGTAAATATAATCTACACAAAACCGCAAATATCTAGCCTGCCAAGAAACCCACAAAAAGTGGATGTTTGTGGACAGTTTGGATGATTAAAGTTAATTCAAATTATATAGACTGCAGACATAAAAGCCTGACAACTGAAGGAGCAGACACAGTATGTACAGCTTATGTAAATTAAATGTATACATGTCCCTTTTGTGTGTGTTTGTATTATAAAAATATTTATTACTTTGATTGTCCCATGTAATAATCATATATAAGAGCAGCTATCCAAAAACTCCAATTATGCTGATTTATTAATGCCATTAGTCATCTCTCGCTTTCAGGTAACAAACAAGAAAGTAAAGTTAACTTTGCATGGGTGGATAATGAACCATTCCTTTGTCCATTACTTTGATTTTACTAAGCAAACAATATAATAATAATCCTTTTAAAATTAGTAATGTATGTCATTTTGTGGAGTAATAAACAAAACATTACTCCATTACTACTGAAAAAATGTTCATAATAGTAATACACTCACCTTTCTCTGTCTTTCGCTGTCACTCAGCAGACACCCTTTCAACAAACGCACACACACACACACACACACACACACACACACACACACACACACACACACACACAAACATTTAATTATAAAGGAAGGAATTATTTCTTTCTTTCTGTCAGTCTGTATGTCTGTCCTTCGATTTTCTTGACAACCGTTCATCCAATCAATTTCACACTTGGCCGGTGTATTGCTGAGGACCCAAAGGAGTGCAGTGTCGAATTTGGTGCAATTTGAAACAAAATCCCCTTTTTCCTGGATTCCAGACGAATCTATCCATATAAGGCAGGCCCATTTGTGTCTAGATCAATTTCCCACCATTTTGAATTGTATCCAAATCTGTTTTTTTGCTACTCCTCCTGCAAAGTTTGAGAAATCGTCACCAAATTTGGTACAGAACACCTCTGGACAAAGCCAGAAAAAGTTCCTCTTTCAGATTTTTGATATTCCTCTGAAAGCTTTGTGCTATTGCAACCGCATTTGGTGGACATGTGTAGATATGATGTGAGTGACCATAGCAAATTTGGTGCCATTTGGCCAATAGCTGGTACTATAGCAGCAGTATCTAAATATAAGGGGTTATAGGTTCGGTGCTTGGACCAATTCTATTCACCTTATATATGCTTCCTTTAGGCAATATTATTATGAAACACTCCATAAACTTTCATTGTTATGCAGATGATACCCAGTTATATCTATTGATCAAGCCAAATGAAACTAATCAGTTAGCTAAACTTAAAGCATGCCTTAAGGACATAAAAACCTGGATTACCTGCAATTTTCTGATGTTAAACTCTGACAAATTGTACTTGGCCCCAAACACTTCTGAAACACGTTATCTAAAGATATATAGTTACTCTAGATGGCATTGCCTGGGCCTTCAGCACCACCGTAAGGAACCTCCAAGTTATCTTTGATCAGGATTTGTCCTTTAACTCCCACATGAAACAAAATTCAAGGACTGCCCTTTTTCACCAACATAACATTGCAAAAATGAGGCACATTCTGTCGCAAAATGATGCAGAAAAACAAGTCCAAGCATTTGTTATTTCTAGACTGGATTATTGCAATTCCTTATTATCAGGCTGCCCAAACAAGTCCCTTAGGACTCTCCAGTTGATCCAGAATGCTGCGGCACATGTAATGACAAAAACTAGGAAAAGAGATCATATTTCTCCAATATTAGCTTCTCTGCACTGGCTCCCTGTAAAATCCAGAACAGAATTTAAAATCCTTCTCCTCACCTACAAAGCTCTTAATGGTCAATCTCCATCGTATCTTAAAGAGCTCATAATACCTTATTACCCCACTACAACACTATGCTCCAAGAATTCAGGGTTACTTGTGGTTCCTAGAGTCTCCAAAAGTAGAATGGGAGCCAGAGCCCTCAGCTATCAAGCTCCTCTCCTGTGGGATCAGATCCCAGTTTGAGTTCGGGAGGCAGACACTATCTCCACATTTAAGAGTATGCTTAAGACTTTCCTCTTTGATAAAGCTTATAGTTAGGGCTGGCTCAGGTGAGTCCTGAACCATCCCTTAGTTATGCTGCTATAGGCCTAGACTGCCAGGAGACTTCCCATTATGCAACTCTCTCCTCCTATCCCTCTCCATCTATATGCATTCTTATCCCATTAATGCATGTTACTAACTCGATATCTTCTGTCTCCCATAGTTTTGTGCTTTCTCATCTCTCTCCTCTCTCCTTCTGTCACTTTCAGCAGGTACTTCTGCCTCCGGAGCTGCAGTCTAGATCTATGATTGCAAGGCACCTTCTGTTCCTGCTTGACAACCACTACTACAAATAGTATTATTAGTGTATTACTATTATTATTTTATTAATATTAATATTAATATTACCACTACCATTACATTACTATTATTTTAAAAGTATATGTGGAATTTGCATTGTGCTCTTAACTCCTTTCTCTCTCTGTCTGTCTGTATGTCCGTCCTTTGATTTTCTCGAGAACCGTTTATCTGATCAACTTCATACTTGGCAGGTGTGTTACTGAGGAACCAATGGAGTGCAGTGTCGAATTTGGTGCAATTTGGCCTGATGGTGGCGCTATAACAATGAACTTTACAGTTTGGCCTGTAAATGAAATCGATCAGATGAGCAGTTCTCGAGAACACTGCAAGCAACCATAAAGCAGTTCTCGACAACGCTGCAAGCAGAACTTCCAGGGGCCAAGCAATCGGCCCGCTCTGAACAGGCAGGTGCTCCAAATGGCCACGCCCCGAACAGTCACTGCACTAGTTATCCTAAACGTGGAGCACTGAATTCCCCAGGGATGCTTGGGAATGGTGTTGCCTTGCAGAGGTTTCACTCAGTGCTGATAGTTAAGTGTGAAAGCACTGATACTCACCTCTGCCACCAGGCAACAACTGCAGATACACACATACACATACAGAGCACGTATCCACATGCATGTTGTATACATTAGTCTGGTATATCTGCATAACACTAACATTTCACTGATCTTCATGCCTTATCTATCATAATAGATATATGCACACACTGAGGGGTATCTCTCAGCTGTGGTATGTCAGTCAGCAGAACAAAAGATTAACAGTCCTCATCATCCAAGTTAGTGATAACCTGTATTCATCACTCAATGATAAACATACAGAAGCTGCAAACTATTTTTTACTGTGAGGCTAATGTTTTTAGAGCTATAAAAAAGTGGGTTTACATCTGGTTACAGAGGCTTTAGGTTCATGAAACTCACTCAGCACATACAAATGACCACGGTAAGTTTCTACTTTACTAATATAAAAGAAAAAACACCAAAGCTGAAGCAGTGTTTTTTTATCCACAACAGCAGCATTACACCACATGCCATGTCACTTTACTATAAGCATATGTTTTGTTTGTACTCACACTTTTCCTTTATGTTTGACTTTTGGAAACTCTGGCACATGGCTAAGTGGATACAAAAAAATATATAACAATACTGTAGTTTTGTATTATCACATAGGTAGGCTGATACATTCTGTCAGATTCCATCCACCTCGCCTGACACACACACATTGACAAACAGGCACAAATGCTGCCATTCCTCCTCTCCACTCAGCCTTATAATAGGAGGCTGGGGGACTCAGTGCAAGAGTGCAAGTGTGTGTGTGTGTGTGTGTGTGTGTGTGTGTGTGTGTGTGTGTGCCGACTGATTCCCTTGCCTGGTGGAAAATGCTGACTTTTAATGTCCTTTTTTTACTCTTTTCATAAAACACAAAGCCACAGACTTAACTGGGCCTCTGAATCTCACTCCCCGTCTCTCTCACTGTCCCACTCTCTCTTTCTCTGTATCTCTCTCTTTCTGTCTTTGGTCATGGAAAAACTGATTGAGGAAGAGAGAACGGCAAGAAGGCTTCCAGTGGAGCCCTCTGGCCCCTTATGAGGTTGTACAGTTGAGACTCAATATGCAACATTTCCTCCTCCAAACCCCTGAAATACTTGTTGGGATTCACTACCAGGGGACAGTTAGTCTTGACTCTACTGTCTTTGCAAATGGGATCATATCTGTTAAACAAACTGTTCTATAGGGAACAACAAAAAAACAGCTACAATTTGCATCAACGGCATAAAAGTGTCCGATCTGTCCCTTTTCAAGATAATTTCTTTGGCACTATAGTTTTTAGGTGTGTCATGTGTTGACACCAAGCCATAGCCTTAAAAACTGAGCAAACACCATCTGTTTATTATGACCGGGAGGTGCGGTTGAAAGCTCTGGTAAAAGGCTGGCAAGTGCACTTTGAGTTAAGACTGAATAATTTCCAAGGTCAAGAATGAACCCTCCTGCCCATTTTGGTTTTTGTTTTCCCTAGGCATGGCCTTATAGTATCTCAATTGCATTAATTTGTGGTAAAGGGAACAACCTAGTCTGTGTGTGTGTGTGTGTGTGTGTGTGTGTGTGTGTGTGTGTGTGTGTGTGTGTGTGTGTGTGTGTGTGTGTGTGTGTGTGTGTGTGTGTGTGTGTGTGTGTGTGTGTGTGTGTGTGTGTGTGTGTGTGTGTGTGTGTACATAACAACAATAGCCAAGCTAAGGCTTATTTTTAGATAAAACACAAAAGGCACATCTCTCTGGAGCGAAGCCAGTGACCAAACAAAGCTTTGCTGGCTGTGTCCCAATTCAAGAGTTGAATCCACCACAGTCCACATTTCTAGACCAAAACATGGCTGTCCCATTTAATTTGTCTCCTTCAAATGCAGACAAGAAATGCAGCCTTTTTTTGACTGAATTTTGAGAACAAAACCAGTGTATCCCATTTCATTACTAGCAACACAAGCCCAATAACTTGGCATTTCCTAGAACTTAAAATAAAATATTTTAGCTATGTTGAGTTTTGTTGAATAGCAGGAGAGAATGGAGAATCCACACGACATACATTGTTCTGCACAATGAAGCCTACAGTAGTACAAAGGAGTACAGTGTATGTGTGTGTGTGTGTGTTTCATATCCCAGTGGGGACTTCAACTTGAATGCACACTAACCCAAAAATTTTGGTCCCCATGGGTAGAGACTGCTTTTTGAGGGTTAAGACTTGGTTTTAGGGCACAGGTTACAGTTGGGTTAAGGTTAGGGTAAGGGTAAGTGTTAAGGTTAGGCATTTAGTTGTGATGGTTAAGGTTAGGGTAATGGGCTAGGGAAAGCATTATCTCAATGATTGTCCCCCACGGGGATAGTGAAACAAGCGTGTTTGTTCATGCGGGTACGTTTTCAGACTCATTCCTAAAGAGACAGCGCTGAGTAATAACTCCCACATGGCAGAGACAAGTTGGGGAACACCTGATATAGAGGTAAAAAGAAGACCTCCACTCATCCCCCCATTCTCTTCCTTTTTTTGTATTCTACTCTCAGTCACTTCACACTTGTTCCCTGATAGTTGTCATCTGTCAGCACCTATTAAAACCTCACACTGACGCCCCGACTAATCCTCCTCCTATCAAATATCACACACCTCTTTGCTCCTGTTGCATTCAGTGTGACTGAAAATACTTTCAAATTAACACTGGCACTCTGCCTTTACCACCTTCAGGCCTTGTGTCACATCCAAAACAACGAGGCCAAGAAGGCAAAGCACAAAAGGTGCAGCACTGTCTGATAAACTTAGGGAACTACTTCAGATTGAGAAATCATTTCTGCTTGAGGAGAATTTGGCCACTACATGGATCAAACTTCAGTTAAAGGCCATTAATAGCCACAAGACTGTGCCTTCTTTAAAGCCTGAATCTGGTGGAGGAAAAGCTGCCAAATTACATGTTGCAAGTTTAAACTTTTATTCATTAATTTAGTTGTTCAAAAGAAGATGGTATGCAGTAGCCTATTATTAAGTCGGGCTTTCTAGTCATTCTCTAGTTACATTTTATAAAATGAAATGTTTGACCATTTACACTTAGAGTTGATGTAATGTAATATAAAAAGGATTTGGGGTTTCATTTCCGGAGTTTCTCCTGTAGATCTAGACCCCCAGCGTCACAAGAACAACATGTGTGAAATCAGTGTTTAAGTGGACTACACTTTCATGGTCAGCACCCATTTCCTCAAGCAACTTGAAGGGGGCCAATCTAAAGTTTCATAATCTCCGTTCTTTTCTTTTTTCATCCATCTCTGCCTTTTTCCATGCATTGTGTTTATAACTGTGTGTCAACGGAGGGAGGCAAATTAGTTTCCAATAGATAGTCTTGTGTATTTGTAACCTTCCCATTTCATATGACATTTAATCTTCAGACCATTGTCAAAATGGCAGGGCTTTCCTCAGACTGCATTCTCCATCGGATCCCATGCAAACATTGTCTGATTAGGATGAGTCTCCATTTATAAAGCCCAGTCCGAAAAATCTCCTCTAACCTTGGAAAACCTGGACAAAGTTGTTGCTGTTTTTAACCTCAAGAGGGCGCCCCCACACGAAGGGGAAATGCAACAGTAATCAACTGCCTCATCAAAATTAAAATGCAACTCAGTCAGCAATGCAAGACAGGGCCAGCGGTATTCAGCATTATAGTGCAAAGAATATACTTGCACGGGACCTGAACGGATTTTAAACCTATTTAAATTCTTTTCAGTTAAATAACACACTTAGACTCATATAATCCTATAGTAAAAGCTCTCCAAAACTAAAAGAAATACTACACAAACACCAGTAAACTTCAAGAAAAGAAGCAGCTGTAGCAATGAAACTTATTTCACTACAAAAGTCCATAGGAATATCATTTGAATTTAATGTTATCAAATGGGCAGGCTTACAGAAACAAAGTAGCCTACCTTAAGTTCAGAAAAAGGTCTAATGAGTAATACAGCAGATACTCTTTAAGTCCCTATGAGACACACTAGGGCTGCACAATTAATTGAAATATTTTCAAAATAAAAAAAAATCGCAGAAGCTGCAAGTTTTTGAAGGTCAAATGTGTAACAAAGCGGCATTCTAATGAAGTAGTGTAGTGCTGCAGAGATGTCCTGGCCTACAAATCCTGTTCTCCAGATGTAAGAAAACATGTTTGTTAAGTGCAGACCCGCAACAAAGTTTTGTCAGAGAAAATGAAAATTGTGATGAAAAAAATGAGTTCCATCACTAATCGTGAATCATATAATTCTGTCAAAATAATCACAATATGATTTTTTTTTTTACCATGTCGTGCAGCCCTAAGACACACACACGCATACATTTCCTGTGTCCACTGAAAGAAGAACAGTTTATCTTCCCTCGCAATGCACTAAACATTCATTCACTGCACTCAGTAAGACTGACATCGGTGGCTGACAACGCCCCTTTCATTTTCTAGCGTCTGAAACTTGGAGTCACTGAGCAGAAGCTGAGTTATGATCTGTGTAAAAAATACCCACAGGGGAAAACACGACAGCAAGGGCTCCATAAGACTTCTGATGATAAATTATCACACAAAATAAACATATCCTATTTTAAAGAGGTGCTACACAAATATCCAGACAGAGCACGAATTATTTTAGGAAGATTTTAAGATATCTGGCAGTAAGTAAGGACAGTTAGGCTAAAAGCATGTCAATATAATATTGTTGGTATATTAAAGAGGCATTTCACAACCACAGTGATTTGAATGGGACATGAATCCCATACAGAGAGATCTGCGCAACATTCAAACAATATGCAAACTAGAAAAACTCACCGAGAAGCAAACAAAGCTGTGTGGAGTTCCAGATGTGACTGTGTGTCTATCTGGGAGGGGGGGAATAGGGGGTAATAAATTTAAAAATGATTGCAAGAAAACAGCCTCCAGACGTGACAAGACGGCAGCTGGAGATCTTACTGGTACTCCCCCCCAAAAAAGTTAGAAAAGCACGTTCTCTGCGTGAGCGCGCGTGGGAGGGCTCGAGAGCTGGAGCTGGTTGGGTGTGGTTTGTGGTTTAATATGCTGAGAGGTGTGCGCGAGCGTGTGTGTGTGTGTGTGTGTGTGTGTAGCAGTGACACAGGAGATGATTGGTGACAAGAGTTTAGGACTGGCGGGAAAAGTATTTGTAAAACAAATCATTACAGTCTTGAGAGGTGGAGTTTAAAAGTCGGTGTTTCCTCACATGGCAGACAGACTGAAATGGAGAAAAGAAAACAGAGGGAAGCAGGGGTCAGACGGAGAGGGAGACAAAAGGAAATTAAAAAGATAAAAGAGGATGAAAAGTCAGGAAGAGGAAGCCATGAAGAATGGAAATAATGCTGAACGGGAGAGGAGAAAGGGGGGAATGTGGATATTACAGGTCCAAGTGTTGGAGTCACTTTCCTGTGTTTGTATAACCCTTGACTTCTCTATTGGCATTTTTATAGTATTCCTATTCATCTGGGAATAGCCTACTCACTGAGAGGTCGATTTGGATTTTCTTATGATAAAGTTTAGGTTTCTGTAAATGGCACTCTTTTCTTGACTGGCTATCACAGCTCATTATAATCAAATTATCTTCTTCTTAACTTCTGCCAGCAGTGTAAGACACATCACTTCTTGGATTCCACACAGTTTGCGTTCATGTCTACAACAAAAAGCATTCATGAAAAGGCCAGAGCTAGATTTCCTCTGCTTTCATCCCCCTGCTTTTCTGCAAAGCTCGATCCTCTGTCCTCTCCCCGTCAAGCCTCACAGGCTGTTGCACTTAATTTCTTTTACAGCATTTTCTGCTGTCATTCTTACACACACGAGCATATTTGGTCAGAGTGCTTGAGTGCTCCAGACTTTACAACGACCCCAATCCTCATGCTTTCTGTCCCATCATTTTTGCCACAGTTTTGTATTTTTTGTACAGTATGCGATTAATGTGGTTTTGACTAAGTTCCATGTTTTTAAGTTATCCTGCAACATTTGAGTTAGTTAAAGGAATAGTTTGACTTATTGGCTTTCTTGCCGAGAGTTAGATGAGAAGATTGATACCACTCTCGTGTCTGTTTGGTAAATACGAGGCTACAGCCAGCAGCTGGTTAGCTTAGCTTAGCATGAAGACTGGAAACAGGGAAAACAGCTAGTCTGGCTCTGTCCAAAGGTAACAAAATCAGCCTGCCACCATAGTGATGACAAGACTCCAGGAAGTCACTGCACCTAACTCCCTGTTAAACCACAACACGTTGTTTTTAACGCTTCAGTTTTTGTACCGCTTAAATGGAGAAGATAAACGTGTTCATTTGTGAGTTTTTATGGTGTTGGTATGCATATTTCTGTTACATTCGGACAGAACCAGGCTAGCTGGATCCCCCTGTTTCCAGTCTTTATGCTAAGCTAAGTTAACCATCTGCTGGCTGCAGCTTCATATTGAACAGACAGATATGAGCGTGGTATCAATTTTTTCATCTGACTCTCAGACAGAAGACAGATAAGTCTATTTTTCAAAATGTTGAACTATTCCTTTAACTTAGATTGTTAATATCAGAAGACTCAACAAGCCTAAATAAAGGTTAGATACATAAATAAAGGTCTGGCAGGAATCTAATGAATGGTGTCTTTTTGCGTGGTTATACTTTTAAATATGAGGAGTCCATGACCCCTATGTCCAGTTCTATCATAAAGAACATTTTGTTCCAACTGAATTATTCTCAGGGTTTTTTTTTTTTTTACTGTTCCTAGTGTCACAGCATAAATGTTTGTATTAATATTAATTGTAAAAGGCCTGTGTTTAATCAATGTCACACCCATCTCTACAGTCATATCAGCTTTGGGGCAGGAGCCGACAAACAACTCTCCCAAGACTTGCCATTTGTAAATAACATTTATCTGAAAAATCAACGCGTAAGTGAAACCTCAACAATTATCGAACATGCAAAAGTTTGCTGTGACCAGTTTTATACCTGACTAATTTTACATTGTGACTTCAGGATATCAGGACGTTTGTGCCCTGAGCCCTGTGGTCCGATGTTACCATTGTGACGGGATGGGATTCTTTTGTGGGGTCATAAGGAGACAGTTAGGACAGGCACGAGGTAATGAAGAGGGCATTGTCAAGGCTTGTTATGTAGCACATAATTCTTTGCGTTTTCCAGGCGGCCACAACACGGGACTGCCATCACTGCTGGAATGAGTGTGACTCCATCTATCCAGCCTGATGTAAACAGTTTGGCATTAAAAGTTTTATATCTTAACATCTGAAGCGTGCACAGACTCTGTATAAGGGCAGGGGCGAGATTCACACATTGGCCACTCAGACGGAGCGCTTGGGCTGCCCAGGTGACTCTCTGACGTGACATTAAGCATGGAGGTGTCCTATTAAAGCACAATTAAAATATTTTTTTGTGAAGGAATCAGTATTTGTATCCATGGTGTTTGTTTTAAATTGTGAACCTGTTTGGTCAAAATTGTAAATACCAAAAAGAAGAAATGTAAGTTTTATTTATTTTTCTGCCGTGATAGCGCCTCCTACATTAGTATTCTACATGTGGCAGGTCAATGTTTCATTCATCAAGAGGCTTGAAGCTTGGAAACTGTTTCCACAACATATTCTCTTTTGAAAAGATGTGCACAATTATAGTTTTCATTCTAGTTTATATTTCCTTACACACAAAGTGAGGAGAATTCAAATTTCATCTTGACTTTAAATAAAAAAGAACACGCTAAGCCAAAGCTTACAGGGTGCAACTGACACTTCACTGACTGGCACATGTTTTCAAGTTTTCACAGTTAATCTCCATTGTTCAATTCAAACACACAGATTTACAACTTAGTTAGACTTTGAGGCCATCAGTTACTATAATACTGCTTGACAGCTCCTTGCATGCATGTTCTTGTAGCAGACAGCAGGCAGGAAAGCTATTAGGATTCTTTTAAAATGCCTCAGGATAGCCCGCTCGTGTTGCTGTGTAAGAATAGCAGGTAACCATGGACAAAAATTCTCATTAGACCACAAATTGCTGCTTGGAAAATTTGCACACATTCATGTTTGCACACATGCAGCGTTCACCCACTCATACACATTCACTAGAGCTATCGCATAACATTAAGCAAACTCTTAGGAGCACAAACCCACATAATGTGTTGTGCATGCAGGAGAAGAATGGATGGAATCTGTATGTTGAGCCGATGATACCACATTGTAACACAATGGATTCTCTCTCTCTCATTCGCTTTCTGTTTTTTCCTCATTGGATTCCTTGCCCATTAGACATCGACAAGTCTGTCTACCGTCAGCATGTTTTTACATGTTTATTGATGTTTATTACAGCAAAGACTAATAAATGTCTATAAAATGGCACAGGATTGTAATTTTTCTCTTTTCTGGAGGATCATACCTCAGAATTTCGAAAAGAATTTAAATCAGATCCTGTATTTTTATGGGAAGAGTGGTCTTCTGCAGAATAGCATCATAAAACTGGTGGTGTCTCTTTTATTTTGTCTGTCACCTGTGTGTTAGCCTGCTGCCCACTTGTTGTTTATTTCAACATCGCATCACACACACATAGGCCCACAGATAGTGCCTGTTTAAACAACAAAGCAATCCCATCATCCTCAGTTCCTCATAAGCAGCGGAACCCCCTACCACTGCTCTCACCAAAACACACTTTTACACACAAACACACACACACACACACACAGGAGTGGTGGTAACAGGTTTGACATCTCTGCAAGGTGTCCACCACACAGGTAGAACATGAGACCCACTCACACTGTATGTCACTGTAGACAGACACATATCAGTTACCTGCGATTGTTATAGACCTATAGGTGGAAACAATAAGGTGTACACATCTCCACCCAAAACCCTGTAATAAGGCTTTTTAGTACAGTGTAATATCTCACCTGGGGCAGAATTCTGTGTATAGTTTTCACCTAATCCACACTTTCCTCTCTGTAATCCGTCATTAACACAAAGTCGTATATTAAGAAGTATTCCTGTGTATATATTCTGAATGTTCTCCCTCCATGCCTTTGTCTGTGTCTCTTCCAAACAAGGTGAATGGGAGGTATTCCTTTCTCAAAAGAGGAATTCCACCCAAAATTTCCGAAAAAAAGTAAAAAAAAAAAAAAGTATAATGACTGTAGGGCTCCTTAGTTTCAGAAACAAAACAGGCCCAGCCCACATTGGGAAACACAGTGTTTTAGAGATGTTTTCCCATAAGACCCAGAGGCAAAGTGTATTGCATGATAAAAGTGGAAGAGGCTCAACTCCTGCAAATCTACATGCGCACATCAAACATTACCAGTGGTGGAAGAAGTATTCAAAACCTTTATTTAAATAAAGATACTCCATTACAAGTCCTGCAGTCAAAATGTTGCTTGAGTACACAAGTACCATTGGTAGAATATAAAAAGTACTTATTATGCTAAATGGCCTCTTCCAGGGTGCTGTATGTTCATATTTATCATATTAGAGAGAAATAATATAATATACTGTATATATGAGTATTTATGAATGTTGTGGCTGGTTGAGAGCTACTGTAACTACTTTAGTAGTAGTTTAATCTATAACAATGCATTATATTTATAAAAGTATCATGTTTTGTGTAGAATCTTAATGAGTAAAGCAACTAGTAACTGTAGCTATCCAATAAATGTAGTGGTGTGAAAAGTACATCTCTAGAAAATCATGGATGGTTATTGGCCACTGAAGACATTCCTCTCACCCCAGCCCCAGTTTGTGCTTCTCGTGTATTACATTCAAGTATTCGGCGATCTTTGAAAAAGCTCAGAAGGCTGTTTATCAACATTTACTGCTGCTCTCAATGCGTTGCCAGAATCCTCAAACATTTCTTCTGACCATGACTCTTTGAGGCTCACCCATTTCCCAAGTTGCACCTTTTTTTCTGGATCCAAAGATGACATACATAATTTGTACAACAAAATTAAAAACTTTATTATCAGTTATATGTAGTTGCATATAATTACACGTTTCTTTCCAAAATGTTGTGTTTTTACATAGAATAACACATTCATTCTGGCTACCTGGATTAGGATTTACAGTCGCAACATGAGAAAAGGTTGAAAATCAGATGAAAATGTCTTTTCATCCAAATGGTTAAAAGAGTCTTTGAGGATTCTGTAAATACCTTCTGATGTTGATTTTTCAAACATCGCCTGGTATTTACTTTTCAGAAAATAGTATGCAAAGATCTGTGACTCGCATGTAATGGCAATAAATATTAGTAAATGTTAAATCTGACTTGTCATGTATAGTAGGTGAAATGTCAGTCATATAAAGTCATATATTAGCTTCTTTCAACTACAGCAGTGCCTCCTGTGTGACCATTAAAACTAAAATCTCCCCACCGTCTCTCCTTCGCCAGCACTTCTACCACCTGGATGCATGCCAGATACACACACACACACACACACACACACACACACACACACACACACACAGAAAAACACACACACGCACACACAGGTCTACAGCCAGACAGGAAATAACCCCCCACCTCCCTTGTTCCTGTTTCTCACAGCATGTGTGTGTGTGTGTGTGTGTGTGTGTGTGTGTGTGTGTGTGTGTCCATGCTCACTCGGAAGAGGCCTGCTACTGTAGGCAATCAGCAGGAGGCAGATCGAACAGCACAGAAAAAAAAATACACAAAGACATGAAATAGAGGATAGTGGAGTAAAGAAGCAACATTACTGGAGAGGAAAAAATATACAGAAAATGACACAGAGAGAAAGAAACAGAGATAGTGACCAAGTCAGAAAGATGTGATTGTGGAACAATGCTGGCGGTCAAACTGTTTTCTACACCTCTCTCCTCCCTCCCTCCCTCCCTCCTTCCCTTTCTCTCCTCTGGAAGCGGGAGGGAGAGGCTCTCTCATCTTCCTCCAATTTTAGTTTAATGAAAGCTATGTATTTATGCTGTCATCCAGACCTTTTTGACAAACACTGACATAAAGAACATGAAAGAGAGGCATCGTCATGGCATCGTGGATGTTGTCAGACAGCTGCATGGAGGGCCATAAATACTACAGCACTGAGATCCATCAGTGCTCTGCTGAAAGTCAGCACGTTGCCTGTGTTTATGAAAGGTTTGTCACATACAGTCATATCCAGAGTATCCACTCTGGAGATGCAATTTTCATGGTCAACACTGCCGTCTGGGTGTGGATTGTTGGCCAAAAAAAGAGGCTGAAAAGAGGAAGACATGTTCTAAAAATCATGTGCGTTAAGTTGTACACAGGCTCAGAGAAACAAAAAGAAAGAAAATTGAGAAGATACTTGTTTTATTTAAGTAGCTAAGTTGACATCCGTGTTTGCATCAACAGCCTGGGGGAGGCACAAGGTTATAACGAGCAAACAGAAAGATGTAAAAAAAAAAAATCTGCAGCTACACACCTCTCACCACTTTTGCTTCCACCCTTTGTCCTTCTCTCGCCACTCCCAACCCTGGTCATACAAACACATGCTACTTTCCATTGCATTTGCATCCTCAGATTTTCATTCATTTGCTTATAAGCACCTGGCCACATGAGACAATTTTGGACAGAGAGCCTATAGAAGCCTGCTGGAATTGAAGTGAAAATCGAAAATGGAGAAAGAAAAGGAACTGGGAGTGAGTGTGAGATTTAGGTCAGGAGCGCGGCAATATCAGGGTTTGTCCCTTGCAAACACACACGCACACACACACGCACACTCACAAACAAAGAGGGCAGAGCCACCCAAACCCCAAAAGTCAACAAGGGAATGACCACTGGCACAAGTATTGGTATCATGGTTTATCACCACTTTCTCTCTCAGCTGATGAACACACAAACACAGACGCACAGATCCACTCATTTAGACACACACTGTTTAATCCCCTAATCAGTCTAAACCAAATATTTTGTGATCAAGGTAACCCTCATCGATAACCCTGTGTGTGTGTGTGTGTGTGTGTGTGTGTGTGTGTGTGTGTGTGTGTGTGTGTGTGTGTGTGTGTGTGTGTGTGTGTGTGTGTGTGTGTGTGTGTGTGTATGTGTATGTGTGTGTGTGTGTGTCCATGCTCGCTCTGTAGAGACCTGCTACTGTAGGCAATCAGCAGGAGGCAGATCAAACAGCACAGGGAAAAAAAATACACAAAGACATGAGATAGAAGACAGTGGAGGAGAGAAGCAACATTACTGGAGAGGAAAAAATGTACAGATTTCATCTTT
Source organism: Siniperca scherzeri (assembly GCA_027580175.1). NCBI lineage: Eukaryota > Metazoa > Chordata > Actinopteri > Centrarchiformes > Sinipercidae > Siniperca > Siniperca scherzeri. Next base: position 18,015,931 of record CM050840.1, read on the forward strand.
TTATTGTCATATCACCATATTTATCATCATATTTATTAAGTTTGTGAAAACATTTATACACTTTCTTGAAGCTGAAATTACCAAAAAATGTGTTGGCGATGAAAATGGTTTTGGCAAATAAATTATTACAGCACCTTGCACAATCCATTTTTAAAGACATGTGCTTTTTCTCAAGAGTTTTTATATATTTATTTTTATTTATTCCAGTGCCACTAATGCACACAGCTTATTGCAGGTTCATATTTTGCTTTTCAAAAGTTTGAACATTTTTGACTTGACAGCTGAATAACTAATATCCCCATATTTTACTGATTTGAACATGAAAAGTCCCCAAACACATAATGTTAAGTCACATCTGCATTTTTATGGTAGGAAATGCAGTCTTCAAAAGTTCAAAACCAATGCGTATGTGTGTGTGCGCATGAATGCAGAGGAAAATACTTCTATCTAACACTGTATGGCCAGAAATAGGCTGCTATCCTAGCTGATCTTCCTTCCTTTACATAAACACTCCCACACACACACACACACACACACACACACACAACTGGCTTCCCTTCCTTGGAACAAAGATATTTTCATCACAACTGTCCCCTAACTGTCGAATTCAAACACACAAACACATAACAAACCCAGAGAGAGAGATAACAATGGTTATTCTGGGGTTATTCTGTTCAGGCAGCGAGGACAGGACAGCTGAGAGGGAGCAGGGGACACCGCCCGGCCTCCCGTCAACCAACACACAACCTCTCCTCTCTACTGATCTCTAACCTCTTCAGACTGTGTGTGTGTGTGTGTGTGTGTGTGTGTGTGTGTGTGTGTGTGTGTGTGTGTTTGTTCACATGTACGCAAGCTGTCATGCCTTCAGCATTGTGATGCAGGCCGTTTGAAGTGGGAAGGTTTTGGCTGGTCAAAGGTCAAGTAAGGAAACTATCCCCACACCAGCACAGCTCCATCTCACATTCACACACACAAACATTACATTGTCCTCTACTTTAAAACAACATCAAAGTGAATGCTGCTCAAAAAAATCCACTTATAATTGACTAACCTCTGGGATGATTTGATTAACAGTTAAAATAGTCTCTAAGGGCATGACCCGACATGACCATAGCAGCTGAGAATTTCCTAAGAGAATGAGCAAAGAGGAGGACGGCAGGAAGAGGGAAGGAACTGAGGCAGGAGAACGACGGAGGAGGAACCCAAACCAAACAGAAGTGGTTGTTAAAAGAACTGAACCTGTGACATTTTGTCATTCTACTTTTTGGGGCAGTGTCTTTAACCACCAGGCCACCCTGACCCTCTCATTCATTTCAATAAGACCACTGTGTAGTTACAGCAGGGTGCTGCCGTAGAGAGCTCAGTAATTGAACGACACATATAAGCGTTTTCTGATCCGACCCTAACCCTAAAGGCAGGACAGCATCATTTGTCAGTTATGATCTCATAACACTATGGTTAAGGTTTGGTTAGGTTTAGGCACAAAAACGACTTAGTTCGGGCTAAGGAAGGATCATGGTTTGGGTTAAATTAAGCGCTTAGTTAAAGTTAGAAAAACATCTTGGTTTGGGTTAAAATTACTACTGCGTTAAGGTAAGGGCTCATCGTTGTCATGGTTACAATAATAACCACTTGGTTAAGGTTAAGGAACGTTGTTGTCATGGTTTAAAAAACACTGACTGTTGGTAGGAAACCGGAAGCAGACAGCGGTCTCCCATGTTAAAGTCCAACGTTTTGTCACGTCCCGTCCATCCACCCCGACGTCCTTCCTCTGTGGACTTTGTCGCTCTACAGTAATGTCACCCGACTTCCTCCTTTGCTCCCTATGGACAAGAATCATAATTACTACGGACGCTAGAGAGCTTTGTCACTTGAATGTAAACAAATTTTGTTTGGGGCGTTTGCTGAAACAACTGATAGTGTCATCTTTCTTAGGAGGACAATGTCAGAAACACAGGTTTCCCCATTCCAAAAAGTTGACTCTGCATCAACTTTTACTGCAGCGAAAATATGTCTAACCGCACATTCAAGTTACTTTACCTCGTACACACCCACACCAAGGCAGCCCATGGCATTGTTTTTCCAGAGGGCAATTTTGTGTCTGAACACAGCCTTAGACAAGAGCAGGAGTGGACCTGGAGGACTGAGACGCCCGGTGGAGCATTCAGATCAGGACCCCCATGCTGTACTCATACTGCTGTCTCAAATACAGTGATTACATATCAAGCATGCAGAAACTAGATTCTCTATGGAGATGGGTAACAATGTCTGCCCTCACAATCAACACAAATTTTTTGACAAACTGAATAAGTTGTAGCCCTTTTCACATGTCTAAGATACCTGAGTGATGTATGGAACATGATTCTGTATCAGCACTGGATGGTAGTGTTACTCTTTGAACATTAGCTAAGGCTGAGAAATGAATTAAAAGAAATTAAATGTCAGTTTTGTTTCAACGGATCTCTGAGCTAAAATATTTGCATTACAGGGTTCTATTAATGAAAGAGAGAACGAGAAGAGTGAGCAGTTCGTTAACAGCAGCCTGTCCAGATCACACCCATCTTTTTTCCATAAACGGCTTACTTCCTCTTTCCTCTTCAGTTGTGTGACATCTCTGCCCTGCCACACTCTTTCTACACACACACACACACACACACACAAACTCCCACTGTTAATCCTTATAGAAAAGTGTGAGTTATGTTAAGGCTAGTGTGTGTGTGTGTGTGTGTGTGTGTGTGTGTGTGTGTGTGTGTGTGTGTGTGTGTGTGTGTGTGTGTGTGTGTGTGTGAGAGAGACAGACAGAGAGAGAGCGAGTGGCATTGTTCATAGTGTGATGACTGTTTGTGAAGCCAAGGCTTAACTTTTGTGCTGAGTAACTCTGTGACCAAAGTCTGACCTGATTCTATTAGTGTGTGTGTGTGTGTGTGTGTGTGTGTGTGTGTGTGTGTGTGTAGGCCACTTGCTGAATGTACAGAAAGTGTCTGACTTCATGACTATCTAGTCAACTGAACTTTGTGTGTGCGTGACAGAAATTTGACAGATGATGTCATTGCTCAAATGAACTGCATGTACTTACACAAAACTCACAACATCTTTTTAAATGTCTACATCAGTTGGCATGAAATTTTGTACAGACATTCATGTCTCCCTCAGCATGAATACTAATTACTTTGATGAGACCTTAACTTTTTATCTTGTGCCATCATAAGGTCAAAGTTTAAAAAAACTAATGGCATTCCCATCAGCCTCAGCTGTACTTTGTATTTAGTGCTAATAAGCTAATCTTAGCATACTAACATGCTAAACTAAGATGGTGAACGTGGTAAACATTATACCTGCTAAATATTAGCATGTTATCATTGTTAGTATTTAGCTCAAAACTTGGCTGTGATAAAATACAGCCTCACAGAGTCGCTTGTGTGGCGTTAGACATCCTCTTACTCTTAATCTTATTTTAACTGTATCTTCTGTAATAAAATATTGCATCTTATGCCATTAAAGGAATAGTTCGACATTTTGGGAAATGCGCTCATTTGCTTTCTGGCAGAGAGTTAGATGAGAAGATTGATGCCACTCTCAAACATGAGGGTGGTGTCGAGTCTTGTTTTTAATAGTTTTGGCTATTCATTTTCCCTTTCTTCCGGTATTCTACAAATATGCAATACATACCTAATATATATGTACTGCGTGTACACATGGGTACTAACTGCCACAAAAGGAGTTGGGCTCACCCAGTCCAAAAATGCATGATCTCAGAGGGATAAAAGTATCCAATAGGTGATATATAGTTTGTTTTCTCCCTGTCTAGAGATTTAGCAGAGCATTGTAGACTGGATAATGTCAGCTTTTAGTGTCTTGTCTCTCCATTCAAAGAGCTAATTCAACCTTTTTAGCACTTCCATTAAAGGGTGGGGAGAGGCATGGGAGGAATAGCGAAGGGGAAAGAGGAAGGATATTATAACCATTTCACAAACTACTCTTCCAAAGTAAAGTCTCCGGCTGCACTGTTGTTTTACTCTGCTTAGACTTTCATGTGTCCCCGAGGGATGAATTACATGCCTAATGACACCTCTGTCTTCGCTCTCTCGCTCTCCGTGCTGCACCCCTTGCTCGCTCTGTTCATGTCTTTGTATGTGTCCGTCTCTATTTTTATTTCTCTTGAAATTTTCTCCTACTTGTCACTCATGGACATTTCTCACTTTTTTGTTTTTCTGCATCAATAGCATCTCCTCCTCATTGTCCATTTATAACAGCCTCATCTGTATCTACAAATCCAAGTTCATACATCAGACACATTTTATGGAAACATAGTGATGTAATTTTACCTAATATGTATTCCCTTTGTTCTTCATGTCATTTACAATCTTTGATTCAGTTCAAAGAAACTGACTGATCACACACACACTCACACACCGAAGGCACAGCCCTCGGGAGCAATTTGAGGTTCAGTGACTTGCCCAAGGACACTTTGACATGTGGGTGGGGGAGGCCAGGATCGAACCACCGACTTTCCAATTGGTGGATGACCCGTTCTACCACCAAGCCACAGTGTTAATACACTGTGTTCTGGCCAACTGTTTGTTGACAACCTACCATGCGTGTGAAAGCAGTGAATACGCTTGTTAATGGTTTGTGTGAATAAGTTTGTCAGTTAGAGACGGATGGGCCAACACAAAGAAAATATCACATTACACACTCTCGACAGGGCAAACAATTGGGGAAGGGGAAGGCACACACACACATACACAAGAGCACTTAAGTACACAAACTTACCCATCTAAAAAAATAGAAATGTGTGTGTAGACATATACTGACATGGATACTCAAGACATTTGCACATGCTAGTAAAGGATCAAGGGATGTTTAACTTACACACACATTTTACACAGACACACACATGCACATACATGCACAGCTAACACTTTCCCCTCACACTTGTGTGTTCGATTGCAAAGCAAGACAAATGATACTCTGTCGACCAATCACCCTATACCCTATACCCTACAGACAGGGGTATCCTGTCTGTTCCTGAGTCCAGGATGAAAACTAAGGGGGACAGAGCTTTTGCTATCAGGGCCCCGAGGCTCTGGAACAACTTGCCCGAAGAAATTAGGTTGTCTGAGTCAGTGTCTTCGTTTAAATCTCGTCTCAAAACACATTTTATCTGAAAGCATATCCTGATTTTACGTGAACTGGCTGTTTATTTTACTGTTTATTTTATTGCTGTTCTGTATTTCATGTGTTTTATTTCTTTATATTTCGTCATTCACTGTGTTATTTTATTTTTCTTGTTGTGAAGCACTTTGTACTTTGTTTTGATAAGTGCTCTATAAATAAAGTTTTATTTATTATTATATGCCAGGGAACCAATTAAACAGCTTGGTCTCAAAGTTTAAATGTGTTTGAACGGAAACAACTGTGGATTACAAAGACCCATAACAATATATGCAACACACAAACACACACATACACACACCTGTCGTATGATCTCCCAAAGTGAGAAAAGGTTAGAAAGGGGGGAGAAAGATTTCACAAGTGCTACAATTTAAAGATGTTATGTGTAACATTTTTTAAAAAAAGCATCACTGTCTTTTTTGTTTACACAACAATATGATGTTACTCACATCAACTGCATTGCTGATGCTCCTTGAGGATAGTACTGCACTTTAAGGTCCCCCTGAATCGCTGAACTACCCTTATTATGTGTTTTGCACTCAAATGTCACATTAACATGGAAATATTGTTGATGTTAAAATCCCAGATCATTTAAAATTGAAGCTTGATTACAACATACTCTGTGTCAGCATAGCTTGCCGTTAAAGGAACGAAGCCATACATTGTCAAAAAATCACTTCAGACCTGTTAATTTCAGCAGCTTTAACTCAAAGTTGTATGAAACTTGTATACAAACCCCTGTCTCTCCCTGTCTCCCTTTCCCCCCTCTGTGTGTTTGTGTGTGTGTGTCTAGTGTATGACTGAACTTTTGTTGGCATAACTGAATCAACAGCACCCTCTAGTGGACACATCTTGAGCTCCAGTAATCACCCTAGTCAGTTGTTGAATGCTCAAATACTGAGTCACACTAAATACTAAATGAAATATTGTAAAATAAATAAATAAGTCGATATAAGTCAGTATTTCAGTGATCTTGTTTGGTAGACCACTGTGGCAGCTCTTTAAATAAGACAGCTGAGGTTTGATGAATTCTTATAAAACTCTGCAGGTTAAAACATTGTCACGTTCATGTTCAGGTGTTTTGTAGTCTCGCTGGGAACTTCCAAGGTATGACCTTGCAAATGTGTAATAATGTCAATGAATGTACTTTAGCACTTTACCCACTTGTTTCATGTTAAAGGAAGTCATTAGAAGAAACACATAACCATTGTATGGCATCGTTTGACTCTGAGACATGGAGTTATCTGTTTGTTCAAAAATATTTAGTTATTTGCTTTTGTCGAAAAAAAACGTACTTTTTTTATTCAATAAAGTTTCATTTTGTATGTTACCTATATTCTGTTGAAGGACAACCAAAGCAACCCAACAGCAGTTTGATTGATATTACCTGCAATTCACAATCAGAGCAAGAGAGAAAGAAACTGAGATATTTGTTTTTGCAAATGAACTCAATTCATTCATTCAACTTAATTTGGATTCGATTTTATTTATTTCATGGTACATCCACTCATGAAGTTTGTTTTATATTCACAAATTAGGTCCATGTTTCATTGGGCTGCAGTGATGGAATTTGAATGCAACAGGCTACACTGAGCCAACCACTGTCAGGAACACAATGATGGATTTTGTGTATTTAATATGCAACTGTATTTCATTCATTATTGGCACCTAATTACCTAGGTAACTAACGTATCTAGCTACCTGCTAGTTGCCATGTTTTACAAATTGGACTTGGCAACTGGCAGTATTACAAACATGTATCATGTATCTGTAAAGATTTGGGTGTAAGGTCCCTTAGAAAAGGATTTTGAATTTTTTTTTAAATACAATACCTGGCACAACACTTATAAAGTAGGCAGCAGCAAAGACGGTGGCTACTGCAGCACAGGTTAGGACAGCAGCAGGGATTACCTCCAGTCCACATAACCCATACAATGCCTTTAGCCCTACTGTTAGTTGGCTACTGTCACAGCACAACGATTTAGTTGTAATATTCTTGAAATATGTATTTTTTTCTCGAAATACTATAACTTTATACTCATATGAATTACTCCCGTGCAATATTTAGTTTTCCTATGTTAGTTTTTCCTATTTATGGATATTGATATTATATACCTCCATTACTGCTGTGCAATATCTTAATAATCTCAATAAGCTACACTTAACTCGACAGTACATGCACCACTACTTATTACTTATATTGTTACATTGTATTATTATACTGTATTATCATCATCAACTGGTAAACCCACTTGGTACCTCACACTTATTTTATCATATACTTATACCCACCTGGTACTTAATTTATTTTCTGACCTGTTTTTATAGTGTTTTTATACTGTATTGTATTATATTTTTTGCTAGTACTTTCCTGTGTGCACTGACGTAAAAGCTGCTGTAACAAAGAGTTTCCCTTCGGGGATCAATAAAGTATTTCTGATTCTGATTCTGATTCTGATAAGTAATATAGAGATTTGATTGAATATGGTACCAAAATGAACCTGAATCATATATATATATAATATTATAATACATACAGTACATATCCTACACATTTTCGCTACTGCATGCCCACACAAGTGATGTCACTTCAAGCCTGTAACTGTTCACTGCTTTGCTAAAGATATGCTGAACTCTGTCCATCTAGGTCTGCATGTGCTGTAACTGTTGAGGTCTCCTGTTGTGCGTATCCGGAACCTTCGAAGGGGGACGACTTTAACGGGAGGACACAAGTGCAAAGATGGCAGACGTACCAGAAGATGCACCAGAACGTGAGTTTTTAAACTTACATTTTTGGGGGACTTTTACTTCCAAGACAATATATAGTTGGTTCGCGAGTTGGCGTTTTGTGATATTGTCTTTACTGTAAAGTTGTGGTGGGTTTTAAACAAACGCCTCACTGTTACTCTTAAGCACGTCTCTGATACTGTTGGCAACACGAACCTTACTTGTTAATATACTCTTGTTTTTATATCCAGGCAGGGTATCAGTTAGATCAAATATTATTAAATATGTAGCAGGACTGGTACTGCTGGGTTCTTTTAGATCTAATTAAACGCTTGTTGAATCATGAAGTTCAGTGACGCACTTACTAAAGTGTTTTTTCTCACAGCCGTTAGATAAACGTCAGCGGATTAATGTCATTGCAGAAATAGTTCAAGATATAATAAATACACACCGCTACGTATTTGTTTGATGAAGTGCTTACTTAACTCACACTAACTTAACGTTACTCCCTGAAATGTTGCTGAGTCATTGTGAGTCAGTTCTCAGCGTCCAGAACCAGTGTGGAAAATGACAACAGTTACTATCTGTTACTTCTTGATGATAACACACCGCATTTAATTATTTTGTTGTGCAATATGAAATTGTATAATTAATACAAGTAATTATATATTCTTCATCCCAGAACCACATTTAATCCCCTAAACATCCAGTTTCCTTTAATACTCCATTTAATCATATTTATTGTTGTTGAACGCATCTTATTAATCTCTTTATTGAATCTATAAGATATTTACACTGAGTGAAATATTCAAACCCAAGACTTAATGGCTGCACCACTCCACCAAATGGAAATACTGCAGACACCTTTTTTAACATTTTAATACACATGCTTTCCGCAAAATTCAGCAAAATGTATTTGGTATGTTTGGAAACTCTGGCATCTCCACTAGAATCTAAAATAAAGTCTTGTGGGTTTTGATCAAAGTTTGGCTGCACAGCATGAGTTTGCATGACGCAGTGGGGTTGAAGAGGTTTTAAACATTTTTGTTCAACCATAGACTTCAGTTTAACTTCAGCCACCAGAACCAGAACATGTATTGGGTTCTGATCAGTTTAAGTTGATCTGATACAGCCAACACACTGATAACTGATCATTCTGTTTAATCCTTTCAGACTGCCCAGGTACAACAAGTGAGCAAGCAGGAAAGTCATCGTCATGTCAGGGCTGTCCCAACCAGAAACTGTGTGCTTCTGGAGCCACCAAGGCCCCCGACCCTGGTAAGACTGTTACCACATCTTGATTTTCTGATAATTTGATATATACAGTAAAGCTGGCCAGTTCCACAAATACGTGTGAGATAAGTGGTGGACTGAAATCTTAATCAAGTGACTCATGGTCAGGCTGACTTACATTGAACAAGTTAGTAGCTTTAAAGCAACTAATGTTTCAGTGAACCCTTGTTTCGTCTCATTTGAGAGTCTTGTGCTGCCGCTTCACACAACAACCCATCTTCATCCTTCATCTCCTCCCCCTGTCTCATTTGCAGCCATAGCAGAGATAGGAGCGAAGCTGTCAACAGTCAAACACAAGATCCTGGTGCTGTCTGGAAAAGGAGGAGTAGGGAAGAGTACCTTCAGCGCTCACCTGGCTCACGCCCTGGCAAGTGACAGCACGAAGGAGGTAATATTTTGGTTTTCACTGTGTAAACCACAGAGCCAACAGCTGGTAGTTAAAAAATTTAATCTATTAAGGCTACCAAACTATTTGCTTAAACTCAGACATATTACGTTTTTCTTTGGGGTCAAAGACAGTATAAAAGTTTCGTTAATATGAGTTCAAACCTGTCTTGTCTGGAACAAAACTACACCGGTTTACACTGTACCTGAGTTTTTATCTATACCACAGTTACTGTGCTGTGTAGATATCAACTAAACGCCACTAGAGGTCCCTGCAGACATGGTTTACCTGAGGTTTAAGGTCAGAAAGTTCAGTATAAGGGCAGACTAATCATTATATTAATTTCTAATGGTTAAAATCTTTCACCATGTATAATCTTCTGAAAGCAACACTGTTACAAGTGTCTAGTTCAATTCAATTTTATTTATATAGGGCCAATTCATAACAGAAGTTATCTCATTGCACATTTCCTATAGAGCAGGTCTCTTTATAATATTATTTACAGAGACCCAACAAATCCCACCAACAGAAAGCACTTGGCAGCAGACTTCCTTGTTAAGAGGCAGAAACCTCGGGCAGAACCAGTCTCAGGGTGGGCGGCCATCTGCCGCTGCCATATTGGGTTGAGAGAGAGAAAGCATACAGTAGCACAATGCAAATTCCACAAATAATTTTTAAATAATAATAATGTAATGGTAATATTAATGATAATAATAGTAGTAAGAGTAATAATAATTGTAGTAGTGGTTGTTGAGCGGGAACATGGGAGCAGTAGGAGGCCCGCAATCATAGATCCAGACAGCTGAAAGCGACAGAAGGAGAAAGACAAGAAAAAACCACGGGAGAGAGAAGATGTCCAGTTAGTAACATGTATTAATGGGAAAAGAATGCGTACAGATGGAGAGGCGGAGAGAGGAGCTCAGTGCGTCGTGGGAAGTCTCCCGGCAGTCTAGACCTATAGCAGCATAACAAAGGGATGGTTCAGGACTCACCTGGGCCAGCCCTAACTACCACATGTAACCCTGCATTCCAAGTACACTTTAACATCAGAAAATTGCAGGTCATCCAGGTTTTTATGTCTAGTCTAATGAATTAAATTCATTACATTCAATTACTATTTTTTTGCCAAAAAGAGGGTAACTGATTATCTGAAAAACTGAAGAGGTTGTTTCATAGCAACCATGTGTTAATTATTACATCAGTACCTGCAAGGAAGACATGAGGTCAGTCTGTCAGCAATGTAGGCAGGTGAGACACATAAATTGTTCACCTGATGAGTCACATAAAAAAAAAATATCATAGACGATTGCACTACTGCAGTTTTAATGTATTGACACACACATCTCACACATTAGTCCACTTGTTTCGTATTGAATACATGAATACATTTATTTATCTTCATCACTGGGTGTGTAAGTGCACTTTAAATGAGGTAAAAGTAAGTGTCTGTTATTCGACACTCAATATCCCTGCTTGATTCTATCAGTTGCGACCCAGCGCCACTGCACCCTAGTGTCATTGTCCTCCAAAAGAAAAAAACATTTCCCCAGTCAACCCCTAAGCCCATGTGCCACCGTTGTCTTAGTTTCTATGGAGACGCTTTCCTCCAGACCAAGCATGTGGAGGGCACCCCTCCAGAGGAAGGAGGTGGAATAACATTGTGGCAAGGCAATCATACACCCACCTCATTTACATATCCAAACATCAACCATGGATCGTAGCATAGTGTTTGTTCACTAAACATTTCACAGTAGTTGATTAAACCCAGCTGGAAATGGAGCACAGATATGAGTATTATTTTTTTTATCAACAGAAAGGTTTAGTTGATTCTCAAATTGTGTGAATAAAGGCAAGCTAAAAAAAAAAAAGATGAAAGAAATTTACAGTAAAAATATTTTTCTTCTCTCAGAATGTAGAACTTTTTTTTTTTTGCGCTGAGATTACTCAGCATTCTGATAACCGCTGCTTTCTTTGTACCGTTGACATGAATGATGCATGCTTGTGTCTGGGCCTGATGTGGTCACTCTTCGGCACCTCCTCTTCTTCTTCGTCTGTCAGCCAGTCTGTGGTATTTCTTTACCCATTCAGGAGTCGCTCTGCTGTCAGCAGCGGTGGAAGAAGTACTCAGATTCTTTACCTAAGTAAAAGTAGAAATACCATAGTCTAAAAATATTCCATTACAAGTAAAAGTCCTTAATTCTAAATGTTACTTAAGTAAAAGTACAGAAGTATTATCAGCAAAATATACTTTAAAGTATCAAAAGTACAAGTACTGTACAGAATGGCTGCTTTCACAGTGTTATAGTATTATAGAACATTTTATTATTTTGTTTTTGTTACTAATACATGTAAGAGCATTTTAATGTTTGTCAATGTAGTGGCAATTTTAGATAGATTAGTAGTATAGTACTGCATAATATATCAGCATATCATTGGGGGGGTTGTGTAAAAAGTAACTAGTAACTTTAAGTGTCAAATTAATGTAGTGGAGTATAAAGTAAAATATTTCCCTCTGAAATGTAGTGAAGTAGAAGCATACAGTAGCATCAAATGGAAACACTCAAGTAAAGTACAAGTATGTCAAAATTGCACTTAAGTACAGTACTAGAGTAAATTTACTTAGTTACATTCCACCACTGGCTGTCAGATGGAGCTGTGTGTCTCTGGCCTTGAGGAAGATGAAAGACAGCCACCACAGAGGCTACTGTACTCCACATTCAAATACACAAACCTCACAGACTCAAGACTGCAAAGTTTGTGGTCTTGAGACAAGGACACAAACAAACATGGGAAGGTGACAAATTACTTTTGTTTGTTTTTTTACATTTCTAACTGCTACCATTTCTGGACTACATCCTTAAAAAGCAACTTTTGAAGCTGCACTTGTGATTTGGTCATTATTTTGGGCTCTATTTCAAATCACAAGATATTTGTTCACAACTTTTTACAACTGATATGGATAAATCAAGCTAGTTAATAGAACAATATAAAAGAAAACAGGATAGTTTTCTTACTCCTTTAAATACTTGTTAAATGGAATGGTTCACTAATTAATAGGCCAAAGAATAATGGAACCAAAGAAGTAGAACTGCAGCTAACCACCATTAAACATATTTCACTGGGGCTGTAACTGTAGCAGTGTCTGACTGCCACACAATCACACAAACAATTTTTATACAACTGCACTGAATCTCAAACAGTAGGACCCACTGCTGTAATGATGACAGTAATGAAAGCGTTTGATAAGTTGTATTTTATAAAAATATATCAAAAGTGCAACTAGACTATATGCTAATTGATAAAACGCCCACTGTAGCCTATACTGTTCCAGTGGTTTTTCTAAATTCTTTCCTCAGTTTTTAGTGATTCGGTCGCTGAACTGTAAAATTAGAAGGCCGAAATCAACTTCCTTAATTACCATTTTCCAAGTTAATGTACAGTGCTGTTGTGTGGCATTCCTCTGAATCAGTGTGTGAGACGGACCTTATAAGGTAACTTCATCACATACCCAGTTTACCTGTGGTGTGACTTGTTTTTGACACATCAGGCAGCATGCAGCTGCGTTTCAAACCCCCCCTGCAAGTTCTAGTTTAGCTAAACCTGTTCTAAACTGCAGCCAAGCTAGTCAATGCCATTTTGTTTATCATTTTATTCACGATAACTCAGTTGCAGTGTGATTTATAAAGAACAGATTTTTTTTTAAAATAATAATATTATTATTATTTTTTTCAGATTTAGCAGGCTTAGTATGTATGGAACATACCTGTGTTACTTCTGTTTGTTTTCAAAGTTTCTTCTGCAATCCTAATATTTACCTCATTGCCTTGTTCTGGGGGTCTGATGTGTCGCTACATATCAGCAGGATTGAACACCTCACAATGCCTCTGCCTTTGCTGAAACCATGTTCAGCTGCATATGTCGCTGCTATAGTACAAAGAATGTATCAGCCATCCTCCTCCTCTCTCTGATGCCCAGTTTTAACTCTCTTCAGGTCTCTCTGTTCTAGCAGTGAGCCACCAATAAAGTCTCACATCATATCATGCAGCCAAGAGAATCTCAGTGTAAGAGGTCAGCTTCCTCACCATCAGTGCTTGTTGCAGATGTGTACAGGATTTCAACACTGGGCCAAAGTTTAAGTTCAGTTCATCATTCCACACTGGAGACTAAAGAGTCTTTGTTTTTCTGTTCTCTCTCTCTCTCTCTCTCTCTCTCTATCTATCTATCTATCTCTATCTCTATCTCTCTCTCTGTGTGTTTTTAGGTTGCTCTGCTGGATGTTGATATCTGTGGTCCATCCATTCCTAGGATCATGGGCTTAGAGGGAGAACAAGTGAGTTAAAGTAATTTGTTACTAAGAATGTTTTGTAATAGTACAAGTACCACACATAATAAGTAAATATCACAAATCAGTGCAAAGGATGTAGCCCCATATAAATTACAGTTAGTACATCTAGTTTCCACCACATACTGTATTCATTCTCTTTGTGCAGACATGTTTTTTTTATCAGAAACACGAGCCGTAATTTATGCTTTGACATTAGTCATGTTAACCTTTTACTTCAGAGTAAATCTGTAATCTGTCCTCTTGTGCACAGGTTCACCAGAGTGGCTCAGGCTGGTCTCCTGTGGTGAGTCAATTCAAACAATGCTGCTTTAGTTTTTAATGTTTAATTAATTAATTTCCAGTGAAACTGCATATATGATAAATGTATGTGTGTGTTTGTCGCAGTATGTGGATGACAACCTCGCGGTCATGTCTATTGGCTTCCTGCTCAGTAGCCTGGATGATGCTGTGATCTGGAGAGGACCCAAGAAGAATGGTGTGTGTGTGTGTGTGTGTGTGTGTGTAAAATTGTAAAATTGGTTTTACTTTTTCCAAATGTCCTACCACTCTATCCTGTGTGGTGTTTGTCTAAAATCAGGGATGATCAAGCAGTTTTTGAGGGATGTTGACTGGGGGGAATTGGATTACCTCATCGTGGACACGCCCCCTGGCACCTCTGATGAACACCTGTCAATTGTCCAGTACCTAAGCTCCACCCACATTGATGGAGCCGTCATCATCACCACACCACAGGTAGCACACACACATTCAAACATATAACCTATGACGGTTACCGCAGTAACTAACATTAATAGCATTTACAGTAACTGTAAAGGGGAATTCCACCCTCAGATCTACACCACCTGATTTGACTACTTGTACTTTGTTGTACTTTGTACAGTTGGTGATTTACTACATTTCCCAAAATTAATTTCAACCATCTGGAGTTGTTCGCTTACTCTAGAGAGTAATACTGATAGTGACACTAAAAGCGGCAACGATGTTCACATATAGAGAGTGAGAGCTGCCTGTGGGCTAAAAAGCAAGAATTGCAACCTTTACTCAAAACGCAACATTGCTACAACTGCCTTGCATTATGCAATGAGGGAGTAGTGCCAAGAGTTGTATCCCTGCCTTTTTGTGACACAACGATATAACTGTTGTAATGTCCGTAAAAAATGAATTTCTGTCTAGAATTTGCACCAGCAAATATTCAGCAATCACAAAGGAAGTAAACCACTATAGAAGAAGAGAGGAGTTACCTCAGTTGTCAGTTGTGCAGTGTAGTTTGTAGTAAGTGTTTTAAACAATGGGTGGTATCTCATTTAATCTCAAATGGAAAACACCTTGCACCCACTGTGACTGTCACCAGTCCTCTCTCCACCTACGTGTTTAACCCACAGCTAAATTCAGTAAGTTACCACCCGTTGTTGGGGGTCATGGTAGGTAATTCTAGAAAATTAAAGTACATGAGGCAGATTGAGAGACAGTGAGCCAATACACGTTATTACTATATCCCAAAACACACTTAACAAACTTTCCTAACCTTAACCAAAGACTTTTATCCGCCTAAACCTCACCACACTGTGATTACCACGTGTAACCAAAACATTTTGGAAGACTGAACATGTTGCAGATACAGTACACATATATGAAAGTTCTGTATGAGACATTGAAGAAACATGTTTTGCATTTGGCATTATGTTCCACTTCCCAAATTTATCTTGTTATTGCAAAATAGTCAAATATTCACAGGAGACCGATTGGCAGTGAAGTAATTCTAGTGTCATTTAAGTCATAACCGCACAGCTGTTTCCCTCTCACTTTTATTTTATAGTGTTATTCAAGAAAAACCACTTGCAAGACAATCTGCAAAATGCAACTACTATATGGCAACCAACAGAGGATGCTATTTTATCATAAACCCGTAATAGCACCTTATAAAGTTATAATGCAGCCTGTTTATTAGTTATTTGTTTACTTAAAACACAATAATTTTACAGTTTAATGGTAGCAATAAAATACAGAACAGTTGTGCACAAGAAAAAATTAACCCTGTGTGTTTACAGGCGTCCTCTTCGAAGTTACACATTCTCTAAAATCTATAGGTAGTATAAACCATATGTATTCATTTTATAGACACACATAAATACAACACAACACTGTCATGCTTTAGATGCTGACTTCACATTCTTTCACACCTTGTTTGTATGACAAGGGCACACAGCTTAAGCATTAGGTGGGTGTGTGTACTAAACAGGCACCAAAAAGTCTGATGCCATAGCAACGGTGCACACTCAAACCTTTAGCGTTGAACTTGTCTTCTTGTTTAAGCTGTTGATGTGTGTCCCTAAATCCATTTTTACTGAGAGAAAGACTTAATCTGAGCAAACATTTCCTGAAAACTAAATTAGGCCAGGACCTGTGAGATCAGACAGCAGTAGAAACACTTCCTCATACTTTCTGCTTTCACTTAACCAAAACTAACCACACATGGGGTGGGAATTACCCAAGCAAAGAAGCTAGTCTGGTAAACATCAAAAGAGGAGTTGCTGAGTTTTTTCACACTCAAACATTTCAAAATATTTACTCATTTTATCTGGGATTAAATATTTTTCTCAAGAAAACCATGATAGCAGTTGTGAGAGAAGGGAAAACATTTTGAGCTAATCAATTCTCTTTCACTCTTTCCACCGGTTTCTTTGTTTCCTCCCCATCTCTTGTCTTCCGCTGAAATCTTCTCTCTCCCTCCTCTTGTGCTTTTCCTTTCTCTTTCTGTCTCTCTCTCTCTCTCTCTCTCTCTCTCTCTCTCTCTCTCTCTCTCTCTCTCTCTCTCTAGGAGGTATCGTTGCAGGATGTCCGAAAGGAGATCCGGTTCTGTCAGAAGGTCAAGCTGCCGATCATTGGAGTGGTGGAGAACATGAGTGGCTTCGTCTGTCCTAAATGCAAGGTCACTGACAGATGCACATGCGCATACACAGTGATATAAACAGACAGTCAGACACGTACGGACAATATACAGTACAATAGTACAGATTTCATCCCAGTTAGGTGTGTGTGTGTGTGTGTGTGTGTGTGTGTGTGTGTGTGTTAAAAGAGGTCAGCATATGTCTGGACTGTTTTACCAAACAACCACAGAACACACACAGCAAAGAGTGCAGGTTGAACTGCATCAGGGTTGACAGACACGGTAGAACCAAAATGAACACAAAACTACTGGAGCTTAGCACTCGGGGCGCTCAGCCTTGTGTTAAGCTATAAGTGTTATCAAGATGTTTGAATGTGTTTCCCTTGCAGTCTGAATTAAAACACAGCTAGCACTATGAAGCAGTTCTCTGTTAACACATAGACTTCCGACAGGAAGAGAGACGTTGCATTTATAGATCTTTTTAATGTAGTTACTCAGCTCTTAAAGAGGCGCGTCTCCAATTTTACACATGAAGATCAGTTTATTTGCTGCGAGGAGAACCACTCAGCGTATGAAAACAGTTGTATAATGTCTTCTGTGGCTCTAGAGGGAGCGTTGTCAAGTCTGAGAAAATAACCCTGATGATATCAATATGACATCATCAGGGTTATCAAAGTTTAGTCATTGGATTTTGGTTATTATCATTTAGTTTGTATTCGTTGACGAAAAATTTTATTTAGTTTTAGTCTGTTCCATTCCGGAGTTGCACAGATCCTATGTAATTTAGAGTCCATAGAATCTGAAAATGCATTCATAAATGATCATTTTCTTTGTGCTTTCTCTTGTAGAACACGTCGCAGATCTTCCCTCCCACCAGCGGGGGCGCTGAGCAAATGTGTGCAGATCTAAATCTACCCCTGTTAGGAAAGGTACCTCTAGACCCAAGGATAGCACGAAGTTGTGACGAGGGCAAGTCTTTCCTCAATGAAGTACCCGACTCTCCTGCTGCCAAAGCCTACCAGAGTATTGTGCAGAGTGAGTGTCTACAGGAATACATACGCAAGCATCTCCAGTATCTGTTTTGCCACGTCTCACGTCATTCTGTGAATTATGTTACATTCCTGTGTATGGAAGTTACTAGATGCACACACAGACATATTTTGGCTTCCAGTGAAGTCCCTCATTTCTTTTGATGACTAGATGGTTTACGTGACGTCCCAATTCCCGATTTAATTGTGATGAAAGGAGAAGTGATCGCTTTACAAATGGGAAGCAGTCCACTAAAGGGGAAGAAGGACAGATCGAAATTCAATAACCATACTTGCATCATGAGATTAATGTTGATGAATCAAATGTGCTTTGTGTAACAGAGCACATTTGCCTGCAGGAATTTTGCAGGCAGTAAAAAAAAGCAAATACACATACACACACGCACACACATACAAAGATCTTTAATAACAGAGGTATATTTTTTTGTGTCCTCCACCAGGTATTCAGGACTACTGTTCCGTCCGTGTGACAGAGGAGCAGAGCACCACCTGAACCCACTCGGATGGCGGCCATAGTGGACCAGAACATTGAGACAGATCACATGATGAGAGTGTGGTAGAAATGATTAACTACTGAGTAAGAAATACACATAGGAAAGCTAATAGCATATAATAATGCAACATTCACCAAAGCCTGCCAGAATTATCTCAACGTCTTCATTATAAGTCATGACAGGCAGCAGCTTGCATACCACCGTGGCGAGCTGGAGACCTTGCAGTGCAGTGGTTTATTCTGCAGTGGCCGGACAATACAGCTTTTCCAGAAAAAGTATTGTATTATCATCATGATAATAATGATCATTTAATTGTAATATAATATGGACTAGTTCCACCTTGTAATTAAGTGAATATTTAGAAATCCCATTAAAAGACCCATTGGTTCATACTGAAGATGTAAATCTTTAAAAATGGGAATGTCACGAATATACACCTACAACAGCTGGGCACTGTAGTTTTTACTTAACGTTACTCAAACAGGAGTAAATAGTGCATTTGTTGGGGACTATTTTCAGCTGCAGATTAATACACATTTGGTGTTCGAGAGAGTATTCATAGCAGCAGGACGGTGGATGTGGGACTCAACATAAACTGCAGTGCCCTGTTCACAATAACAAGGGAACATGTCTTTCTGTGTAACAGTGTGGCTCAATTATATATTTTATTTTTTATCGATTTTGGAGCTCTATAGCACAGAGGAAGCCATATGAGGCTGTGGATACACAGGCAATACTTCAATCAATTTGCTGTTGTTTTTGGTCTTTTCATGGAATTTGTTGACAATAAGAAAAATATAGAATATCACCAGACTTAACCCTAATGTTAAAATGTTAAATTAGACTGTTACTTCCTTTTTAGTAGATGAAAAGAGGTAGATACACTGACATTGTGGTGTATTTGGAGAAGTTAAATCTTTGATACTACTGCGTGACTTACTAAATGATCAAACATTTAACATTTCCTCCTAAGGACATTTTGCGGCCCTGAATCGTGTTTGTGGATCCACTGTCCTCACTGTCACTCGTTACAGTGAGTCAATCGTAAGTAGGGAGAGAAAGATGATAGTATCATCAGTGGGATATAAACCCAGCTGATCAACTCTAAAAACAAAGTACAGTATTATCAGCATAGTTCAACATTTCAACTTCTCATTTGATTTTGTTTTCTCAGTGATTGTAATCATTCCACATTAGAAATGAGTAGACTGTGTGGAGATGTTAACCTTTCAAGCCATGTGAGTGGTTTGCTTTGTTTTCAGCACATCTAGTGAATATAGAAATGTGAATTCATCAAAAAATCTGTAAAAGCTTCAGGCAAAATGTACCAACATTTGACTCATGGTGGGTTTTAATTTTCTTTACTTACCAGACTTGAGTAACTCAGTTGCTTCTGATTTACAGTAAATATATCAATGACAACATAACCTGTAGAGGTTGATTCCCTGTTTTCAATTACTGTTTTCAATATTTGATTATTAATTTGTTATAAACAGTTGTTTTGGACACACATTGTTTTGTGTTACATACTTGCTTTAACTGATTTATAAAATAAATTACCAAACATGAAATCACCTTCAATGTATTTTCAGTTTTAGTATAAGTGGTGTAAACACAGTTTCACTAGGTCTGCACTACCAAGTCTTGCCACCATATTTTATTTGTGTGTGTCTACGAGTGTCCCCGTGTGTACTTTGCCATACATATAGACCTACTTCCTCTAGGGTTCAGTAAAATACACATGTGAAACTGCATCTGTATCCTGTTAACAGACAAAACAACTGCAGCCGCAGCCGCAGCCACATGGTTCTAGCACTTATACTGTTATACCATGCTATGATAGTGTTGGTTGCGGTCCGTTTAGTTATAAATGCATGTCTTTAAAAACTAAAATATATTCCTCTGTTTTGGGCAGTTCAGTAGAAAAATATAATAATTGCAAAAAATACTGTTAATTTCAATACAAGCAAATGATTACAAAATAGGTTTCTCACTAAATACAATTTGAAAGCAGTGCACTGAACTTTTTTAATATGGGAGATTATAAAAAAAAGAGTTTTGGCAAAGCAGCAGTGTCTTCCATTATTTTAAAATAAACTATTCTCAACACTGAGCACGAACACATTTTAAAGTCTTGACCTCCCTTCCATTATTAACTGTACTGATAACTGATAAAATGAAGCATGGTGATTACACAGCATGGCAGTTAGGTGTACATTGTTCAGGCAAACCAGTTCTAATCTCTAAAGTAGACATTAGAGTGGACTCATTCAATATTTGTGACACAGGTATGCACACTTGTGTCCATGTAGTGACTGGAGGAGAGAGCATACTGTATATCAATGCTCGGTTATGTGTGAACAGTGTTTGTGATTGTAAGCCTGTAAACACGTGAGATCATTAAATCATAACTGACCAAACGGGGGAGGAGTTTTAATTAGGAATATAAAGAAATGTATTTCCTCTATTGTTCTGTTACACAAAGAAAAAGTCCCTAAATCATTGAAACATTGACTCATCGAACCAGATTTTCTGTGCCACTTTTATTGTAGACACTGCTTATAAATATGAAACATCCTGTTAAAAGTATTTTAAGCAATAGAATAATGAAGTATTTATGAACAAATGGCTATATGTTCTATATAATTGTGTTGAAAATAAAGATTTTCTTGGTTATAGAAGTGTGTGGGGTGTGATACTGCACTCATATGTGTAAATCAAACAAAAAGCAGTATGTGTATGTTGTAGACTATTTGAATGAAAAATAGCAGAATATTAGGTGCCATTAGACAAAATTAATGCTAATTAATAATCCTGAATAATCTACAGGAGTGAGTTTGTGTAAATCCTAATAATAATGACATCTCTGCCTTCAGGCCATTGAAGTCCCTCACATATGTTCCCACACAAAAAACTGAAACAATTCTTCCGACACACTCCCCCTCCAACCACACAAATACCTCCCTCTTTTAATGAGAACGCCTCCTCAACAAAATCATTGTGTCTTTAAAAAAAATAAAACTCCATCAGCTCTGCTAGTAGCTGTCTCTTTTGCCAGACATCAATGTCCGGGGACATTCGTCACCACCATGGCCCAGTTCGAAGAAGTTCTGGAGGGAGTGCAGTTGGCTCTGACCTGGGCCTCTCCTGCTGAGATCCGAGCTCTGCTGGAGGCTTTGGTGGAGGAGCGGATCATCTCAGAGGCCTACAGCAGGAGCTTGAGTCTGCACCGACTTACTGAGGGGATCGCAGCTGAGCCAGTTGACAGCGAAACAGCATGCAAAGCAGGATCTGATCTATTGAATTCTGGAGGACCTACTACCACCCACCGGCACCTCAACCAAGGTCAGGTGCGGAAAAGTGGGTCATCAAAGTGTCAAGAATCTGCCGCCACTGACCACAACCAGACAAGATTGGAGTCTGTATCATCAATGGATGAACATAACAGTGCATGGTCCAGACCAAAAATTCATCCACTGTATGATGAGCACTACCTCAATCACAGGCTCTTTTCTACACCGAAAGTGTACACAGAATCAATGCAGAAGCCAGAAAGTGATAATGAAAGACTGAATGAGGGGAATTTGGAGGATGAGAAGGAGTGGTTAGAGCAGGTAGAGGAGGTGGCTAGAAGGTTAGCTGTCCCTCTGTGGCAGCACTGGGACAGAGGACGGAGGATGTTGCTGCCTCTGGTTCCCTGTATGACTGCTGGCTGTGTAACAAGTGAAAACACAGCGACAGACAGTGAAACACAATGTCCTGTTTTGAATATGGAAGAGGAAACAGAACTTGCCATCGCTTGTAGGACACTAGATTTGTACGCTGACAACTTTAAGTGTACAGAGGCAGAGATAACAAGCTTCACGCTGAATACAGAAGGAGCCACCGACACACCAAAAGGCCTCTGTTTCTCTACATGTGACAGCGCGGCAACACCTGGATTGAACGCGGATCATTTCAGTATCTCTGGAACAGCGAGGAATGCCTCACCTGTTAAAGCCTGTGCAGCAACAGGCACAAACAACATCACAGACAGGCTGGAGGGCAATCTCGATATCTGCTGGGCAGCTGACAGGACAACAGAGGACCTGCTATGTTTGACAGGAGATGTACAGTGTGGCACAGATGCAGGATTTACAGGAGACATTGCACATTTATTTTCTCCCTGTACACCAGAAGACACTCATACTAACGCACAAGATAACTCATTTTACTCAAACACAGATCACAGCATGACATTAGGTGTTTTAGACAACACAGAAAAATTTTTCAGGCCTGCTTCTAGTACAAAACCATGCAGCACTGATGGCATAACAGACTTCCATGAGGATAAAGAGGAGGAGAGGGCGGATTCACGCTTGGGTAAGTTTACATTTACTCATCATATCCCTCTTGTTCAATCTTGTTCTCTGTTCTTCTCTTTAGCGCTGTATGTTCTTGTTTACATGATCTGTCTGGGGTTATAGGTAAACACAAGGTTTCTGTCCAAGATCTCCAGGTGGCTTCCATGTTCCCTTTCTTGCTTTCCACCAAAAAAACACAAAATGAAAGTCAGCTCCATCACCTGCACGAGTTATGTTGTGCCTTCCATGCCAAGTCAAAGCAAACATGTTTTGTCTTCTACTATTCTGCATTAATGCTGCCCTGGCAAGGTTTTGGTGAATAGGGTGTGACTTACTTTCAGTTTCATTTTGAGTTTTCTTCAGGCTACAAACAATCAAAGGATGTGGGAAGAGGGTGGGCCACCATCTTCCCACATCCTTTGAATGTTTGTTAGCCCAAATATATGCACTGACATTTACAGCTTTGTTGCCTGTCCATTAGGAGGACAGAGTATTAGACCTCTGATCATGAAATACAGAACATTTGAAAAACCATTTAGAGAACCAATACTGTACTGTAGCTTTAGATAAGCAAATTTGTGATTTCTGTTAAATATTCTAAAGATCGATGTCAGTCTTACGTCTTTGCTAGCCTGAATATACACTCAGTTTGCGCTTGATAAAGCGTCAGTGATCCATTGGAAGAATAAGACACAGGGTTTCCAGGACTTTTCTGTGGGAAATCTATTATCAGTGTACATAAAGTTTTGGCAGAGGACAAGAATGTTTGGTCAAAATGATGTTTATCCCTGCGGAGGTTACTGCAATAGGACCCAATTACAAGGGTGGAGCTTGACTTTCATACATATGGGTGTGACCTGTTTGTCTTTCCAGTCAAAGGTTATTATTATTTATACACTACCATTTAGATAAGATGCGTTGCATTCATTACCCAATTCAGTTGACATTGTTACAGCTTCAAAATCACAACAAGATCAATAGTTCTGTTCTGATGTGCCACATTGAGCGCACCTACAACTTTGTTACAAAGAAAAAAGACTGGAGTCAATGAGTCAACTCCATAAGAATGGACACTCATCATAAAAAGTTTAATTCCTCTGTCCCTCCTCGCTTTGTCTTTGTCGTCCACCTCATGCTCACCCTGCCCAGACTCTCCCCTTTCCTCAGTCCCACAGGTTAGAGTACCATATTTCCCAGCATTGATCTTGCCTGTGTTTGTGTGCACACGTATACTGCATGTCCCATTGTTTCTGAAGAAAATTGTTCACCTGTATTGTATCTGGGTTGACCAACAGGTTTTAATGGCACAGATGGCATGAGTGTGTGTGGTGTAATGTGTGTGGCAGCATGGCGCATTAGTGGTTTATCTGATTGGCATTGATAAACTGGTACAACAGGTACTTTCCACTGTATAACCAAAACTCCCCATGTTTCCTTGTCCAGTGGAAGATGTGATATGATGAAGTGTGTGGTGTTGTTTTCCACGTGTTGTGGAGTGGCCACACAGGAAGTCAAGGGCTCAATAGTAGATTTCAAGCAATAAGCAATATGAGTATACTACAGTATATTATAATATTTGGCACAGAAACAATACAAGGACCTTGCTGGGAAAAAGTGCTCAAGAAGCAAAATATGAACATGTGTGTCTGTTATGTAGCAGTTAGGTAGAGCTCATACTCAGATAGCACTGGATAGAAATGAAAGAGGACCTCAAACATAGAGGGAAATGATGGAAAAGAGGGGAAGTGACATGAGCTGACCTGGGACAGACCACCTAATAACAATAATATAGTAAAAATAATAATAATAATACCAATATCCTTAGATAACTGAGACTTAATCTAAAATCAAATTAAAGTATGATATTAATAGAGTATAGTAATAACTGATCTGTGCCAGAAATATGTATACAAATGTGACTTTTATTGGCTGTGTTCACATCCTAAGGGAGGTCCTCTTAGGTCCATGTGTGCAGAAGGAAGCTTTGTTTGAGCTGGTACAGTGGAACCAGGGGTCTAAGTGAGACATATTTTAGCCACATACGTTTTTTATTTTTTATTGAGTGAGTAAGGTCTGAATACAGTACATTCAATATTTCATGTTACATAATTGTCATTTCTTCAAGAAATCTAATTTCATGCATTGACCTTGTTTGAGTTGCTCATCCACAAATACCATACAGTCACATACGGTTGTCATCACAGGTAATATTGCATCCCCACCCTCACAAACATATACATACTTATAACACACACACACACACACTTAATAATAGTACAAATAATTAATTAGTACATTAAATAAAAAATACTAGGTCAAGAAATAGAAATCTTTTATGTTTTATGTCTTAGTAGTGTACCATAAAATAACGTGCGACCATCTTATAATAATAATAAGGTTATTAGGTTCATAAGGGATTACAAGGTCTAAAATATAATCTGGGGCCAGGCCATGAAGAGCCTTAAAAGTAATCAACAAGATCCTAAAACCAACAGGGAGCAAATGTAAAGAGGCTAAAACAGGTGTGATGTGGTCGTACTTGGTCCTGGTTAACAGCCGAGCAGCTGAGTTTTGTACAGTCTGCAGTCGTGTCAGAGTTTTTTGATTAAGACAAGTGAACAGGCTGTTACAATAATCAAGGCGTGAGGAGATAAAAGCATGCACAACAGTTTCTGCATCACTAAGAGATCTTGGTATGGTAGATCCAAAACAAATGGAAAGGAATGTTTACAACTCACATTAGGCTACCACTAATGAAAATGTAAATCTAATTTGGTATAAATTCATGACAAGAATATACTATAGTTGAGAAAGAATTCCTAAGTTTGACACCAGCTCATCAGATAGATGTTTAAAATGTGGCACCCAGAGTGCCCCCTGACACGTGCCTTTTGGTATTGTGAGAAAATTAGAAAGACCTGGGAGAACATTGAAAGATGAATTTTAAGAACTTGTAATTGTAACCAATGATTTGTCTCTTTCAAAATGCTGGGGAAATCAGACTATATTTTTCGTCATTAGTTTATAAGAAGCTCATATTCTGTCATGCTGCTGCCGCACTTTCTCTTTCCCCCCTGGCCATTGTTGAGAATTATTAAATTTTGACTGAGCGTTACTATTTAAACCGGCGCGGTTTTTCTAGCCTTTACGGCACAGGCGTTGTAAATCTTCTCACGTGATGCTACTCAGCCAATCAAATCTGTGCGTACCGATGAGCATTGAGACGCGAGTCAGTGAGTGAGCTACACACAGAGTCACACACGTGAGTCGGAGAAGAAGTTTTCACGCGGTTAACTGTCGCCCTCAACTCGCCTACTGCTCATATTGCGAAACTGTAAATAAAAAATAAAAAAAAAAAAAAAAAAAGTATGCACCTATACACTTCAAAAATTGAAAATATGAATGAAATATTACTTGAATATTGAAATGACAATGCACAATGGACAGCGACAAAGAGAAACAATTTCACAAGAATTGGAACTCAATTAACGAAGCTCTGTAGATTGAGTAGGGCTGCAAAATCACCCATCATACATTATAACCTGTGTTTCGAGAAGATTTATAAAAGGAAATGACTTTCTTTGTGCTGGCTTAGTCTGGAAAGTAACAACTGTATTTCTGAGCATGTGGTAATGGACAGCAAGTGATTTACCCTGCGTCAACTGATCAGTGATGATGGGCTTTTTAAAAACTTTTTCATGACAGCATTACATGATCGTTAACTGCATTTTGGTCCAGAAACAAACTGTCTCTGGTCCCTTATCATCTCTGGCAACCACACCACAGCAGCTTGAATGGATGCGTAGTGACAAAAATGAAACTAAAAGCAAGTTGTGCGCACTGCATAGAGGTACAGGTCATCTCAGGATAGACGCAGCTGTTGCTGTAGGTACCGAACGCAGCTGAGAGTTCATCGCACAGGGAATATACAGCAGGAGTGCAGCGGACCTGAGCATCGTCCAGTGAGGCCGCCTCAGCAGGTAAACGTTATCCCGGCTCTGATGGAGCGGCTTGGGCGCGTTCATCCAAAGTGCGCAAGAACGGATAGGAAAAGATGTCGAGGGTCTTCTATGTATATGAGCCGTTTTGCAATGATTTTAAGTTGTTTTACTGAATTTTGCGCGGTGGAAAAAGGTTTTCCTATGACTTGCATCAATAGGTAATCAGCATAAACTAAATTAAAATCTAAAAATGCTTAATGTTGCTCTCTACAAACTAAATAAGCTTAATTATTACAAAAAGGTAATATTTTGATAGGCTTCTTCTTCGTTGTATGAATTCACGCTCCAAACTTTCCAACTTTGCGAGTAAACTCCATTACGCGTGTGTAAAGTGGCTTTTTGTGGGTTAGCCCTCCCAACAGACTGTATGCCCCATGAGTATAATGGTGCATGAGCGCATACGATGAAGACGAGGTGTTTTGGGGGACTTCCAGGGAATGAAAAGAAAGTGATTTCTTTGTTTTACTGCTTTGGCAACACCAAACAAAGGGCATAGTTTACGCGACGGCCAGCGTGGATAGTGTGGGACTATATATAGCAGCAGCAAGGAATTTCACTCATTCATGATCAGGATTTAGCTACATTTAAGGCTTTGCATGACTTTATTTTCTTTTATTTCTTTGCAGTTTTTCCTCACCCTGGCCATGTGCTGTGCTGCATGTGGTCATACAGTAAGGGTTTGTTTTTAGTGATGAAGTTGTTACTGTGACAGAGCATGCAACATGGCGCTGCACTAAATTGGAAAGTTCCTCATAGCTCAGGTTTTATGTCTGTTCCGTCTTTGTTTTGCTTGTTATCAGGTGAGAGATCGCCGCCACCATTTTTTTTTTTTTTTGCTAAACTCGTGTGTGATCTTCACCCTTAACCTCTGTCTTGCATATGACATGCTCGGTGTAACAGAAGCCAGTAGCTAAATTATGATAGTGTGGCGCACATTCAATATTTATTGGTTCACACACAATTGGTGAGCAATTCCAAGTACAGGACTGAGTTGAAAGTCCACAGTTCATGCAGCGGGTCTGTGTTCTGGCTGTTATTCAGAGTTCTGATGAGTTTTATTATGTGTGTGTGTATGTGTCTGGCAGGAATTTGGCTTAACTGCACAAAGTAGAGGTCCTCATTTCTATTGCTTACATCTGCACAGCCCAGGCAGCTGCTGATCTAATCACACAACCTGTTGCCACATAGCAGCTGCCACATTGTCATTTGAGAGGACATCAAACAACATACCTGCCATTGTATTGGGCAGGAGAGGACGTCTGCCACTGCCATCCTGACCCTACGTCTGTATTGAACTTTAAATGGTGCATGGCCAGACACCTGTGGCTAACTGTTTCATCCAGTGGAGCCTCTAGAGTGGTCCGAACAGAGGGTGAGGAGGCATAAAAGGGTGCCAAAACACCGGATGGTTCACTACTTGAGATGAAATGACCCCCAAAAATAGAGAAAGTTGGCAGTAAAATCCAGGTGTGCCCCGTTTAACCCCTCAAACACCACCTGACATGGTTATGTTCACTGGACCAGATCAGAAGCACCTCTTTCTGGGTCAATATTTTCTCCAAAGAAAACTGTCTATCTGCCAATTATGGGAACAGACATCCTGACATCATTTGTGGTCTTTGATGCAGCAGTCACTGTTGTTTTGTCTACCTGCAACCCAGCTGAATAAAGTCATCAGACAATTTAGTGTTTTATCGTACCCAAGGTCATGAAGGCAAGCATTTCATTGGCCAGCAGTGATGTCTCTTTTGCTGTCCAAATTTCAAAGTTCATTCTATGCAGACCTTTTTTTTGACAGTTTGATATAAGGAAATACTGTAGAGCTGTACCTGATTAAAGTGAAAACCATCACCACAAAGGGTGTGCCTGAGGAGTCTCTAACTGAAACCATAACAGTCACGGCACAGCAGGTGACTTTTCATGGGTAAAACACCATCAAACTCATACCACATTCATACCAACAGGCGTGAGGTAAAAGTGCTAAGCACTGAGTCACAATGCCACCCCTTTCTTTATATTTATGACTAAACGTTAGGGATAGCTTTGTGCTCCATGTTTGCTTGGACTTAATGTCAGCCTGAGTTGAATTGAAGGAGAGAAAAAGGGGGTACTAACGACATCTAAAGAACTAAGATGGTCTAAGTCTGTATGGCGAGTCAGGGCCAGTCTATCTCAGAAATAATCAGACATGGTGTTACACACTGTATTATATAATGTGAATCAGCTTTAAATGATTGTCAATTGACAATATCACAAGAAGCAGACACTTCTCTGTCTGCTTCTTACACCCCAACAGTGAGGGGTCATGAATTGTATTGTATGGCCTGTATTGAATGTGAAGGATTGCCTGCTGTTGTAGGGCACAGAAAAATGCAAAATCAATCTATTTTGTTTCTGTGTCACAGCTTGATTTGCATACCAAATATAGCCATGTGAGGCTTGTTTTAAGATGCCTTAGTTTCACTTTCAACCAGGGAAGTATTATGATATGTCTTAGCAAGTCTGCACCTCCGAGAGACCACCAAACAAACAAATCCATATATATATCCAAGCTATTTATTGTATTTCTTTTGACTTTGAATTGAAGAGAGCTCCAGAGGTTTCTCAAGCTGGTTAGGAGAAGCTTTTTAGCGTCCTGGATAGCTGCAATACAGAGACCGAGGCAAACAAGCACATGACATATGTTTATGATAGTGAAGAACCCCACATCCACCTCACAGACATAAACCACATATGCAAACACACACGCACACACACATACAGTAACTGAGAAGATAAAACTGTTGCAAGTGAGTATGAGTGAGTTGCTTGATAAATGTGTTTTCTTTGCTTTTAGCTGAGAATGTTTTTTGAGCTTTGATAATACGGGCCCAGGAAACATGCAGGAAACATGTTGCAAAGATCGCCAAATAAAACATAGTGTGATGTTGTCACTCCTCATGCATTTAATTTTATGTGTGTGTGTGTTGACAGGTGCCAAGATGCAGGAAGTGGAAGTGGACCAGTTTATTTTACCTGACTTGGGAGATCTACCAGGTTAGTATTGTTTGAGTTTGAATTACCTGTCTACACTGTAGATGTAAGCTCTGCAGAACGGTTCTACATGAATCAACACACTGATTACATGGAAGGGTACTGTAGTTTGCTTCATAAAACTACTGGAACATCATTTACATATCGCCTTTTGGAGGGTAACTGGAAAAATATCTTTATTCAGTGACTGATTGAGCCCATTAAGAAGTATATAAAAGATCTGAACTCTCACTAGACTAAGGGTAAGATGATGAAGTAAGACCCACTTTATCCAAAATAGGAAGCAGACCTGAATGAAACAAAACTCAAATTATACTGCAAGTGCAAGATGTACTGATATAGCAGGTTAGGGCTGCCGTGAGTAGTCGACGTAATCGATGACATCGACGCTGAAAATGCGTTGACATCAATATTTTTAACCGAAGCATGGTTTTTCAGTGTTTTTCTTCAATATCACTAATTGCTGCGTCAATGACGACAGTGGGGCGGTGAGGGTGTTTATTTGTGCTTAACATAACATAACCGCTCAGAAAATAAGTTTTATTTCTCTGATTCACCGGCTTTCTCCGGCGCTCCCTCTCCTTATTCAATCTGTAGGTCTCTCTCTCAAACAAACAAATGAACACCAACCAAAGGACACTTTGTGGTATCGCGATTTTTCAGCGTATACTGCAAGCCAGAAATAGACATCACTAAATAAACCAAGCGAGGATACAACTGGCAGAGAATCATAGTTTGGTCCATGAACTGGTTTACTGACTGTGGAGCAGTTTGACCGGTCTGATCGCCGGAAAGGCCACCACAGCGTGACATCAGGTTGTGTTTCCGAAACCAAAGTGTTGTCTATTAATTTGTAAGGAGAGCTTTTAATGTTTTGTCCTTGTCCTGTCTAGTATAAATACAACCATGAAATTGTCTGTCCTTGACCTTAGAAATTCCATTGAATAAGTGTTTGAGAAAATGTTTAGGTTAGAATCTAGGCTTATTTTACATTGATTGACGATGCCAGTGTGTGTGCTTATATTGTTTATGTTGGAGTTGCCAGTTTAAACCTACACTTTTTCACTTTAATATGTAAACCTTTGTTTACATTTTGTTTTTTGCTGCATTATACAATGACATACAGTTTGTCGTAATAAAATGAACTCAAATTAAAGGGTTGGTTTAATTTTTTTTGGAGGAAAATTGATCGTTTAGATGAATCAGTAAAATAGTCGATAGATTAATCGATAGAAAAATAGTCGTTAGTGGCATCCCTATAGTATATGTAACATTACTTATTGCACCAGGATCACCACCAACAACCTCACAAGTTGAACAACAAACAGCCAATTTGAATTTAATGGCTGAAGCTACTGTTGCATTAAATGCAGCAATAAAGATGTTGATTGATGAAATAATCAAATCAAATCATCTACAATCATACGCTCGCCAGCATCATTTTACCTCGCTGATCATCTTAAAACACATTCAACTGATATAAATAAATAAAAAAGTGTGATGCAGACTGGCAGCACACAGAGCGAGAGGGAAAAGTGTCGTCGCCCAGTGTTACTCTACAATTCTGTGGTTTATCAGTTAAGTGAATGAACAACACTCAGCACCTTAACGCAAACACATGACGCCATTACTTCTCTATATCTTTACATAGCAAATATCTGTTTATTAATGTTCAACATTTTGTATACAGAGCCTTTAATGGTATTGTATACACTAGTTTGCCTAGTCTTCACTAGTAAAAGCAGAAGCAGAGAAAAGGAATTGGGCTAGAGACATTTGTTGTTCCGAAAATGTTGACAGCTAGTGTTCTCTACCTTTGTAACCACATCTATCATACACCACCAAGTATGCAGCTTTGGTCTTTTCATTACATTCATTCATCCTAACAGTTTCAGCTGCATATCTTGAGTCAGGTTCAGGGTAGGCAACCAAGATATCCTGTAAGACTCCAATTGGGAGCTGTAGCAGCTGGACCCTCCAGCTTGTCGTGCTCCTCTTGGTCTCCTGTAGGAAGTGGTGAACCAAAACCTCTGAACTGGTATGTTTTCCGCTGTTGCAGCTGCTTGTCAAATGTTGGTACTTTTTACCTCAAATCTTGTAGTACAGTACAACTCAAACACATTATAGTTGAGACATGCTGAATTTAGGAAAGCAGCCCCAGAAACAGACATGCAGGTCCAATGAATTGTGAAATTTAAATGGTTTGTTAGCAATATGGATGAAAGATAGAAAAAGCAACCTATTTCAAATGTTTTGTCTGATAATGCTCATTATTTGTGTTTTTTAGATGATTTATCTGAATACTTAAATGATGATTACCTGGGGAAGATAGTGGGTAAGTTGCAACCAAACCTCTGCACACATATTCATTCATTTACAGTGTACAGTATGTAACACACTTAATAACGGGTCTATCAGATGACTTACTCATAATCACACATAATATGTTGTCTAATTCCCTCTATGCACATCCTTACCTAGACACAGATGTGCTTTTTGGCGATCCATGGTTGAATTGTGAGGATGAATTCAACAACTGCAGTAAGGATCTCCTCTTTTCATTTTGCATTTTTGTCACCTTCAGCAAATGTGCAAGCCCAATTTGTAGCGAAGAGAAGGGTTATAAATTCAACATGGTCAGTAGAAAAGAAAAAAAATTTGATTTTACAGTTTTATTCTGTCTACCACTTCCTTTTTCGAACCTTCAAGATGTTTGGAGAAGCATGCTTCACTGCCATGATTTTCAGTTCAGTACTAAAATTCATGAGAATAACCAATTCTGGTTACTGTGCCTGCGAGTTGCTTCATTAACACTTTTACTTCCTCTTTCGTGCACTCCAGGTGACGTTCCCATGCCAACAGAACTACCCAGGCCAGACGGTCACCAGCAAAAACAGAAGGACAAAACAACCAAACCAAAAAACAGCAGAAAAAGACCCAGAGGTATAACCAGTTGCTAGAACCTACTAACTGCAGCTCAGCATCTGCTCAGTTTTGTGAAAACTGTCCTGATTACCCCATCATTTCATATAAAACTTCATTTTTGGGATTGTAGCTGCAACATTCTGCAAGTCTGAACTAATGCATCAGTTTTATTTGCTTGTGTATCAGATTTACATATTCTATTTATATTTTTCCTCTCCAGTTCCCCGGTCACAACAGTGCACTGATGATAGCACGCCATCTAGGCCAAAAAAGCAAAGAGCAGCAGGTGACCTACCCAGACTGTTTTCTTAAGTTAACTGTGGCTTCAAATGTGGGTCACTGTTAAATATATAACCTGCACAGTGTCCTGTTTTTTATGCATTTTCCTACTGCTCCAGGCAGCCATTGATTTCCATTCAATTCAATTTATGAATTACACAACTCGAACAAGTTTACCTGGAACAGTAGGGAAAATGCATCAAAAAAATCTATATATATATGTATAAAACTATACAGCATGCAAAAACATGGTCAGCAAAACTGCTAAGATGCTAACAGGATTTGTAATTAAGGCTTCTTTTCTGGCTGTCTTCATGTGAGTTTAGCTGAGAACCATTTGTAATGTTTTTTCTTCAACTCTTGCAGGTCGACCAAAAGCCAAAGAGGCACAGGCTGAGCCAACAGTCACCCATGGTAAGTTTCTAATGTCCCTGTTGTAAATTGATTCTTAGGGGAACAGATAGACGCTGTTGGTTTTGTAAACATTTAGAGGGGCAATAAGAAAAATGAATCTGCCTCAGAGGTGAAAATCTACAGTACTCTCATTAAAGGGGCTGGGAGAAAAGAACGAGAACGTTTGTATCAGTATTGCTGCAAATTGGGCAGGTTAGCAGAACAGGTTATTAAAGACATATATTAATCAATGACATACTTAACAACTGAATAGCTACTACAGTGAAATGCTAATGTAATATCTTGCATGCAGTTGTAACGTTAAAGATATTTTAAACACCATAAAACCATATAAGTGTTTACTACATAAATAAAACGCCATTTTACATACGATGCAAACCATGTGAGGCTGCAGTAATAACATTATACTCATGGGTGAAAGGGTTGGCTGTGCTTGACTTGGTTCCTTCATGGGCATTGGAATGCAGATCGAGAAACAGGAAGTTTTATTTTGAAGTCGTCAGAAAAGAGGTCACATTGTAGCCAAAAGAAGAACTCTCACCCAACTTCCTCCAGATCATTTTGGTGCTTTTTATAATTTAGTTCTCAATATGATGAAAATTCTTGTCATTCCAGTTAAGGTGCTGATAGTTACTAACTGTACACTGTCGTAAGCCCAGTGCAACCAGTCTTCTACTGTTGACCACTGAGCCTTCATTTTCAAGTCTTTATGTCTGCGAATATGAAAGTATTTGGTCATGACACTAAATATTTGACTCTAAATCCCTTGTTGTGTCCTTGGAAACTAAACTCTCCACTTGTTTACTTTGTTCCACCTCCCTTTTTGATACGCTCAAGGTTAACAAAACCTGTTGGTAGAGAATGATAAGGATGTTGTACTGCTTGTTTTGCAGGTACTGACACAGGATCAGAGCCGAGTCCAGCAGAGACAGCGGGCTTCTCCACCACTCCACCAAGAATCTTTCATCTCCATCCCTCCATTCAGTTTATCACCATCCCAGACAGTCCACGATATCAGGTTGTTCAGACACTGAGGCTCTCTCCTCCGGTTATTAGACTTCCACTCCCCAATACAGCTGCTAGACCTACTTACATATTAGGTGAGTAAAGTATCCACATACACTGAGTTAGCAGTTTATTGGGTTTTCAGTTCAGTCTAGTGCACTCCAACGCACAAAAGATTTGAAAATTTGCTGACTCTTAGTGGTTGTATGGGGGGAAAAGGACACTGCCACTGACAGTGATGCATGTCAATTTGCATTAAGTTATTATACAACACATAGTTTTAAAAAGCTTCCCAGAAGATTTTAGATTAGTTGTCAATCTAAGTCTATATCCTGAACTCCCCCATCTGTGTCTGTTTTCATTTTCAAATTTTCTTTTACATTTTGTTTCTGTCCATTTAATTTGTGTTTTATTATGTTAAATGCATGTTAAATTACTCTTTTATTATTTAATGTCTTTTAAGCACTATAGAAAGCACTTTATGTATGAAATGTATTATATTCTGTATATTAACTTGCCTTGCCCCCTCATGCATATCTGTTTATTGCACTGTATCAACACTGATACTCTAACCCCTATTTCTAATATAGTTCCTGCTGCCTCACCACCCTGCAAACTTCAAGTGCCACCCCTCTCCCCATGTGAGTAAAAACCCCTTTAATCTGGGGTGTATATGTGTTTGTGTGCCGGTTTCTACTTCATGTCCATGTATGCAGAGATTTCATACTGGCAGTGTTATCTAGTTTATGGTTCCACATTTACAGTTTAAGTTATGGCTCCTCTTGTGTTTGTAGCGGACGGTGCAGTAGCGCCAGTCCAAATGAGTTCATCCCCACCAGGATCTCTGTCAGACACAGCTAGCAAAGCCATGTCTCCCCATTGTGCCTCACCCCTCTCCCCCAGCAATGGTGTGTATCAGTATCTGTCTCATTTATTTCTCCTTGTGCATGAATTACCCTCTAGAGTTATTGCCATGTTACAAATATCATGACATGTTGCATTTCAGAGATGTCTACATGTAAGGAATCACCTCTTCCTCAGTCTCCCACTGTCCTTGATATTCCACGTAAGTTACCTCATGCTTTTACTCCTCTCTTCTGCTTTGATCAAAAATTTCCTGCTTTGTGGAAACGCAGATTGGTATTCAGTTGTGTTTGTTTTTCAGAAGCTGTAAAGGATTACACTCAGGAAGCCAAAGTCCACATGAGTCAAACCTGCCAGGATATGGAGGCAGGCCTTAACCTGAACTCTCATTACGTGGATGTGCAAGTGAGCCAGAGAGAGATTCTTCGCTCTGGAAAAAACACTAACAAACTCCTGGACAAGGAGCTAGTCATCATGGGACATACAGATCGGCAGAAAAGCTTGTTAGGGAAGAGTCAGGTAAGAGTTTCACTTTTATTGGACTGAAAAATCTAGTGATGTGCTTTTTGAACATGGCCATATTTGATACTATGAAGCAGAGTATTTTGATTTGTTTATATGACTACATGATGTCAAAAACATTGCTGAAATCACTGGCCGCAGCTCACTAGTACCTATATGTTTATTTTTTTCCACTCAGATCTTCGAAGGCTCAAATGGAGACAAACCCAAACGCTACATATTGCTACTCGGCAATGCTGGCATGGGAAAAACCACCCTGATCAGGAAGCTTTGTCTTGACTGGTCCAGAGACTGTTTCCCACAGTTTGACTTTGTCTTCTTATTAGAAGGCAAAGCACTCACTTTAACGGAGCCGGCCTTTAGCCTTCAGACCCTCCTCTTAAACCTGTCCTCCTTTGCCCCTTCCTGCATGGACCCAGAGGCAGTGTATGCTCAAATCCTTGCAGCCCCTAAGCGTGTGCTCATCATTTTTGATGGGTTTGACGAGTTGCGGGACTGTGAAACTCTACTCCAGACTCAAGAAAAAGACATAATAACATCATTGCAGAAAGACAGTAAAGCACAGACCTACACAATAAAACAGTTATACTCTGCCATCCTTCAGAGGGTCCTCCTTCCAGGCTGCACTCTTCTGCTCTCTACCCGACCAAGAGGCACTGCCAGCCAGCTACTCAGGCGGACGGACAGCCTTTTGGAGGTGTGTGGCTTCACCCCCACAGACATAGAGACATATTTGTCCCTGTACTTCACTGAGCCTGCCCTCAGAGCATCGGCTTTGGACTGCTTAAAAAACTGCAGCTCTCTACATCTCCTCTGCTGCAACCCCGGACTATGTCGGTTGGTCTGCTTGGTTTTAGAACAGTCCAAAAGTTCGGAGATCCTACCAAAAACTTTAACCGGACTCTGCCATCAAGTGCTTCGTCTGAAAATGGAAAAGGACAGTAGGAGCACACACTCACATGCTGAACATGAAACACAAATATCTGTGCAATCTGTAGAAGAAACCCAGACACAAATTTCAAGTAGTTCTCAAGTGAAGAAGTGTCACAAAAATACTTGGACGAAGTCCAGAGCACAGGTTCGCACTCGCTCTCGCACCCAAAGAGCAAGGGGGACAAAAAAACAGGAGGAAGATGAAGTGGATGCAGAGGAGATGAAGAGTGTTGGCGGGGAAGTAGATAGAACAGAGGAGTGGGAGTTATTGTCCCAGCTAAGTTCTTTGGCCTGGGAGGGGGTCAAAGTAAACTCCTCCACCCTCCCCACTGGACAGACCATATCTACCAAACTCAAGGCATTCGGCCATAGAACAGGGCTCTTCTTCTATTACCACCTGAGGACAAGGCAGGTTGTCTCACATGATGAGAAAGAGGGAGGGGGAAGAAAGGAACAAGAAGAAATGGGAAGAGGAGAGAAAGGAGAAAAGAGGGGAAACAGAGGGAGGACGGACATTGAAAACGCTGATGCCGGTGATGACCACATCCTGTTGTGGGCCAACCCTTTCCTTCAGAGTTACCTGGCAGGGGTCCATTTGTCTCTGTCAAGGTAAAAGTCTCTTGATTCATCAAAAGAAAATAGTCTTATTCTATGTTTCCATTAGAATAATACGGATAAAAAGATTAAATGAGAAGTGGTTGATTGTTAGAGTGAATTAAAGACCTTGTTAAAGAAGTGAATAAACTCTATGCCCCTTGATAGATTAAAAATGAAAGAGAATATCCTTTTCCACTCCCAGCCTCTTTTCTCTTTCACTTTCATTGTCCTACCCTAACTCTTTCTCACTTTCTGTTTCCCCAGGACTGTATCAGACCGTACCTTCCTCCAGAACCTCCCTTTCCAGTCAGGCCCGAAGGGACGTCGGCGACCTCAAAGGGAGGAGCTTGAGCTCACTCAGCGATTTGCAGTTGGGCTCCTGTTCCACAACAGGACAGAGCTGCAAAGGCTTCACTCATACACAGAGACAGTCTTTAGAGATATGGTGGCCGGCAAGCAGGCTTTAGTAACAAAACACCTTGAAGGTCTTTCTCTTGGTGACCTGAGCCCTGCCCAGGTCCTGGAGGCATGTCACTATGTTTATGAGGCAAATTCCACGCATAGTGAAGGTGGCAGAGACAGTGGTAGCACACAATTAGTTGCTCACCTGGCAGCCAATCTTCCAGAAGTCCTAACATTCCATGGAGTTCCACTCAACCCGTCAGACGTGTTTGCTGTGCAGAACATTCTTGAAAGGGGTGGAACTGAAGGTAGAAGTTTCTGTTTGGATTTGGAGGATTCTGGGATACATATCTCTGGACTCAGAGCTCTGGTGGGGCTCAACAACATCAACACATACAGGTACTGGTTACAATCCACATCTTGAAAAGCTGCTTGGTATCAATTGAGTTCGTTAAACCCCTTCCCCAAACAGTGATTGTCCAATCATAGCTTAGCAACCCTAATAAGGGTAGGGCAGATCTGTCAAGCTTTAGATGTCTCCATGTTCCGAAGCATTGTGCGTTGGTCTGTAATAAGAGTGATATACAGCATTTAAGGTGTTTTGAGTGTGGTGGTGTGTTTTTGTTTCCTTTCCAAAACCAAAAACACAAAAGTGTGCTTAATAAATTTAACGTTGTGTTTATCTGCTTTAACGTAATCGTTTTTATGTTCAGCTAACTAGCTCGCTACCTACAGTAGTAAATGTGTTACTTCCAAGGCTAAGGAGCATGAACTTACTACATTAGTTTATAAGGTTATAGGGGGAAAACCCCATTCACAAATAGCACATCTGCTGTGTAGTGTTTCCCCCACTGTGTAGAAGCCAATCCTGGATACTATCAGAGTTTAGGCTAACGTTAGCGGTTCTGTCCTGCTCTGATTTGATTTGGGCACGTTTACACTCCAGCAACCCCAGCCAACATTACCAAAGATGTTTCCAAACACATCGGTTAGTCCTCATCCTAAAAACCTTTACTCACCCATTACCCATTGTTTGACAAGCTTGACAGAGTATAAGTTGCCCTGATTTTCTCAAAGAGACCTCTGCATATTTTGGCTATTTATTCCTTCATCAGTGTCCAATGATATTGACACCACTGTCGACCCTTGGGTGTCTTCTAGGGCATGCATTGCTGATGCCATCACATTATGGGAACAGCTAGAGCAGAGTGGTGAAGATGGGCTCCTACAAGGGGCGGTGTCCAAATTCAAGATCCACCCTCTGAAAGCCACACAGGTGTGTCACATAGAGCACCTGGCGAAGCTGGTGAACATACATATGCACAAGAGGCTGTCGGACAGGTAATACACCACACACACCCTCTCATACACACAGATACACTCAGTTATACTTTGCAACATACAAACTATATGTGTCTGGTCGCTGAAGTGTGTTTCGTGTTTACTTGTAGTTCCAGCCAATCAGATTCCATCTTGGCAGAGGGCGTACCAGCTGTCAATGAGCTACACAAGCTGGAGTTTGAGTGAGAAGCTCTTTTGGCATTTGACATTTGACATTTGGATTTATGATGATGATGATAATGATGATGATAATGACAATGACAATAATGGTGACATTGTCTTTCCCTCTAGGCTTGGTCCAGAGAATGGTCCCCTGGCTCTTCCCAAGCTGTGGGAGCTCCTGCCAGGTCTACATAACCTACAGCACTTAGAGTAAATATACACACCTTTACTTATAGTTCTCTCTCAGCGCATCAGTCTCTGTGTGTTTATGCATTTGTTTGTTGTGTCTGACAGTAGCTCTCTCTCTCCTCCTCCTTCTTCAGTCTAGAGAACAGTAAGATAGGAGACAAAGGAGCAGAGAAACTGGCTGATGCTATAGTCTCACTCTGTTTCCTGGAGATTCTCAAGTAAGTACAACATGTTCCTTTCCTTTTCCCATCTTCTCTCCCCAATACAAAATAAATCCCATCATCTAGTTTTTAACATAGTAAGATCTTTGTGTACAGCATGTGTGTTGAACCAAGCGTGTGCTCTCTTCTTCTGGTTTCTAGTCTGTCACAGAATTGTATAGGAGACCGAGGGGTGAAGAAACTGGCAACCACGCTGAGGGATATGCCCAAACTGCACTGTTTAAGGTATATGATGTACACACAAATATATACACACTCACACACACACCTACACAACAACACCCAAAATGGCACATACTGTAAACCCACATTTTCACTTCCCTCTCCCTCCCTCTGTTTTTTCCAGTCTCTACAGTAATGTGATTTCTGATGAAGGGGCAGAGAGTTTAGCAGCTGTCTTGCCACACATGGCTTCCCTCAGCGATCTAGAGTAAGACTATATATCTCACATTTTCATCAGACATTTTTGATTTCTGTGCGGATTTAAGTGTGTGTCTGCTGTGATAACTTGTTGTCCTCATATCTGACTCCATATGTATCCCAGCAACAAATATCTTGTAGAAACACAGTGTAGCTGTTTTGTAATACCTGTTCTTTTATTTAATTAGCGAGAAAATGTACTGTGATATAGCTATATTTTGTACTGTATGTTATTTTCATCAAACTTGCATCAGACAGAAATTGAAACACACACACACACACACACACACACACACACACACACACACACATATCAAAAGAGGAACCAGTGAAAAATGATTAGATACAAGAGAATGTTGATCAGTTGATCTATTGGTCTGTAGTCACTAATATGCAGTGGTGGAATGTAACAAAGTATTTTTAGTGTTTTTTCATACCCTTCCTGTCTGGTGAAAACCACATATCTCCAAATTTGGTGATTTGAATTGATTTTTAAAAATTGTTTTAATAAATTTGATAAACTGAAGGATTTAGTGTTCCTCTCTCCTAGTACTTAAGATAAATCAACTATTTAAAAAAATGTTTTTAGAGATATGTGGTTCTCATAAGACAGTGATGGTATAAACATATGATGATCTTATATACATGATGCATTGCTGTAGAGTGAACTACCCAGCTGTAGGTGTTTAAGGTTGAGCTAAATTTAACTACTTTATATAAAGTAGTTAAAATTAGCTCAACCTTAAACACCTACAGCAGTAAAATGCAACACACACATTAATGCAGCAGTAATATTAATCCAGAAGCATCATATATTAGTAAAGCACTGACAATCACAATTTTTCTGCATAATGAGCACTTTAACTTTTGATACTTTTGAAGTACAGTTTGCTGATAATACTTAGATACTTTTACTTAAGTAAGGTTTGGAATGCAGGACTTTTACTTGTAGAGGAGTATTTTCACAGTGTGGTATTCCTACTTTAAAGGAACTACTTCTTGCACATGTACTAATATGTTAATAAAATGGTGTTTTACATGGATGTGTCACAATCAGTACATACAGTAGTACACACTGAAGAGACATTTAAAGTGTAACCTGTTTCAATTCTGTTTGACAGCGTGAAGTATA
Source organism: Siniperca scherzeri (assembly GCA_027580175.1). Lineage (NCBI taxonomy): Eukaryota > Metazoa > Chordata > Actinopteri > Centrarchiformes > Sinipercidae > Siniperca > Siniperca scherzeri. The sequence continues at coordinate 18,057,069 of CM050840.1, forward strand.
ACAAGCTAACAGATGTTGGAGCACAGAGCCTGGGAGTCAGTCTGAGAAACTGTAAAAAAATGAAAACTTTGAGGTGAGAAAACCTCTTTGCATCTGTGTGTGTGTGTGTGTGTGTGTGTGTGTGTGTGTGTGTGTGTGTGTGTGTGTGTGTGTGTGTGATCATCATCATGTCCCTTCCCACCTTTTTTAGCCAAGATGTTTAATTGCTCCACAACCAAAGCCAAAACTTTTGTTTTCCATTTCCCTTCCCTATCGTGTCACTTCATAATATCTTTTCAACTTTAACCAAATCAGTTTTTTCTCACCTTACTTTTTCATCTCATCTCATCTCAGGATGTGGAACCAATGTATTCCATACGGAGTGTTTGAAAGACTTCAGCAGCAGGACAACCGGATCCTTTGCCATTAGAACAATATGAAACCTCTTTACTGCAACTACTTATCATGCATCATACATGTTTACACTACACAATACATTTTCTCAAGCATGTATGCTTGAGAAACTGTAACAGGAGGGAGAGCCAAAGAGAGAGAGCCTGAGAGACAGAGAGAGAGAGAGAGAGAGAGAGAGAGAGAGAGAGAGAGAGAGAGAGAGAGAGAGAGCACTAAATCAAATCAAACGTAATCAGTTATTTGCTGCTTTATTCAACAGTTAATCGCGCCAGATTCTTTCAAAGATTCCACTCAGGGCTACAAGGAAATAATAAATCCTTCAGCAACACGCAGTGCTGCTGTGTGATAAAAGTGTGGTACAAATTCAAGAAGCACATTTGCACTATGGTACTTCTCATGATGTTGGTTTTTTTTGTGTGTGGCACAAGCGATGTTTTTGTTTGCACTTTTTCTGTGGCTGTAAATTATAGACTGCTTAACAAACACCTGGCACTTTAATGTAAATAAAACATTTCATGTTATCAGCAGGTACACGTTTTTTTTTCTTTCTTCTTTTTCAACAATCATTTCACATGTTTAATGACTTCATTGGTTTATTAGCAACTTCTTTTCACTTCCTTCCCAACAGGTTTCTGTTCTTGATTTTGATGCAAACTGACCTTTTATAGTGTCATGGTGTTTAGCAACTCTGCGTAGTTGATTATATACTTTATTTGCTTTACGCCATGTTTTTTCAGCCAAAATGTTACTGACTGTACTGATAAAATAACGGGGAAACTAAACTGTACTTACAATATAAATACTTGGTTATTACTTGTAATGTTCCTTATGGTTACCTCTGGTGTCTCTTGAGATTACCCTTAAAAGGGTTGGAAACTACAATTTAGGCAGAAAAAATTGTTAATGTTCACAATTGCTATGTTACAAATTCAGGGCTGTGAAGTTTGAAAGACATAGACATCTATCAGACAGAGAGAGGCTGTTGAGTTGTATTATGGGAAATGAAGAATCAAGTGTTTTTGGGGCTTGACCCATACTTGAGACTAAAAGTCAGGATATCTGAGGCTCTGATGCTTTCATTTTGACATTTCCCAACTTTATGGAAGTGGAATACAAAATCACTCGAGTGCCCCTTTAAATGTAAAATTAAACAAAAATAAATATCAGATCACTGCTCAAACATCAGAGAATCACAGGTATCCCACGCAGGTTTAGTCATTGAACCAAAATGATAATTCAGTCTGATTTTCAGGCTAATTTGGGCCATGTTTGATTTCAAAATGATGCTGCTCTTCAACATTTCATTTTTGCATTTCATCAAGAAAAACATCATAGACATGAAACACTTGAGAATCTAGCTGAATCTAGCAGATTTTCTTTTTTAACCTCTGTAAACACACATGGTTTTATTTATTAAATTAGTACTGTAATTGTAATTCCGTTCTTAAATAAATCATATAAACCTGTGAAGTGCATAAAATGAAGACTGGAATGAGCACCTGTAGCACTAGTCCACAAAGAAACAGCTTCTTGTTTTCTTCCTTCTAACTTCAGTTACACAGCCACAATTTGATCTGTACACGGACCAAGCTGTACAACTCCATAAAGAGAAAATATTTGATTCAAATTCATTTCTCTGTATTTCACTATATGTTCAATAGTATCATACCTAGGTAAAATCTCGCTATACATCATGGCTGCATCACAACAATCTCAAATATTACTGGTATTCTAGATTCACTTTTTAACCCATTTTTCTGGCTCTACCATTTCTAAATAAATCTGAAGACTGTCTGATCTGTTGAGGATTTTCTTTATCAAACACCAGCTGAATCAAAACACCATCAAGCTGCTATTGAGGCTGTCTGGTGCACTGATGCTCTCTTGTGGACAAAAGGTAAAGGGACACCAAAAGAGCACATGGTTACAAGTAAACAGTATGAGATGAACACGTCCACTTTTAAATAACAACTTTTCTGTTGCTTCCATTAATCTACTGCAAGATCCTCAGTAAACATACACCTGAAAATGACAGTTGAAGTAAGAGGCGAAAAGCTGTTATTCGCTCAAAGTTTATTAAATACAGGAAAATAAAACTCTGTTACGATCCTTAGCTTATTATAGCATGTGCATGTCTGCAAAGAAGCAGATGTGGAGGCATGACACAAGCGCTGGGTAAAGGCCGTATGTTGATGATGAGACATCCAACAGCCCAAGCAAAGGCTCTCATCTGTCACAGTCCTCGTGAAGTCTCATGGGTTTCCACTAAGCTAAGATGCTGTGAGCAGAGTTGATCAGAACGTGACCAGCACAGTGTGGTATCATGGCCGGGAAATGGCACAAAAAGTTTTATACCTGCAACTAACACCAGTGATTTCTAAACAGTTATCATACAAAACTAGGATCCTCCCCATCTAACAAGTTCACTTGCCTCTGATTTTCAGAACACCCTTTCTTGAATACTAATTAACGATTCACTGTTCCTCTACAGTAAGCCCTTACCTGGTATTAATTCTATGACTTTTTGATCAAATTCCATAAAAACATGTTTTACAATATTTAATGAATATTAGTATCCTGAGCTTTGGCGTCACGTGATCTAAATGCTGTTTCAGATGAATTTTTATCCTGCCAAAAATACAATTCTTATGGACACACTGATTTAAACAATCTAATCAAAACATTGAGAATGTCACCACAAAATATTGCTTACTGCTTGCAGCCTTAATTTGGTTATCAGCCATCATTAATCAATACTGGTTGAACTCTGGTATGAACAGTGTTGCATGTCATAAGAAAGCTGTTTTGAAGTGGTAAATCTCATAGTCTGTTCCTTCTAAACTGCGCTGTCATCAAGGAGTTTGACACAATTATTTCTTAAATTCCTGTTCTTGAGTTCTTTTCTTTTGAATTCATTACACAGTGTGGCTGTGGACAATTATTTGGCTCCATTTAGTGTACCATTTGAGCTGAGTAGGCAAAGTGGTGGTGAAACACCATCTTGGTGAAAGGTCGTGTAGCAGAACGTAATGTTCAAAACACAGTCAGGCAGCGAAAGTCTGGACTAAAGCTTGTTTAGAGTATGAAACGTACATGTGCAAATATTTTGAAATTGTTTTTGTCTCTACGGCTTCAGTTACTTGGTGGACAACAAAAACATTGTGATAATTATGCACAATTTGCTTATTCTAGTAGACAGGTACTGTACGCATTGAGAAAATATTGGTTCCTCTGTATTGCTTCCAAAGTCAACATGTAGTTAATTAGCTGGGCTTTAAGTGCTTGTCACAGACCTACAGTCTGTATATTTCTGTACTTTCAAGGCTTACAAATACTTCAAGTGAGCTCTCCTTTTACAAACGTCACTGACACAAGGAGGTTTTCTTCCACCCATCCACAACCAGACCTGGCTGGAATAATTACCTGATTCTGTGTATGATCTCTTTCGTATAACTATTGAATTGCTTGAATCGTTAATTATTGCTGCCAAGAATATACATTTTATGAACTGAATTCTAAATTCATAACAACGTAAACAGAAGAAAGTGCGATAAGACAGAATTTTGACAACTAAACCAACCAAACCAATTTTTTTATGCGATATCATGCTTTTTTTTTCTGTCTAACAAACATTTTTAACATTTATAAAAATAATAATAATAATAATACCCATTTACACAACAACAAAAAAAAGAGGATGAAAAAGTCATATCTGAAGCACTTCTGAGGTTCTTTCATATGAGGTATCAGTCTTTGACACTACTCATACTGATAACAGTTTGACATTTGGCCAACTGTGATCACAGCTGCCTTAACTAATCTATTACTGTTTGAGTGTGTGTGTGTATATATAGGTTATCAGAACTATCAAAGAAATAACTAACTAGATACTTTAATACTCTCTGCATTACAGTGAAGAGTGTGGCAAGGTGTGCCTGATTCATTAAGAATCTTGAAAAAGATTAGGGCTCTCCTATAGTTTCACAGCCTGTTCCAGTGTCAGTGTTATGTCTTGCCAGCACTCACATTCCTAACTGAGCGTGTATACAACCCTGAAGCAGACATACAGTATGCACAACCTCAAAAAGTACACATTTTAAATTATGCCTCAAGGATGAGTGAGCCTGCAAAGCAGCAATGCATTATGTATTCTGAAAACTTCAAAAAAAAAAAAAAAAAAGGGACAAATAGTTGAAACAAGTTGTTCTGTGAGTGATTAAGTATGCGACAGAAATACAGTGGACATTGTTTTACCGCACTTAGCCAGTTCTTCTGAGATATCACACTGTGACTGAAGTGGCAAGTTTCAATTCACTTCCTTAAGAAGTCAGCCACCAGAAGTTGCACAACCTGGGTAAATGTTAAGTGTAAAGTTTATCTAAAATGGCTGCAATGCAAACGACCTGAATCCACATCTCTAGTAGCGTAATTTTTCATCCATAGGGAAAAGCCGTCTCTTTCCACTTGCAGCACAATGTGCTTCCTTTTTATCTTTCATGGCATCCAGTCAATCACTTTTAGAATAGCAACAGACAGACTGATAGCTGATCCAGTGCAGAGTGCTCTTCCCACAGGACAGGCGCTGATCATATGGCCGGCGGTGCTGAATCTCCTTCTCAGGCTACTTTCTTTTGAGCCGCGGCAACCTAGAGACATGTGACAAGCAGATCATCAAAACATTTCTTATAGCTCATGTTGCAACATAACATATGGGTGAACTTTGTGGCTAAAAATTGTGTTTAGAATCACAAAAATAAAACTTATTTGTATCTGTTGTGAGGTAACCACTGGGTCTAATAGTACATAATGTTTTATTTTTAGTATCTCATTTGAGCATGAAACAGACAAAACAAGACCTCAAAGAACATACAGTGGTGTGCAAAAGTGTGCCCCCTTTCTTATTTCTTATTTTTTTTGCATGTTTATCAAACTTAAAATGTTTCAGATCAAACAAATTTAAATATTAGTCAAAGATAACACAAGTAAACACAAAATGCAGTTTGTAAATGAAGGTTGTTATTAATGGAAAACAAAATCCAAACCTACATGGCCCTGTGTGAAATAGTGATTGTCCCACCTGTTTAAACATAAACCTAATAACTGGTTGGGCCACCCTTAGCAGCAACAACTGCAATCAAGCGTTTGCCATATCTTGCAATGAGTCTTTTACAGAACTGTGGAGGAATTTTGGCCCACTCATCTTTGCAGAATTGTTGTAATTAATTGTTCACAAAGTCTTCAGACGCCCTTCACATTTTGTTACATTGCAGCCTTATGTTACAATCGTTCACCCCAATGATAGAGTGAAAAAAGACAGGATTTTAGAAATGTAGAATTTAGAACTGAAGTATTACCTTAACTCAGTACTTAGTTGAAACACCTTCGGCAGCAATTACAGCCTCCAGTCTTCTTGGGTATGACACTTGGCCCAGTCCTTGAGCACTCTGGACCAGGTTTTCATTGAGGAAATCTCTGGACTTTGGTCCATTCAGCTTTTCCCTCAACCCTGAGCAGTTCCCCAGTCCCTGCCGCTGAAATACACCCCCACAGCATGATGCTGCCACCACCATGCTTTGCTGTTGGGATGGTGTTGCGTAGGTGATGAGCGATGCCTGGTTTCCTCCAGACATGACGCTTGGAATTGAGGCCAAACAGTTCAAGCTTGGTTTCATCAGGCCAGACAATCTTGTTTCTCACAGTCCGAGAGTCATTTAGGTGTTTTTCTGCAAACTCCAAACGGGCTTTCATGCATCTTTCACTGAGGAGAGGCTTCCGTCTGGCCTGACTACCATAAAGCCCAGATCGGTGCAGTGTTGCAGTGATGGTTGTCCTTCCGGAGGTTTCTCCCATCTGAACACAAGATCTCTGGAGCTCAGCCAGAGTGACCATCGGGTTCTTGGTCACCTCTCTTGCCAAGGCCCCTCCCCCAATTTGATTGCTCAGTTTAGCAGGGTAGCCAGCTCTAGGAAGAGTCCTGGTTGTTCCAAACTTCTTCCATTTAAAAATTATGGAGGCCACTATGCTTTTGGAAACCTTCAGTGTAACATAAAATATGTTGTAGCCTTGCCCAGATTTGTGCCTCAACACAATCCTGTCTCTGAGCTCTGCAGGACATTCCTTGGCAGATCACTTAGCTTTGTTTTTGCTCTGATGTGCATTGTCAGCTGTGAGACCTTTGTACAAACAGATGTGTGCCTTTCCAAATTATGTCCAACCAATTGAATTTACCACAGGTGAACTCCAATCAAAGTGTAGAAACATCTCAAAGATGATCAAGAGAAATGGGAGGCCCCTGAGCTACATTTCACAGCAAAGGTTTTAAATACTTGTGTCAATGTGATATTTCAGTTTTCTCTAATACATTAGCAAACATTTCTAAAATCCTGTTTTCACTTTGTCATTCTGGGGTAATGAGTGTAGACTGATGAGAGGGGGAAATAAATATAAACGATTTTAGCATAAGGCTTTAACATAATAAACTGTGAAAAAAGTGAAGGTGTCTGAATGCTTTCTGGATGCACTGTAAATGTCTTTTTCGCCCTGTCACTCAAGATAACCCTCAAACACATCCAGCTCCGTGTCCGTGTCATAGGGCACAGAGGCCGGGTCCGACAGCACCCCGAGGTCCACCAGCGCCTGGTCCATGTCCTCAGGCAGAAATACTATCCCCACATTCAGGACGATGTACTCCATCAGAAAGGCATAGTAGAGGATTAGGACGTTCACAAAGAACAGGCCCAGATAAAACATATATGGAAGTTCGTCCAACAGCGATTCTACCGAATCTAGCTGGGCATAAATTTGGTGTGTCATAGAAAAGAAAGGAAGCCACGGTTTTGGTTCTTGCGCTTGTGAGGGGTCAGGATGTGGCGGACTGGAGTTGCTGGTGTTACCGCTAGAAATCTTTCTGGGGTGATGGGGCTGGGGCGTCCATTTCGGCTCGTCCCGACCTGCAAACAGTCGATTGAGAGGCAGCTTTTGAGTGCTACTTTATCTGTAACGTTACGGTCCAGAAGAAAACGACAGCAACACAGGTAGACTTAAGGGCGTGATGTTCATAGCTAATAATAACCGGCTCACAGTATCAAAATATCACGTTAGCTAGCTCGACGCATTCTTGACATTGGTTCTTTGGGTTTGCAGAACGCACGCCATGCCAGCTGGCTAGGGATAAAAACAGTAGCATGCAATGTGGGGAAAAAAGGCGAACATTTCTACAAGCCAAGTATATGGAGTTTTCTTGTATACACATCCGTACCGGGAAATACGAAACACTCACGAATACACGCTTATCTCGATGTTTTTAAAGCTAAATGTCCCTTCTACCATTTTTGCCAACTAACTGCATCAAAACACTCCAGACCACAAAGCGACACCTGAAGCCTCGGCAGTCGATTGGCTCACCACTTGGCAGGCTCTGTTGTGATTGGTCTTTACGGTGTCAATCAGTTTAATGGGCCCCCTCGCGAGGACGTGTCGCGTGCTATGATCGTCACTGCTAACATGGGAAGTGACTGTTGTAGTTTTCCTGCACTCGCTCTTGTATGCCGTATCAAGTGTCTATCGTAGGGAAAGAACATCAACTCCCAGACAAACAATCCACTAAACCTGTTACGTAATGACCCCTACGAGCTGCAATCGCCGCCTATCACCTTCTGTTTGCTAAGTAGCTATCTGAACGGGAAAGTGGGTGTAATGGATAGATGCGGACGCTATCTTTAGCAAAATAACACACCTGGCTAAACATCACCTCCCTTATAACCGCAACCATGTTTGGTCGGTCACGGAGCTGGGTTGGAGGACAAGGGAAAGCGAAAAACATCCACTCCTTGGACCATTTGAAGTAAGTAGCTAGCATTAGATATGCTAACGTTAGCCGCTTTGATAACCGATTGAAAATGACTGTCAGCGTTATCAGTAGCACAGTTGTTAACAGCTAAAATAACAGTAGGTAACTAACTGTAGATGTCCAGTCAGCTAATAAAGCCCGTGTTTAATGTGTCGTTTCTATTCTGCTTGGTAAGTTAGATAGACATACACAATTCTTCTGTTGTTGCACATGTTTTTATTTCACACTTGCTTTGGCAATGTAAACGTCTGTTTCCAATGCCAGTATAGCCCAGTTGAAGTGAAATGTCAGTTAGCTTGTAATTGTTAACTTTAAGTGAAAATCCACCCTAAAACAGCATTGATACTATACTATTCTACCAGTTTTGAACAGTAAAGTCGGTATTTAACGTTGAACATTAACTGTCCATGTAAGATGAAAATAGAAGTATCTATATTTACAGAGCCTGCACAGGTGTTTTCAGTTATTCTGGCTGATTAGAGCTCTATTCAGGTTAAAGTAGGGGGGAGCTATGCTGGGAATTACTGAGGTCACCAAAGTCCATGTAGTAGTCTCACCACAATAGGTGCAACAAATTTACCAGATTGAGGGAGATGTCAACAAAGCTCAATCTGGACACATCCTTAGAGTCCGGAGAAGAGGTCTAATCAGGCAAAATAAATGAAACACCTCTGAGGGTGTTCAGTGTATGGGGCTTTAATTTGGTGGTTATTACATTACAATTATTTGGAAATGATCCATTGTCTCTAAAAGTTAGAGGCTACTTTTTGTGGGCTGATAGCAATAACTCTTTTTGACATCCAGCTGAGTTTTATTTGAACAAAGGGTTTACAGTTGTCAATCACACAAATTCCTCATACCTAAATAAAATTACCACTGGTGCTGTCAATGTCCTGTAAGTTGTTTCATAATTCTGGTGGAGCAGCTTCCAGATTTGTCTCTAGATCACTGCAGTCTGTCTTTCTGCTGTTAAGTTTAAAGATAGAATTGTACATATTCACAAATGAAAACTGAGCTGTGCATTTACCCTTTTCTTCCACACATCTCCCCTTCATTTATATCTCTCCATCAGGTATATGTACCATGTCCTGACCAAAAACACCACAGTGACAGACCACAACCGGAACCTTCTAGTGGAGACCATCCGCTCCATCACAGAAATCCTCATCTGGGGGGACCAGAATGACAGCTCTGTGTTTGAGTAAGTTGCTATCAACTGAGCTGCCATTCTCTCTGACTGTGAACCATTCGAAACTAATTAAAACTGTTTTTGTGTATCTCAGACATTCTTGATTTTCTTCCTCTTGTGCTGGTTCTCCACAAAGTAGTAACATTTTGACTTGAGAAAACTTTAACATTCTTCTGTGGAAAATGACATATTTGTATATAAAAACAGTAGATATTTTTGCCAGAAAAAAGTTTATTCTGGGGTAGCAAATGTTTGCATTTTGTAAGCCCTTGGCAGTTAAGCCCCCCCCCTCAAAAAAATAGCATAATTTATTTTCACCTGAGGTAATAATAGACAAATACTTGTCTGTGTGTGTGTGTGTTTTATGTAGTTAAGATGCAGTTAAACATTGCAGAAGAACACTCTTGAAGTCTTTTCAGTTGTTTCTGGGGACTCAAGCTCATGAAACCATTTTGGTTTTAATCAGAAGCAGCTCTGCAGTTAGTGTTGCATGTCATCACCTCTATCAATCCATTTCACCACCTCTTTATTATATGAAACAGGAAATGGCTTTGAAGAGCAGAAAAGCCACAGGATGTTGAAAGTGTGCTCGGTGCTGTCTGAAAACCCTTAGAATAAACATGGGCATGAACAGTCACTCCTAATTTTCTAGGCTAGTAGCTGTTCGGTATTTTGTAGTCATTGGCTATATACATTTTCAGTTTTTCAGGAAGAGTTGAACTGAGATACAGTCTTGTTGCGACATTATGATAATTATCTTTATATTTAAAAAAACATTCACTTTCTATGGTGCAAAGTACTGAAGTGGCTGAAAAGCCATCTGGTCCAATGAACAGTAGCTTGAAATGATAAACTGCAAGACTTTTTAGGATGGAATGAACAGTATGTGAGTACACGACATCAGCATAGTGCAGCACAGAAATGATGGTTGAATGTGATCCTGTCATTTTTTTTTTTTTTAGGATTAGTTTTTTGCACATGTTTTTATTAGATTCTGACAGAATAGATACACACAGGAAACATGGGGAGAAAGGTATATGTATATATGGTATGCATCTTAACCACTAGTCCACCAGGACGCCACGAAAGAGAAACAATCTTCTTTTTGGTAATTATATTTCAAGATCAAGTCATCATGAATTGAATCCTGTATGTGTTTGTGTGTACACTCCTGTATGTGTTCAGCTTCTTCCTGGAGAAGAATATGTTTGCCTTCTTCCTGAACATCCTGCGTCAGAAGTCAGGACGCTACGTATGTGTCCAGCTCCTCCAGACCCTCAACATACTGTTTGAGAACATCAGCCATGAGACTTCCCTGTGTAAGTATTTGAATCCACACCGGTTGAAAAAATAGAAACACATATATGATGTAATGCACTGCACTAAAATAGTCCTGCAACAAATAATATATTTCTTAAAATGATCTGTATTTTTTAAGACTGCTGCTTTATTAGTTTGTGTGGTGACTGATTTATATGGTATATTTTCTTATAACATAATGCACTCCCATTGTATTAGAAGGTGTTTCTATTATATATTAGAACATTAGAAACATCTTACTGTATAATGCAATCTGGGGCTTCAACTAATGGTTATTTTGCAACTAAGTTGTTGTTTTTTGTTCGGGGTTTTTGTAGTTTGTGGTATTCAGTTTCAGTAGTGCTAAAAAATGTTTGTCTAAATTAAAAGTGAGCAGTGAAAGATGCCCATTGTACTTATTACAGTGGGCAAATGTACAGTGTGTAGATGTGTACGTGTTTTTTGGTGCATTTTGTAGGCTAAACAATGCAAGGCATGTTGCACTGCCTTTCTTTGCTGAAATATACTGTACAATGCATTGCAGCCTGCTGCATTTTTGGTTGTTGCTAGGAAACCAAAGACTCAGCAGATGATATACTGTCATTTATACAGTGGGCTGATATCTTATATAAAGTAAATAAGGTTTGCATTTTGGTAAATTGTTGAGGTATTAAAGTATCACAGTTGTAGTATTGTGACAGCAGGAACTAATAGTCTTTTCTCATGTGCACTGCACACAACAGTCACTGCAGTAGTCCAACCTCACTGTTGATCAGATGATAATAAAGCAGACATGAAAGTAGTGCAGTGAAGCTATCCACTCTGTTTTAGTCGCTCAGTGTGCTCTTATATGGTAAGATTGTCTGCAGTTTACAAAAAGCCATCTTCCTAAAACTTTTGCTGCGTGAACAAGCCTGATCAAGTCTCATCTCTTCTCAGATTACCTCTTGTCGAACAACCACGTGAACTCCATCATCGTCCACAAGTTTGACTTCTCGGACGAGGAGATCATGGCCTACTATATCTCCTTCCTCAAGACCCTGTCACTCAAACTCAACAACCACACCGTGCACTTCTTCTACAATGAGGTGAGGCCATAGATGGATGGGAGGGAATGAAAGAAAGGAGCAGCATAATAGATGGTAACACCAAAGAATACTGGCCACCTGAATAATCTCTGAAGATGTTGTTACCCTTCATTGTTTCAGCAGTATCTGTACTCCTTCCATTGGTGTGCTGGGGAAAGTTATTGGTGTACTGTTGATGGTAGATTTACCCCTGAAGCCAAAACCAGACCCAGTGTGTATATCTGAGAGTATTTATGTATGTTGTTATATATAATAAAAAAACACATTTATTTTACTTTACACTTTATTTACTTTACTTAATTTATTAATAAACAATAAAAGTAAAACCTACCTTTTTGGAATACAAAAGGAAGACATTTCTCATTTCTGGATGTAGCGTTTTAAGCAACTTAGCTGACATTTGGTCAGTGCGAAGGCAAATCAGATTTAGAATGCAATTTTCACAATTTACAATAGTCGTATTTTTATCTCATAATTAATCACTCACTTCATGTATTATAATTAATTTATCATTTATTGATTTTATAGCTTATTCTCCTCCAGAGGGTGCTATTGGATAGCTGATTACTTTGGCCTCTGCCGTTCCTGTCAGATCTACACAGGTTGCATTTTTAAGATCAGAGGGAACACTCTTGGTTTGGGTTTGGTGTCAGTCAGGTTTCTTCATTTGCTGGGACCTCTGGGTGACTGTTTGCACTCTGACCCTCTACTGTGATTGGCTGGAGGTTGCAGTGACTGAGGAATGTCTGGGTAGAGGATCAGGCAACCTGCACAGAGAGAGATGACTATAAGATGCAAAGCTGCCGGTGTGTAATACGCATAAGTGCAGCATGCTGGTATGTTAATACATGTTGACCATCCAAAGTACTGTTAGTACAGCTTTGTCTTTTTGAGTGTCTCTGCCATGTTTCAGGATGGGACAAAATCACTCAAATCAATCAAAAAAGCTTACAATGTGTTTTTTGGCTTGATGCTAATCTTTTGCAACCTCTTCAAGTCAGCAACAAAACAGGCTCACTTATCCATCCAATATAGCATCCATATTGATTGATTTATGAGTCATAAGACATTTATCATGAATTCTGTAGGATTTGAGCTGGTCCACAAGATTACTCCTGGCCTAGTTGTTTACTGAAGGTGGAGAAATTATCCTTCTTTAGTATCATGCTTACTGTCTTACAGTAATTCGGTGATACTTCGAAATAACTTTTGTGTATTTGCCCAGGCTGTATTTCTGTAAAAAAAAAAAAAAGCAATGCCCAGACTAGCACTTTAACATTTATTTAAAAAATACCAGTTTTCTGCTCTCATTAAGTCCTTTCTTATCAAAATGTGATACTGCCCAGAATTTTTCTCTCTCTCTCTCTCTCTCGTCGCTTGAGCGCGGCGGTGCAATGCCGTGCCTTGCTCACCGGCGCCCCCTCTCTGTCTCCCACACACAGCACACTAATGACTTTGCCCTGTACACCGAGGCCATTAAGTTTTTCAACCACCCTGAAAGCATGGTCCGCATCGCAGTCCGCACCATCACACTCAATGTCTACAAAGGTGAGTGCCAATAAAACATGCATGCGCACATGCTGATCATACACACACGTACACAAACACACAGGATGCTGGGACTGCGTACCGCCTTTCTTCGTACTCCTTCCCTCTTCTTGCTGCTGCTTCTGGTGCATGAGCATAACTAACAGGTAACGCTGTAACAAACACACACAAATACACAGTCTGCTGAATTTCTGGCCCTAAATGTTTCGTTTCCCTCTACTTTATGTGATTTATCATCATTCTAGTTTAAAAGAGTGGCTCTCCGGAAGTGTGATGTAGTCCAAATAATACCTTTTTTTAAGGTGTCATTGAAGGTCTTGCAACTAAAGTAGTACATGAAAATATGTTTATTATTTACAGCAACCTGGGACTAGTCAAAGAATTTCAAATGTCTCTAAGCAGGTGTCAGGACAGCTCCACCTGATTTGAGTGTGTCCTGTTTTTTACAGTGATACCATCTGCCATTAGGCACACGTCTTTTCTAGTGATATCTCAGACAGCAGGTCTACAACACACCTAGAAACTAGACTAGACTAGAAATTCAGTAAATATTTGCTTAGAACTTGACAGATGAAAGCTGTTGACCTCTAACAGTCAGCTGAAATGGCAGAATTACAGAAAATATGTAGAAATACTTACAGTTCTGAATCTACATACACCCTTGAAACTCGGCAGTCAGTCAGCAGCTGTGTGGGTCTCTTCTGTTGTGCAAACAAGCCGCTTTGGCGGATGATTGGTCATTTCGGGGGCAAATTAAGGGTTTTATATCCTTTTGTCAAATACTGATTCAAACTCACTCACTTTTTCTCATTCTATACAATAACAATAATTGTCGTTATCTTAGTAACATCTGCTGTTACTTAATTTAAACAGCCCTTGATTTTGTTGCAACAAGCCAATACTGACGTGCACTGTGTGCAGTCATAAGGATATTCAGCCAGAATCAAATAACCATGAATAATTACATACATTTTACATTTGTATAGGAGGTAATTGGATGTAAATACTGTACGTGCTATTAACCTTTACCCATAATTCATGTTTTTTTAGTTACTCACAAATCACAGCTGTAATACATTATCTTGTATTATTCTTTAACTCCTGATAAGTCACTGTCATCCTTTTACTTTTATACTTAAGAGATGTATAATATTGACGTAATGAAAGAAATCCTGAAGTTGCCAAATAATGCAGAAAATTACTATTAACTATACATTTAAGAGATATAAAAGATATCTGTTAGATTGTTATAATCCAACAACATAAATCAGCAGAAAACCAACTTGTTGGAATTTTTTGTTGATGGTTTTTGAACCTATGTACCTGAGACAGTGGTTAACAGGGTTAAAGTTCAGTGAATTTGAACTTTGCGTGTGTGCAACACCCAAGGTGGCATTACCACAAGGTTCGGCATCACCGCCTCACTGATCTCACGTGCACATATTTACTAACTAATAAACGAACTAACTCTTCAGCAAGTCCACTCTACCCAGCATGCAAAGTCGTGGTTGAAATCCCCCCCACCCAAAAATCTATTGCACATAAGTACTGCAAGTTTTTCAAAATAAATGACCTATGAGTGCAGGAGCAGTGATGCTGTGAGTCTGTAAACAACAGGATTTTTGCAAAGGCTGTGTTGCTTTCTGTGCTGTTCTGCGTCAGCCTCTGCTTCTCCTTCCTGCCGTCTCTCTGGGCTCCTCAGGGCTCGGAGCTGGTCACTCTAGGGGAGGCGGGTGGGGCATTAGGCGGGTTTGGCTTTTCTCCACACATCATACTTTTCCTCACTATACATAACATTGCCTCAACATACAGTCACCGCAACATATCAACTATGGCGTCCTGTCTGTCTCTGTACCTGTTTGTCTAGTCCTGCATGTGCGCTTTGCACCATACAACTTTGTGTCTTATGTCGTCCATAGAGTCTTGATTCTGTAACTCCCAACAGTGGCGTCTTTACAGTTAGTTAACTGACTTTAACCATAGTAGAAATGCAAGTCATTTATGAAGTAACCTAGTGGTGTGCGGGATGTATCATTGATGGGCTGGCCCTAGGCTTTGCTATAGTAAGGAATCGGTCAAAGAGGGAAGCACCAACTCAATGCAGCAACTCTGACTGATGGCTTTTTTCCAGCATCTGAGAAGATCATCTGTATCCTGATGGACAGGCTGAGACACTGCTGTAAGGCAAAATATTCATTGCATTGTCATTTTATGCAGTGAAAGCTGTGGCTTATTGTGGCAAAAAAGTTCAAAACACTTCAAACCCATTGCTAATTTAAATACTTTTTGAATTAACCCATACTTCCAGTGTCACAACACTGAAAATGGGTCAGAATGTTGCAATGAAAACTACTACTGTTTTTAGCATCACAATGTTGAACATGTCACTGTTTGATGCTTCCTACTGATTCCTTGGGTGACGTACTGCAACAAATGACAACCTGGAAAAGGATGTTAACCTCAAGATAGAAAGTGTCAAATTATGTTATTACAATGTGAAATCCTGAAAATAAGTTTAAAATGTTTAGGTAACTTATAAGCTCCTTTTGCCAGATGTGCCATTGTGTGCAGTTTATTTGTTAAGATACTTGCGGGGTCCTTCCCAAACTCCACCCCTCCACAGCTGCCCCTGTACTCACATTAACCCTGTGTCTGTTTCCCCCTCTCCCTCCTCCTCCTCTTCAACAACCACTCCTCCTCCTCTTCCTCTCCTTGTCTCTCTCCTCCTCTCCCTCCTCCCTCTACGCGCCCCATCTGCCTAACTCCAGTTTCATGTAAGTTGGTTCCATTCATTCAGTCTTTTTTTTTTTGTTTGTTTTGGGTTTTTTTAGGGCTGGGTATCCTAGAAACAAGTTTTGTTATTTGTGTCCTGTTACCAGTACAGTACATTTTATACATTTCTAAAACAAGTGTTAAATTAGTCAATAGGTGCTGTTAATGTGAGACTGGTCTTATATTGATTTTAATGCCTCAAATTTAAAATGTTTCCCAAAGTTGGTTTAAAATGAGTTATTGTTACATATTACATGTCAGTGTTTGCTGATACCCAGCCCTATTTGTTCCTAATAGTGTATTTGTTATAGATGTACCAGTATGAATATTCTTGCAATTCTTGTCCTTGTAAATCATTTTGTATCACCCACCTACATACATGCAGAAAAACATGCATGCCTTTTTAAGTTTTTATTATTATTATTTTTTCTCTCACAGACTTAATTTCAGAGTCCCACATGTTGGTTGTTATTTTGGTGATGGGTTTGACAGTTTTGGTCACTGGTTATTTAGTCAGTATCTTCCTCTGCTTTAATTCTCAGCTCATCCACTAATGGACTAAGCTGGACACTGACTCTGAGTAGTTGCAGCTTGTGCTTAGTCTATTTGTTTTCTGTTATTATGTAATTCATTCATTTGATTTGGCTGTTCATTCACTACTTGTCTCAGTTTGACCCGTGGCATTGTGAAATTATTTTTAGCTTTTATTTGCATTTGGACTACTACCTAAGAAAGTGTTAGTACACCAGGACTATTCACATTACAAGTCAGTTAAGCTGTCATTCACAGAACAGACGTTTCTTAAATTGCCTCTCATATATTCGCTGTGATTGTTTAAACTTTCAGTTTTTTTCTGAAGTGCCCTGTGTGTTAGACTGCAGTAGGCTCTTATTCTAGCCAAATTAAATGTAACACAGGTGTCAGATTTTTCTGCTCTGTAGTTTCTCTATTGCTGTTCTTGTAGTATGAATTTGAGGACCCATAGGATATTCTCTTTGATGGGCCAAGTCTGACCTTCACCTACCAGTTAACTTTGACCCATTTTATAAAAACCTGGTAAACCTCACCTCTTTTTAACTCCACACCCCCAACATTGCTCTATGACTAATCTTGTGAATTTCATTACTACTGATACGAAGTTGGACCAAGTCTGGCTCAGATCTTGCTCTTGTCTAAAGATAACTTCTCTTAAGAAAGCATCAGTGAGTGTGACATACTGATGAGCACAGGTTCAGATCACAGGCTTGGAATTTTCTTGTCCACCTTCAGCTTGAGTAGCCTCTGTTACACTGTTGTTTCAATTTGAAACTGAACTGTGTTTCCTCATAATCCCACTCCAGTAGTATTCCCTTTTTATATTGTATTAACACTGGATTGACTGGACCAATTCATGTACTTAATTTGACTTAATGTGGTTGGTTAATTTTCTTAATTTGCCTCTTATATTTAATGGTTTTGGTTGTTTTAAAAACATATAATTAATTGTCACATTCTGATCATTTTGGGGATCGCAAAGTGTGTGTGCATATGTGTATGTGTGTGTGTGTGTGTGTGTGGGTATTTGATACCTGTGGGCAGCGTCTGTAACCACCCTAACCCAGATCTTGATCCTGACCCTACTCTCTCCAGTGGACAACCAGCACATGCTGCACTACATCCGAGATAAGACAGCGGTCCCATATTTCAGCAACTTGGTCTGGTTTATTGGCAGCCATGTCATCGAACTGGACAAGTGTGTGCAGACAGATGAAGAGTAAGTGCCCTCTATCTTTCTTAGTGTAATTATCACTGTGGCCTCTAGGGGTCAGGCCTGTCACTGGTTTGTAACCGTCACCACTTCCACTACCTAAATAATGTCTCACTCTCTCTGGGTGCCTCTTTGTTGTGTTCCAGACATAAGAACAGAGGGAAGTTAAGTGACCTGGTAGCAGAGCACCTTGACCACCTCCACTACCTGAACGATATCCTCATCATCAACTGTGAATTCCTTAATGATGTTTTGACCGACCACCTCCTCAACCGTCTGTTCCTTCCCCTCTATGTCTACTCTTTGGTTATCCCAGAGACGGTATGTTACCGAGAGCTTGTGTCATAGAAAAGTTTCTTCCTCCATTCATTTCTAAAATATGATAACATCAGATTGTTAGCACATGATGTGTTATAATACATTTGCATGTATGTGTTTTTCCATGAGCTGATGTGAACACGTCAGAGAAACTCTGTGTGTTTACAGTGTCAGCTTAGTTTTTTTTAAATGTGATTTCTCTGAATCAAAGTTTTTAGCCTGTTGAAGGCTGTAACTAACAATTATTTTCATTAATGGTTAATCTATTCATTCTTTTTGTGATTAATCAATGACTTGTTTAGTCTGTTAAATGTTAGAAAATAGTGAAAAGTCCCAGTCCCAGACTCCAACGTCTTCTTTAAATTGCTTCTTTTGTCCAACCAACAGTCCAAAACCCCAAGATATTCAATTACAATGATATAAAACAGGCAAAAACGGTGAATTACATTTGAGAAGGTAGAACCAGTAAATATTTGGCATGATTAATGACAGTCAGCCCAGTAAATCCTATGTCTTACAAAATCCTACAACTTACATTACTGACAACTATTTCCACAGAGACTTAAACCTACCTCAACATAGCTAATGCATCATAATTAAACACAGTTCCGCACTGGTTTTCGTTAAAGTTACTTAATTTTAAAATATTATATATTTGAGTTTTAATAATGGCGGACGGATCTGTGAATCCTTCCTTGTGGCGCATTCACATGCTGAAGTGAAGGTCTGATGACAGAGTTTCATCATTCCCCTGCCACATAGTATTGCATTCGTAAGCTATGATGCTTGGAGACTTAATAGGATCAAACATGAATATCATATGTCACAAATTTGACAGTTGTATTGAATGGTCTGTCGCATGCTTTGGAAATGACATTAGTGCTTACAGCACTAATGGAAGCTGTAAGCATATAGAAGGAATCTTGCTTAAACATCCAAAATCATTGGTATGATCCTTTTAAACTACTACTTTAAATCATTCCAGCTCTATGCTTCGTCTCTCCTCACTTTCTCCAGTTTCATCTCAGTATGCATTTTACTATTCCTTCATTTTCTTATAGGTACTAGCTATGGAACTGCTATACGTGTGACCATGACTGGCCTTTAATTTTTCTGTTTTAGTCTGAAGAGCGAAAGATCAACCCTCAGGTGTCACTCTACCTGCTGTCTCAAGTAAGCAAGACACACACACACACAGACACTTCAGAAGACATTTCTACCGTCCACTTTTGTACATTTTAATGCAGTTTTGTCCAGTTCTGACACCCACAATGGCTGCTGAATGCATTGATATTTCTGTAATTTAAAAAGAGTGTCCGCTACGTGTGTCGTTTTGTTGATTTTTTTGCCTTTACTTTCCCATGTAAGGTAAACCTGTCCAATGAACTCCTTTAGCCTGCTTCAAAGTTTGACTTTAAAATTCAAAGTTAGTTGTTCAGACTTTTATTTGACATGTAGCAGTAAAAACTCAGTCCTGCTGCAGACATTTTGCATTGTTCAATATACATTTTCTGTATTATTAAGTTATGAACTTTACCATGCATTTTTTCACATATACTCTATTTCATTTGCAATGAACAGTTTTTGTTATTTTCTTAATTGTGTATGTCTGTGTTTTCCAGGTGTTTCTGATCATCCACTATCAGCCTATGGTCAACGCCCTGGCCGAAGTTATTCTTAATGGAGACCTGTCTGTCTTCACCCCACAGACGGATATACATAGCACACACAAGACGATGGTAACACACACACACACACACACAGTCAACACACACTTTATAAGCACACTGTACAGACCAACATGCAAACAAAAAACACAATAATGTTCGACACAAACATCACTCACAGAAACATGATTTAAAAACCACTAATGTGCAATATACACACGCGCACACAGCCGACTGTACATTGTGCTACAGTCACACTAGTACATACACACACACGCGCTGGGAGTACAGCATACAAACAAGAAATGCACACCTAAGCTGGCAACCGCATGGATACATGCGCGCAGATATACACGTGTGTGTGTGTGTGTGTGTGTGTGTGTGTGTGTGCACGCACACACACAAAGAGTGCACGTAGGTGGTTATGAGATCGCGGGGTCATAGTTCTCCATGATTCACCCACATCAAGGCAGCAAAATGCTAATTACTTACATTGTATTACATTACATTTCTTCTTTACATTTTTTGAATACTCTCTCCCTTATTTCCATCTTTTCTCCCCTCTAAGCCTTGGATTGAAACATTCTGTCTGTCTGTTCGTCTTTCGTAGATCGTCTGTTTGTATTTACATCTGTATCTCTGTTATTTCCCTTTTCTCTTGACTCTTGCTTTCTGTCTCCCCTTTGCCTCCCCTCATCTTCCCCATCTAATTCCCCTCACCTGTCATTTTCTAATTCTGCCTTCCTCCCATTTTCTGCTTCTCCCATGATTC
The DNA here is from genome assembly GCA_027580175.1 of Siniperca scherzeri. Taxonomy (NCBI): domain Eukaryota; kingdom Metazoa; phylum Chordata; class Actinopteri; order Centrarchiformes; family Sinipercidae; genus Siniperca; species Siniperca scherzeri. The sequence continues at coordinate 18,077,711 of CM050840.1, forward strand.
AGTTTCTCTTCCGTCATGCCCCCTCTCCCTCTACTTAATTTTTTGACCATCTGTTTGTGAAACCAGGTGGGTGTACTGAGGTAGTGAGCGTTTCTGAGAACTCGTGGTTATTCTCTGTGCTGTTTGTGTGTGTGTGTGTGTGTGCGTGCGTGTGTGCGCTAGACCTGTGACTGTTGTGAGAAGCAGCCTACCTTTTCAGTGAATGTGAGTTGAGACAGTTGTCTTAACAATGTTGGTGTACCACAACAGGAGGCAGCTAGACCCAAGCTAATACCTGCCAGCTATTCATTCAGCAGTGCTTTTCTGTGTCTGCATTTTGCTGACTTGAATTGCCACATGCTTCAAAAGATTAGAGCAGTATAATGTGTGTATATATACTGTAGAGGCCATTGAAATGGTTTTCCATCAAATAAGAAACTAGAGAAACAGACTTTAGTTGGTTTCACTTTAACCAGTAATCCTGCTCATTTTCTGTTAGTTCCTGTGTTTTTTCTCTTTTTTTTTTTTCTCTACTGTTTTGCCACTGCTTTGATGGCTTGCCTTCCTCAAAGGCACAACAGAATTCAACAGGGCCCATAACTTAAATTAATCTTTTTCTCTATTTAGGTTTTCTTACTCTGAATAGAAGACTGGTTACTAATTCAAATGGTGTTATTTGCTTGAATTTAACCTGCAGTGATGTGTGTCTCTTTGTGTCCTTGTTCATTGCTGGAATGTGCTCATACCTGTGTTCAAATGCATGTGTTTGTTCATTGTGCATGTTTGCAAGCACATGGGACGAGTTTTTGCACAATACTTTCTTGTGGAAAAAGCCCATGACAATTCCCGATGATGCCTAAGAGATAATAAAAAGTTGTACAGCAATATTCTTTAACATGCATGTTGGATGGATAGTGGATTGTTTGTGCCACATCAGATAGAACTGCAGTCATGTTATTGTTTGATTTATTGTAGATGAAAAACAGACAGATGAGGCATTGGCACTGTTTTGCACAGGTGGTCAAATGGTACTTCCTGTTTGTCTGTGATGTGGCAGGAAATTAGGTCACATGATGGAACACTGACAGAGCTGGCTCACCTAACCCAAATCTCTTTCCTGGAAGAAGTCTTTCTTTCTTTTTTTCTTTCTTTCTCTCTCTGTCTCTCTCTGTGTGAGTTTTGTACACATTTACTTGCAAGTGCACCAGTTAAATACATGATGTCAACATTTGCATGTCTGTTCGAGTATCTTTGTTTCCAAAGCACATGCAGCTGTTTTAGTTGTGTGCATTCACAAGTATATCTTTGACCTGCAAATGGTGCCCTATTTTTCATGTGCTGCTAGGTGTGTTTGTGTGTGTGTGTGTGTGTGTGTGTGTGTGTGTGTTTGTAGGTTTGCCTTACGTGCTCCCTGACCTCCATTAATTTCTCAGCATAGGCTCAGTGTGAGCGGTTTACCAGAACATATGCAGCTAACAGGTGCAACACACACACACTGATACTAGTCTGTGGTTTATGTCTGACAACATACACAGGATTATACTGCAGTTGCTGCTAAAAACATTAAGTGCTCAGATGTACCCAGTGATGTAGAAAGACGATACTGATATCTGTGTTTTTAAAGTGTGGCTCTCTACAGGAAGGATTAAAAAGACTTCTCTCAGTATTCTGTGGAAATGAGTAGCTAAGGCTTTTAGATTAATTATAGGGTAATAGTCTAAAAATAGGGCTTACTTAATCTGAAGCACAAACCATTAAAAACACATTTTAATCTTTGACAGCCACTTTTCTGTATTCAATTTTATCATTAGAATTAGTAGTAGTAATTAGTGTCATTATGATTACTCAGTTTTACTGTAAGTCGGTGTTGACATTTTTGCTCAGCATCTTATCATTTACCAGCTGTTTCCTGTGTGCGTATCTGCATTTCGGTGCACGTTTGAGGGCTATATGCGAGAAGTGGGTTCTAGTTCCAGTATGGCTTCACAGAAGTAGCCTCAAAGCCAGTGATAAACTGCGTGTGGATGTGTGTCAAGTGGGCATTTTCCTCCTCTACTCTCATAAAGTTTATCAGGGAGGAAGTGGCTTGTGTGTTTTAACAGACTTCAATCAGCGAGATAGTGCCAGATGGATTTACTGTGAGGCTCTGTGTGTGTGTACATGTGTGAGAAGATATAGGCACATCAGTTATGAAAGTGTGTTTTTGTGTATGCATGTGTTCTCATGCATGTGTTGTCTGTTTTTTGCATGCATGTCTACCAGTAAAAGTGATATTGCTTTCTGGAAACAGGACAGTTAGTTTCTTCTAAGTATCCAGCCTCTGAGTGCATTTACTCCAGAATATCATTACCTGATTAAATAAACTCCCATTTTCTTTTTCTCACTTGTTTTGAGCCGTTATCTGCCTGTAGACATGAAATACCGAGAAGCAAAGTCTCAGAATGGCCACTGCTTTATTTTAACCAAAACCATCTTTGAAAGCCCATGATAACAATCTACTTCCATGATTTCATGATCACTGGTAAGGATTCCAGATAAAAGACAGAAGTAGAAGCACAATAAATGATCATGATTTAAAAGACAATATATATTAATGTCTGACAAAGAGACATCTGTACCAATGTCTCCACAGCGGGGATTAAACCTTATGTTTGATTAAAACCAAGATGATTTCATTTTCAGAGTCATTAAACTGGCAAATAAATTTATACATGAGATTTCTTAGTACAGCAAAGTATTGACTCCTGCAGCCACAAACATTTCACTTGCGTTACACCATCTAGGTCTCTTAGGTAATATTCTTATGGCATCATTGTAAGCAACTTTGTAGTATGACCACAAGTGTGCAGTATACAGTGGTGTCCAATATGCTCTGAACAGAAACTTCACTTTTCTTCACTCCATCTGTACACATACTAAACTTCCGTGAGAGAATGTTTGCTTGCGCATGTATCTTAAAGTATTGCCTATAAATATCATCATCTGTCATTTGTTCTGTAATAAAATTATATTTTACCTTATTACAGACACCAAGATTGTTATCAGACAATTAGAAGTCAGGCAATTTTGCACCCAGTATTACTTGCTTTCAATTGCTTGGACAGAGCATCAGTTTAAATTTAAAAGAACTGCATAATGTAGAGTTGGTAAAATAATTACTCTGTGTACTCCTACTTTCAGGCACGTGATGTCTTCCCTTCTCACACTCTCACACCTCTGTGATTCCTCTCTGTCTCCAAACCTCCAGGCCAGTGCAGGAGGTGTGCGTCGGTTCACCAAGCCCCCAGAGTCTCTGGAGCGCTCCCTGGAGCTGTCCCGCCACCGCGGCCGCAAGAGAACTCAGAGGAGGCCAAACTACAAGAACCTGGGCGAGGAGGAGGATGACGAAAGGGCTGGGGGAGGGGGAGGAGGCAGCGGAGGAGGAGGAGAGGAGGGCTGGGACGATGACGGCAGAGGAGGCGAGAGGGAGGGAGGCCGAGAGAGAGAGAAGGGAAAAGGTACAGAGGGAGTAGGAGGAGGAGGGAGTTCTAAGGGAAGCAGAGCGAGTGGGGAGACGGCGGAAGGTGAGTGTGTGTCTCGTTGGACACAGCAGTACAGGGCTGTGTTTGTGAGTGTTTCTTTACTCCCATCAATCAGACGCAGTCTCCCATGATGCACCCTGGTTACCCAACAGCCACCACAACAGCAGCCCTCGTCTCCAAACAGAAAAGAGAGAGATTAGCTCTTCAAAGGACAGAATAACTAAAAAGATGATAGCAGCTTAACTTTTACTGTAAATGTGCTCTGCTTTTTTGCTTTTCATGGTGGGTGCTTAAGTGTGCAGATGCAGTTCCTGTTTATTTGCCAAATTCATTTCTCAAGTTAAGGACATGCATGATTCCTAAAAAAAGGAAGAGTGTTAATAACCACAAATGTCAAAGAATGAAAGATGGTTAAAAGTCGAGGCTAAAAGAAAATGCGGTAGAAAAACAGCGAAAGCAGAAACACAGTACATTTACGCAAAAATTCCTCTTTGGCTAGTTTTGAGATGAGGCCTCCCTCTATCTGCTGCTTCCCCCCGTTTGGCACCTTTTAATTTCCCTGTGGTTACCATGGCTACCACTGATCACATGTCCAACACAATCTCCATGGCAGCTGACAGTCCATTCCCACGGTGACACACCATCCATCCTGTGCTCCTCACCTCTCCGCCTGTCTCTCACTCCTGCTCTGTGTGCATGTGTGCGTTTGTTAGCATCAGAGTATGTGTGTTAAGTAAAAATGTCATTTCACTCATCTGAAATGATTCCTTCTTTACTTTGACTGAATAGACTCTTTTTGCAGAGAGTCTTTATGCAGGGCTACACAATATTCAATGCTTCTGAAGGCCCAAATGCACAGAATTTGACAGCATGGGTTTTAACACAAATACCTTCGTGGGCTGCAGAGGAACTGGTAGTTTCAGAATGAGACATGTACCATTTGGGGTGGAAAAACAACACCTACCCTATTTAACTGATTGATCAGAAAAGTGATAAAATCAGAAACTTTTTAGGATAGATGTTAAATTAGGTGACATGCTGTACATCATTGGTTGAAATATTTTACATGTTCACATTAAATAGTGAATTTTAAGCATTGAAAAACAATATTTTGTTCTTTAATCAATAGTAAGCAATAGGGATGCACCGAAATATCGGCTGAACATCGGTATCGTCCGATATTTGCCTTGTTGACTGCTATTGGCCTATAAAAGGATGACATTCACCAATGGCCTTGGCCAAGGTTTATCAATTTTGTGCTGGCTTTTGAAGTAGTTATTTTTCATGTGAAAAGAAGGTTATATTAAAGATTGTTTCATAAATTTGTATGATTGAATTTATGATCATTCAGAGATAGTGTAACAATGAATGACTGACTATAAAACAGTTCAGTTATTTTTTTGTAATGAATTCTTTGTTTCCCTGGCACAAAAGGGGAATAAATAACAACAAAATAAACAACAACAAAAAAACATTGGCATCGGCTATCGGCCAAATTGTTATTTTAAACATCAGAATTTCAAAATTGGTGCATCCCTAGTAAGCAAACTATGATGGCATGATTGGCCCATCTTTGCTACTTTAACAGACATCATTTTGAACAAGTGAAGGGCGAGAAGGAAGCACTTCATACTGAACATTCATAATCACTGGTGATGAGCCCGTTTTTGTCTTCAGAGCTAGGATATGTGTTTTTGTTTAGGGTGTGTGATGTGAATGTGAATAGTATGTATTAAAAAAAACTTCACATTTATTTAAGTAAGTACAAAGTGTGTGTGTGTGTGTGTGTGTGCACAGAGATAGAGATGGTGGTGATGGAGAAGTGTAAGGTGTCAGAACTGACGGAGCAGAACATCACTGATGAAGAGAAGACCGCTGCAGCCACCCGCACACACACACAGAGGAGCAGGTACATGTACACACATATCTGAACACACTGCAACGAACTGTTAGATTGGTCTACAAGTGGAAAGAATGAATAAAAGGAAAGACAGAAGTGTCTATGGACTGCTGATATCATCTCTCTCTCTCTCTCTCTCTCTCTCTCTCTCTCTCTCTCTCTCTCTCTCTCTCTCTCTCTCTCTCTCTCTCTGCAGACCGTTCTTAGACATGGTGTACAGTGCTCTCGACTGCACCAATGATGACTACCACGCTTTGTTTGTCCTCTGCCTGCTTTATGCTGTCTCACACAGCAAAGGTTGGCCTTTCTTTTCATTTATACACATGTACATTTATTTGGTTGGTTATAGTGGTTAATTCTAGATTCTTAGTAAATAAAGTTAACTGACATCCATATAGGCTGTGCACAACTGCTTATATTTCTAAAACAGGACTTGACTGACTCAGCAGAACTGAATACATTCGGTTCATTTTTGTGGTGTCTTTGGAAGAGAACTGTTCATTGCCCGCTTTACATCTGAACAGATTTGTTTCAATATACACTCAGTTGCCAGTTTTTTAGGTACAGCGAGCTAAAACTAATGAATCCAACAGTCCTGCTATAAAACCTACATTTATTAAAGTTATAACTCCTCTTTAAAACCGAGATATACATTGTTTTGCACGAGTCCTCGTTTCCCCGAATCTCTACAACAGACTTGCCGAGTGAAAAGTTAGCACGATCCATAGTCACAATGGCCACATTTATGGGAAATACTCCATGTTGATATACAGCAGAATTTCAGAATCCAGTCTGATTATTTTGTAGTAGACACTGGACTGAAGTACATTATTTTTTTTAACAAACCTATAACATCACAGTATTCATGTTTATGCCACCAAATCTGCATGCAACTTCTTCCTTACCTGCCTGCCCGTCTGTCTGTAGGTATAAACCGAGATCTTCTAGAGCGTCTGCAGTTGCCAGTTCCTGACCAGGAGAAGAGCTCCTACAGCCTGGTGCTGGTAGAAAGACTGATCAGAGTTATGAACCAGGCAGCACAGCCAGGTTACACACACGCACACATACACACTAACATTTTCAATATCTTTAGTTATCTGAATTACCAATACAAGCCGTCATTTCATTCCAGTTTGAATTCCCAGTACTGCGCACGGCTCTGTGATGAATATAAATGTGCTGTTCCATAGTTAAACAAGTGCTATTCTTTTCTTGTGATATTTATTTTATTTGCATATCTCCAAGCTGAACATAGAAGCATGGACACATTCTGTATAATACAACATGTATAATGAGAAGTTCTGTACAAGTGAATATAAATGTAGTAGAAGATGGTGTTAGACATGTAGCTTAAAAACCACGTGTACATTTCATGTTATGAACACATTTTGGTCCATTAATTAGATATTACCATTAACATTGTACACATTATTCCATGTAAACTTTGCTTTGTTTAGCCAATATGGAACTACAGTAAGTCATCTTCATTACTTATTCATATATTTCTTGTGTGTGTGTGTGTGTGTGTGTGTGTGTGTAGATGGTAAAGTGCGTCTAGCTACCCTGGAGCTGAGCTGTCTTTTATTAAAGCAGTCTGTGCTGTCTGGAAACCACTGTATAATCAAAGACGTTCATCTGGCCTGCCTGGAGGTACAGCACACACAACATGGAAACGCTACTCTCATACCTACAGGCCTGTCAACATCTCTCTCTCACACACACACACACACACACCGATCCGAGGGTCAGAGCAGACAGGTGGAAAGTTGTCATCCATAGGAGGTTTTCTTCCAGTGCAGTAAAACAACTGCATTACATTTCACTTCCTCAGAATCTGTAGCTGCAGGGTTTCTCAATGATGATGCTAATTTGTGGTTATGACCCAAGATATATTTCAGCAGATGGTGTATGATTGATACTGGACCACCCTTTTCCACTCCTCTAGCACTCTCCCTAAACCTCACATCTCACCTCATCACATTTCCCCCTCCTATTCCTCTCTCCCCTGCTACCTGCCCTAACTTGCACAGCACTTGATTTTTCTTCCTCGCATTTCTGGGAAATGTTTTATTTCCTCGTCTCTCACTTCAGGATAATCCTCCCCACCCTCTCTTTCTCTGCATTCCTCTTTTCTTTCTTCTCAAGAGTTAGAGGAAGTACTTGTTCTAGTGGGTTTTTTTTGCTTCTTCAGGATTTCATTTTTGAAAAAACTGACCATCTGATCTGACTGAATGTAAAAGTGAATTAAAACCTGACCATGGTCATAGTTTTTCCGAGCAGGTTTGGCCAGGTTTCACTTAGTATTGATATCAGTCAGTTTAACATCACTGGGGGTTTCTGCTTGAAGAATTTCCCACCTCTGACACAGTTTAACATTAATGAAGAGCCCCTTTCAAGTGGGACAGTGCTCCTTTGGCTGAAATGTTAATGTTGAGGGTTTTACCAGGAATTTTGATCATTATTTTTAGTCAAAGTTTATTTTGCTTAATAATTTGTTGTTTGTTGTTTTAATATGTTGTGACTTCTGACTCTCTACTGTGTGATATCCAACAAAGGCAAAATGCCAGAAAACTGACCCTAGAAAAAATAATTATGACCCTGCTGATTCTCTTTCCGCCCTGCTGTTGGGAAATAGCTGACTAGCCATGTTACTAATCTCTGACAGGATATCAGGCCAGCATTTCCAGTTTATTCAGTGTTTATCACATACAGCCTTATATTGTTGAAGGATTACCGTATCTAAAGCTACTTTCATTCTTATGGCACTGCAGGAAGAACATGCACTTAACTCTTCTTCCTCTAGCTCTCTGATGCTTGATGTGTATGGGTAAAGCAGGGAAGCATTTATTCCTGTCAAAGATATTGGCCTTGCATAACACAGCACAGGAGTGACAACATAATTTAACAGTTACTGTACATCATATCAGAATCCTATTAGTGTGGGATTCACTAGTAGTTACTCATGTGAATATCGTTTATAGAGGGTTCCTTTCTCAGGAACAGTCGGAGGATATACGTAATAATTAGTAATGCTTTGATGTTAAGTAGTACCTAGTAAGACTTTTTTTTTAATGGAGCACTGGGACATTTCAGTGTATTTTACTCCTCTTTTTATAATTATGTGAACAAATTAAGATTAAAATGTTGTATAAAATGCTAATTATTTGTACCTCATCATTTTGTCAGTCCCACCGCTTTCTCACAAGTTGTTTTGTGATTATTGTGCCTCAAAACATCTGAGTTTGTAGCAGCTTTTCTTTAAAAAGGAATGCAAATTTGAGTGTATTATTTTCCAATACTAAAGTTTAAGAATTGCAAGTGAAAAGGAAAGAAAACATGACTTTTAAATAATCATAATATATAATTAGTTCCAGTTCTCAGTCGAGTAAAACTTGTTTTCTAAATCATCTTCAGCTTGTGGTCTATAAAAGACCATAAAAATCTAAAACAAAGTAAGGGTAAGTTTACGTATAAGCTTGATAATGGTTTGCAGTGATTTTGAATTAGCGAAGCTTGTTGGTGAGCAATGTCCTGGGAAGATGACTTAACCTTAACCTGTTAGGTTTGAATGTTTTTGCCATGAATTTGGTTTGTTGAGATCAAGATTTGATTCTATTTGACATGGGGTCATAACAGCGGTGGTAGGTTATATTATTTTATGTGGTAAAGTTTGTGTGTGTGTGTGTGTGTCACATGAATGATGGTTCAGACTGTGTATTTGCAATTATTTCATACTGTTTATACTTGATGTTTTTGTTTGCAGGGTGCTAGAGAAGAGAGTCTGCATTTACTGCGGAGGTTCTACAAGGTGAGTGTACGCAGTAACACACACCAACACACACTCTTTAAGATAACTAGACACCTAATGTACACACACACAGGCACCTCTAACCTAAGAAAATTAGAGCTTCTTTCCCTAAGGGAGGACAAGTTATAAGCGACAACTGGCATCTGAAAACACACCCTCAGACAAGCAGACTGATTTTGTCTAACAAATTATCTTAATGCAAAATATTTTGCATTCCGCTGTTGCTGACTGCTGTAACACAATAGGATTCGAGTTGAGAGTCATACCATGAGAAACAATAATTTGGGGAGATTAACAAAATAACAGACCCAGACAGGCAAACAGCCAATCTGGTGTAACAACCAGTTCTTCTTGAGAACCGAGTCTCAACAAAAGCTGAATCATAATCTACCTGTTAAATTTCTTTTGTCTGACATTTGTATGTGTGTGTATCCACTGATTATAACTGAAACCATTTCCCTAAAGGAGTAATAGGTAAAACTGAAAGTGTTTCCCATATATACTGTATATACTAAGTCATATTTACACACACTTCACAGGCAGAACGCTTTCAGCACTTTCTGTTTCTCTTTGAGTGTCTTTGGATATCAGTTTTAGAATCAGTCACAGGAGTTCGGTTTGGCTGACCTTTTAACAATTCAACCATGTGGAGCATTGTGGCCCGGAGAGGCAGAAAAGTTGTATTTCAGCATTCAAGAAAATATCACTGTGATCAACGTGCTGACTCCAAACATATCCATTGAATTGAGGCTTCCAGTTGAAAAAAATATGGTCGTTACTTAGAAGTAGTGGTTGCAGATGAGTCACCTGAGTATATGATGAAGGTTATGACCAAGTGGTAACATGAAAAGGGGAATATGGGCAATTGATAATGTTTTCAGGACACAGCTGTAGCTTGTCAAGTATCATCAGAGTTTTAATTGATAAGAGAATGTATACATGTGTGCGTTAACATCCTTTTTTCTACTGGCAGAGTAAATAGATGTACATTTCAAAACCATAATAGGGCATGAATGTGAATAATTATAATACATAATTATAAGCACAAATCAGATTTTTAATTGGAAATAACTTCCAATGATTATAAAACATTACAGGGTACCCTTGTGGCCAAGGGGGACCTTTGTTGTATATCATTGCCCATATCACAGTTTCCATGTTTTGTCACTGTATCTCTACTGTCACTATCAAATAAAAATGCAGTGCACCAAAAAATATAACATTCCAGTATGGCTTACAACATAACCGTGTGTAATGAGCAGAGGAGTGGGTATGCATGCATGCATGCATGATAAGGAAGATGTGTTTTATGTTTTTATAAATGTGTTCAGAACAGGCTGTACATAGAACTGTATAATTGGACAGAAAAGATGCATTTGCCCGTTTCTACTTGTATTCATACACAGATCTTTTGACAGCTGAGTTACGCTTTATGCAAAAAGGGGGTGAAACTCCCATCCAAAGTCCATCCAAAATCACTGATAAAACTACAGTGATTTTCTCCATCAATTTTCCACACATTCTCTGGCTTATTTTGAACTGGCTTCCAATTTTATTATGTCATCACAGGGCGAGGAGATCTTTCTGGACATGTTTGAAGATGAATACAGGAGCATGACGGTTAGTTGGCCTTCATTTGGTGTCACATTTTTTGATTTTTTTTCTCCTTGAAACATGATCTGCCTGAGCTTACAAATATATTCTTGGTGTTGCTAATATCTGTGCGGGTGCTGTACATGGGTTTGTCTGTACTCATGCATGTGTGTTGTGTTGCAGAGTAAACCGCTGAATGTGGAGTATCTAATGATGGATGCCTCAATACTGCTGCCGCCCACCGGCACTCCTCTGACTGGCATCGACTTTGTCAAGAGACTGCCCTGTGGAGACGTGGAGAAGACACGCAGGGTGAGTCCACACACACACACACACACACACACACACACACACACACACACTCTCAAGCTCAGTCCACATTGTTTGTAACACTTAAGTCTGAAATCAATAGCTCTCCAATACAACAGGTTGTCAGATTTCTGAGGAGTCAGGTCTTGTAGTTGAAATCCTCTTAAGGCCTTGGGACATGAAATCAACCAAGCGGAATTATAAAAAAATAAATAAATAAATAAATACCAAAGTAATATTTGACATTTTAAAATACCTATGTAATTGCACTGTAACACTCATAGCAGGCATACCTCATGTTACATTCTTTTGGTTTCAAATTACGCCAGAATGGCTGAACGTCAAAGCTCAGATGAAAGATAAAATGTAATTAGCCTGATTCTGACAGTGATAAAAATATTGTATGATTGATGTCAAAGTCTCATGTTTTCTAATAGGATTTTTTTCACTATCATTGTTCTTTCCATTGGTTTGTTGTAACCATCAGTTTCCGACAGGAAGGTTGATTTCACATGACATCTCTAATTGTTTGTGTTTGTACATGTGTGTTTGTGTGGGACCTCTCCACTCTCTCTACAGGCGATCCGTGTGTTCTTCATGTTGCGGTCCTTATCGCTTCAGCTTCAGGGAGAACCTGAGACGCAGCTGCCTCTGACCAGACCTGAAGACCTTATCAAGACAGACGACGTCTTAGACCTCAGTAAGACACACACAGAGAAACAGAGAAATACTGTACAAAACCAGATCACAGGCTACAGGCTGCTTATTTATTTATCATATTTACACTTTGGGGAAATAGTCAAACTTCAGGGTGGGCAAGGACACCATAAAGGATTTAATTAAGTCTAATTAGTGCAATAAAAGTATAACCTAAGAAAGTCAAGGAAAGGAAATTACAGACACTTGCCTCCCTAAGTACAAGAGCAGGAGACAACAATAACTCTAGCAACTCTAACCACCCCTACAGTGTACAATTTCCCCAAAAGAAGTTCATCAATCTACAATTACAGCATAAATATCTAAATCACTTAAGTAATTCTCTCTTTTTCTAACACACTCTCAGCGAAAAAAAAGAATTAGACGTACTACACAGATGAATGAGTACAGTCTTAACAATACCTAGACACATGCACATGTTAACATTCACAACGACAGAGACGAGCATACAGACACACTCACAAGTATCTATGCACACAGCTTCCCACACGCTGACATAACCTGAACAATCTTCTCTTACTGTATACAGGTGTGTAGATGCTGTTATGGAAACTTGCATGTGGTTAGCTCTGCCTTGCAGGATATCACAAGTACATTTGCACAGTAATGTGAACAGGAGTGATGATGCTGCCGCACGCACACAGTGCACAAACTTAGCAAATCTATACATCTTTTTTTTGTTGACGTGCGCATGCATGCGTTTGTTGCTCCTCGGTGTGTTGTATTTATGCCGTGACTACATTTAACAATACAGATGTAAATATGCTACCTTTTACCATAACCTCACAGCACTCAACTTCTCACTACCTAAAGATAGGTTGCCACTCAGCTAGCTACTAAGAGTAACTTTTGTGTGTGTATGTCTTTTTAAAAGGTGATTTTAGAATCAGTGTTTCTCACACATGGGCTGTACTAGGGAGGCTCGCCAAGTATATTAAAGGATAAGCCTGGTTTAATTTTTAACTCAATAATAATAATACTGACAATAATAATAATAATCAACAAATCCCATGAAAACTCAGACTCTCCTTGTTTGCACTGGAAACAGAGTCAGCTGGAACTTTGACAGTCACTTGAAGCACATTCATGGTGATTTGTAAAAGTGTCTGTGCTGTAACGTTAGCTGAGCTAGTGGCTTAGAGAGGCTCTCTGTGTGTGTGCGTGTGTGTGCGTGTGTGTGTGTGTGCGTGCGTGTGTCTGTGTGTGTGCGTGTGTCTGTGTGTATGTCTGTGGGGGAGTGCTGTTTATCTTGGGATCATATGAAGGGAAAGAATGCAGTCTGGTGTGTTTGTAAGGCATGTCAATATTAACACCAGCATTGATGTGTTTCATCACAGTACAGCCATATAATTTAGTTTACAGCTCAAAAAACATGTTTAAGTGTGCAGAACCTCTTTAATAGTTTCAGTGTAGCTAAAATAATCAAAATGACAGAATATAGACAATTTTACTCATGGCTTTCACTCTGAGAGTAGAGTTTGAGAGTAAACAGGAAGGCCACCTCTCTCTCTTATTTGACATGAGCTCATTGCCTCATTTTTTATTTTAAGTTTATTTTAATAGGCAGGCAGAACATCTCAGAAAGAAAGTAGGGTTCACCACAAATTCCCCATAGCAGGTAGTATGTCACACAGTATCTATATTAGTTGTATCTTATGATGCAAGCAAAGAAAGCCTCTTTTCCTCTTTCACACTTTCTTTGCACAAACTCTGTTCTTCTCTTTTCTTTTCTATACTGATTAGTAACACGACTATAAGGATGAACATTTAAGAAAATCACAAATTTTTTATAAAAGATATTACTTGCACCACCGCACAAGTTCTGTGTTTTGTCTTTTTACCTACATTATATATTCAATCTTATTTGTGATTTAAAATGGTAGTAGGCATACCATTAAAATCACTTCTTAGAATTATACACGAAGAGAAAACTTCATTGTAAATTCCACTGGGTTGTTTACTTAGCAGTGATGACTGTACCGTCTGCGGCAAATTTGGGTAGTCATAGCCTTTAAGAGTTATCATATCATCTGTGATGACTGAGCTGCAGTTTCGGTACTTTTTGGAAACACATTTGCTGAACGATTGATGAGGTAAACCTGACAAAAGTGGCCTGATGAATGGATCAAACCAATTAACGGCAGTGTGTCTTCAGATTAAATGCTCTCTGGAGACGTGTCACGGTTGTCACTATTTGTTTTTGCATAAGAATATTGCCATTTTCATTTTTTAATTCATTGACTGACTGCATGAAACCATAATTAACCAACATCAATAACTGATGTAGTTTTAATTCCAGAAAGACTTTCCACTTTTGTGATGTGGTGAAAGCTTTCATTTGTCCCAAACCCTGGCGATGAAAACTTACCTAATTCTAATGACTTCTCAATTCCCCTCTTTTTGGAAGGGTGGTGGTGTATCTCAAAAAATCACTTGACAAATCAATGGAAGCATACCTATTGAAACCAAATGTCTCCCAGCTGCTTTACTTTCAAATCTAATTCAGTGGTTGAAACTGTGACAGTTTTCATGATTCCAAATGCCAGTTGAAAGAGTCTGTGGCAGATTTAGGTATTGATAGAGCTATCATATCAGGTGTGACATGGCTTCGAGTAATTTTCTTTTCAATTTGTCACTTGAAAAGATCATTTTAAACAGTCGCTGTTTAGTAATTCTGATTATCGGTCTTGCATATAACTCTACCTGTGTATGGTTAAACAAAACAATTCCCTTGTTGAGTTTACTCCTGTTTTTCTTCTTAGTAAGTCACTGTCACTTTCATTTAAGCAAGGTGGTTGACTAAGAACACACACTTACAAAGTAATTGTGGGGAGAGGGTGGGTTTTTCCTCGTGGGTTGGGGGATTTAAACCTGCAACCTTCCACCCACAAACTCCTTTTTCTGACCATTAGGCTGCCACCGCCTCCATTTCACCACATCCTCTGGTAACTGTTGAATCAGAACATTTGCTAATGTCTGTACCTGTATATTGTGTCAGTGGAGTTGTAGCCTTGTGTTTGCAGAGATGGCCTTGCAAGTGGAAGGTCATGTTGCATTCCCATCAACAGTAATTTTGCCTAAAGTGTGACTCAAAGGATATTATTTTACATTGATACTGTTTAACATGGAAGTTCTGCAGTTTGCTGTGGAGTTTATTATTGATTTATTACATAGTAAATCTCATTTTACAGCGACTTTATAAGATTATTAACACCTCTTTGGACTTTTTGTTTTTGAATTGTTTTTGTAAGTAGTTAAAAGTGAGAAATTATTCAAAAAGTAACTTGACGAAACTGATTTTATGTGTTATATATTTCTTATCTCTTTGAGACTTGAAACTAAACTGGAGTCACACATTTTTATTTTTTGTTTTTTCTCACACCAGTTAATACAGTCACTCCATTGTCTACCTTAAGTAATGTTTGTGCAACCTGGCAGGTTGATTAGGGACACTTGTTAGCTCACGGGAATACTTGCAGGGACAGGGAGCGTTGAACAGATACAGACAGTTAAGGCATGCAGCTGCTCACTGCACTCTTGTCTGGTGCTTTTTACTGAACAGGTTCAGTAAGTCATATCTTGCTCAATGGTATGTTGGTTGTAGTAAGAAAAGGGAGAACAGTGGGTGTCTTACTTAGTTATGTTGTCATCCAAGCCAAAAAAACAGAATAAAAGAACCACATTTCTGAAGAGCCCCAAAGAACTTATAAATAGCAGTTATAACTATAAATAGCATTAGCAGCACGATCATAGATGATTGATGATAGCAAAACTGGCCTGATAAATGATGAAACTCGCAACACAGCAGTGTGCCTTCAGACACTGAAACAATGTCTGCAGAATTTCAGTCCTATTTTAGTTGCTTAAACATATATATGCCTTTTCAATCAATCAGTCAAACTTTATTTGTATATTCATAAGACAGAACAAAGATAAAAATGATGACAATGAGAAAACGATTAAAAGCAATAATAATAAAATAGAGTGAGAGAAAAGCTAGACTGAAAACTGGATTAAAATATTTAAAAAGGGCAAAATCAATGAGGGATAAAAACAATAAATAATAAAATTTTTACAACATAAATATAAAATAATCAAAAAGTAAATAATCTCTACATACACACCAGTCTTCGTTAAAAGCCTGGCTGAAGAGGAAGGTTTTAAGTTTTTATTTATTTAAAAAATTTCAACACACTGCTCTCAGGTCCTCCAGCAGACTGTCCAGCTGCTCGGGGCATAAAAGCTCAAAGCTGCCTCACCAAGAGTTTTTCATGATATTTTTAAGGTTATAAAAAGCTGATTTAGTGATTTTGTTCTTACGCTCCTCCCAGAATGAGGAAGTTATCTAAAACTTCCCTTGACTAATACATGGAAACACACTGTACCTCATGAAACCAGATCTTTCATAGAAAGGTGCTTCCCTGCAATTTGTCTGTTTGGATGAAAGCACTTTCAAAACAAATTCAGTAGTTGAAACCGTATCTGTTTCAATGATCCCAAAAATGCTACTGGATAGAGTCAACTTGTCGTCTATTAAATGTCCCACATTTTCAAGCCTTTTTTGGTCAGGCAAGTTGACCCACCCCTGCTTTCTATAGTCAGAAGTTAATTAGAAGTTGGGGGTGGGAGGGTTTTCCCCCAGCTGGTCTGGGGATTAAAGCTATTAAACTTCCCCCCATTTCTCTGACCATTTGGCTGTTGGTGTCCCTTTGCTGCCATAGTAAATCGGGGACTACCTCTCGAGCTGCAGGTACTTTTCACTGCTTACTGCTTCAGTGGGTAAAGCAAAGTTCCTGGCAACCCCCGTTGATCTATTAATATTGGTGAGAGAGTCACATAATCCAAAGACCACATGTATGATTTACACTACAATCAAGTGTACTCAAGAACATGGATCCAACCGATTTCACACCTATAACATTAGTCACATACCAGTTTAAAGATGCATTGGTCAGGATTCTTGAGAAGAGAAATCAAGGAACCAGAGAGTATAAATAATAAAGTGGAAGGGACATGAGTGTGCAAGAGAAAGAGAAGTTCATTGGGGGGTTGTACGTCAGTGTGGTGTTACGAGTTTACTTTTAGAGCTGGTGAGGGTGGGTGATACTTAAACCAAAACCAGTGGTGTCAAATCAGGTCATCAGTTCCATATTTCATGTTTGCTTCTCAGTAGGTTTTGTGGTAAACTAAAGTGAAGCTGCTGAGATGTGGGCTTACCGTTTCTTGATCGTTTCTTCCTCCCAGACATGTGGGAGAATAGTGTCTTCTCTGTCCTTTTTAAGTGTGTGTAGCAGTCTGTCTGTTTTGACTGACTATGTGCTTCTGTCTGCCTGCTGTGTTTACATATGAATAAACTGTAAGTTAGTGTGGACATAAAAGTAACATCTGGTCTTAAAATAAAGTCAACACCTTGAGTAGGTAACAAATGGATAATCAGTGTTTCAGGGGTAGCACTACTGTACACTGAATCAAGTTCTTTTTTTTTTTTTGTCAAAGTGGCCATATTGGGCATTTACATTTTGCACCAAGGTTTTTCTAAAGAAGATTAATCATTTTTGTAACATAAAGCAGAAGTGGGCTGTTAAAGCTACAGTGTCCTTATTTTATGTGGTTTTGCATTAGTAATCAAGTATGTTCCTGTGAAATAACCATCATTAACTGTATGTGTTTGTGTGTCTCAGTGTAACATTTTAGTGCTTTAGTTAGTGATGTCATATTTCTAATCTCTATCATCCAACAACTTGTGTTTGTTGAAGTTTCATTGTTTCAATCTGCAACTTTTGGCATAAAAACTCTTTAATCTAAATGCTGTTGTACAATCAGAAAGTGATGTCCATGTCTACAGTACTGTCTACTGTATATCCATTACATATTTTATGTACATGGTGCTGTATATTTTACAGCAACTACAGTGGACTTGTCTATCATAGAGCTTATTTAGACTAAAACCTCTTTTTAGAAAATGTGATTTCTACGCACAGTCTGCTCAGTTACATTATTTTTAGCCATGCTAGTGGCTCTAGGGTCGGCCATGTAAGCATAAAATGAACTACTAATAATTATTGTAGTTCAGTACAGTTATCGTATTAGTAAACCGATCATTCCTTTGATATGTAGCGTGAAGCGCTTTGAGTAGTCGGAAGACTAGAAAGGCACTATACAAGTACATTCCATTTACCATTCCTGACCTGCCTGCTGACTCTTAGTCGTATTATCTTATGCAAACAACATATTTCATATGTTTTGAACATTGGTCCTAACGTTTGATATTGTGTTTGGTAAGGATCAGACAGACTTCAACCTGAATTACATAGCAGTACATTAACAGTCATGTCTGTCATCTTTTTCAGATAACAGTGACCTAATAGCCTGTATGGTGGTCAGTAAAGATGGCGGCCAGGCCCAGAGGTTCCTTGCTGTAGATGTGTACCAGATGAGTCTGGTCGAACCAGAAACCAAACGCCTCGGATGGGGTGTCGTCAAGTTTGCCGGCCTTCTGCAAGTAAGCGAGAAGTGGTGTATCCCTGTCTGTGTCTTTGTGCTAAAGACTGAATTAATTTTTTATTCTTTTTTCTGTTTGAACTTATTCTACTTCACTCTACCTTTCTACCTTACACATTATTTACAGCTTACATTGTTATTATTTCTTTATTATTCTATGTCCCATTTGTCCTTCCTGTTCTTTTCTCGTCTTCATTCATCAGGTGTTTATTTGTTGTTTCCTGAGCCCTTCATATCATTTTTCACTGGAGAAATGCTAGAATGAGAGAGCATACAGTAACATACTTTACTGTGACTTCTGGGTATTGATGACTATAAGCATGTTTAGTCATGCTGTGTATCGGCTACAGTGTATTCTGCAATGTCAGTATAGCCTCAGATAAGTTGAAATGATATTGCATTTCATCTTTCTAAGGCAATTCTGAAATCTGAACTGCAGAATATATAGAGTATGCTATTGTGAAACTGATAGTGTTATTACAATGTATTTACTGTGTATTTTGAATCTATCTAATATAATGTTTCCTTTCTCTTTCAAGAAACTACTGTTTTTGGGTCTGAGCTTGTGAATGTCCAACTAATGTCCATGCCCCATTTATCTCTCTCTACTCAGTTTCCATTTATTTGTATCTCTCATTCTATTTTCCTCAAATAATTTTTTCCGTTTGTTCTTTCTTGTTTTTGTCTGTCTTTGTCCCACTGTTTCCTTCACTTTTTCATTCCCACTACTTTGCCTCTTTCTTTACCTCTTTCCATCTCTTTCTCTTGCGGTTTGATCTCTCTAACGCTCTCCCCCACTTTTGGTTTCCTCCCCTCGCCTTCTCCCTCTCTCAGGACATGCAGGTGTCTGGCGTTGAGGACGACAGCAGAGCGCTGAACATCGTCATCCATAAGCCCAGCTCCAACCCCCACGCCAAGCCCCTGCCCATCCTGCAGGCCAACTTCATCTTCGCCGACCACATCCGCTGCATCATCGCCAAGCAGAGGCTGGCCAAGGGTCGCATCCAGGCCCGACGCATGAAGATGCAGAGGATTGCAGGTGAGTAAACAGGAATCCTTTTAAGGAAATCACCCATTTCCTCTTTGCTCAGGACTGCAGATTGGCTGCCCCTTTCGCAGTGTGTTTTAGAAGCTACTTTGAAAGTACAGTACAACAGTTTTTACAAGAAATCACAGATGTTAAACAGAAAGCAAAAAGTGAAAATAGGACGCTTAAAAACAGAAGTACACACATTCAAATCAATCAGTAATGTAAAACCACAGCTTAACAGCTAGCACTGCTTGTAGCTAATCTTGAGCAAGGCGTCAGCATCCTGAACAAAAGAACTAAGCCCACTAAGATTTTTTTTTAAAGCCAAATTCAAATATATGTCAATGAATTATTAGTCACTTTACTAAATTTAGTAGAAGTGAAATTACTCTCAAACAGAAGTTAAAAGCTAATCTCTTTTAATAAGAGCTTCATAGTGTCAGTCATTATCTGTCTTCTCTTGTCATTCAGTTCTAATTAATCAGTTAATACGTTTAAAAAATCACTTCCTCCATTTTCTTTAGTTATCAGTTTTCACGTCTCTTTCTTTTTCTTGCACTTCTGTCATTCATGATAATCCACAACTAATGTTGGTGATCTGAAAATTAAATCGACCTCACACTTTAAATAAAACACCTCACAAAGACCTCACAATACAAGCAAAGCCTAAATGTCAAATAAAATTGTAAATATGTACCCATGTATATTTCATCCACTGGCCAAAGTGGCTGATCCTTCTGTGTGTGTATTCGCACACCCCTCCCAGATGGTCTGATTCTTTCGAATTACACACAAAAGTAATGACCACATGTCTGAAATCTTGCTAACAGAGCAAAGTCAAGGAGGATGTGAACCCTGCCAAACTGGCCACCGCAGTCACAAAGTTTCAGATTGTCTCACTGACTTAACAGTAACAAAGACAAAAACATTTCTTAGTCACATTGTCTAATCAGTAAAAACAAAAACACCTTTTTTTTCTGCTTACATATGCTCTCCCAAAGTTTGAATTTATCCCCTTTCTGTGACATAAACCAGACACCCTTCTCTGTAATTTCACATTTAAGTCCCAAAGCTATAATGGTGCTGTGTTTACATCTCCGCTTCCTCTGTATGCAGCTCTGTTGGACCTGCCTGTGCAGCCCAGTGCAACAGAGGTGTTGGGTTTCAGTCAGACATCCAACGCTTCACCCAGCGCTCTGCCTTTTCGATTCTACGAGCAGTCAAGACGGGCGCCCATCGACCCCACGGCGAATAGATCGGTCTTCGCCTCCGTCGATAAAGTACCAGGTGACCAGGGTCCACTGCCTACACGTACTGCTTTAGCTTGTATACTACTTCAGAGATCCAGAAACTCATCTTTTAATGCTTCTTTCTCTGCTTTAAATCTAGACATAGTAGACACTAAAACGATTAGTAGCAGAACACCTAAAATCTAGATCTGAATGATCAAACAAACATCATGAAACAACGGCAGTAAACTCAGGCTCCTGGTTGACACACACTGGATACTTTAAGGCTCAAAAAGAAAAGTCTTAAACTTACAACTACCAGACGTTATAGTATTGATTATTGTAGTATTCTCATAGAGAAAGCCTTTTCAGGAAGTTGCCCTGACCTTCAAACCAAATGGTGATAGTATCTTAGCTGTAAGTAGTGGGTTTGTGATTTGATCTTTAGTGTAGAAGTGTAACAGTAAATGTTTCTATCAGGAGACTTAGATTAGAGGCTTGGTTTAGAAATAAAACTCCTGAGAATACAGCTGAAAACTCCCCTGACCTTAAATACCATTTGCTATAGTTTGCCTTGTCTGTTCCTGCTAAATCTGAATGGGAGTCTTTGTTTGTCTCAGCAAGGAAACCTGCTGCTGTGGAAATTACTGCCTGAAATCCAGGCTTCCTCACTGTGAACATGGTAGCAAGCTTCTGTTGAAGTCAACATTTATTGAAATGTATTTATAGCCACTTTAAAATTCAACAGAAGTCGACATGTTTTCACCTAAAGGGCAGTTTTTCTGATTAGCATTCATGTGCTGTGTGTTTTGGGTAATATTTTACAGTAATATTTTAAGGTGGTTTTAATACATTTTAAGTTGATCTCTCTCAGAATTACACACATTTAAGAACACACATAAGCATACATATGCAAAGAACTGCACCTGACAGTCTCTTAGGTACATGATGTGTCTATATACTGTGTGCCACGCAATAAGTCACACTCTTATGTCACTTACATTGATGGCTAAAAAAATTGAAAGGCAACATTCATCATCTGAAATTAGGATGTTAGGGCTAGATATGGTCAGGTGAAATCATTTCCCACCCATGGTAAGTTACATAGTGTGTACATATATATATATATATATAACAAATGCGTGTATGTCTGTGCATGTGTGTTTATGTCCATGTGCGCCATTTCCAGGTTTTGCAGTGGCTCAGTGTGTGTCGCAACACAGTCCCTCACCCCTCTCCTCCCCGTCGCCTCCCTCCAGTGGGAGTGGGAGCACAGGAAGATGTGACTCTGTTACTGCGAGCACTATATCAGCTCAGAGCCCCACAGGTAGTTCAGACCCAGTACAGCCATCGTCCCTACATACATAAATAAGCACATATGGAGCATTACAATACCCAGATTCTATATTGTAATGTATAGAAAAGAGAGAATGAAAAGGTTTCCTTATGGTGTCAGCCAGGTGTTTAACCATTTCAGTTTTTACATAATTATATAAATATATGATAAATGTTGCATATAAGCTGTCCTGTTGGTTAGGCACTTCACTACTAAGAAAACTCGGTCATAAGAGTGTTTCGTCCATTCAGGCTGTTCTTTGGTCCTGAGTGTATGTGCGACAGTGAGTGTTTCATTCACTGGCCGAATGGCTTCATAACTGCAGCTAATATTCCTAAATGGAAAACAGCACATTACATTACTTGTCAGCCCCAACATGCATTGACCTCCAGAGTTACAGACCCTAAGGAAAACTGTAACCTATCATACAGTGGTTTGTTCTAATTTTGTAGATCTGACAATGATTATTGTAAAACAGTTTTGTTGTACCTTCCTTTTCGCACCATTACTCTATTACAATGTGAGTATTTGACAAATCCCGAGGGTTTTAGGGTTCCCACTGGTTATGGAATTTATCATGAAATATTGAGAGTTATGTTCTAGGCAAAGTGTTTGCTGAAATTAAATTGTCTGCTGAATTTATGGAATATCATGGAATTTTACTAGCTTGAAATATTACAGAATTTTTTTTGTAACATGTTTCACATTTCAGTTGCATACGCTGGTACATTTCATCTGTTTTTTCGCAGTACATTTCATTGGATGCTACACTTTTTACCCCTTTTAGATCATCTCTGTGCAGAAAAACAACATGAACAAAGCAGGACAAACATTTTTTGGAGACTTTATTAAAGAAAAGCCACATAATTTCACACCGGGGCCACAGTGTGGATGCTTAAAAATGTGCCTTCCTCTGAGCTCACCTGCCTCACTCTCTCCTCTGCTCTCCTCTAGATGATGGTACGTTTTTGGAGCACACCCCTCCCTCCTCCTCAGGCGCAGAAGGGGAAGGAGGAGGTGAAGTAATGCTAGTCTCCTCTACTCCCTCGGCCCCAGTCACAGCCCTGGCCCCGAGTCTCACCCCAGCGTCCCAGCCCACCATCTCCCTCCTCACCGACAACAACGCAGACACCCTCAGCGTGGAGTCACTCACGCTGCTGCCCCCCGCCGACTCGCCACACCTGCACCCCTACGCCAGCCACATTCCTGCGACGCACTCCCTCCAGAGACCAGACGCTTCCATCACAGAGGAGGAGGAGGACGAAGAGAAAGAGGGGGATACGAAAGGAGAGCAAAGAGAAGAGGAGGAGCTGCAAGAGGAAGAGGGGTCGCCGATGGATGAGACAGATGAGACGGTAAAAGAGGAAACCACAACGACCGAGTTGGTCACACCCACTGACGAGGCACCAGAAGAGCCAGAGGGTGAAGACACACCTCTCCAGGTGAATAGAGACCAACTCTCTGCTGCAGAGCTGCAAGAAAGAGACGGGTCGACGGCTACAGAGTACGTAGAGGAGACAGAAGATGCAACACCAGACTCACCTGAACTGGATTAAGAAGCACACACACATTCATGTTCATGCACTTAAACTCGTCTCTGCCACACAGAGGACAGTGAAGTGTGATAGTATCCAGCTTGTCTGCAGTATATTTTCATGTTGCGACCTGCAGGTAGTGTGTGATGGGAATACTCTAAGGGGCTTTTGGAAGCATCTCAGCATTTGTGTTTGCACATGAAGAAAGACTCTTTTTACTCACAGAGAGAACAGAGGACGAGATGGACACCGGTCCAACTCAAGGAAGGCTTAAAGCACATTTGGGTGCCTGTGCACTTGAGTGTGTCCATCGTGTTTTTAGCAAGCGTGTGTAAATGCACGCAACCAGCAACAATTTTTTTACTCATTCTGATCGATTGTCAGCTCAAAGACACACACGCACATGCAGACGCCACATGCTGCTGCTGTGCACTTATCCACCTGTGAGGTTTTAAAAGACCTACTCTATTTTTGTGTCTTACGTTCACATAATGGTTCACCACCAATGTTTTGTGGTGGTTGTCACTTCTATGCTGACATACACACACATGCAGTACATAGTCAGCTGCACTTGACTTTTAAACACTGCATGTCAGACCTGTCAGCAGTTACTGCCACCTACAACTGCCATTCGGTAAGTGTGTATGTGTGTGTAGGGTTGTGTATGGGCTCAAGTGATTCAGCCACCACGGCTGTGTGTGTGTGTTCTACATTTTGTTTAATTCTTGTTGTTCCACATGTAAAGTAATGATCCATTCATTTTCCCATTTACTAATTGGTATCTACTATAGAAAATCTATTAAATAGCATCTTGAGCAAGGAGGGAGCAGGTCTCATACTGTAAACATTCATTTGATGTTAATGTGACATTGTAGCACACACCTAATCTTTTTTTTTCTTTTTTTTTAAGTGTTTTGTCCTGCTAGTAAATATTTGGATTAATTAATCTTGGTGATGCAAGACAAGGCGTGTGAAAGCAGCTTTTTGATTGTCATCACATCCAGCTCACAGTGGGTTTCCATCATTGTTAATGTTCATCTCTTGGGCTGACAGTTTAGGACAGGTTGCTTGAGTGCAGTGCAGCAAAGCATTTTTTTCAGATATGCAACAGTAATCAACAAACTTGGACCTCGTTGGATTGGCTTTTATTTTAACCTCCATTCCAGATCGCTAACTTTCATCCCAAATCCATACTGTAGTTCATAGTCCTGCAAGAGACTAACAAAATAAATTATGTGAGAGATCTAAATGGAGCAAAGGCTGCTGAAAAAATGAATTATTTACTACTACTCGGTGAACTGCCATCCATTATGTATAATTACTGTGCCAGAGTATCTCTTGAGTCAGTCCATGCAGACATTCATTCATTCTCTACATAAAGCATTTCAGTCTGTAGCAACACAGGTGTGTGCTGCTGTTTTACTGACTGAAAAGTATTGTTTGATTATATTTAGAAAAAAGTGAATTTGCTTGATTAAATGAAACTCTGACAGCCTCATAGAGTGATGCAGTATAATAGATATCAGTGATGTTAGACGTGTTAACTGAAATAACATCCATGTCTTCAGGTCTGCACAACAACACTAGGTTGAATGTATCTGCTGGTTGCCCCTCAGGCACTGACCTGAGCTCAGTTCTAGTGTGTATCTGGGAATGGGTTTAAATAGATAATCTCTCGCTAATGATGCTGAGAAAACTTTTGTTTTTTTTCCATCCAACTACTGGTGAATACTAGAATAACCACCAGGAAGGGAAACTAGCCGTATAATGTGGTTAATACCCCCCCCCCCAAAAGAAAAAAAACTAGTGTTTGGATTATATTGTCATCCCAAAGTGAGCAGGTTTCAAACCTGGAAAAAAATTGACCATAATAACCCCAAGAAACAAAAGCACTCCTGGAAAAGCAACATTGAGCAAGATTTCTTCAGATGCTGCTCTGAGGTCAGTGTCTAGGGCAAACCCCCCCCCCCGCCCTCCTGCTTTAATCAGCTGAATAAAGCTTTATTACTGCAATAATCTTAAGAGCTAACCAATGAGGGGAGAGATGAATGTAACGGACAACTTATCTCTTCAAACAGCGGTGTTATTTGATCGATGTGAATGGGATCATTGTATTTTATCCTTAATTCATGACTTGATTTGTAACTGTTAGGAAGAAAGCATAGTCACGGATTCTTTAGAACATACTTTTTCCATATCTCCTCATCCTTTTTAATCCTTTTATTAACTTCTCCCCTTTTTTTCTCTTCCAGCTTTGCTTTTCAGCTCACGCTCTTCTTTTCTGTGCCATTATCATACAGCTGAAGTCTTAACGCTCGATCATTCTTATTTTTTAACTGTACAGTCATCACCAAGTTTATAAAGGAGAAATCAGAGCAATACTCTTTTTTTCATGAGTCATGTCTCTTAGTATTTCCACCTTGCTACTGTAAATAGCAGAAGAATGATAGTGATGATCACTGATGTGCTGAAGAGGCTTGGTACAATTTGTAGAGCAGCTACTGATGGTTTGAAGGAACACGCCGCCATGTTTGAAGACAACATGGCGACGTTTTGCCTGCAACCATTGGCAGCCTCTATCCAAACATGTCATGACAAGCTTCTGTTATTTAGTCTGATTGTAGTGTGTGCGTATGTAATATGTTTGTATGTTCTGTAAATGCTTTTGGCTTTTAAACCTGTAATTATTGTTAATGAACTGATACAGAGGAATAAATAAAGAACCGCAATAAATTATTCTACTTAACAACAGTGAGGCAGCTGCATGAGTCTTGTTATTGTGTTTGCAGACAGAAGAGGGTTTGTTTGTTTTTTTCCACTGTGGGATTGTGCTCATTGTGTTACTCGTGAGTCTTTTTTTCTCTTCTTTTTTTCGTTCTTCACAGAATCACACTCTTGTAGTAACAGCAGAGGAGGTTCTCCTCAGTGTTTGAGCAAGAAAACCACAGGAAATATTAGAAAAGAACTGTCATTACTGAGTGTGAAGGCTTCTACTGATTGTTTCATGGCCAAAGTAGCACAATTTTAGGCTGATACTGATATTGTTTGATGCAATTTTATTAAAAATAGAAATGGGTTTAAATACATACTCGTATTTCTATATAATCCATCTAAAATTTATATGGGCCATAACATTTTGAGAGTCCAAAACATGGGTCAGAAAAAGCAGTGAAACCCTGAGCTACACTGAGCATAAAGATCCATCTAGCATTTATGTACAGGAAAATCTGAATTCAAGTTTACACCTTTTTGTAGCACTGCAGTGTAGGTTGTGTGCGAGAGAAGGCTAAGATGACGTTGCCTTTACACTTTCTACCTTTGCGTTGTGTTCCTGTGGCTGCTGCAGGAGCCCTCAGTCATCTTGTGGTCTGTATGTGTTGCTTTTATCGCGGTTCCTCTCTTCAGGGAAGTCTGGTTGTGTGTGCGTAAACATGTGAATGGTTCCTGGTACTGCAACCATACTAAAGTGCTCGTGTGTGTGTGTGCGCGCGTGTCTTCTCTGTACTAAACCGCAGTCACAGCATTAAATTGAAGGCTATAGAGGTCTTAGATTTGAAGACTTGTCTGTGCAGTTATGCTGTTCAAGGCTGCGCGGCCCTGAGTGTGTTACTCCCTGATGCCAGTTCAAAATATTACCTTTTTACCAAAGATTAATAACATGTATAATCCCTGGTTTTGTTAGAGATAGTTTGAGAACATAACAAATAATATTTTGGGGTTGCTATACAAAATTTCACAGTATATAACAAATGTATTCATTATACCATATAGCACGATTATAACATTTAGTGGCTTCTATACCAACGTTTATACCAGCCGCAAGCAAATTTTCTTAGTTTAGCTTAGCACAAAGACTGGAAACAGGGAAACAGCTAGCTTTATCTAAAGGTAACAAAATCTTCCTGGAGTCTTGTCGAAGTTCCTGCACCTTAGCTAGGAAAAAGCCGGGCACACAACCCCCCGTAAAATTACATTACTTTTTACACTTTGATTTTTTGTACAGGTTAAACAAACGAGATATAACATGTTAATTTGTGAATTTTAGAGGTGCTGGCAGGCAGATTTTGTTACCTTTGGACAGAGCCAAGCTAGCTTTTCCCCCTGCTTCCAGTCTTTTTCCTAAGTTAAGCTAACCTGTGACTAGCTGTAGCTTTACATTTACTGAACAGAAAGCAAATAGGTGTATTTCCTAAAATGTTAAACTATACCTTGTTTACATTCATGTACCAAAATGCCCATGAGTATCTTTGAGGCCTGACAAAAGTATTGTATTTTTTCCATCCACACAAAATATTTGTGAAGCTGATATTTTGTAACCTGCATTGTTTACATCCATGTTTACATTGGCTAGACGTGCATTGCTACATTTCTTGGCATCTCTTTGCTCCATAGTGCTACTACTAGCCAAAAGCCCCACAGGGTACCTTTAATGTTTTCTGGAATTAGTTAAGTGGACCCTAAATGTAAATGTGTTTGACATTTTGAGAAATTAGCTTATTCACTTTATGGTGGAGAGTTAAATAAGAAAATTGATACCTCTCTCATATTTGTCCGTTAAATGTAAGGCTACAGCCAGTAGCCTGGTTAGCTTAGCACAAAGACACACAGCACAGAGTGAAACAGCTAGCCTAGTTTCCACAAAGTTTCCTTTAAATCTGTTATCATGCTGTAGGATATGACATATTCCAAAGAAATACTGTGGAGAAGCCTGACTAAACAAAGGAAACTGGTGACTAATTATAGTCTTCCAAAAAAGAAAACACAAGCAACCAGCGAGGCTACAGGATAGGCTAATAGTCTACATAAAAGCTAATAGCCTTCACCACGGGGACTATTTAAGTCTCATAATGCTGTTAGAATCTATTTAATTTTAACCCGCTGGGGGAAAAAAGTAAAACAATATCATCAATGCCGAAAACAGAGCGTCTTATTCACATCAAATGTCAAGGTGATATTTTTGAAAGAACATCACCGTTATCCTTTCTCACTTCCTATGCCTTTTTGTGAGCAGCAGTCTGTTGAGATGTCGGTTTTCAATTGATTTGTGTGTGTGTGTGTGTGTATTTAAAGGACAGAAAACTCCCAGTGGAGGATTCCACAGAAATCAGCTGATAAGCACACAGTCACAGAACACCTCACTGCACCTTTCACTTCTCAAAATCGTCAGGAATGTCCTGAAAACTGAGAAGCTATGAATGAAACTGCTATGTGATTTACTCATCCCCCAGCCCCACAAGAACACACACACACACACACAATCTCTGACCTCTATTTCTAGGTAAAGCTTCAAAAACTGAGTATTGATAACACATACACGCCTATTAAAATTAAGATATTACAATCATAGTGTTTACATCACTGACTCATGTTCCACTTTGGTGTCTCTTTGTGTGTGTGTGTTCCACCCCTGCTCAGCCTCTTCCTCTAGCTGAGATAATTATATCCTCAAACTACTCTGGCTTTACTTGAAGCCAGGTTGTGAGTATTATATTCAGTATGACTCAGCATTGTGTGTTTGTGTGCGTGTGTGTGTGTGGCTACATTTGTCTAGACCCAAGAGAATAAAAAAAATCCCCATAAAAGATCACAAAGCCTTATGGTAAGGTTAGGTTTTAGCGTTGGAGTTCTGGTTAGGTATGAAGAATGGGTTGGAGGTTAGTTAAGGTTAAAACCTCAGGTTAGGCATAAAAAGTACACTACACTGTCTGAAAAAGTGACACATACTCTCACAAATGTCATGAAACTGCAAAATTTGACCAAATTATTCAGCTTTTTAAAGATAATGCCAGTTGGAATCAAAGCTCATCTTTGTCTAGCTTACTATTCCCACACATTTTTTAACATCGACTTGTCTGTCTAGCATTTTTATTTTTACAAATCCAAAGTGATTGTCAACTGAACTCAATTAACACTTAAAGGAATAGTTTTTAAGATCGATGCCACTCTCACGTCTGTAGGTAATGTTTATTTTTAAGGCTGAGGCTAGAAGCCGGTTAGCTTCGCTTGGAACAAAGACTCGAAAGAGGGAGAAACAGCTAGCATGGCTCTGTCTGTCAGTAACAAAATACACCTACCTGCACCTGTAAAGCTCACTAATTAACAGATTATATCTTTTTTTTGTTCAGAAAACAAAACAAAACACCAGTGTTATTCTTGAAACGATGCTGAGAAGATACTCCACTTTTTTGATGAGGCTACATTAAACAATGAATGTTACATCCATTTATGCAGTTGTTGAACTCTTCAACTGTGATTTAGACAAGAAGTTTCATGAGTGTCTGCTGCAACTTTACAACAGTTTGGATGATTGCAACAGCTCTGTGTAAGAATGTGTAAAAGGTGTGTGAGGTTCCTGTTAAATCACTAATGTGTTTCATAAACTGTTCCCATCCTTTTAAGCATGGCTTCACTAGACTAGTCTTCAGAGAAGCATTCAGCTGGGCTTTGGTCCAATGTGACAGTAAGTATAAAGAAAATATAGTCAAACACACTCCTACCCATTAAAGACAGGTCACAGTATAGTGAACAATACTGCCTCACCTTTATAGACTTTTAAGTAGTCTGTGTAAAGTCTTTTGTTATTTCTTGTCAAATTCTTCAGTCCTTTCAGCTACTTTCTTGTATTACTTTATTCCACTCTGCTTATTTACATAACAAACTGTTTTAAACATGTGCTACATACAAAAAGTTTACCATAACTCTAAAATGAAATGCGAACTGTAACTAACCCTGACCTTGATCTAACATGTCTCTGTCAAACCACTAACCCAAAAAATTTCCCACTTCCTCCTGAGGAAATTTTAATCTGCGCGAGTCCTCATTAGGTTAAAAGTAGTACACACACACACAATCACACGCTTCTTTATGTGTCACCTCTGCCTCTGTTTCTGGTAACTGTTAATTTACTACCAAAGTAACCCCGCCCACCTGTCACTTTGCCCTACAGAGATGAATCACTGTGGTAACGATACTGTACACTACCTTGTCACACTTCCTGTCTGTCTGTTCTATTGTCTGTGACATAGCATGGACAAAGTATGAGGGTGTGTGTGTGTGTTTGTCCCTCCCACTCTCACTCTCTCTCCAGCCCTACAAACTCCTACCACTCCTGCACATGACATGATTTGGGGAACAGAAATACCAAAATCAGAAAGTAACTAAATAAAAAAATCCCACAAGGTTACTTTAAATACATTTTATTTCAAATATAATAGTAGAAAATAAAACATTTATACACGCACACACACACACACACACACACATATGTATGTATGTATGTATGTATGTATATATGTATGATTCAGTAAAGAAAAACATTATCTGCCTGGCAGATAATATGTGTTCTTGTGTTGAACAAGAGGTGACATGCCTCTGCATACAGTACAACTTAACACCAGACCTCATGACTCCAATACCATCATGACAGCACATGCAGATTTTAAAAAGACATCAAGTGGTATTTGAGCCATCAGCGCTGGCAAACGTTCATGTGTGATGTAAACATTCAACAACATTAGAGTATTAAAATCTGCTACAAAAATAAATCCTACTTGTACCAACGCATGTGACGGCTTCAACCGTACCCTCCAACATGCCCGGATATTTCTAAAAGTCCACTCTGTTGATGTTCCTTCCACAATCCACTTTTAAATATTTGTGGACTTCTGGTGGCCACACATGGGCAACGACAGACCCCACAGGCGACCCCGCCAGTTCTATAATCTCTGTAATAGCTCCATTGTGTCTGTAGTTTTGTCTTAATGCAGCGTTTTCCAACTTTTCATGCTTCCTCAAGCCCAAATGGCGCTCTTTCCATGTGCAAGTGAGAGTTGAGTCTCTGGAGGTAATGTATGTTGAAATGTCATGCATGGACCCTGTCCAATTGGAGACAACCAGTACTTGACTGTGGTGATAATGTCTCTTATGAAATGTTTTGCAGCTTTTCAGCTCTAAACAGGGAGCTGCTTTTACCTGTAACCACTGCGATGCAGTCTTAACATCCAACACATGATGGGCTGGCTTTACCAAATACTCCTGTTTACCGCTACTTGGTAAAAACTGCCACCTTGAAATTAATAATAATAATAATAATAATAATAATATAAAAACTTTATAAGGCAAGCAGGTCACAGTTTGTAAGGGAATTCCAACAGGAAGTCTTGGACAACATGAGTGAGTGGCAGCTCTGAAACCTGGCTTGCTCCACCACACAGCTCTATGATGCGCTTCCTGCACAGCTCCTGCAGTGTTGGCTTCCATTTCCTGTACGGGACGCTCAGGCTCTTCTTTGGAGAATTGATGTAATGCTCCAAGAGGGCAAACAGCGTCGGGAAGGAGCGTTCGTTGCCCGCAAGTGAGAACTTTTGCCGCTTGAAGTCGATGCGCACGCTGACCGGCCCGCTCTTGGCGTTGTAGGACAGCGTGAAGAAGACGTCCTTCTGCCGGCTGTCGCGGATGAGGAAGCTGCCCAGCGGAGCGTCCTGCAGCATGCGATGGGCGTCCTCCACTCCCAGAGGGCCCCAGTAGAAGGCACTGCGCTCGAGCTTGGACGCTGTGTCTGTGATGATCGCGCAGTCCTCCTTGCAGGAGAAGGTGGGGAAGTGGGTCAGATATATGGAGGGGACAGAAGCCGATCTTGGGTTTGGATCTGGAGCGGCCCGACGCTGAAGCTCCGCCGACTCTCTGCGGTGCGGGCTTAGAGCGAGCTCGTGCCTGGCCAGCGATGATGACAGTGAGGATGATGATGAGGAGGAGGAGGAGGAGGAGGAGGAGGAGGAGGATGATGAGGATGAGGATGAGGATGATGATGATGATGATGATGATGATGATGAGGTTGATGACGACGACAATGATGATGATGAGCTTGACAATTGGGTCTTGTCATGGCCTTCCACTGTGCTGTCGGCTACCATCCTACAGGGGAGAGTGGCCCCAGACCCTCTCCCATCTCTAACCACCACGCTGACATCCTGAGAGAGACAAGACAAGAAAGGAAGAGTTATTATCTTAACTGCAAACATTCATTTATTACTATTAAAGCTAATTACATTTTCACACCAGCCTTGCTAAATGAAAGTCAGTAACATCATAAAGACAGTGGCAGTGAATCTTCTCATTCACAATAACAACACACAACTTTAAAATCAGGTTTTGGTCAGTGACCATGTAAGGCTTTAAAAGAAGAAAGACTTCTTTGTGTGTGGGTGTGTGCATGTGTGTGTGTGCACAATTAAGTGACTTTCTCTGAGTGCAGATTAGGAATTTATTCTAGTTTCCACTGATGGGTACTGTGTTTGATATGACTGGAATCTGCGGTTTGGCTAGAATACAATCAACACTGCTGTCAGCCACAGCCAGAGAGATACAGTACGCTGTCTGTAGACACACACACACACACACACACAGGTTTATGGTTCTTATAGCGGTATTATTTTCTCTTTATCACATCTGCCTTAATGACTGAAATATCAAGTTAAAATCAAACTTTTTCAAGCCAATGACAAATAATAAATGGAGATGAAATTCTTATTCATTTCGAACTGAAAGTGGTTTTGGTTCTACACGAGTTTTTCAGCACGTAATGGTTTGAAATACTAAACACTGGAGCCGGGACTGAACCTGATGAACATCTGTAGCTACTCATCAGCTAGAGTACAATTTACACAAGACATTGCCCAAAACCACTTATCACACATCAACAGGCCTATCCTTGTGTGTGATTCATTTTCTTCCTGTCTAGTTAAAAGTTCATCTAAAGCTGCTATAAATTACAGGAAAAGATAATAATTACCAGGTGATGGCGTGTGTTGTATTTTTTTGAATTTTTTTATTTTTTTTTTGGCTTCAATGCCACATCAATCCCAATCACATTTTCAAATTACGATCAGATTTCTGTTTGTTTTTTTCAATAACTACAGAGAGTTTCAAGTGTTTATCTTTACTTTCATTGACTGCATTGCCTCATAAAAGTTTTAATGTTTCCACACCAAGCTGCTGGACAGTGGGAATCAAACAGGAGTACGTGTGAAACTCTATCCACTTTCTGAACCTGCTAACACTCCCCATAATGCTTTTTGTTTGTTTTGTTTTTTTGTCTAAAAAAGTCCATGCACTCAGTGGCACTTGAGTTCATTATTTTCCCACTGCACGGGGCCCAGAGAAGACAAAAGCAGCAATGAATGTTGCAAAGCACCATTTCTGATCTCCAAAAACACCCAACAGTGAAGCAGAACTCCAGTGTGAAAAGTCTTACCGTTTTGTTCTAACAATAGCGGCGTTTTAAAGATCCGTTTGTGTGTAATCCCAAAGAGCAGAATCTGCGCTGAAATCAGTAGATGTCGTGCCGGTTATCCGGTGGAGGGAGGTCGCATTTGTCAGCTGCTTGTCGACCTGCTGGCTGTGATTCCACCCGTCAAATCATCACTGGCATGTGTGTGTGTGTGTGTGAAGCGTGGTAAACACTCCTCTGACAATTTATACAGGTTTGCTGGCTCCGCCTGTGTAAGCTAAACGCTTCCTCGAATAGCGAGCACAGGCAGGCTTATTTCTCTTAAACCGAAAGTGAAACTAAGTTTCTTGTAGCCCCTTTGCTCTTTCAGTTCGTTTGAACTCAAGCGAGTATTTGGAGAATTTCAAGAAAACCGCAAAGCCACGTGACAGTAGGACGTTTACAGAAAGACAGGTGACAGATTCGAGTAATGGCAGCATTTATTAAATGTTCTTGGTGTGGGTTTTTTTTTTTTTATGAAAGCTTTTCAGTGTTTGGCGTGTTGTAGCCTGGTTAGTTCTCTCTGTGTGTGTTTGTGTGTGTGTTTTTATAATAATAATTCTTTTATTCATTCATTACATATGGTTTTAATTCAGATATGTCTAATTAAACATGTACATGCATCTAGTCATTTCAAAGTTTATTATGTGGGGTGACCTTTCATGAAGCAGTTTGCATCAAATGACATATCAAGTGAAATGTCTTTCATGCCTTGTTTTGGCATCAGATTTTGCACATAGATAAGGTTTCTGATGAAAGTCAGGTTCAGCGCGTTTTTTATTTTATTTTTTGTTTTACTTTTGCTCAGCCAGGTAATCTAAATCCCATTTAGATAAAGGTCTCTGCAGTCAGAAAAGCATTCGTGTGTAATATCAAAACACAAGAAGGAGGGGAGGGAAAGCAGTAGTAGTGATCAAATCAGTTGACTCGGACCAAAAAGGAGATCAAATCAGTGCCTTTGCTGCACTTCTTCATTTGTTGTTAATAGTAGGCTGTTACGGGGCCTTGACATTTGGGCTGATTCATCTCAGAAATGCTCATATTGTGACATCCTAACAGTCATTTCACTATTTTGGCTTTCAAAATCTAGGCCACATCAGGTCATTTCCATTGTGAATCCATTTTTATTATATAGTTTTATCGCGTTAATGGTGAGACTCTGAGGTGTGTTATTTCTGAGTAAGTGCCAACCTGTTTCACATAAAGTCAAATCACTCTGCAGTCATCAACTCCTATTTTGATGATTTCTAATTATATCAACTACAACCAGTTTGCACCAAAAGTGACCGCAAACAAACATACAGTACACCTAATTTAAGTTAACGTGTTTCAAATCTCACTTTAACTTTATTCAGACAGCTTTTGTTTACCTTTTTTTAGTGTATGTGAAACAGAGCAATACCTATTTCAGAGGAATCTGAAAATGACGTTTAATCTGATCTAATTTAATCTAATCAAAGTCTGAACAGCACTTCTTCCAGGCTCGTTGTGGCTGCAGTTTTTAGATATCAGCTGCATGCTTACAGTATCTCTGCCTGTAGTGCGCCTGTACTATGTTTTTGCAGACGGTTGTCAATTACTTAATCAGAGTTTCATGCCAAATGATTCATATATTTCGCAAGCAGCTGCACAATAAGTAGCGTTACAAGTTAATTCTAAATATATCTGCACATGAAAACCTCACATGTTGATGTCACATCATAGGAGTCCAGCCTGGTCTAGACCCACTGCAGTGTAGGAACCCATAAGTGAGTCGCCTTTATTCTTCCACTGAAAACTTCTCGTGGTAAAGAGATTTCCCTTCCCTTAAACAAATTTGCATTTATGGCATTGTAACGGCACCTTTTGTTCTACTGCAGCATCACGGCGTCATAACAACCTTGTCAAGTGCAGCTTTGCAAAACAATGAAAGTTGTGAACAGTCTCCTGCTGGCAAATGGAAGCATCACAAGTAAACATGGTTTTAGAGGTAGCCAAGATCCAGGTGGTTGTGCTGTCCGGTTACAGATAAACAGAAAGCTAAGGAAAGACTCAGACAGCTGGCATAATGTAAAGACGCAGAGAGACATACGATAGCTAAGAAAAACTGTGTGAGGTCATAGTGTCTGCTTGTGTTATGGTTAGTTTCATTTTATCAGGACTAGTCTGACTCAACTAGTACTCAGATTAGCCTGCTAGTTCCATTGTGAACATCTGATGGTTCTCTCTGTAGCTTTGAGATAACACTCTTGGGCTTTGTATCAGTCTTGCACCACTCATCTTCTTCATCAGGTAATTGTTAAAATGTGTTTGCTGCTCCCTCATGGAGACCCAGCAGAAACAGGCCTACAACCTATTTTGTGTCCCCACCCACAGCTTATTTATTGTGTCCATGAGATAGTTGCTTTCAGCATTCTTTTAAATAACCAACAAAAATCATTAGTCATTAACTTAAAGGGCTACTTTACGCATCAAAGTCTGTTTACAGGTCGTGAGGAGGACTACCATCTAATGTAAAAAAAAGTTGTAAAAAGCCTTTTGTGGCTGCAGAGGGAGCTGCATGAAGTCTGATAAACGGCCTCTAGTGATGTCACTTGAGTCAGCGTTGGTTGGGGCTGAAGACTACAAGTTTGAAAATGAAAATAATCTGGGGGTGTGTAGTAGCCCGCTCCTCATCTCTGCTTGGGGC
Organism: Siniperca scherzeri; assembly: GCA_027580175.1. Classification (NCBI taxonomy): domain Eukaryota; kingdom Metazoa; phylum Chordata; class Actinopteri; order Centrarchiformes; family Sinipercidae; genus Siniperca; species Siniperca scherzeri. Next base: position 18,114,104 of record CM050840.1, read on the forward strand.
TAGCGGCTAGAGGCTACATTAGCCGCTACTAGCATAACACACCCAAATCTCCGACCGAACTATTGTCGGCCGTCTTGTGTTGTGGGAAATGAAGGCGCCAGGTTTTGACAAGGAAGAACATTTTTTATACTTTTTTGTCCATTGTGAGTCCGACAATGTTATGGGAGTGCAATGCTAAATCGGTGGAGTGCTCTTTTAAAGGTGCCTGTTGACCTCCAAAACTTACCAAATATATATATACAGTATATTTATATATATTATCAGTCACTTTTAAGAACTGGTCTCATATCTCATTGTGGAACAACTTCATTGGTGTTTCTTTTTCATCATGATTTCCTTTTGACTTGGCAGCAGGCTATCATTAAAGGCTTAATTTGTATCTACACTTTATAAACAAATGGTTCGAACACTGTATACACACAGTATCTGTGTGTATATTGTGGGTGGCTTTGAGAATAATTTCTGATACCTGCAATTTGATTTAATCTATATTTACTGTAACTAGGGTGTTGAACATTATGTTTGCAATGCAAAGTTAGAGCATGCAGGATACACTCAGTGCAGCAAGATGTGATTCAAGTAAGGAGAGAGACAGACAGACAAAGGGAGAGTGGACTGGGTACACAGCTCTTTGTTTGGCTCTGCTCTGGTTAAAGGGTTGAGCTTAATCAGAAACACACAGTAATTGTAACACTGGATGTCTTCCACTACATGTTTATCTTGGATTTCCTATGTGCATTGCAGACATAGTCTAAATGACGCTGTACAATGCAGTTTGTAATGGTGTGCCTTTGTGTGCATGTGTCTTGTGTGCATATTATTATGCACTCAGTGTTTATTTGCACATGTGTGCACGCTCCATGAGTTTCATTTCTGTGAAACAGGGAGAGAAGCAAGCGTGCTGTATCTAATTGCAGATCCTTGCAGAGATCATTGGGAATGTGTTTGCATGTATGAATGCAGCAGTTCTTTTGTCAAACGCAATAGAAAACACGTCCAACACATGCATTCATGTAGAAAAATTATATTAAAACTCTATGTTGCAGTTAAAATGATCTGGGATCAGTTTTAGTTATTAAAAGGTATTTGTTACTGTGGCCACATTGAAATTTGTTAACTAAAACTTTTCGTTTGTCTGTAAGCTTTTGCATGACAGCGTGCGGTGTCAGAGGGTTCATCGATGGATGACAGATGGATGAAAAATGCAGAGCAGGGCCTGCAGGAGCCATTTGTATTAAACCATATGAGCTTTGTTGGAGTCTGACTGTACTTTATCCTGAGACATTACTGCTGATTATCAGCAGTGGTTGCAAAATATTAAAAGATGAAACAATATGAACATGTCTTGGCACATGCACTCTGGAAGTTTCTACAGGAGCGAGCTGGTGCTTTGATGCTGTTGTTTTTCACTATTAACTTCTGGGATCTGCAGAGATACTGGTTACTATTAAAGTTTCAATGTATCAATGTATCGTAGACCTGCAATTTTCAGCTAATACCAGATAGTGTTTCGTACAGTTTTACACACCTGGGAACAGCACAGACAGATATTAGATGATAAACAGGACCTTTGTGTGTCCTCATTTGTGGCTTTGTGTCAGGTAAATTGAATGTGTCATCCCAGAGGTGTTCTGGTCCCAGCGGCTCCCTGTCTCACTCCACACAAAGAAAAATCTGCACTTCCTTATCTGGAAAACAGGAACTCCATATTCTTCAAAGCTTAAAATCAGTTTGGTCTTCTTCTTGTTCGGCTGTACTAATATTTGCACAGTTGCCAGCAGTCACTAATAGAGTTGCTGATGGGAAACTTAGTGTGTGTGTTGTTGTTTTTTTCTGTTCACGTACACCTATACCTCCTCTAGTACAGTAAATTCTGTCTCACACGGTGATGTAATTGCCAATCATTCCCCATTATGCTGCCAATATTTAATATTTATTTTGTCCACTTTCAGCCACGATTGTTGTATTGTATCCTTTCTATTGTTTTCTTGGCAGTTGTCCATGCTGTCTCAATGATATTGTCTTTATTTTTGTCTATTGTTTTCGAATGTAGTTATTTCAAATCTCTTGCAGATAGTCACTGGTATTACAGTAAGGGCAAAATTAACTCCCGCCCTCCACATGTGGTCATCAGGTGTTGCTCCATAGGAGAATGTACTTTCAGTATGATTGCAATCTGAAAATGATTCTTAAAAAAATGTACCTAAAATGATTTTATTATACACTGTCCTCTGGTCTACTTTCAGTTTGCTATATTTTCATTTTTATGTACTGTACATTCAGTGATTGCTGGTAATTATTCTGCTACTGAATGGTTAAGGTGTGAATGGCGGCTACAGTGAATAGTTTGCAGTTATCTTCTAGTGAACATTACAGAGCACATATATCTGCTATATACCTCCTGTGAGCCCTTTGTGTTGTAGATGTTATGGCAGCAATATCTTAAAAAGTGCTGTTTAAACTTTATTGTTGGGTTTTGTCTGTCTGTGTGTGTGTGTGTGTGTGTGTGTGTGTGTGTGTGTGTGTGTGTGTGTGTGTGTGTGTGTGTGTGTGTGTGTGTGTGTTCTACGCTTTCATTTTGTATCAGCCAATCGTCACAAACCGGTCATTAGTTTATGATGAGCTTTACAAGAAGTCATAGAGGAATATAGAAGCACAAAAACACTAAAGACCATAACTGAACAGGAAAGTTTGTTGAAGAAGGTATGATGTTTTCTTACATTCTGGGAGATTATGATGTTTGGATGCTTGTTACTGTAAAAAAAACAACAACAGCCTACTGCAGTTGGAAAAAGGCAGTGCTGTTGTTGCTCTCTCGCCTGTAAGTGAACCTTATTCGTCATGCACCTTTTTTTAGACGTTGCCCACCCTCTTTGGCGAGCAGACCAAAATGTTTTCCTGACCTGCAGCCAAAACACCTTAATATCCAACTCAACCAGATGGTATTATAACTGCGGCAGTTTCTTCTATCTCCTTTCTGAACGTTATTGTACGTAACAGTTGGTCAGAGGGAAGACTAGAACCAGCAGGCCTGACTAAGTTCAGTAAATTTGATTCAGTAGTTCCTGCATTCATCTGTTAAAACATAATTGAGTTCTGGTGAAAGTGGAAGTAGAGCTGCAGTGAAATGAGAAGCAGCATTTCAGTGAATCTTTACTGATTATTATAAGGAGGTTCTAGAAATTCACTGGGGCATTTATTACTTTCTAATTCACAAAGCAGAAAACACAGACAAATAAAGTTGCCATATCTGTTGTGCAATCTAGATGGCATGATAGTGGGTAATAAGTAACCTACGCACCAAAGGTAATTCTGCTAAATGCGAAAGTACAAATGACTTCCATGAATTCCTGATTCTTATGGGAAGCACTGCAGCATTTTATAATGTTCCTGCTAGCCAATAAAATCCCCTAGGCCTCCATATTTTCCAGTGCTGCCTAATCTTAAACAAATTAATGACATCAGGCCACAAAAATGCATATTAAATGTTTAATGGGAACGCTTCTGCTCAGATCGTTTCCTCTTAAAAATCTTCTCAATTTTCACTTCAGTCTCAGAGTTGTTATGCAACAAGCTCCTACAGAATACATGTTCGAAGCAGTCGCTTTGCCATAACTTCTTGTTTTCTAATCCACTTTAGATTTTTGTCGTTGTTGTTTATTCGAGACTCTTCTCCCCCCAGAATGGTTGCTTTGTAAAGAAGATATTCCTCCTGTTTTATATGAGGATAATATTAGTTCAAGAAAATCTCAAAAATGTTATGTATTCAAGTTATCCTCGTGCCCTCATTCGTTCATCCTGCTGGTCATCCCTCAGTCATGTTCATGGAAGAGGATGAGGGTCACATGTGAAAAATGTATTTGAGTTCTGAGTTTAAAGTCAGAATTCTGGCTTTGTGGTCCTAATCCCCTTCCGTACTGTGTACTCTGACAGAACAATGCCATGTTATTGTTTTCCAAAAAGTGGGCAGCAGAAACAGCTCTGAAACGGATCCATTGTCCTGCTCAAGGACACATTTTCAGGGCTGCCACTCATGAAATCACATGTCCCTAACCATAAATTCACTCAAACATTTTTTAATCGGAGTTGTCGGGCATGGACCTTCATTTCAGATGAAAAGCTCAGTCAGCAAGTGAAACTATTTACAGTAATACAGTTGCAGCAAGTGAATCAACAGGTTAAGTTGAAAAGCCAGAGTGGCTCCGAGAAACCAGTCTGACAGCTGTACTCATAAAAGTCTAGGAGCTCTCCCAAGACATCAAGACATGAAGCTTCTAACGATATGTCTTCTAGGGAACCATGGGGAAGAGGTTAATTTCTTACTAATGTGGTGCCCACACTGTGCCAGAAAAATTGGTTTGCTGCCAAGGTCCAAGAGTAACTGTTGATTTATTAGTGGATATCAGAATCTCATTGTTATCCGTGATGTGGCGGTGTTTGTTGACCGCAGGTGCATGGAACAGCCTGTACAACTGAGGAGGAAAAGTAAATAGTGATGAGTGAAACAAAGTGAAGAACTCTGGACCTGTTGCTTGGCAAGGAGACAGATGGAGTGTTAGGTTTTGGTTTGTTTTTTTATTCACATCGCTGACATCCGCATTTAGAGAGAAATCACAACGGCTTAAGAGGAAAGCTGTGTCTAATGTTGTCAACGGCACTTACTGAAATGATGCAAATTGATTTTCAAAACTCCACTTATTGACAATTGAGATACATTAATCATGTGAGCTTCAGGCATAATGTCCTTAACACCACTGAATGGGCCATTTTTGTGGAAGAGGTATTTAGATCTTAAGTAAAAGTACAGATGTGTTATTAGCAAATATACTTACAGTAAAAGTAAAAGTACTCATTATTCATAATAATTGTGCCTGTGACTGATTTATCATTATATATGACATAATCAGACTGTTAATACGGATGCATCAATGCATAAGTAGCATTTTAATGTTGCAGCTGGTCGAGGTGGAACTAACTACTGTATGTATAGTTCTGTATTTTAGTCCTGTGGTTCCCAGCCAAGGGGTCAGCCCATTTTCTTTACGTTTTGGGGGAATTATTGGATCATTTTACCTCCTTGAGCCTCAAACTATTCTTTCAATGAAACCATCTGAGAAGTTTAGAGGGAAAATCTCTCTTGGGTTGAACTGATAACAACTCATAGACAGTCTGAAATGTGACAAGGGGCCCCAAGAAAGTGCTTTTTTTATAAGGGATCACAAGCCAAAAAGGTTTGGAACCACAGTTTTAATATTTAACAATGCTTTATATTTTTATAGTTGTTTTTTTAGGTAAAATTTATATCTGAAAAGTAACTATAGCCGTGAGATGTAGTGGAGTAAAGGTACACTATTTCCCTCTGAAATGTAGTGGTCTAGAAAGTAACATAAAGTAGAGATAATCAAGTAAAGTGCACTTCAATAAACATTTACCTACTTTCTACCACTGCCTGAAACATACAGTACTAAGACATGTGAGGTGACGTAATCTCTATGATGATAAACCTGAACATTATCAGCTCATCAGATATCTGCTTTGACTTTTGGCTCCCTTTTGCAAAAAACACTATCTTTATTTTACTTTTTAAAACCATACTGAACCTTTATGTAATAGGAAACCACACCCACTGGTTATCTCGACAGCTTAATCTGTTTATCACAATGATAAGTATGTTGGATTTGAAGTGAAAATGGCAGTACTGGGGACATGGTAAGATATTTGTACTCACACTAGTCACTCAGAATCTCTGCCAGAGGTCTGAGCATTGCCTCGATGCTTCTGATACATGAAACATTAGACCTTTGGTTCTAAATGTGGGGTCCAGTCATGGCTGGGGCCTTTGCACCTCAAAGCTCCTGAGCTTTCTGGATTTCCTTAACCCTGCCTGGCCAATATTGTCCCGATTACCAGGCATTCAGACAAAAAACAGCACCAGATTTAATCTAACAACTGTGTTAGTGGCTTGTTGCTTCAAGTACTGCTGAGAAAATGAAATATGATCCAAGAAGGCCACGTCACAGTGGTTTATAAAACTATGACAAAACAATTTCCCGACATTACACAACAACAATGCGTTGCTAAATTTTGTCCTGTTTTTGTAAGGACACGTGAAATGCAGCGTTGTTTGACCTGTCATGTTTCTGCCACGCTGTTTACACTTCTTGTTAATGGCAAAAGCATGTCTGCTCCACCTCATTCGAAAGGAATCCCGGCTCAGTTGTCTTTGTCTAGCAGTGCAGCAACGAATCATGAGCTTATGTTTGATTCTGACCTACTGACAACTATCCAATTAATACTGTATATCTGTGCTATCAGCTCCTACCAAGTGTTGGTTCTGTTGCTGTGTTTATTCAAACTTTGGCCTCCTGTCCCGTTTCTATAAACTGGACACACAAGCAACCATCACGTAACAGTCCCAGCAGACGTCGCATAGATGATAGTCTGTAAAAAACACTGCCCCTCAATAGAACAATATCAGGGTTTACAAATTGCTGCATGTGGATGCTTCCGTGCACACAGAGTTATCTTCTCCTCAGCATCAAGATGTCTGCTGAGATGAAGTCTGCCCAGATTCACATTTGGTTTGAGACTTTAGCGAGTGTTCATTCCATTACTGACTTTAACTAAAACACAAAATATAAAAACCTCAAGCCCTCGGTATGTATTCAGTATGGAATCTAGCCATCTGCTGAAATGCAAAACACAACAATTTAGATGCAGTGGCTGTATACAGAGTGCTATGTAAAAGAAGAGTAAGTTGTCAGAATGAAACTGAAATCTAACCACTTAAAGTTCTTCATTTAATTGATACGTGTATGTGAGTCCTGTTGAGTTTCCTGTTCTCTCTCCTCTTTCTAGGAAAAGAGGTAACAGTTTAAGAAGCGGAGCAAGGACTGGACTAATGGAGGGAGGAGTGCAGAGAACATCTTGTTGTCAATGGCAATCTGACTTGTAATCAGTGTACACAAGCAAGCACATCTTAATTTGGCAGATAAAGGTTAAATGGTTATCACAGTGACACGCCTAAATAGCTACACACACACTATGTTTCTACAGTATCATTGTAAAAACCCACAAACAAAACAGCAAGCAAGTACTGTGTGTGTGCATGTTTTGTGTTATTGTGTGACTGTAGCATATTTCTGTATGTGTTTGCATTCGTGTTTTCAAATTGTGGTCTGTGTCCATTTCAGCCACTGCACTACAATAGAAATGCTCCATTTTCTGGGAACCCGAAAGTGAAAATGATCTCCTTCGCTAGCAACCTGATCACTGGCCACATGACAACAGATGATGCAACATAGCCCTTAGAATTCCGGATTGGCTCTTTTTCACTATGCTGCCTTCAAAGACCGTCGGAAAAATGAAAACTCTAATACTTCTACTTCTAAAACTTCAAGTTGTCAAGCTGCTTTAGGCAGGCTTATAAGTTATAGGTATACAAAACTTAGTTTTTGGTATTTCTTCAAAACATGCACAGAAGACTTAATAAATAAATAAATAATAATAATAATAAATATGATAAATTATTTAAAGCAACTAGGGTAGTTCAAGGGTGTGATGTCAGCAGGGCCAGCTCAAGAAAACACGGGGCCCTAGGCAAGATTTTCTTTGGGGGCCCACCTTACTTTGTCTGGAGCCAAGAACTATGAAATAAAACTATAAACTACTGTATATATATTATATATATTACAGTGCCACCACTGGATGTAAGCCATCGCAGCCATATTTGTTTTGATACTATATTTGCTTCTTGATCTCCACAATGTCTTCTTTCTGGAATCATGAACTTGCAAACCAGATTATTCATACATTGAAAAATAAGGATATGACTCACAGGGAACTATTGTTAGGCAGGTTCGTTTGAAAAGACCATTTTTCTGTTTTCTCTGGAATAGTTAGTTTACATTGAGTTATTTTTGGGGGATTTATCATGTCAAGACAAGGAAAGATTTCTTATTTCCTGGAAAAGTTTTCTTGAGACCACCATTCAACGGAAAAACATTTTCTTTCTCTTTTGTTTCTGACACAGTCTAAGAGATTTATGGGCCAATGGAGCCGTCTTTCTGGTGCCACTGTCAGCCAAAATTTCAACTCACACTACACTATAAACACAACATCTTTTGAACCTTTTAATATGTCTGTGTCAAGTGATAACTGCTGTCGAAAGAGAAACCAAAAGAGACAGTTGAATACATGTTGACAGGTCAGAATCAATTTAGCAGCATCTTGTATACATTACATGCTCCTCAGACTGGTCGTTCCTTTAAAAATAAACATTTCTAAGTCTACATTCATCATTTTGATTAGTCCTTGCTGACGTCAATGCGAGATCCTGGAATCCTGATTCCACCCCTTCTCCTGCTGCATTGCTTTGTTTGAATGATAACGTGATACACTTGTGAACAGTTTACAATGCATTGTTCACTGCTGTCTGGCCTGTTTTCAGTGTCTCCCCCTCAGGATTTAATCTGGAATTCCTCGATAGTCTACCAAGTGCAATGAGGCCATGCAAGTACATGAAACTGAGCAAAAGGGCTTCGGCTGTGTGAGGGAGTGATCAACCCACAGTTTGCTGTCCTCATTCCAAACCACACAACAATTGTTGAATTTTTTGTTTGGTTCATTCAGGTTTTCTCAAGGAAACACAAGCAACTGAGATTTGCATGTAGCTGACTAACTGGTTTGGACACTGTCATCCTGTGGGGGTAGAAATGTTTACAGAAGGAGAGTCAAACCAAATCTTGTAATTTCAACCGAATCCTGTGAGTGCAACTGACCCAGGATGACTGGTCTGTGCCATGATTCACTTTGTGCCAAATAAGAAAGAAATAAAAAAGGCTAAATATTTGGTCCAGACTCACTTCAGTTTGTTTTCAGGTCAGTGTGTCATGTATGATTTTCCAAGATTTCTGCTGGCTTTTAGGTGTTTCCTCATACCCATCCAGCTTTTGTTTTGGGATTGTTCAATGGCTCGCAGTACACATGAAAAAATAGGGGCTTTTTGTTAACTAGTCGTACTATTATGCCACAGGTACTGTTACCGCTATTGGTACTGTTACTACTCCCATTTCTATCACACTCGTATCACTACAAACAATTATTACCACTAGCCTACTACTACTGCTACTAGTATTACTACCACTTCAATCATTACTGCCTTGTAGAGAGCCGAAGTCATGACGTCACGTCCGGGTTAGCCTCTGTTCCACTAGCTTCTGTAGCTCAGTGCAAGCTCTCATTCAGCATGTCTTTCATCTGTCTTTCTGAAAAAAATCAAGCATGTTCCTGGGGTTTATTTTCTATTTTCTAAGACAAATCAGCGAACGGTTACGGGTACTTACATCATCTTAATTTGGTTACGTCCTCATCCATGAAATTCACCAACACTCTCTTCTAAGGTAATTTCCCCAATCTTTGCTCTCTAAAAACTATATACAATGTTCTAGTGATCTAGAATGTGTCTTGTGTGTTCTGGTGTTATTACAAACATGTCTGAACTAACCTCAACTCGCCCATGGACTCGCTTCGTCTGTCAAGCCATGACATTTTACCCGTGATGAGAAGAGAAACCGGGATAATGTGGCATGTAAACACCTTTTCCAGGTTTTTGAACATTCTGAGAAATGTGTGGCTGAGGTGTTGAGGAATTAAGACAAAATTGCACACTGATGATCAGAAACCTGGACACTGTTAGAATCATATATACAGGGTTACAGGTTTCTCATGTTCAAAAAGGCTACTATTCTCATACTACTAAACTACTTCTGCCTATACTGTTGCTATAATTACAGTACTTCCACTAAATCTACTGCTGCTTTATAGTTGCATCATCAATATCTTGGCTCCGCCTCTGCTCATGACTATCAATAAAGAAGTACTTACAGGAATATGCACGCACACGCACATGCACATGCACACACATTTTAACATTCCTACTAGTCATAAGTATACCTTCAATAAACACACACAAATACACATGCAAATACACTCACACACACACTTAGACACACATGCCAACACACCACAGCTCTGTGGTCATCCCTCTTTCACACTGACTCAGTTTTACGAAGTCATGTGACCTCCTGTCAACATAGTAGTATCTGGTACTTGGTGTTACAGTTTTTTTATCATTGGTAACACACATTTCTCTATATCGAGTTCACATTTTCGAAACTGTTCAGGCAGTTCTCGTTGCCGACACGCAGCTCAGATCCACATCCAAATGCACTAATGCAACCACAACACTTCATACACACCTCAGGGTCAACACTTGTACCAGAACAAGTGTGTTCATTTGTCTCCCAACAAGAAAACTTTGTTACTCATTACACAATGACTTAAAATCACTAACAACAGGTAACATTACAATATGTATCACTATTTTCTTTGTAAAAGTATCTTTTATTTCTTTATTTAGCATAAACCAAGATTCCATTACAACAAGATTCCATTACATGCAATAAATTCTTTATTGCATGGATTTTTCTACCTTACAGTAAATGTCACGGAAAGGAATCAGAAATGTTGCAATATACTTCAGTAGGCTTTTTTGTAGATGTAGCTTGAGTGAGAAAACAGTTCATGAATTTTGAAAGATGTGTGCATTGAATGAATTGTGTGTCAAAGCAATGAAAAGTGATCCACAGTTTAGTCCACATTGACTTCCGTTGTGCTGACTGTGTAAAGAGTTTTGAGAAAGTGAACTCAGTATTGAGAAATGCCTGTTACCAATTGTAAAGAATAAAAAATAAAACTGTATTTACCCAATAAGACCATGCCAGTTTGTGTGTGTGAGTGCATCTATATCTCTACATTGCAGCCTATTAAAGGAAACGCACACACACGCCTGCATGTACACACCTGATCATAGAAGTTTTGTTGCGGCTCATCTGTCCTTTCAAGCATCATTGCTGACTGTGGGGTGGATCTATTTTCGGAACAGTGTCAGACCTGACACCCACTTAAGGTTTTATCATGTTAGCCTACTTGATCTCATGTGCTAAAAACTGTGTCTGCACAGAAAAGTAAGTTTGATGCTCCTGGAATTATGCAGCCTTTTTTTTTTTTTTTTTACGCGTTTCACTTTCAAAGAAACAAATGATGAATTGAAAGTGATGTCAGCATCATGCTTTTGATCATTAAACAAAAACGAGAATAGGCTGTTACTGTTACTAAAACAATGGCTATTTTTGGTGGTCAAATATTTGCCTCCCATGTTTGTCCAAATTGTATGCTGTGTTAAGTTTGTTTGGGTGCATGAAGCCATAGAAAGTGGGAAATGGCACTTCTCTATAATAATTTTGCATTTCAGAAGAAGAGGATCCATGTAAACCATTTACAGTAAGTACTGTACAAAAAGAGACACACACACACGCACAGAAACTTTGATTTAACATTGAAACGTTACAACTCTTAAAGGAGCAGTGTGTAGGATTTAGTGCATGGACTGTATATAAAGATGCGACGTATATAGCGACATTTGTTCATGTTAACAAAAAAATATGTATACAGACATAGCTTTTAAACAATTAAACTTAAATGGATTCATTGTATATTGTGCATGTACATAACAATACCTCCTGGCGTGCAAGTAATACAAACATGCATGTCCATACATACCCTAGCATAATTGGCATGTATGCACAAGCAAATACAAACGTGCACATACATACACAAGACCTAAATTTTATCTAAGTTATCTACAACCCTCCACCCCCGGCCCCCAAACCCCAGCTAACCCCTCCTTCTTCTGGCAAGAGATTCAACAGCTAGATAAGCTTCTGACCAAGAAGTTAAGGTGTTTCACTTGGCACAATGAGACCATGCAACAGAGACCTCTGGAGTCAAATCTAACAACAGGTACCACCAATAGTTTAATGACAGTGTGTGTGGTGGTTTCCAGGATTTTATTTGCAGCAGTTAGGCCGGAAAGCCAAATTCTTTATTCATGCACAGACATAGGGACCTGAGATTTGTCATTTAGCAAGCATAACAAGGGGCAAAATGGATCCTCCTTGTTATTCTGATAAAGATTCAGTGACTTATAACCAAAAGGACTGTACCTCAGAACATTCCCAAAACATATGTGTAAAAGTACCTATGCATGTATCTAATTATAAATGTTGAACAAGTTCTATGTACGAATCTTAGATAATTGGCTTGGTGATTAGGATTTTTTGAAGCTAGTTTGTTTTTTTCCAAATGGGTTTCCAAGCTATTTCAGCAGAAATTGAACTATAGTCCTTTTGCCAAGTTGTTTGAATTATAATTGGTTTATGGAGCTTTGCATTGTTTGGGAATATATTGTTGATACAGTTTCCTTGGTACTGTTAGTATTGTACAGTTGATTTGTAAGGTCATTTTTAGGAAGTTTGGAATTCCATGGAATGCCTTCAGGGCAGAATAGAGCTGCAAGTATAGAAAAAAGGAAAAACCCGGTAAGTTATACTGTTGCTGTCGTTCTTGGAATGTACGGAGACCACTAGTATTAAACAGCTGTCTGAGTAAGTAGATTCCACTGTTTGACCATATTGGGTAGGCTGCTGTCCGACCACCATGCAACAAACTGAAATATTGGAGTATGATAGTGCCACTTTGTTTTAAAGTTAGTGTAGTTAGTCACTAGTTTCCAGGTTATTATAAAATTTGCAATAATAAGACCAAAACGCATTTTAGCTTGTTTGAGGGGGACTCCTGCATAAATTAGATCATGTAATCTATGTGGGTAAACAAAATTTCTTTCAGAGAGCGCCAGGATATGGAATTTCTAGGGTCCAACCAAGATTTTATAGTGCGCAGTACGAAAGACCAATAAAAAGTAACTTTAAAATTTGGGACCCCCATCCTGATTTCTTTCTCAGGAAAGTTAATCCTTGGTCTTTTGTTGTTCCAGATGAATCCAGTGACCAAATTATGTAATTTATCCCAATACCCAATCGATTCAAGGGAAGCATAGAGCTGGCAAAATTAATTAGAGGTAATACCATCATTTTTATGATTAAGATCCTGGCCTCAAAAGATATTGGTCTTGCCATCCATTTCCCCAAATCTGTTTTGATTTTATTTGAAACTGCAGTATAGTTATTTGTAAACTGTAGTTTCTAGAGTTGGGAAAATGTCACTTCCTAGGTATTTAAATTGATTTACAAATGGGATATTAAATTGGGTCAAATCATCACTAGAGCTACTTAGAGGTAGGCAATTGGTATGAGGCATCTTCACAATCTATTTCAGGCTGTCAAAGATTCACAAATGGGCCCATGTCATGTAAGGAAAAGCGTAGGTGTAAATAGTTGAATTTATGATGGCTGAATTCCATTTAGCTGCTTCAGTTTCAGGGTCCTGGTATTGTGAATGCTGGCAGAGTAAAATAATAATAATAGGAATGATAGTGATAGGAATAATAATGATAATAATAGTAATAAGACTAATAATAACAATTGTAGTAGCAGTTGTCGAGCAGGAACACCAATCACAGATCCAGACTCTGCAGCTGCGGAGGCAGAAATACCTGCTGAAAGCGACAGGAGAGAGGAGAGAGACGAGAAAGCACAAATCTACAGGAGAGAAAAGATGTTGAGTTAGCTGAGAGCTGAGAGTCAGATGAGAAGATTGATACTACTCCTATGTCTGTACAGTTATATGAAGTTGGAGCCAGCAGACAGTTAGCTTAGCTTAGCACAAAGACTGGAAACAGAGGGATACAAATCTATCAAAAGATAACAAAATCTGCCTACCAGCACCTCTAAAGCTCACACGTTGTATCTCGTGTGTTGCCGAGCAATTTAACACTGAAAATATGTTTAATAGATGTCTATTATACTTCTATTTGTCTGTAGACGTCTAGAATTAAACATTTAGAATAAGGTTATTCAAGGTTGAAAAGTGAAAGATTAGTAGACGTCTAATCTTAACATACAGTACAGACCAAAAGTTTGGACACACCTTCTCATTCAAAGAGTTTTCTTTATTTTCATGAGTATGAAAATTGTAGATTCACACTGAAGGCATCAAAACTATGAATTAACACATGTGGAATTATATACATAACAAAAAAGTGTGAAACAACTGAAAATATATGTCATATTCTAGGTTCTTCAAAGTAGCCACCTTTTGCTTTGATTACTGCTTTGCACACTCTTGGCATTCTCTTGATGAGCTTCAAGAGGTAGTCACCTGAAATGGTTTTCACTTCACAGGTGTGCCCTGTCAGGTTTAATAAGTGTGATTTCTTGCCTTATAAATGGGGTTGGGACCATCAGTTGTGTTGTGCAGAAGTCAGGTGGATACACAGCTGATAGTCCTACTGAATAGACTGTTAGAATTTGTATTATGGCAAGAAAAAGCAGCTAAGTAAAGAAAACGAGTGGCCATCATTACTTTAAGAAATGAAGGTCAGTCAGTCCGAAAAATTGGGAAAACTTTGAAAGTGTCCCCAAGTGCAGTCACAAAAACCATCAAGCGCTACAAAGAAACTGGCTCACATGCGGACCGCCCCAGGAAAGGAAGACCAAGAGTTACCTCTGCTGCGGAGGATAAGTTCATCCGAGTCACCAGCCTCAGAAATCGCAGGTTAACAGCAGGTCAGATTAGAGACCAGGTCAATGCCACACAGAGTTCTAGCAGCAGACACATCTCCAGAACAACTGTTAAGAGGAGATTGTGTGAATCAGGCCTTCATGGTAGAATATCTGCTAGGAAACCACTGCTAAGGACAGGCAACAAGCAGAAGAGACTTGTTTGGGCTAAAGAACACAAGGAATGGACATTAGACCAGTGGAAATCTGTGCTTTGGTCTGATGAGTCCAAATTTGAGATCTTTGGTTCCAACCACCGTGTCTTTGTGCGGCGCAGAAAAGGTGAGCGGATGGACTCTACATGCCTGGTTCCCACCGTGAAGCATGGAGGAGGAGGTGTGATGGTGTGGGGGTGCTTTGCTGGTAACACTGTTGGGGATTTATTCAAAATTGAAGGCATACTGAACAAGCATGGCTACCACAGCATCTTGCAGCGGCATGCTATTCCATCCGGTTTGCGTTTAGTTGGACCATCATTTATTTTTCAACAGGACAATGACCCCAAACACACCTCCAGGCTGTGTAAGGGCTATTTGACCAAGAAGGAGAGTGATGGGGTGCTGCGCCAGATGACCTGGCCTCCACAGTCACCGGACTTGAACCCAATCGAGATGGTTTGGGGTGAGCTGGTCCGCAGAGTGAAGGCAAAAGGGCCAACAAGTGCTAAGCATCTCTGGGAACTCCTTCAAGACTGTTGGAAGACCATTTCAGGTGACTACCTCCTGAAGCTCATCAAGAGAATGCCAAGAGTGTGCAAAGCAGTAATCAAAGCAAAAGGTGGCTACTTTGAAGAACCTAGAATATGACATATATTTTCAGTTGTTTCACACTTTTTTGTTATGTATATAATTCCACATGTGTTAATTCATAGTTTTGATGCCTTCAGTGTGAATCTACAATTTTCATAGTCATGAAAATAAAGAAAACTCTTTGAATGAGAAGGTGTGTCCAAACTTTTGGTCTGTACTGTACGTAACATACGTGTTAAATATTTATAGGTTTTTATGCATTTTTAAAGTATGTAAAGATGTTGAATAATGAAAATTTGGTCTAAAACCGGGCTATATACGTAGCCAATAAATCCTGGTCTATATCAGAGCTAAAGCACAGAGGCATTGTTGAAATGACGTCTACTGCTTAGTGGGGTATTTACAAAAAACTATTCTTTTAATCCTTACACTGCAGTTTCAGTGTCTGATTACATTGAAACTGACCCTAACTGTAACATCTGCTAACAGGAAATCCGAGCTTAAGCTTTTTTTTCCCAGTTTATAAATTAAAGGGGAAATATGTGTCAGCTGATAAATTTGCTAGAGAACAGAGGGCTTTTCGGGGGGGGGTTAAAGTTTAAAGAGTATTTGTGGATCAGAGAGTCACAGAACAGAATAAATCATCTTTTATTGGGCCTGAACTTTATTTGGTTCTCTATTATTTACTTCTTTCTTTTCCTGATGAAATGAGTGTCAAAATTAACTACATTTTATAAAACGTTATGTCATATTAATAATTTCAGTGTCAGTGGAACATACCAATTGTTTGTCTGTGAATGACAAGTTAGCTAAGCTTTTCCACAACCTGATTATAATGACAGCACAAAGGCTCATTATAATCAGTGTCAGGTTCTCTATCTGGGGCCCATGTGTGGTCACATGGTAGTGCTGTTGTTCATTGTACAAAAGCTCTACCTTTGTGGAACTTGGCTTTTTCACACGTCAGCAAACTCCTATACACAGGAATCAGTTAAACATGCGTTTGTGTGCTTTCTGTTTACACAGTATAGTTGTAGTATGAGTGTGTCTGTCAAGACATAAGATAAAAATATTGAGATTTACATTGAGCTAATGGCACTCTGAGAAATCTAGGGAATCCCAAAAGTAAATAGAAGTAGACAAACAGGTTGAGGAAAACATGGTTAATTACAGCCCATTATAATAAAACAAGTTCTGGAATAATAAGTATATGAATGCATACCACTCTAGTGAAAGTGGCACCTACTCCCATCAGTCACAACAGTGGGGTGTGGGTGGAGGAAAATTACGACTAATAACTGCAGTACTTACTGGGAATGTACATTTTAAATAAAAGCCCACTTCCGACAGTTTGGGTGGAGCTACTGTGAAAAGCATCAGACTGGCCCAAATAGACCCAATTTTAACGGCAAGCGGAACTACAAGACATCCCTTTTGTAGACCCACTTTAAATAGCTATTAATCACGTGGACCAGGACCAAGGTATAAAACCAGTCTTTATGGCTAATTTAGTTTGGTATATGCTATTAATTGTTATTGTCCTTGTAAATAAATAAACAAATTAAATAAATGCTCAGGTACTGTATACTATTGCCTTTTTAGTCAATGCTGGGCTTTGCTGTAGTCTGTAGAGTTTGTATCGAGGTTCTCTTTCTCTGTGCCGTGACCTTAGCATTTAGAGAGCTGTCAAGTTGTCATGTTAATATAAATACATTCATGTGTTCAAGATAATGGAGGAAGCCCCAGATTACTTATACATTAATGTTATAGTTAAAACTTATCAATCTATTGTTAAATAAATATATATCAAAAAAGTATCAATATGTCAGTATAGCAAATGTCCTGTGAGCCAGTCTGCTTCTTAAGTGATCCCATATCAGGCCCCAACCTCAAGGATGAGGTCAACTCTTTATACTAACTACAGTGAATGTTAGATCAGTGAGCACAGATAGTGTCAGTTCACAGTACAACATCATGAATGCATCAAATATGTAGCTCTGTCTCCCTCTAGTGGTAAGAATGTAGACACTGGTCTCAAAACCATTTGCAGCAGGACTTTTACTATCTCTCTATCTATCCCAAAACTGAATTTTGTGACTAAACGTTTTCTTGACAACTGGTTTGTTTTATGCATTATTATGTGAAACAATAAATAAACCTCCTTATGTGAGGTATTTCTGAAATTATTTGCACATTCTGTTTTTTCTCATTTCCTGACAACATGACTTTTTGGAGCCATATTGTTTGCTGCAGCACTTCAAAGGTCCAGTTTTGGAACTGCTAGATTAGCGTGTGGTGCAGAAAACTGTGGAGAAATGCAACAAGCCATAGGATAAGATAAGATTGGATTAAATTGAGGTTGCACAGTGTGTGAAACCAAGGAAATAGGAAAAGACAGAAGTACAAAGTACAAAAAACTACAGTATATTAGAAATCATGAGAAGCAGGGGAATGTAAGATTACGATATATTAGCTCAAAACTTCAACTTGTGGCCACTAGAGTGCACAGTTTTGTCATTTTGGATCAATCTCTGTGCTTCAGAAGAGTGAGAAAGCAGAAACGGAGATGAGAGAGAGACAGTGAGAGCGAAAGAGGAAGAGAGAGAGAGAGAGAAGGGTCATAATAAGGTGCCGTGTGGGTGTGTTTTGCGAGATGAGAGATGGAGTCTCTCACTATTTTCTCCCTCTCTCTCTTCATTTCCCTCCATCTACATTATCTCTCTCCCATGAGATCCAGTCTTTCATATATAAATAGCAGTACTGTACACAGTGTAACAAGTCCTTTTTTCTTGGTTCCTCATTGCTCATATGATGTTCAAAGATCAATGATTTCTCAGTGTAGCAATTATTGTTAGTGTGCATATTGGGTGGGCAGCAGATTCGCTTTCTACCACATTCACATCCTAAGACAGCTGCAAAATAAGCAACTTGTGTGTAACTATTGCACTGTAGTCGAATGCATTGCAATACCCATCTTTCAAGTTGATAATGTAAATGCTCTGGAAAAATCTAATCTTGTGTAGTGACAAGAACAAGATCCCTCACTGGCTTCCCTTCACTGAACACTACCAATGTGTGTACAAATGCTTTTGAACTGGCTTTTTGTTTGTGACAAATAAAAATCACTGGTTCCAACTACCACTAAAACAATTCACACCTTTAGGCAGTTCTGTGCCAAGGTGACCCATTTTGGCCTCTATTTTTTTTATCAACTGTCAAAATCAGCACATAAGCAGGGTCATTACGGAGCCTTATAGCCCTCCTACTTCAAAAAGGTCAGCATGCATCCCACTGAACACAACCAGAAGTGATCGTCGGTGGGAAGCCAGTGAGGGACCTTGTTCTTGTCACTGCACTGGTGACTCCTACAGGTTTGTTGCGGGTGCCTGTGCTGGGGGCAGCTGGATGTGAAGGGGTTTGTCTGAACCTCTATGCATGTTATTTTCTCTTGTTGAAGCTCCTCTCCGGCAGGTGAATTGAAGCAGCTGGCACAAGTCCATGTGCATCAGAGGAGAAATGTTGTTTACACCCTCCCTAGGCCAACAGTGGGAGTTCGCAGCAACAAGAACCGCAGTGTGAGGGGAATTGGTTGCCCCGATGTGGGAGAAAAAGGGAAAATATGCAGAGAAATAGAATAATAAATGTGAGATGTCCTCCAGCAAATCACTGTCCTGTGTTTCTTCTAGCTTTAGCAGGTTTGCCAACACAGGTGTGTTGAGACATTATGGCGCACACACATTCAATTCAATTTTATTTTGCATCTAGAGCTTGTCAAATCACCATTTCCTTTTGTTCCTTACAGAAAGAATATGATTCCAATGCCTGCAAGTGTATTTTGTGTATATTTTGTATTTTTATTTGTTTTTTTATTAATATCTAAATTAAATATAATAAATAGTATCTATATTATGTTTGGATAAATGTTTTTATTTTAATAAGAGGAAGAAGAATGGAAGAAAGAAGGGTGTGAGTTCATTGAACATTTGCACAGTATTATAATATTTTGGCTTTTCTTTTCAAAACCCTATAGAGTACGTCCAGTTTGGGAAAAGAAATGACCCACCTGAGAGTCATCAGTCAATATCTGAAACAGATGGATTCTACCCTCAGAAAGACAACTGTTATGTAAGCAAAGGTCTTCTGATGACTCATGACTAAAACAGCCAGCCAGATGTGCTTAACTTTAATTTCCAGCAGTCATTTTGTAATAGATGACTCCAGATATGATGTTTGTTGTTTTGAAGAATAATGGTGTTAAACATTTATTCAAAGTAATTTTACACTCTGCATGCTGAAGTGGCTAAACTTGAAAATACAAACCCTGTACCCACTGGCGAGCCTTTCACCTCTTGAACACACCTCTTGGGTGTGTATGCGTGTGTGTTTCATGTTCTTATATCCCGGTGGGGGCTTTAACCTGAATGCACACTAACTTGTGTCGCTGTGGGGACAAAAATTAAGGTCCCCATGGGTAGAGACTGCTTTTTGAGGGATAAGACTTGGTTTTAGGGCACATGTTACAATTAGGTTAAGGTTAGGGTTAGAGGAAGGGTTAAGGTTAGGCATTTAATTGTGATGGTTCAGGTTAGGGAAAGCATTATGTCAATGATTGTACCCCACAGGGATAGTGAAACAAACATGTGTGTGTGTGTGTGTGTGTGTGTGTGTGTGTGTGTGTGTGTGTGTGTGTGTGTGTGTGTGTGTGTATGTGCAGGTATTATTGTTTTTGTGGGGACATACATTTATTTACACAGTCACATTGTGGGGACTAGCCTTCCTTATGTGGACAAAATGCAATGTCCCCATAGCGTAAATCCTTAAATTTTAGGGTTAAGACTTGGTTTAAGGTTAAAGTACATTAGGTTAAGACAGTTAGTGGTTATGGTTAGGGTAAGTCTCTAGGGAATTAATGTAAGTCAATGGAATATCCCCAAAAGTGATGGAAACACGACTGTGTGTGTGTGTGTGTGTGTGTGTGTGTGTGTGTGTGTGTGTGTGTGTGTGTGTGTGTGTGTGTGTGTGTGTGTGTGAGTGAGACCAGCCCTCATGTTGTACCTTGTTTGACAAGAAACAGTGAGAGATTTTAGTCTTGTGCCCAGATCCAGAGCTGACCTGCTTGTACTGCTCAGAGCGAGTAAACAAGACTTCTGGCAGTTTCTTTGACCTCGTTAGTAATGAAGCCGTCACCCTTTGCCAATCAATCTAAACTGGGGTGTTGTAAGGAACCACAGCTGTCATTAGTGTAAGCCACTAAGTCTGAAACCATGAATGAGTCTAACAAATATTACCTCTAAATTAAGCTGTAAAGCCAGATGTGTTGATGTGACAGACGTTAGCATACTGATTATATTCATGGAGATATTATATGAGAATATGAATTCTGCCCATGTTGTGACTTTGCTTTGCAATCTTATCCAGTATTTAAATTTGAAGTTGGATAAAAATTCAAATAAGCAGAGTGAAAATAATTTATACAGTGCACTTTCTGCTGCCCCAAAGAAACACGCACACACACACACACACACACACACAGCCTTTAACATGATTTCACAGATCACTGTTTACTGGAACACACACCATCCCCCCCTATGCTGCCTGTGCTGCTGGAGGTGTCAAACAGAAACACAACACACATGCATACACAATCACATGGCTTCAAACATGCCTAAAGTTATGCACAATAAACACATTCATGCAACCTCACACAGACACACACTAGTGCACACAGCCAAAGAGAGGGAGAGAGAGAGAGAAGTGCAGATATGCAAATGCCGTGTGAAAGCAGAAGAAAAGGCTCTCTGGGGTTTCAGATCAATGATGTTTGAGCTGAATTTAACAACTCCTGAAATGAGAGAGAGGGTGAGGGGCGCAGAGAGAGATAGAAACAGACAGAGAAAAGAGTTGAGATAGAGTGAGAGAGTGAGACAGAGAGGAATAGAAGAACTCGTTAAGTCATTGGAGACAAAAGTTACATAAGTGAGGTAATTGTGCCTGTAAGTGTGGGTTTGCCAGCATACTTACCTTTGGCTAAACATACCTGTGCGTGTGTGTGTGTGGGGGGGGGCTATCCAATACAGCTGGACTTACAGTATCACTCCACAGACTGGCTGGTATAGGCCATAAAGAGTGTGGAGTGTGTGGGAGTAGGTAGACAAAAGGTGTTTATGTGTGTGTAACAGTTATAGCTTCAGAGTGGCGTAGTTGTGCGGCGTAGTTGTGCGTAGTTGTGCTAATGGCTGACCGCGTGTGTGCCTGTGTGTGTGTGTGTGTGTGTGTGGGGGAAGTATGAAAGTTGGGATGATGAAAGTAGTATGTATTATATAAAGGTAAAAATATCAAAGAACTGAGTCAAGACAAGCGATTGAATCTCAATACAACAATTCGCCTAAAGCAGTATAGTTAGTGTGTGAGTGTATGTGCAGGTATTATTGTTTTGTGGGGACATACATTTATTAGGGTGCACTCCATTTAGCTGTGTCAGTAGGCCATGCCATTATTAATGTAATTAGGTACACCTGTGTTTGCCATGTCAAGCTGCTTACTATGAGAAAGGTCTGCTTGTATCGCTACCTCTTCTACGATGGACTTCTCACTAAAATATTGCTGGAAGTTGACACAAAATGGTGAGTGCAAGACATGCTCAGAAAAGCTCTGACATTCAGCATTAATGTTGTAGATTGTGTAACATAAATTCATTGGCAGCAGGTTGTCAAAATTTGTCCAATAAGCCATAGAAAAATGGAAATGTGAGTTGCAACTCCAATAGATTTATAGCCATGCTAGCTGCATGGCTCTATGGATGGCAGTGGCGGCCTGTAGATGGTCCACCACTTTGGTTTATGACAAAAAACCTGCAAAAAAATGACATTCTAATTAGCTTTAGCTGTACTTTCTGTTTACTGACAATTTGCAAATGTTAGCATGCTAACATGCTGAACTAAAATGACCTGCTAAACATCAGCAGGTTAGCATTGTCATTGTGAGCATATTAACATGTTGACATTGGCATTTAGCTCAAAGCTGAAGTACAGCTACTGCTAGCAAGGCTATAGACTTTTAGTCTTGTGCCCAGATCCAGAGCTGACCTGCTTGTACTGCTCAGAGCGAGTAAACAAGACTTCTGGCAGTTTCTTTGACCTCGTTAGTAATGAAGCCGTCACCCTTTGCCAATCAATCTAAACTGGGGTGTTGTAAGGAACCACAGCTGTCATTAGTGTAAGCCACTAAGTCTGAAACCATGAATGAGTCTAACAAATATTACCTCTAAATTAAGCTGTAAAGCCAGATGTGTTGATGTGACAGACGTTAGCATACTGATTATATTCATGGAGATATTATATGAGAATATGAATTCTGCCCATGTTGTGACTTTGCTTTGCAATCTTATCCAGTATTTAAATTTGAAGTTGGATAAAAATTCAAATAAGCAGAGTGAAAATAATTTATACAGTGCACTTTCTGCTGCCCCAAAGAAACACGCACACACACACAGCCTTTAACATGATTTCACAGATCACTGTTTACTGGAACACACACCATCCCCCTATGCTGCCTGTGCTGCTGGAGGTGTCAAACAGAAACACAACACACATGCATACACAATCACATGGCTTCAAACATGCCTAAAGTTATGCACAATAAACACATTCATGCAACCTCACACAGACACACACTAGTGCACACAGCCAAAGAGAGGGAGAGAGAGAGAGAAGTGCAGATATGCAAATGCCGTGTGAAAGCAGAAGAAAAGGCTCTCTGGGGTTTCAGATCAATGATGTTTGAGCTGAATTTAACAACTCCTGAAATGAGAGAGAGGGTGAGGGGCGCAGAGAGAGATAGAAACAGACAGAGAAAAGAGTTGAGATAGAGTGAGAGAGTGAGACAGAGAGGAATAGAAGAACTCGTTAAGTCATTAGAGACAAAAGTTACATAAGTGAGGTAATTGTGCCTGTAAGTGTGGGTTTGCCAGCATACTTACCTTTGGCTAAACATACCTGTGCGTGTGTGTGTGTGGGGGGGGGCTATCCAATACAGCTGGACTTACAGTATCACTCCACAGACTGGCTGGTATAGGCCATAAAGAGTGTGGAGTGTGTGGGAGTAGGTAGACAAAAGGTGTTTATGTGTGTGTAACAGTTATAGCTTCAGAGTGGCGTAGTTGTGCGGCGTAGTTGTGCTAATGGCTGACCGCGTGTGTGCCTGTGTGTGTGTGTGTGTGTGTGTGTGGGGGGGTACTGTGCATTTCCTCTATTTTTTTAACCACATACTGCAATGATGAAAGTAGTATGTATTATATAAAGGTAAAAAAATATCAAAGAACTGAGTCAAGACAAGCGATTGAATCTCAATACAACAATTCGCCTAAAGCAGTATAGTTAGTGTGTGAGTGTATGTGCATGCATTTGTGTAGCTGTATTTGTGCGTCAGAGTGTGTCCTGTGTCTGTAGTCAGAGGATGACGAAGGAAACAACAGGTTTATATAACAACTCCCTCCCTTTGTGGAAGAAAAAGATGAGAAAAAAGGACCATGGGATTGGAAAATAAAGATGCTCAGAGACAGAGAGAGAGAGAGGCAGAAGAAAATGAGGAGGTATAGTGAGACACAGATAGAAATCAGCAGAGAAAGAGACAGAGAAGTATTGGATACATGTGAGAAAGAAAGGAACAACGAAAAAACAGAAAGCCAGAGATAGAAAGTTAAAGAGAAACAGAGAAACTGGTTGTTGATGACAGGAGTGTGACACACATGAGAGAGAGATACATGATTACATTATCACCTATCAGATTGTACTTTCTGAAAAGACTGCATTAGCTCTTCTTACTTTCTTCTTTGTAACTGCTTTCCCCCACCAACACCTACTTGTGTTTCTGTCAGCTGTTTCCTACATTTCCCAGTATGCTTTTCAACAAACCCCTGAAAACAGGCATAAAGTCATTGCATAGACCTTTCTCATGGCAGACATTTTGGCTCATCAAACACTAATACATTTATTAGGGTGCACTCCATTTAGCTGTGTCAGTAGGCCATGCCATTATTAATGTAATTAGGTACACCTGTGTTTGCCATGTCAAGCTGCTTACTATGAGAAAGGTCTGCTTGTATCGCTACCTCTTCTACGATGGACTTCTCACTAAAATATTGCTGGAAGTTGACACAAAATGGTGAGTGCAAGACATGCTCAGAAAAGCTCTGACATTCAGCATTAATGTTGTAGATTGTGTAACATAAATTCATTGGCAGCAGGTTGTCAAAATTTGTCCAATAAGCCATAGAAAAATGGAAATGTGAGTTGCAACTCCAATAGATTTATAGCCATGCTAGCTGCATGGCTCTATGGATGGCAGTGGCGGCCTGTAGATGGTCCACCACTTTGGTTTATGACAAAAAACCTGCAAAAAAATGACATTCTAATTAGCTTTAGCTGTACTTTCTGTTTACTGACAATTTGCAAATGTTAGCATGCTAACATGCTGAACTAAAATGACCTGCTAAACATCAGCAGGTTAGCATTGTCATTGTGAGCATATTAACATGTTGACATTGGCATTTAGCTCAAAGCTGAAGTACAGCTACTGCTAGCAAGGCTATAGACTTTTAGTCTTGTCAAAGAAAGAAAGAAATATTTTTAAGTGATTTGATGTGATTTTGGTGATGATGACACCAGTGACATGCCTGCTGCCATCCACATCTTATCGGACATCTAAGCTGGCTTGCCGGCATAGACACTCGCCCTAGTTCAATAGCCCAGGGGAACAGTTACATCAGACCCTGTTTATTGATGAAATTGAAAGAGATCAGCAGCTTGTGTGCAAAACGATGGGTCAGTCTATACATACACACAGGCCCATTCAGGTACTTGCAGGGTATGCTTACGTCACTACCAGTGTCTCTTGATGCCTGTCACCATTGCAAATTAAGCCATTCTTATCGTTTTGAGACAGACGGTTATGTAACAATGCAGGCATGTGTGCCTCTAATGTTCCAGGCTGTATGAATGAATAAGCAAGGTAATAGGGACCAGAAAGGTTAAAAACTGAGATCTGAGCTGGTAGCTAAATATACAGTAAACCTTGTATTGATGAGTGAACTGCACACACTGTTATCTGTCCTGCAGCTAAATCAATCCCATCTAGGTCATTCACTGCCAGCTGACGGCTACAATGTGTGTGTGTGTGTGTACAGCATGGACCAGTTGGGACTGTGGTCGCCACTGTCCTGAAATGAGATTCTGTGGCCTTAAAACAGGTGGGAGATCAATTCTACTACTATGTCCATTGTTAATGTCTTGTTTTTAATTTTTGCTGTATGTATATGAAGGGTATATAGCCATTGAACAAGTTTACTTGCTGTCAGCAGTGATGTCGTGCTTCACACTCACAGTAACAATCATTCACCCCTGTCCCTGCATCACTGTCATCACGCCTCACATATTCATCCCTCTGCATATACTGAGAGGTGCAGGTGGTTAAATAGGTTTCTTGGCTCTTTCTATGAAGCATCGTATTCACTGATCAAATGACTCAGGAAGTCACATAATTTAATGCATCTTGGAAAACTTGGTGACATGAAATTCATCCAACAGTCGCAGATGATGATCCTCCAAAATCCCTTTGAAAGCAAAAGTCTTAAGATGAGTCAGAACTCAGCAACTGTGCTTGCTTTCAGTGCCAGCACTCAGACTTTAAGGGAAGAGAGTCTGTGTTTTTCCTTCCACAAATTGGATATATCTCTTTTTGGAAATGAGCACTTCAATTTCAAATATTTAAAGTCAGTCTTTGTGTTTACTGTTGGCTGTATATATTGCTAATTTAAGAAATTACGTTTATTCTGCTGTTCCATATAATGTACTTGCTCCAGATAAAAGTGAATCTTAAAATGGAACATTTATCCTCATTTTACATGTAAAGGATTGCAGTCTGAGAATATAATGGACATTTCAAAGACATTTTAAATGTGTTTTCAGACTGAAGTCCTTGACAAAATCTGCAGATGGAGTTCTGTGGTGTAATGCAGCTGTGTTTGGAGGTCTGTGACAAGGCAAAGTTTACACAGTAAAATTCTTAAGGTCTTACTTGTCACGACTTTTACCACTTGAATGCCAACCTGTTCTCGACTTCCAATGTTGAAAACACGAACTCTCAAGTTCCATTTGAAGGAAGTGTAACATGATGATATATACCATGAGACAATAGAAATTTGTCAGTTGTCAGAGATTTTGCCATACCGTTAATACTAAGATATCTGTCACTTTAGTATCTCTGGGTGTATTAGACCTTTATAGACAATATTACAAATTGCACCCCCTGGTGCCCCCATGTTTTAAAAAACGCAACAAAAGTGCCCTCATGGCTGCCCCTATGGTAGATAAAATTTGATAAAGTGTCCTCTAGGGTGGAGAAAACATGATCCAGTGCGCTAATAGGTGCCGTTCCAGTGGAAAAAAACGCAATACACTGCTATATACCGCACTGCATACAGCTGGTGCCCTTTTTATTTTTTTCGCACCTTGGCCTCAAACAGCCTAAGTCCGCCACTGATGGGAGATGATGGGGGACAAAATCCACAGTCCTTGTTTTGTGCATACATTCATTTTAAAGTGAGGCTTTAGTAGTCTGAGTTAGACAAAGCAAGTGGGTATCTTCCAAAGATACACTCCTTTTTATTATGAAATTCCCTCTTTGTGTCACTATCCCTCTGCTGCAGCTCAGCAAGAAAACACTGTCCATGGAAGCACAAAGAGGGAATTTCATACTAAAAAGACTGAACTTTGAAAGAGAACTACTTAATTTGTCTTGCCTCATATTAGCTTTGCCTGAAAGTTGGAATGCATTTCACACAGACCATCACTTGTGTTGAAATTGGATTAGGAAGGGATTTCTTTGCAGTAGGTGTGGACAACAGGAACAACAACAGCAACCAATAACCATTTCAATGTACATATGGGCATGTTAGTAGTGTTTTAAGGGCTTGAAAAAAAAAGCAAACCTATCCTTTAATTTCTAGGAGGTTGCAATGTGATGAAGTAAGTTGATTTGCTGTCAGGTATTTAATTTTCAGGATTATCCAAAAACTGTCTGCTTATTTATTATTTCTCACTTGATTTTCTAACAAATGTACTATGCAACGATATATAGCTTATCAATACCGCAGTATAAAATCACATAAAGGCTATCACGATAGAACATTTAATCCATATCGCCGATTACTAAGGCAAGATAAACATAAACAAAAATCACTACATGATTTCACCAAAACGAATGATCTTCATATTACACTTTAATTTCTAGCATTACTTTTAGTATGACACAGGAAATTGATTCCTATTTCATAATAGAGATCGTGTTTAAATATTTAATAGGCAAATCCAGCTTTGTGAATGCTTGGTATTTCAAAGTCATATTTTAGTCACATTTTTTTTTTTTAAACTAGGCTAATTAAACTGCACTTTTAGGTAGAAAGGTAGCGTAGGGAGATACATTAACGTTTACAGTTACAAAATAACACTTACGTTAAATGTCGAGAAGTAAAGCAGTTAGAGCGCTCTCTCTCTCTCTCTCTCTCTCTCTCTCTCTCTGGTAGTCACCGGCTCTCTGAGCGCTCAGAAGAAAAGGAGGAAGCGGAGAGAGAGCAGTACAGCGGCAGCTCGTCTACTCAACCGAATGACAAGATAACAAACTACCGAAAGCTAACCATCAGCATCAAACCAACACCCCAGTTTTGAACTCCACTAATCGGAACAGCGCACGAGAAACGACTTTTGCAACCCCAGAAACGCTTTTAGGCACCAATAACTTGCGTTGGTTAGTTAAAGTCAAAATAAAGACAGTTGCACAGATAGTCGGAGAATGGCAGACTCGGCGGCGGCCAACAGCGACGGGGAAGACGGACCCCGCGAGCCCATGCGGGGCTTCGCGCGCCAGGGAGCCCTCCGCCAGAAGAACGTGCACGAGGTGAAGGACCACAAATTCATCGCGCGCTTCTTCAAGCAGCCCACCTTCTGCAGCCACTGCACCGACTTCATCTGGTGAGGATGGATGAAGGGGTTCACAGGAGAGCAGTTTTGAAAATTGATTTACTTCAGTTAGTTGAATGCTTTTATTGGGGCTGTTATAGAATAAGGGAAAGGAAGAGAAAATATAAGGTATATAATAAATTGTTTTAAAAATAGACAATTTTAGTTTAGACATTAGTCTGTGCACCAAGAGATGGAATACAAAGAAGGGAGAAAACGACAGGACAAATTTAGTTTAGCTTAGTTAATGATTTAATGACAATTTAAATGAAAAAAGTAGAGGGAGAGATGAGGCCTATTGATATGAAATAGATCAAATGGCTGTAGACTCTAATGCTTGATAGTATTACATCATTAAGTTACAGCAGGAATAAAGAAAGTGGGAGGGTTGCACTGGTACAGTTTTCTCAAAATAAACATCGATTTCAGCCCTATTCATGTACTTGTTGATGCTATATAAGGTAGGGCAGAAGGGAAGACAGAGAGTGGGCTGCACCAATAAAAAAGGAATAGCTGCAGACCATTGTTTGATGGTATTAAGTAGGCAGAGGAGCTGAGAGGCTGAGAAAAAATTAAACATGTTATCCAAAAGCATTGAAAAGCAGTGAACTGCAGCCAGCAGGAATGACCAGAGCAGCAACAAAAAGTGTTTCACATGGGTCAAACACTGATACAACTTCAGCCTTCCTGCTCTTCCTCCTCCTCCTCCTCCTTTTCCTCCTCCTCCTCTTCATTTTCTCGTCTCAATCACCTGTGCAGACATGTCACTGTGCAGCCCACCAGGGTTTACTAGACAGTGACTGCGCTCAGGTTATTAAATGAGTTTCCGGCTCTAGGTTGGCCTAATTTGTCCCGTTTATTATTATCTGCGCTGCGCACTATTCCCAAAACGGCCATTATTTAAGTCCTGTGATGGGCTTTTTAATTTGTGAATGGCTAAATGATTTGACCTAGAAGACTGTGTGTGTGTGTGTTCATGGGAATCTAATGGGATGGTCTCACTGGTTGTAAATACCCCTAAATAGAGGAACACTGTGCACCCTGTGTAATTGCTTGACCTGTTTAGACTATCTATCTATCTATCTATCTATCTATCTATCTATCTATCTATCTATCTATCTATCTATCTATCTATCTATCTATCTATCTATCTATTTCAATAAGCATAATGAAAAAGAACAATGAGAGCACTGAGTGATTTCACACCCCGAGAGATTATCTATTTGTAGCCACAATATGAAAATGAGCAGGGCTGAATGTGAGTTTGTGTGTGTGTATGCGTGCACCTGCAGGCATCCCAGCATTCTCCATACCATTGACTGAGTGTGGTTGACCCTTTTGACCTGGGGCAGCTGCAGCCCTGCCTAACAGAACAGTCTGGGTGAGTGCGCGTGTGTTTGTGGGCCGAAGTTGACCTCAGCACATGTACTGTACTGTTCATAGAATAATCGAATGTCCTCGCTGCCTGCATACTTCCGTGGTTGTGTGCGTTTAATTTGTGCTCTTTTGGATGGAAAGCTTTAGCGCTACACACAAACGGCAGACATCATTTCAAAAATCTTGAGGCGAAGACAGACGGTTTCAGAATTTCTTTTTGAAGTTCTTTCTGTGTGTGTGTGTGTGTGTGTGTGTGTGCGTGTGTGTGTGTGTGTGTGTGTGTGTGAGAGAGAGAGAGAGAGAGAGTGGTGCACACACACGTCTGTACCTGTACAATGTTCAACCTGTTTTCTGTGTGTGTTCTCTCCACAGGGGTTTTGGCAAGCAGGGATTCCAGTGTCAAGGTAGGTGGACGCTGACACACACATACACACACACACACACACACACACACACACACACACACACACACACACTCTTAGGTGGTGCTCCATTGCTAAATGATTGGAGGTTAACTTTTCTCATTGTTTTCTGTTTCTCTGTTTTTTCCACTCTAATTACCTCTCTCTCTTTTTAAATTATCTCATTTCTAAATTATTTCAATTTCTCTGCTTTTGAGGTTCAGATTGCAAGATCAATCTCATTCATCTCCCTATTCTTTTTGTCTCATCTCCTCTCTTCTTCACCTTTTTTATTTTCTTCCACTACCTGTTTCTTTTTCCTTCTCTCCACCTCTCCCTATTTCTATCCCATTACTTTCTTCCCTTTTTCCTCTCTAGTAACTAATTTTTTTCCCTTTATTCCTCTCTTCCTTTCAAGAGTGCTCAAGTATTCCGTGTTATTATTTTTAAGTGGGTTTTAATGAACACCATTTTGAAACCTAAGACTCACAACAGGACTTTGGTTGTTGATTCATAGTGGAGGATACTGTAGGTGTAGATTTAGATATGGATAGTAAGAAGGTTACCAAGGATATGGAAGGAGGCCAGCCATATAATCAAAACTGTATTTGTTTTTCAAAATGTATAATAATGTATAATAAGATGGGACTTACAGCAGACATTTTGACTTGTCATAGTAGAAAAAAGCACAGGTGTTACTTATAACTCTGTTTTATTCAGGTGTCTCAGTAAGCCATGACAGTTTGACCGTGAGACAGCACGCACAACACCAGGACCCTGAAACTGAAGCAGCTAAATTGAATTCAGCTATCATTAATTTTATTATTTACATCTGTGCTTTTTCTACTGTGACATGTCAAAATGGCTGATCTGAAAAGGGCGCATTGTGTACATAACTACTAATAGATAAGTGAGCAAGAAACATTCTGGACTGCCTGCCTGCACCGCTAATGGAGGACGAAGTTAGAGGTTTAAGTTTGTTCATTTTGGATCAGTTCATCAACAGCGATGCAGTGTTCGCTTCCTGCATCGATAAAGGGTAGTGAGAAATTAAAGAGACACTAATTTTGTGGCTCTCGCTGGTTTCATCTACACAGAAAAAACTAATGAAACTCATAGGCACTGTCGTACATGGTGCCATTTGACAAGCCACACTGATAAAGAAAACTTTATCTACTTTGCTTTTCTTTGCTCTCTTCTCCCTCCCTGTCTTTCATCCACCATCTCCATACCGCACAGCACAGACAGATTCAGCATCGGCTTTGTAGGAGTCGCTACAGGAAATGACACAAGCTATCAGAGAAACATATCCAGCTGACAAAAATGCCATGGTGCTTTGGGCTTTTGTGTTTTATCAATTTGCTTGAAATCTATGTTTTTTCCACTTGTATTAACAGCCAACTGGATGTGTTCAAGGATTTTCATGTCTCCTAGCAACAGTGAAATATTCAGACGCAACCGTCTATATGCTGGAGGATGGAAGAGGTGCTGTTCAACACAGCAGTGGGTTAGCTGGTAATTAACCCATGTGTATATTTAATGGGTCAATAGTGTCCTTTAGGGGAAGCATCCACTGCGCTGTAGGGACCCCCGTTGCCTCTGGAGAGGAAGGGGTGTGGTTGTAGGTGTTAGAGCACCTATGCACTCTGATACCTGGGCTGGAAGATGGATTGATGGATGGATAAAGGGGGAAGATGGAAGGTGAAATTTCAGATGCCACTCCAGTTGGTGCCCAAAATAACGTACATATGTATATTTGAGTGCGTGAGTGAGTGAGTGACTTAGCACTTGGCAACAGTTTGCACGTACCTTCTTCAATCAGTGGTGTGTGTGTGTTTGGAGTTTCTCTCCGACTCATTTGTCTGTCTGGGGCAGGGTATCGCTTCCCCAGAGCTCAGGGAGAAAGGGAATTCCTCTGCAAGGTCACACACACACACACACACTTGGAGTGAAGTGAGATCAGTGTTTGGGTGTGCTTTGCCTCTTGGGTTTACCTGGTTGTGTTTGTTTGACAGTCACAAAGTTCTTGCAGAACTAAATGGAGGGTGTTTGTGTGCATGCAGCATGATATATTGTAGTGTATGATTAGATGCATTTATATCTGAGTGAAGATAATAAAGAAAGATACGTTTTTATTTGTTCTATTAGTGCATGAATAATCCAAACAGAATGTGAGAGAAATAGTGTTTATGGCCTGCATGTTTAAATGTCTTTCAATGAAAGGTCAAATCATCAATAAGACCTGGCAGGCTGTGTATACTACAGCTCCTCTACCTCTTGTGAGTGTATCAGTAGTTTGAGACCTGAGCGGACAGATCAGTGCCATTACTGCCTTACATGGTGTTTATGGATTGTTTGTATACTCGATACCTGAACCAGATCTTGGCTCCTAATGTTGTATTTCACTGATCAGTCTCTCTTTACTTTTCTTATCACTTCTCTCTTACTTGATAATTGTTTTGACCTTTGACCCCCTCAGTTTTTGGTTGCTTTAAGTGTTGGTGATCCAGAAGAGGAAGATTATTTTAGCATCTGTTATACTACAACTCACTTATTATGCCAACTAAATGCCTTTACCGTAAATGTACTGTAGCTTAGCTATTCTCGCACCCCACCTGATGGTCGAGGTCATAATGATCTGTTTCCTGAATGACATGCAGGACTGATCTAAACAAGGCAGGCAACAACAAGACATTTCAAAGTGCTTTACATAAAACATAAAAGCAAGATAGGGCAATATAAAAAGACATTTAAAAACACCTAAAAAGAGTTAAATAGAAAATTAAAACAATATAAAACAGGAGACCAAAAGTTACAGTGCTGTGTAAGAAATTAATCATTATTTGATTTAATAAAAGGCAAACAGAAAAGCCTTGATTTAAAAGAACTTAGAGTTGCAGCAGACCTGCAGTTTTCTGGGAGTTTGTTCCAGATATATGGTGCATAAAAACTGAACGCTGCTTCTCCATGTTTAGTTTTGACTCTGGAGACAGAAAGCAGACCTGTCTCAGACAACCTGAGAGGTCTGGATGGTTCGTAACGTAGCAGAAGATCGAAAATGTACTTTGGAGCTAAACCATTCCGTGCTTTATAAACCAACTGTAGTATTTTGAAATCAATTCTTTGACAGACAGGAAGCCAGTGTAAAGACCTCAGAACTGGAGTGATGTGATCCACTTTCTTGGTCTTAGTGAGGACGCAAGCAGCAGCGTTCTGAATCAGCTGCAGTTGTCTGATCGATTTTTTCTAGAGAGACCTGTAAAGACACCGTCACAGTAGTTGAGTCTACTGAAGATAAATGCATGGACAAGTTTTTCTAAATCCTGCTAAGACATGAGTCCTTTAATCCTATTCTTAAGGTGGTGGTAGGCTGACTTTGTAGTTGTTTTAATGTGGCTGTTGAAATTCAGGTCTGAGTCCATGACTACGGCAAGATTTCTGGCTTGGTTTGTGGTTTTTAACATTACTGATCGAAGCTGAGCTCTGATTTTTAATCGTTCCTCCTTGGCTTCAAAAACAATGACTTCAGTTTTACTGAAGAAAATTCTGGCACATCTAATCGTTGATTTGTTCAATACACTTACTTAGCGCTTGTATCGGACAATAGTCCCCTGGTGACATTATGTAAAAAAATATGTGTGTCATCTGCATAATTATGGTAACATATTTTGTTGTTTTCCATAATCTGAGCCAGTGGTAGCATGTAGATGTTAAACAGAAGAGGCCCTTGGGGAACTCCATGTGTAATTTGTCCGCTCAGATGTGTAATTACCTATAGGCACAAAGTAGTCCCTGTCCTTTAAGTAGGATTCAAACCAGTTTAATACTGTGCCAGAAAGTACCACCCAGTTTTCCAGTCTAGTAAAATGTTGTGGTTCACCGTGTCAAATGCAGCACTGAGATCCAACAATACCAAGACTGAAATTCTGCCACTGTCTGTGTTTAAGTGGATGTCATTGAAGACTTTAACAAGAGCAGTCTCAGTGCTGTGGTGTGCTCGAAAACCTGAAAGACATCAAAACAGCTGTTTAATGGCAAGAAGTTGTTCAGCTGTTGAGAAACAGCTTTTTCAATGATTTTATTTCAAAACGGGAGGTTTGATATAGGCCTATAATTGTTCATTAGTGACACGTCTAGATTGTTCTTTTTTAAGAGTGCTTGATGACTGCAGTTTTCAGGGCCTGTGGGAAGACACCTGAGAGAAGAGACATGTTGGTCATTTGTAGAATATCTGAGGCCATGCAATTAGAAACATGTTTGAAAAAGCCTCTTGGCAGAATATCGAGGCAGCAGGAAGAGGATTTCAGATGTTGTATAATGTCCTCCAAGTTTTTATGGTTAATAGGATCAAATTTTGTCATGCTATTTGAATTGATTTTAATTGGATAATTGATTGATTGATATGGAGGCATTGAGTGCCTGTCTAATATTTAGTCAGGGAAGAAGGAGGAAAATGCATTGCAGGCCCTGATGGATAGAAGTTCAGAGGCTACTGACACAGGAGGGTTTATTAACCTGTTGATGGTAGCAAACAAGGCACATGCATTATTACTGTTTTTGGCGATGATGTCAGAAGAAGGACCGCTTTGCATTTCTCAGTTCTAGATTATAAATGTGAAATCTGAAGAGTTTACGACACTCTCTTTTTTTCTATTCTTTCCAGCATGGCATTTATCCATGGAGATCTTTTCTTACCAGAGACAGCCTTCACCTTAGTGGGTGCAATGGCATCAATAACAAATGTAATTTTAAAATTGAAGTTATCTACAGGCTCATTGACTGAGACCCAAGAGAGGGCGTGGAAGAGAACGCCTGAACAAATATTTCACTGGTGTTTTCATTGATATACCGTTTTGTGATTACCTCTGTTTGAACATTTGTTCTTCATGGAGATAGCACTCTCAAAGAAAACACATGAATGATCAGAGAGAGCAACATCAGTCACCACAACCTTAGAAATGTTCAGACCCTTGGAGATGATTAAGTCCAGAGTGTGCCCCTTGATGTATGTGGACTCCGTCACATGCTGAGTCAGTCCATAGTTATCAAGAACACAACACAGTTCTTTAGTCCCTCTGTTCTGGAGGTTGTCAGCATGGATGTTAAAATCACCAACAATGACTACACAGTCAAAGTCAATACAGATTACAGACAGCAGTTCAGTAAAGTGATCAAAGTTTGCACAGTATTTAGGTGGCCTGTAGATATTTAGAAATATAGCTTGAGAAGAGGAATTCAATTGAAGAACTATTCAAAAGAAGCAAACATTTTTGGTTTGGGGCATGCTCTTGTCTACTGCTTTGAGTCCATGTTAAAGTGGTGTCATTACCAAATAGTCCATTCACTTCTATGTTCACTTCTTTTTAGAACTTTGTGGAAGTCGTCTGTTGAGAAGGGACGCATCTTGCTGCTAGTTAGCTCTAGTTAAGTATCCAGTCACTGTAGTATAGGCTTGTGCAGTTGGTAGGCCACACTCATGTAGTACTGAGGAGGTCATAAAAGTGCTGAAGATATGCCAATAGCTTACTTTATCTGAATAAATTACAGTCCCAATGTTTTATAAGTATCCAGGAGCCACTGCTCATAAATTCTAGCAGAAAAAACAAGTATATCAGCAAAAGAATGCAAGCAGAGGCAAGCAGCAAAGCGTCTGCACTGTAAGAAAGCAAGGCAACATTTGCCACGATTTCATGTCCAAATATTAAAATACCTGCTTGTTTATTGCTATTGTTGGCCTTATTAGTTGTAGATGACCCGCAAATGTTAGATTCAACAAAGCTAGGCTTCATTAGTAGCATTTGACATTGTGACATTTGTTGCTCTTGGTCTTTATTCTGCCTTGTCATGGGTAAAAGGAAGGAAGGAAGTTAGATTTGCCACATCAATATAATTCTAGTTTTGTTAATACAGTAAGGTGGATACACAGTGCTTTCCAGTGAATAGAAAATAGTTTACATACTACAGGCACATGCAGCTCTTGCTCTTTTGCCGTTGTATCAATCCAGCATGCTGTTGATTCAGCAGAGAGCAGAAGGACGCAGGGGGGCTGGACGGACAACTCTGCACCCCCAACAGCAGCCTTTAACAGGTTTCAGAAAGCAGCAGCTTGTGGTTGTATGTTTACCCAAGAAGGATGTGGTGTAGATCTACTGACAGTCCGTTGATGTGATGCATATGACTTACATTTCCTGCTTGAACTAACATAAATGTTGAATTGCCTTGTTTGATTTCAGTAATATTTTAGCTTTCCATTAAACACCAATCAATATCTGCTGTTAAGAGAACATGCTGTAGATTTATCTTATATATATCTGCTGTATTGACATGGCAATGTTCTGTATCTGTCAAATCTGTTGTAATTTACATAAATACAAAGCTGACCACAGCCACAATTCTTTATTAAAACTTAAAACTACAGACTTGTAAACAGCCACCGGTAAAGCCTATAGGAGGTGAGTTTTAGATAAAAATTGAGATTTTGATTTTGATTGATCAGAAAAACATGATTCACTCACAGTAACTTGTCTGTCCATCCACTCCACACTTTTATTTACATCTTTGCTTTTTCATTGGTGGGAAAAGTGATTGAATGTTGTACATGAAGAATAAAAAGAGACAAACCCAGCTGTTTGAATGGTGGTCTGTTACTGCAAATGCAAGCAGTGAGGTTGGCTGGGTTTTGCATGTTGTGTATCTGTATACAGTATTGCTGGTCGGAGCCACTCACTGCCTCAGTGATGTTGTAACTGTAAACAATAAACTATAATGCCTCAGTGGGGATTCTGCTGTTTAGTTTTCCATACACTAGAAAGAGTGTAGGACTCAGGGTGGCAGCAGCTTGTATTATGTAATGTGGTAAGAAGTGTGTGTGTGTGTGTGTGTTTGTGAGTTTTGCAAATATTTCATACTTCTTTGTGTTTTATGGGATTGATGTGTGTGTGTGCACGTGCTTCATGTTCCGTTTAATAAGCTGGTGAGCACTTATTTCCTTAATGGCTGTTTGTGCAGAACTGTGTGTACTCTAATGCTTCCACATGGTTGGTTTTGTGTGTGTGTGTGTGTGTGTGTGTGTGTGTGTGTGTGTGTGTGTGTGTGTGTGTGTGTGTGTGTGCGTGTGTGTTTGTGTTTATGCATGCATTCCTAAATGAGTGTGTTAATAATGAGTTGGGTTTCAGTGTGTAACAGGCTGTCGAGTGTCCTCCACTGTCTCCTCATAGACTTAATGGAAAAATTATCCCTTTAGAGTGCTTGAGAGGGACGGAAGGGGGACTGAGTGGCAGGAAGTGTGAGAAACATGGCAAATAGTGGAATAAGGAGGGGAAATTGGATTGAGAAAAAAATTGAGATGCATGAAAAGATGGAAAAGAAGGATGGTGAGATGAGAGATGAGAAGGGGAGGAGGGAGAGGCGAAAGAAGATAGAAAGAAAAAGTGGGGGTGGAATTCATAGCAGGAAGAGGGAGAGACAAAAGGGGGAGAAAGTGAGTGGGACGGGCGCAGGAAGGAGAGGAGGATTACATGATTTCCTTGAAAGTTCCAATGAAAGTAGCTCATAGCAAGTGCAGGGAAAAATAGAGGGATGAAAGACATGTTACATGCCCTTCGAGAGCAATATTAAAAAAGTGCTGTTTTCTCTGTGGTCTTGTAATGTAACGTGTGTAATATCGTGAAACATACTGTATAGAGAACATAAAGTACAGTATATAGCAAGAGAATATAGTGAAGAGAGAGAGTGAGCTACGCTTGAATAAAGAGGAATTGATGAAGGGAGAGATTGAGGATGGAGAAATTAGGGCAGAAGTAGCATGCATGCTCTGTAAGTTCTCCATAATGTATTCAATCCACCGTTCTATTCAGCATCCTAAATATAATCCTTTTTATAGTGTATATGAGGTCTTGTTGTGCATACTGTAACATGCTGTGCTGTTGCTCATGATGCCATCAAGACAAATTTTTTGTTTGATTTAAAAGAATTTGATCATGTTCTTGATCAAGAGGACTGCACATAACTCAAGTGGTATGTTCCTGCAGACAGAGGTCAATTACATATATTAAAAAATAAAAATTTGAATAAATTAAACAAGGCAGATGGTTGAAAATGAATGAGAAAGGTATGCTGGAATGACACTCGAGCAGAGAGGTGGTGGGTGAGATTTTTCTGCCAGGCAGAGGAGATAATGGACAGGGAAGAAGAGGTAGAAAAGAGGCGAGAGAGAGAGGAAGAGGGAGAGATAAAATGGTGTAGGCACGGAGTGTAGATTGCACCTAAAACAAGCCCATGAAGGTGTTGTTTGCTGCAGCTATTAGCATTCTTCAAAAGGAAAAAATTATGTATTTATAAAAAGCACTATTCAAGAGCTGTATTCAAACTTCCCTTTGACTGATGGAGTCTTTTGCGTTCAGGTTTAATCGGGTGTATCTTGCTTTCACCAGCAACCATAAAGCTGCTGTTGGGCGCGGTGCCCACAGTTCCTCTGGATTCACATGATATGTTTTCTGCCTTTTCATGAGCCTATTCAGGTTCAAATGAGCTAGTGAACATTTGCAAACATCTGTGTCTGTTGGTGGTGCAGAACGCAGCTCAAGTGCTTCTGCAACTCCAACCTGTGTGGGTGGGAGGTCTCCGGATCCAAAACCTGCCTCCTACGCACACACACACACACACACACACACATGCATGCACGCGCACACATAGATCACACAAATGCGTGCACAAAAACAAAACAGGTATTCATGCACAAACACATTAAACGCAGAAATGCTCACAGAGCTGATTATCACTGAAGCAAAAGGAAATGGATAAAAACATATCTGACTTTGTCATCCGGTCTTCTGTTTTTCCACTTCCTCTGTGCTCTTTGTTTCCCCGATTTCTTTTTCCTCTCTCCTTTCTATCTCACTCCCTCTTTCTTTTCTGTTTCTGTCTGTCTTCCTTACCTTCTCCCCTTGTCCATCTTTCTGTTCTGTCCCCCTTTCTCTACAGCTTTATTTCCTATCTGTCCTATCTATCTTATCCTATCTCTGCTCCTATTTCTGCCCATTATTTGCTCTTCTTATGCTTCATTGTTCTGTCTTTCTCCCTCCTTGTTCGTCTTAGTTCCCCCTCTCTCCTCCTTCCGCCATTCCTCCAGCTCCCCACTTCTCCCACCACCTCTTTCTCCATCTCCCCCTCTTTCTCTCTAGTGGCTGTGTGTTGGAAGCTGTGGGCTTTGATGCATTTATAAATAGCCCAAGTGTTCCAATGAGAGTACCACCAAATGGGATGGATGGATGGATAGATGGATGGATAGATGGATGGGGGAGTGGAGAGGGTGGAATTAAAGAGGAGGGAGGGCTGAGTGTGTAGGTGTGAAGGGAGAACATTGAAAAGCGCCAGAAAAAGGAAAGGATTAAAAAGTGACAGAGGCAGACAGAGGTGTTTATCGGGATAACAGAAAGCAT
The DNA here is from genome assembly GCA_027580175.1 of Siniperca scherzeri. Classification (NCBI taxonomy): domain Eukaryota; kingdom Metazoa; phylum Chordata; class Actinopteri; order Centrarchiformes; family Sinipercidae; genus Siniperca; species Siniperca scherzeri. Next base: position 18,153,663 of record CM050840.1, read on the forward strand.
TGATCGGAGAGAATAAAGATGTGAAACTGTGGGGTTCTCAATCCTGCAGCCCTCAGAAATGCCTGTGGTTCAAGAAGCAGAAGGTTTAAATACTGTATTTTGAAATATCTAAAATAATTCTTATGTGAAATAAATGCATACTGAATCAGATATCTGCCATTTGAAACACTGGAAGCCTGTTGTAACAAATTTCAGAACAATGGATTTTCTTTTTTGCGTTCTTCTTTCATCTTGATCAAAAAATACATTATAGAGATTTCAATTCAAACTATCCAATTCAGAAACATTCACTTGCTTAAAGTTTATCATTTGGCATCTCCACTATAGTAAGCAAGCGAAGTACTTACCAGATACCCTTACATATCTCAGTTTTGTGCTAGCCATGGTCTTATATTGTGAATTTGGTTGGTGCCTGTGAGTAATCTGTAGTACAGTTGTGTGTCGTCATCTGGTAAAAAATGTCATAGTGTCATTTTGTTGTTAAATCAGACATCTACTATCATGTCTGTATCAGACATCTGGCAGTCATTTTTCCTCGGTATAATGCAGGTTGATCACAGCTATGTGAAAAAATTCTGTAAAACCTGCAGTGAAAACATGTCCTTAGATTGTCTATTTTTATGTAGTAGATTATTTAATAGGAGTAATTTGTTTCAAAAATGAATAAGGGATTTGCTGCACGCCACATAACTCAGCTCTCGACCAGGCTATTAAAATATATTTATTGAAGCATTTTCTGCAAGTGAAAGAGCAGGCTATGCACTTCGCACCTGCTTCATCAGGCTCACTTGTCAATAAGGATAAACACATCATAGGTGTGAAATAGGGGGCTTAAAAAATTATTTTTATTGTCACATGGTCTTACTACTGTTTTAGAGGCTTCTCTGCCTTTATAAACACAATTCTGTCAACAGTAAATGCTTGTGATATTATCACTGTAAAAAAAAGTAGTTAAGTTAAACTTGTCTACAGCCATGCTAGCGGCTCTGTGTGGCTGTACTGAGGCACAGCGGACCTTTGAGCTAAATGCTAACGTCAGCATGCTAACATGCTCATAATGACCTTGCTAACATGCTGATGTTAAGCAGGAATAATGTTTACCATGCTCACCCTCTTAGTTTAGCATGTTAGCATGCTACTGTAGTACTCAACACAAAGTACAGCTGAGGCTGATGGGAATGTCATTAGTTTTGTAGGTATTTGGTTGTAAACCTGTTGACCTGATGGTGACTCAAGAGTAAAGGTTGGGGGACGAATAAAGTGATTATAAGTCATCCTGAGGGGGACGTGAATGTCGTTACAAAATTTAACATGGCAATCCATCCGGTAGTCGTTGAGACACTCAAAACCACAAATGTATACCTCATGGTGGCGCTAGAGGAAATGTCAGGGGATCACCAAAGTCAGTAGGATTCATTATGTGGGGACCATGAATGTCTACAAAATGTCATGGCAATCCATGCAATAGTTGTTATATAGATATTAGATGTTCCTGTTTGGAGTATCGTGGCTGACCGACCGACCGACCAGCAGACGCATTGCCATGTCAGACAGAGCCATGTCGCTAGCATGGCTTAAAATACCAGCATCGATATTGGAGCCAATACTGATCCTGCAAATCCTCACGGTAAAAGCATGTTGATGCATTCTGTGAGTTCTTTAAGTCTGTCTCCTGATTATTGTCAGTGAAGCACTGACCTCGTCCAAGCAGTTTGTCAAGGGCTTTATTTTCAGCATTTTCATGTTGAGTTCATGTTATATAACATCATTGTGCAGTCTTTCATGCCACGCCACAGTAGTGCGTATAACTATAACTCAGTCGGCTTATTGATAGGGCCAAAAAATTTGCAGCATTATAGTATTATGTATTGATTTTTCCTACATTCCACTGTTGCTTTTCAGACACAACAAACTTGCATCCCTAAACAGCTTGTGCTCATGGCACACAACAACATAATATGAATCATGTGTTTTAGGTGGGAAGGCTCACTCTGATTATTACTAGAGGAGGAGACGCTGCTGTGTAGGTTTTATTGAAATGAATTTTGAAATTTGTTATGCTGCTGCACCCATTTGAAGCTCCAGATTAGAGCAGTGCCTGACTGTGTACAGCATAAGTGTAAATGTGATGCAAGACATGCCACAATTTGAAAACAGGAATTCAAGAAGTGGAGTTATGCTCTAGGTCAAATTTAACTAATTTAATTAATTCATGCAAAATTATGCAGTGCAACCAAGGAGAGTTAAAGTAATTGAAATAGAAAATGCAACAAACAAATCAAACAAATTCATTAATACAGTAGACAGGGAGGAAATGCACAATATTAAGGAATTTGGCCGCAGGATTAAACAGGTTAGTCTTTTTGTTTAAAAATTATAGCTGTTCATGTTTTAACTAAACATGCATGTACATTGAAACTCTATTATGGCTTTGTTTATAATAATAATTTTTCTGACAGTCATTCTACTGTAACACCCAGTGTGTTTCCTCCCTTAACTGCTTCCTCTTCTCAGTGTAATGTGGAGGGTGTTAAAGAGCTGTCGTGTGTGTGTATCTGTCAGTGTGTGAACATGTTTGAGAGTGGGTCTAATAGGAGTGACTGCAGCCGACCCTAAAACAGGAGTTCTCTCTGTTTCTGTTCATCAGCAATCAGTGGTGGCTATCCGATGCTTGTATGTTTGTTATTCCACAGGTGTGTGTGTGTGTGTGTGTCTGAGTTACAAAGTCTAATTTTACTTGTCAGTGAGGGCCAGCTCCTTTTGTTCTGATCTACTTTCACACATCTGAAGACTCTGATCACTGAGAGTGTGTTTGTTTGTGTGTGAGTGTACTTGTACTCACTTTCAGTCACAGATTGACAGACTATCTCCTTTAGGGCTTGGTTGTCCTTGCTGCTGACATTTGCGGCAATAGTACACCCGTTGCCACGGTGACACCTTGGAGACATATCAGGACGGATCAGATAGCCAATGTGGGTCAAGCTTGTTTGACATCACAGCTTACAAACACACACACAAACAAAAAAAGAGTGGACACCAGCAACTAAATTTAGATTCTTCCTCCTCAGATTGATAGTAAGCAAAATGTTAATTATCACTTTACCTGTTTGAAGGGAAGATATTATCACAACTATGTCACATGTTCATCCCTTGATGAACTTGAAAACAAGACTAAGAGTCGCCAGCCATGCTTGCAGCTCTGTGAGGCTGATAACAACTTAACCATACCCTAACCAGAGGGGCGGCAGATCAGAAACCACTCCTTTGTGCCATTTTTGGAACAGAAAGGCACTCACAAAAGAACTATTTAGTCATTTAGTTAATCAGCCTGCAGTTGACTACTGACTCTAAGCAATAGCCTCCTGCTTTATACTTTATTTGTCAGATAGAGGTAACAACTCTTTAGTATTCCAAAGATCATGGTTTTACAGTTATTGGCTGTTGACATTTTTGCATAGTTGTAACTAGGTGCTCACCTAATAGGTGCTAACTCATCGTGTATCTGTGTCAGTCCCAGAGAGTCCCATCATCTATACTTAACTCTGTCAATAGCTGCCTCCCTACAGCACAGAGGAGAAATGGTTCATTCTGCCTGTGGCTGCTATATTGGTGGCCGCCACCAGTCACTCTGGCAGGTAAGGCATCATTAAAGCCCCTATGAGCAGGATGAAAAAGTTTCTGACTTGGTGACTCCCAGTGGTAGGATTAGTGTTGTGTTGTTGCTTAGAGTAAACATAACATATTTTATTATTTATTTATATACTATGTGAGTAGTATCAATACTGCAGTCCCACCAATACAAATCCCCGCCCTTGTGTTGCACTAGTCGAATAAAGTCACTCTGGATATAATTCATAGTCTGCCAAAATAGCTTTGATAATCCCTGGTTGGCCCTGACGTGCAGCTAATGTCAAGCAAAAAGTGTTAGTCAATGTTAATGATAATTAACATTTACAACAATGCTTTAATCTCTGCTTGTACCCATCAGAAATCCAGACAGAAGAGGAATTTTACTGTGAATGTGTGGATTATACAAAATTCATTGTGTGAGGTGTGTATACGTGTGTGCATTTTATATGGACTCAATGGGGATTGGGTGTTGTATTGTATGTAACAGCTCTGAAGAGTACTTGAAGGACGTTTTTAGTGAACATGATACCTAATATAGGTATTGGTAAATTTCCACTTTGTGGTCATGTGTTGTTTCCTTTAGCACCTTTTAAGCTAAGAAAAGGATTGTAGTGAGAAATGGATGTTATGGTGGCATGAATTGGTAAATATGAGTTTCTTCTTCCTGTGGTTCAACTCCTTTAAGAAAAAGGTCATGTAGTTTTGTTGGCTGGAAGCTGCACCATCGCCTTGTAACTTGCGATATTGTTCATACCGTCAATGTCATTTTGAACACTATGACCTATATAAAGAGAGAAAGTCCTGCAGTAATTGCAACAACACCTGGATATTAAGTGCACAACGTGGCAATTCTATGGGAGGCTCCTCAATGATGTATTCTGATATATACAGTATATTTTTTGTTCATTTTGCTTCGTGCAGTAACAATGTGAAAATCACAAGAAGTGACTTTAAACACAAATCAAACAGACACACAACAGAGAGTACATCCAAAAATGAATTAAAAAGAAAGTAAATTAGGCCAGGTTTGTGCAAATCTGCTGTAGTCTCAGTAAAGAAGCCAAAGGTGTCTTTCTAACTCACTTCCACCCACATTACTCTCACCTTTCTTTAATTATTCACTTTCCCACCACTTGTCTTCTACATGATCAATGTCACAGGTGATCTACGAATTGAACCTGATCAGTTGCACTCAGGGCAATTTGACTCGATGATGAGATGAGCTAAATGTCTAAAACGTGAATCACTGTGTGTAGGTGGGATGGCCCACCTGGATTACTAACTGCTGGGGGAGAGATGCTGCCGTTGTGGGTTTGAAAATGTACTATGATATAATTTCTAGGACAGAAGGTCACTGAGTTTTTTGGTGGCCAACATTTCACAAACTGAATATTGATGTTGAATCTGAAAAGTTTGGAGTAAACTCTTTACACATGGTTGCGAAGATGCTGCTCTGTCTTTACCCAGGCATCTGTAGTGGATCTGTTTTTTTATTGCAAACTTTTCTCTTAGTCTTAAACCATATATGTACAAAAGTCACTACTGTACACAGCTAGAACAAATGTAGTTTAACAGATGTTGGAAGGTTTGCTTAGTGGAAAATATGTCAAGGTTGTAATAATATCCTGTTTACAGCATGTTTATGGTGATTTTACAGTGTTTTGCAATAAGTTTACGACATGTTTAACCTACAAGCGTACCTGGCAACATGTGTGTTTCCAGACTTAACACAGTGCAATAAGCAATAAGGACTCACTCCAAGTTTGGGATTTCTGTCTGTGATGTGTGTCTATGTGTTTGTTTGCGTGCGCATCTTCTTATACCGATGGCAAAATCTAAATAAGAGGTAAATACAGTTTCAGAGTTGCTCCATTTCTGTGTGTGTGTGTGTGTGTGTGTGTGTGTATGTGTGTGTGTATGTGTGTGTTGTCTGATGGAGACCAGCTAACTATGTCACTGTTGCTCCTGAGATACTTAAACCCATTCGTCTATGGATGGTAACCTAGCAACAGGGACACGAGCAGACAGGAGTGCAGTGATCTCAGACCCCTTTTTCTGTCTCTCCTCCCATCTGTATGTCTCTTTCTTTATTTGACTTTCTGCTTTTGTGTCACTCTCCCTTCACATCTCTGGCTTTTTCTCTTTTGTCTGTCCCTTCCTCCTCTCTTTCTCTCTGTTCCACTTTAACTCCAGCAGTCTGTCTCCCTTCCCTGATCACCCCTTATTAGTTTCCTTTTATTGTTTCCTGTCCATTTACGAATATAATATTGTTGAGTTTGAGACTTTATGAGCTAGAGCTAGGAGGAGAGAGTGTATTGTTTAAATATCACCCACCTAGGGTATCTTCAATTTGCCATCATCATTAGCTTTCATTTCTTTTTAACAACTTCAATAACCATAATGGGGGTTTCCTGTCACACCATTAAAACCCATTAGAATTTGAAAGAAAGACAGAGGGACAGACAGAACAAGAATAAGCAAGACTACATTTGTTTATTGACAAAATATGTTTGTTTTGTGTATATATGTGTGTGTGTGTTTGTATGTCTGTGTGTCTGCGCATGTAAAGAGGATGCCAGGCAGCACTGGTCTCTTGCCAAGCATTGAGCGAGTTGTTGTAGACTATGTCCTGCCTTGCCCTTAAAAACACACACACACACACACACACACACACACACGCATACACACACATAAGCTCTTGCGGTTAATGTTCTCCTGCTCCTAACTCAATCTCAGATTCAAAGTCACAGCACACACACACACACACACACACACACCTCCCACTTGTTATTTGGCCAAGGAGTTGCAATTGTAACTGTAAAACTTTGTGTATTAAAATTATACTAATCCAGTTTTTTAGCTGTATTTAGTTATTATGCTTTTACTGTTTTTCTTTTTTTGGCTTTCTGTTACAGTCATACTGGTAACTAGAACAAGTCAGCGTCATTCTGTTTTGTACCTTTATTTAAAAAGATAAAGGGTGGAGAACCAACAACTGCAAAATCCCAACTGCCCTCCTCCCGCATGCCTTCCCCCCTTCACTGCCATTTATTCCAGTAAGAAATAAGAGATGTGCAAATAAAAAAATAAAAAAGTATTATATTTTGATTTGCACATCTCTTATTTCTTACTAGAATAATTGTCTCACTTATTTCATTATTATTTCTATTTCTATTCTATTAGTACTTCTATTCCTGTGTGCATTAACGTGATAGTGAGCAGCTGTAATGAAAGAGTTTCCCCTCGGGGATCAATAAAGTATTTCTGATTCTGATCTGATTCTGAAAAAGGTGTATTTAGTTCATTATTTGGTATTCAAACCTGTTAGTCTCATCGTCTCTCTTGTTAATATCTGCAGCTCTTCACCCTCACCCCTCTGTTCTCTTTCTCCCACTCTCTCTCCCTCATCCCCTTCGTACCTCTCTCTCTCTGAATTAATGAGTAAATCAGTAGATTAGAATAAACTGCATGTTGAGTGTGATGACTATACTCTTCTGCAAATTAAATACAGCAAACAGTCATATATACATAATCTATGCACTCAAACATTCTATTTCTCTAACTCTCTTTCCTACCCTCAGTTATTTTTCTTGCTGTCTGGACCAAAACAGCAGGTAATGTTTACGGGGGAGTTAAGAGAGAGAAAGTGGCAGTGAAGGGGGGAAGGAGTGCGGGGAGGAGGGCAGGAGAGAGGAGAAAAGTTGATGTACAGGAGATGACACAGTGTGTGTGTGTGTGTGTGTGTGTGTGTGTGTGTGTGTGTGTGTGTGTGTGTGTGTGTGTGTGTGTGTGTGTGTGTGTTTTGGCTGGACGTGTTAAGCAGTTGCCTGTTCAGGTCATATTGTGGAGGTAGATGTACTTCTGCTATGAGAGGAAACTAAGTGCACTCCACACACACACACACAAACAGAGCCAGAGAAAGAGAAGAGACAGCCGTTGTTGGTGCAAAGATTAACAATGTAAATGTCATTATTTTTAAAATAAGTGCTGCTTTTCAGCCTCCTTACTTCTTTCTCTTCTAAATTATAGGCTCTGCTTACAAGTAGGACTGGGTACTGAACCTCAGTAGTTTTTTGGGTACAAACCGAAATGTGTCTATAGTACAGAGAATTGGAAACTGTCAAGTACCAAAACCTAGCATCAAGAGCTGAAACAATTAATTGATGAGTCCATCGACTGAAGATCAGTCTGAAGTCAGCAACAATTTTGATTAGTTGAATTGCTGAGCTTTTTAAAGCTAATTATCAGTCAAAAAAGATTTGCTGTGTTTCTCTTTGTTATATCATTGAATTGAATATCTTTGGGTTTTAGATTGTTGTCACCTCATCACCTTGAGCCCTGGGAAATTGTGACAGGCATTTCTATTTTATGACTTTTATAGACCAAACGATTAATCAAAAAAAGAATCAATACGTTAATAAATACTGAAAATAATAGTTAGTTGCAGCCCAATTGACATAGAGATTCAGATTCAGGCTTTAAATCATTTTTTAGCCAGTTTTAGAGTGTTTTTAGCGATGTGGCTCTGTGGATGGTATTTTCAGTCTGTCAGTTGGTCCACCGCTTTGGCGCAGACTGAAATATCACAGTGCAGCTCGCATGGTTGTAGACTCGTGTTCCCGTTTTACTACTTTATGACGTTTTATGGAATAAAAAAATTATTGACCATTCAAAAAAATAATCATCATGTTAATCAATAATTAAAAAAATTATTAGTTGCAGCTGAGCTGGCATCGAATGTCTGGTCGGATTTAGACGCTTTAAATCATCATTTTGACAACAGTGTTTAGACATTTAAGATTTGAGAATTGGCTTTTACTGTTAAATAAAGAAATGTTTTTTTAGAAACCAATGTTATCATTTCTCAAAGTAAGATATAGTTTCTCTATAAAAAACATAATTTAAGATAAGTTAAGAAGATAAAGTTTCTCTATATCTTACTTACAGCATATCTAACTTAAGTATCATTTTGGTACTGAAATTTAGGCATTGTATTGACACTGTATTAAAAAAATTCAAGCAATACCCAGCCCTACTTACACCATCTTTAATATGATGATCAATCCCTGCTTGTCACGTTTAGCTGAGGTTGCAAGTTTGATTCTACCAGCACATTTGGAAGAAACAGATACAGACGTGCGAATAAATCACACATCAACTTAAACATTCAAGCCCATCTATCTCTATGAGCCTATCCACACCACGTCCGGAAGTTTCATATTTTGCAGTGCGGTTTGGGGTTTTTTGCAGCTGTTTTGATTTCAGCGAATTTTGGATGCTGACAAAAATGGCTTTTGCTCATGCGATCAATAGATTCGGACATTAATGTCATATTCCACAATTTGGTTTCGCACTGGTGTGAAATGGCCTTTACACTCCCTCTCAACAAGTTCTATAAAGGTGCCCATAGGCAAGGCACTGAACACCCACACTGCAGTGGAGTGGCTCAGTTGCAGACTGTACATGCACTGGGCAGCTCCCAGGTCTGGAAGTTTGAACAAGGTAATGCTGACAAAAAGCACGAGTGCAATGAAATTAAGCACAAGAGACTGAAGGAGAACACGATGGGGACAGAAAGTGATAAAGAGAGATGGGAAATGGAATTGAAAGTGACAGAATAAAAGACAGATGAATGAATCAGACAGAGAGAGTGGGAAGGAAGGAAAAAGACAAAGAGACAGACGGACGGGCTTTGACGGACAGAAATCGAGAGAAGGAGAGGAAGTGAATGAAAGACAGTGAGAGGGATGCACTGAATGGGAGAGAGAGAGATGGAGTGAATGAGAGAGGATAAGGGTGGAGGTGTAAGCTGGACCATGTAAAATCGTCTTGTGCCAGAATTCTTTCACAGCGCTGGCACAGAGCTGAAACTGAAATCGAACGGAGCGTGAAGCCAGCCAGACTGTAGTGTCTCCTGTTTTTTTTCTAATTGAATGTAAGATAGTACACTACTGAAAGGGATAACGTACTGATATTCACAGGTGTCACAGATGAACAGGTCTAACACTAATAGAAAGTACTGTATCTTCTTATAGTCACAATCTGATTAAGAGATTGCTTAATTGATACATGAATAGAAGCAATCAAGCCAAGAACATAGTTTAAACTACACTCTTCCATAAGTCAACAGTGACCCGTATTAGAATCCACAATAAATACAATTCTTCTTACAAAACTTCATTCTGAGTGAACAATAATAATTTTATTGCCATGTGCGCAATAAAGATGAGAAATGTGGTTGTCTTTGGCGATTAGACCCCATAGTGACATCATATTTTAAAGGGATGGTGAAGCCGTGAGTAGTATTGGATACCTGCCCAACGATTTCAAACTGAAATGACAGCTGACAGCAGCAGTGAGGAGAACAGCAACAATATGATTGGCTGATGGAGATTGTGGTAAAATCTGGTTGGTTTAACTGAAAGAGTAAACGCCCATAGTCAGCTGATTAAGAAGGTTACATAGCTAAGCTAAGTAGCTAAGCAACAAAGCTAATTAGTTATGTCAATACATCCAAAACAAATACAGTAGTATGTCAGTTAGCTATTAGGCTAGCTAATTAGTAACTATAATAGCAGACACCTTTTAACAATTGTAATCGATGTGTAAACTATGTAAAATATGTAAAACAGCTATCAATGTAGTGATAATAATAATCACTTACATGTATCAAATGTTGTTTTCCTGTTTTAATAATGTACTTGAGTGATGATTCTAATGGCAGTTGAGGTGTTGTTCACAGTATAGTATATCTGACAGACTGATAAGAAAAAAAAAAGAAAGTTTCCTTTTTGACCCATTTATAGAAAGTTTGTCTAATGATACAAAAACTTTATCTTATGAAAAAGTAAAAGATGTAGAAATAAAAAATTCAAACAAGATTTGTGATGAAAACCTGGAATATGACTATAAGAAAACAGACTAGGCGGGTCATCATCCAGGCTTAGATAACTCACAAACCAGCAATGAACATCTTGCATGTGAGCTGTCAGTGTCAGCTAATAGTCGCGTGCAACAAACACTTTTGCAGTGTGTCCTGAGAGGAGTGAAATGAAATGACCAAGCGTCTCTCTGCGCTGTGCTCCGGCTGGTTCTGAAATTTAAAACAAAGCGAGGCCACTTAAAGAACAGATGGACTCTGTTCTCAGCCACAAAATAAATTTAAAAAACACTCTGAATAGAAAAATGAATACAACTGTAGTTCTTAGACATCAAAAGCACAATAATTCAGCATGACAGATCCTTTGGAAAACCTTGACATCTAAGAACTAAAATTTAAAAGGGTCCTTTTGTGAAAGTGTAATTGATTGTTTTGTTTTGTTTACAGTGGTTGTCTTACAATCACCACCAACTGGAGGTCATAGTTTGCCTGCCAAGTGAAATCCTCTGTGTTTTTCCCATGAAAAGACACACTGTAACAACATGAGAAATTATAGATGTAGAGCTGGAGGAGGAGAATAGAGAAGAAGAAGAGAGGATGGATTGATGGAAGGGAGAGAGAGAAAGAGGAGGAGTGATATGGGTGTGCTGACTCACTCTGACCCTTCTCCCTGCTTCACCAGCAGCATTGTGGGTATTTATACATTGGCGTAGGCTGATCAGCCCCCTTATATAAGCCCTTACACATACACATACACACACACACACAAGGGGAGGTGCCCAAGGTGAATGGTGTGTTTTGGTCAAATTATTGACTTTCTTCCTCTTGCTTTCTCTTCCTTATCATCTTGCTCTTCTTCTCTTCCTCCTGTTGCATCAGCTTCTTCTTTGAGTCTTTCACCCCACTCATCAGGATGTTTCCTCTTCACTGAGACCGTAGGAAGAGCAAGAAACAGAAACAGGAGCAGTAGTCTGGCTGCCCAGACCTCTCTCCACGCTGTTTAAACACTGTGCCAGGTCTGCCAGGCCGTGGTCACGGAGAAGATCTGATGGAGATGTTTTGTAGTCAAGTCAGTGAACCCAGTCAGACAGTCAGTCAGTCAATATACCAGCCAATGTCCAAATCAAATTGTCATCTATTGTCTCGGTTAGCAAGCAAACAGATTATCATGTCAGAATGTAACCAGGCATTCACATCAGATGCACACGTGCAACATTGCACAGAGCAAGGCCATTATTCTCAATGGAGAGTGTGGCTGTGCTCTCCTGTTCTAGCCACAGCAGCGTGCACTGTTTTCCGACAGGTTTTGTGTCCAAAGCCCAGCTCATATTATGTCATCATTATGTAGAAATCAAATGAGAAGCTGGAAGAGCCTCCCACTTCATTAAATGCCATTTTTTCATCACATTTTCCACATAATTTTCCACCATTTGAGGTTTGACTGGCGCTGTTTTAATTACATCATCCTCTTTATCCTCAGTGCTTTAATGGCATCCAACTGGAGGATTAGCGCCATCTGCTGTTTATCTAGATCTACTCAACTCCTAATATCCGCGGAACAGTGGTGGATGGAAACTCGCATTTATTCGCATTTTCTTTTGTCGATTTTCTAGAAATTTGGTTAAAGTTAAAGCAGTCAACAAATGCTTTTTTAATTTCTGTGAATGTGCAGTTGATTGTGACAGTTGTAGAGAACACAAAATTTGATTTTATTCAAGCATTTTAATACCATGTGTGTTGTCAGTGTTGCGTTCAGATCTGATACATCCAATCACAGGTTGCATTGAACAGATAAGTGTAACCCTGGCCTTAGGTAGTCATAATTCAAATAGTCAGTCTATCAGTCGATCACGGATCAAACAGTTAGATACTCAGTCAATTATTCAACCAGGGAACACTGTGTATCTGTGTTTGTGTAAGTGATGTATTATAGGTGATGTACAACTACAGCTATAGATTAATAAATATGACTAACTAGCGAGCTTCGTCACTCTGTGTGTCGTAGCATTAAACCTGGCCACTGAATCTGACAGTATCTAAATCTGGGACATCACTGCACAGCGTGCCACCGTGACTCGTGCGCACACACACACACATTGGCAGCTCATTAGAGGAAAAGGCTATGTACAACATCAGTGTTATGCCAACATTTCATAAACAGAATATACTGGAAGAAGGAGAAGAGGAGAGGAGAAAAAGATGGTAGAAAAGAATAGAGAGTAAAAGGAGATGAGGGGGAAAGAAGATGGGGGAAAAGGAAGGACAGGAAATGAAAGGGATGAAAAGAAGAAAGTCCACTACATTAGCTATTAATCATCGTTCCATGAATGTAAAATCCTGAAGGTTCAGTCTGTATAAGAGTTTGGTAAACCAGTGACATTTAGTAAGTTGCTTGCAATAGTAATACTTTTTAAATTCTGAGTAAACCGTTGCCTTTTGAGAAAAGTCAATCCAAATATATTAGCAAATGTCGACTCTAATAGGGTGAAAGGATGCATAAAGAAAACATTTTTTCACTGTTTCAGTTCAATAGTAAACAAAAGATTTATTCTCATCTTACTGCCTGTAAGATGATGCACTCTTATTGTAATGTAAGAGGTAGGTACAGTCTGTTTGAACTTCCCTCTTCACACTGTATTGATATACTGAAAGCTTGATGGGAGGAGGATATTGATTGACAACCAGTTGTTACATAATGATGTCACGTGACTGGTGGGGAGGGATCGGGGCAACATGGGACACTTCAAAGAGCTATAGCTGACAAAAACATGTTTCAAGTGTTAGTCACTGTGTGTGTGAGAGAAAGAGAGAGAGACAGAGAAGTTGTACTGTACTGTTGTAAGATACACAAGCCACATGCAAGTATGTATAACTGCTCTACTGCCAGGTAATTACTTAATGTGAGTGAAATTGATTGTGTGAATCATTTATTATTGATACAGGGGCTTTAGTTTCTTATTCAAGGGATACGCTATGACACTCATGATCAAACTATCATTTAATTTCCAATATTGCACGTGATTTTTTGGCCTGCATCAGTTAATTTTAAGCATAAGGATTAGGTAAAGAACTGAACATCCTTAAAAGCAATTAGTGAATCGAATCACTAGGACTGCAACTAATTGTTTTCATCATAGATTAATTTGTTGATTATTTTCTTGATGAATTGTTTGAGAAAATAGTGAAAATTGTCATTATAATTTCTCAAAGCCTGAGGTGGTGCATCCAAATTCCTTGTTTTATCCGACAATCAGTCAAAACCCAAAAATATTCAGTTTACTATCATATATTACAAACAAACCCAGCAAATCTCACATTTGAGAAGCTACAACCAGGCATTTCTGCTTGAAAAATGAGAAATGATTAATCAATTATAATTGTTTCAGCTCTTTCTTATAGCAATGTTGCAGATTCGCTGTTATTGTACATATAGGGGTCTAAAATGTGAAGGAGAGAATCATGTGGACCTCTGAAGTGACTGTGCATGCAGTGGCATGCTCTTTCCTGGGAGAAAGGCTCGTGAAAATCATTACTTTTGGGAGAACTTGCCAACACTTGCATAGCAGTAACACAGGGAGAGGTTCAGTGACTTACCAGTGAAGCTTGTAATTTGTAAGGCTGATAATTGAAAAATCCTTGTGTAAACTTTTATTGTACAGCAGCTTAATTGATCCTCCTCAGTCTAACAACTAAGCTGACAGAAGTAGCTCCCCGTTGGCTGAGGAAGGATTCCTGAGGTGCTAACTGCAGCCTGTAGTGTAACTTAATGCTCAGCCAGTATTACAGGTAGACTCTACTACTGCACTACATGGCTGCTTACCTCTGCAGTAACCTAAGCCCAGGTCACACTGATGAGGGAGGGAGAGAAGATAAGAAAAGAGAAAACAAAAAGAAACAGGTGGACAAAGAAAGAAATGACAAAGAGAGAACAATGTGGAGAAATTGAAACTGTGCCTGTGTTAGTATGTATATCAAACTGTTTGCGTGTGTGTGTGTTTTGAATGGATATTTAATGTATATGATAAATAATTAAGGCACGTAGGCAGGGTGCCAGCTACACCAGAGTCAGACTGAGACCAGTACATGGACGGCACCAAGACGACAGGGGGGGGGAGAGGTTTGTGAGGGATACAGGCAGGGAACACCTACTGTAACTGGAAGGACACCAGTTTGATTCATGCAACGTTCAGAGCAAGACACCAGAACCTGGAGTTTGGGAGCTGCAGTTGTTGAATGCTAACAAAATGATTGGTGCTTTTATCTTGGTTTCACTAGAAAGGACTGCACCATCAACTGAGATGCAAAAATAATTGTTTATTGAAAATTAATTATATTAGTGACTGAGTGGGATGGGAGTGGGATGATGGCTGTGGTGTGGGGAAAGCTTCGGGAAGGATCTACATGGCTTCCGGGCTCAGCAGACCCCAGGGAACCTTATGAGATAGCAGAAAAAAAAAATGGAGAGAGGGTGGGGCACAGAAAACGAGAACAAACAGACATGCAGGGCAGAAAGGCCTTGATAGACAGATTGAAGGAGAGGAGTGTTTGAGGTATGCTCCTGCTTCTGAAATGTGGCTAAATTATCTCCATTTTAGTGATGTGGTGCTCAAACTTTGCAAGGGTACCATAGTAGATATCATTTTACAAAGCTTCCCTAAGGGATTGTCGGGTGGAACATAAGCTATAACTTATGAAGAAAGCTTAACATTGCTTCTCTGTAAAATATCACACGGTAGCCCTCAGAGATCAACTCACTGCAACATAGGAAACACATGCAAATAGACGAAAGAAAAGAAAATGACAATAACTCCTTCACCAAATTGACATGTGCAACATTTGGGTGAAAAAGTGCTGCAAATTGATATGGAAGTAAAGGATCTGAATACTTCTTCCATCACTGTTCTTGATGAGACACACATATATGTGGCTGTATTGTACAAAGTTGGTCTTGCTTTGATGATGCCACCTGCCTTTTTTTGTATTTCCACCATTGTAAATAAGTATGTAGTGTCAACTGAGTGTATGTGTATATGGATGAGTGAGATAATTATTGGGGTGGATGGAGTCAGAGTGGATGAAAAGTTGGCAGTTTGGTTAAAGGGAGAAATGCAGGGCACACTTCATTTCTGGCACAGTATATTTTTGTAAAGAGGTATTGTTATGGCCCAAGGGTCATATCGTTGGATAGCGTACAGTTCTATTTTAGTGACAGGTTTGTGTGTGTGTGTGTGTTTTGGTTAGGGATTTGGCAGTTGCAATACTCCAAAAGAGCAGTTGCCTTGAAGCAATATGTGCACATAGCTCTCATCATTTCTATCTCTACCTCTATCCCTCCACCCTCTCTCTGTGTATTCAATCTGCGATATGATTGGAATGAGTGGGTGGTCTGTGTGTGTGTGTGTGTGTGTGTGATATCATTGCAGTCATCGCAGTGAGTGGGTGGTGTGACCAAAGAGAGGATATTGCATGGGAGTGAAGTACCATTGAGGTGCACATGATTTGTATGTGTGTGTGTGTGTGTGTGTGAGAGAGAGAGAGAGAGAGAGAGAGAGAGAGAGAGAGAGAGTCTTTGTATTAAGTCAGTGCAAGTTTGACAATAGAATAGAATTAAATTGAATATTATAGAATAGCTGGTCTCCAAATATGTAAATGAGACAGTAGAGGAGGCCACCGACAGTGAAAATATCATGTTAACATTTTTTGGATTTGGTAAAATCAAATTTTAGATTTAGACTCTGATCTACCAATCAGTGATCCGATCACTGCATTAGACAAAAGTGCAGAGAAAAAAATCTGTGTTCTTATTCAAAACTGTGGTTGCCAAACTCCTTCATGCTTATGTGACCTTACTTCCTTTACCATGAGATACGTTATGCAACTATGCAAGTACTAAGTAGTAAGTATTATTTAGTAGTAAGTAGTTTTAAAGAGGCAGCCTAGATTGAGCCCCCTGAACTGCAGTCCGTGTCTCTACTGGCCCCTTATAGGCCAGGTGAAGGTTTGGATTACAACATATCGTTCTGCAAATACAAACATCCTCTTTTGTGCCAATGCATTTTTTAGCGTGATACATACTGAGTCTACACTGTAAGCAGCATCATGTTAAATACAAATGCGAGGGATCCATTTAAAGAACTGAGACAAAAGTGGAAGAATAATTCAGACCTTTTACTTAAATAAAAGTAGCACTACTACAATGTAAAAATACTCAAAAACATACTTAAGAAAAAGTACGTAAGTAATAACAGCAACATGTAGTTCAAGTATTAAAAATAAATTGAGTACTCATTATGCAGCAGAATGGCCCTCTCATGTTATGACATCATGTTACTGATGGATAACTAAGCAGCATTTTCATGTTGCAGCTGATGGTGAGGCTACTATTAACTACTTTATATACTTTCGGGCAGTTTAATGTATAACTAGTAACCACAGCTGGAGTAAAAAGTTTAATATTTCCCTCTGAAATGTTGTGGAGTAGAAGTACCTAAAAATTACCTTTAAAATTGTATTTAAAGGTGGGGTATGCGATTCTGAAGAAATGAAGAAACACCATGACAATTACCATGACATAGAGCGAACAACGACACAGCAGGTAATATACAGTGGTGTGCAAAAGTGTTAGGTTTTTCCACACCACTGTAACTAACTTTAGCTCAGTTGTGGGTTAGCGAACTGTCGCTACAGTTGCTGCTGCGAAGCTGACAGCCAGAGAGGACGAGACGTTTCCCAGAGCCAGCACACCTGTGCCAGACAGCGATACTAACAACAAGACGTGTATGGATTAGAATTGCATACCTTTAAGTACTGTATTTGATTCCACCACTAAAATTATACGTGAAGAAAGTGTGTTGGCAGTGGTGGATAACAATAAAGATAAGGATAACAGTGAAATGACCTGTGTGTCCAGATTATTTTAGAGATTGCACAATTATTTAAAAGTGCATATTATATTTTACAGAACATGTCAGAAGGTCATTTCCAGTAGAAAATTAATTTCAGTTCTTGTGTCAGTATTTTACAATGTGTCATGTTGACAGTCAGCTTTAATGAAATGTAATATTGGCTTGTTTGGGTGTTTTTTACATTTCCTATCAGTAGCTCTATGTGCAGTTATCACTCTTTTCTAGGGCTGCATCTTATGGTTAATCTCATTATTAATTAATCTGCCAGTATTTTCTGGATTAATCAATTCATTGTTTGGTCTATAAAATGTCAGAAAATAGTTAAAAATGCCCATTGCAATTTCCTTAAGTCCAAGATGACATCTTCAAATAGCTTGTTTTATCTCCAAAATCAAAAGATGTTCTGTTTACTATCACATTAAAACAAAGCAGCAGATCTTCACAAATGTGAAGCTGGAACCAGAGAATATTTGGTAGTTTTGCTTGAAAAATTACTCTTAATTGATTATCAGAAGTTTGATTATTTTTCTGTCAATCCTCTAATCCAATAATATAGTTATTGTTGTAACTCTACTTTCCTGTAATGGAGTTACAATATAGACAAGCAATATTTCATAAGCCTAGAGCAAGATGATTCAAATATGCTTTATTATTTTTAGTAGTTGCTCTCTAACCTATTTTGGCTGTTGCTATCATCAAAATATCTGTTGTTCAGTGCATTTACAGCACTTCTCTGTACCTCTCAGTCAGACATTACACACTATGTAAATATACTCTGGGGCACAGTCATAAGGAGTGTGTATGTGTGTGTGTGATTGTGAGATATTTTTAGCCTTCCTGTTCGTCTTGCCTGTCAGTGGAGCTGACATTGATCAGGGTGGAGATGACAGGCTCGCTACGCGTCGAAGCTTTCACATGTTTCTGCACCACTTATTGTTACCAACCTGAAAAGTGGAGCCATGTTCCGCTTTTCATCTCATTTAGATTCTGATCGTACAGGCCTTTCTTAGATGTTTCATGTGTGTTTATGTGTATACTTGTTATTTTTAGCAAATCTGTGCCCAGGGAGAACAAACTCAACCTTGAATTTGTTGTAAATGCAGATTTCTCAATTCTGTTGACATCAAACTTTTTAAAAACAGGAAATTCTGTTAATAAGAAGTAATTTTGGAACATACATATTGTAACCTAAAGGTTGCATTTTACATTACATTCTAGACATTTAGAAGGGGCTATTATCCAGAGTGGCTGACAATGAGTCAACGGTGCAGGAGTGACAATAAGAGTGTGTGGGTGTTAAGACAGAAGCACAGCATCCCTCTGTACATTTACCACAGCTAAAGCTTTTCATAGGTTAAGTGAATGCTGCCTCTAATAGCTCGGAGACGGCAAAATAACTCAGCTTTCATTAAGCCTCCTGCTCAAAATCATATCTAATTTTCCTTGACCTTAACTTAAACAACTATGTCAATTTAAAATTGTACTTTTTAAAACTAAGCCTACAAAGTCAGCTAACAGTCAGTGAGTGAATGTTTACTGATAACATTCCTGTGATGTACATAGGGCTGGGGTCATGTTCGACGTCACTATGTATCTTGATAGAAAATGGTTAGTACACTTTCACATGTTCCACACGTTATACAATCTGTTTTCACAATAGTCAGCTAAACCATGAGGAGGTTCACCTCTTATTGTTTGCGACTCACTCACATCAGATACAGAGCTGCTTGACTTATTTCATCCTGCTGAATACAGGTGATTTCCTATTCCCTATACTGTAAATAAAAGATATGTGTCTTACTTATACATATATGTAAATATCCTGATTTAAAAACTCAGGTAGCCAGCTGAGTCGTGCCTACAGCCGCTGAGTGTCAGTGCACTCTGTTCAGCACTCGAGCTAGCTTGAGGCTATAGTGTTACCACCAAACCAGTGTACTTTGGCAGATACTAGCATTCATCATGAAATTAGGCTGTCTGAGTCAGTGTCTTCGTTTAAGTCTCTTCTCAAAACACATTTTTATCTGAAAGCATATCCTGATTTTACCTGAACTGGCTGTGTATTTTATTGCTCTTGTGTATTTTATGTATTATATTTCTTTATATTTTGTCATTCACTGTGATATTTTATTTCTCTTGTTGTGAAGCACTTTGTACCTTGTTTTGATAAGTGCTCTATAAATAAAGTTTTATTATTATTATTATCATGATTGTGGTATGTGTCTTACCACCAGGCCAGGATTTTGGCCATTAAACAGCCAAGCCCCATAGGTTACCTGGGAAGTGATCATTTAAAAAGTAATGAGTAAATGCCTGAAATACTTTGAATATATGTGCTTAGTGGGCAAAGGTAAAGAAAGAATTAGAGATTTTCTTAGTTTCTTAGATTACCAAATAACATTATATTTCGTGCACAGAGTGTGCCAAGATTTTTACCAAGGCAAATGTTGGTAAATTTTCTCTCTCTTTTTCTCTCTCTCCACAGTGTGTTGTTTCGTGGTTCACAAACGTTGCCATGAGTTCGTCACTTTCTCCTGCCCAGGTGCTGATAAAGGACCCGCATCAGATGTGAGTACAAATAAATTAATCATTTTAAATCGTATGCCTGCATATGAGAGCGAGAATTAATATGAGTAGTGAATGACAGATGGAACGCGAGAGAGACAGCACAGACATTTCCAGGTCATGAGTCCCCATCACCTGTCAAAACCAGTGTTTCGGTTGAGCTGCCTCCATCTTTTTCCTTTCCTCTCATTTTCCTTTTCATTTCTTGACAGTTATACTATACCATCACACACTCACAGGAATTTCTCTAGTGTTTACATTTGATAGACTCAATACTGTAGAAGTTAGTAACACTCCAAGCTGCCCAGTACAACTGATACTGGCCACTGAGCAGCTCCACTGGTGGGATGGGATATTAAGTCCCATGTTGACTTCAACTGCTGTAGTGCATATAGTGTTTTGCTTCTCTGTATCACTGTCAACATAAATAGATTGGCATGGTGTAATTACTATAAACAAATGAGACCATGGCTGAGATGATAAGAGAGGATGAGATATGTAGTTCCTTGGTCAAAAGGTTTTCTCTTGCTTTACTAAGGTTTCATTATTTTATAACAGTGAATCACAGTGGATGTAATGAGTATATTTTGACTATTTTATAAATAGCATTATATTGTTGTACACAAATGGTTTTCAAAGGCACACATCAACATAAAAGAAAGAAAATACTGTAGAAAAGCACTGAAAACAGTGACAAAAACATGAGACTGATACAATCAAAGATACAAACGAATTATGTTAAAGCAGCTGTAATCAATATTTCTGTTACCAATAGATCACATGACTACATGTATATGAAAGGAGTCACTGTAGTGACTAATCCACAGAGAATTATCACCCTACTCTGCAATTCCTCTCAGCTCTACAGAGCTTTTTTTTTGTCTTTCAGCTCATTGTTTTGGTTTTATGACCCGTTTTGGTTTACTCTCACCGCTCATCAGGATCTTTTTCAGCCGCAGGCAGCTAAAAATTTCTGATAAACTCACTCTACATTACCTGCCCAGCACCAAACAGCATACCGACAAAGTTAGTGACTAGCTGGTGAACATAGTGGTGTCGTATGTAGTCAAGCAGGGAACAGGGAAAGGACCCAAATGCAGACAGCTGAGACAGACAGGATGATTTGAATGATTTATTTAACACAAAAGGCTTTACACCAGATCCAGACAGGGAAGCAGTCCAAATAAGGCAAACAAATCCAAGGGAACAAGGCAACAAACAGAATCCAAAAATCCAGGCAAGGTCCAAGGAAACAGAAGATAAATCCAACAGAATACACAGGTAACCCAGGCGCTTGACATAGTTTTCTCTCCATGAAAAAAAACTATAAAATTCAACCCATGGTTCCTAAAGTAGCACCCATCTTTCTCTAGCGGCTGTCTAAATTCACTCTTGTTTCTCTTGTTGGCCCTCTCCGAGGTTTAATCCCTGAAATGACTTGAACTTTGATGTTCCCCTTATCTCTTCTTAAGTATCTTAAAAACAAAAATATATATGCTTCAGTTAACATCAAATGAAACAAATCTGTATCCCCTATGCACTATTTTATACACATGCACAGTATTGTTGGAGGTTAAAAGGCGTGCCTGTTCTTATGTTATTAATTCTCTTTGAACATTGTCTTCACCTTCTTATCTGCTGTAATAACAGGAAGTGCCTTTAAGTGGTACTTGTATCGTAATCTCATCCACTCCCTCAAGTAGCTGAGAAGTAGTGTCTTCTCTTTTATATTCTTAAAATGCAAACCTATTCTCTAATCTATCCTATCAAGTGGACAAAATTAGTTGCCTTCCTTCTCTTAAGAGCACTCAGGATGCCAACTTCATTCTCTAAAAAACCCAGGGGTCTTTAAGTTCCTCAGTCATGTCCTTACCTTCCTCTGGAGTGCCCTTTCAGTCTGACAAGTACACTTAGTGAGCCGCCCCCAGAGGAAACGCTGGTGTTTGCTGTTCGACTTCCTGTGGTGTGTTCTATATGACTGATGCAGTCTTTCTTCTCTTCTTATGTATACAGTATGTCTACTGTATCTAACAACTACCTCACTTATTTTTTAGTCCTATTTCACATGCTTCTACCTTTCTTTCTTAGTGCCATTTGAGTAGTGCATGGAGTGCTGCAAATAGCTCCCTCTTCTTTGATAGCTTCTCTTTTAGTCAGGGCCATAAATTGCCAGGGCTGGGTACCCACATTCATGCTAAAGCCTCCCTGAAACCGTTTTTCTATGTTGTTCTTCCTCCAATATCTGCAGGTTCTTATAAAGTCTGGAGAAGTCATTAAAAATAAAAACTTAAAGAATATATAATTTTCTTGCATATAATATTTTTCTTATCCTTATATCGTATTGTTGATTTAAGATTTAATGTTCATGTATATATTTATTACAGTTTTTTATAATTGTTTACACACATTTCTCAATACTGAGTTCACTTTTTCAAAACTCTTCACACAGCACAACAGATGTCAGTATTGACTAAACTGTGGATCACTTTTCATTGCTTTGACACAAAATGCATTCAAAGACCACATCTTTCAAATTTCATGAATTGTTTTCTCACTCAAATTCAAACACCAAAACTCTGCATATTTACAGTCCACTTTGCACATGTTTACATACTGTTTTCTGCCAAATATAACTCTATTACTGTTTGATATAAATGGTCAATTCCTTGACGCAAGTATCTCCATACTTATGTTTAGATTCAGTGTTTCTCACCAAAATATATTGCCTTGAGGCCTAACAAACATGTTGAATGCATTTCCTTCCTACCTTTAAATTGTTCCCATCATGCTATACAACATAGTTGGGCTTCAAGGCCCTAAACAGATACAGTTCCAGATCCCCTTCCTTATGATGCCCATTTGTTGCTTTCGTTTTTTTCATTTGGGCTTAAAGGAAAATGTTGGTATTTTTCAACGTGGACTGTTTCCCACATGGTTATATATATATATATATATATATATATATATATATATATATATATATATATATATATATATATATATATATATATATATATATATATATATATATATGTTATGAGCCAACATTACAATGGCTGAGAGAGTCAGTCCACAAGTTGACCTGGATGTAGATCATTATGCGCTTAGCCATCTCGGCCATTCCAGGGGTCAGACTCAGAGACGAGCATGTAAAAATCATGTTTATGTGGAAAGCTGTGGAAGGCTTGCGCAGCTTGCCCTGACATGCGTTGTTTTGTGCGAGTCCTTGTTTCCCCGTATCTCTGCAACAGAGGTGGCGACTACAAAGTTAGCAGGAGCCATAGAGTGACAATGGCCAAATTTATAGGAAATACATCAAGTTGAAAAATACCTGAATATACCTTTAAATCATTCCTTTACCCCCTTTTATAACATCTTGAAAGGCCTTTTACTTGACTTTTTAAACCCAGCAGATAACCTGTTTCTTCAGTAGTCACTTCAAATGTCAATGCACATCTTTATATATCTCCTTTTATCTATTCCCTCTGAATGCCCCCTCATCTTTTTCTGTCTATATTTGGGATACATTTAACTCTCCTCTCCCTGAATCTGTCTCCCACTGTCTTACTCTCCACCATCCATCCCACCATATCTAACTCTATTCTGTACATCCTCTATTTAAATGCCACTCCACCCAGGGGGCCCCTGCTCTTAATTACGGGGCCTTACCACCCCCACCATGTCATTTCCTTAATGAGTTCATGGTCTTATGACCTCGGTTCCTGCACAGTGGGAATGTAGGGTATCTCTGCTCCAAACTAGCTGCACATTTAAATATAGGAGACTGGAAGACAGGTAGCCTGCTCTGAGATTATGGAAGGAGGAAGAGGAGGAGGCCCACAATGCACGGAAACACCAGGGTTTTCCGCTAGTCATGTAATTCCTTTTGTAATATATACCTATTCAGGACAGAAAAAATTAGGGTTTGATTTTCAGTTCAATTCTCTGGAGAAGTCTGAGAATATCACATATATTTACATATTTGCCTCATTGCAAGATTACCAAACCAGGAAGAAATTATGTAATTTGTTCATGTAAGTGAACTTAGACTTTGTCATGGAACATTATAGAACACCTGGGTCAAAGTTGTCTAATATTTGCACAGCTTGACACAATGTTTTCACCCACGTACACCTGCACAGAAATAGCTTTTTAAACAATTTGCAATGCTGCCAAGAGAAAATAAAGCTGTGTTTTTCTCCCCCTGTGATGTCATTGTTCTCAAGATTATGGAAATCTTCCTTGGTTTACATTTTTCTGTACTTCTGAACGAAGACAACCATGAAAATCCAAATGATCACTGAGGCAGATTCCAAATTCAGGAGTAATGCTCTGCTCATATAGTAGCCAGATATTTACAAACTCAAAAGATTCTTGCAGCCAATAGTGTCACTGTAGAGCTGAAATGATCAACAAAAATAAATAAATTAATTAATTAATTGGAAAAAAGGACACATTTTGGTTTCAGCTTCTCAGATGTGAACATTTGTTGCTTTTGTTCGTCTTCTAATATAGTAAACTGAATATTTTTGGGTTTTGGACCATTTGTCTGAAAAATCAAGGGGTTCTGGGAACATTTTAAATAACCGATACATTGAGACGCTAATAGGCAGATTTGTCAATAATTTAAATAATCATTAGTTGCAGGCCTGAGTCATCTACATCAGAATAAAATGACTCCTCAGACATCGACCAATCCTGAGCATTTCTCTGAGTTTTTGAAGCTGATACTGAATGAGTTCTTTGTGGGTCACACACATGAAGGAACAGCAAAGAAGGAGATGTTTTTAAAGGACACCAGATAGTTGCAGCTATAGAGGAAGCTATAGAGGAAGACACAAATGGCGGAAAGCAGATATATTCTGTATAATTAGTAATATTGTCTCACTGTCTGCAGCAATCAGCCCACCACTCCCATTTTACCCTCCCTCTCTCTTCCTCTCACTGCCAACTATGTATGTTTAAAAGAAGAAGTCAATTATAGATCTAGGTTAATAGAATGGGTTCCCTGTGGGAGAGGTCGAGGGATGAGATCCTTTAATGAAACCTACATTTCATGCCCACAGCCAGCTAATGGTATAGAACTCAGTGTCTGTGTGTGTGTGTGTGTGTGTGTGTGTGTGTGTGTGTGTGTGTGTGTGTGTGTGTGTGTGTGTGTGTGTGTGTGTGTGTGTGTGTGTATGAGAGGCTGAGATACTAAGATATATATATATATATATACAAGGATAGCACTGCTCCAAACTAGCTTAGCAATAAAATGTGGAAGACGGTTAGCTTGGGTCTATGATTAAGGATATATTTATTTCCCACTGGTCATTGGATTCCTGGAATGTCATGGAATTTTGAAATATATTTGAAATGTCAAGTCAAGCCAAGTCAGTTTTATTTATATAGTTAAAAAAACAACCCAAACAAATAGTGAGAAAAGTGGTAGGAACCTCAGGAAGAGCAACAGAAGAGAAATCCCTCTTCCAGAAGGGACAGACATACAATAGGTGTCGTGTTTACAGAATAGAACAAAATAACAGAGGAAAATTACAGTATGGAAAACTAGGATGACAATATTATAGATTGCGAACATATATGAAGATTCTTGATCTGGGAAGATGTCAAGCAATGTCAAGGGATTTGATCAGTTCTCTGGAGAAGATTTAAAAAGAGACATTACAAACTGGAACTGAATGATACGTTTTGGCTCAGGGTAGCGATGATAATAATATAATTTTGTCATAGAATCATCAAGCACCTTAAGTAGGTGAATATTTTCTTTTATCTAATTTGTCCAACTTAAAGGAATAGTTCACCATTTTGGAAAATTTGCATCTTTGCTTTCTGGTCTAAATTTAGAATGAGAAGAAGATTGACACCACTCTCATGTCTGTACGGTAAATCAGTAGCTAGAGCCAGAAGCTGGTTAGCTTAGGTTACTACAGACATTGTCTTGCTTTCACAGGGAAATGTCACAACACACACCTGATTAGATTTACTTCCTCCTCTCTCCCAAATTCCTCCCCATGTACAACTACAGTATACATCAACAGTCACAACACGCATACTCACAGCATATATTTTGTATATTCTCATGCACATTTCTGCACACATACAAACACTGGATGACAATCCGTATGGAGAAATAATGTATGAACACATAACAACAAATGTTCTCATTTGCATACATTGATTTTCTTTGTGTTCAGTTTATTGTACAGAACTGAAGCAGGATGGTAATGACTTCTGCCCCACAGAGTCTATCTCAGCATGAGAGAGGCAGGTTACTCCCTGGACACTCTATCACCCATAAACAGACTCACATCCACAGCTATGGGCAATTTATAGTGTACAGTTCACCTAACCTGCATGTCTTTGGACTGTGAGAGGACACCGAAGCACCCATACAGACACGAGCAGAACAAACTAAAAGAGCCCTGTCAGGTTTCAGGTTCAAACCCAGTGACAGTGTGAACCACTGATCCACTGTTACAGCCAAGTGTGAAATAATCACCTTCCTATTGACTCATTAGTGATTATATTTTACACCATATTTAATGCGTTCATTTTTGGAAAACATTCTGAATGCACTTTCATTTCAAAGCTGATCTCAGTTTACATTTCATGCAAGGATGTGACAGCCCAGGTCCTTTTCACACATGTTAATAGGATTTTAGAGTGTTTTTTTTTTCTCTTATCAAATTGCCGAACAGATTATGATTATTTTTAAGTAAGTGACTTGCAAAGTCAAAACATTGGTGTTAAAATGACATAGGTCGACATTGACAGTTGTGAATTATTGAGGTATTTCCTCTAAAAGTTTGAACTGCAGTTTCACAGCAATTTTCAGGATTCTTTCATAAATGGAGGTGTATGATTGTCTTAAAACCTTTTTTTAGACAGACTTTGGCATAATGGCTGGGCTACATACGTGTCTCTTTGCATCACTCCATTTCTTTTTTCCCCTGAGTGGAGATCCTACATGTATCTGTCTGCATTTTAAAACAGCTGAAAATGTGATTTCTCATACAACATAATTATGAGTAAAACTTCCATATTCAGACATGATGATATACAGTATGTAACAGTATGTGTGACCAGATGGTTTAAAAACCACAAGGTAACCTTTGAGAGAGGAGGAGGGCTGACAAAGTGATGGAGAGATTGTGATTAGCATATGGAGGGAGGGAAGGAGGAGAGGAATTACATCAGGGTGTGAAGATGAAACCACCACCCTCAGCCCTCTCTTCACTCCCTTACTCTCTCTGTTTTTATCACTCATTCATTCTTCGCTGCTCTTCTATCCTAATCAACAAGAAATCCTTTAAATAGTCTCTCACACAGGAGGAAGAATTACAAGCCTGAGGGGGATAAACACAATGGCATTGCTTTTGTTTTATTGATCAGGACTGAGAGGGCAGCCACTGCAGCCTCTATAATTTGACATTTTACTTTGTTGTTTTTTGTAGAAAAGAGAGCTGTTAATGAATCAGAGTGGGTGGAAACACTAAAATATAATTTGTTTGCTCAGTTTTTGGTGTCCACACTCGTAAAGGAAATAAATGGGCTTTTTAACAAAGCAGCACTTAAGTAACTAACTTTACACTGTCTAGTTTCATTCTGTTGCATCCATTATTTAGTCTGCTGAAGTGCTTTTGAGCAAAGGTAGCGAGTATCATCACACAGTATGAAGTAAACTAGACACTGGAACACTCAAATCATTAGTTTCAAAAGGTGAAGTCGTCAGTTATCGATTAATCTGCTGATTATTTTCTCGATGAATTGACAAATTGTTTGGTCTATAATATGTCAGCAAAAAAAAAACCCGTCTAAATTTCCCACAGCCCGAGGTGACGTCTTCAAATAGCTTGTTTTGTCTGAGGAATAGTCCAAAACACAAAGATATTCAGTTTACTATCACATAAGACAAAAAAAATGCAAATCCTCACAATTGAGAAGTTGTAACCAGGGAATGGTTGTCAATTTTACTAGAAAAATTACTTAAACAATTCATTTATAAAAATAGTTGCAGATTAATTTTCTGACTAATAATTTAATCAATTAATTGTTTCTGCTCTAAAGTCAGTTTATCTACCAAAATATTAGTGTTCTGCTTTAAGGCTTTACAACATTCTTTAATCCTGGTAATTGTTGGAAAGAAGGACAAATACAATTAGGGTTTGACATGAGATGTACAGAAAACAAAGTTAATAATAACTGCGCTGGTAGTTTTCATCTCTATTCAGATTAACTCAACAGATTAACAAGGCTTTTTTCATAAAACCTTGTGCTTTATATTGTAAAGAACAAAGGGATACATACAATCAGAGTTTGCTACTTAATATTTCTGCTAAAGTTCAAAAGTTAAGTCATAAGAGACCTGGGAAAATGCATCTGTATTCAGACTTGACCTGTGTGGATGCCTAACTTGATTTTTTAGCCGTGAATTCAGATGAAATTACCCGCATGCACTGCTCCAATGCTGCACATTTAGCTTTTGTTGGATTTTCTGACAAGTCGTTTTTAAGAAAGAAAAATGCAAATTATCATCTAATAGCAGCCTATCGTGCACATTTTTAATATTAAATAGTTTTCCTTAACTCCATTTAGAACACAACCCACAAATTATTTAGTTATTTGAGACACGGCAGTTTTATGGTAAGAGTACTTTGTACAGTACATGATGGTTGCCGCTGTAGAAATGTCAGAAAGTCAGTAAGCACTAACTGAGGGGACTGAAGACAAAATCAGTAAGCAAAAGAAAAATCAAAATAGTTATTACGTCAGTGACTGCAAACCAGGACTCTGTGTTGTCTGCTGTGAACCTGCCTGCCTGTCTGTCTGCCTGTCACACAGCATCATGAATGACATGACAGGATGTGTGTGTCTTTGTGTGTATGTGTGGCGGGCGGGCTGACTGATGTTTTTGGCAGGGAAAATAATGGACAGCAGCGTGTTAAACCAAAACAAAAGAAAAGCAGAAAGTGAAAGAAAGCACAATGACAAGAAAACAGTCAAAACAGTGTTTGTGTTAGCACTGACTAATGGGTAGTCACTGCTCTGGCATTGTGTGCTGATGTTATGAGCAGGCTTTCAGTTTAGACACCCAGTAACACAACATATGCCATGCAATACACTCATTTGTCCAGGAGCACCACACCGTGCCATCTGCTTTCATTAGCGGGGTCTTACTGAGTAAAATTAAGTGAAACAAGAGGCTGAAACTGTTGAAAAAGTTGGCAACATGCAGGTAGAAAAAAGAAAATGTCAAGAAGTCAAACTAGTGTGAAATTATAAAAAAAACTACATTGTAAGTAAAGTCTATTTCTGCGCCACCTTTCAGACATCACATCA
Source organism: Siniperca scherzeri (assembly GCA_027580175.1). Classification (NCBI taxonomy): domain Eukaryota; kingdom Metazoa; phylum Chordata; class Actinopteri; order Centrarchiformes; family Sinipercidae; genus Siniperca; species Siniperca scherzeri. The sequence continues at coordinate 18,182,985 of CM050840.1, forward strand.
GATAATTTTTCCCCTAGAAAGAAGCAATTCTGGAGTTTACAGTTATGCAGCTAAACCACACAGAGTATGTCACAGTTAATTTGGGTCATGTGTCCCTGGCCTCGTTTATATCTTTACTGATCATGCTGTGTGAAAGAACTGATTCATATTCAATGCTTTGGCTTCACAGCTGGGGTTTTTTTTGTGACAGCTACAGAGAGAGAGACATGAAAGGTGGGAGAGAGAGGGGGGATGACATGCAGCAAAGGGCCCTGGGTTGGAATTGAACCTGGAGCCCTCGCTGCTGTAAGGATTCAGCCTTTCTGGTAGAGCTCTACCAGGTGAGCTACCGGGGCGCCACTCAAAGCTGTTTTTTATTGATCGTTAAAGTTTTATCTGTCTTCATGTGTGTAGCATTGTGCTAGCATCATTGCTCTATGAAGGGCAATGTCGGTCTGGCAGTCAGTCCACCACTTTGGTCCAGAATGAAATATATCACTAACTATTGGATAGATAGTGTTTTCTAAAATCAAGTTGAATTTTTCTTCATTTTCCAGCAGCAATCTGCCTTCTTATTTCTTGTTTCAGGACACAGACACTCATTTCTAAAAAAAATTCCTTTTCAACAGCGATAAAAGGGACTTTTTTCAAATTCTGCTTTGTCAGATACTGGATACTTTTATCTCTTCAAGCCGCTAAAATTCTTCAAATGAAACAGTCCACAAAGAAAAACTCATGTCCACACTGAGGCCAGAACATTTTTACAAGGGGGTCACAAGTAGACATCTCAAACTCACAAGCCTAAAAGGTTGGGAACCTAGAGGGAACATTTGCCCACTCCTTAACACAGGCCTGAATCACAGTTTTTCAATTTGTAACACTTGTATACAATCAATCAATCCTTGAATTTTCAAGGTGGATGTGTTTAACCGTTAGTGTTTGTAAAGAAGCTGGCACCCTCTCTCATCAGCCCTCATATCACTCCCTGTCTGCTGTTGCTCATCGCTGGAGCTTCAGCAGCACAATGTTCCCTTGTTTTTCAGAGGAACAAAAACACGCAGTAGTTGGTCTTGTCCTTGAGAAAGACGAGAACCAGCAGAGAAACAAACACTCACAGATGCACACGCACAAATGCAAACACATACACAGTTGTGTAAAGAAACCCACACACATACATACACGCAATCACAGGCAGCCGCGCATCATTCAGAATGAACAAGCGTACACATACACACACATACACACTTCTGAAGACACCTTGGGGAAGCTGGGTATAATTCAGGCAGTGACAGTCTAAATTAAACATTATTTTCCAGGACAGGTGTGGAGGTCGAGGAAGAAATCAATCAGCTCATTTTTCTGGCTCATGAGGTGAAAAGACGTGAACACACATGGCAAATAAAATGTGTGTCTACACACACCAAAGACTTAGTTGTCGCTACCTGAATTGGTTTATAACAAAAATGTTGGCAGTAAGAACTTATGTATTTGATGCCATCAAAGCACCTTGAGGAGATTATTTGGAAATTCATATTAAATACTGTAGCTACATGTTTGGTAACTTTGATGGATCCCCTTGGCAGAAATATTTCAACTCCTACATCGAAGTATTCCCGCTTCACTGCACAACTTGGATCCATTTGAAGTGGTGGATTGGATGTTCTCACCATCCGTGGGTTCTTGTTGCTGCGTTTGTGTGTTAGTGTTTGCGAATAAGCAGTCCCTCAGTGGCCATGTCTAGAATTAGTGTGTGTGTGTGTGTGTGTGAGTGACACCAGCAACCGTGGCCCAGTGGACACCTGCACCTAAGCGTTGTGGTTTCAGTGGCTGACACACGCACACACTCACACACACACACACACACACACAGAAATAGCCTGTGTTAGGTACCAATTCCTCTTTTATGAGTATTCATAACTGACTTTCCTTTTATCAGTCCATAATGGATAAAATTAAATTATCTGTACTACTACTCATTAGAGTAGTAAAAACCCAGTGCGATGGAAGAGCATGGAAGCTAATAGTTATGTCTGGCAGACATTTATTCATTATTTTTGTAAGAGGATGATGCACATATGGAAAACAGACAACATGCATGTACACTAAACTTTTGATTCAGTTTAGCATGATATTTACAGAAACCTTTAACATTGGTACAAATCAACAAATGTTTGACGAAAAAATGTTTACTGTTTTATTCTGAATGAAGCTTCCTTCCGTCTAATGCTCTAAGAAGAAGTCAGGAAATGTAACTGAATATAGATTATAATGATCCATTCTTCCTTCCTTCCAGGACCCGAGGGCGAAGCATAAGTTTAAGATCCACACATACTCCAGCCCGACCTTCTGCGACCACTGTGGCTCTCTGCTCTACGGCCTCTTACACCAGGGCATGAGATGTGACCGTATGTACTCTACAATACACACGTCTAAATCTATCTGATGGTCTCACTCAGTGTTATGTACAAAAAATAAGTTTTAGGACACCTTAACAGAACATATGGCTTTGAGAGAGTCAGTATTGATACTTACCCTTATATCAGTATTAACACCTATCCTTATACCAGTTGCAGCACATATCCTTACATCAATCAGAATCAGAAATACTTTATTGATCCCCGAGGGGAAACTCTTTTGTTACAGCTGCTCACTATCACGTCAGTGCACACAGGAATAGAAGTTCTAAGCAAATCAAAATATAATACACTATAATACAGGTAAGATAAATTAAGTACAAAGTGGATATAAGTATAAAAGCTAAAATAAGTGTAAGTACCAAAGTGGATTTAGAGGTCGATAGGTTGATAAGTATGTACGGTATAATAATACAATGTAATAATATAAGTAATAAGTAATAGTGCAATAATGAGTACTGTCAAGTGTAAGTGTAGCTTATTAAGATGATTATGAGACTGTGAATATTGCACAGCAGTATTGGAAGTATGAATAAATATCAATAAATAGGGATTTTAAACTGAAAACAGAGTACATTGCACAGCAGTATTAAACAGAGAATATTGAACAATTGTTTAAAGTATTGCAGTGATGTTAATGATCCAATGTCCAGTTTAATGACTTAGGGTCATATAGACTAACACTTAGAGGGAGGCGTTAAAGAGTTTGATGGCCACAGGCAGGAATGACTTCCTGTGGCGCTCTGTGGTGCTTTTTGGGGGAATGAGTCTTCCGCTGAAATGTTAGTAATAATAAGGTTACATCTTCTGTCAATACTGGTCTATGACTAGTCTAACTAACAGTTTCTCCTTTGCCTTAAATTAGTCACAACTTAAAAATGTATGTATGTATGTGTGTATATATATATATGTGTGTGTGTGTGTTTATATAGAAGGTATTTATACCTCATGTTGACACCAGCTTATTGTTATTATACATTATATTCAAACATTGCCTTTTTTCCAAAATAATATGTGTGTGTGTGTGTGTATTTTCCAGACTGTATGATGAACATCCATAAGCGCTGTGTGGCCAATGTGCCGAGCCTGTGTGGGACAGACCACACTGAGAGGAGAGGTCGCCTCCAGATCACTGCTGAGGTCAAGACTAATGTACTCACTGTTACCAGTATGTATATCTCACACACACACACACACACACACACACACACACACACACACACACACACATATATATATGTATATATATACACACTCAGACAGTCATCAGCTAAAAAGACATTTGCCCGTATATTCATGTTCGAGAATACCAGTCATCTGTCTCCCTCTACTGGTAGACCTACAGAGGTGAAAGATGGACAGAACCTAAATATGAGATCAGACTCACAAACCATTAGTTCATTCTGTGTCCATTACCAGGAGTATATAGGAATGTCTACTTGATCACTATGTATCTGTATCAAGCTGTCAAACATACACTGTGATTACAAGTGAGTGTATTGTGTCAGTACATAAATTAATACAATATACTTCATAGAGTGTTCTTCATAGTATTAATGAACATTTTATCACTCTTGATTCATTTTAAAAAGTGTGCAATCTAGTGATGTGTGCATTAAGATGACGTTGTCTCCCAGTCCAAAACACTTTGTGGCACAAACACAAGTGTAATGCATGTATGACACTCAGGCTCCAACCACATCCTAGACAACCTTTTTGAAGTAATATAAGATAGACACAGACTGCAAGTATATTACTGGCCTTCCCTGTCTGATATTTTGCAGCAGTTTGTCCACCATCTGACTGTAGAAATAAAAAATGTTCCTGTAAATGAGATTATTTCCACGGTTTCTCAAGACTGAATGAGGTGCTACTTCACTATGTGTCCAACCAGCAAGAGAAAAACAGGAGTCAGATCCATTTGCACAGTGTGTCACACACATTCACCCACTGAAGCATTTGTATTTTGCTGTTGGGGTGATGACTGAGAAGAGGCATCACTGAGCAAAACAAACAGCCATTAGTCTCATTGTCACTAACACGGCAGTTACCGGATGACTGGCCTTACTTACAGTATTACCACTGGGCAGTTTTGTTACGAAGCAGGATCGCAGCTCAGGGTTTGTCCTCTTCCAAAATCCATGGTTTTCTTTTAGGCAAATATTTTCCTCAAATAAAGATAAATTTTTACCTATTGCAAAAAGTGTTCGGACTTTAGCCTTATGCTAAATAAGCAAATCATAGTTTTGGTGCTCAGCTGCCGTCATGTTGCAACTTTTAAGCGGTAAAATGTGGTACAGTAAGTGGTAGCTAAGTAAAGCAAGATCAGCAGGCCACTGCTGTCAAGATATTCTTACACAGATTGATATCTGGGATGTTTGAAATAGTTGTTTGGAGTACTTACTTACTTTCCCTCGATCTACTTAATTTACTTGTACTTCAGGAAGTGATTTCCAGCAGTCTGGTTTCAGACCCTATGATCATATTTTGCAGAGGATAATGTTTAAGGCAGAATGTTCCACTTCTCCTAGAATGCTATTCGACGATCCCCAGAGGCATCTGTGGGTTATAAATGTAAATTGAGAGCAATTTTGATGAGACAGATAGAACTGGAGAGTGAGAGTTTTTGCTGTTGACCTTCTGCATAGTGTTCTGGTGTATTGAGGATACTGTGGGTGTACATAAGTAGTCTGTCTGTTTCTCCTGTGATTTCTTCCTGTATGATGGTGGCTGAATTTAACATTTACTGCTGATGTTTTAGAGTGTTTAAAATGTTTCTGGAAGCATCTTCCTCTGTGCAAAAAAATACATCATCAAACAACAAACTTATATAAGAAATACACGGCATATTTTATGAGTGCTAATGTTGGATTCTTTCTTTAATCCTTCAGGGTTTCTATGGTTGTGTCTGGCAGCTTCAAGGGGCTCCTAAGATTGTATATTGCAGCTGTATGAATATGAAGCAGTGTGTTGCTGAGAGAGAGCCCCGTCAGCCAAGCTTCACTAGAAAAGCTAAATATTAATCATTAGTACACTCATATGTTCACACTGTTCTCCACAACTGCTGTTAGAATGATGTGTCCTTAAATGTGGGGTTTTCCAACCATCACATTTAGTTAGGTTAGGTTAAATAACAAACCACATTAAGGCATTGAGCCATTTCTTTTACATCATCATATAGCAAAATTATTAGTATGTCATCTACCAGTGACATTAATCTATACTGACTTAATTTCTTGCCTGAAGAAGTCTCATGGGATAGGATAAATGTCCGCTCACCTCTTTCCTGGATAGAGTTTCCTGACCTGCCTCATGTTTTATTTAACTGATAGTAAATGTAAAATGGTAGCGAACAGTTCACTTGTAGTGTCTTGTTTTACCTGCAGGTGGCAGCAGAGGTTTAACTTTGCTTTGTGACTGTCAGCTAAATAACAGCTGTGCATCAAACTGCCAACATCAGACTTGCTTGATATAAAAACTTTTGGCTGAACTTAGACTTCACTCTAATCCCATGTCGTGTGGGATAAAACCAGTTTGGGCTCTGGTGCTAAATAAGTTGAATTCACATAAATACCTTGGCTGTTGCCACACCATCAAACAACATCTTCAAAAGCGAGTTATCTAATGTGCATATACAGTTAATCTCATATCACAAGTCTCACTACTGTACATTTAGCTATGGCTGGGTGGTATACGCAGTCGCAGCCTACACAAATCTGCTGCACCTTCAGCTGTGCCACCATTCATTCACAATTCAATTCAATTCAGTTCCCCAAGTAGTAGATGACTCTGTGATAATAAATGTTGACCTGGGGAAATGGATGGATTGAATGTGGCATAAATTTTAGGTTTTACAAACTTGTCGGGGGAGTTTCCAGTGCGCACATGAAGGCATCATTATACAGTCTGTGTTGAAAAAACAAATACAGTAAAATTTAGTTGATTTCTTTTTGTGCATGCTACTTAAGGGCTGAGAAGTAATTACTAGTTCTGCTGTGAAAGAAAGAAATGGTTGATTCCTCTGGGATTGCGTAGCATATATAATCAATATACATAATTTGTTCACCACTTAATACCACTAAAATATTTATGATATATATATATATGACTTTTATATAACGTTTTATATATATATATAACTTTTATATAATGTTTTATATATATATAATATATAACTTTTTGAATATCCTGAAAAGAGACAATACATACATCGGATGTGCCCATTTCTGCATGTAGAAGTATTTTTCCCTTCATGGTCTTTTGCTGAGTTTCATCCCTCTTTTTCTTTCTCGCTCTCCTCTCTGTTCTCGGTTCCCACGCTTGTAGGCTGATCATTAGCTTGGATTTACTGTGGGAAAAGCAGACTTATCACACAGAGACTGCTAGGACAGCAGTAAAGGCTAAACCTCACAAGTGCTACATGATAAAACAGAATAGAATAAAATAGAGCTGAATGTTAGAAACTGTCAAGGAAAATTGACAGCTAATATATAGTTTAGTATCTGTCAATCAGTCTCAGAATGCATTAACATTATTGTCCAGCCAGCAGTGATTGTGTTTTCAACACTTAAATTTCAAATAGAAATTTCTGTGCAGAAAATACACTAATGTTTTGTTACATTCCAGTTTTCAGCCAGCTGTGATGAAATCATCCTCCTTTAGCTGCTGTGGTAATAGTTTATAAGCAATAAGAGGCAGTAGGGGGTGTAGTACTCATTTTTGTCCACAGGGGTCAATGTGGAGCCACCAGTAGCTCACGCCCTCATTGCAGTGAGGTGGAGAAAAAAAAACAACACCACAGAGAATGAATTGTAGAACCACTAGGAATTATTCTACAGTTTAATGTAGCAGGAGCTGGTGGAAATGGCTGCTACACTGAGAAATGCATCTGTGCTGTGGACTAGTTGTGGATTTAATCAAAGCAATTGACATGAGTGTAAAGTGACACTTTATTGATCACTTTTAAGTCGCCTCCCTCCCCCTTCACTGGGAGATCAGAGCTCAGAGTCAGTGGCAGAACAGTGCCCACAGAGACGGAAGATCAGCATCTAGCTCAAGGACAAAATGTAGTGGGGCGTAGGATTGTGGCCTTGAAAGGTGCCCCCTTCCTTTGGTACTGCACATGCTGCCTAATGGCTGGAGTATACTCTAAAATAACTAGCTTGTACGGTGTGTCGTCCGATCACATCAGAAGGCAAAAGTGTTCATAGCTGTTCCAAAGAGCAGGGTCGTCATAGAGAGGGGTGAGATGCGGTTATTGTTTAAATATGGGGATAACGGGGCACAAAATCGGTCAGTCCCTCCTGGAGGCCATTCATGGTGTTGCAGTTGAAATAGTTGTGTGAAGAATGAACCCCCCCCCCCCCAAGTCCAATGTGGAAAAGGTGTGGGGTCCAGGGGCAGTTCGACCATCTGACAAGCAGTTCTGTTGGACTATACTGGTGCCTTAATACACTAATGATGACTCTGGCTGGCTGTGTGTTGGCTCAAAAGCAAAGTTTCAAACATATCAAGATCCCAAAAGAACCTTAAGAATATAAGCAATAACAATTTAATTAATTTTATGTACAGCCAAAAGTCCATAAGTGAAACATGTGCCACATCTCAGTCTCTTGATATTTTCTGGATTGGGAATTCGAACACTTAAACCTGACATTCATGCCCACATTACAGACACCTTTATATTATACTATACTAAGCTTTTTTTGGTGTTGTTTGAAGGACACTGCACTCACACCAGAGCACACCAGAAGGGGACTTAATGCAAAGTGAGCAAGGAATGTTAGAGCAGTGGACTCATACATTTCTATTCAAATCTAATGTCAGGCTCAGTGAAGTATGCTCAACCAATTAGTCATGATCAAGCTTTTGGTCCTAATAGGGGTTTTGATTTTTGACTTGTCATTGCTCAAATTGAATAATCCACTGATTCAAGATCAGCTAGTAGCCCGTGACTGCTACACCATCATCTACAGCATGGTAGCACCAGGCTAGCCACGCAGGATTTAGCTGTGGTTTAATACATTTCCTCTGACTAAAAACTGAACACAGGCTTCACACTGCTCCTCCAGCCTGCAGCGATTATTGAGACTCTTGTTTCCTCAAAATGTCCATAATGTGTCAGGAAAAGCCCACAGCAAAATCCCCTAAAGACTACTGAATAGGAATGAAAATTGTTGTAGAAATGAAGAACAGATGTTGTACCTGCAATTTCTTACAGCCTTAGATAAGTTAATGTGTTAACCGAATGTCCCTTTAATGGATTGGGATCACGCTCAGCTATGGTCGTGATCAACATCAATCAGCAGTTCATTTTCTTAGGTGTGAAACACAGAGGGGGACGTTAACAGTCAAACTAATACAATTCCAGTCCCTGAAGTAACAGTCCTGATGGACTGTGCACCTAAATTAACCGCTCTGACGTTGGCACCAATTGACAACACATGTAGGAATATAGTAGCTAAAATGAACATCAAGTCAACATCTATGTATTTAGACCCATTAAACAAATTTTGGGGTTGTTTCCTATAGTTGGTACAGATGTCTGATCTCACATGAGGTGATCTATACTCTTTATCAGGCCTCTTGGTGCCTGCTGATATTTGGTGGCACTTGTTCTCACCTGTCCAGACAAGCCAAACTGAACGTATAAATGCGCTCGGCATGACAATACCATTTCACCATCCCCAAGATGAAATTATCTGGAAAAACTTTCGCAGCACATTTACAAGCAAGTAGCAGTTGGACAGAACATACTAAGACTGCAATGAGGCTGTTTCACATGGGAAAAGGTGCACTGCCAACACCCACGCTGCTGTGCACATACAGTATTCTGCTGTTACTGCACTCTTATCTCCACTCGCCCTCCCTGTAGACTCAAATACACACATTATCTCTCTCTCTCACACACACACACACACATCTATGCACAGACCCATACATGCTCTTTGCAATTAGCACATACTGTATGCAAGCAAGAATGTCACGCATGCATACACAGTCACATGCACAGTACACACCTGTGCATGCACAAGCAGATCCATTCACATACTCACACACAAACACAAAAACACACACACACACCCTCCTCTATTTACTGTAAGTGTCCTATGAGACTATTTGACATGCTACTCTCTTTATAGCTCCCCTCAACCAGCATTTGATGGTCACTTTAACAGGCATCATCTAATATTTATTGACCTGCTCCGCTGAGGGTTTAATGCTGGCCGTTGGGTCTGTGGTGCTGTGGTTAACCTCTCGAAGCTTAGCGTAGCATAGCGCTTTAACAGCATGAAAACCTAATTTCTCTGGCTTCTCGAGGTGAATTCAGGTTCATTTGCTCTTTGCCCGTCAGACTACCAGAGAAGTTACATCAGACATTTAAGTGCAGTAAAGAGCAGCATAACTTGCCATCAGCCACCATAATTACCTTTATTTTGCTCGCCCTACCCCACACCGTGACTATGTTGTGCTAATGATGCAGGCTGACAAGTAGAGATCTCATCTGAAATGAACCCATGCAAAACTACCCAAACTCAAGAGAACTACAGAGTCTGCTCGGGTATTAGACATACTAAGACCCTGGCACTACCCGATTAGGTCCTGGGTCAGGTCTCAGTGAGGACCGCTAGTCACAAGTATTCAAAATTATCCAATGAATGAGTAACATGTCAGTACATGTGGCTTCATGTTTAAGTCCTGGTTTGTTTGTAAGAAAGTAGTGTGAACCCTAAGCAAAAATGCACCTTTTTTCCCTTAGTGGTATTGACCCAGTAAACTGAGATACCAAGACATATTTTTAGGTTTCTACATTTGTAGATGGATCTTTGGGCAGTGAGTGGGGTCAGATGTTCTTAAAGGGTCATAAATAAGGAATGTCACCCCTCTGGCGGGGAGAAGCTTGAGCTGGTGCGTGAAGCTGAGAGGCACCAATTTGAACTTCTATGAACAGCAGTGGCTCATGAATCAAACTCCTGCTCAGGAGCTGTCCAGGGTTGCCCTCTCGTTTGAGTATTCAAGGAAGAAAGATTGGAAACTAAAACGTTTCACTTGCTCTCTTCACAATCTATTTTTACATGATGTGACTGTTTGCCCCGACACAGTCTGCATGCAACATTACACATCCTACCTTAACTTATCATGGTTTCCTCTGCCATTCTTCTGCCTGTCATTGTCCACAGAACACAATTAGCTAAGCTACATCAGCTAAGTAATTTGTGCTGTGTGTGTGTGTGTGTTTATGTGTGTTCTTGAGTGCTTCCCTAGCGAGCTGCCTAAGACACAGCAACACCAGCCCTGCTTCTGGTAATTGGATGTGACCTCACAAATTGACCAACAACAATAATTGCTCTCTCACACGCAAATTCACACACACCCTCCAGTCGCAGGGGATTTTACACCACAGGAATACAATTACAGACCAATAACAGACGGCCACAAAAGGATTAGTGTTGGAACTGGCAACCTTCGTCTGTCTACATGGTCATTACAGACAGATCTGGCAACCTCAAGGCTTTAACCCCCAAAACAACTCTAGGGGTCCTTGTGTGTGTGTGTGTGTTTTCCTAATGGACATTTTTAAATAGTAACTAATGATTTGGTTTGCTTTAAAAAATCAATTTGGCTCATCGAGTTTTAATTCCTAAGAGTCTAGCTCTGCACTCACACAAACCATTTCCCATTTCTGTCCACAAAATGTCATTGTTACTGATGCTTACTTGAAATCAAATTGACTCTCTCTTTTTCTTTTTCTTTATCTCAATCTCTTTCTTCGCTTGCTCACTTTCTCCCTCTCTTTTCTTATCTCCTCTCTTTCTTTCCTGTTTTCTTCCTCCCTGACTCTCCCCCCAGTCAAAGAGGGCAGGAATCTGGTTCCTATGGACCCCAACGGTCTGTCAGACCCCTACGTGAAGCTTAAACTGATCCCAGATCCCCGCAGCGAGAGTAAACAGAAGACCAAGACCATAAAGTGCTGCCTCAACCCCACCTGGAATGAGACCTTTAAATTGTAAGGCTTTATTACACCATGTTTGGTGGTCTCTTATTTTATTTATTTGTCTGTCTTTCCCTTTCCTCTCTTCTCCTTCGTTAAGTCGTTTCCCATTTTATCTCTGTTTCCTCTCTTTCATCTCTCTCACTCACTCAGTGCAGTATGTTAAGAGCATCACATTATGCTCAGCTTTCCAAGCATGTGTAACCGCTGGCGCTCAGATAAAAACATCTGGCTCCTTATATTCAGAAAACCTTGCTTTTGGGGTCGCTTCCTGCAGTTGGCTCCAATTACATTCTTAATAAGCAACATCACAGTTTGCATGGAAGAAGACTGAGATTTGCATTTTCAGGCATCTGGGTGCAGATGTTCAGTTTGAAATGCTTTTTTTGCACCTATCCAACAAATCGAAATAAGAGATGATAGAAGAGTGTTCTAAATTCACCCTGAATGTAACACACAGGCTAGATTTGACTTACAGACAGTTACTACTATATTTCTATGTGAAGGAACTGATTACCAGAGGAATTAGAGGCCACAAATTGTTATGGCAGGACAAGAATGGAAATGATAAATCCAAGACTGCTCTTAAAAGTTCAGAACTTAACGGGAAAGGGTCAAAATATAAAAAAAAAAGACCTACAGGTATCACTCTCAGCCATCATCCAACTGTTGATTGTCCTTGTTTCTCTCCCAGCCACCTGAAGGAGTACGATAAGGACCGCCGTCTGTCGGTGGAGGTGTGGGACTGGGACCTGACCAGCCGCAACGACTTCATGGGATCGCTGTCCTTTGGCATCTCGGAGCTGCAGAAACAAGGAGTGGATGGATGGTGAGATGAAAGGATGGATGGATGGGTGGGTGGAGGAGGGGGTGGAGAGATGTGAGGCAGAGAAACAGCACAGGTAGAGGAGGAGGGAGAGTGAAGGTGACCTTGTTCATTACTGCACTGTTGGAAAAATACTTTAGTTGGAGCTCCTCTTTTTTTATTCTGGTGATACTCAGTGCCAAAGCATCTCTACCCTGTCTCTTTATCTCTTCTTTATCTCTCAGCACCCTCCCTCGCTCTCCCTCTCTGTAGCTCAGTCTCTATATCTCTCTATCTTCCTCTCTTCCTCTCTTTTTGCTGACACTGCCCTGACAAGGTTTTTAATGAGATGCCGGTGTTTGAGGTGGAATGGTGGAGGTGGAGAGATGCCTTTAAAAAGGTGATATTCAGAACAGAGAGAACCTGTGCAAGTGTGTGTTTTCCACTACTCCATCTATGTGCAGCTTCAAAGCCTCACACCTGCTGGCACCAGCAGCCAGGAGAAGGAACAGAGTGAGAGTGACATGAACATAACAGCTGCGGTTTAAAGCTCAAATTCTGTATGTTTATTTATGTTATTATGAGGTATTTGAAATTATGTTCAAATGACTGTTGAGCTTGTGACATAATCTCACTTTGCTGATGTGTGTAAATGGCTATCTAGCCTAACAAAAATGTCCTTGACTGAAAACCAGTGTGTTGTACAGGTGATGTTCTTCCTGCTTGGCATCTTTGCCTGCCGCACCTCTGCTGGTGCACACTGGGTCAGCTGCAGGGTCATCAGCTGGTGCCACTGTTCACTGATGTTCTGGTGTTTTGCCCCCTACCCAGTACATCTCCCGGTGGGGGGGCAGTGGCCAGTAGGGGACGTCTCTTCGTCACCCCCTGCAGCTGCCCCTATTGGGGTGCTGAGCCCCAAAAACGGTTCCTCCTCCATAGCCACAACCAGTAGCTTGACTTCTCAGCCTCCTCCGCCAGTTCTTTGATGGCCCTCTGTAGGCTCGCACCAGACATACCAGCTGCACAGAGAAGTTGGATTGCTGATTTGCTCACAAAGCCCCTGCATCCAACTTCCACTCGGTGGATGGTTGCGGTCCAGCCAGCCTCATTGCACTCTGCTTCCAGTTCAGAGTACTTGAGTCACTTGAACTCATGTGCTGCTGGTATCCCTTCTTCCCAAGGGATAGTAAGTTCAATGATGAGGACCTTCTTGGCAGCTGTGGACCACATCACGACATCTGGTCTGAGAGTTGTTTGTGTGATCTCAGGTGAGATCACACAAACAACTCTCAGTAGCTCCTTGCCCAGGTCAACTCGCATTTCCCATGCCTTTCCAGAAGTAAACAGAGATGTTGTCTTTCCTGCTTCTGGCTTCTGTCGGTTCTCTCCTGGTTTGACAAAGGGAATGACCACTCGATAGTGACCTGAGGAGTTGTTTGCCCCCACCCTGTACTTCTCCAACAGCTCTGCCAGCTTCCTCAGCACCTGGATGTGCCGCCACCTGAGGCGCCCCTGTGCCAGCGCAACCTTGTACCCTGACAGTATGTGCTGGAGGCCTGTGTTACTATTGTCGCACAGTGGGCACTTTTCCTCACTCCCTTGGTCCACCTGTGCCTGTGCCCTCCACCTGCGCCCTGTGCGGACATCCACCTTTGCACTCCTTATCAGCTGGTCCCTGGATTCCCTTAGCTCGAGTACGAGATGGATCTTCTCCTTTCTGTATCCAAGGCTGATGGAAGCGGCAACGCATTCGTGCCAAACATTCCCAAGTCAGAGAAGCAGCGGGGGGAGGCCCAGCCACTTCCTGATGTAAGTGTTGGAGATGCCATCCATCCTGCTGGCTACTGGAATTTCGCTTACGTTCAGTGGCCACATTACGCACTGTGTGAACTGGTAGCACCACAGCTTATATTTCCCCGGGAGCTGGCTGCTGTCAATCCTTGCCAGTCCATCTGCCAGCTGCTTCTGTGCCAGCCTCCCCATCTGTCTGTCAGAGAGTTCCGATGTGTACTGCCTCCCGATGCTTCTGATAGGTTGCTCCGACAGCCGTGGAATTTCCCTCCTCCTGCAACAAACACTATGGTGTCGTTTCTCACACCTACTATGCTTCTTCACACAATGTGTAAAATATAAGAATATAACTTTATTACAGGACTGCAAGTTCTGTTGTTAATTTCATATAATTTATAATTAATTGGTAGCTATATTTGAACTGCTGTATTCATATTTACTGCTCTGCACATCCTGGACGACAGTAAGATTCCTCTGAGGAAAACTCTCCACAGGATTCCCAAACTGTCAGTGCGTCATACCGGGCAGAGCACTGTGTTTAAACGAGATGAAAGTAGTGAATGTGATTGGCCATGATTGTCACAACCTCTAACACACCCACCTATAATGTATGACAATATATGCTTTCAGATCCCACCCCATATCCAAGTGCGCCACAGGTGCTCCAGACAAGCCTGGCTATGCAATTACCCAAAGTGTGTTTGGCACGCCCCGGGCGCACTGGGCAGGGCGCATTTGACTGCAATCTGCGCAGGACCACAGGGTTCACAAAAATGAAGCCCTAATACTGAAAACTGTTATAGAGACCACAGAGGATGTGCCATTTTTATTGTCTAACAACTAAAAATCATATTTGATGATGATAATAATGGAACTAAAATAAGTTGGGGATATCAGCTATAACCTCTTGAAGCACAGATCTGACCTCATGGCTGTCTAAAGTCTTTTATAATAATGCAACAAATAATATTAATACTTAGTGAAACATGCCATCTAACAAGTTAATGAAACAGATTTTTCACCAATATAAGTTACTGGATGCATCCCTCCAAGTTTCATCAGGCCAAAACTGGTGGTGTAGACAAAGACACATCACTTTGGACCGTGAACAAATCACTCCTCAAGTATTCACATTTGTTGCGGTATGTGTTGTGCAGGTAGTAACATACTTGACAAAACTTGCAGCCAGTAACACTTAAAGTAAAAATGTCTGACTGACTCAGGTTGTTATGCTCTATCTCAGGTCTCAGGTTGGTAGATTGTCAACAGCAGCCACATAAAACTAATTCAAACTGTTGTTTGTTGACGGTACTACCCAGTGATGACTATTTAGCAGCAAACAAGTCAATAAACTGAAAAGAATAAAACAGGAATGTTGCAGATAGAAATGGTAACAACCAACACCCACATTTTCTGAGAATACAAAAACCTGAAAAAAAGGAAAATAGTATCCAGTGTGTAAAAGTAAAGCGTAAAGAGATCTGTGTCATGAAAGCATAAACACCCATTACAGTGTTATTTACTATAAATATGATGGTGATGCCGTGAGGTGTGAGGTTGTTACATCAGTTGTAATAGGGCCAATATGAAAAATTATATTCTATTGATTTTGTTAAATGATAAGCATCTCAACTGTGTTTTGGGCCCATCTCTGCCAGGCTTTGCTAGATCACCATGAAGGAGAGTGGATTGCTAAATAATCAGCTGATTATTCTTTAGGACTTTAAATCGGTGCACTAACTGTCAGCAGCTTCAGCTAATGGCAGCAGTTAAATGCTTAAATTGTATAAACTAATTGGGAATTGATTTGACTGGAAATATTCTCTCTCTTCAGGTTTAAGCTGCTCTCCCAGGAAGAAGGCGAGTACTTCAATGTTCCCGTTGCTCCAGAGGGGGAGGAGGGCAACGAGGAGCTGCGGCAGAAATTTGAGGTGTGTGTGTGTGCATTTCTACCTTTTAGTCTATTTGTGTTTTTATGTGGAAGCGTTTGCAAGTGTGTGCATGTGTTTGAATGTGTCGGTATGGTATGCTTGTGAATGTGTGTGTGTGTGTGCACTATGCATCTGTGTGTGTCTGAGTGAGAGCCTCTCTGGGAGAGCTGTTAGCAGTTGGCAGGCACACTTATAGTACCATCCGGTCTGGCACACTGCAGGTCCAGACGTGTGTGTGTGTGTGTGTGTGTGTGTGTGTGTGTGTGTGTGTGTGTGTGTGTGTGGCTGACCAGTAGGCCCACTCATTAACACATTTGGCAGTGGAGAGGATAAACCCGCTCTGTGCTTTTCCTCTTTTTTCTTCTCTTTTCCGCTTCTCCTTCTGTCTTGCTGACACTAAGCCACAAAACATCAGAGCCATTGTGAGATGTGTTGATCACAGAGTTAAGTGGAGCTGTTTGGGGGCAATTTTCCTTTTGTTTTCTCACCTGTCCCTGCTTTAGCCCCAGTGGTAGTCAGTCACAAAGACTGTACACAGGAGGAAACAGCTAGCCTGCCTCTGTCCACAGGGAACACAATCTGCCTACCAGCACCTCTAAAGCTCACTAATAACATGTTGTATCTCGTTTATTTAATCTGTACATAAACTGAAGTGTAAAAACAACATTTGACAGGAGGTGCTGGTAGGCGGATTTTGTTTAGTTTCATATTCACCACACAGACATAAGCGTGGTATCAATCATGTCATCTAAATGTCAAAATGTCAAACTATTCCTTTAACAACATGTTTTGGAGTCTATTTTGGGCAGCTACCATTCAATCCCAAATCTACTGACTTAAGTGTTAAGATGACCAGGTTCTTTGACTGTGGAGCAGCCTGAATGAGGAACTCACACTCACTAAATACTTGATATCAGCCCGATAATAGCCCGACCCGACCGATGTAGGGCGTCGGGAAAGAAAATGGGTGTCATCATTTTATCCCGTGTAGTGTATCATAGTATCATAGTGGACGACAACCAAAGCCACATCTGGGACCTCATGACGACCCAACAAAAAGACTAGCATGTCACATTCTTCTTGCCTTCTCTCACATGTTCTGTGATGTTGACCAATAGGAGCATAGAGCGCTGTTGTGTGCACAACTATAAACATGGCGAAGTGAAAGAGACATGATGTTGTTGGTGCTGCTAAGTGGAACAGAGGAAAGGCCACAGTCGATTTTGTTTATTTTTTTAGGCTTTTCCAAACACAAGACAGCCAATATCATACACACCGCTTCGGACGCCATTGTTTGTTGCATTGGCATCTTGTTGCATTCTTGTTCCCGGAAGTCGGTCACTAGCACCTCCTTCCTGATGACATCACGCAGGTTGTTAAAGACGGCAAACTATGATTGGTCGGGGATTAACGTGTTATCTGTCACATCTCTCTACTAAGTCATGGCAAGAATTTGTGACTGTTGTTTAGGAAACACTTACCTCTAAGATTTTGTTTAAAGATTTTTCCCTTGTGACTGTAACTGACTGAGGATGAAACAAGTTCCTCTGCTGCAGGCCATGTGATTATTTAGGCTGATAAAACAGGTGTAATTTCCCTTTTCAGAATCTTTTCACTTATCAAAATCTTTCCTGGTGCAAGACATTGCTTTTATGTGATGGTGTCTTTGTAATTCTTGTTTTCTCGTACAGTTTTAGGTATACTCATTTTTACCCCATACAGTATGTTGTGAACAGATTCTAGTTTTAGACACCTAAGTGCTGTGAAATTAGATTATTTTCATTGGTAATAGTGTGTTTAGTTAAGAGTCTGGATGTTGGCTTTATGGGGAGGTATTTTAGTCTTCCACTTCCCTGTCTTCATTTTGCTTCCCTTTCTCTCATTCACTTATCTATTTTGTCCCCTGTCCCCTTCAGTGCCCCCCTGTGTGTTTCTCTCTCTTTATCTGTTTTTCTTTCCCTCCATCTCCTCAAGGTCATGGTCCTCGTTCACTGAGACACATTCTCAGGGGGCCAGCTATCACACATACACAAACACACACACACACACACACACACACACACGTACATAGAGACGCACATTCAAGCATGTAGGCAACGTCTAGGGTGAGAAAGAAAGACACAAAGACAGACAGAGAGAGATTTCACTTTGGTAACATGACCTGCACGCCTCCATTCACCTGATCCAGAATCACACATACAAGACAGTCACAGTAATGAATAATACATGTCGTATGTATGCACACACAAACACACACACAGACCCAGTCAAGCTCAAAACATTATTCGGAGGAAGCTGAGGGGCAGAAAGCTAGTTTTATTCCTCATTTGGAGCTGAGACATATTTCTGTATCTCAGTTTATTCAGTTCAGTTTAATGAAGCTTTATCTGGCTTATCTGACAAGTTTTGATCAAAAGACATGTTGCCAAAGCATATATAAAAACAGTAAAGTTAATAATACATAAAATGAATTTTTACAGTCACTATTTCTAGCTCTTTCGCTGCCCCTGACTTCCGGATGGGAGCCGAAACATCTTGATTCTGAAAACAGTGTCCAGATGACTACGACTGAAACCTTTTCTACGATTTACTCAAGGGGGATTGTGGTCTTGAGAGAGAGAGAGAGAAGTACAGACAGATGTAAAGGCAGTGGGAGATTTGTTGGCATTACACAACATGTTTCCATCTACTGTAATTATTAAAGAAAATCTGATCAAACTTTTCTTATTTTTCAAAAACCAAAGCATATAAATTAGCTTCATTTCCATGGGTGGGAGCAAACACAATATGATGATAATGCACTGATATCTTGGATGCAGACTGTATAATCATAAGAAGAAGATGTAGTTGTATCAGTAAAAAGAGTGTTTTCAGAGAGTAAATTGGGAAAAGGTCCTTAAGAATAGTTTAGATAGTCAAGCTGTCACAGTTCTTACATGTTAATAGGGGTTGCTACACAGAGGCTGCCTTAGGACAGTAACTGGGATGAGACAGTTGGTTTGCTACTTCATAATGAATTGTACTATGGAAATGCATAAATACTATTTATCCACAAAAGCAAAAACCAACTCAAGTTGGTGTTAAAACGATTTGGGGTTTTCAAGACAATTTATCAGATTTTGCTGCTGCCATTCATCCTTTTTTTTTACCATTTATAATGCACTCGAAAATACTTGGACACATGGCTGTAGACAGAGAGACAGACAGAGAGAGCAGCATTAATCTCTGAAGGCTTTGGGAGTGTTGCCTTCAGCATGCTCTGCTGCTCACAAATAGCTTGACTGCTCCTCTGTGTGTGTGTGTGTGTGTGTGTGTGTGTGTGTGTGTGTGTGTGTGTGTGTGTGTGTGTGTGTGTGTGTGTGTGTGTGTGTGTGTGTGTGTGTCAGAACAGATGGAGACAGATAGAGCCTTTTATCCATTGATGAGTCGAGAACCGTATGGGTTGCACCACTCGCACACATTCCACACACACACAACAGACTGTGCAGGGAGCAGCAGAGTACTTCGATGTTTCACTCTGACAATTTTCAAGACAAGGCAGCAGAGAAATGACTGCACAGGACAGAAGAAGCACAGATAGCCTCAGTGTGGATCAGCAATTTAAGATAAGATAGGATAAGATGTACTCATCCTGTACCAGTGTCTCTGAGTGTGCAGGCATTTTGTTAATGTCTTAAGACCGTTTTTAAATTGAAGCACGGCTTAACAAAGATTAGAAATAGATTAGATCATAAGATTATAATAATTTCTTAAAACAGAGACAGGACGAGAGAGCGCAACAAGGTTGAGGCAGAGACGAATGAATTGAGGGAGAGAGAGTTGGAAATGAAACTGAGTGAATAGAGGAGAGAGAAAGGGAAGTGATGACAGACATAAATAAATGGAGAGTCAGAGACACGGGCCAAATTTATAAAGATGAAGTAGAAATTAATTTTACAGAGAAAGAGAGATGGAACAAAACTTTCAGAGTGAGTGGGAGAAAGTGGATGAAGGACAGAAACAAGGGAGTGGTGACAGTCATGATTGAATAGAGTGGCAGACTCACAGGGAGGCCATATTTGTTAGGGAAATTATGAACTGGAGTGTAAAGTGCCTGCAGTGAATAAATGAAATAGAATGAACCGAAAGGCTAAGACCTTTCCCTTTTTAACATATTTATCACTTCCATTCCTGCCTCTCTAACAAAAATGTTTTCTCTGTGATATTAAAATGCCCCAAACTTTGAAAAAGAGGCTCTGAACGTTTAGGGGAAATTTTAAGGCCTGTATGTATTTTTTGCACTGTGCGATTTATTTATTCAATAAACAATGAAAATGTGGCGGGCTGTGATTTTTCTTCTCTTTCCTATTTTGTTTAAAACTTAGTTTGACGTGTGAAATTTGTGTATAAAGTCAAGCTTCTCATATCTTTTGTTCATTGGACTGTTGGCAGTGATCTTGAAATGTTAAAATGTTACAAATAGCACCTCAGTTGCTGGTTCCAATCCCAGGACCAATGAGACAAATGTGGTTGAGGAAAGTGAATATGTAAATCTCTTGCTTCCCTCAACAAATACTGTTGAAAGGCCCTGCCTCAGATCAGCCCATCATAACATTTTGGGGTTTTTTATGTTAGTATGCTTAAACATATTAGAGTCAAAGTGCCAACTCAGCCCTCTATTAGTCCACTTACAACCTATGGTCTCTTTGAATGTTGGAGGCTGTGTCTAATGTAGTCCCCTTTTTTCTCTTTCTGTCATCTAGAGGGCTAAGATTGGTCCAGGCAAGAACACAGAAGGCAAGTCGGCCAATGCTGCATCCCGGTTCGACTCCAATGGCAACCAAGATCGCATGAAGCTGGCTGACTTTAACTTCCTGATGGTGCTGGGCAAGGGCAGCTTCGGCAAGGTGAGGCCATAGTGTTGAATGGGTGTCTATGTCTCGTCTGCTACTATATATATGCCACAGGTGCATATTTTTGTTTATTGCTGTGTATCTGCCTAAGACACATGATTGCCTTCACCAATGCATATGTGTAGACAAACATCTGTGATGCTAGCAGCATTGTTCACATATTTGTGTGTGAACAATGCATATCCACTGGGCAGCAGATAAAGGACGAATCATTCCTGCCTGACACCAGAATGTTTTTGTGAGAATTCAAAATTTTGCACAAAGTAAACATAATGTGGACACTTGAGGAGGTTCCTATATTGTTCATGTTAAAGCAAGCCTACATAACCTTAGCTGAACAACAGCCACTGTGGCCACAAGACGGTAATATTAAAATGTATTGTAACAGTAGCACACATAGAGAATTGTCCTAAAGTCAGCAAACTGACTCAGTAATATGAGTTAAACAGCAATATCTATCTGAAGATCTAAAGGCTGCTAGCTAACATTAGCCACCAAAGACTACTGGTCATACCAGACCAAGTAAAGCTGTAGTAGCAAAACCCTTGGGTCTATTTTAATTGGATTGGGGTGCATGTTATTGCTTATGAAGTACATTTTTCAATTGTAGGGGTGGGAGGACTGCTTTAAACGTCTTTCAAAAAACTTGTGTGCTATGATGAATACCTCTGTGAGCATCTGTTTGTCTGTCTTGAGCATTAGAGCTCTCTGTTCACACACAGAGGGAAAAAAGATGGACAGAAAGAGAAGATAGAGATAGAAGAAATTAAAGGAGACGAAGCACAGGTAGACAGAGATGGATGAAGGGAAAGAGGTGAAGAGGATGACGTGACAAGTGGAGAAAGCGATGAAAGGAGAGAGACTGGTGTGAGAGCATGGCGGCAAGGTTGACATGAATGAATTGAGAGAGAGGTAAAAACGTCGGACTGAATGAAAAAAGGGAGAGTGAGAAAGGAGGGGAAACCTTGGAGAGGGAAGACTGGCATGAATGAATGAATGAATGAATGAATGAAAATCAAGGCAAGGAGCAGACAGAATGGGAAGATCTGGTGAGAGAGAAAGAGGGGGAGCGAGAGAGAAAATTGGGCGGGTAGAGCAGCGGGGGTGGAGAGAGAGAGAGAGAGAGAGAGAGAGAGAGAGAGAAAGTAACAGAAAGAGAACGACAGAGCGAGAGAAACAGAGAGAGACCATTGTCTGTGTACCAGACCTGTATGCCGGCTGCCTGTTTCCATGGTAACGGGCATTTAAAGCAACACTGATGCGTCAATGTGGAGAGACTGAGTCGAGGGTTGATCATTACTGGAATACCCGACACACACACATGCATGCACACATACACACAGATTCCTGAAACATGCACAGAGTACACAAAATGTAGACACACACATGTGCAGCCTGTGTTGGAGCATACAGAGACACACACATGCATACGTACACACATTCCTCATTTAGGCCAATTCTATGTACACACACACCAGTACATTTTGTTAATAGAGGCTCAGAGTATTTAGAAAGAGAAACAGACAGTACTCACACAGTAACATTAGACAGAGATACACACACAAAACCACATGCACGAACAACAAGCGTTCATGTGACGTGTATGTGCCATTTTAATGGTTCCTGAGTTCGTGTGCGAGACCTTCAGAGCCTCAGTGTCTCAGGACATCTGCATCACAATACTGCTGCTAACATTTCTCTGTGGACATGCTTCCAGTGTTATAATAACACACACACACCCAGTATCTCATAGGCAGACACAGGCAAGCACATGCTTCAACCTGATCTGAAATGTCATGTCTCTATAATGTCACATCACAAGCGCACACACATAAACACACATTTATTCTGTTACCATACATTAATGCGTTTACATATTACAAGATGTGAGTATTTTGGTCTGTGCTGTGTGTATTACAGCCAAGTCTTAGCACCATGGACAGTGTTGCTCAAAGCCTCTGACTGTGCTCTGTCTCCGTTGTTTTGTCTTTTAACTTCCTGTCTGCACCGGAAGTGGGAATGTGTCGCGTTGTGTAGGTGGACATCTGCTGCTTGTGCACCTCACACCTGCATTTTAGCAAATATTTGACCAGTTTCACAATATAGCATACAGCATGAAGGACTGCCAGAGCTGGAAGAAAAGGTGAGACTTTCTTCTGTGGCACTGTGTCTTTTTAAGTAGTGGCACTAATTAGATCAGTTCTCCTGCACAACACTGGAATCAACTAGTCATGTTACCATTATAACAGTCATGGTGACTGGTCAGAATATATTGGTATTTTTATTTGTGTACATATATATATATATATATATATATATATATATATATATATATAGCAGCCACACTAGCAGCCTGAAGAAGTCCCACTGTGTCCTACAATGACTGTCTGTGTGGGGCTAGACAGGAAATACACACTGCCCCGGTGGATATGATTGGACTATATAGGCTATATGATTTAGAAGTATAGTATAGTTTAGAATAATACAACACAGCCCACTGTAATGCAACATAGTGCAGTATCATGTGGTGAAGTGGAGTGCAGTGGAGTGTGGTTTCATTAGTTTTCCCTGGGTAAATTCACTCTGCAAGGTCAGCAGAGAAAACACAGTGGCATCATTTACGACATATGACAGTTAATATCCTGAGGACTGCTTTTCTGTAAAATGACCCTGAACAACTTTCTTGGATAAAAGGGCATTGCCGATAGTGACAAACGCCACAATTCATAGTAGAGTAGCCAATGTATGAATGACACTGTGACCAAAATGACCTTGAGTCATTTTGAAGTTCAGAGTAAGACACTGAACTTCAATGGGATCATGAAATGTAACTCAGAAGCTAAATGCATCAGGTAACTGCATGAAATTCCATGTAAAAGTAAAAGATATAATGAAAAACAACTTGTGCTCGTCTTCCTAAATTTGTCACCATGGGCAGTGTGTAATGATGCCAAATGATGATGTTGCTTTGTGTCCTGTGTGTCTTTTGTCTGCAGCAGCGTTATGATTTGGGATGAAACCGGTGGTTTTATGTCTTCCTTCTCTTGTGTTGGTTTTGTCCTTGTCCTTGTGGTTGCATAAAATGAGCATTGGGCCAGATGGTGCCCTTCCTCTCTGTTTAAACTTTATAGAGTTTGTATTTACATAGAGTCACACTGCCACCATATGGGATGAGTCCACGCATACACAAACACACGCGCTCTCTCTCTCTCTCTCTCTCTCTCTCTCTCTCTCTCTCTCTCTCTCTCTCTCACTTACACCTGCTTTTGTTAAAGGATACCACCAGCATAGATCCAACTTCAACAGATATTGAAACTTTAATGCTGAAGATTGTAATGCACATTCCTAAACTGTGGCTGCCCTCTATGCAAATGCACATTCACACACATATATACCTGCGTGTCTTGGTCCATCTGTGCTGCACTCCCTGTAGTATCCCAAACCCAAAAACCCCTCTTCATTATCATGCCTGAATATTTATAAGGCATAAACAGCAAAGCTGTGGATATGAGGTTACTCTTATTGCTCTATTCTTGGTGGTTTTGGAAAGAATAAGTGTGATATGTTTTGTGATAGATGTCACTGTGGAGATTAAGCCTGTGGCAGTTTCTTTACATTGGTCTTTCTAAGATCTAGTCCATCTTGCTCCCCCAGAAGAGTGGTATATTAATCACATCAATACATCAATCAAACTCAGCTTAACTTTTGAGCAGTTGCAAAATGTTCAAGTCAATATACGTTCACCCTGTGTTTAATGCAAATTAACATAAGAAATGTAATTAAAGGTTTTAATATGAAATACATTTGGATAAAAGACCCTTTGGTGAGGTCCCAAAACTCAATTAGCCTTGTGGGAACTACAAACACACCATGCTAGCCATATAATGTAAAGCTCAGCCGTTTTTCTTCCACATTTTTCTTGCCTATGCACTGCCTTGTTTTAAGATAAAACATTAAAAGTACTTTTATAAGTTTTAGAATGATAGGAAGAGGAAGGCTATGCAGTCAGTCGACTATTTTCAGCAGTGTAGTCTCACATGTGGAAAAAAGACTATCTGTGCTGTTAATTTACACAAGTTACAACTTTCCTCAGTTGCTGAAAATTGTCCCTCTGATGCTGGAACCTTAAAGTTTTTGCTATTAGCATACTGTCACAGTAACAGTCTAAAAAGTCGAGAGACATGATGAGCTTGAAATTGTCATCTTTAATCAGACTTTTTAAAATCAAAATTATGTTTCCTAAACATTCTCATGGTTCACTGTTGCTTTAAATTCATATGGTGTTCTGATGCATCTGACTTTCCTATCTTTATATGTTCTTTGAACCTAGCATGGAAGCTAGCAAGTAATACTTGTATTTTTTATTGTTGTGTGCTGTCTTACCTTCAGACAGTATGCATGTCATTTCTTGAAAGATCTATGCCTCTAGTTACAAAATCAACTTTAAAGAAATAGTTCAACATTTTGGGAAGTACACTTATTAGCTAGCTGTTTCCCCCAGTTTCCAGTCTTTTCCTGGCTATAGCCTTATATTGAACAGACAGTTTGTTAAGGTTTGCCATACACAGAGATCTTCAACAGCTACACTTGCTAATATAATTCCCCCATACAGATATCAGTCCAGAGAGTTGAACTTTTGTGACCTGGTCACAAGCCTGCTTCAACTTTTATGAGATGACCTGCAAGCTGAGACTTGACCCACATTTTGCCTGCTATTTACAGCAGCTATTGGATTCTTCAGGAAAGAAGATATGAGGACAAGAGAGGAGAAAAGAAGAGGAAAGTAGGAAAGGGAGAAATTGAGAATTGAGCAGGAAGAAATGGTGATGAAAAAGGAGAGGAGAACAGGATACGGTAAACAAGGGGCCTGAGAGAGGAAGACGAGACAGACACGTTTGCTCCTCTGTTTGAGAGAGTGTAAGCAGCATAAGCCTGACCTTGGCTACAACACATTTAAACTGCTGAGTACACACACACACACACACACATACACACACACAGACACAGCAACGCAGAGGCATCTCATAGTGGTTTCATTCTCGGCATCTGCCTCCACAGGAATCAGCAGCCACAGATTATTTATGAAACCACCAACCATGGTGTGTGTTTTTGTGTGTGTATGTGTGTGTGTGTTACAGGTGTAATTACAAGCAGATGTTCTCCCAGACTTCACAATTAAAACAAATAGGATTTCTGGATTGCTTGACTGCTGCCAATCTCTTTCTCTGCCATTCTCTCTGTCCTTCCTCTCCTCCTGCCCTTCACTTCCTCCTTCAATTTTTCCCCGACTTTTCTAATCCCACTCTCCTCACCCATCCACCTTTCCTTTATCTCCATCTGCCCCCGCATTGTGTGTCCTAAAGATCCTGAAAAAGAAATGTGAAATAATCCCCTCTTCCTTTCTCTTCTTACTTTCTTTTCTACTTTTTCTCCTCCCTGATGTTCGTGAAGGGCAAAGAGAAGCTGAACAGTATGAACATTTACAGAAGCGCTAAATAATCTCGCTCTGTATGGTTAACTTTCGATCCAACCGCTGCCCTTCCTCTCTTCTTCCTCTTTAGTGAAGTAAAGACAGAACAGAGCTGCATGGCATTAAAATCTTAGAGAATGATTCATTCTATACACTGTGCGATTCTGGGCTGAAATCTTTGGTTGTCAATACAAAATGGCAACTGTGAGACATTTGCACCAATGGCCGTTTTAGCTTTGGCACCCAGAGATGGCCTTCGCAAAATATCAGACCAAATTTACCGTTCACTAAGCCCCAGCCCCTTAGTTACAGTTGCTATGCCTGTCAAGCATTCCATTCTTACACAGCAAATTCACTGTTTACAAAGATAATGGTGGCAGATTTACAACGCAAAATTCTTACAAAGTTTTGAAACCATGGGTCCTTGATTTCAGTCTATCCGTCGACCATAGATTTTGCAAGTTGTAATGACTACTATGGCTGACAGATTTTATCAACTGTAGCCAACTAGCTAATTAAGCTAAAGTTGAAAACACTGTCCCGGCTACCGATTTAATGTTTCCAGCTGACTCGTTTTTTAAACAAGAATTTTGTAAAAGTGGTCTTAAATATGCTCTTGGTGCATGATATCATGCTAAAATCCATGTAGAAGACATGGAAATAAAAACAGCATTGTTGTTCTATTATAGTGTACAGCTAGTTAGTCCTAGTATTATAAGTATGATAAGGAAAAATCTGACTGCTTTGTTTTTTCATTCTAACATAACCTTGTTCGGCTTAATTAGCTTACATACTTGTTCATATTTTTAAACAGTATGTTTTTGCTTTTAAGGAGAAGGGCCTTTAGAATGAGGACTAACCCATGTGTCTGGCAAACTTAACACTATCTCAGGTAACGTTAACTGTCTAATCTAATAAAGACGTAACATAACCCGTAACCCCATAAACGTGTGCAACACTTGTTAGTTAATGATGTGCCCCTTGGCCTGTGGAAGTAACGTTTGGTCACTGCTGTAGGTAGTTAGCTATTCATCCTGACATGCTAATGACTGCATCTTACATTAGAGCAGATAAACACATTGTTTAATCCATTCCTTACACTTCCGCTTTTGTTTTGCCTTAAGAAGCTAGGAAAATAAGAAACTACTCTCCAAACTCTTTAAATGCAAAGTATTGTTCCTACTACAGTCCCAGACACACCACTTCAACATGTGGTGAAATCCAGAGCTTAACAGGCCTGCCGGGCCAATAACGGTTGCAAAGCTATGATTGGACAATCATTGTTCGGCAAGGGGTTTAGCGAACAGCCAATTCTCACAGTGTGGCCTCTGCTACGACCAATGTCAACAAACCAACCAGTCAGACTATGCATGAAATGACACAAAATACACTGGCAGACACAACATTCTCAGCTCCATTTCTGTAAACTAAAACTAAAAAAAAAAAAAAAACTCAATGCAGCTCTATGGCCAAAAACAGCATTTTCAAAACAAGTGTAGCACAAAGGGATGATGTAAGTTGATGACATGTCTGCTCGCATTATTTTTATTTACATCTTAGTGCTACGATTCACCAGGCATTTATCTCACAATTTGACATGCCTCAAAATTGATATTGTGCGGTCTGACAAAAAATTGTGAACAAGATTTTATTAAATCTATCTCGTCCAGAGTAACATGCAATCACACTATGTAGGAGCCTTTTATCACCTCCTTTTCCCTCTGTCCTGCCTTTCTTTTTCTTTCCATTTCTCCTATTTGTTCTCTCCTCTGATGACATTGTGAGAAATGATGAATCAGTTTGCTCTCTCCTTCCCTTCTGTCCTTAGTCTCTTTATTGGTACTTTGAATGTCCAACCCAAAACAGTCTGAGAAGCTTTTCTTTATCACTCCACACCTTTATCCCTGCCCTTTACAGTACATCCTCTATCCCTCCCGCTTTCTCTGCCTCCCTTCATTCCTTGCCCTCTTAATTTCTTTTCTTCCCTGCACCCTTTGATATAAAGGTATGACAGGAGCTGTGTGCCATAAAGATTTTGAATATTGATGAATTTATTGTCCTTGGATTTCCCATCTATCCTCTCTTCTCCTCTCTCTAGGTGATGCTGGCAGAGCGTAAAGGGACAGAGGATCTGTACGCTGTAAAGATCCTGAAGAAGGACGTTGTGATCCAGGATGATGACGTAGAATGCACCATGGTGGAGAAGAGAGTGTTAGCGTTGTCTGGAAAGCCCCCGTTCTTAACACAGCTGCACTCCACCTTCCAGAGCATGGTAGGTGGGCCAACGTATTTTCACAACAGTTGTATGATATCGTATAAAATATTTTCATATCTTCTAAAAACCAATAGCCCAATAACTTTTTATAAGTTTTTATAATTTTAAGTCACTACTTAATTGCCTTGACGTCTTCTTTGTTTAAGCAATTGTTCAACAATTTGGGGAATACGTTAATTCACTTTCTTGCCAAGAATAAGTTGATATCATATCCATTACCTGTCCGTTATGTATAAGGCTACAGCCAGCAAACTGTTAGTTTAACTTAGCACAAAGACTGGAAACAGGGAGAAACAGCTAGCCTGGCTCTATCAGAAAGTAACAAAATCCACCTGCTAGCACCTCTAAAGCTCACAAATTGGCACGTGATATGCTGTTTGTTCAATTCGTGCAAAAACCGAAGTGTAAAAATAACATATTGGGGTTCTGCAAGGGGTTATCTGCTGATCTATTTTTTGGCGAGGAACAGTGACTTCCTAGGGGTCTCTGATAGTTTCCTGGCAACTTCACTGTGATGACAAGACTTAGAAAATAAATAGTCTGGTACATAACCCTCCATAAAACCACAACTGTTTTGTACACTTTTTTTTGTATGGATTAAACAAACAAGACATACAGTAGCACTTAAATTCATGAGCTTTAGAGGTGCTGGTAGGGGGCTTTTTTTTACCTTTGGACAGAGCCAAGCTAGCTGTTTCCCCCTCCTTCCAGTCTTTATCCTAAGCTAAGCTAACCAGCTGCTGGCTGTTGCTTTATGATTAAAGGACAGATATGAGAGTGGTATCAATCTTCTCATTTAACTCTCATCTATTATTTTGTCCACCCCATTTATATCAGTGAGGGTAGGCTAATTAACAGAAACACCTCTCTGTATAATGCAATACAGTTCAACAGCACCACAAACTCCAGCCTCCAGAATGATCGTACAGTTGAATCAACACCTCTCTAAAACAGTTTCAACAAAAACTGAACATTTAACTTTCACGAAGGTAGGATTTATTGCAGGACTGCTGTATTTGACTGCATTCGTTTTTGCTAGGTGTACCTAATAAAACGGCAACTGAGTGTACACTCACACACACACACACACGTATAAATGTGTATTTGGGGAAGGACTACTGGGTACTTTATCTCCCTGCTGTGTATAAACCACTATGTGCTTCCTTACTGACTTTTACACACCTGCCTACAAGTTCTACATCCAACCAAACATGCAGAAAACGTAATAATAATATCATAATATGACAAAGTCAAAATTAATGATAAGGCGGGAAACTGTAATTACTAGAAATACAGATTTTGGACCCAATTTCACAAAATGACGCAGGTAGCAGACAACTACAGATGTCACTTTTGTTTTATTTACTGTTGATTCAGACAGTATGGACTCTATGAACGTCTGTTTAATGGGAAAAAAATGTTTGCTTGGTTGGTTGCATACATACACACACACACACATCCACAAACACACAGTGGCTAGAAACCAAAAAAACTATCTATTTTACATTCTTTGCGAGCTGAAATGACCCCCCTCTTGGCCCCTACACCTTCACATTATATTTGATCTGAAGGGAGCCACAGTGCAGTGTCCTGCCTTTCAGCAGGACACTGCACTGCTTGCACAGCCATACTGTTGGTGAGCGCTGTGGTCTTAACAGCAGCCACCCTGCCTGCTGTCACCAGCTCACAGCTGGAATACACAGGCTGGATTCATATTTGGTACATGCTCATCTTCTGACGTATAATCCATATTACACTAAAGATGAGTCAACAGAGGGGTAAATATAGCTCACTGGTTTCATACTTAACACTGAGTACATGCCATTTACATTCACATCCTATATAAGCACACTCGTTTGTACATGTTTCCATTGGTTAATGAACGTAATGTGTTGTGAATCCATTTGAGGTTGTGGTTAAAGGCTAGACAAATGAAGATGACCTGGCCTACACACACACACACACACACACACACACACACAAACCAGAAGTGAGTGTGTTAATCCTCCTCAGCACTAATTCTCTGACCAGAGGAGTGCTTTTGTACATATGGGACTTAGCAGGCAGTTATAACACACACACACACATAAAGGCAATTATAACATGCATGCATGCACACATACATACTGTATGCTGCGTAGTGCACACACACAAATACATTTTAATCATACATACACTGTACACACACACACACATGGAGCACATGTTGTAAACAAACAACTGCTCATAAGGCTTATCAGGCAGTGCACACAAACACACAAAAGCCCTAACAAACAACGCAACTCCACAATATTTTCTCCCAACACACACATGGCCACACACCAAATCCCTCCACACTGCCTCACATACTGTACCTTATTGGCAATTTCTGTAGTTAATGGAGGAGAGTTAGCTCTTCACAGCTTGATGTTGCTGTGTTCCTTCACTTGAAGACTGATTAGACGCACAGCCGACAACCCCATCACCTCTTTCTCACTGTCTTCTTCCTCTTTCTCTATCTTATATCCCTCCATTTTCACTACCTATGTCATTCTTTTCTATCTCTCCTTTAATCTTCTCTCATTTGACCCATTACTTTCTATCTACCTCTGAACAATCTCTTTCTTTCTACAGTATCATACTCTCTTTTTCTGACTATCATCCCATTTCTCCGTGACCTCTCACCTGCTTTTATGAGCATTAACTTTTTGACCTCTCTCTCTCTCTCTGTCTGCCCCTCTATCTCTCCATAGGACCGTTTGTATTTTGTCATGGAGTACATAAACGGAGGAGATCTCATGTATCAGATTCAGCAGGTCGGCAAGTTCAAAGAGCCCCATGCTGTGTGAGTACAGACACACACACACACACACACACACAGCAGCTTTTGTAGGCCAAAGGCTAAAAAGCATTTTTGTGTCATCATAACACAAAATCTTAATCCCGTGCTTATAGGTGTGTCACAGTTTGGTAATGCTTTTTTTAAATCATATTGAATAAGCCATCAGCAGTTTGACAGGCTCAGGTGATGGATGAGCAATCCTAGCAGAGCCTGGGGGCGAAATATGTTGTTCGCCCCGATGCACGTTGCTGCTCTGAAGAACTTCAAAGAAATGAAAGTAATCCAGCAGTTGTTGTGAGTTTTCAGTGTGGGGTAGAATACCTCCAAAACTGCAGAATATAATTAAGGTGGCTAGCGAGTGTCAAGTCAAACCAGCGGGCTGACATATTTGACAAGCGGGCTGTCGGGAAAGCAAGAGCCGTGCAGGAGTTTGCCCTTCATCTGCTTTATAGGGAATTAGAGTTTCTTCCCTCTGGCAGAAGGTTTAGACTGCTGAAGGGCAAGTTGAACAGGGTGAGGAACTCGTTTACCTAAGGCTATCAACTTGTTCTATTCTGTTTAATTTATTTATTAGACAATAGTCAGGATATTCTGCTTCGTGGATGATGATGAAGCCTGGAACTTTTGTCTCAGTGTCTTGTGTTTTGTACATTGTACTCCTGAATATTTATGTTTTGCATCTAAAGCTGTGTTAGCTTTCTGCTACAGTGACGCAGGCTTTACATATTCTGCACTGCTCTCCACACCGTGCCTCTTGGCTTCTTTAGGTGCACTTTACCAACAGACACTGATTGGGCACACCCACGCAAACACACACACAAACATAGTTGACTGCGTGGTCAGTGTGTCCAGACTCCTCTTGTTGATCTTATCAGCTGCTCTCTGGTCTTGAAGAGACAGCACTGACCTTTATGCAGACACACACGCACATTCACACAAATGATCCCTCTGTTTTCCTCCTGTCTGTTCTCTCAGCCTCTTTCTAATTACTGTTTTTGTTTCTCTTTGTGTTCGTGTATGCGTGTGTGTAGATTTTACGCTGCGGAGATAGCCATTGGTCTGTTCTTCCTACATCAAAAGGGCATCATCTACAGGTAACCTCCACTCCACAACATACAAAATATAACATTTACACCAAACCATGTACAGCTAAGATCAGACTCAGTCCCAGTCTTACTATGTTTTGTGCAGAAATGTGTGGTGTCACGTCCATGTACACACATACGACAATATCATCTGGATCGAAAGCAAGGGCAAATTTATGATGTCCACCGCTCCATGTAAAACCCCAAGTCATATACCCCAATAAAGTCAGATATTCTGATATAGTTATTATCACACCACCATAGGTTTATTTTAATGCAATAACCATCTTTCTCAAAACTATTTATTCTCTACCACTCTCTCAATGACACACAGTAACATACTGTCACACAAATGGCTGAAGCAGAAACTTATACCTACAATATGACATGATAACCAAATGTATTGTGGAGGATTCTGAATTTATTAAAGGATGTATTTTCTTGGTGATAGTATTTGTAGTTACTGTTTTGGTTTAAAATAAATTATTATAACAGCCCAGACACTTTTTTTAAACCTTTTATGATACAAGTATGAAAAGCAGGTACTTTGTAACAAATTTGTGTCTTAATCACTGAAGTACTGTAGTTTCATATATATATACAAAATTTTTAACAAAATTCATTGGAATTTACAAGGTTTATTTTTGTTTTGCTTCTATTATGCATGCGCTCGAGGACACACATGCATGAGCGTGAGCACGTATTTATTCCACTGACGCCAACAATTGTAGCAATCTGCCAGCAAAGGCAGCGAAGAAGAAGACTGGTAGCAAGCAAATATGGATGTTAACAATGCAGGATTTAAATAGATTTTTTTAAATTGGCTTTGCAAATGTTTTATGAGGAAAGAAATGCACTCATAACCTTAAAGCGTCACACAACGTGTAAACATTACATTTGTTTGTTCACAAGAAAACTCCACAGGGCCCCTTTAAGAGATGACGAAATTCTCTGGACCAAGGCAAGTATTTGCTTTGACATCCGTACTGCAGAGAAGGAGTTGAACATAATGTGTATTAATCTGTAATATTCAGACGGGACGGGACAATCAGACTTTCTTACTACTTGACTCACCCCCTAGTAGCCACCGAAGAAATTTCAGACAAGTTTGACCTTTAGACTTCAACTACAATTAACTGATTTCTGCTGTTTATAATATCATGCAGAGAATCCGCCCCCACAAATGATGCAGTCCCCCCAACGGCAAATCAGAATCACATCTGTCATCTGGTTTGGTGTAACTGTAGCTCTACTCCCACTAAAGTGAATAAGGGAGATTGCAGAGGAGAAGAAAACTTTAGAGCAAAAAAGCAAACGTTGAGATGATGAGCCTTCGTGGTCCATGTATCGTTCCCCTTTAACGTTGTTTTTCCCTCCTGTAGAGACCTGAAGCTGGACAATGTGATGCTGGACTGTGAGGGTCACATTAAGATAGCAGATTTTGGCATGTGTAAAGAAAATATGACTGATGGAATCACCACCAAGACCTTCTGTGGAACACCAGACTACATAGCTCCCGAGGTAGAGTGTGTGTGAGATGTGAGTGATGGTGGGTGGGCCGGCAGTGCACGTGCTCTGGTCGTTGTCTCTGACCTATGTTCACATATGCTGTTGTGTTGAATCCTGCAGTACACAGCTGCCATATAGCATGCTTAATACAGTATGTAGTGATCGACACTACACAAACAACAGAGTTCGACATTTTGGGAAATACACTTATTTGCTTTCTTGCCCATAGTTAGATGAGAAAATTGATACCACTCTCATTTCTGTATGGTAAATATAGAGCCAGCAGTTGGTTAGCTTAGCTTAGCATGAAGACTGGGAACAGGGAAATTGGTTATATCCAGAGGTAACAAAATCCACCTATCAGCACTTCTAAAGCTCATTAATTAAAACGTTATAAAGTTATAAAGTTATTTATTTAATTTGTATCTTTGTAATCTGTAACAAAAATTCCTGAAATCTTGTTGTCTTTTCATCTAACGCTCAACAAGAAAGCAAATAAGCATATTTCCCCTAATGTTGTACCACTGCTTGAAGTGTACTGGCTGTCTGATCAGTGTGCTGATGTTGCTTTGCTCTGTTTCAGATTGATGGAAGTGTTAAAACTGAAATGTCCCATTTGTATTTTAAAAAAGTATAATTGCTAGTACTGTTGCTACAGAAACTGCTACTAAAACTGTGTTTACTGCTACCATTTCTAGAGAATTCAATATCCTAAATCAGTTTGATCTAATTGTGCACAGCACAGTTAAGAAGCCAGTATGCTTCTTCAGAAGTGCTTGTCGGATGGTTGAATAGCTTCGGAAACCCGCTCCCCCCACACCTTACTGACATCGGATAAGGGAGGGCTGTGTCCGACCATTTCTGTAACTTTCCGAAACCGACGATCTGAGCTTTACACCCACTTCACACATTGATTGGTCAGCTTTGCAGAGGTGAGAAAGTAAGCAGGGGTTGAACTCTCTCTAGCTCTCTTTTCATTCTTTACACAACTATTTGTGGCGTTTTTCACGTGAACAACCGAGTGCAACACTATGAATGCCGTCCACGAGACACTGTCTAAAAATGTGTGCCATTTTCCGCATATTTAAATGATATCGCGTCTCCCCCACCTCTGTGACTCTTTTAAACAATTTTTTTAATACATACTATTACTTTTCTTCTTATACATTGCCTTGCCGTGCCTCAGTGATTTAAGTGATGATGCCAACTTTTCTGAACAAAGTCTCTTATATTTCAGATCATAGCCTACCAACCTTACGGAAGATCTGTGGATTGGTGGGCCTTTGGAGTATTGCTCTATGAGATGCTGGCTGGACAGGTTAGTCTGTGTGTGTGTGTGTGTGTGTGTGTGTGTGTGTGTGTGTGTGTGTGTGTGTGTGTGTGTGTGTGTGTGTGTGTGTGTGTGTGTGTTATAAGTTTTGTAAATAGAATTATTTAACCTGGTTAGAAAATAAAGAAATAAAAAATGTTTGCGACAGCATGGATATGCTAGTAAAACTCCTCTCAACAGCATTTGTATTCATGACTGAATGTGAAAAAACAAACACTCATGATCGCAGCCTTTAAAATTTGACATTGTGTAATAAAAGGTTAGCTATTAAATTATACCCCTTGATGAGTTTTTCTCTCATGGCATTACTAATTGTTAGAATGTGACATTTTCATATCTCATTTGGAGTGGATATTGTGAATGTGTGAGCATTACAGGCCTGCGGCATTTTGATTCTTAGGAGTTCAGACAAAAAAGCTTTTAATGACTCAATTTAAATATCCTCTATTTGTCCTGTCCTGCCCTCTACTTCTCCTCCCTCCTCTCCTCTCCTCTCCTCTCCTCTCCTCTCCTCTCCTCTCCTCTCCTCTCCTCTCCTCTCCTCTTTCATCCTCTCCTCTTCCCTCCTCTCTCCTTTCCTCTCCTCCTCCCTCCTCTCTCCTCCCTTCTGTCCTGCCCTCTGCTTCTCCTTTGTCCTCCTCTCCTCTTTCATCCTCTCCTCCTCCCTCCTCTTTCCTTTCCTCTCCTCCTCCCTCCTCTTCCCTCTCCTCTCTCCCTGTACTTCTCCTCCCTCCTCCTCTCCTCTCTCCGGCCCTGCCCTCTGCTTCTCCTCTCTCCTCTCCTCTCCTCTCCTCCTTCTCTCCTCTCCTCTCCAGCCTCCATTTGACGGTGAAGATGAGGATGAGTTATTTCAGTCCATTATGGAGCATCACGTCTCCTATCCCAAGTCAATGTCCAAGGAGGCTGTCGCTATCTGTAAAGGGGTGAGTGTACACACACACACACACACTCCACACAACACAATTCCTCCTTGTCTGTCTCAAGCTCAACCTTGCTCCCTCCTAACAAAATCTACCTCTTTCTTTCTGTCTTTCTCGACACTCTTTCTCTCTTTCACACACACACACACACAGAAGAGAGAATTGGGAGGGTATTACTTTTGTTTGAGGAAAGGAACAAGAAGAGGGAGGAGGTGAACGGAGGAAGGAGGGAGAGAAGGAGGCAGAGAGGGACATCAAAATTATCTGCATAATTAAAACCATTGTGGGGGAACATTTATTTGGAGTGAAACAACATTGTCTGCTCTCGCTATCAGTCTTGCTTCCATCTCTCTCTCTCTCTCTCTCTCTCTCTCTCTCTGTCATAACGCTCTACTTTCCTGTCCTTCTCTCTCTGCAGTGTTCATTGTTAAGCCTCTGTTTTGCTTTTTTCATTGTACATCCTCTCTATCTCTCTCACATACACAGACATGCACACACAAATTCTCCCTCTATCTCTCTCCCTCTCTCTCCCTCTCTCTTTTCTCTCTCTCTCTCTCCCTCTATCTCTCCTCTCTCTCTCTCTCTCTCTCTCTCTCTCTCTCTCTTTGACACACACATACACATTGCACTGCTCTAATAGCCTAAGCTTGTGCAATGTGCTCAGTTGACTGTGGAAACTCCTCTTCAGAAAAGGCCGGTCAGTACCAAATGATGCCCTGACACTTCCCAACTGGACTGGACTGGTGTGTGTGTGTGAGAGAGAGAGAGAGAGAGAGAGAGCAGAGAGCAGAGAGCTGATTACTGCTATAAACAGAGTGGGTCCTCTCTATCAAACCACCACCTCTCTGTCCATCTCCTAATTCTACACTTCACTGACCACAACAAACTACACACACACACACACACAAGAGGATGTATGGCATGTTTAGATACACATTCAGTCCTTTTACACAGAGCAGAGTATCACTCTCATTCTTTACTGTATGTCACATATGCACAAACACACAAGCATGAAAAAAATTTGTCAATGTGTAACAACATGTGATTTTCATTCATTGACAAGATATGCACGGTTGTTGTTGTTTTTTTAAAGAAGAAGGGGAAGAAAGAAAGACTAATTGTTTCTAAAGCTCCACCCTTACACAAGATCTGCAATAACCTACAAACAAGCACACACACACACACACACATATAACATCAACATATAGTGCAAGCCTGAATTAAAACACACATGTCTACGCCGACATGACTTCGGTCGTACGTCCTCCAACTGAATTTAATGGCAAAGGCATTTATAGGCAAATTGATGACAAATATGTTCAGTGAGACGCACACACACACACAGGCTGTGTTATGTATTAGTGATGATTACTGGGCTGTAGTGCTACAACAGTGGATCTTCAGTGGAGCATGAAAGCTCACCTCCGTCCACCCCCACAGCTCCCACTGCGCCCTGCCAGCACTGCCTGGGTTAACTCAGTGCATGAATGTGTGTGTGGGTGTGTGGGTGTGCGCGTGTGCATGTGAAGACTATATGAAGCTTTCGTTTTCAGATGCTACAAGATATTTCCATTTTGAAAAAGAAAAAAAATCATCATGTGAAGTTAATTTTTCAGTGCTCCGCAAAGAATACAATGCAGTCTGTGAACATGATGGTGTTGTGTCAAACTTTGGCTTAAATAGCCTTCTGTCCTTTGAGAAACGACAGCAGTTGTTCTAATTTAGTGCTATAAATTCATTTTGGAAGAGCAGGTGTCGTTGTTTTTAAATAAATGTCCTGACTGATCTGTGTTGAGATCAGTCAGGACAGGAACATTCTAATAGAGATAAATTGAAATAGAGAGACTGGTCTCTCTGCCTCATGATCTTCCAAAATAATTACTGAATGTCAGTGTAAAACTGACTGAATTTCAAAACGTCATTTGACTTAAAAAATAGTTTTCTGCACGACAATTTAAAAGTGACACATGAAATCTCTAACCTATTGTTAGTATTAACAGTTAGTATGAGTGTATTGTCAGGTATATTGTGGGTGTAAAATGATTATTGTAATCTAGGAAGAAGCCTGATGTAATGTCATGCTTTCACCAGTTATCTGTGTTTTAGGGTGTATATTTCCTTTAGTATTATTAGGACTAAAAAGAGTTAATTCCTGCCAACATACTGTACAGTACTGGGTTAATTTATACAGTAGGTAGGCTTGTGGTATGTGTGTGTGTGTGTGTGTGTGTGTGTGTGTGTGTGTGTGTGTGTGTGTGTGTGTGTGTTAGTGTGTGAGCACAAGTGTGGAAAGGGAGTGATCAGAGACATTTCCACATCCCTGCTTCCACCCTGACCAGCATCCATATTTCATAGCCAGCAATGGGCCACACAAACGTGCACACACACACACGCTCACATGTATGTGCTTAAGCTGCTACTACAGTATATTCTGTAGTGCTGTAGTGTTAGGTACATGATGTGTTCAACTTCACATGATTCTACAGCAAAGAGAGGTAGGTAGGTATGCTTCTTGCAATGCAATTTTCATGGCAGAGATGTCACACCACCTACGCAATAATGGAGGAGACACACAAAATCAGTTTTTCCGCGATAATGTGAATACACCTTAAAACAGAAAAGGGTGTGCACTGATTTTGTTATATTCTCATGTCATGTGCATGCGCTGTTTGTCCCTGTATAACTACATGAAGCGCATTCCTTAAATTAGAGACTTCAGATGAAACACATTATTGTTATAAATAAATTACAGTATTCCTGCTGTTCTGTAATGGCTTCAGGTATTTAATCAACTCAAAGGGAAGGGTCTTCTACATTCTACAAACAAATGATATTATTGGTAATAATTCAAGCCACAAAAAATTCTCTCTTTGCGTAAGAGGTTACAACTGCAATTTGATGCTAAAATGTGACCCAAAATTGCACTGCACCACCTGATCTGCATAAGCACAAAAACTCAGCTCCACCTACCTTGGTGCAAGCAGCTTCCTTTGGAGCCACAAACTTAATAAATAGCACAAGAACATTTTTATGTCCTGACGCCTGTTCGGTAATTTTGAAAATGATTTAAATAACCTGTCATTGAAATTATGACATTATACTGTGTTTGCTCTACTGCCAGCCTGCATGGCAATCAAGCCCAGGAAGTAAAAGAAATAACATGATTGCATAGGAACTAGGTAAGCCCAGTTTTGCCGGATGATAATAATAATAATAATAATAATAATAATCATACACTTTATTTGTATAGCACCTGTCATACAAGAAATGCAGCTCAATGTGCAATAAA
Source organism: Siniperca scherzeri (assembly GCA_027580175.1). Taxonomy (NCBI): domain Eukaryota; kingdom Metazoa; phylum Chordata; class Actinopteri; order Centrarchiformes; family Sinipercidae; genus Siniperca; species Siniperca scherzeri. The sequence goes on from CM050840.1 coordinate 18,222,488, forward strand.
GAAATTACATGCACCGAGTGCTTCACATGAAAATAGACATAGAATGAACATAAAAATAGGGATAGAATGCCATAATTAATGGAAAATAAGATGTAAAATAAAACCCACTTGATAATAATAATAATACAAATAAGATAAAAATGAAGATGAAAATAGAATATATAGAATGCATAAAATCATTTTAAAAGAAGTGCAGCAGTGCGAAAGGAGTTTCCAGCCTGTATCAGGAAAGTCAAATCTAGTTAAAGGCTAAAGTGAAGAGATACGTTTTTAGCCTTCTTTTGGATGGCGAATGTGTTAGTGCTGATGGACCAGAACCAGTAAGCCATGCCATTTTCACATATGCCATTATTTCCTGCAATCAGTGACCTGTTTCAGTCTGGCTGCTTTGTGGTCTCCTGCATGTGTTGTTCTCCCTCATTCTATGAACACAGAGAGCCACAGTGAGGAAGACAACAGATTCACCAAGACTCTCTTCAAAGGAAAGTAGCTGCTGGAACTGTACTGTCTGCCCAAAAAGCCACCAGATCTGTCGCTAGACTCTTGTAAAATAAAGTTGCTAAAGAGGTCTTAAAAGATGCCAAATCTGGCAGCACAGGTGTGGTTTTAAGTGGCCCCACTGGGTTGCCTTGAAACTGTTGTGCATGCACATTTCAACAATGTGTGCGTGACAGTCACTCAGTAAGGAACATCGAGTCTCTTAGGCCATAGTAGCAGCAAAAAGAGGAAGAAAGACATCAACGTAGACAGCAAGAGAGGGGTTAGAGGCACAGTGAGAACGAGAGAGACATTATTGTTGCTTCTGTGGAAAATATTTCAATCAAACAATTTAATTGTTTTATATAATATATTCTTAACTCAACCGTTGACTTTTTGCATGCCTGTTAATTTAGGTATGTGTGTGTATGGATGAGTGTGTGAGTGTGTGTGCTCATGCACTCATCTCTGAGCAGCCAGTGTGTTTATGTATACACACACGTGCGTGCGTGCGTACGTGTGTGCGTACGTGTGTGCAGTGTAAGGTTGACTGATCCGTGGAAAATGGTATTTTAGTTCTAATGTAATGAGTTATGACTGCTGCTCCTGAGGGAGGCACACCCCACCTACACACACAAACACACACACTCACACTGACGTCACCAGCCTTGATGCCGTTCTTAAGGTTTTGTGTGGACATTGTAAACGGCCCTTAATTATGCCTGTGGAAAAACTGCTGGGGTAAAAGAGGAAAAAATAACAACAGTTATTCATTTATCTGCTGGCGCTGATTTGGTGGCTTACATTTGGTCCCCAGGGAGAGGCATCTAAGATGATAGATAGTAGAATTGATGGATGGATTGAAAAAAATTAAGGCAAAGAAATAATAATAATAATAAAAAAAGTAATGACATTTTTTTATAAACAGAGATGAATGAAAGAAGGAATCATAGACAGAAATGCTGAGGAAAAGAGACAGGAATAAATGAGATGAAACTTTAATGATGCCAGAGGGGAAATTTGGGGCATCGCAGCAGCACACTGTCGAGTGTAGATCAGATACAGACCTGTCGTGTAGTTTAGGATTATGCCTACAACTTAGCTTATGTAAATGTGACAAGTCAAGACACCACACATCATTAAAATGTAATAATTAAAGGCATTTAGTCTGCTATCTACTATCTGTTAGCTAACAATTTGTATTGGTAATTGGTAATTTACTGGAGCTCAAATGTTTCCTTCAGCAAGGTGCTATGAAGGACATAACCAAGCAGCTCATTTCACTTTTTAGCCATGCTAGTGGCGAGGCACTTTTGATGGTCAATCCACCACTTTGGTCTAGACTGAAAAATCTTAACAACTATTGGATGGATTGCCATGAAATTAGTTACACACTCTCATGTCCCCCTCAGGATGATTTTTAGTAACTTTGGTGATCCCTTAACTTTTATAAAACATCATAATGTTAGCATAATCATTGTGAGCATGTTGTTGTTGTGGCATGGCTGCACACTCTTGCTCTGGTTACAATACTGAGGCTGTTGGCAAGATAGACAGATGGATAGATATTGGTTTCCAGAACAGGATGGAAGGAGGAGATAGTGAAGGAAAGCTAGAGGTCGTAAAGAAAAGGAGGAGGCAGTGAAATAAAGGAGGTGATGGAAATTTATTTGAAAAAGTGGAATGGAAATCAACAATGAAGAATAGACATAAGAATATAGGTGAAAAGGGACAAAAGCACATGTGCCATAAGACAGGAAAGGTTAGATCGAGTAATTCTCTTTCTTCTCTTTGTCTGTCCAGCTGATGACGAAGCATCCGGCGAAACGACTCGGCTGTGGTCCGGAGGGGGAGAGAGACATCAGGGAGCACAGCTTCTTCCGCTACATGGACTGGGAGAAACTGGAGAACAAGGAAGTGCAGCCGCCATTCAAACCTAGAGCTGTAAGTCTGACCCCACTGAGCCCGACTTGACCCCAAATAAGGAAATACAATTCACATGATGAATTAGCCGCCCACCACAGCAAAGACCAGGAGTTTAATTCCTGGTAAAGATGCTGCTTAGAACGACGTTTCGTTGTGGTTGCAGAACGCATTTTACTCCCTTCTTTCACTCTAACTTCCTCTGTTTTCCTTCGACACCTTTCTCTCTTCTGTTTCTGTTATCTTACTCATCTTTTCACTTCCAATGTTGATGTTTCTGTCTCTTTCCCCTCCTCTGTATGGGACAATGCACACAGGTAAGTCAGGAAATGATGATGATGCTGATGCTGATGGTGATGTTGATGAATGTGTGGTGATGAGGGCAGGGGTGGTGATGGTAATAATACCAGAAATGTTGATAATGGTGATTGTGAAGATGATGATGAGATGAGAAAGGTGCAGTGATGAATGCGGGTCGGATGACACAGAATATTGTGAAGACGATGGCAATGACGGCGACAAACAGAGGAAGACAGATTGCACTGATGAAGACAACATTGGTGACAGCAATAACAACTGCGGTGGTGATGATTTTGGGGACCAGCTTTGAATTTACATTTGTTTGATTGGTTTCGTTTGTTGAACTAAAAGACAAGATTGGTGTCCCCAGTTTGGTGCAGTCGCATTCTGCATGAGCTGAAATGGTTTCTCTCTTCATCGGGGTTAGATTGAGTTTAGAGTAAACCTCAAGGACATAAGTGTACGTCATACAGTGTCAGCAAAAGTGGCCTGAAACAACTGTGCGTTTGTTTTTTCTCCGCCAAAATTAGTTTGATCATAACCAGAGTCAGAATGATGTCATCTCGTACTAAGACTCACACACACTCACACAGCCTTAGGCCACACTGCTGCTAAAGAGTTTTTCTGAGTTGAGCTTTTTATGCAGCTGTCTTGGCCCGCTGGGGTTTTGTGTGTGTGTGTGTGTGTGTGTGTGTGTGTGTGTGTGTGTGTGTGTGTGTGTGTGTGTGTGTGTGTGTGTGTGTGTGTGTGTGTGTCTTCTAAGCTGGATCAGTAATGCTGCAAATGTGTATGCATGCTCCTGTGCTTGTGTGTATATATGATCTACATTTTTGCACATGTGGATGCGTGGGTGTTGGAGGTCACCATGGACCTGGCTGTGTTCTCTAACACTGAGGTGTGTTTCTGAAGAGTCCTCTGAAGACTACTAACATATGTTGTCTGATCTCTTCTGCTCTCCTCTCCTTCTGTATCGGTCTCTTCTTTCTGTTTGATCTCGTCTTTCTATCTCTTGTCTTTCACTTCTCTGTGCTGTCGCTTGCCATCTCTCTCTTTCCGTCTTTCTTCTACCTTCTGAGAACAATTAAAGGTTCAGATGTTTCGAAGAACCATTGTGTTTACTCTGCGTAAAAGTTTAGGGTTCAGTTTAGCATCTGAAGGTGGTTCTTTGATCTTTTCTGTGTGCTATGCTATCAGACTTATTTGAGCTATGTCTGTATTGTTTTAGGGCTCCCTATATTTCTAACTATAAACCACCTAAAACCATTTTTCTTCAGACTGGTATGTGATGGTGTTTTTGTGCAGATGATTGTTTATGAAGGATGTTTGAGGCTTTCAAAATCCATATCACTGGTTGAAGTTGCAGGCTCACTGTGGTCAGAAGTTATTTTCCTAACTGTTTGTGATTATGGTCTGCTTGTGGTTTCACACACTGTGAATGCCTTTGAAGAGTCTGTCTGATGGTTGATCATGACAAGCTTTTGAAAGTGTGACTGACTGACTGACCAACTAAATGGACTGGTTGACTGATTTATTGATTCATCCCACAGATAAAGAATGGTCATGCCATCACCTTGGACTTTCATTTACAGCTATTGTCTTAAGTTGTTATTTTTCATCTGTCTGTCCATCAAGCAATCTGTTGTCAATCCATCCATCCATCCTTCCACCAATCCATCCATCTGTTCACCTTTCACTGCTGCCATGCATCAACCCATCTGTCCTTTCACCCACACATTTTTATTTGTCCTTCTCTCTGTGTTCACAGTTTTCTCATGTTTGTTTCTGTTTATTTGCATGCTCTGGGGCTCAGTCTCAAATGAAACATGTCCTGCAGTGCACTACTGTTAACAGAAACCTCACAGTATAACAGCATTTATTTATCAAAACCAATCTTTTTAAATCTTACAGAAACATCTCACACTTTCTTGTGTCCTGGAATCTGCAAGGCTCGTAGTCTGGCCCAAATCAAATGCAATAAAAGCACCATTTTTTTCCTTTAAAGGGGCATTTCATCAAAACCAAACCCAGTTACATCCCTGGTGTTAAAAATGTATTTAACCTTTGATTTGAGTATGATATAGGAGATGCTAACCACATCAGCTGCCAATTCTTGGCTAAGGTGTTGTGCACTGAATTGATACTTCTAAATTTTGTGGCACTTATTTAATTTCCCTATGTGGCAAATTCTTCCCATCTGGTTCCACAAACAGGTTAAAACAAACGTAAGTAATTAGCTGCAAATACTATCTGACCCTGGTGTATTTCTCATTTCACATACTGTATCTCCCCAAACTATAAACAGTCTGGCTTAATTTCATTTGGTTTTCCAAGTTACAGAGATTTAATGAGTTTGTAGTTTTCCTCTGGGTGATGTTGTCAGAGGACACTGAATCCTTGTTGTGTTAATTAAAGCTCAGTGCAGTGATGGAGATGGGGAAAAAAGGAATAAGCTCGGCCCAAAGTCCTCGTGAGGCATACTGTCGGAAAAATATAGTTCTCAAGTTAATAACTTGTTTTATGTACTTAGATGGATGCACATCTCTTGGGTATATAAGCTCTTTTTGTGTTCCCAGTGGTAAGAACGAGGATATAAAGCGGACTGAAATTAACAATGGCTTCTTTTTTTTCTCCAAATTACGTCTTGAGAAAACAAATTGTACCTAATGAGAATTGCACAATACTATTTGAGGTGATTTCATTCTCTTATCTGTCACTTCTTTGTACGCACTTAAGATAACCAAGTGTTTGATTGGGTAGTGATAGTTAATCTTCCTCTAGTGTTGAATTTCTACTCAATAGATTAAATGACATTTAATCGTCATATACAGAATATTGTGAAAGTCAATGAAATGTTTTCTCAAATTGTGCAGCTTCTGAGCAAATATCTAGATTTCAAGCTATCCCCAGTGCTCTTTTGCATACTAGCTGGTTGTTTGATTTGGTTTATCATATTTCAGCAGGTCTCCACAGCTGCAGCATATAATTAACCCACAATTACACCATAATCATCTCATGGCTTTAAGCCCTTTCTTGTACGACTATTTAAGAATTCCAATTAAATCTGAGTGTTACAACCAAAAAATCTAGATGAAATATCAAGGAATTGTTTTTGGCTATTTTCTTACAGCCATGGTGGGATGCTTTTTGAGTGAAATGCTCTACCAAAAAGTTACAGCTCCATGCGTTGTCATTGTAGTGCACTGCCACAGGACGTTTGAGACTTCAGTGACCTTGTTCTGTTTTAAAGTGCAGTTGAATATGTTTCAAATATTTGAAAAAGGAAAGCATATAGTTGAGGAGTGCTTGATTTATCCTCTCCTGACAGTGGTATTTTTGTATCACTTTGAAGGTAATGAGAAATTACCTTTTAGTCAATGCACACGGAGAGTTGAATCAAGCACACCCCAACTACTGGCCCCTGTTCTGAGGTTTGAAACCATGTTCAAGTAATGTCATCTCACACCCTGGTTCAACCCACCATTCCCCTTCTTTTGTTTTCCTCTACTCCTCCCCCCACCCCACCCCAATCCATCCATTCCTCTCCATCCCCACTCCTCCCTTCCCAATCCACCCCTCCCTTGTACTCCATCCCTCCCCACCCTCCTCAACAGTGTGGACGGGATGCCGAGAACTTTGACCGTTTTTTCACACGCCACCCGCCAGTGCTGACCCCTCCCGATGAGGAAGTGATTCAGAACCTGGACCAGGACGAGTTCCAGGGATTCTCCTTTATCAACCCAGAGTTCCCAGGAACTGCTGCTACCACCCCTGCCGCCGAGAAGGCTTGATTTCAGCTCATGCACGGACACATGGAATCTCAAACACACACACACACAAACAAACATATACATATGTAACATCATTTTCCCCAGTATCGACCCTGCGTACCCTGGAACATACACATAACACACACACACAAACATATCAACTTTAAATACCCTGGAAATGATTTGTGCTGTCACAGGAACCAACAAGCCATGACTTAAACTGACACAGAGTAAGCTTTAAACACATTTACACACACCTGTTGTTCACACTGCTGCAACCTGGATGATGTGTCCATGTGCAGTATAAAATGGCCTGAATGCATGCAGCACTCGTGCACTAGTGCAGCTTCGAAAATACAATTTAAACTGAGAAATTTAGATAATTAGATTGAATTTAAACATTTTAGATGATTAGATTGAATTTAAACAAATCCTGTATTTTCCCCATGCTTCTACGTGATCAAAATATTACTAGTTAACAAGATCCATTGAGCCATTGACTTTCTCCAAGCTTTGTTTTTGAGAAAGAAGTGTGATTCACCACAAGCTTGTTGAATCTGACTCATTTTGCATTTGGGATGATTTTGAACTTGTGTTGCTCACAGTGTGAACAAAGTGTGAAGTGTTTAATTTACCAGACATCATCAGAATAAGGATTAGACATTAATGGCGACCTTTAAAAGTTAAATCCAAAATTTAAATTGAGGAACAAAAATGATACTGTCGATGAGTAATTAAATAGTAATGCATTAACTGACACAAATGCAGTAAATTTACAACTTAACTACAGAACATTAAAAAGTTAGGATTCCCCCAGCACACACAAATACACAACTGCAAAATTCACATCTTCAGCATTCCATGTTATGACTTTTTTTGGTGGAAATTGTGATTTAACTTTTCTTTTACTCATTCCTCGGCTATTCCAGCGCATTCTGAGTTCGGCCTGTAATTCTGGTGTGCTTTTTATTCAATGTATGATAATAATAGTGTCTGTATGTTTATCCTTATCTTAGCTAAAACTGGAATGCTTCACATACTTGTGCATGAGTTTCTATATCAATAATATATAGGGATATATAATAGCCCTGGACTTTGTCTCCAAGCAGCGTTTTAGCATCTGATCTCTGCACCCCAGTGCTGCCATTGTGTGGCTGTTTTTCTTGGTTTTCAAAATATAGTATGATTTTACCCAGTGAGACAGTGGAAGATCAGATTTGTGCAACAAAAGACCACAAATATCAGATTTTCTATGTGTCTTATTTGCTGTTCATCACTGGGATCATGATGGTAAAATACTGTTGGAGAATGTAGTCTTTATATAGGCTTTGAGTCCATTAAATAGACAAATAATACTACTTCCTATACTCTGATTTTCTGTTATCTAGTATTTAAGAAATGAAAGAGACTAGCAGTTAGTTTCTTTGTGTTTTACAAAAGCATGATTCCAATACTTGGGCGTTTGTTTACAGCGTATGTGTGTATGCTCACATGTATGTTTTATATGTGTGCGAACGAGTACTGTGTATGAAAATGCACATTTGCGTTTGCATTTTTGTATGTGTGCCCATACCTGCCTTCCCAGCCCCTTGCCTGGCCTTGTGTTAACATTTATTTGTATGGTGAATGTGAAGCAGTATTGGTATGATCCACTTTACTTCCAACTAGCAGCTCCACTAGTGGCAGAAGAGAAAAGATGGAAGTAGAGAAGCAAAAAGCTGTTTTCCTGTAGGAATGCATGTTGATGCATGCATATTGAAATTGAAACACTTAGCAAATTACATGAAGTTTCAGTAAATGTCAACAAGAGAATAGTGATACTAGAGACAATTAGTGCTTACTTAGTCTTGTGGTAAGGATTTACAGCCTGGAAATTAAAATTGAACCCAGTTTCCTGCTTTAAAAATACAGGTTAAGTACCTGAGCATCTCAAAATGTTCCTAGGCCTGGGGAAAGTTTCTGTGGTAGAAAAAAGGCCACTAGCTGGATTTCAAACAGATAAGCGGACCAATATATCGTGCAGCTCTACTTTTCTGGTCTAGTTTTTTTTTCTGTTAAAGGACTGGAGAAAGGATTTGAGGCTCCACTCACTGTGATTGGTGTTTTTCAAGTAGCCATCTGCGTGCGCAATAAGAATTTCCATCCTAACTACAGCAGCAGCAAATGTGGAAAAAGGTTAAAGCTAGGCCTTCTGAAGCAGTAAAGTGTGTCTGTGTGTGTGTGTCATGTTTTTTTTATCAGGGTGGGGACTTTAACCTGAATGCACACTAACCATGGGGACTTGTGTCACCGTGGGGACAAAAATTGAGGTCCCCATGGGTAGAGACTGCTTTTTGAGGGTTAAGACTTGGTTTTAGGGCACTGGTTACATTTGGGTTAAGGTTATGGTAAGGGGCTAGGGAAAGCATTATCTCGATAACTGTCCCCCACAACAATAGTGAGTGAACAGCTAACATTGCGTGGAAGTGGCTGAAGTGCTTCCTCATATCACACTCCTCTTCATCACAGAGGGACATCACGGGAGTTTTTTTCTGCAAAGTGGGCACATTCAGGTTCACCAGTGTTTATCAGTAGCAGTGGCATGAAGTTGTCTATACAGTATCTGCAGGTGAAGAAGAAGAAGAATGCTACAGTATCATACAGTTAATTCACTTGAACAAACGGTTATCTGTCATGCCAACAGTCACTGGAAGTTAATGGAGGATCAATGTATCCATGGTGATCAATAGCGAATCAGAATATAATGATTATTTCAAAACAGAAACACTGACCAGTGGTACAGATGGTAAAGGGTTAGCAGAAAGCTGAGGGAGCAAAAGCCTGATCCCATTGGGAAAGGCAATTCAGACTGGTAAGCCATGCACTGAGGATTTCCAAGTACTCCTTTAGTTGCCTCAGAAATGATCTGAATGTTTTTACACACAGCCCCATGTAATGCACTTCAATAGAAAGTGTGTTAAGATGCTTTTTGGTGGCATTGAGACCTGTTACGTGAAGTAATTTGACATTTTGATTAGGTTAATGGATGGGGGAAAAGTCAGTGATTTAGGGAGAGTCATAACTAACATCTGGATAAGGTTTCTCCTGTTTGTTATCTCTAGTCTTAAACTTCAGCACAGAAGAGCAGCTCTAGTGCTTTCACATTTCGTCCACAATTATGAAACTGAAAGTAAATGCAACTGTTGTGTTTTTATAACTTGACGACGTAAATCTGTGTCCATTATTTGTGTCGTACCTCCATTGTTGGCATTTATTACAGTCAGTGTCTCTGTATTATAACAACAACAAATAACTATATAAACTTATCCATAAACACACGTAAAAATGTGTCAAATGTTGATCTATACATATAATTATACACCATGTGGTCAGAATTGCAAAGGACGAGAGGAGAAGTCTTACTCCAGGATGCGTGTTTTTGTTTCTATGATTCCTTCCTGCTGAAGGTGAAGCAAAATGAACTCTGCATGAAAAATGCTTTTGTTTTACCTTTTTATTAGTTAGGATTTATATACATTTAGCATATGAGGGTGATTCATGTTTTCTGTGTCAGCAGTGCTTCAAAAGTGTGATCCAAGCTACTGTTGTGTGCGCTTTGTGTGAAAATAATGAAATATATCTAAAGAAAAAACAGGAAAAAATGCTTTTCACAATGCTTTCCATGTGCCAAATTTTTTTGTTTTCCAGGAAAAACAGGCATACCTAAAATAAAGGATTTAAAAGATGTGTTAGGGGATGTTTGTTGTGTTCATTGTGTTCATTTTGATGTGCTTCAAAAAAAAAGTGGCTGTGGTGTAGAGTGAAGAAAAGGAGGTAAGGAGAAAGAGAGATTAGAGATGGATGATGGAGGGTGACAGACGGGGAGGTTTCTGAGCAAATGGGAGCGAGAAAGAAAAACAGATGAAAGAGAAGAGGGAAGTAATTCAACAATGAAAAGAGGTGAGGAGGAGAGAGGAAGAGGTAGTAAGAAGGGACAGTGGAAAGGAGGAAGCAAAGTGAGGCAGGCGGCTACGACAGGCTGTGCATATTTCATGGCTGCCACTTATCATAAGAGCCTTTTCCCTGATGGGGGAGCGTAGGTCTGATGATTTCAAGGAAATAACATGCAGAACACAGCCTATATACACACAGCCCTGCTGAGCCACTCAACTGCTTCACGCTGCCTCTAAAGCTGCTCCCAATCCACTGTAGTCGAGCCACTGCTGCTGCTGCTGTTGCTGCTGCTGATGCTCTTACTAGCTGCTATTACTTTCAATAGGGTTAGGGTTACTGTGTCTTTCACCATTTACTATCCCTATTACAATATAATGTTTACAACTATGGACACAAACTAGATGCATTGGTTCTGAACCATGTCTGAGCTGTGGCACAAACTAATGGAAAAAATCTAGGCTACAACACACCAAATACCCTTGGGGTAATGTGAATGTTGGAATGGGATCATAGAACTGGTTCAGGTTCAAAATCCATGAATGGGAAGAGAAAGATTATGCCAGTGAGGTTAAACTTAAATGAACTTAGTCAAACATGTTGAGATGACCTTTAAGTTCTTTACATTTGGGTGGAAGGTTGAGGTATATGACCATAACAGTGTGACATCTGGCTCAGATGGTTTTTGAAAAAGTTTTAGCACAGGATTACTAGGATACTTGGCTGTGACTGTCCACAACCTCATCTACATTGCAACCAAGCAGGCTATTGCTTTTTAACCCAGGCTGGATTGATACATTGAATATACACAATGGGTCAGAATGGAAAAGTTAGATTTACAGTCATCCCAAACATGCACTTTTGAAAGAACATTTTTGAGCCATATATTGTATATCTAAGTTACTTTGGCCCAGAAAATCAGCCCTGTGTTTTATAAAACAGCATATAATATACAACATCCCTAAAACTCTACAGAGCTAGCAGTTAACCCCCTGATATATACAAGTTCAGATGTATCACATAAATGTTGTGGCACTAAACTACTCTTTGGCACTATGATCATTGGTAATACATGTTTACAACAGAATAGTATTTCATTTTTTATGACAGTATTGCCTCTACATATACAGGTATAATGTTTAACTTTATTACCAAAAACCCAGAGAAATGCTTCTCTCTAGGTTGTTTCATGTGTTGTTTGCATCAACCATGTAACATGCTTAAAGGAAGCCTATTCACTTTCTTGCTAAGAGTTAGATGAGAAGATCGATACCACTCTCATAATAGTCAGTTGAATATGAAGCTAAAGTCAGGAGATGGTTAGCTTAAATTAGCATTAGACTGGGAACAGGGGGAAACAGCTAGCCTCTCTGTCCAAAGGTAGAACAAAAATCCACCTACCAGCACCTCTAAAGCTCACTTATTGGCATATTTGAATCTTGTTTGTTCTGTATACAAATAGAAATGTAAAAATGCCAATTTGTGTTTTTACGGAGAGTTATGTGGACGGGTTCTTGGCCGAGCTCAGTGACTTCCAGGAGAGACAGACCTAAGCTAGCTGTTTGACCCATTTGCATTATAAAATGGTCAGGAATACTGAGATATAATGTCACACTGTTAGGTTTTTGTATCAATTTCATTTAATTAAGCAGGTACGTAACTGTTCCTGTTAAGTGTCAAGGTTGACGCTAATTAGCCAGCTGATTAGCAGGTAAGCTAAAAGAACATCCAGGATTGATGGCCTCTCAGATCATAGATATCTGATGACTCAAATCTCGTATATGGAACAAATTATATTCAGAGAAGTACATTTCTCTGGTTACTGCATTCAACTTGTAGCTACCACATTTTACATGCCATTCTTTCTATTTTAGTGTTGAAAAAGAATGTCTTCCTGTTGCTTTGTTGCCCATAACCTGAACAGTTCTTCACAGAAGGCATTCCCCACATGCCTCTTTTGTACAACTGTATACTAACATTGTAGTGCAGCTGTATTTTATGTAAATGTATCATAACAGCGATACAAACTCCTGTGTAACAGTAAGTTCCAGCACATAAGCTGTATAAAGTTTGTATTGGAGTGGATGTAATAGCTATGTACACAGTAAGCCGCAGCAGTGCTGGAGTGTGTGTGATAATTAATTCCAAATGTTGCGGCCCCAAAATTAAAGCCAGTGGCTTCAGCACAAAGCAGCCTGCGCTTATCAGCCCAAAACAGGTCAGCGTTCGATACCGCCTTTCATTCACCCTCCTCTCCTCTTCACCTCCCCTTTCCTCTTCGCCTCCCACTCTCCCTGCATCCTCAGCTGACATCGGCTCGTCTCCCGCTAATCCTCTCGTTACTGAAAAGAGATGTGAGAGAGAGAGAGAGGTGGAGGGGAGTGAGGCAGGAAGGCAGAAGGGAAGAGGAGAGGAAGAGAGGGAAGGGAGGTGTAACGAGGCAAAGACTAAATTAAAGACTCAGTCATGTTTCTCTATTAAAACCACTGCCTCTAGAACAAAGTGACTTGAAAAACAATTGTGTGTTTGCCCTGATGCTACTGTATATTCTAGGCTTTCTATCTATACATCTATACCGAGGGCCACTGATATTTATCTCACTCCCTGTCCTTTGCTGCATCTCTTTTTCTCTTTTTTTCTCTCCATATCTCTGTCCGTCTGCCTCACAGCATTGACTGCAATTGAAGCGTGTTGAGATGGAACACATTATGAGCTGGCCTACATGGCTGGCAGCTGTGTGTGTGTGTGTGTGTGTGTGTGTGTGTGTGTGAGTGAGTGAGAGAGAGAGAGAAAGTTTATATGTGTATTTTTGGCAAATAACTGTGTGTACAATCTTCGGCAGTGTACACAGTGGATTTACAAGGTTTTGGAAACATAAACACATGAATACACATCTGTGTGCGTGTGTTTATATTTCCAGTCAAATTAACTTTCTTAACTGCAAGTCGTAAGTTGAGTAACATTTAGTTTGACAGTTTATCGATTAGCAATAGTGTGTACTGACATGGATGAGTAAAATTTCATGGAACATTCCTTCAGGATATGATAATGAAAGCATATGTGGGCACACTATGCTGTATTCAAACTGCACTGATAGATACCACCCATCAGAATTATGTTTAAAGGCCCTGCACACATGGTTAACCCAGACAGGTGAGCCAAATTAATTGTAGGCAGAGTATTTGAAATGCAGTGGTTTTAATGATGGTAATTTAACAATATAAACATTTTGAGTATAAACCTGACCTTTGACCCTTATTTGGAAGTGAATGTACTCTGCCTTTGCATTGTCTTCAAAATAATAAGGGGTCATGCCAAGGCAAAAGGCATTAACTTCCATTTGATTGCTCACTTGGTTGCTGATCACCATATAAAATCAGTATACCTATGATAATGATAACATCTATATAAAATGTAGTGATGGTGGCACAATTAGGCTTAATATAATATAAACATAGTAATATAATGTAAATGAGTGTATTTGAAGGTCACAAAGGTGCATTACCAACTCATACAACATTGTTGTATTGAATTGAAACAAAACAAAATTAAGTGCAAGTTGCAACTGATTTTGCAATGCCAATAATAGGTAACAATGCCCTAGGTTAAATATCAGTAAACATTTTCAGATACAACAAGTTGTTGTTGATGATGTTGTGTGTAAGTTTTCTAACAGTGAATTAAAGTCACACTGAATGAATAAAGTCACTTAGAAAGTAATATGTATATTTTTTAATGCAAAATGCAGATGGCATACAAAATGACAATTCATATTCTCTCCAACAAATTAGATACAAGGTAAAATAGAAATAATTAAATGCAAATGCCTTACGGTAACAATTAATCTTATCCATAAAGTTCTCTCCTACTAGCCCTCATATACAGTATTAGTGATGCTTATCTTATCCTTCATATATTAGTGATGGTTACCATTCTTTTTTCTTCCTATCATTACTCTACATCAGTGTTGCTCACAGGCAGGGAGCTCCAGAATAGCCTCCTGGTGGGTGACATGAGGGGACCCAGCTTCTGGAGGATATCTCTCTTCTTGGCCTCCTCTACGCCCTTGTCCTGTGGCCCCAAGGTGGTGGGTAACTTTAGATGAAACTTTTTCTGCAGGAAATCCAGCTCTGTAAAGTCCTCCTCCTCCTCATGAGACATCTTCACAAACATGGTCCTTGAACCAACTTTGACAACTTTAAGGTCTGCCAGTTTGGGTATCTTCTTCCCTTTGGCAGCTGAGTGGCCATCCGTCCAGTCCGTGATCCTTTAATTTCTGAGCTCCACCACCTCAACTTTCTTAGAATTGGATTTTCCCACCACAGAGAGAAAGACTTTGTAGACCACACCTCCTGGTCTGCTCTTCATCTCTTGCTCCATGCCATGATGGAAATGTTTGCATTCATAAATGTTGTTGAAGCTTAGCTCGTATGTGTGTTTGACTTCTGTTCCTTGGCTGTCAGTGTCGGGCTGAGACTAGCCTGCATGACGTGAAAAAAACATTCATTTAACGTCACGATTAATTACAGCTGGCAAGCCATCTAGTTATTTTGTTTCCAGTGCCTTGTTTGCATTGTGATCGCATATGTGAGCAGTTAGGTTTTGTTTGTCAAGCAGTTAGTCTAAGCCAGCTCGCGCTAGCGATTGGTCATCTTTCTTCTATCATCTATCATCATATTCATCCAGCCATCCCTCCAGCCATCCAGCCAGCCAAATAAACCTGTCAAACCTTGATCTTGGTGTCTGCGTTTTAAAGCCATCTCCACCAACATTTTCCCTCGAGAGAAATGGGCCATTCTTAAAGCTAGATCGTTAGTAAAAACAACCACTGAAACTATCTGCTGTTCAAGCTACTGTATGTGTGTGTGTGTGTGTGTGTCAGAAATGCATCCATGACAGATATATAACACACGCGCCATAACACCATAACTCCAGCGCGGTAAACAGTAACTTCACTCTGATGCACAGCAAGACAAAGACTCGTAACTCATGTAACGGGTTTCTGCCTTGGCTTCTTAAGGGCTTTGGAATTTAAGATAAAAAACATCCACTATTTTCTCCAAAAAACAACAAAATTGACTAAAGATATTTGTCCACATGATGAAGCAGATCTTTAATGTTCCAAAAATGACAACAAGTCATTTTTGGCCAAAAATTGACCATTGCCTGTCGAACATTGCATTCTCACACAGCACATAAGCAGTTCACAGTGATAAGGTGGCAGATTCACTGCTCACATTTTTAGTACTTTTTGAAACACTTGGTCCTTGATTTTAGACGAAGAAAAATAAAAGCAGTTTTCTCATTTCTAGCCGGCGACCGTCGATATTGTCAGCTATTGACAACTTTCACTGGCAGATTTCATCAGCGGAACATAGCTAGTCTATTAAGCTAATGTTAGCCTCATGTGTTGGTTGAATACACAGTCTCTGGCTAATGTTTTAACGTTTCCAAATGATTTGTTTTAAACTAGAATGTTGTAAAAGGGGTCTTAAATATGCACTTGATGGCTACATACATGATATTGTGCAAAACAGAAGGCTAAAGCTGCATGTTCCAGGAAAAAAGTCCGCATCTTCCCCCGTTGGTGAAACAGCATTGTTCTTGTGCTTCCTTCAAATGGAACTCGTGAGCTTGTGGTTACAACATGGGAAGTGGTGTACACAATATGCCATTATATGTTCAAGTGGGTAAGTGGGTGAGAACACCAACGGCAATATGGATTCCAAAGACTCCTTGTTGTTCTCTTGTCACTATCTGCACACTTCGTTTTAGCACTGTGTCAGCGCTGGAAATACATCTATGACAGAGCAGAGGAGAGAGACGCAGGCACCGATGTAACCTGCTCGCAACGTTTTTATAGAGTCCCGACCTCACAGCCTGCATGATGTTATTGGCTACACAGCACTGACCAAAGGTTGATGCCCAGAAACGTCCCAAACACAGCAAACTAATAAGAAACTAAGTACATACAGGCAGAAGGCAGCGTCTCTGCAGACACAGACAACGCCATACACTTCTAGTGGGTCATAAGTGATGATGCTTAGGTATGAGTGCACAATCGCTGTTCAGGGGAGGAGTTTATTATCCTCTCAGGACTGTGTGTGGGCATATACAGACCGCTCTTGTTTGCCATTTCACTGACCCTCTTGTTAACTTTGTTGTGCCTCTCAAAACGGGACAGAATTACCGCTTTATCATTCATATTGGTACATGGAGTCTGGTGACTTCACTTACTTCCAGCATAGCTCCACACATCTTTAACATAGGTGCAAGTTTAAAATTATTAGATTAAAAACACCTGTGTGGTTGTGCAGAGACTAGTCCCCTCCCCATCTTATTCCACACTGTCTGACAATGTCATATACGTTCTGTATCAACTTATCTCTTCATTGAAGCTATATGATGTTTACACCGAGTGAAATAGTCAAACCCAAGATGTTTTTATGGCTGTACCATTCCATCAAATGAAAATATTCTTGTGCATCATTTTATACACATCTCTCCAAAATGACATATTATCGTATCTTAGGAAACATCTTTGGGATCTCCACTACAGTTTAAAATAAAGTTCTGTGGATTTTAATGATGTTCGGCTGCACAGCAGGAGTTTGTACTGACTGTGGATTGACAAGGTTAAATAAAACAAAATCCAAAGTTAACAAAACTACATTTCTGATATATAATTTGGAAAGTAAATTACACCTAGGTGTTGTACCGGCCTCTCTTGAGACAAGGCATTCTAGTGGATGTCATGCCCAGGAACGTGAGGTGGATCTGGGCCAGCTGTGGCAGGTGTGTCCCTGTGGATAGAGGGAGCTCCTCTCAGGCGATGGGAGAGTTGGCTGATGAAGGTAGGAGACGCAATGTTAGTTTGTGGTTCATGTGATTTACGTGCTCATATCGACTTTCTACCTTCAGAAGTCGTAGAAAAGGTTTCAGTCGTAGTCATCTGGACACTGTTTTCAGAATCAAGACGTTTCGGCTCCCATCCGGAAGTCATTCTCAATTGTGAAAAATGGACCGGGAACTCAGAGTTCCCAGTCCATTTTTCCATTTTTGTGTCCAGATGACTACGACTGAAACCTTTTCTACGATAGAACACTCCTGGATGAATGAGGGACTACACCGTCCTACCTTCAGAAGTTTTGGACCAACGTTATAATCAACGTCTACTTAGCTAGATTCTCATCTTCTTTAGTCCTGTCTCTTTCTCTCTTCACCTCTTTCCTTCCTCTTCCTCATGCTGTGAGTTGGACTGTGACTTCAGCTATTTGTGTCTTTCAAACATACTCAGACTCTTGACTTGGATGTATTTGGATGTATTTATGGTTGTGGATTTTCTGAGATTGTCCCTTGTGTGGGTTTTTATTCTATCCATTTCTTTCTCTCCCTCTCTGCTGCTCTCTTTATCCCACTTTACCTCATGACTTCATGTTAACTGTGACTCTATCTATCTATCGTGTTCTGATATTATGTCTTACCAGTAGTTTTGGTGGTTTATATAAATGCATATTTGTTTGTCTATTAGTGGTAGCTACTTCTACTAATTCGAAATTCGGAAACCTCAGCTCCTATCTAAGGGGACTTGGGGACCATGACTTGGGTCAAAGCCATAGCAGAAGGACCAACAAACCAAGTACAGTAAATTGATTCTTATTAATGAGTGAGATAACACCAATATAGGCCTACATGGTGAGTATGATTATGTATTGTTTTCACTGACATTTGTACAGCTTATTTTAAGGACTTAATCTGCTCACAATCATTTGTCCCAGATTTAATGATCCTCTTTCTGCAACTCTGGGCACTGAGTTTCCAGTAAAAATGGTCCTCTTGTGGCAAGCACAGCTCAGAATATGCTTCCAGTAATAAAAAGTTAAAACAAAAAATGAGAGGAATTGCAAAAGAGCACCTTATCATGCCGCTGCTCAGACACAGTGCTTCAAAGTGTAGATCAATAAATGCTAAAAGTGCAGAATGTGTGCGCTCCAAACTGTACTTTTAAAATCTGATTTTTACCAGTATGTTTTTTTTTTATCTTTTTTCCCCAAACATTTAAAATAAATATTTCTTTATTTACTTAAAAAAAAAAGTTTCATGATATAGGAATAGCTAACTGGGGTGCAAGCAGAGAGAGGAAAGCCTAAAGCTGTGTTCAAGCCATATGGGATGATGAAAAAGATAGGAATGATTCCCAAGTTAACAACTCATGAGCATCCACATCATAGCACAACTCAAGGCACTAATGTGATTACAGAGTTGGTTATGTGCAAGTTAAAAAATAGTGTGCCTTAACAACATAACACTATATCGATTCAATTTGGATTTAATTATATTGAAAGACAGACTTTGGCTGACGTAAGAAATCCGTGTTTGCTTGGTTTTTGGACATATACTGGAGCTTTCAGAGAGTCCAACTTTTCCCAGTCCTAATTATGACTTATATGTTGACATGAACGATATCTACAAGTTGGAAACTCGTAATTACGATAACTCCATTATGACATGAACATAAAGAACTCATGGGATTTAAAGGCCTGCCGATGTTTCCAATGAGCCATGATCTGCTTGCTCTGTGCTGGAGAGATCTAGAAATAAAGCGCATAGATTAAAAAACCATTAGCTGAGCAGTGCACATGAAAGGGCAGACCATGATAATTACATTAAAATGTGAATCTACTGTATAAAAATGACTTTTTTTCCAAATACGCTACCTGTTTTTGGTGCATTTTAGTGAACAAGCTGGGCTGTTTTTGCTTTTCTGAGTAGAATTTTTTACGCTGAATGAGATGAAAGTTGAAAATGTCCACATGGTTTGTGCTGGCTCTGATGGAATCTACCCAGGATATTGTGTGTGTGTGTGTGTGTGTGTGTGTGTGTGTGTGTGTGTGTGTGTGTGTGTGTGTGTGTGTGTGTGTGTGTGTGTTCTCTGGTCATTAGGTTTATGGATGTGTATGATATCTAACCAATCCTGCTCCACATCACATGACAACACACACACACACAACCTCACACACTATGCTTCTCCTCACTCTTTGGAGAACATCCTACAGGCCATATATGACATACAGTGATATGACTCCCTATACCACCTTTCCTTTGCTCTTATATGCAGAGCCTTACAGCACCATGAGTGCATATAGCATGGGTAGCTCCAACAAGAATTAAATCCCCAACCATGTGAGTGTGTCAGTGTCAGTTTATCAAATCTAACAGTATCTAACTTGCCCCTCCCCCTCTCACTAATATACACTCCTCCATCTTTAACATCCAACTCACTCTTTTCTTTCCTCCATCCATACAGCAGTGCATTAACAATGCCCTGCCCCAGAGATATAATATATTAAATATGTCTTTTTTGTTTGTCTTCCTAGTTTGGGTTGCTTAACGCCACTTGTTATTTTGAGACTTTTCTTGTACTTTATTCCATCTCTGGGAACAAGATACGAGACGTCTGACTATCTCTCTTTCTGTTTCATCCTATCCATGTATCTTTTTTTATCTCTATCCTTTATCTTCCTTTCATCTGCCATCGTTCATACAGGTGTTACTTGTAGCATCTTAACATTAGCAAATCATTATCACAATTTTGAGACCTGACTACAAATAGCATACGCAAAAGGGACCATCACAGCAAAGACAGGAGAGGAGGAGGGTGCTGTGTTTGTTCCTGTTATTTTCTATGTAAACCCACACACCAGCAGCAGCAAAACAGGCAGACGGAATACACCACTGTCCTATTTTTTAGTGTTGTAACTCCAGAAAAGCAGCATTTTTGTAGATTCACTCCATTACTTACCGCATCCAGGCTACTGTACCAACGTCTTTTCTTGTCAGGTGTAGTATGTCTTCTGTAGTCTTGTACCTGTCACAGTGGACAAGGGCAGGCTCATTGTTGAGCTGTAAAAATATCCTGATTTCTACGACCTGCAGTCCTGGCATTATAGAGATAGTGTTAAAAAAAAGACATTGGCTGGTGAGACCTAGCTGGAGAGATTGAATGTTCAGGTGAGGAATAAAGGGAAGTAACAGTAAAAGTTTTCTGAATGGAGGACAGCACTTCAAATTCACTGTATATGCTATATATTATATGCGTAATATGTTGGGTGGTAGTGTTGACAGCACACAGCTTCCTGCATGGTGGTATTTGTTTTAAGAAACGATGGCATCAACATTAACAATGTTTTGAGAGATAGACTAAAAAATTAACAGATATGTACAATGATTGCCTTTTCATTAAATAAAATAATGACTAGAATTACTGTTTAGGGTTCCTTTTTTTATTCAGTTATTATGTTTTATTACAAATTTGCGAGATTTGCTGGGGTTGTGATGTGTTTTTAAGGTACACTTACTGTATGCTTTTCTGGATATAAGATGCAGGAAGATCTTTACAGTGCCATTGCATTTGCTTTTTAAAAACATTCTTTCATCAGCAAAAGAAAATCTGAGCAGCTCAATAGCCAAGAGTTAGATGAGAAGAATGATACCACTCCCATGTCTGTATAGTAAATATGAAGATACAGCCAGCAGCTGATTAGCTTAGCTTAGCATAAAGGCTGGAAACAGGGGGAAACAGCTAGCCTAAAATCCACCTACCAGCACCTTCTAGGTGGCTTTGGTTACTTTTAGACAGAGCCAGCCTAGCTGTTTCCCCCTGTTTCCAGTCTTTATGCTAAGCTAAGCTAATTGGCTGCTGGCTCCAGCTTCATACGAGAGCGGTATTGATCCTCTCATCTAATTCTCGGCAAGAAAGCGAGAAAGCATATTCCCAAAATGTTGAACTATTCCTAGTGTTATTTGTTTACGGTCATATCATCAATTAGTTAATTTGACGATAATTCAGTTGCATTAAAAAATCTATATGCTTACAAGCCAAAGGCCTTTGTATGGAAGCTGTAACTAGACTGTGTAACTAAACTATTTGAACAAACAGTCCAAATGAAGATGACTTGCCCTTTAATGCAGTTGATATTGCACTAAAAGGTATCTAAAATTGATGCTTTCTCTTCTTCTCCTTTCCAATTCATCCCATTCTCCTCCAATCATGTTTATCCTCCCTCCTTCTCTTCAAATCTCCCTCTAATCATGCCCCCTCTCTCCTTCATAATTCCATAAACTCCACCTGCAGAGGAACCGCCGGGACACCTGTAACTTTGACAAGGAGTTCACCAAGATGCCAGTTGACTTGACGCCGACAGACAAGCTCGTCATCATGAACCTGGACCAGGACGACTTCCTCGGCTTCTCCTACACTAACCCTGAATATGTGGCTCCTGCAAATTAACACACATTTGATCACACTGATGGACTGGTAGAAAACGAGGTTTCAGAGCAGATAGGAAGGCAAACTAGCACTAAAAGTCTAATTATTTTGTGTTTGTTCAGTAAATGTCTGCATTCCTTTCAGGCCACACTGGGGTTTGTCCAATACTTCAGCATAAGGAAGGTATCACAACACCAAACTTGCACAATAGACTGGATACCAAAGCTTTTGAAGTATTGTATCAAAAATTCCCTTGGTGTCAAAATGTGCTTTTTATACAGGACAAAAGCATGTGTGGCTTTTTATGGGAAAATATAAATTCTAAAAGACCAATTATATACGCACTGCAATGATATGGGCAGCCCAGCCCGTCATACAAACCACACCACCCCAGTCTTACTTGCCAGCTGAACAAGTGCTCCCTTTTCTTAATTTTATGCCACAATTATAATAACAATAGTTTGCTGCTCTGTTTATGGCATAAGTCTGCTTAAATCCTGCAGCGAACATAACCTATTTTCACTTTTCTTAATAGATGTATTGTGATACGTTCTCTAGTTTTGTACTGCAAGTTTAACTGCATCATTGTGACATCTCAAGCCAAACCATGTAAGGAGAGTTTAACTAATCACTGAAATATGACATGACATAAACCCATGTTAAACAAATCAGAAAGGATTCAAGCAGCAGTCTCAGTCACTGGTGTGATTCGCCTGGTGCCGTTAAAATGCCATTCATGAGTAATGCTGAAAGGATCATTGTCTTGAATATGTGAGAGTCCAATTTTTTAACATGGCACAGTTATTGTAGTCTTAATTTTGACTCTTTCCCCCTTTCCATACATTTCTAAATGTGTTTTTCCATGATAATGTTAAGTTTTGACAAGAGAACATAGAGAGATGGGACCCAAACAAACTGGAAATATACCCTGACTGCTTTTAGATCAGCAAATGTTCTTAGAGCACGAGCGGACCAAATTGAAATAATCGTGTTACTCTCATCACTTTGTAAAACTGTGTGGGAGTAAAAATGATAACTTCCTGAAGCTAACAAACTGCATCCCACATCTGCATCCATAGTATCTGTAGTATCTTCTGCAGGCCTGAGTGAGCAGGCTTTGCCTCAGCTGTTATCCATCTTAACATGCACCATGAGGAGCGCTGTGTATCAGTCCAGTTTGTGTCTTGACCATTGTTGCCTGTTTCAGCCAGCCTGTACACTGTCATGAGTTGCACTTTGGAAGTGCTGACACACTCTCACACTGAGCGTCTCACACTGGGCCATCACAGAGGAGTATGCCTAATGAGCAAACTTCACAGCCTGTCAAACCTTCATTTCCTTCTTTTTCTTCCTTTGGCGCTTGCCTTCTCCTTTCTCCCTTCCCTCCCATCCCCCTGTTGTCTCTCCTTTTATTTATCTTTTAGTTTTGGCTCTAATCTGTACTTCTGAAGTGTGAAGCTTAACAAGGCGGACAATGACGAAATGTTCGCTCCTGGAGGCACACAAGACATATACTGTAGGTCCATTACACAGGCCTAGAATGCTTTCCCTATTAGCACAGTACCCTATTGTATACTATATACAGTACATACGCATATGTTGTACATATTTATTTATTTATATATAATATAAAGCATACATAAACACAAAGCATCCTTCCTAACCCTTTCACCTTTATGGAAATTTTACTGGATCTGACTCCAGTCGTCTTCTTTTATTTAGATGTTGTATAAAGTATAATTTGTGTGTTGGCCTTTCTCAAGCGTTGAGCTGTATATTGCACAGGTCAAGGGTGTAAATATCTGCTAAGGTTAATCACGCCTACTCTTAACATCTGCTGTTGGGAATCGCAGACCCTGAAGCATTGAATAGCACTCGACAGCTGTGTCTACCTGTGTGTGTGTGTGTGTGTATGTGAGATCGAGTGAATGAATGAGTGTGTAACTGTACATGCATGTAATTCAGATATGTTAGGTACAATTTAATATAAGTATTTCTTTAAATCTAATAAGAAATCTCTCTTTTTTTTTGGCAAAGACAGAAACTAACAGCCTCTATCTGCAGCTGACCAAAAAGCACCGACTTGAGAGAGAGATAACATGAAATGAGACCTGCTGCACATCTACAGTAACACATATATATATAAACACGTTTTTTTCCCTCGCAATTCTCAGTGTTTTAAGACCCAGTAATATAATAATGAACCAGTTCCTCGTTATGGTTATGTTTGGTGTTTAAAAATTCCAGATCAGGACTATAAGGAATTATACTATGCATGCATGTGATGATCTCTGTCTTTCGCTTTCATATCTTGTTCCATATGAAATGGACTTATCCAATATTAAGTGTTGATTGATGGACTGGTGTGTGATAATTACTTTATTAGACAATAATAGGGTTTATGTTGCTTAATTTATGATAAAAGTATGTCTCATGTCATTGTTACCTATTTATGAAATATAATACAAGGGCCATGTTCTGCTTCATTTGTACATATATAAATATTTTTCAAGTCTATAGGGGTTAAGAGTCTTTCATTTCCATAATTGCATTTATACACAGAGACGTTTATGTGTTTAGGGGTAAAATTATATATATGAGTTGCAACAGAAAACATGCCTATCTGAGGACTGAAATATAATAATATTTTGCATCAAATACAAAATACCTTGTTTAACCTTCCACCCACCCACTCATACAGTTTTATAGGTTCTGCAGGGTGGAACAGTATTGGCCTAAAAGTGTACCGACTCTTAAATAGGGTCCTCCATCCTTCACTCCTTTCTTTCTTTTCCACCTTTTCTTTGATCACACCTTTCTATCTGTCATTTTATTTTATCCTCTGACCTTTCCCTATCCTCCTTCGCTTTCCTTCTTCCTCTCTCACTCAGCTTCCTCATTGTCTTTTTCTTACCTCATTTTCTTTTCTCCTCTTCTTTTTAAGATCCATTTCCCTCCCGTTTGTTGTTTTGAGTCTGTTGCTTCCTCTTGTCTCTAATCCTTTCTTAATCATTCTCCTCTCATTCTCCCTGATTTGTCTGATACTGCTTCCCTTTTATATTTCGCCCTTTCTGTCTTGCAACCTGTAGGCTTGCCAAGGCTATTTGATATAAAACGTGAAATCTGATGAGCTATTAGTACAATTAAAATTTGATGCTTGCCTCTTGAACTATTTTCTGCTTTGATTTCAGCTGGGCTTACATGCTAAACTACAAATAGTTTAACAATAACCTGATGATTCGATTTACATGCAGCAAAAACAGCAAAAAATACTGCAAAAGAAGAGTAAGAATGTGTTTTGTGAGATAGTTTATTAATAAGAAAATGTGTATTGTGATGTTTTCGATTGTAGAATAATAAATCATGTTGAAAGATCACATATTGTTTTGTTTCCAGTCAATTGTGCTTTTCAATTGACTAATGTGGATGTTGGTGCTTCTTGTGTTGTCATCTTACTGAAAGTTAATATCACTTCTGGATTGGGTTGCACCAGCTTTTTATAAATCCATTGTTAGTTTGTGTGTAAAGACCTTCCTACATTCTTTGTAACTACTTGCTAGTTTCAAACAAGTGATTTGTTGCACCATTAAACTTAAGAAATGTCATAGCTAGTAGACTTTAGTGATGTGTAAATCAGTTGCTAGGAAACATCTGTAATGCTGTCCAATCAAAAGCAATTATGTAAAGAGGAAGTGTAGCTTGTTATGCTACAGTGACTCCTATATTGTGTCACCTGGTCATTTTATAATTTGATGTACATTGTGTTATTTTGTGAAATAGAATTTAAAATCTTCCCAGTTCACATTGTTATTAAACAGCATTTTAATGCAGTGTCATGTCAGATGTGTCAACCATATTACCTCTTTTCCTTAAATTAGCAAGCTAACATAGCTAGCTTTTTCAGTTAGCTACCGACAGTTACACAAGGCGGTTAGCAGGTATTTAGTGAGATCTCTACGGAAGAACAAGTTTGTGTGGTGCAACCGGTTTTAATTTAGTTAAATTTTCCATTTAAACACTAACAGTATGTTATACTTAATGAGCTACCTGTTAATGATGTGTTGTACATTGTGCAGGTTTGACAGCAAATATAGAATACATCTTTATTATTATGCATACTTTTCAATTGGCAGGCCACCATCGTTGTTATGTTTCACATTTACACCAACTCACACACACCCTCTATATGTGCATCCCATATGGCTACGCTTGGCTTCATCTGCCTCTGCGATAACAATAATAATAATCAGACTTCTCATAATGACAACATCAATATAATATTCTGTCACAGAGAGCATGAGATAAATTGGAGGGACAGAGGGAGTGAGATTAAATTTAAAACAAATATGAGGATGGGAAAAGAAGGAGAAAAAGGTGATGGGAAAAGGAGGAACACAGCGGGTTGCTAATATATTGCTATACTCCCTTGCCTACACACTTGGCATATACATAATACTATAGTAAAAAACACTGACACACATCTGTTCCATATGAGAATACACACAAAGAACTGTACAAATACAAACATTATGTTCTGTCCTGCCAAACAGTTACCTTCCCTGAAGACAATGACATTTTCCAAATAAACCTAAGTCACACATGCACACATACACACATCCTTATACCTCCATCTTTGTGAGGACCGTCATTGACGTAATGCATTCCCTAGCCCTTTACCCTAACCTTAACCATCACAAATAAATGCCTAACCCTCACCCTAACCATAACCTAATTCTAACCTAACCCTTAAAACCAAGTCTTACCTTCAAACAGCCCTTTGAAGTTGTGAGGACCAGCCAAAATGTCCCCACTTTCCAAAAATGTCCTCACTCTGTAGGTAAAAAATGTTTCAGTCCTCACTATGTAGCAAGTACAAGTGTGTACACACACACACACCAACACACACGCAGCACCTCAATTTACCTCTGACTGCTAGAAAGAGAGACAACAGGTTCAGCTAATTTTAGGTTTAATATTATGCAACTACAGTACTAGCCTTAGCCAGCTACAAGCCACATAATACTAATTGGCAAATTGACCATTCCCTAAGCCCTGCTTCGCCTTAGTTACTGTTGCTACGCCTGTCAAGCTTTCCATTCTTTCACGGCACATATGCAGTTTACAATGAAAACGGTGGCTTTTCTATCTGAATTAACAGCTGTTGCTAGCAGACAGCTGGCCTGAGATAGTGAACCGAATATACTAACAATCGCATCTAACGTTAGTGCAGATAAGCACATTGTTTAATCCATTCTTTTTTGCTCTTGGGTTTTTGGTTCGAAAGGCTAACGAAAAAAAGACACCACCCTCCACAGAAATCCAAAGCCGTGCCTAGTTACAGTTGCTAAGCTATGATTGGACAATTACTGCTTGGGGGCAGGGTTTTGGAAATGGTCAATTACATGTGTTATCAATGGTTGCGATGTTTATGGGGCTCTGCATTGATTCTGTGGTTAACTAGCTAGCGAAGAAGCTAGCTGCTGTTGTTGATGGGAAAAACTGGATGAAGGGAAGATGGTGGCTGAAGTGAACGACAGCAGGGCACTGCAGCACACTGGAGAGAAAGATGAAAGAGGGAAACTGACAAAAGCAGAAGAATCTCTTATTTATTTCATTCAGTGGATCTTAAAAACGCTCAAGAGGGGAGCATGACGGAGGAGCTTATTGGATTTATTTCACACTATCTTTCTTTCTCACTCACTTCTCTCTCTCTTTACTCTCTCTCTCTCTCTCTCTCTCTCTCTCTCTCTCATGCAGCCCTACACACATTTTCATTAGGCAAACATATTAGACACACTTTCACACCACCAGACATTTGCCTTCACAATGTAAGATACATTTCTTTCACTCTGTCTCCCCTTAATTCACTCTCCACTTCCTCTCTCTCTTAATCAAACAATCTAACTGTCAGTCCTTCGCCCAATCAGTGTCCAACACACACACACAAACACGCTTACACACATTTTCATTATGCACCCACATTAAAATCGCTTCCACATGATGACTGACCTCATGTCTGCCTAAAAGTGTCCTCTCTTACACATTACTGTCCCACAAACACACATGATTACTTCACATTAGAGTGCCACGTAACTTAAGCAAAATTTTCAAAAAAGTGGAGATGAAATTTTGGAGTTTAAATTTGGCCAGAAATATTATTTTTTCTGCTGCCAAATGAGGTAACACACATCTTAAAATTTCTCACTTTCACTTTTACACACGCACTCTTTCATAGAGAATTTCCTAGGGCTGTGTCTGTGGATGTCTAAGTCATAAATCACAGTTTGGACATCAGACATTAGAATCACGCCAGAATCATGCCACATCACCATATGTCTCTCTCTGCCCTAGAGTCATTCCCATCTGGTAAAACACACACAAACACAGAAACAAATACAAACGCACATACACACACCCATACTGTACATAGGTAAAGATATGCATTGTAATATACACATACACATTGTGATCCTCATAAATGCATACATATATAAAGACATGAATGCCCATAAACTGGTCAGTTAGACCAAAAGTCAGTTCTTGTAATATTTCATGGAAACTCATTCTTTAATATAAAACCCTGTCTATGTATGTGTCTAAACACCCCACCCCACACACACACTGTGAATGTATCCAGCTCACTCACTTTGCAGTATATTTTGTGTTGTCAGTCATCTTACACTTCCTCCTCCTCTCTCCTCTTTCCTCCAAACAGTATGTCTTTCACTCTCTAATTTCTCTGTGTTTCCTCTAAATTCTTTCTCTTGTCTTGCCTGCCCTCCTCCTCCTCCTCCTCTTCCTCCCAGTCTTTTGAGCACTGGCCAGAGGTGTGAGAAGGTTCCAGCTCACTGAGCAGAAACCCTGCAGTCCTCCTCCTCCTCCTCCTCCTCCTCCTCCTCCACCTCTCTTCAAGAACCACTTCCTCTCCTCATCCTCCTATTGTACAGCCAATAACTGAGGAGAGGAGAGGAAAGTGAGAATTGGGAAAGAGAGAGAAACAAAGACAGAGACAAAGGGCAAACACAAGACACTTCAGTGATTTCAAACTGCATTTCCCATTATGCTTTTCTCCACAGGGGCCCTTGAAACCCCTTGCTACCTAGCAACACCAGGGTCATAAGCCAAATGGTAATCAGACTTTTAAGAGAAGTTAATACTGTAGCCTGCACTGTACTTCTTTTCAGAAAGAAAGAAGGCGATGTTTCAGTGATGAAACTGCTCAGAAAAAAATGGACCTGCAGGTTTAGTCAAACCACCACCTATTGGCAAGACAAGTAACAGCAGCAGCAGTTTTTTTGGTGCAGACACGTTGATGTGCGCCATCGACAGGTAAAAAAATAATAGCTGCTGCAATTTTGCCACCTGCAGGCAATGAGTGTGTTTTCTTGTGAATAGCTGCCCTGTGTGTGTTTTTGTGAGTCATGGTGGACAGAAAATGACACAAAAACATAAAAAGGTAAATAACTGCATACATTCACTATATCTCATTTAGTTGTTTTACATTACATTTCCATAGGAACGTAATGCTGCCCAAATTAGGTTTTTCATCTGCCGAGTTGCAAAATATTTATACTGGATGTATCAGCAAAAAGTTCACTGACAACATATAGAATTTGTTTTTCCCATAATATTCATTCAAAGCAATTAAGGCACGATTAATATATTTCATGGTTATGTTTAGGCACTCACAGCACTTACTTAAAATTGTAATCCTTAAGATTTCAGTCCTGTATCTGATTTCATGCTGTGCATGGCACATGACTTTTTAGGGAGACCAGTAAAAAGAGAGTTGCAGTAGTCTAAGCTACTAGTAATAAAAGCATGTATCAGCATTTCAGCATCGTTCTGAGTTAAAAATGGTCAAATTTTGGCAATGTTCCTCAGATGGAAAAAATATGTTTTTGTGACCTTGTTAAAATGGCTAATAAAGTTAAGATCAGAGTCTAAGACCACTCCCAGATCAGTAACGTGTTTTGATTTGCTTGGACAGGCTAGCAATCACTGTCTCAAGTCTCTGCCTTTCTGCTTTTGGACCAATGAGTAGAATTTCTGTTTTCTCCTCATTTCTTTTTAGAAAATTTTTACTCATCCAAATGTTAATGTCATTGAGACACATAAAAAAAGCATTTAAGGAACTGTGGTTGTCTGGTGAAACAGAAATGTAAAGTTGTGTATCATCTGTGTAACAGTGATATTTGACATTATGGTGACTAATTATGTTGCCCAGAGGGAGCATGTATAAAGAAAAGAGAATAGCACCCAGAATGCTTCCCTGAGAAACGCCGTATTTGATGTCAAGTGTCTGTGACACAAAGTCACCTACACTAACAAAGAATTTTATTTCAGACAGGTATGAGCGAAACCAGTCAAGCACTGTGCCAAAGAAACCCACCCATTGATTAAAATGCCATGATCGATCGTATCAAATGCAGTGCTCAAATCGAACAAAAAGAGGACTACTACATTGTTGGAGTCAGCTGAAATTCTTAGGTCACTAACTTCCTTTTAATAAAGCGGTTTCAGTGCTATGGTTTAATTGAAAACCAGACTGGAATTTATCTAAAATATTATTGATATTCAGATGACCTCGTAACTGCTCAAATATAATCTTCTCAAGGAGTTTACTTATAAAAGGAAGATTTGAGATAGGCCTGTAATTAGCAAGGTCACTAATGTCCAGATCAGGCTTCTTAAGGAGTGGTTTTACCAGAGCTGTTTTAAAAGCAGAGGGGAAGGTACCTGACTGCAGAGATGTGTTGATTATTCTTGCTGTTTCATGAGAGATGCACTGGAAGCTGGATTTACAGGGTGGTAGGAACGGGGTCTAGTGCACATGTGGATGACTTCATTTTGTTGATGGTTACACCAATTTCATCATCTGTTGTCAAACTAAAGGATGTCATAGTAGATGGAGGCTCACCCACCAGCAGATCACAGAGTTGATGAATCTGCATTTGTAATACTGGATCTAAATTATTTCTTTAAAAAAATAAAGCAAATTCCTGACATTTGAGAACTGAGGCTTGACCAGTTAAACTGAAGGCCAAAGATGGGTTCAAAAGAGTGTTGATCGTTGATTATCTCTCTTACCAGACTTATTAGTTGTGATGGCTCACTATGGATGGCAATGTCGGTGTGTCGTTCCACCGCTTTGGTCCAGACTGAAATATCTCAAAAACTATGTGATTGCCATGAAATTCAGTTCAGACCCTAGACTGTATACAGTGCCGCTGCTAGCCATTTTGGTGCCCTAAGCATAATTCCTTTATGATGCCCCCCACCCCGACCCCGAGAAAGAAAAAAAAAGTTTGTTTTTGCCAGTTTAACTTTTTATTACCAAACATAACTCAATACCAATAACACACAATAGATTAATTAGATTAATTACTGATAATGATGTATCAAATATAATTTCTACATTAAGAAGCTCCAAGGCTATGGATGAATTTGGATTTGATACTAATCTGTTGAAGCGTCATAAATCTAGTTTTCTGTATCCATTAACTCATCTTATTAATCTATCAATTACTCAGGCGGTCGTTCCACTTAAATGGAAGGTGGCTAAAGTAACAACCATTTATAAATCTGGTGATAAAACAGACCCTGCTAACTATCGACCCATCAGCATATTACCTATCTTCTCAAAGATAGCGGAAAAGTGGATGGCCAAATCCATTACTGAACATCTTAATAATGGTGGCCCGGGCCTACACTGCATGCAATTTGGATTTCAGTCTCACCATTCAACTGAAACGGCTGTCTGTGTCTTTATTGACAGGGTTAAATCATACTTAGATAAAAACACATATGTTGCTGCTGTTTTTATTGACTTTAAGCGTGCGTTTGATACAGTGAATCATGATAAGCTCCTCGCCAGACTCTGTGCCTTTAACTTTAGTAATCATACTGTTAAATGGGTACAGTCTTATTTACAAGACAGATATCAATACGTTCAAATACAGGATAGTAAGTCGCCCTATCTGCAGTGTTCAGTAGGGGTCCCCCAAGGTTCAATCTTAGGCCCCCTTCTATTTTCGATTTATGTTAATTATCTGCCTAGTGTATGCAAAAATGTTGAAACGATTATGTATGCTGACGACACAGTCATTTTTACACATGCTAAAAGTGCTCGTGAGGTAGCCCATCGTCTCTCTTTAGCTCTAGATGACCTACAGAAATGGCTGAATGATTCATGCCTTTGCCTTAATGTAAAAAAAACAGTATCTATGTTCTTTACCAAAGCAACAACAACCTTGGTCCCAGCGAAAATATACCTGGGAGGACAAGAGTTAACAAATGTTGATGAATTTAAATACCTTGGAGTGGTCCTGGATCCAAGACTGTCCTTTAGAAAACATGTAAGAAAAATTGTAAAAACTATCAATTTTAATATTCGAAATTTTAAACATATTCGGCCATCCTTAACTGATAAAGCAGCAGTCACATTTTTGCACTCAATGATACTGTCTCATATTGAGTACTGTATCACAAGCTGGTCCTATACAAGTCTTTCTGTTATTGGACCCATTGAAGCATGTTATAAAAGAGCACTGAAAAACCTTTTTCTTACCACCATTGCCAAATTCTTGATAAATATAATTTTTAAAATTTTGTAAACTTTAAACAATTTAATGCGGCCTGTTTGATCTATAAGGTCCTACATGGTATGGCGCCTCCACCATTGAATGATTTTATCAAGCC
Organism: Siniperca scherzeri; assembly: GCA_027580175.1. Classification (NCBI taxonomy): domain Eukaryota; kingdom Metazoa; phylum Chordata; class Actinopteri; order Centrarchiformes; family Sinipercidae; genus Siniperca; species Siniperca scherzeri. The sequence continues at coordinate 18,254,855 of CM050840.1, forward strand.
AAAATCTGTCAGCTCTGCTGGATCAAGAATAACTCGATCCACCGTCAGAGGCGACTGTGAGCTACCGCTCAGGCGAACTGCCTTCTCCCAAAACGTCTGGTCATACCACAGTGTAACATTTTGGAATACTATTCCACTCTCAGTGAGGGAAAGCACAAGTTTTCCTACTTTTAAGAAACATTTAAAATCATGGTTGAGAGAGAGACAAACATGTGATCATGTGTGAGCCCAAATATGCTAAAACTTACTCCTGTGCAACATACGCTTAACTATATCTCCAAGTCAAAATGCAATAGGGATCGGTGCAATGCAAGAGTGTGTGCAATAGGGATCAGTGCAATATAAGGGTGTGTGCAATAGGGATCAGTGCAATAGGGATCAGTGCAATATAAGGGCGTGTGCAATAGGGATCAGTGCAATATGAGGGTGTGTGCAATAAGGATCAGTGCAATGTAAGGGTGTGTGCAATAGGACACTGCAGTAGAAGGGCTTGTGCAATACAGATATGTGTCTTAACTGTTGTCTGTGACCCTTCGACTTGTTTTCTGTTGAATGTTTGTAGTTGTACTAACACGATAAAACCTTGTTTTCCTGTCTCTGTCCAACTGAAGTGTACTGTATGTTCTTATCTTTCTGTTAACCTGCCAGGGGGTCTGCAGATGGAAATTAGCCTTAGGCTATAATCTGGCATATTTACATTTGTGTAAATGTTCATTAATATGCATTGTTCCCCCCTTTCTTTAAATAAATAAAATAAAATAAATAAATAAATAAACAATAGCAGCATCACAGTATAAAACTTAAGAACACTAAAAAGAGAAAGTAAAATCTTCACAGCTTTGCTGACTTTGTAAACAGAATAGCAAAATAAAAAAATTATCAAAATAATCCAGACTTTTTTTTTTTCAAATTCAATGTCACTTTGAATAAATTAAATTAAATAATCATCAATAAGTACAAACAAGAATAGTCAGTCTTCTTAAATAAAACAAAGATTTAGAGGACTAAAAGTCACAACTTTAATTACTTTGTAAACACAGTAGGCTATGTAGAACAGCTAAAAACACACATTCAAATAAAGTGCAAAATCTTCTTAGACCAAATGTTGTCAAAATAAACCAAAGACATACATTTTGAGGGAGCCATAATGCTATTCTGTATGGATCAAGCATTTCCACCACGACTAGACTAGAGCAATTATTAAATATCTTTCTTGTTCCCCCTTTTTTGTTACATATACATGGCTAAAATGTGCCTAATATTTCTTAATAAAAAGAATTAATAAAAAAAATTCATTAGGCTATTTTTGGTGCCCCCTCAGCACTTGGTGCCCTACACACAATGCGTGATGCGCGTGGTGGGAGCGGCGGCGCTGACTGTATATAAAGATGTACGACATGACAGCTCCCCAAAAGTGAAGCCAAAACATCTCAATCACCCCCTAGTGGCTGGCTGACGTATAGGTCATAAACCCCACCCTTTCCATGTTAGTGGATGGGACATGGGCCAAACTAAAAACTCAAAGTACAAGTCAAATAAAATTTTACCAAAGACGGTTTCTCTCATTTTAGGTACACCTTATCATGCTGATGTATGTTCAAGTGTTCATTTTTGGTTCTAATTTGTTATTTGATGCTATAAAAAGGGAGTTTCATGTTATGACAGCTGAGCCCTGCTTGCGATTGAGTTGGGCGGGTGTACGGGCAGGACCTCGATACCGCAGCTCCAACCCTGATCACTACTGCACAGACTCTGGCTCCAAATTACGTCACCAACGCAAGATGGCAGCGCCCATATCCGGGATATTTTGGCTTCATTTTTGTACAGTGGGAGAAATTGGAGATGTGTCGTACATCTTTATATATAGTCTGGTTCAGACATTCATGGTCCCCAGAGGATGAATCCTGCTGACTTGGGTGATCCTCTGACTTTTCCTCTATAGTGCCACCATGAGGTTGACATGTTTGCTTTTTATTGAAATATCTCAACTATTAGATGGATTGCTGTGAAATTTGGTGAATACATTCTTGGTCCCCAAAGGATACTTGGTAATAACTTTCTTCCTCAGACCTTTCATATAGCACCAACATTAGGTCAAAATTTCCAATATTTTGGGTTATGACCAACTACCTGCAAAACTAATGACATTCCCATCAGCCTCAGCTGTAACTTGTGTTTAGTGTTAATCATCAAATGTTAGCATGAACTTGACTCAAATTTAGATTTCGGACATTTACTAACCATCATCATTTTGCGTCATCACTGACAGCTGTTCAGTCGCTCATTGGTAATCATATGTAAAATGTGAAGGGTTGCATTGTGAGATTTTTGGCAGAAAGTAGTGTATACAACTCTTTCCGTTTCATTGTGGAATTTTTGAGGGCACTATATAGTGGATAAATTTACACACTCAGAGTTCAGACACTCAAATAAAATGGCGGACAGTAAATATAGTTCACTATATAGTACATGGGGAGTGACTTCGGACACAGCCATTGATTATAACAAGGCTGTTGTATGTAATAATCTAGCTTTAGTAGTTTTTATTTGTTGTTTTCCACAAAAGGCACACACGTGAATGACAGTAATATTCGTGCATATTTATCATAATAATTAAAATTAGTCAGATTGCAAGTCAGTGTTGCATTGCGATAATGTGCCCTTGTTACTTTGCTGTGTAGTGAACAAGCCTGGCTTGATCAGTCTTGATATCAAGAATCTGCTGCCTGAAGAAATAAGGAATGCATAAAATCAGACAAGAGCAGTTACAAAAGAACCAAAAACAGGAAAGACAGGAGATATAAATGTGTTGTCTGCTATGACAAAGTACAGCGCAGCTTCAGAGCGCTCTGCTTTCAGTTGGGATCAAGGTAGCACTTTGTTTGAGAAAAACGCAATCAAGTGAGTCTGTTTTCATTACAAGAAAAAGTATCGCTTTGTCAAACTTGAGCAGTTCTTAAGAGCCACGCCACAGTAAAAAAAAAACAGCACAGCAGAAGAAGTGTAAGTGGATGTGCACATCTGTAAAATACTCTGTATACTAAATGCAGTTTACTGTATGTCAAAATAATGTGACATGAAACATTTTGAGGTTTGTAAAACTCTAGTATAGAATATATTTTATAAATACAACAATACAGTTTTGTAGGACCACTACACACACAAAAACACACACTACTATACTTGTGAGGACATTATATTCAGCACTGAGCAGTTGTTGATGACATCTCTAGGTTAATGGAGGGGCTTTTAACACAGCTAATGCCAACTAACACCTATCTAACCTAATAGTAATTTTAGGATTGAGAGTTTCCCATAGCTTCAAGATGTGAGAAATTTAGCCTGAGTTTCAAGCTAAATTTCCAGCTGCATCTACTGTAGCTTTCTCATATGATGAGTAACTGATACAGTTAGGCCATAAAATAACTCACAATAGAAAATGGACTGGATCTTAAATATCTAAGACTTACAAAATGTAAACTTTCCGTGATAAAAGGAGTTTAGATCAAAAGAAGAGCACTGTCAGGGCTCTTTGATCTTGCACAGGAAGTAGTGAAGACAAGACTGTGTTCAGTCATTATTGGTTGGAAAATATGAACGTTTTTAGTGTTGTCAAACAGCAGCCACTTCATGAAAGTTGCTGTAGTCACAGGCCCATGACTTTACACTCCCTCTTTCTATCGCTACCTGGTTCAGAAACACATCCTGCACCCAGCATGTCATAGTAGATGGAGGCTCACCCACCGACAGATCACAGAGTTGATGAATCTGCATTTGTAATACTGGATCTAATGGTGTCGATTTTTTCTTTCAAAAATAAATGACAAAACTGACCATAGTCTTAGGCACATTTTTTATGAATGATCCCAGTCAGCGCTAACCGTGGTGACAAAAACATTACACTTAATGTGGTGTCTTCACAATAAAAGCAACCACATGTTTCAGCAGTTGAATGCTTTAATGTGAACCATCAGCAATAGGAAATGTTTAGTGTGCATTAGCAGTAACCTCATACAGCTCTGACACGGTGTAAAGAGAGTGAACAATAAACAGTGAGGCTGATATCAATGAGATGAAATTAGGTAGGATTTGGCAGGCAATCTGAACCCAACGCGGGAATAGCGGACTCTGCCACTAACACTAAAAACTGCTATATAGAGACGTAATTACTGAATGTAAATACATTGAATGGCTATTGCAGAAAGTATGCAGACCATAGATAGTTTAAAAAATAGGGTTTGATTTTACTAAAATCTTATCTTATTATTAGATCATGGACTTGGTTAGAAATTGACTTGAAGCACTAGACACAACGTGTTTACTTTATTAACATGTAACTGAAACCACCATTTTTCCCTAACCTTAACAAAAGTGCTTTGTTGCCTAAACCTACACCCAACAACCACCCCGACCACCTCCCTACAAATCGTGTGCATTTCAAAAACATAAAACTACCTTCATTGAAGAAAATGTTACAATTGAACATAATCCAGGCAACATATACATTTTCCTCAAAACATTATTTGGAAACACATATTAGTACTTTATAAACGTGATTTCTAGGAGACAGGGTTGCCCGGATTCGTCACTAGCTTGCTTTTTCTCTCTTCCATTACTCCCTTTCTCTCTTTCCCTCTACTCCATCCTTTCTCCTTTCTTCTCCCTTTCCACTACTTCCTTCTATCATCCTTACTCTTCTTCTAATTTGTTGCCTCCATCAATGCCTCTCTCCCTTCTGTCTTTCCCACTCCGCATCTTTTCCTTCTTTATCTCCCCACTCGTCTTCTCTCCCTCCTACCACCGTCTCTGTCTCTCTCACCTCTTCCTTCCTCTCTTTTTCCTCCCTCCTCTCCTCCTGTGCTGTCACTCCTCCCTCCTTTCTCGAGCTTCCCTCCCTCCCTCCTGTCTCTCACCAGAGGTGAAACGCTGTACTCCTCTTCCTGAAGTCATTTCTATGTTAATGAGTCTCCTTGTGAGATAACGCAGGCAGCAAAGGCCTCGGACACACACACACACACACACACACACACTGGCAGAGCAAGTGAGAAGGATGATAGGACCTGTCACTGCTCTCTCTGTTGATCTGTTCATGCAATTTTTTAATAATTAACTGTAATCCTTTCTCCTTCTCTCTTCACTTTACGCCCTTTCTGTTTGTTTTTGATCGCTTTAATTCCTCTGTTTCCTCCTCTGTTTATTTTGTTGTCTGTTCGACAGCAATTCCATCAGCTAAACAGCCAGTCGCTCTGTCAGTCAGCACATCAATCACTCCATCTTTAAGGCACTTACAGCCTGATAGTCAGTCAGTAAATCAGTCAGTTAGTTAGTTATGGCACTTAAACATTGAACCAGATTGACAACAACATACAGCTAATCTGAAAATACTGTTACTCAAAAACCAATACTTCACCGTTTAACTAAACATCACTGTCAACTCGTCTGTCTTTTGTCACCTTGACAAACATGCACAGAAGGACAGACAAAAAGAGAGAAAAAATGTCTGTTTCTTATATATTACATTGATTCTCATTGATTAATGAATATGGGTCTGCATGCTCAGAGAGAAAGAAAGAAATAAGCTACCAGTAAATAAAAATATCCAAATAACAAGTAGAGAGGGGGGATACTGCATTTATTCATCCCTGCAGTCCTGTCATCATATTATTTGTGTTGGTCTCCAGTGAGGAAGACATGCTTCCATCCATTGCTGTTTAAACAGGCAATACAATGAGCTATAAAATAGTCAGATCTGCAGCACACACACACACACAAAGACAAGACACTTAGACATGTTCATATCTGCACACACTTGCACACAACAGAGTCACGTGAACATATAAGACATAAAAAGGCACAGCCTACAGTAGATGCACACACTCGTGCATAAACGTGCACACACACGCACGCCAGTGTGTTAAGTGAACTGTGAAGCTCAGACCGCCTTGTGTGGAAGCCTCGCTGGAGTGGCATCATTAAAAACGGTCCGTGGCTCTTTAAGTGGCGTCTCTGCTTCTCTCCCGGGCGCTATTCTTCATGCATGGCTTGCCAATCTCTCTCTCTCCCTCTCTCTCTCTTTTACGCTCTCTTCTAACAAATCAGTGCGGTGCAGGGGCAGAGAGAAGAAAACAGAGGGGAGAATATAACGCTAGCTTCGAATCAGCACCGAGGACAGCGCCACAGCGCGTTCCGTCGTGCATTTAGCACCATGGACAGCTCTACAGACGCGGCAGAAGCTCCCGACGCACAGCGGCAAGCGGCGCGGAAAGGCAGTGCCTCAAAAAAAGAAAGCTGTATTTAAGAGATTAGAAGCGGGTAGTTTGTGAACAAATCTGATCAACATTACTGTTTTTATAATACTCTTGTGTGTATATATAGTCCAATATCTGTCCAATGAGTTTGACCACTTGCTAGTTTCTATTATCTTGGAAAACATGCTTTGATGCTGATAGTCTACTTTGCCTGACTACAGAAACATACAGACATGGCTCTGATAATATCCCCACTATAAGAAGTAGCCTTCCTTTTACTGAAACCCAAAATATTCTCTCCTCTCTAGACTGGAGCCCCCCATGCTTTATACTGACGACGTTGCGGCGGTGGGCGGGACATAGGCTACAGCTGTGACTGTAGCCAACATGATTAGTTCCTGAAGGGCGCTGTCACCCATGAGCCCAATCCGAGCCGAGCGGTGAGGCCTCAGGCGGAGTTTGAGGAGACGCGCGGTTAGTTTTAGTTTGTGTTGGTTGGACCGAGAGGAGGAGGAGGAGGAAGACGAAGAGGAGGAGGAAGAGGAGGAGGAGGAGGAGGAGGAGGCGACGGCTGTCATTTTTTTCATTTGTACCAACGGGCACGTTTCTCGGGAGCAAACCCAGGCGGGTGTAGCTGTCCTACAGGCTCCATCAGCAGCCGTCTTATCGGACGGTCTGTCCCGATGGTGGTTGAACTTCGGCAGTGAGAGAGAGCGAAGACGGCTGTTTTTGGAGGAGAAATTTGATTTAAACCCGTTTTGGTCTCATTTTTGGTGCCCATTTAAAGCCCGTTCAACTTACTGCGTGTCTCTCCACTGCAGATAATCTGTGAGAAAAACTGAATTCATATTGCTGCGTGTTTGGACGAGTTTTTGTAGCCTATACTGTAGGCATCGAGGAGGAAGGGAAAAACATATCAGTGAGTCAACAGCTGGAGTGGAAAACACACGACGGATCTCGGTCAACGTCCACTCTCTCTTCATAGCTGACGTTTGGGCTTTATTCATCCGTCCATTCATTCAATAGCTAATTCAGCAGGAAACCGAACAAGACATAATAAATCCACTGTACCGCCTCATATTTTGGCGCTGCTGTGAGAGAGATTGCCTAAGGAGGAGATCCTTCACCGGTCAAGAAATCCAGCGGTGAGTGAGGGGCGAGCCGCCTAAACAATGATGTTTTAGTAGAAACACATTAGAAAGCCTCTCCCTTGACTTATGCTGTGCGGTTACATCAGTCCAGAAAACAAACTAATCCCCCTTTTTGTTGTTGTTTTAAAGATGGAGTCCCCCCACGCAGACCGTGGCTGTTAATGGTTAACAGATTAATAAGGGGGCTGTTTTGGAAAAGCAGCAGCAGAAGTTGAGAAGAGAGGAGGAAAGGAAGGAGGAAGGAGAAGAAAAGATAGAGGGATAACGGAGCAAAGAAGAAGAGGAGGGAGAAGAGAAGATCTCCGGTTACTGGTGGATGAGGCGGCTCTAACGCAGCTCGCCCTGCCTAACCCCGGGACTAATAAACGGAAGGAGGGAAGGAGACGCAGAATGTGGCATCGCCGTTACCCTCCGCTCTGACTGACTGAGGACAGTGTCGGGTAGTCGGGGACAACCGGTGGTCGTTAAACCTCCGGTGTGCGCGCGCGCGTGTGTATGAGGGTGGTGTTGGTGGTGGTGAAAACCGGTTTTTGATGCGCGAGAAAGTGACGTGCCGCCCTCCCACCTTCCCGCCCTTTGCCACGAGCCTCTTGTCAACTCAACGGACAAGGCAGCCAAGTAGGCTACTTCATTTTTTGCTCCATGCTTATAAAATCACCACCTTCACCTGTAGGCTATTTCTATTTTTATTAATTTTTTTGAGTGCCTGTCTGTTGAACCCCTCACTCTGACTCTCCAAGTCTCGCGGGATATAAAGGAAATAAAAGGGTGAATCTAAAAGAGAGGAGGAAAAAAAGATTAAGACAAACAGGAGCCGCCTATATGAAGATGCTGATGTGTGACCGCGGCGTCCAGATGCTCGTGACGACGGTGGGCGCGTTCGCCGCCTTCAGCCTCATGACCATCGCCGTCGGTACCGACTACTGGCTGTACTCGCGCGGGGTCTGTCGCGTGAAGAGCAGCGGCGACAACGACACGAGCCGCAAGAACGAGGAGGTGATGACGCACTCCGGCCTCTGGCGAACCTGCTGTCTGGAAGGTACGTGATCCGTCTGACTGACTGGCTGTCTGTCTCTCTGTCTCTTCAAGCGGTCTCTCTGCCTCTGTTTCTGTGTGTGTGTGCGCGTGCGTGCGTGGATGTCTGTGTGTGTGTGTGTGTGTATTTGCCTGTGTGAGTGTGACAGCATCCCAAAATCCCTAAAACTCAGTTCTTAAGAAGCTGTCATTTCTTGAGTTCACCCTTGCATCCCTTCCTCTGCAACATAATACAATGGAATATTAATTGTGCATCCCTATGGTGTGCGTTCTGCTCTTGTTGTCATCACACTGCATAGCTGAAGATACAAATAAAGCACTAACAGGCACAAACACAGACAGCTGACAGTGTTATTAACCAGTCAGCCGCACCACTAACAAGTACTTGGATCTGCACACTGTTGCTGGGACTCTTGCACACAGTGTTGTTAGGAATTTATTCTTTTGAAGCCATCTTGTTGTCTTGTTGTTGGGAGCCAGGAATATACAAATTTGGGCAGCTTAGGTTGGTGCTGGGATCAGGTGTGCATTTGGCAACCACTAAAGCTGAGAGAGACCTGTCGATTTCTGCAAACGCTGCCAAATTGCACCCTGATTTGAGTCATAAATCTCATCATAAGAAACTATGACAAGCTGACTGACATGCACATGGACGTGTCCACGGAGAATATTGAGAATAATGTGTTGTGGAAAACGCATGTTGACTTCTTCTTTTCATTGAATCTATTGACTATTTTTGTGGGGGGCCAGAATCTAGTGGCCATTATAAGAACTGCATCGTCCACACTCTTCACACAGGTGTGGTGGTTGTTGCTTTTTCCGGCTGCCTCAGCACCAGTTTTGACTTAAAACTCAAGTCCCACAGTCAGCTCCACCAGTCAGAAGTAATTCTGACACACACTGGTGTAGCTTCATCTGTAAGAATGTAACGTTAGTGCCAGCTTCATAGTTATTGCTGCCAATCAGAATTATATTAATGTCATTTCTGTAGTGAGTTCAGTAGTATAACCTCTACTGTTTGATCACGTTGGTAACTTCTTATTTGGTCTATGTCCTTATTTTACATCATTTAATTATTAAAGTGAGATGATAAAACATAAAACCACAAAAACTCAAGCAAACAAAGGTTAACAGCCCCCATTAAATCATGCTTTTTCCAGAAACTCCGATGGCACTTGACTTCAGAGACACATCCCTTGTCTGTAGCTTCATACACCTTGACTAGAGTGTTGGAACAGCTCTCTGGTTCATGAAGCCATCTGATTTCCAGTCCTCAAGTCTTGTGGCTATCCGGTGAACTTGAAAATCGAACCCAGACCAAGATAAGGGTAGAAAGGCCAGGCATAATTGGAGCAGATAGACAAATAAGATAAGATAGATTAGATCAGTTTAGAGGGGTAAAGTGGCCTTTTTCATTTGAGTTTACTTTAATTGGTAAGCAGTTAGAGCATACTTTATAACAGCATGTTTACGTGGCTCCAAACTTGACAAAGGGAATGAAAGCACTAACATCTTAAGAGAAAAGAAAGTGATCACACAATGCGACAGAAAGAACAGGGACTGCAACTGTGTGAATGTGTGCATCTTGGTGGCTCTGCAGATTGAGGTGCATCACCATGGGAAGAAGTTTGAGGTGTATGTGTGTGTGTGTGTGTGTGTGTGTGTTTGTGTGGATCATAGATTTGAGCTTGGGCTTTGACCTTGGCTGCATGTCGTCCTCTGTCTCTTTCCACCTTTCCTGCAGCCTTCCCTGTGGAATCTCGAATGAAGCAGAGATGTCATTTTAAAATGTGGCTTTTTATGTCAAAGAAGGTCAAATCTCTTGTCTCCAACCTGGAGTTCCAGCCAAATCCATGGAAACCTACAAAAAGAAACCAAAATGGCTCCAAACGAGGCTTTTTCGCAGCAATTTATTGATACCTGGCCGTCTTTGTACTGTAAGAGTTACAGATTGCTTGGTAGCAGTATCATGCTGTCAATATATCCCGGCTGCTGACACTGTGGACAACCTGCCCACTGCAACAGGCCTACTGTCTAAATTCAAAACACATATTGGATCTGGATAATGAACATTTTTTGGTTTGGATGGGAATCTATATGTATGAGTGTATGTGTGTGTGTTTCTTGGCAAGATGTTATTTCCCTTCAGTCAGTTCATGCATTGGAGCTCTTTACTGACCATCAACATCTGGACATGCAGCAGCTCACGAATCCTGCCTTCATGGTGACATTGCTTTGCATAAAAGCTCAAAACCCAGGTGATTTGTGGTTTATTGGTGGCTAGCTTGCTGGCTAACTTTGGAGCTGTTTGAGTGTTTGTGTTTTTTCCTCTTTGGCTAGCTATTTCCTCCTGCTTCTATTCTTTGTGCTAAGCCAGGCTAAACATGTATCTCGTGTACCAATCTTGCTGCTGAACACACTGAGATGAAACTGATAACAATCCTCTCATCTAGCTCCTTTTAAGACAACAAACAAATATCTGATTTCTTTAAGACCTGAGGTTGAGTTGCCCATCACCTGTGTGGCGCCAAAGGTCATAGTAAATGTAGATCTTTCCTCTCTGATGCTTCATTATGACTTAACACATAATTCACTGTAAATTACTTGACTTTGATCCTCTGAACATTTTCTGCATAGGGGCAAGTAAACTTTGGGTTCAATTACCATTAAAAAGATACATCGCCTCTAGTAGGAGCATGCGTGTGTGTGTGTGTGTGTGTGTGTGAGTGTGTGTGTGTGTGTGTGTGGGATGCAGCCAGTCATAACCATCTCATTCTAGGGGGCATAGAAGGCTATTACAGGGCCAGATGGTGCAGGTATAAGGCTTTATTGAATACCCACTATCATTTACATACACATTGAAACACACACATACACACACTTGTAATTAAATGAATAAATAGACACATTTTAGGATATTCCCAAGCCACCAAATAAGCACAGCTGCGGGAGCAGTACGCCAAATTAACACAATGTCAGCACAATGTCAGTGCATGCACACACACACTCACACAGCCTCACATGCGACAGACACAAAAACATGCAGATGAACATATACTCACTCATGCACACACACATACATATAATAACACAACTAAAGTGAGTAAGTTCTCTCATCTTGTTTCTCATTCTGTCCATCCGATCCCCCCTTCGCTCATTCCGGGTCCCTGGTTGGCACGGTTTTATAATTCATAAACGCCTCATAAAATGACAGGAAATGGATGTCTCTGACTCGTGTACATGTGGCTTGTACTCTGCCTTACATCAGAGAGTGAATGAATGAGAGATAGGGGAGGTAGAAAAACATCATGTATGCAGTGTTCTTACAGTAAATGTATAGAGCAGTCATGCATATGTACTGTGCAGCATATAGCATGCAGCACATTTTACAGTGGCACAGTTTCTTTCACAGACAATATGGGGCGAGAGGAAGTAAGCCTATTGTGTCAAAGAAAATATAGAGATGGATGAGCTAAAGGGGACTAAAGTGTATGTAGTATGTTTGTTTTCTGTGATGTGATTGGGCTTCTTCTGTACTATGATAGCGTACAACCCCATTTACACCTTAACATGTAATCTATATCAGGATATCACCTGGATAAAGTAAAATGCATTTAAATAGAAGGTCAGGTTCAAATTGTGCTCGGATCTCAGCCAGGTATGAATGCAATCTGTACAGTTTGACCACATTCCTAAAAAAAAATCTCTACCCAACTAGTTGAAAGCTCACTTAAGTCCGCCTCTTCCTGTTAGCTCAAGCTGCCCTGCAAAAAGCTACAAATGGCCCTTTCTTCGGCATAGGAAAAATAAGTAGAGCCCATACAGCAGCATTGGTTCCCTTGACCTGGGATGTGCCATATTTGTTGGAAAGTCTGCCAGACCTGCCAAAATACATATGGCAAAACCATATCTATACATAAAGCCACATACCTGCAATTGTAGAGAAACAATAAATATTGTCACTGAACGCTAGCCAATATGGTCTCAACAGGACACTCTAGAGATGCAAGCTACACGGCAACACCTGCAATACAGATATCTCAACAAACTTCTCTTCTAATAACAGATTTATGCATGAAAATAAATAAAACTTTAGCTCCAAAATGTCAAAATATATCCGTTTACTTTAGACTTGTTTAGAATTACTTGAAATCACATATAGCAAAAACACTGAAGGTGATAGAGAATAGAGAAAATGCATACCTTCCCAGAGAAAAGACTGGAGCCAAAACAGGAAGTAAAGATAGTGCCACACATACAGTAAAATAAAACAAGCGCTGTACTTCCCATTAAAACATGGATTAATTATTTTTACAGGAAAGTGTACGAATTCTACATGACAACATATTTGCTCCCATAAAAATATATTAACACAACAGAAAATGTAGGAATAAAAACAAAATTATATATAAAAATAAAATAACCTTTCAACGTAAAAGTCTCCACTGCATCCACATATTTTACAGGAATTTGTAATGTCTTGTTCATAACGTCTCCAGATACAGATCACTTGTTAATACCAGGTGTAAATGGGGTTTATGTTACTGTAAGTGTAGTGTGTGATAGTATCTTTGTGGTTCCTCTGCTCACGAACAGTTTGAATGTGGTCAGGTTGGGATTTCTGGCATGCAGTGAATGTGTTGTTGTGTGTCTGTGCAGGTGTACTGAGGTGTTACGTTCCCTCTGTGATAAATGAGCATGAGAAAGCCTGGAAATGAGGAGAGAAGGAAGGAGGGGGGAGACAGAGCATGAATGAAGAGAGAGCAGAATGTGCATGAATGAAGCAGGGGAGACGGGTGGAGAGGGGAGGTGGGTGGAAAGTGATGGATGAGCTGTGCACGGCCTCTGTTTCAGGTGAATCTCTGGGGAGTGTTTGACCACGCCGGGGATCTAAATGATCACCTGGTAATAGAGAGAAGGAACAGGGTTTCAAACAGAGACGGGGACAAAAATGATCACCCAGGTGGCTGTGGGAGGAAGGAGAGAATGAAGAGGGGGTGCGGGAAGGAATGAAGGACAGAGATGGAGAGCAAAGGGGGGGGGTGTTTTGCAGGAGAAAAGAAAAAGAACAGGGTGAAGACAGATACACTATATGGCCAAAAGTATGTGGACACCCTTTTCCACATACCTTTGTGTGGTTTTAGTCCGAGGCTGTTTTTCATGGTTTGAGCCAGGACTCTTAATAGCACACAATAATATTTTAGACAATAGTGTTCTTCCAGCTTTGTAGAAACTGTTTGGGGAAGGCCCTTTGCTGTTTCAATGCACGCAATGCCCCCAGTGCACAAAGCGAAGTTCATAAAGAAATGGTTTTCTAAGTTTGGTGTGGAAGAACCACATCAAACACCTTTGGGTTGAACTGGAATGTGGCCTGCAAGCCAGGCCTTATCGATTTTAGATGATTTGGTAATGAGAGTAGGGAGAACGAGGTAGAGTAAAGGAGGGAAGATGAGAAGAGAAATGTTTTGGAGAGAGAGAGAAAGTGGGCGATTGAGGAAGAACAGAGTGAGAAAAGGGGGAAAGAAGAGGGAGAAAAAGGAGAGGTGTGCAACCAAGCAGAACCTGTCTCATTCTCTTTCATCAGGCATCACCGTGGAAACTAGCCTCCTTCTCTCTCCCATCTTCTCTCTCCTTTGCCTGGAAAGAGGTAATCAGAGAGAGTGAGAGAGGCAGGGACAGAGAGAGAGAGAGAGGAAGAGGCACAGTCACCCACACTGAGCTGTCAGAGGCGCTCTGAGGAAACAAGCAGTCCAATTTGCTCTGCTTTTCAACTTCCTTTCCTCTCCCTTGCTCACTCCCTCCTCTTCTTCTCCTCTCCTGTTTTCTAGTTGACAAAACGCTTTATATTCTGAGTGCATGTGTTTGTGTGCATGTGGCTGGGTTGAGACATACCATGCAGCTTTTGGACGACACATCAACTGATTAGGTACAGCTCCCCTAGGAACGAGGCTGTTCTCACCACAATAACTACAACATTGGTCATTTGTTCAAATGCCTAAAACGACCATTGTTTACGTTTTACTGACACAGACCTATTTTCTCTCAGAAGCAAAGGAGAAAGTAGCTTGATGTTGTTACACCGGAAAACCTGGAGGATGGGATGGGTAGTTGAGCGTAAGAGTGAGAGTGTTAATGTAACAAGGGAGACTGCTGTTTCCTACCACCATTAAACGTTTGTTTTCTTTTAACCATGACCACAATCAATTCCTGACCATAACCAAGTAGTTTTTAGCCACTCTGGCGACAAGGCTCTAGTAAAGGCGATATCTGTTGATTGATCGGTCCATCACTTTGGTCCAGACTAAATTGGAATGGATTGCCATGAAATTTTGTACAGACATTCATGGTTCCCAGATGATGTATCATAATAACTTTGGTGGTCTCTAGACTTTTTCTCTAGCGCCACCATGGGTTTCAAATTTGTGGGTTTGAGTGGAATGTCTCTACAACTACTGGATGGATTGCCATGAAATCTGGTACACGCATTCATGTCCCCTTCAGGATGAATTGTAATCACTTTGGTGATCCCCCAACTTTCCATCTAGCGCCATCATCAGGTCAAAATTTCAATTTGTCCAGTACTTTATGACCAAATTCCTGGCAAACTAATGAGATTCCCATCAGCCTTGGCTGTACTTTGTGTTTAACGCTACTCTAATTAGCAAATGTTAGTATGCTAACACACTAAACTAAGATGTTGAACATGGCTGTAGACTCTTAGTCTTGTTTCAACCCAAACCATGATATTTCTCTAACCTTAACCCAGTAACTGTAGCAATCCAGGAAAGGATCATATAAATCATTTTTGTAACAGTAATTTGTAACGGTTTTGGAAAGAACTGACAAACAATGTCTCCGGCTGTTAAAGGTGTCAGATCAGAAAACGCTTTTACGAGTCGTTTTAGAAGGCACTGACAAACTACCTGTTTTGACATTTCAAATGGACAACTTGTTGCTTTGAATGCATGTGTTGTCCCCAGCTGCAGTTGAATTCTTGAAAAGCTAAAATCCTTTAATTCATCACTGGAGTTAGGTTGACAATGGCATAGTTGTTACAGTTAGCCATGTTTCTGTAATAATTAAGGTTATGTTCGTGATGTGGTTCTCAAAGCTTCTCTGTCATGCCTCCTTTTGTAAGCTGTTGTGGAAATGAAATGTGGAAGTAATATTTTGCCCAAACTGTTTACCCAAAAAGGTTTTACACACAAAAGTCACAAGGCTCTCCCACTACGTTGAAAGTAAGCATGTGAGCAAGATAGGTTTGTTCTCATGTCAATGAAATATTTCAGACTTGACTGACGTTTTTGCTGCAAAAGCATCACCTGATTTTTGCAAGGGTCTTTTAACTTACGGTTCAATTTATGGTGTTTCAGTGTTTGACCTGTAACTCTGCTGTACATACAGTGTGTGTGTGTGTGTGTGTGTGTGTGTGTGTGTGTGTGTGTGTGTGTGTGTGTGTGTGTGTGTGTGTGTGTGTGTGTGTGTGTGGGAGAGAGTTAGATGAAGGACAAACAGCTGGCACTTCATGGCCAGCTCGTCACAATTGTGGGGGCATCTGGACACACAGTGTTGTTTGTGTTTGTCTCCTTTTTAACCTTGATTTGAGGCACTATTTTTTTCTCGTGGAATATTTTCACTGTTTAGTATGCATACTGCATTACTTGCCTGTAAGTTCACAAGTAGACCTAGACTGGTACAGCATGTTTTATTTGAAATCATACAGTATGTTAACTGGTCAGAGTTGTCCACCTTTGATATGATGATGTAGTTTAATTATGTTGCTGTTCACTGTGTAATTGATCAATACAACACTGCTTCTTTTAACCTGAATTGATTTTCTAATGTGACATTTTGATAAGATTCAGCAAATGTGAGCATGAATATATTTTATTGTAATAGTTGTCCTGGATTTAATTGAATAGTTTTAAATACAGTTTCAGCGGAAGACGAAAGAATAATCATAAATAAGAGTAATAGATGCAAATAGATGCAGAGAGACTGAGCTAGCTAAGTAAAGTTGAATAAGATAATTAAACCGATAGATGGAAGAAAGACAGCAGAGAGAGCAGGCTTACCAGGGAAAGTTAGAGATAGCAGAGAGCGAAGGAGAGACTAAGTAGAGTGAAAAAGCAGGTATGGAGGTGCAAAAAGTATGATGTGGGGTAAAGCTAAATAATAAAAGTGTGTTTGTAGTTCGGCACTCTTAAGATCAGCCAACAGTTAGTCTGGAGTCAGTGAAATGGAAAGTGTTTCTCCTCTACTTCTGGTCTTTTAGCCCTTGGACTTGCTGTACTACTGTTTTCATACATAATTTTAAAATGTGTGTGTGTGTTCAACTGTGCGTCTATTTGAAGAGCCCTTTCAGACATGGAAGCTGGCTTCATCTCTCTATTAAAGAATGTCTCTCTGGCGTTAAAACAAAGGTCTTCATTATGTTAATGTTCTGTGATGCCTATATTCAAACATGACAAGCCCGTGTGGGATATAGTTGCAATTATTATTATTAGTGCGAGTACACGGTCCTCTTTCTCTACTGTGGTTTTTATTTGGGACTGTGCTTTCTAAATATGGTATGAGCTCCATCATGATGTCATGGTTTTTACGCCTTACTAAGAAACGCTAGCACACAAGAGGGAGTGCGCATGTTCATATGTGCATGTGTTTATACATGACAGCAGCAGCATACCGGGAGAAACTAAACCACATGACTCAGAAAAAACACACAAAGATACACACATGCAGGCAATCATGCACACACTGGACTCTCATCCCCATTCGCTGTGTCCCATAATGCCTTGCTGAGGCTGTGGTTGCAGCTGCCCTCAGGCCACGTTGACCTTTGTGAGGCAAATGTCTCCTGATAGATGCTCCCACAGCGTGGGAGTGTGTGCATGTGTGCATGTGTGTGTGAAAAGTAGTTTGTGTGTGTTTTTGCTATCTTAGTATGTATGTTGTTTTGTTTTCCTGTGTGTGTGTGTGTGTGTGTGTGTGTGTGTGTGTGTGTGTGTGTGTGTGTGTGTGTGTGTGTCTGTCTGTCTGTCTGTCTGTCTGTGTTTGTGTGTGTTCATTAGTTTGCTGTTATTAGACTGAAAAAAAACAAACCAACAGCAAATTTGTGGTTTTGTCTTTGACACACATGCATCCACCAGACATACACACACCCACACAGACACACACTCACACTCACACTTGAATGCCCAAGCACATGCATACATGACCTTCGAGACTCACTGAATTAGAGAAACAAACCAGCAGTGTGACGCAGTCAGTCCCAATCACAAATTAGCTTTTGTGTCAGTGTTACTGTATGTACAAATTAATATTTGTGTGGTTGCTCGTGATCATAAGCATTTGCGTGTGTGAATGGGTTGTCTGTATGTGGAACTGACACAAATCGAACAGAAAAGAAATTATAGATAGGAGTCAAGCCAGTCTACAGAAATGTATCCTACACAACACAAGAGCTACAGACTCTGAACAACAACCCACATTAGCTTTCCTGTTAAAGTCTCTGTCTTATCTAACTTACAAACATGAACACACGTCTTGTCCTGAACCTTAGCTTGTTGAACGAGCCACCAAACCAAGGGCGCAGATCTCATTACAACTTAGGAGGAAACCACAAACATGGAATTTTCTCAAGAAGTTTTACGGGTAACATTAGCTAGCAAACTAGCTAGCTACCTCTAAATATGGATCTGGCTGGGGATAAGTTAATTCTCTTGAGGCGGTAAACACAGTCTGGTTACATTTTTAAACCTTTTATTCTGTTGATGGGTAGACTTTATCTTTGTTTGAACAAAATTACTTACAAGGCATCTGTCACAGGACTAGCCTATGGTCCTAGCAGTCACCAGTAACCAGCCACTAGAGTCACTCATTGAAGACGCAACTCACGTGCTACAGAGATGGAATTTATTGAGGGGGGCAACTACATGTTTTTCAGTTGTTGAAGGGGACTCGTCCCCTCTAATCCCCCCAGGATCTGCGCCCAGGCACAAAACAAACATTCATCGGTAAAAAGTGCACTGCTAATGTCAGTTTGCAGGCTAGATAGCTAATTAGCATGTAAACGGACCTGCAAATGACATAACACCGACACTCTGGCAGCCTGCCAGCTGCTGTCAATCAAATACAGACAGGGACACGCCCCTCCAGCCAGCTGAGACAAAAAGGAGCATTTCTGATATTTCCCCAAATACCTTTTTCCTTCCTTTAATAATACAAAACTATTAACAAAACATTTAAAAAACACATTCACATTATTTTAGACTACAAAAAGGGATGACTAAATGTGATTTCAGTTAGGCAACTAGCAATAGTAGGAGCAGGTCCCAGTAGTTTATGTCTTGTTTGAGCTGTGATATAACTGCAGGGAAGTTTTCTTATAAGACATGTTTAGGGTCCAGTTGTCCATATTCCAGGGTATTTAAATTTATAAGGAGACAGCTGAAAATGCATCAGTCTAAGAGACACTGGTATGAGTTTGCTTTCCTGTAACTGTAAGAATCTAAGCTGCAGTTTTAAGATGTTTGGCAGAGAGGACGTAGGTTCTTATATATAAAGGAGAACATCGTCTACATATTGCAAAACTTTATGTTCTGTACCACCTCTTGTTATTCCTTTTATATGCAGTATGTACTTAACTACAAATTCAAACTACTTTTACTTTAAAGTGTTTCCATTTTATGCTGCTTTATACTTCTACTTTACTACATCTCAGAGGCAAATATTGTACTTTTTACTTCACTACATTCATCAGACAGATTCAGTTACTAGTTACTTTTCAGAATTTTTCATACCCTTGCCCAGTGAAAATCGCGTATCTCCAAATTTGGGGATTTTGAATGTGAATTTGTCTGATAAACTGAAGGATGAAGTGTTCCTTTATGGGTTGAGAAAATTCTCCTACTTCTTAAGCTAAATAAACTATTTGAAAAAAAAGCTTGTATCAGCTGGAAAATGCATTGTCACAAAGCTGAAAACAGGGCTGTTGTTCTGAGCTTATGAAAAGTTTAAGAGATACGTGGTTCTCACAGACAGCGACACTACATCACACGACATATGATGATCTTATAGACCATGATGCATTGCTTTAGATTAAACTACCCAACAGTATATACAGTAGTTAAAATTAGCTCAACCTTAAACATCTACAGCAGTAAAATGCAACATACACATTAATGCAGCATATTAATCCAAAAACATCATATGTAATAGTAAAACACGGACAGGGAGCATTTTACTGTAGAATGAATGCTTTTACTTTTGATAATTTAAGTACATTTTGCTGATAATACTTACATATTTAGTAAGGTTTTGAATGCAGGACTTTAACGTTGAGTACTTTTACAGTGTGGTATTAGTACTTTTACTTAAGTAATAGATCTGAATGCTCCTTCCACCACTGGCAATGGCATATAATAATGATAAGAATGGTGCAATATTGTCTAGGTCCACACTGTAAATGAAACTGTCAGGCGATGTTATTATATGTATAAACAATAGAATATTAATCTTGGGTCCAGATACAAACCTCAGGCACACTGAACAAGTAGTCCTATTATTTTATGAATACCATCTGATCAGGTGAAATAATATTGGGAAGGACTTTATCCAAACGGCCACTGATATAATGTCACTAGAATTTGGCTGTGCACATTTAATAATGACAGTGGCCATTAAGAACTGCTCTGTAATTGTTCTTTGTCTTTCAGTCTGAGTAAGATGGTTGCTTGGTCTCGGGGAGAGGGCCTTAATCGCTGCAATAACCTCTGCTATTGTGATCGGCTTGTCAAAATCTACTACTTGTGTTGCATCTTAATAAGGAATATTAATTAGATTCTTATCAGTAAGCCATCGTGAAGAGATTTGGATGTGTACAGGTTTGAGTAAACTTTCAAGAATTGAAAGACCCTTAAAGCAATGAAATGTGAATGAAATAATTGTTTATTGATTAATTGTGAATTCTCTTATCTGGAATGAGACAAACCTGTGTGAGTCTATTTTATTGGTCTTGTTAGTGATCTGTTTATCTCACAAATTGGATCACAGATTTTCTTTCAGAGGAAATGTGGGCAATGATTTTAATTAAGTAATATCTTGTTATTACAGAGTTAAGCCCATATGTATTGATGGCTCTTTATTTAAATTTTTTGTCATTTTAGTGTTTACATTTAATAAATGTAATTTTGTATTGTTTTCAAGAAGGAGCTTCTGTGTAATGGTGACATTGAATTAAAGACCCACTACACTAAAATAATGAATTAACATTTTCTGAAAGGTTTTAGGTGGTCTTTCTTTATCGCTGCCTTCCTCCGTCTCCTCTGGAGGTGTTGTCCTGAGCCAAAAAGCTTAGCAAGGTTTCCCCTCGAGGATCAATAAAGTATTTCTGATTCTGATTCTGATATTCAAATAAGCCTTTGCAACCTGGAGGGCTAATATCATTGAAATTGAGGTTTACAGCATAATCAATCTGACTTTACATTTGTTCACGCAATATGCTGGCTGGGAGACACAGAGAGAGAGAGCAAAAGGAAAGCAGATTGAGAAGGTGAAAGCAACAGAGGTGAGGGAAATGGAGATGTTGAGTGAGCAGATGTCATAGAAGGAAGGTTGAAAGTAAGACAAAATATACTAAATACAGGAAAGAACAAACGTTAGATAGAGGGATGTAAGTAGCATGGGTTTGTTGACAGTTTTTTAATTCATAAAACAAAATGTATCCACCTTTTCAAGCCACGTCTGTGTGTAAAATTTATTTGTAAACTGTAAACTCATTTACAATACATCGTTTGGCCCTGTGTGTGTATGTGTGTGTGTGCTGCACTGGTTTGTCTTTGATGAGATCATAGGAGCGTTTGTGACACTTGACATAAGCCTGTGTGACAGCTACTGACTCACTCACTGATACAGCATTTGGAGGTAGCTCTCCAAAACCTCAGTGTGGGCTGAGAAATATGTGACACGTGTACAGCCACCTGCACACACACACACACACACACACACAGACACACATTCGATTGCAGAAGCGGGGCAGTCAATCTTTAGACGTGAATCTGCATCTGGATCCAGATGGACAACAACAATGGAGCTCTACGACACAGAGGTATAAGAACTATCTGGCTTTAGACAGACAATATTTGTTAGTTGTTTGTGGTCTTTTCATGGAATTTGTTGATTATTAAGAAAAGTATAGAATATCACTAAAGTCAACCTTTAAGCAAAGTTTGACCCAAGATGCAACCGAGTGAAGAAGCAGTTCCTCCTATAGCTGCTGGATGCTAGCTCCAAAAATATATTTAACACTTGCAATGGGATCAGATTAGATTTGTTTTTGGCCTTTTTTTGTTCAACCACATATCACACATGAAATATTGCAGATACTACTGACTGAATTTAGTCAAATTTTGGGAGATGGTTTGTTCAATCATTTGTCGTATTGTGCTGATTAGCCCAGAAGGGAGATAACATCCTTAGTGGTGTAACATACTAACTGTTGCCTTGTATGTAACTGTCAAACTTTAAATGGCTTTCATTTTTAATTTTCAAGCTTTAATTACAGTCAACTCCATGTCCTGTAAGAAGATAAACTGCTAATTTCTAAACTTATTTTCATATTAATCATAATTCAGCAAACAATGTGGCTCACTTCCAGATTAATCATAGGTTTTGTTGGCTTGTTTTCAAAGTAAAGATAAAGTATTTTTTTTAGTTTATACTGTAGGCTACTATCTCCATATACCCTCCCTTCCCCGTGTGTGTGTGTGTGTGTTTGGGTTATTTTTAGCAGATCTTTACTTTCTAGAAAGTAACAGTGTGACGTCATCAGGTATACTAACACAGAAGTGTGTGATAATGAGGGTGTATGTGTGTGTGTGTGTGTGTGTGTCTGCTTTTAACTGTGTTTATACAGTTTTGATTTAAATTCTAGGCCACTGAGAGAGAAATAAAAGCAGCCATCTATCTCTCTGTTCCCTCCACACCATCCTCTATGTTCTTGTGTGTGTGTGTGTGTGTGTGTGTGTGTGTGTGTGTGTGTGTGTGTGTGTGTGTGTCTGTGTGTGGCATCTGGCCATTTGGTGCTCTATATTTCAGGATGGTTCAATACATTAAAAGGCAGGATGTATAATACATTTCCAGTCCAGCAGACACAAGGCAGAGCTCTGACTGATGATGCTTTACACCTTAATGAGTCCAGCAGGAACAGCTAAGGCTACAATTACCTTCGGTGACTTCAGTCAAACCAGGCCACATTAAAGAATAAAGAGAGCAGGACTCAATCCCATGGAAACACCAAAACCAACAGTGAATTGATCGTACTATCGAGCGTTGTGTATTCAAAGTCTGATATATCTTATTCCTCTATGCCATAGAGCTCCAATGTTGTCCAAAAACTATTTAAAACACATCAGTGAGTCACACTGTCGCACTGGCTTTTCCTTTACGATGAACATTGTAGTTTATTTTGAGTCAATCCCACATACACAGTCCTGCTGCCATAAATACTCACTAGCGCACCAAATGTGCTATTTACTCCTGTTTGAGTAAGTAGCTTTGGAAAATTACTTAGCTTTTTAAAAAATGAAACTATATAGCCTCTTTAGAAATGATACTATATTCCTGTCACTTGTTTTTAAAGATTTACATCTTCAGTAGAAACCAATGGGCTTGGGGCTGAGAGCCACAGGCAAGGTAGGCAAGTCAGAAAGTAATAAGAAATGGACTAACGTGTTGTTGGTTTGTTTTTTTGGTGGGATTTCTTGACAATTACTAGAAAAATATAGAATAACACCAGGCTTATTCTTTAATATTCCTTAATTGGTTATATCTGGGGTTTAAGGCTGCAACAAATGATTGTTTTCATTATACATTAATCTCTTGATTATTTTCTTGATTAATCAAATATTCTTTTGGTCCATAAAATGTCAGAAAAGGTGATGTCTTCAAATCTCTTGTTTTGTCAAACAAACACTCCAAAACCCAAAGATGTGAAGTTTACTATCATAGATGACTAAGGAAAGGAAATATTCACATTTGACAAGCTGAAAACAGATCATTTTACTCAAAAAACAATAATCAATTATAAAAATAGCTGCCGATTAATCTTCTGTCGATTGATTAATCAACAAATTGTTGCAGCTGTTGTGTGGTTTTCCTCCGACAGTTTGTATGTGGCCTGGAAACACAAAAGCTCACGCTGCTCACACTGGATCACCACTGTACATGACAGAGAACGGAGAGGGAGAGCAGGAAATGGGAAAACAGACAAAGATATGATATCTGATATATGCAGCCATTGCATTCATTTTGAAATCATGTGTGGGTATATAGTGAGAGAATCAAAGCTCCAGATATGAATTTCTGTTTAGTTTTTCCTTTGTGAGCCTGCACTTTCAGCCAAAAAAAGTATGAAATCATTAGTGAAAGTATGAAGAGGTGTGGATTACAGTGTTAAGAGGGTGTGCAACCATGATATTACACATATACTTGTGTGCATTTGTTGAATGTAAGAGTGTAGAAAAACAGGTTTTGATTCATATGAAAATTTTACATATTATTACTTTGTTAAATGTAGATATCAAACACTCTATAAATGTCTTTTTTGTCAATCTGAGTCTCAGTCAGAGGCTAGTTACTATCCCCGACTGCATGAGCTGGATGAATCAATTTATGAATGATTTTCTGAGTGTGGGTACTGGAAAGAACGTCTTCATATGCAAATAAGCAATTAGGTTGAGTCGTTCGGTGTTCATCGCCAGCCTCTATCCTCCCATTTCTCTTTCTCTAATTCTACCGTGTCGTTTTACCACCAAACCTCTTTCAACCAGCACTTCCTCTCTCTTCATCCTCCTTCATCTCGCTTTCTCTCCTCTTCCCCTTCATCTCCCCCCCCCTCAATATCCCCTGTGGTGATGACCATGTGTGAATGGGACTGAGTGATGGGTGGGAATGAAGCTTCATGTAGAGTACACACACACACATGCACGGCACACAAACACATGCACACGCGCAAGGGATGCTGATGTGTGTGTGTGTGTGTGTGTGTGTGTTTGAGGAGGACTTGTACTAAGGAGGATGAGTCACTCTGCCTGACACACGGCATGCTCGTAGGAGACTGCATCCTAGTCAATACAACACACACACACTCACACACAGAGACACACACACACACACACCAACTGACATACTGATATAAACAATCTAGATACAGAAGGCTTTTACTTACATGCATGATTGATAGTGTTCATGTATCAGTTTAATGAGCTTGGTTGATGTGTGTGTACACTTGATGTCTGTATTTTAGTGACTGTGTGTGTGTGTGTGCTGGGTGTGATAAGGCTTTTCATTGGTGTTTCCCACTTATACCCTGAAGGCTACAGCTCTGTCCTGCATCATCTGTCATCTCTCTCTCTCTCTCTCACTGCCGGTTGTTCTGCTTTTGTTGTATAGTCATGTTGCGTACAGGATGTGTTCATGTTCACTCTCCTGAAAATGTGATTTGGTGCAGTACAATCACACAAGAAGAATACTTAGATCCAACAGTCGAACTCTAATTCCCATGTTTTTTGTTTTTTTGCTATTATTATTTGATTTCATGGCTAAATGATTAATTGTTTAATCAAAACCATAACCGACTTATTAATTCAATTAAAGCAAGTGGTTGTTACTGTAGTTGCACCCCTAACCTAGTGTTAAACCTAACCATATACAATAATGTTGCTGTGTAGATACTGCTACCTGATAGCCAGCAGCGCTAGCGGCTGCTGCTTTCACAACATTAGAAACATTTTGCATTTTAAGAATTTAACTGATGCTCTTTTTCATTTACTGATGGTGAGTGCAACAGTAAAATAATCTTTTATTCCAGACTTTGTAATGATGAGTGCAAGGCATGCTTGTGACCATTTAAGGAATTATGTAAGCAACACCCTGTTGAAAGATAGAAACTTCCCATAACAAAGACAAAGTAATCTCATCACACATGAAAAAAACAAAAACCTTAAAACCAGCATATCATAGAGGAGGTCTCTCCTCTATGATATGCTGGTTAGGAAATATATTCTGGTATAAATTCATCTTGACTTCCAATGAGAATTTATCAAATATCAAGACTTCACCTGTCTGCAGGGTTTATAATATTCCAATTAGCATGGCCAGTAGAAAACCAGCGTGTGTGTGTGTGTGTGTGTGTGTGTGTGTGTGTGTGTGTGTGTGTGTGTGTGTGTGTGTGTGTGTGTGTGTGTGTTTAAGTCAGACAGATAGTATTTCATTTTCTCTTGTGGAACAATAAAGATCTGAACCAAACTGAACTGATCTGTGTTTCTCCTCTGCAGGAACATTCAGAGGTGTGTGTAAGAAGATTGATCACTTCCCAGAGGACGCTGACTATGAAGCAGATGCTGCTGAATACCTCCTCCGTAAGTTTGATATGAGCACAAGCACAACGCATACACACACACACACACATTGCAGTATTCAATAATATATACAGTAAAAGATCCCAACCTTGAAGTTGACATGATCTGGGATATAGAAAAAGAGCACATCAGTGTCTCACTGTAAAAGTACACACAAGGCAGCACTCACAGTCATGATGCATCAAACTGACAATATAACATGTTGAAACCCATGTGACCTAAAATCATGATATGTAATAAAAATATACTAACCCATCCCAATATGAAAGGTTAAAACTTGAGTTGAATTGATTGAATTGACCATTTGCTAAGCTCTGTCCCCCTTAGTTACTGTTGCTACGCCTGTTTTCCATTCCAGCACTTATGTAGTTTACATTGATAATGGAGGCAGATTTACCATCGAACTTTTCAAGGAATTTTTGAAACAATGAGTCCTTGATTTCAGACAGAGGTAGACAACAGCAGGCTTCTTATTTCTCGCCAGCGACCATCGATTTTGCTGGCTGAAATGACAACTGTCGCTAACAGATTTCATCACCTCTAGCTAACATTAGCTCCATGAGTTGGTTGAAAACTGTCTCCAGCAGACTTTTAATGATTCCAGCTGACTGGTTTTAAAACAAGGTTCTTGTAAAAGGGGTCTTAAATATTCACTTTATGGATACATACATGAAATCATGCTAAAAGACTGAGGCTATAGCTGCATGTTGCAAAAAGTCAGCATCCTTACCATTTGACGTTGCATGTAGAAGACATGGAAATAAATAAACAGCATTTTTCTTGTATTGCAGTGTACCGCTTGTAATTCCTGATGTTATAAGGATGAAATGGAAAAAATGTAAGATCAGACTCTTCTTTCATTCTAACATAAACTTTTTTAGCTGCTTAGCTTACATTTGTTTGTATTCACTTTTAACGTTACAAGAAAAAACGGCTTTCAAGATGAGGACTAATTGGTGTGTTTGGCAAAAGCAATGCTATTTCGCGTAACATTGGCTGGAGTGTAAACGTCCACAAATCTAACAAAGGGCAGGGCAGAGCTGCTAATGTTACCTCAATCAGTGGGGACGTACAACAGAGATGATGAGCTAGTCGTGAATGAGGCTTTTTACATACAACGACATGAACTATAACCCCACAAACTAATGTAGTCAGTTAATGATGTGCATGCCCCTTGGCCTTGGAAGTAACACTCTGTTACTAGATAGGTAGCCAGACATGCTAACGATTGGAGCTTACATTAGAGCAGACAAACGGTCAATTGAATTGAATTCAATTTTATTTATATAGCGCCAATCCATAACAGAAGTTATCTCATTGCATTTTTCCTATAGAGCAGGTCTAGACCATAATCTTTATAATATTATTTACAGAGACCCAACAAATCCCACCATGAGCAAGCACTTGGCGACAGTGGCAAGGAAAAATTTCCTTTTAAGAGTAAAAGAAACCTCAAGCAGAACCAGACTCTATGGTGGTTGAATGGTGAATAAGATCTTTAATGGGGAGAAACATGGAGTTGTGTACATCCAGCAGAGAGGAAGTCGCTGCAGATGTGTTAGATAGAACTATCTCGCGTAACATTGGCTGCGAAGAATGAATAGTAGCTGCAAAAAACAAGAGAGAGGAAATATATGAACAGAGAGAGTGTAATGGAGAGAACAAGAGATATAAACAGATGCCAAGGTTTTATCAGCAAATACATAAGAAAAATTAGGAAAAAAACATTGGCATGATGAGAAAATGACAAAGGAGAAAGGAGGGAGCACCTTGTTATTTCCAGAGAGAGTAATAGGACAGAAGATAGAGAGAAGACAGAGATAGAGCAAGAAGGGGGCTCTGCCTGTTCCTTCTCCCACAGTAAACACAGAGTAAAGATGGACGGAGCGAGAAAAAACTGCAAAAAAAAGGGGGAAATGGATTTAGCCTGTGCTTGTTTTTCACTGCTCCACTGAACACTGAGCAACATCCCCAGAGGCAGCCAATTAGATCACAGGCCTCAGAGCTGGCCAGCCAATGGGGAGCGGGGACCTAGTGACCGGCATTTCATACAGCCCAGGGGTGTGGGCCACAGGGGTGGGGCTTATACGCTCAACGCCACTGGTCACTGCAGCTGTCACTCATGCTGGAAATGTTTTGGAACGCAAGAAGACTGACACGTAAAGAAAACAGACTCACATTCGTAAACACAAATGCAAACATGTTACTGGCTGGATGATTTACATTTTTTTTGTAATGATACACCTGTGACGTATGAGTGCGCATCAGCTTTTCAACTTATCTAAAATACCACACAGCTCATTTCTGCATGACAAGCTGTTTGCAGATATCCTTCAATATGGCATCACATCATGTACACATATGGGGTTCTGACAAATATTTCACTCCTACTGTAGCCTCGCTTTCATTTTCATCATCGCCGCTATTCATTATTTTGCCTTGCATATGTGTCAGAGCGACTCTCCATCTGTCTTGGTTTTTGTCCATCTTTTCCTTCTACATCCATCTCTCTCTCCAGCAAGGCCTCTGAATGCTTTAACATGTTCTGGATTCAGACTCAGTCAAGCATGTAGCAGCACGCTGGCCCATGTGTTTGTGTCTGTGTGCAGCACCAGCCTGCTCTATATGCTGAATACGCAATTGCGTAATGCCCCGCAAATCCTTTTTTCATTATTATTATTATTATTATAAAGAAAGTTGGTGGGAAACATAAAGCCAATCAATGGCTCTGACCCAGAACAGGGGGCCCCCTCCTCAATGGATAGATCATGCCAAGCCAATCAACATGTCTGTTGGTGACCCAAAGATAGGACAGAGAGAGAGGAGCATGCACGTGTCCATATAGAGCGCCAGTGTAATGATTTAAGGTCTGAGGGAATAATTCTTAATGAAGGCATGTTTACTTCAAATGTGTGTTTTGTGTATTATAAAATATATATATAGTAGTTTATAGTTTTATTTCATAGTTCTCTTCTCCAGGCAATGTAAGGAGAGCCCCCAAAGAAAATCTTGCCTAGGGCCCCCTGTTGTCTAGAACTGGGCCTGTGTGTGTACAACAATGAGTACTGACTTTAAGAGTGTTTGAGTGTGTTCACATCCATGCTGGGGAACCATGTAGTAATACTGACTGTTTTAATACAAAGTCTCACCAGTTTATGTTTACAGTTTATGTTAATTTGTACAATTAGTTTTGGTCCTCTAAAACAGCAGGAGTGAGGTCCAAAATACTTACACCGTTCACCCAACATGTCGCTGTGTTTTCTATTTTTTTTACAGTTATTGTAAATGTGATTTTTCCATTGACCCTTTGCTTAGTAGAGTATGCTATCTGCTATTTTGAGAATGGTGCAATAAAGCAAACCAGGAGATTTACTACAAAATGGGACTTGTTGAATTGAATTCAGTTCAGTGTAGAGGCTGTCAATAGTTTCAGTTATCTTGTTTTTGTACTTTAATTACACTAAAATGTATCCATTCATCACAGGAAACATCCTGATTTTAAAGAAAAGGTTGCAGCAAATAGATCCTTACAACATTTCAGAAGACATTATTACAAAACGTGGTGTAGAAAGTAAAAAAAATAGGAGGTTCTTACCTGTGATCAAAATCTAAACATTTAGATTTTTTTTAAAAAGGTCCCATTTGGAAATCATCTTCCAAACTAGCTTTTAATCTACTGAGCATAGACTCATAGGAAGCTATCTGTACCATCCCATTTTCCCAATTTTTCAAATCTGAAAGCTATTTTCCAACACCGTAAAATAATTCTGGAGGCTATATTCATGCCCACCATAACAACTGAAAAAGCACATTTTGATATATGTGGTGTTTGAGATGTGTTTCCAAATAAACATAATAATAATCAGGAGTCAAAGAGACTGCTGAAACTGACCATCCACTCAGGACTTATATAACTTTGACCCAGAATATATATAATGTAGGAAAGTTCCCTCTTCCATTCTGCACCTCTAACTCAAGTTATCTTTCATCAGTTTCATTCTGAAAGGCAACATCTTTACACAGCAAAACATGTTTGTACCTTTCAGTTATAAATGTGTTTCCACTCTTCTTCGTGTGTGTGTGTGTGTGTGTGTGTGTGTGTGTGTGTGTGTGTGTGTACAGGTGCTGTGCGTGCCTCCAGTATCTTCCCCATCATGAGTGTGGGTCTGCTGTTCCTGGGGGGACTCTGTGTGGCCGCCAGTGAGTTTTACCGAAGCCGACACAACGTCATCCTCAGTGCAGGAATCTTCTTCGTCTCCGCAGGTTAGTCTGCACTGTGTGTGTGTGTGTGTGTGTGTGTACCTTTTTGTCTTTCCTCTTTCTTTTTAGAGTGGAGGTACTGTGGTTATCAGTCATCAGTGCACCACAGTACATAAAGTAGGTCCTGCCTTTAGAGCAGGGAGGTGTTGTTCTTAAAGGACACATCTTTTACATATTGACCCTAGAGCAGTGCTCTCCTAACGGGTCAATTCATACCTTAGTCAGATGTTATAGGTACTTCAACGCCGTCCAGGTTTGATCAGAATAGCACATCCTATTGTCCTGCTTCTCTATCCTACTTTTTTTGGGTTGTTACTCAGAAGAAAACTCATTGGCTCATCACTTTTTAGCCTGAATTTTAACCTTCTTGGCTGCACGTTTCATATTCATTGTATTGATTGTGTTGTTTGCTAATGTCGCTGAATAAATGTTTTGTATTGTGTTTTCTGCTTGTATTCTGTTTTTCTTTTTTCTTCCTGATGTTTCCTATTATTTTTGCCACCACAATGACCCAATTACCCCACAAGAAGCATGAAAGTAATTAAGAGCAGAGAGAGAGTTTAAATATGAGGAGCATAGTCACACGGTAGACAGAAGATTGTACCTTGGTCTGGTGGAAAGGGTGGAAGTCTTGTGATATTTCTTGTTGCCATCCTCTGGTGTCATAAACAGCTCAGTTCACTTCAATGTTATTTATATAGCACCAATTTATGACAGAAGTTATCTCATTGCACTTTTCCTATAGAGCAGGTCTAGACCGTACTCTTTATAAGCTCAGCTCAGAATATGCTTCTATTAAAAGAAAGTCCCTCAAAGTTATAAAATTAAAGAGTTTTAAAAAATGGGGCTTTTATAATGTGATTTATACGATATTGATTGTGATGATATTTAAAATATTGATAAAATCCCAGACTAAATAAAACAAAAACAAAAACAAATATGAGCTCTATGTAATCTCCTTCCGTACACCTAAAATGGTGACTACAGAATTTGTATGTGGTTGTAGTGGAAATGAGAATTGTTTTATTTGTGGGCAGAGTGCATGACGTGCAGCATGCTGTAACATTTCAGTGGATGTTCATCTCCATGACAACACTTTTAAACACAACATAGCAGCCATCTTAGCTGCAGTACCAGCCAAATGACTTAAAATACCCTGACCAGATAGGAGGAGCTTAGCATGTTCAAATACGTCTAATCTCGAGGAATTTCTATCATTTTAAATTTAAATACAAAGATGCCCGCTGCATTTGAAATAGCAACAAGGGGCTGTGTATGTGTATGTGTCTATGAGTGTGTGTAGTTGTGTTACTGTAGAGCCACTTTAAACAGAAGGTGCAGCACTCAAATATTTGTAGAAGGAGCCCGTTAGGCATCTAAAGGACACAGAAGTGCCTGTGTGAGAAGCCAGAGTGTGGAAATTGGGCACAGCAGCTGATTAATCAATCAGCAAGAATAACATGATGCCGCTGTGATGCACTGTGAGGGTGTGAGAGTGTAAACACACATACATACTCACACACACAATCTATCACATGGATGCTGACACTTAGTCTCTCATAAACACACACACACTTGTGCTCTTGCCCCTGACACAAACAAAGGGTTGTAATTGCTGTTTAGTGGGATGTGTCTAGGGTCCCATTGGGTTTTGTAGTAAATTCATGGAGCCAAATTGGTAATTATTTACCACAGTAGTGTGGGGCTGATTCTGGTTAATTACAGCTGGCTAATTGTCCCCATTCTGTGCGTTCCACCACACTGCATGAGCACTGTATTCTGGACTAATGATATGGAATAAGAGAGCCCAGCTGTGTGCAATGACTCTCTCCAACGTTTCTATCAAGCTCCCCTCCCTCTCTCTGATGCTCGTCTCCCGTTACTTTGCTTTATTTCAGTTGGCTGTCTCCCCCGTCACTCTTCTTCTCTACCAATTTCTCTCAAGTTTTTGCTCTGACATTTTTTCTTTCTCAAATTTTCACTCACTTCTACTCTCACTAATCTGCCACTTTGTCTCTTTGTGGTATGAAATTGTTGATTTTTAGCCACGCTAGCGGTGTGGAGCGGTCGGTCCAACACTTTGGTCTAGACTGAAATATCTCAACAATTACTGGATGAATTAACATGAAATTTGGTGCAGACATCCATGTCCCCCTCTGGATCAATTGTAATAAACCTGATCTTTCCATACAGCACCATCATCAGGTCAAAGTTTTAATTTGTCCGATGCTTTAGTTTATGACCAAATACCTGCAAAACTAATAACATTATGGTGGAATATGGTGAATATTATACCTGCTAAACATTGTCATCTTAGTCATTGTCAATGTGAGCATGTTAGCATTTAGCTCCAACACTGCTGTGTCAAAGTCACAGAGCTGCTAGCATGGCTATAGATGCATAGTCTTAGTGTTTTTATTGATTCTTGTGCATTTACTGTATATTTGTCTGTGCTTTACTAACCAATCTCGATGACATTGTGTGCTGTTCTTGCATTGTTTTTTGTCTGGATGAGTAGGTCAATCTCTCACCCTTTCCACTCCCGTCTCTTATTATTTTTCCCTTGCTGTCCTTCCCTTCCAGGGCTCAGCAACATCATAGGAATTATTGTCTATATCTCAGCCAACTCGGGCGACCCGGGCCAGAGCGATAGCAAAAAGTCCTACTCCTACGGCTGGTCCTTCTACTTTGGCGCCCTCTCCTTCATCATGGCGGAAATGGTGGGCGTGCTGGCCGTGCACATGTTCATCGAGAAGCACCGCAAGCTACGGGCCAAGTCCCGCACCGAGCTTATCAAAAAGTCCGCCTTCAGCCGCATCCCCTCCTATCGCTACCGCTTCCGGCGTCGCTCCAGCGTGCGTTCTTCCGAAGCCCCCAGCCGTGACGCCTCACCGCTGGGGAAAGGCGGCTACACGGGGCCTGCCGCCTCCGAGATGCCCATGTACACGCTCAACCCACGTGAGGCAGGCAACGCCGGCACCAAACCTGGCAGCAGCATGGGCGGGCTGCTCAACTCAGAGAGGGATTTCCTCCAGAGCAGCACGCTCACTAAAGACTACAGCAAGGACCCCAACCGCAGGACCACGCCCGTCTGAGAGGTGCTGGCTGAACATATCACCCAATCAGAGTATCAACGAGAAGGATGATGAGAAATACAGAGGGAGTGCGAGCTGAAGCAGGGAACACACAGGGTTAGGGGTGGGAAAGGGGTTTGATAAACTTTGACTGTGAACTGTGAACTTTTAGCCTTTGAACTGTGAATCCTGAGCCCTGTGAGAGTTTCAGTGTGTGTAGCAGGGTCGGTTTTGATGGAGAAGTTGTTCCCAACTCCACTTTACCACATATCACTGTAGTTATACCTGTAACTCCTTACATATGAAGGCACATTCAATTTATGTTCATGAGATTTATGTTCATAAATTGACTTTCTTGCTTTTTCGAGGGGGAAACGGGATTGACCCAAGTTTGAAAGCATATCGTAAGTGGTTTGCTGTTTGGGGCAACTTCTCCTAAAAAATGAAAATAATGTGAACTAAAGGAGAAGGGGAAAGAGGTGAGAGACTCTGTGTGATCTTTGACCTTTTGACCTCTGTCCTCCTGACCTTTTGGATAGCAGCAGAGTTGGATTAGTGCAGGGAACAGCCTTAGAGCTCCGAGCTGTCTCTCTGATAATGATACTATTTAAAAGTGCGGAAGTTAACACCTCAGGATAGGGACTGATTCATTTTCAGTTCAGCCGGATTCAAAATATAAATTGAAGATGCAGTTTGTCCATTTAATGGCAGCACATTTGTGCCACTACTTATTATTTTCTATACATATTGTAAATATTCTCCTTTCATATTGATTGATTGATTTAATCATGAAAAAGCTCACTTCATAACTGACTGAACTGAAACTGAATTGAGCTCATTCCTGGTAACGTTTACCCCCATCTCTCTGATCCCAAGTAGTTGTTAAACCTGCATAGTGGTTTTTGATGAAGGGAAAGGGGTACACTGACTACAGATCAGCTGTTCAGGGGGAAAAGGTGTGACTCAACAAAACTAATGAATCTCTTTTAGATGGTAACGTTAGATCATTGGTGCTTCCTCTTACCCCTGTTTTCAGCCACACGAGTCGTCTCTTGATTTGTTTTTTCACCTAAAACTTAAAGAGATCATCAAATATTTCTCTGTCTGTCCGCCTTCACTCATCACCTTTCACCTTCCACATTTTTCTGTGTAGCCCCATAACTCACCTCACTGCCACCCTCCGCACACCTCCTCTCACCCTCTCTTTCTCTTTTAGGTCCTGTCTTCCGTTGGTGTCGCTCGTAGACTAGTTAGGTTTTCCGGAGATTGTTGGTTCAGGTTGCTGTGGAGAGGAGACCGCTGAGCTGTGAATATGCTTTAAGGCAGAGCCAAAAAGACATTAAACAAACAGATGGACATTATTTTTTTTTGTTTGCCCACTACCTCTCGGTGAATATCTTTTCAGATGAATTTAATATAAAGTTGTCTTTTCTTGCCAGAACAAAAATTTCAGCTGCAGAAATAAACACTGAGAAAATGCTCACTTCAGTCTAAAGTACACATCTCTCTTCTCCAGTGGAGGATCTGTTGAAAATGAATTGGAAGATAAATAGATGGAATTGGAGGAAGTCCCATGCATTATTCAGAGGATTTGTGCTCCATCCATTCAGCTGTCACTCACAGCATCTCCTCCCCTTTATCTCCCTTACATGTCCACATACTGTATACATCTGCACAAATACACACACACACACACACACACACACACAAGCCTATACACGTCTTTCACATGTCTCTGGCAGTTACGTGCACAAACAGTCATGGTCCTATCATATTTCAAACACCTGTACAGTTTTTACTGTGACACTTCAGTCTGTTTCCATTTATCTCTCTCTCAGACATATACACATAAAAATACCAAATCAAGCTGCTGACAAAAAGCATTTTAACATACATTGGGCAGATGTGAGATTAGATTTGGTCGAGATTATATGTGCCAAGTGTTGGCTGAGCATTTAAGTTGCCACACATGAACATGAGATGCACATGATTTATTGTGCTAAGACTCGTCTGCCTCAGTGAAGAGAGTCCTGAGTTTTGCAAGACGGCACAGAAAATGAGGGAAAGGGCTAGTTTATGAACGGGAAGAGCGTTAGAGGGCTCGAATCCATGCAGTGACTGGATGAGTAAGACAAAGTGTTAGATAAGAGGAGAGACGCAAATGAGGCTGGATCAGTGTCATTGTCAATCTTCAATATCTTGCTCTCTTTAGAAAGCTATACAGCGTTAATTGATGGCATTCAGGTGATGTTTCTGAGATCTTAGGCACCAGTGGCTATGAATATAATATAAATATAATAATGCAGTCTAAACGAATAGACATGTTAAAAACTGTATCTGTTTTTGACTGAGAACTGATCACTTCCCCACTGAAACATACTACTTGCTTCAGTAACCTAAATAACCTTATCAGGCTTTATTTTTGCTTTTGAAATCATATTTTTTGAGTACTT
Organism: Siniperca scherzeri; assembly: GCA_027580175.1. Taxonomy (NCBI): domain Eukaryota; kingdom Metazoa; phylum Chordata; class Actinopteri; order Centrarchiformes; family Sinipercidae; genus Siniperca; species Siniperca scherzeri. Next base: position 18,290,496 of record CM050840.1, read on the forward strand.
TTTCTTGTCTGGTTATACCATGTATCGGTATAAGTAGCTATTATTTGCACGCAATCAGTTCTCAACTGGATCTCCCAACAATTGGTGATCTATCGCAACCTCTGTCCAATGTAAATGTTGGCAAAGAAATAATAGTTAAATATCCAAAAAAAGGCATATTTTGCAACACTGTATTGCAGATGGTGTCGTCTGAGTTCAGGGGATCGCATTAAACCATTTATCACATCAGTGGACAACACCTGATCACATTCACATACACACACACACATACAAGGGGAGGGGTTGTGACAGAGTCAGAAGGAGGCAAAATAGCCATAAAACAGTGAAAGGGAAAGTTGTGGAGAGAAAGCATCTCAAACTGAGTAAAAAGTGAGCGTGAAACTCAAAGAGGGTGAAAAAAACGCTTTTTTGTTTCCTTCTTTACCTCCCGGAGCCACCATTGCACTGTTTTGTATAAACTAAACATGAAACAACACCAAGCTGATACCGTCACACCACTACTTTGAGAGTTATTTCCCTGATAATAAAATATGTTTTAAACCTCAGTCACACTGTTTAATTTATGACGCTGCTGTTATATCCACTGTCTTTTACGCCATAAAGGGAGCTTAGAGGGACAAACGTGCATCACCACAGACTTACTCTTACTGTCCTCCATATGTAAATATTAATTTTGCAAGCTAACTACAACATCAGCAGTTGTCATGGGCTGTGAAAGGGGAAAAAAATGCTTTTCTCAAAGCAAGGGCTTTTAATTTTTAAAGGACAGGAGCACACAAGGGCTTTTTATGCTCAGCTGCAGCAATGTCGTTTTGAGGGTGTTATGTGGGAGTGCAGGAAAGGCAAAGTACATTTACAGGAACAACCGTTTTTAAACCAGCTGAATAGCTAACTAACGATATAACATGCTTCTTGCAAAAGAGAAGCAGAGGTAGAGAAAACGCAAAGACTGTACTCTTCTACTCATGTTAGCTACAGGTTAGCCTTTAGCTGCTTTTTTCCCCGCTAACTTTAGGTTAGATGGGTAACTTTCTGAAATAATTAGAGATGAAGAATATTGCCTTAAGCAGAGGTAGAATATCGATTTTTATTAAGAAGTATTTCGGTTAGCTTAAGGATCAAACATATATTATGAAATATTGTTAATCATACTTGGTGCCAAATATTACTCAAAATGTTTCCTGTGTATCATGGCCTCCAGGTTAGCTTTAGATCATCACTGTACTCTTTTTTGCGTAGGATTTCCTGCAGTATACTGACTCAGCAGTCGTAGCTATGTAGCTCATCAGAGGCCCCTCAGATCCTGAGGGTCTGTTAGGGGTCAGAGTTCAGAACCGCATCCATGAGCCATGTCAGCATTGACCTTTCAAACCATGCATGCCATATCCATCCGCTTCCAATGCTTACATTCGCTGTATCTCTAATCAAGTCTCAAATGGCACCCTAATCTCTATACTCCGTAGGAATACTGGACTGCTACATTTAAGACGCCTTACAAGGGTGTGTGGGCCCGAAAGCCTGTGCTGTGTTTAATGATGTTTACTCCAATAGAGCACAGGGTGCTTTTTGAGACTAGACCTCTGTCTATCTCTTCTTACCGCCATACAGCTTTGATACTCTGATATCAACAACAAATAATTGTATTATTAGTAAAGAATTATTCTACTCTAAAGGTGCCACTGTGCAGAGGATGACAAACTCTGTCACATATTATAGTTATTAATATATTAATGGGTTGTTTGATCGAAGGGAGCAGAGTTGGGAAGCAGGGGTCGTAGTCTTTGTAATATTATATTATTCTAGTTTAATTTTCTACTTTGATGTGGTTTGTGAGATTGTGTTGTTTTGATCACATCTGAAGCCTCTGACAGGAGGAGAAGAAGAGACAGTGGAGCGCTCGGACGATCTCTCGTGGACATTAACCTCACCTCACTGGTGCCAGAGGTCACTTTACAGTTCGTCAGCGGGACACTCAACACTGAAAGTGCAATACACACACACATACATACATGTATTCAAAGTAAGCTTACTATACTTTTGAGGACTTATTGACCCAGTGCACTACAGGCAAAAGTTCTGTCACCTGGTTACAGGGGCTGAATGCTGAAAATAATGCAATCCAATAGGGCAGTCTGTAAAAAAAAAAAAACTTTTATGAAGCTTAAAAGTATCCATTATTGTTAAGACTGACAGGGGCAAAATAATAGGAACAGTTTACAGTGTACGGCACTACAATACAACTCAACCTGCAGCCTCAAAAATCCCATAGATTTGAACCACAGCCTCTCCGACAGCGTCACCAAAAAATGAACAATTTAGACTTCACAGAAGTAATGTTTTTTGCAGGACTGCCATTATGGATTCTATTACATTGTACATGGGTTGCTTTTGCTGTGTGCACTCCTGTGTATTCTTTAACACTTGCCAATATGTCAGGATCAACTAAATCAAATAAGACAGTATAATTGTAAATGAGAAAAGTATCAAAAATAATGCACCTTAACATGGACACTATTACATCTTATCTTCTTCCTTCTCACTGTGGCTCCAGAAACAAGTCCTCTGTCTGCACTTTCAAATTAAAGTTAAGAGTAACACATCAAGGTAATTTGATGCTCCAAAGGAAGTCTTTTCACACACATTCATATTGTGTTGAAATTATGATATCACAACACAATTTTCTCTTAAAATAAATATTTTAACCTATATTAATTTAAAATTAGGCAAATTAAGATATTGACTGCAAATGAGATATTAATAATTTTGTATGAATATATTGCTCTGAAAAATGGCCATCCTGATCAAATCCTAACTATGAACTTAGCAAAAAAATGAAAAAGAAAAAAAAAGCCAAAAAGAAAAATTTCCTTATTTTAGATTATTTTTAGCATGCATTGTGTGGGATATAGGTCCTCATAAGTATAGAAACACAAGAACACAACACATAGAAATACACACACTCATTAATGGTCACAAACATGTACGCAGACGTGCACAGAAACACACACTCATACAGCACACACTCACAGCTTCAGCTTTGCCCGGTGCGGTGTGGGGATATGTGTGTCCTGTTAAAAGAAAAATCACTGTGTCATGTTTGGAAAAAATCATTATAAGTGTTTCTTTGGGAGAAAAACAACAAACTGTTTCTGTCGCTGATGTGTCGCTCCTCAATGGAACTTCAAGTACACTGAGCCAGCTAATCAAACATGGAGGACCAGAAGAACTGTTTGAGAAATGTGAATATAATGGAATAGTTCTGAGACAAACACATGCTATAAGCACTCAACACTTTGCACACACACACACACACACACACACACACACACACACATACACACACCTACCCACAAGGTTACTGTGTGAGGAGGGCTTACGGGTGGAGTTATGTGCCTGCATGTTTGTGTGTGTTAATATTCATATATGTGTGTGGGTGTGGGTATGTGTGTGTGTGTGTGTGTGTGTGTGTGTGTGTGTGTGTGTGCGTGTGCGTGTGCGTGTGCAGTTAGCCTCTCCTCACCCATGCACCCAGTGCCTGCCTGTCCTGCCTTCAGACAGCTCCCAGATCAGCCATGGGGCTTCCAGTATAACCTCCTCTGCATTCCCACGACCTTTAACGGTCGCACTGGGATCAGTTTTAGAGCTAACTGCCCCAATCATTCCTCAGCAGACGCAGCCATACAAGATACAAGGACTGTTTTGGAGTCAGTGGTTTTCTGGTGGATATTGTGTATTACTGACACAATTTAATAAGGAGTTTATGTTGCAAGTCTAAGAGGGAAGTCATTTTTTATTTCGAGGGTCTCACTGGACTGTTGGCCTTTTATTTTGACGCACCTGCTGTTCAGATCAGACTTGTCGTCTCTGTCTGTGAAGCTGATTTAGGATCAGCAGAGGGGGCTTAGTAGGATAGACAATAATCTATCGAGTCCCTAATGACAGCTGGTCTTGAATCAGCACAACCTGGTGCAGCCTGCTGTTCTCAAACTTACAAAACTCAGCCAAAAAAAGGGGGAAACGTACTAGCTGTCTGCAAGACTTGCTTGTAAAACTATTGTATTGTTGAGCATTTGTCTATAGGAGCTTTTACATGATAGCATTTCCTCTTTCTATTGACGTGAGAGGTTGTTCCACTTGTACTGCCAATTAGAATTAAAACGTCTCTTGTTAATGTGGGACAATATACAAGTTTCCTAAACAGAATCTATGATTTAAATAGCAGCCATGATTTCAAGAATTATTATGGCCTTGGTGCCTATTAAGCCCTTTTTCCAGACTGCCCTCTTCCTTAACAATTTCCTGTTTTTTTTGCCAACCTTTAGGCCTTTAGCTAGAGAGATTTCGTACCTGTCTTGCATTTTACACATATTATTTTGACAGGAAGTACAGAGCGATTAAAATCTGCTTTTTACGGTTTTGCCTCAAGCCCCACGTTCAGACAGTGTTGTTTACATGCAGAACATAACCGAGGCTGGCATGGTTGACTGACCAAGGATGAAAGGCCCAAAATGGCAGAATATTTTACCAGATTTTGAGAGTTTTGCTCTGCATGAGTTGTATTCAGGCTCCTTCTTGCATAAATTGCTTACGAGCAGTAGCAACAGTCCATGTTAAAGGTTTCTTCTTCTTGAGCAAGTGTTTTGGAGTTATGAGTGAAATCTTATACAAAAAGATGATCTGATTCTTGTTGAGATCAGTTTTTATTGACAGTCGCATTAGATTTTCAGACCAATTCCTACAATGCACATGTGATACACTTCTATTGGATTACTACTCAGATTTTTGTATGAGTCAAACTCTCATCTGAGAAAGCCATGCCCTAAAAAGAGACTAAATTGCCCATCACTTTTTACTGAGCCATGTTGTAATGGGTAGAGTCAGGCTACCAGGCATAGAGACCAGCGAAAGCAACGCAAAGCAATCACAATGTTGGTATTATTACAGAGTGTACAGACTGTAGGCTAGCCGCATGGCTCTATGGCAATGTCAGTCAGTCACTTTGATCCAGACTGAAATATCTTGACAACTATTGGATGAATTGCCATGAAATTTAGTCCCCAGAAGATGAATGACTTTTCCTTTAGTGCCACCATGAGGTTCACATTTGTGGTTTTAAGTTAAATGTCTCAACAACTATTGCATGGATTTCCATGAAATTAGGTACAGACATTCACATCTCCCTCTGGATGAACTGTTGTTTAACCTTAACTTGTCATCTAGCGCCACCATCAGGACAAAATTTCAATTTGTCCAATACTTTGGTTTATGACTAAATACTTACAAAACTAGTGACATTCCCATCAGCCTCAGCTGTACTTTGTGTTTACTGCTAATTAGCAAATGTTAGCATAACAGTATAAACTGCTAAACATCAGAATGTTAGCATTGTCATTGTGAGCATGTTAGTATGCTGACGTTAGCATTTAGCTCAAAGCACCACTGTGCACCCTCACAGAGCCGCTAGCGTTGGCTGTAGATGCGTCTTGTTATTTAAAGTAGAATCCAAAAAAATCTAAACCGTTTAAGTGGTAATTGATTGTAACCTGACTTTGGCCATTTCAAACTGACCTGAGGACTGTTAGAAAACAAATGCCAGAACACACACTCAGGAGAAGAGATGGAGAAGTTAGTGACATTTTAACTTGTATACTGGATTTTAACTATGGATTTCTTAGTTGATTCGAGTTTGCATTTAAGAAGCAAACAGTGACAAAGATGGAGCAGTCCTGTCAGAAGAACATCACAAAAACAGTAAATAATATCAGTAAAAGCAAAGTTGAATATTTTATTATTATTGTGTTTATTATATGTGTAGCAATGACCTGGCAAAAAGCAAAATGTGTTTTCTTTTCAGGGAGTGTATCTTGCAGGCATTGTAGCAGTTTTCTTTGAGGTGAAACTATTCAGATGAAGATGAGGAGTAAATAGCAACCAACCGTTACTCTGTGATGAAAGTGAAAAACGAAAGCCTAAAGACAAATGTGCAGCTGGAACCTGAAGTAGCATTAACAAATAAAATCCCCCCCAAATTGTGGGTCTTAATTTTAAAACACCTAAAAGCGTGGTGATGGGTGATGTGTTTAAAGGTTGAAGATGATCAGCTGTTTTGAAATCTGTGTCAATGGGCAGCTTTTTATCCTGCTCCATACCTCTGAGCCCTATCATGAGATACTTAGTCCTCAACAAACACACACACACACACACACACACACACACACACACATGCATGCAGAAACATGCCGGCACTCACATTTGTCTTTCTACACACAGGCATATTGACTGTATAACTGTCACAGCTCACACATACATACACACACACACACACACACACACACACACACACACATAGCTGCCAGCCAGTTTCACTGTATACTTTATAATGTAAACCTCCAACTAACAGCGGTCTGACACGGACACATGCTGTGAATAAAAGCACACTTTTACTTACATGATATAAATATGATTACCTATATCTAGAGAGAAAGAATATTATATACAGTATAATAATTAGAAAATAAAGAGTCACCTTTTCAATGTGCCTGTGGTGAGTTCATTTTGTATTTGAATGTGTGTATGTGAATGTATCATGTGTATCTGTGTGATCTGCTCTTACATCCTACACACACACACACACACACGCCCGCGCACACACAGAGAGGGAGAGAGATAACCCCATACCTCACCTCACCACACACCAACATGAACCTGCACAATATTGATGAAAAAACAGGTGCAGACACACAAGATGTGTATCAGCTGTGCTGTGTCAACCATTCTGAATTAGCTGTCCGATAGATAACTCCTCTGCTTATCTCCACAGCCACCACACAGATGTCTGAATGTCTGAATGACGGAAAGAGAGAAAGAGGGCAGGCGGAAGATGAGAGTTAAGAGGGGAAATGGGGAGGAGAGAGGAAAAAGTTAATGACGAGACTGGAGGATGTGCCAGATTTCAGGTGTTTGAAGGCAATAAAGAGAGGGAAGCATGTAGAGGACTATGTGTGTATGAGATTATTTGTATGGGGAGTGCGCATGTACATAGTAATGAGCATGTGTGTTTATGGTTGAAGTATAATTCGTATATTATGGGTTGCTCTCCATCTATGTATTTGTCACTTTTTCTGATCTAATTGTGATTGAAAATGATGCATCTGATAGTATTCCCGCATCCCTGTGAGAGCGCTGCATCATTCATTTACAGTATTTATCCATGTGTCACATCAGGTGGTCTCCATCTGTTCGCAGAGAGTGCCGCAGGAGCCGCTGATCGAATGATTTTGAGGAATTACGGGTGACTGGCTTACAGAACCTTCAGTGGGCATCATCTAAAGCATTGGTTCCCAACCTGGTGGTCACATGATAAATCTAAGGAACTGCAAGTTGATCAGTAGAAAATAAGAAAAGAAACCTAAATTCTTAAAAATTCCTAAAAATTATTCAAAGTCTGTCAAGAGAAGATCACTCTCTGACTGAATTGCTGCTCACAACTTATATACATGCATCTTGTGATGAGGAGTCACAAGGAGATTGCTTTGTTTTAAGGGGTCACAAACAAAAAAAAAAAGCTCAAGCTAGAAAACGTGGAGTTTGTGTTCCTTCAAGGGACAGGATGCCCACATCAAGATTTGTCCATCACAGTGGAAAAACTGTTGTGACGCCTGCTTGGACAGTGAGGAACCTGGGTGTGACCGTGAACTATGAACTTCTTGGCAAACATCGCAGCAGTAGCTTGCTCCTGCAGATTTCTCTTGTACAACATCATGAGGATTCGCCCTGTCCTCGCTAGGGAGGAGATCTGCCACCAGAATTCTGCAACTAGTCCAGTTCAAGACTCTGGTGCTAGTCTACAGGGCAGTGAAAGGTACTGCTCCTTCCTACCTCCAAGATATGATCAAACCCTGCACTCTGGCATTACTATTGCGCTGCCTCTGTCAGTACAGCAGTCATTGCCCATCTTCCGCTGCAGACTGAAACCCCACCTTTTCAGACTATACGTCGACACCCCAGTATGCTACAACTGAACTGCTTGTCATCTTGTCCAACAGTGTCTGAAACTCCCTCCCCCCACACTTTGCCTCCGACAATTTTTGTAACTTCCGAAACCTACCACCTGACAAGCAGGCCCACTTTAGTGGCCAGTTGTGCAGAGGTGAGAAAGTCGCCAGAGTTTGGATTTCTTTCGCAAGCTCCCTTTTTTCATTCCTCACACAGTTGCCTCTGTCACTTTTCATAATGTACAAACAAGTGCAACACTATGAATACCTTCAAGGAAAGATATTAGCCCAATTTTTAAACGATTACCGCATCTCTATGTGGGGGGAGACACTCAAAGGCAGGCATTAAAGGCTATAAACACTTGGTTGTCACCGCGCCAACATGGTCGGCCAACACTTTGTAGTTTGTTTTCGATCATACCCTAGCCTTAACACTTTCTAATGCCTGATCAGGGCCTCCCTGAGGGCAATCACACTTCAACTTCAAAAGGACAAGAATTAAGAGAAATAGATTCTAATGTCATACTATGTGTTTTGATATTTGCTGCATTTCTGAATTTGGTGTGATTTTACTTTGTTTGTGCTTAAATGTTGTATATATAGCCTAATTTGTTTCAGATTTGCTATTGTATGTTATCAGAATATAACAGCAAGACCATAAGAGTATGTAATGTGAGCAAGAAGGATTCAGCGGAGAGCTGAGATTCACCTGATGAATATTCATAACCGTGACGTCACCGATGGAGCTCCGCGTTGTCGTCATAGAGATTAGAGTGGATGATGGGATTATGAGAGAGTCTCACACTGGGATTGGCTGCCACTCTGCTTTTGTTCCTCTTAAATGTCTTTATATGTGCCATTTTGTCAGTCAATCTCTCCTGCTGCTCATCTCCTCTGTTGCACAGAGATATTGTGACCATCGCCCACGTTTCATTTTTCCATTTTCCTTCGTTCCCTTTTCGCCAATGCTTTCTCTGCCATTTTTTTTCCTTCTCCATGATCCTCTTAGCCATTTTCCCCACTGCCACATTTTTCTGTTTTGAAACCCCACCCTCCCATCCAGCAGTATGGTACTGTAGTAATTGCTTTCTTCAGCTCCATTGGCCCAATAAGAGAAATTGGGACCTTATGCTAATAGCCCATAAAAGACACTGAGCATTTCCCAGCAGGAATCCTACATCAGATCATTTTATAGTGCTGTACCAGACAGTAATGTCTTACCTTTATGTGCTCTAAAAATAAAAAAGGAATTTGTGCAGAAGACAATTTGTTCTGAATACTGAAGGTCATTGCAGTGAGTTAATAGTTTATTTGGGACAAAATATCAAAAATGTTTTGATTTTATGCTGTCTAAACTTCAGCCGCAAAGACACACACACACACACACACACACACACACACATACATCCCGCAATGTGACATACAGTTGTGATATTATACCAGGCAAGCTCCTAATATTACACACAAATCCAAGTGTGTGTTGCTATAACAGCTGTTTGTGACTGAATGAGGCTCTGAGGGAGAGTTGCTGCCAGCTTTGATGTCCTATCTATCTATCTATCTATCTATCTATCTATCTATCTATCTATCTATCTATCTATCTATCTATCTATCTATCTATCTATCTATCTATCTATCTATCTATCTATCTATCTATCTATCTATCTATCTATCTATCTGTCTGTCTGTCTGTCTGTCCTCCATGAGTGTTATTCTTAGTTTACCTTGTGAGTATGTGTAAATCTGCAAACACCTGCTCTGCAAAGTCAGCTGGCATTGTGTTTTTTTTGTCGGTTTGGTTGTGCCCAATCCACCAATGTGCGTGTGTGTGTGTGTGTGTGTGTGTGTGTGTGTGTGTGTGTGTGTGTATGTCTATGTCTGTATTCACGAGAGACATGCAGCAAACACCTTGATGTCTGTGTGCATGCGTTTGTTTTGTTATACAGCGTTTGGCTGCACATTGATGAAAGCATGTGTGCATATGTATTTCCTTGTCTGTGTATGTGTATGTGTTTTATGACATATGTCAGTGTGTCATGTACCTGAACATGAAACACTGTGTATAGTTCATTATCTGCACAAACTGTTATTCGAGATCAGATTTACTATCCTCCCTTTTATTCAGCAGTCACATTGAACCACCTTTTACAAAATTTTATCTAGCCACTTTCACACTTGCACTTCACTCTATAAAAGTTCTGGAAATTTAACATGTTGGCATCAAGTCCTTCTTAGCACCTGTTAACCTCTCCATAACTCTTCCTACATGGCTCACAGCACATATTATATTACATTATATTACACACATCTTATACTGTCAATACACATCTTGACGCACAAAATTTCCTTTGAAACTCCTCCTGAAAATCCCATTCATCAACTACCAGCCAGCTGCTTATAGGATAACAAGACTAAGGGTCTACAGCAGTCTGCACTTAGGCACAGTGGTGCTTTGAGATAAATGCTAACATCAGCATGGTAATGTGCTCACTGTGGCAGTGCTAACGTGATGATGTTTAGCAGGTATAATGTTTACCATGGTCACCATCTTAGTTTAGTTATTTGCTAATTAGCACTAAACAGAAAATACAGCTGAGGCTGATGGTAATGTCATTAGTTTTACAGGGATTTGGCTATGAACCAAAGTATTGGACAAATTAAAATTGATTGTTGATGGCGCTTGATGAAAAGTCAGATGATCACCAAAATGATTACGATTCATCCTGAGGGGGACATGAATGTGTGTACCAAATTTCATGGCAATCCATCCAATAGTTGTCTTGACATTTCACTAAAAACCACAAATGTCAACCTCATGTTGGCGCTAGAGGAAAAGTGAGGGGATCACCAAAGTCATAAGGGGTCATCATCTGGGAACCATGAATGTCTGTACCAAAGTTTGTGCCAATCCATCCAGTAAATGTTGAGATAATTCAGTCCATCCACCAAAGTGGTGGATCAACCGACCAACTGACATTGACATCCCTTGAGCCATGCAGCTAGCATGGCAAAAAATCCACCTAAACGCTTTTCCTTCATAACATGATGTTAGTCTACTGTTTTCATCTACTGCCACACAGTTTGCACTTGAAGACACAAAGCATCAGATGGTTTGACAAATCGTCTGCAAGTTGAGTTTTTGAGGACAAGAGACACTTCTGCTCTCTGAGAAGGGCAAACTGAGTGAAGAGCACTCTGAACCATTGTCACTGACAAAGAGAGCAATGTTGTGTGTGTGTGTGTGTGTGTGTGTGTGTGTGTGTGTGTGTGTGTGTGTGTGTGTGTGTGTGTGTGTGTTCTGTGTGTGTGTGCATGTGTGCCTTGAGTGGAGTAACACTATGGCCATCTGCAGTGTGAAAAAAAGCCTTGGAGCTGTGAACGTTGCTCAAGCAGATAGACACGAAGGAGAGAGGGTAAGGTGGAGGGGGGGGTGAGAGAAAGAACGAGAAAATGAAATCAAATATTTTGAAAATGCCATAAAGCAACATGAAGCAGTGTCCTGGCAGAATAGATTCAGTCATTTTCCCACTTGTTTCGGCATTTCAACATGAACTAAACTTTGAGAAAAATGAAAATGGGAATGGAAAACTCACATGACTTTACATGTTATCAAAGTCATCAGCAATAGTGTGGAAATGGCCAACAGACGGCAGTAAGTGAGTTAGCTACATATCAGTCAATTAGTCAGTCAACTTTCCATCAAGTCAGTTTATTCCTACCCACTAACTCATTAGCACACTTTTAGTCACGCAGTCCACCAATCAGCAAGTTCAAAAAGTGACCAGCCAGTCAGACAATCACAGGAATATGTCCCAGTAAAATTTACTTCAGCATGTAAACACACATAGTATGGTTGTAACAGATCATATGCGTTGTTATACATGTTACAAGAGCTTATACGCAGTATTGGAAGACCATTTCCAATAGCTAAAAAATATTTATGGTAAATCAAAATTAGGAGATAGAAAATAAAAATTATTACTTACTCTCTTAAAATTTCTAATTAGTAAATTAAACTTTTGACTTATTATGTCGTAACTTCGATGTCCTGTCTCGTAATGTTGATTTATTATGGGTATTTTTTTGTTTTTGCCATTCCTAAGATGTCATTTAGTTCTTTCTTTTTCTGGCAGAAATGGGGCGTCCACAGACAAGCACTATAATACAGTATACACTATAACATACTCCCGTTTAAGCACGTCATTTGCCATCCAGAATTTACGCATGCACCCCCCTCATGCACACACACACACACGCACACACAAAGCTGAGGATATAATTGTTTCCAAGCAGCTCTTTGATGGCTGAGTCACTGAACATGTCCGTATCATATCATGATAAGAAGAACATCAGTTTAACGGCAGCAGCTGTTTCCCTTTCATCCTCTCTCCCTCTCTCCTTCTGCATCTCTCCATCCTCCCACTGCTTTCACAATGCTGTGCTAAGCCAGGGAAGATAGGGCAAATCCCTCCTCTGAGCAGAGCAGGCAGGAGAGAGAGAGACAGAGCAAGAGGCTGAGGAGAGAGAAGACCGAGTGCAAAACACTTCCTCAAACACTCCTCTCTCATCTCTCCTTTCTCTCCCTCCTTTAATCTGAATCCAACCAATCAGCTTGCTGCCCCCAGTAAACCACTGTGATATCCATGCCTCCCGTGTGTGTGTGTGTGTGTGTGTGTGTGTGTGTGTGTCTTCATGACTAACCCGTGGTGATGATGTCAGAGAAGATTCCTGCTTCCTAAGCTACTTTCTTGCTCGTCTTGTTTCCTCACTACCTTGCCTCCTTCCCTCAAGATTTGCGTAGGCGATACATTTTTACTTTTCTGCCTTTAGTGCCGAGACACAAGTCTGTGGCAAGCTAGTTTAGGGGGGGTTATGTGCCCGGAACCATTCACTCATTCACTACCTGTATAATAGACACTAGTTTACTAAATCGTGAGCAGTAAATTGGGATTTCAGACACTTACCAATCATCATCATTTTGCGTCATCACTGCCAGGCGGTGTAGAGTCGAACAACAGTAATTCTCATCTATAAAAGAATTACTGTGTTGCATTTTGGGATTGTTAGCATAAAGTAGTGTATATACCATGGACTCTACTTTTTTCGTTCAATTGTGGAATTTATGACAGCACTAAATTTATATTCAAATAAAATGACGGACACGAAATATAGTGCACTATATAGTAAATAGATTTCAGACGCAGCCTTCTCTTGGTTGGAAGCAGTTGCCAGGCAACCAGTGGAGACTCCAGGAAGTTACTGCTCCCAACCATGAAATAGTCTGGCAGATTACCCCCCTATAAAATGGCGAATTTTTACACTTTGGTTTTTGTACAGATTAAACAAGTGAGATATAGCGTGTTAATTAGTGAGCTTTAGAGTTGCTGGTAGGTAGAGTTTGTTACCTTCAGACATAGCCAGGCTAGCTGTTTCCCCCTGTTTCCCAGTCTTTATGCTAAGCTAAGCTAACTGGCTGATGTAGCGTCATATTTACCGTACAAATATATGAGAGTGGTATCAATTTCCTCATCTAACTCGGCAAGAAAGCGAACAAGTGTATTTCCCAGAATGTCACATTATTGCTTTTAAGGACAGCTCTAGAAATCAAAAATGAATTTAGCAATAGTGAAAAATGTAATTGCAAGAAGTTTGGCATTTCAGGCAGTCCATATTAAATTAAATAGAATTTTTATAATGGATTAGGAACATTAGTTTGTGGATATACTGTGATAACACCCACTGACTGTAATGCAAAATCTCAATGACATCCTCATCAGAATCAGAATAAACTTTATTGCCAAGTAGGTTTACACATACAAGGAATTTGCTTTGGTATTTTGGTGCAAAACAACAAACATAGTGGAAATATAAAGAAAGATAAAGCCAGTACTGCAGGTCAAGAATCATAAATATAAAATATAGAACTGACAATAACATATAACAAATAAAGAATAGTTTAAAAAAAATATTAATAATAAAGAATTTTTACAGTATTACTGTTATTTAAATGACAGTTTGTCTGTAAAGGCACCTGGTTGGAGCAGAGAGGTTTAGAATATAGTCCACAGTCAAATAACACCAACCTTTATTTCAGTCAAGGACAATTAAGCATGTTTTGCCATGGCTATGGGACCAAACGTGTCAAAACATAAACCATTCAGACTGACTGCACACTGCAGTACAGTTCAGCTAACGCACACATCAGCATCATTAACGGTGATTCGTCTCCCTCTAGTGGATCATTTAGGCTACACAAGCAGCAAAACTGCAGTCAACATTTTAGTTTAGTTGAAAATGATGTGCATTTTGTAGCTTTTTGGATTTAAACATGTATGTTTCTTCTGTGGTCCTGAATCCCAGTAAGCTTGGCTGCTTTGGAGTGTGACTCCCGCTGGGACTGCAATGCAATTAAACAAAAATCAACACGTCAAATCTCCAACAGAAGAACTGGACAAGTGAAAGCGATTAAATCATCTTTACCGGGTGTTAAATCTGGTTTTCTTTGAGCCAGGCTGCCTGCTGTCCCCAGAGCCCAAACAGGTGCACTGCTCTGAATTTGGAGGCAAGATGCTGCCTTCAGGTGTAGGGGGAAATCTTGTAAACTCTAAATTCTAAATTAGTTAGCTAAGTGTAGGTATAAAGAAATGGATAGCTAGATAGATATGGGTTTTTAGGCATTATCACAAATGTTTTTCCTCTTAGGTTTTGTTTCCTCTTGTATATAAAACTAGGATATATATTATTGTTCGACATGCTGTGCAGGCTAAATGATAATGTTGTGCGTATTCCCATATTTTAGGTAACATTTCATTGTCATTGTCATTTTTTTCTTCCCACTGTCACCTTATCTGTAAGTCAGACACCAAAACTTACGTGTTGTCTATAGTACTTTTATTCGCATATTTTCGCCCACATGCACTTGCGCTATTATGACTTATTTCTAACAATAATAATAATAATAATAATAATAATACGATATACGTTGACAAAGATTTTGCAAAGAATGAATTATAAAATCAGATAATATGAAAATCGGATAAATAACAAATGTCTATAGACAAAGAAAAACAATGTGAGTTTTTCAATACATCTATAATCACTATAAAACCATACATGAGGAATAGATGCGTTGGCAATAATAACTTGGATACTCGGAAGTTGGAGTGTGCGGGGATCACTTGAACGCAGCATCAGACGGTGCGTGCACTGTGCTGACGAGCCGTTGCTTGTGGAAACAGCTGGTGGTTTCTGTCAGCGAACACTTCGGATTGAGAGCAGCGTTAGCAGGAATAAAAGTTCAAATTAGACTCGAAACTGACTGAATGCGCTTTGGTGTGAGTCTCTGCTGCTGTTCCACCAGACGCCGGGAAATGTCATCCTGTGAACGCCACTTTATCAGGCAGTTGTTAATTAACGACATATAGCTTGTTAGCGGCGGACAACTGACGCTCGACGCAGCCGGGGCTGCTAACGCCAGCTAGCTAGCTAGCTAACTTTGTACTCCCATAGCAACTACCACGATACAGGTTTTCTGTCATCGCAGAGAAACTGTCAGCTGTCCGTTTTCTGACAGTGTAGGGCGAGTTTTTTTGCTTAATTCCAGCATGACTCATGTTCATTATAAATTCTCCTCTAAACTCAGCTACGACACGGTGGTTTTTGACGGCCCGCACATCACGCTGAGGGATTTGAAGAGGCAGATCATGGGCAGGGAGAAGCTCAGAGCCGGGGACTGCGACCTGCAGATCACAAACGCACAGACCAAAGAAGGTAATATAACATATGTATGGACTGATGACGGTGTGTTTATCATGACAGTTTGAACTTTGGAAGAAAACACGTGGTCCAGGTTTGACAGCTGCCCGGTGAGAGGGTTGCGTCACCTCTTTCAGCTGGACGGGGGTCCAGAAAAGTCAAGCAATGACAAAAGGGTCTAATGAATGGGCCACATTCCTGCAGCATTTAGGCTTCAGGCCCTTAATTATACGCCCTGATGGTGGCGGATCAGCCCTGCCAGTGCCATGTATGTAAAAGTCCTAGCAGAGATGTGGGATAAAAATAGCAAAGGTGGGGTAGGAGCACCGCATAGTCATGACCATGAGATTACAGTCCAGCCAGACACACACACAGAAATGAAAATCATCAATATAGGAATCATTAGTGATGAAAATTTGTCAAAGTAAACTCACTTTCAAAAGAAAGCAAAAGAGAAAAACAGGGACATGCAGATCAAACATGATAATCACCCATAATTGATAAGTATTACCTTAGGATGTGTCAATATCCTGCCGATAAGCTCTGAAACCCATCTTATTCTGTGTAATGTGTTTCCACTCAAAGCAACAACAACAACAAAAAAAATACGTACGTACAACTCCTGCAATGTAAGAGTTTATAGAAATAAGAAATAACAAAAAGACGATCGTGTAGGAAGGTTTAAGGGAGTCACCTTTTTCCAGTTTCTTTCATCAGTCACAACAACGCTGTGTCAAGCAGCCTGTGGTCTGACCAGACCGCAGGTGTCAATATTTTTTTGTTAACTTTGTTTCACAATTCGGTAGTTGGTGAGTAAGTGATAGTGTTGACAGTTTACCGGGCTGT
The DNA here is from genome assembly GCA_027580175.1 of Siniperca scherzeri. NCBI lineage: Eukaryota > Metazoa > Chordata > Actinopteri > Centrarchiformes > Sinipercidae > Siniperca > Siniperca scherzeri. The sequence continues at coordinate 18,307,091 of CM050840.1, forward strand.
AAATTTGAAATCTCTTGTTTTAAGAAATGTGAATAGTCACATTTTGTATCACTTTAGAAATTATCCATTAGATTATCCGTACATTGATCTGTTTATTTTAGCAGATTTACACAGTAGAATTGACTAAATATATGACAGATCAGTCTAGAGCTCAAACAGTTAGTCCATAAATCAATTAGTCAATCAACAGAAACGTAATCAGCAAATATTTCGATAATCAATTAATTGTTTAAGTCATTTGTTTTAAGCAAAAATGCCAATAATTCACTGGCTCCAGCCAGTCAGGGGTGAATATTTGCTGGTTTTCTAAGCCTTCTATGATAGTAAACTGGATATCGTTGGATTTTATTTCACACATTTATGGCATGTTATAGACTAAACAATGAATTGATAAATCAAGAAAATAATCAGCAGGTTAATCGATAATGAGTCTGAGCCAAGAATAAAGACTTGAAATATAGTCATTCTTGTTAGAGTCCCAGACTCGGCTGAACCAAAGAGACATTAACCGAGTGTCAGCGAAGGGTGCATGACTTCTCAATAACCCTGAAGATGAGAGATTTTCTTATGATGGTAAATATTTACCTGGGTCTAAAAATAATCCTAACTCAAATCATTTTGTGTGAGCTAATCCTTCGACGTTAAACCCTCACTTTCTCCATCTCTCCCTCTCAGAGTACACAGATGATGAAGGTCTGATCCCCAAAGGCTCCTCCGTCATCGTCCGGAGAATCCCCATCATTGGAGTCAAGTCCAGCTCGAGCAGCAAGACCCGCAACATGTAAGTGTGTTTTTCTGTTTTTGACACATGCCTGTAGCTGAATTCCTGCACTGTTATTAGTTTTGATATCCCTGCCACTGCAAAGTTTCCACCCTGCCTGCAAGAGCTACCGCCTGCCACCTCCAAGTCCACCTTTAGTGTTGTAATGGACTCCACCAAGAAACAATGCTTTTAAGTATAGGGTAGGTACTTTTCACAATAAGCCTACAATGGCAGTGAATATTAGCTAAAGCTTCAGTTAAGCTTAATCAGCTTCTGCCTCGGGCTCAGCAATAGATCATTTTAATATTAAAATATTGGTTCAAAATGTTATATTTTAATTATGTCAAGGTCACCCAGTTTCTGCACAGTTAGCAGTAAATGGATCAATGGATCCCAGTCAGCAGCCTTAATAATAGGAACGTTTATGAATAAGAAAGGGATTAGAAGTTATTTTCTAAATTGTACATATTGTCTGTTAAAGGCCTGCATCACACTATATTATGTAATGTAGGAGGGGTCCTTGTTGTTTCTGCTTATTGGGATGGTTTTGAGCAGCAGCATGTGTTAGCAGGCTGTTGCTGTGGTTGCAGGTAGAGAACCACAATGCTGATGAAAAACAATGCTATAAGCATCATCATGATGAATCCATTCAGAGGGCTGTTTCACAATCTTTCGACAGTTGATTAAATAGGGTTTTTGCATAACATTTCCATGATAAAATATGCTCACAGGAAAAGAGGAAAGAGGAGAACTGTAACTCCATGGTGACGTTCACAGGGATTACCCAGATATTAGTCAGGCTTAGACAGGAGAGAGCCAGCAATGGTGTGGGTTTTATGCATGGAAAGCAGGAAAAGACCTCACTGGAGCAGACTGGCAGTCATGTGATTAGCCCGGTCAGCACCATGCAGACGGGTGGAGAGGAGGAATGAGGGCTAAAGAGTGGTGTAACGCTGCCCACAAGATTAAATGCAGCAAACTAACTCTGTCTCCACCTGCACAAGCAGACTGACACTCTCTCAGCTTCAAAGTGCTTCCCAGTAAGCCTTAACGTTGAGTCATTTCAAAGGCTTTTACATTCACATTTTACATTAAACTTAAAATGTTGAACTCAACTAAAGGAAAAATTCATTTTAAATACATTAAGCTAACTGTTAAAAATAGTTGTGGGTGATTATAACTGGCATTTATTCACTGACTACTTTTAAAAACTTTCCAAACTGCAACAAGACATTTATATTTTATACCTTTTGTTCACTTTCTTTTGTTGATCTCAAGTAGTGCCAATAAAATGTCCTCTTAGATAAACAAAAATGTTTACAAATGTTTCCAGTGTTACATTGTCATGGACGACTGGTTAAAAAACGATTTCTGTTTTGTGTTTCAGTGAGCGATCAGATGTCCACCTTCACCACGCCCTCGGAGCCATCAAAGCAGTACGTAACCAAACCAAATCCCACTGCACTCCTCCTCCTGCAGCTCCACTAGACACACACATTGTCAACATAGCCGAATATCTGTGCTTGAACATTAGTTGAATGTGTGTTTTGGTATGATTGGTTCAAACAAATGAGACTACAATCTAAATCACTGAAAGCCTCAATTTCCTCTATTGGCAGTTTAAGTTGTTGTTGAAAAGAGGTAGTGGTACTCTTTGATTCACAGGGAGCTGCTGCTCTGAGATAAATCATATTTTGCATTGAAAATAAATAAATAAAAGTTCTTTTAAAAAGTAGTATTTGCAGTTAGACCGTGTACAAGAAAGGGAAGTTTACAATTTAACCAGTGCTATGTGCTTAACCATAGGGTAAAAAACTCTTTCTAATAAAGGCTCTCAGCTGTTAATTTAACAAGCTTCTGTGTCAGCGGTCAGTGTTCATTGTTGAAGAAGATTCAGTATCTATCTGTGGGTGGTGGGAGCTGCTCGGGTGGGACAAACGTTATCATGCAGGCCAGCTATTCTCAGCTGATAAACCCAACTGTTGTTTTATGATGCTGGCTCTGCCCTTCTCCATGAACTGCTGCAGCACTTGCTCACTTGACATCATATAGCATTTGGAGATATATATATTATTAGCCACTTTTAATAGCTGATGTAAGTGTTTTTAAATTCCATTAAAGGCAGTTTTTATCTTAGTATATTGGGTCTCATTCAGTCCCCAGATACGACTGGATCCATCATCCACAAAAGAATCGGATGTGTCAAAATGAATAATTTAGCATCAGGATAACCTAAATCTACAGAGTATTCTGGTGAAGTGAACAGACGCTGGGAAAATGTATCATTAACACCAACCAAACTGTCAAGAAATGACTGCCTTTGAAGCATTTGGACTTTTTGAAATAAGAACTACACAGGAATATAATGTCACCAGAACCTTCCTTTCTATAGAGAAAAAAACATTCTAACAAAAGGGCTGGATTTACAGTGTTTTAGCTTTAATGTAGGAACAAAAAAGCAATGACTCTCAAACCCACTCCTCGGATACCAAGTGGTGCACCATTGTTACTTTATGCTGAATTCTTGTAGTGCAGTTTGTTCATAATCCTGTAAACCAACTCAAACCCATCTCGAGAGCTTTTACTTGCTGCAGTCTGAATTAGTGTGCACTGACCTGACCTGAATTTGTGTCTGCCCCTCTTCTTAGTACTTTGAGTCTGTTGGACTACACATACTTTTTTCTTTTGTGTTTTTCTACCAATAAAGTTGTTTGTATGAAGCTGTCTTATGTATTGATTATGTGTTTGACTTCACTGGAGAGAATGACGCTGTTACACAACCACAGTCGATATGTCACCTCAGATAACACTCATCGTTGGACTTTTCTGATCGATGGTTAAAATCTTGTGTCCACATTTTTCCTTTGCAGGAAAGAAAAGTTAAACGGAAAAATAATGATTGACACACACTTGAATCATACTGGACATTGGACAAGCTTAAGGGTTGCTTCAGAGATTTATGGGGCTTATTTAAAAAAGAATAGTTAAGATCAAATCAGCAGAGGCAGAGATATTCTGACTTTTAGTCCCCAGTATGGGTCAAGCTCCAAAAACACTGGTTTCTACACTTCCCATAATGCAACTTGATAGCTTCTTTCAATAGATTTGGCTGAGCTTTAATAAAGCCTGGCAGGAAGATCTATCGTACTGCCATAAACAAGATAATATAGTGCATTCTGACAGTTGTTTTTTTTTCTTGTTTGGCTCTTGGATTTTAAATGAAACAATGACGTTGAGGTTTTAAGTGGCAACTTTAATCTTTAAAGTACATTGCGTTTATGATTTATTAATACGTGTTTATGTGTGAATATTTGGCTTTTCATAAGGCTTTTCAAATCTTATTTTGTTAAAAATGCATTTCCTTTAATATAAAGATCAGTCACAATACTTGACCCTGACTGGCTGACAACACCAGCTCCTGTAAAATAACGCAACTTTCTGAGTAAAATCTGTAAATGTGGCAGAGTTGACGGATTGGAAGGACGTAATCGGAGAAAAATTGATGTTTGAGAATACTGCAACTTTGACAAACATTTTATGACAATCAACTTCTATCTTTGATCATACACGTACTGTATGTGTTGTTATTTGTGAATGTTATTTCTTGTTTAAAAAAACAAAACAAGAATAAGTATGTACAGCAACTGTGGCTGTACTCTAGCTAAATGCTAATGTCAGCATGCTAACATGCTCACAATGACAATGCCAACATGCTGATGTTTAACAGGTATAATGTTTACCATGTTATGCGACCACTATGTTAGTGTAGCATGGTAACATTTAGTAATTAGCACTAAAGCCCAACTGAGACTGATGGGCTCATTAGTTCTGGTAAGCCAAAGTATTGGACAAATGTTGGTGGTGCTAAATGAAAAGTCATTAGGGTTCATCCTCTGGAGACCAGCACGTTATATTTCTGTCTGGACCAAACTTGTAAGCTGACCAGCCGACTGACAGACTGTCATTGCCACACATAGAAAAACAGTGTCCTCATCTGTGACACGTGTTGATTTTGCGTGTCTATTCCAGCACAGTAGAAAACATGAACAAACCAAGAACAGGTGCTCAGAAACAAGAAAGAGCCGAGGTGAAAGGAGGCACCAAGGTAGACGATTCGTGATGAGAGCAAAGATGTTTTTTATCCAACAAAATGGTGGCCTGACAGGTGAAAATTCCAAGGGAGCATTATATTGTTTGCTTGTTCGTTTTCAGTGTAGTGAGTTTGGAGGGATAAGAAGTGAGTTGGCAGGAGGTGCTGAGGCAGTAATCCTGGGATGAGAACAGACTTGTCTTATCCACTCTGTATGGAAATCACTGCTGGATGCTGGTGTAAATTTTATCTCGGCTCAAAAGGTTATGAAAGTGACAATTTGACATACAGCAGTTACTCCCATGTTGCATAGGAAATCATCAATGTTACTGGAGTTAAAGCAAGTTTAGCAGCACAAATGGTCTTGTTTTTTTAAGTGTGTGTGTGTGTGTGTGTGTGTCTTTGCTGGTCAAACTTCAAAGTGTTTCTTTCCAGTATATATGAACATAGAGCTCTAAATCTTTTCCCAAGACATGTAACCTGGAGGCGTGGAGTGAAGGAGTGAAACTGATTTTGTGTTTAATTGTGACAGATGGATGACCAGAGTTCTTCCAGAGCCTTACCCTTTTTCTCCAAGGTATACTCTCTCTTTTCTATGTTTCTTTATTATTCAGCTTGTACATATTTCTCCCAGATCATGTGAGTCAATTTGAATTAAACACAGATCCTCCTATTTGCCCTGCCTTCTTTGTGTCTACATTTGTGTGTGTACATGCAGATGGCTAACCTGGCTGATGCGGATGTGTCAGAGGAGGATAAGATCAAAGTTATGATAAATCAATCCACCTACGACTCCATGAAGTGAGTCACTTCTGTAATGCTTTCAAATCTCCTCCTCCATCCCCATTTCTGTCTCCTCAGTACTTCTCTCCACCTGCTTTCTCCCCTTTCCTTAAATTCTATATCTCCATGTTCTGATGTATCACTTTTTCTCTCTTGGCTTTCATTACTTTGCTCCATATTCCTCCCTTATTTTCCATCATTCTGTTCTGTTCTTCCAATATTTTGTACATTATTTATTCTTTTTTTCATTCACTTTCAGTCTCTCTTCTAGAAATTTCTTTTTTTCATCTATCTCCCTCTCATTCTCTGTCTTTCTCTCTCTAGTTACAACAAGAAGTTTGGTACTGCTCTTCCTGCCAACTACACATGTTATCGCTGTGGAAATACTGGACACCACATCAGGAACTGTCCCACCAGCGGGGTAAGAGCAGAACATGTGGTATCTCTTAAGTGAGGCAATTTCTGTTGCAATCTTAAAATTATTTAATTAGTGCGTGTCTTTACATTTCTGCTATCCAGTACTAAAATTATTTGTATGCTGAGTGCCAACATGTACTTAAGTGTTGACTGTAAGCCTAGCATTAAATGTAGGTGTGTGTGTGTGTGTGTGTGTTTGACAGCAGGATAAAAATTTCGAGACCCCTGTGAGAATAAAGAAAAGCACAGGCATCCCTCGTTCCTTCATGGTAGAGGTGGATGATCCCAGCATAAAGGGAGCCATGCTGACCAACTGTGGACGTTACGCAATTCCTGCCATTGACGCGTGAGAAAAAAGAGTCAATGTTTATGTGTCCTTGTGTTTTAAAGGAATGGTTTGACATTTTGGGAAATTCAAGGCTACGTTAAATGTAAGGCTACGGCCAGCAGCCTGTTAGCTTAACTTAGCATAAGGGCTAGAAACGGGAAACAGCTAGCCTGGCTCTGTCCGCCTACCAGCACCTTTAAAGTTCACGAATTAACATCTTGTTTCCATTCTTTATGCTAAGCTAAGCTAGCCAGCTGCTGGCAATGATTATGGTATCGATCTTCTCATCTTATCTCTTGGCAAGAAAGCAAATAACATATTTCCTAAAATGTGGAACTCTTCCTTTTAAAGATTATATCCAGGGAATGTGTGCAAACAATTTACATACCTTTGACTCCAGGAAGATGGCATGACAAACATAACTGAGCTTTTCACAGTTATTACTTCCTACCTGAAAGTACTTAAATTACCAAAAAATACTAGGAATTGCCACGAGACACCCCCTGCCCTTTTAACTGTTTTGGTTAGTTGAAAGTTAATTATTGCATACATTTTTTTCATTTTATTTCAGGTCTTAATAGGATAGGATCATGAGCTAAATCCCTAAATTATTACGGTAAATGGTGTCAGTTTTTCAAGTCAAAGGCAACTGGATTTGCTGCTTCATTCTTGAAGACGTCACATGTGACTCCCCACCTTTCAGGAGACTCTCTCGGTTGAATGGCTAAATCCTTGTAGATAATCCTTTGTGCCTATGACGATTCCGTTACCCAGGCCAATTAGCAAGATGTTCTTCATATGAAATGTCACAGGTTCAATTCCAACAGCTATTGTGTGCTCATCAGCTGACACTTGTCAAGGCAAAATGTCAGAAACACAAACTTCTTTCAAACTTTGTGTGTACTGTTGTCTGCCTATAGTCAGGCGTATGCCATTGGCAAGAAGGAGAAGCCTCCGTTCGTTCCACAGGAGCAGCCCAAGTCAGAAGGCGAGGAGGATCCTGTACCTGAAGAACTCCTCTGTCTGATCTGTCACGACCTGCTGAGTGATGCTGTGGTCATACCCTGCTGTGGAAACAGCTACTGTGACGACTGTGAGTGTCTGCTACACCATACATCCCGTTAAACTTATGTACACTTGCAGTACTTTTAAGAATAAGCAATTCTGGTCCTGATGTACTGTATCCATATTAGCAGTGTCTGCCTCTGCGGTACTTGGTAACTCCCAAAAATGAAAGAACCAGTTAAACTGTATTACTGCTCTTGGATTAGCAGATTCTGAATCTTTAAATATGTAAATATTACCAGCCAAAACTGACATAAAAGTAGCAGAATAATAGCTGCTAAAACTTTCACTCTGATAATATATGCACACACAACCAAGGGTTATATATAACTAATATGCATTCTTCAGTCTGAGTCTCCATATTTACATTTCAACTGTCTTTATCTCTTGCTCAGGTATTCGCACCGCCTTACTGGATTCAGAGGAACACATCTGTCCCACTTGTAGCCAATCAGATGTCTCCCCTGATACCCTGATAGCCAATAAATTTCTCAGACAGGTGAATTGACAGATGAATGGAAAATATGTATTGATGTTAGAGTTGGATGGGGGATTTGTATAACTTATTACCTCTTTATTTGTTCCTTAATGTGACCAGAAGCTTTTCATTGTTTTTAACTTCAGTATAGAAATGCTCTGACAAGATTCAGTTTTCTATTCTGTCTGTTTCTCCCGACACAGGCTGTGAACACTTTTAAGAAAGAGCGAGGCTTCACTAAAAGTCTGAGAAAAGGGTGTGGTACCTCCCAATCCCAAAATCCAACCCCGACGCCGAGCCCTGTCCCCACCCCGCCCCCTCTCACCGTGCAAAGCCAGCCTCAGAAGCCTCACCAGTCAACCCACAGCCAGCAGGTGAACCTCATGTTGATGTGTTTCATCTGTGAGGCAGAACAAAAGAATAGTGCTGTACCTGTGTGACTCAGGAGCAAACAGAATAATTACTGTTTTCTTTACACAATCACGTTTGTCAAGTCTCAGAGTGATAGTTGTCTTCTAAAAACTATTGAAACAAATGTTAGAAACCACAGTATACTGCATGTTTAAATGCATGTTTTAAACTAACAAGATATATGCATGTATATCGTAATTTATATTGTCTTGTGTAGATATTCTTATTATTATGTCTGTACTGACTTTTTTCTCCTTCTTGCTTCTATTATATTCTGATCCCTGCTATATTCTTTTGTTGTCTCCCTTCTTTAGGACCCTCTCCTGCCCCGCTCACAAGCTGCAGACACACTGCCGTCGTCTCAGCTGTGTGGGGCCCCTCCCACAGCAACAGGCCCCACCTCTGCTTCCGACAAGCCGAGCACGTCCCTCGAGCCTGTGCAAAGCCACCTGGAGATATCTGACAAGTAAAATCACTTAGGGATGCTGTGTGGGTGGGTGTGGGTGGGTGGGTAGTGGTGTTGACGTTGGTTCACTCATTCGTGGTGCCTCTGCTGCCTCACCTGGTTGAAAAGCTAATTTGTGACTCATCAGGTTTCTTGTCATGGTACCTTTAAGTTATAATCCTTAAGATTTTAAAGTTGTAATCCCCTTCTGTTTTATTTCTGACAAAGTAGATGCTCATGCAGAGTTTGCTTCTGTGGGTACAGCCTTCAAGTACCCACAGAAGTTGAACATTTGGTGCAATCTCTGATCAAATATTCGCACTGTGGATTTGAGATTGAAGAACTGGCAAACAGTCATAGTGATGTTGCGTTCATGTGGCACTGTGATGTATCTGCTGTTTATTCAGAGAGGCTGAAGAAGAGACACATGATGACTCAGCGGCTGCTGCCCCTTCTGTACTGGTTTCACACAAAGACCCCCCTGCTGCTCCATCACAGCTGATACCACTGGTGAGGACACACACACACATTCACACTATAACTCTATGCAGCAAAGTTTCTCTGTATGAAATCTGCAATGTCTGCTCAGGTTAACCTCCCTCCAGCGGTAGAGCCGCCCAAGACAGTCAGTGTGAATCTACAGCAGTCCTCCTCAGGTGACTGTCTATTCATTATACTGTCCCTACTGCTCCTCGTGTGTTTTGTGTCATTTTATTTGAGCAAGCATTGATTCATTATTATATTGAGAGCTGCAGTAACATCGCTGGCACAAGTAGAGAATGATATAAAACCATTTTTCCCTGAATCCACAGGTCCAGCCCCAAGACACTCTGGGCCATCACCATCCTGGGATAGGTCAGTGGAGTGTGTGTGTGTTTAGGTACTATTCTGTATTTGACTCTATCCACTGTTTCAAAACTGATGTCATTTCCTCCTTTCCCCCACAGCTCCTCTCCCTCCTCCGGTTGTCCCACTGGAGGCTGGAATGAATCGAACACCCCGCAGCTTCCTCCCTCCTCCTCTTCCTCTTCATATACTGCAACTCCTCCACCTCTCTTTCCCTCCCCCCATTTTCACACATTCCTTGCTGCTCAGCAGCCTCTCAGCAGTTACCCCCCTGGATACCCACCTACCACGCCCGTCTGGACGCTCCCAACCCCCCAGGGTGCTCCCATCCCTTCCCTCTGCTCCTCTATCTCCACCTCCTCCATCCCTGCCCTCATCCCCAAGGAGTGGTACAGGCATCAGAGGAAGAAGAAGGAAAGGTACTCCCCTTGTTTAATTGTAGGGAGAATGAATTTGTTTCATCCTTTTTAAAATGGACTTCAATTCAGGCAACAAAAGAAACTTTGAAGTGGCCTTATCGAAACTTGTTTTTAAGGAGATTACTTTGGGTTGGATTTTCCAATCAGATTTTCTTAACTCAGTATTGGCCTCAGATATGGTGTGCAGTTTAGTAACAGCTGTAGAGGTATTGTACAGTAGTATGAGGACAATATACTGATAATAATATCAAATATATACTCCCCTCAGTTGCTTCCCTCTCTCTTTGACACTCAGGTCACCTCACAGAGGATCTACCTACAGACGACGCTCCTCCTCTCGCTCCAATTCAAAGTCTTCTAAGTCCAAATCTTCTCGCTCCTACTCTCGCTCTTCAAGCAGGTCCAGATCCCGTTCCCGGTCCAGGTCCCAAGGCAGATCAAGGTATTTTGTGCCTTTTTTCAAGTTTTGTTAAGGTTTTTTTTTTTTTTTGTGTTTATTATATTTTTTACCATAAAATGATTCTCACAAGATCTTATGTTGTGTTGCCCTATCTCAGAAGTGAACCACTGGTACTCACCTGCAACGCACATATTATAGCCCGACCGATACTGGATTTTTTGAGGCCGATACTGATATCGATATTTGGGAGTTTAAAAGATCTGATAAAGGGGGCCAAGTCCTTACTGCAGCAGCCCTGGTTTGATTCCAGCCCAGGGCCCTTGCTGCATGTCATCCCCCCCCCTCTCTCTCCCCCTTTTCCTGTCTCTCCTCAGCTGTTCCTATAAAATAAAGGCTAAAAGACCAAAGAAATCAAATAAATTAAAGATCTGATAATGATATATCAACCAATCTTGCTACAGATCCCTTCAGATATATACTGAGTGCGAGGTTTTATAGTTACAAAAAACCCTGCTTGTCAGTGCTCTCTGGTGGTAAAACTATGTAATGGTGACACTGTTTCTAAATGACCTCAAACCTAGTTTAGCATTTCTGTCAACATATACACCGATACCGATATAAATGCAAGAAGCTAATATTGGCCAATTTGTCTGCCTAGTTGTAGCCCATATACAACTTCTTTCTTGGGTTATTATCAAGATTAATGTTCAGGGTTGTGAAACCTTTTCCACATTGGACAAAATATCCAATGTGGCTTTCAGGAGAAATAAACATGGAAGGAATGTGGTTCCTGCGGGACTAACAGTACACAAAGTGCATGCAGCAAGCTTTGTCCAAAAAGAACAGGTGCTGTATTTTCTCCATGATCCCTTTCTTCCATAGACAATGTGAAATGGGAAATGAGATAGACGACTCAAACAATAACAAGGCAATAAATGTGTGTGACATATGACACAACTGAATATTTTCTTTCTTTTTTTTTCCAGGCCCCAGTCACCTTACTCCCGCCACAGAGACCTCCACACCCGCTCTCATTCCTCCCACTCCTATAGCTATGGTTACAAACGTTCACGCTCCCCTACACCGTCCTCGTCATCTTCACCTCGAGTCGGTTATGATTCCAGGTCCAAGTCACCGTCAGATCACCACAAACACAGCCATCTCAGTCGGCATAGCAATAAGAAATCCGCTTCGAGCAGCTACAACCCCAGGAGGCGAGGGGAATGCTTCCAGGGGGAAGCGGCAGGCTCAGGGGGGAGTTTGGCTAGTTACCTGTATGCTCAGCATGCAAATCAAACTAGTAGCCTGGAGCTGGACAGAGAGCGCTACCTGCAGTGGAAAAGGGAGTACAAAGAGTGGTGTGAGAAATATTTCAGCAGCTATGTCGACCACTTCCACCAGCTGCCTCCTCCCCTCCTCAGTCTTCATCCTTCTCCTCTTCCTCAGTGGGGGGACAGAGAAGGAAGCAGAAATCACTCACATGCCAACTCGGAATCTTGCAACCGACTCCAAGGTAGACGCATTGCCCGCATGGATGGCCCCTCCCCTCCATCGCAGTCATCTAGCGACAGCCGCTCCCCTCCATCTCACTCTTCAAGTGCCAGCCGCTCCACGCCATCTCAGTCATCTAGTGACAGTCGCTCATCTCCATCTCATTCGTCCAATGACAGCCGATCCCCTCCCTCTCAGTCGTCCAGTGATGGTCCATCCGAAGATGGAACTCAGCCGAGGGCACATCAGCAGAGGTGTGCTGACAAGTACAGCCGCCTGCCAATCACACTTACAAAGGGCAGTAGGGAAGTGGAACTGCTAGAAAGAAGTAAAGACGACAAGCAGCTAATCACGAAGAATTTGGAGAAACTCAGCACCTTAAAACATGAGAAAAAGAGCATGAAGAAACATGAGGGAGGAGAGGAGTCTTCATCCCCTGATGCTGCAGACTCAACAGATGACTGCAGAAAGGACAAGAGGAGGCACAACACTGGACCAAATGCCTGCCAGGATGGCACCCCAGTACAGGACAAAGCAACTGCCAGTGATATCTTAGAATCAGTCCAACCACTCGTGAAACCAGATAAATGTTTGGATAAAGACTATGAAAGAAAAAGCAGAGAACAAAGGAATTTGGAAAAAGAGAAAGGATGGAGAAGAGGCAAACATTCAGACTCCAGGCAGGATGTGGAGAGACCGCACAAAGAAAAGCACAGCAAAGGGGCAGGTAGGGTGGATACAGACAGATACAGAAACCCTGGAGGCAGCAAAGCTTCTGACTCCAGATCAGAGAAGAATAGAAAAAGAAAAGGAGAGGACATGCAGAGAAGTTCTATTAAGGCTCAAAGCAGCAAATGCCTGAAAACTAACATTGCAGAGGACACTAAAACCCGCAAGAGTGAATCCCCGAATCTATTTGATAGAAAGAAGCACAAAACGGAGAAGAAAAAGGAGAGGAAGACATGGCCTCTGACAGAGACAGACATCTGGGAGGGAGGGGTAAAGGTGAAACCACAGAAGAAGATAAGCATCAACATCAACCTGGATGGAAAAAAGAAGGAAGAGAAAACAGAAAAACAGGACTTGTCTTATTTAGAGAGCATCACAGGAAAAACAAAGGAAGAAATGGAGAAGACTGGTAATAGAGAGAAGACAAACAGAGGAGAGACAGAAATTGAAATAAATGAAAAGAAGGAATCCAGCAGAGACCAGGAAGATGTGTCTGAAGAAAAGATAAAACCAGATGAAGGAGAGGCAAGACAGATATGGGAGAAAGCTACCTTCAGAGATGATAAGGGAAAGGTGTGGGAGAAAATTGCAGGAGAGAAAAAAGACATTGGAGAAAAGAAAAAGGACCGAAAAGAGGAGGACTTTGACTTATGGCATTGTGCCTTCAGAGGATTGGAGGAGGAGGAGGAGGAGGAGGTAAAAACAGTGGAAGGAAGGAGACGTGCTGGATGCCAGCCAAGGAGAAGAGGTGACAAATGACGAGAGGAGGAAGGTGAAGGCAGGAAAGGAAGAAGAGAGGAGGGTGAGGAATGAGATGGGAGAGTCAGTCTTAGGTGCCCAGAAGGAGATGGCAGAGAGAGAAAGCACATGCAAGGAAAACAGAGGAAACCCGCTGGGGGAGTCAAAGCCAAAGGAAGAGCTGATGGAGGGAGTGAAGTGGAGGATGAGGAAAGAAGAAGAAGAAGACAAGATGAAGTCCAAGTCACAGAGGAGCAGAAACGAGAGCCACCATGACAGACCAAATCTCACGGTGGACGATGGCAGGTCAGAATGTTACTGCTTTATTCTTCAAAGTTAGAATCCTACAGCTTCATCTAACAGCTCGGGAATGGCGGGCTCCGCCACTAACAATGAAAATTAATATATAGAGAGGTAATAACAGAATGTAAATACACTGAATGGATATTGCTGAAGAAATACAGACTATAAATAGTGTCAAAACATAGTTTGATTTCATGAAACACTTGAATTATTTGCTTTATATTCTTTCTTTTATTCTGTTTCTTGTCTATTTGCCCACTTTCACAACCAATGATAAGTATAGATACTACGATTAGCATGTTACTGTCAGTATGTAAACACATAATTAGATGGATTTGTGTTGCCTTATGAGTTCTTTCAAGACAAGTTCACATAAAATCTATCAATTAACAGATTCTTTTGTCTAACAACTAAAGACCTCCAGTATGGCCTCTAGAGTGTTTCATGAAAGCCTGAAAGCCTTTTTCTAAAGTAGAGATGAGTACTGATTTAAATTTTTTGTGTGTGTGTGTTAAATGCAGCAGCTACGAGGATCGTCAGGAGAGGAAGAAAGTGGTGAAAACTCTGGAGGCATACACCCAGGCCAGAGTCGTGGACAAAGAGGACGAGCTCGTAGTCATACAGGTGTGTCCGTGAGCGCAGCCTGTGGGCCCAGATTATGCAGGGTGCCATCAGAGCATTTCAAATGTGGAGGGAGTCACATCATGACATATGGGAATGGAAATAAAACATTTGTATAATATAAATTAGCAATCATTTGTGTTTTGTACGATTTCTGTGAACTTGAGTTTTTTGTCTTGTGTAATTATTCTTTGGTTTAACTGCTAACGAGTCTGCGGGAGTCAAAAGATTAAGAAGCACAGCACTAATACATACATCCACAAACAGAAATTGCATGTTATCTCATGTCTCAGCCATGCCTTCACTCTCTGTCTCAGGTCCCACGCTCCAAATGGGAGAAGGAAGAGTCTGAGGAAGAAGAGCAGGATGAAGGAGAGATCAAAGTTCAAACAGATGCTCTTGCAGTGTTTCTGCCTTCACTGTCCATGTCTGTGACAGCAGAGACACCAACTGACAGGGAAACAGAGGGAGAGAATGAACAAAAGAGACAGAGGTCAGTGGAAATAGAGGGAGAAAGGGCCAGAGCAGTGGAGAGAGGAAGGGACAGGGAGGGAGAGAAAACCCCCATTTTGTCCAGTTCACACAGAAGTGAGGCTCCCTCTAGTGGCAAAGACAGAACAGGCAGGGAGAGGGAGAAAGGGATGGAGATGGAGGGTTGGCGGGACAGAGAGAGAAGGAGGGAGAGTGAGAGACCAAAAGATAGGCAGAAAGACAGCAAAAGATCAAAAGAGATAACAAGGGAGGAAGAGAAAGGGAGAGACAGGGGGCACAGCAGCATTGCCTCAGTCCAAAAAGGAACCCCCCTTCCTCCTCTCACTCCTGCTCTTATTCAACGTCACATGACACAGAGAGGAGAGACAGGGGACGAGGGCGTGACCAGGGCGGCAACAAGAGTTCCTCCTGTCCCGATGGGAAGTTCTCCAGCGGCAGAAGCTGGGAATGCAGCACGACAAGCAGAGCTACTGAACTGCCTGATCAAAATGCACACAAGACATATAGAGACACGTTACTGGACTTGACATTTAAAGACAAAGACCATCCCCACTACTATTATAATCCCCAAGATCCATCAGGGAACTACAGACACCAAGACAGATCTGCAGGGACCCACCACTCCCTACCTTCCCTCTCCCACAGCTGGGGTAAGGAGAGAGACCCTCCTCCCTCTGGATCCTCCGGAGGGCCAGAGCTCGGTAAGCCCAGAATGAGCATCCCCGGTCGGGAATTAATGCAGAACAAAAGTAGAAATGAGGGCAAGGTAGAAAAGGGCGAGTGGAAGCGAAACAAGGTGGATAAAGTAATGAAAGAAGGAAAAGGGGAGAGAGAAAATCAAGAGATGGTGTGGGAGGGAGGGAGAGAGCTGGAGGAAGGGGAGAGGCCCAGCAGCCGCAGCAACAGCGTCAGTTCATCAGCAAGCCAGGAGAGCAGCAGGGATGACCGGAGAAAAGAGACGAAGAAGAAACAAAAGAAGCACAAAAAGGAGAAGAGACAACCTGCCCCGGAGCTGCTGGAGGAAGGGGAGCTGAAGAAACACAAACACAAGAAGTCAAAGAAAAGCAGAGATGGAGGGGAAGAGGAGAGTAGTGGAGAGGTGGATGACAGTTGGAAAGAGGAGGAAGACCACGCTAAGCTCTGCTCTGTTATGTTATATTGACTGTCGTGGGGAAAAAAGTGAAATTTACTTGAATGATGTTTTTCCTTTCTCTGTCCAAAAAGTGCCTGGATTTATTTTTTGATTACTTTTTTTTTTCCAGGATACTTTTTGTATCACCTTAAGATATATCAAATATGCATCATTCAAAATGAAAGTGAACAAATGTGAAGGGAAAGCACTTTATACTATATATAAGAAAATGAATGTGAATGAAAGCAAATGTGAAACCTTTGACCTCTTGAATTATAAGTTCAAGGAATTTGCACATGCTCACAACTTGCTCAGGACTGCCACCGACTATGGTTTATGTACTGAACCTGCAATGTTACAGCTTGCATGAAGGAAATCTTACATTTTGACAACAGGTCAGTCAGTAATTTGATTTGCCTCACTCAGGAGCACAGGAGTGCAGATAGAGGATTATTGAAAAGAGTTTGTGATTAATTTAAAAAATATACTGTTAATATTTATGATTTGAACCTCTGTGTTGTATTTTCTCGTTTTTCTTTTTAATTTTGTAAATGTTTGATTTAAAAACAACTGCTGGATGGATAAATAATTTACCAGAGGAAACTTTAGTTTTTCCTGTTTTGAAGGAAATAAAAAGAAACCTCCATCAAATTTTGTGTTTTTGTCTGTCTGGATGACATGTCTTCTGCTGTGATTTCTGAAAAAAAAAATGTGTCAAATGTTGAGTGATTCAGCCATATAAAGAAATATGTGAAACAATTTCTTGAGATCATCATTTTATTGGACAACAAAAGTGGATGTTCAACTGAGTAGCCACATCACAGTTTCGCTCTAATTAGCAAATGTTAGCATGCTGACACTAAATTAAGATGGTGAACTTGATAAACATTTTTTCCCACCAACTTTATTAAAGCCTTAATACCATTACAAGACAAACAATAGTACAGGGAGTATTGGGGGAAACGAGCACAAAGTTAAAAAGTAGTGAAAATGTACAAATGTAAAAGAAATGGGAGGGGGGTGCAAAACAGGGGAGGCACGTCAAATAATTTTTCAAGCACTAGGGAGGTACTTGTGTTTTGTATTTTGGCAATAGGGGTAGGACATAAAACTTTAAATTGCTGTATTTTGTATTTATTTTAAATACTTATTTTTCTTTTCAAAATACGTGTTTTACCGCTGTGGACGGGACACACTAAACTTGGTATCTCCCACCACTGAAGGTTTATATATATATATCTGTGGGGGCAGTAGGTGGCAGCATATGACTGACACAACATATCCAGGTTCATTTAAAGTTAACCATCTTGTGCTATTAAGTTTATATGAAACATGGATATACATTTACAGCGTGGTGTGACTGTGCAGACTCTCCTGAACGGTGGGACATTAGGAGCTTTCAGGTGAAACTAGCTGGCTAAAAACGTTAGCCCTTGCTAGCTAGCTAGCCAGCCTGCGTAACGTTACCTTGGCAAACGCATCGTTGCAGGCGTCACCTGAAGAAGTGGATGTAGCCGCTGACATGAGATGTGCTCCCGGCGGACAGCCACAGGTCTATTATATTCTAAAAAATTATATTTAAAAAGTCATCAGTTCTAATGTTATTTTTACGTGCAAATTGGTATTATTCTGGCCGTAAATCCGGATGTTAGCAATAGTGTGTGCGCCTCACATAGCAGGTAACTTCATTCATTATTTAAATCCTCCAACACGCACCAGAATCTAATGTTCATTTACCGTTGGTGCTTTTTCACCTGCCAGACAGGTAAGAAGGTACACACAGATTATGAGTTTCTTGCTACACTTTGATATACAGCGACCGTCCTCAGAAATCCTGTGGTCCATCAGAGCTGTTGGGACATTTTTAATTTTAGTAAAACTCCAAAAACAATCTCATATTTCCATCATATTTTATAATGTGCTTGTATAAAGATTATAATCTGCAAAGTAATAGAAACTACAGATGTCAGATAACTGTAGTGAAGTAAAAAGTTTAATGTTTCCCTCTGAAATGTAGTATAAAGTAGCTTCAAGTGGAAATACTCAGGTGAAGTACAAGTACCTCAAAACTGTGCTGTCTTTTCAATGTGTCCTTCAGTCGTATTCAAACGTTCTTTCATCAGTCAGTCTTTAATGGCACACGCCATCCCTCCAAACTACACCCTCCACTTCCTCCCGGCACTCAAGACACATCATCATCATCAGCGCCATCATCCTCCTGATGTGTGAAACAAGGCTGTCAACATGTGAAAGCTTTAGTCAATACAGGGACCCAAAATATAGAACAGTTTTTGCGTGACATCGGGTGCAAGTGACAGCATGGCAGGACTGCCATCAAAGTACAACAATCTGAGTCCACTGTCATCATTTGCAGTTTGTGTGGGTCAGTCAGGGCTATTACATAATCTAAAACGTAGACTGGCAGCCTACAGAACAGTTTGTGGACAGCGTTAAAAATATATGATGAGAAAATGAAAGTCGGATTTAGTCACTGGGTTTAGTCACCTGCAGGACACATTTTAATTATCCAGTTATAATTAAAATGTGTACTTTCCTTTTTTTTTTTAAAACAACATTAATTTGGTGAGCACCTTAGGGACCCCCAACGACTACCCTACCATGCAAAACATTTTTTTAGATCCACCACTTCGCCTCTTTCAGTTAATTTTCAAAAAGCTGTAGCTTTGAGTTTAGCTAATCTCACTGTCTTTCTTGCTTCACCTGTCCACCTACTGTTAACATCTGGTCTTTTAAAAACAACAGACCAAACACATCTGGACTGTAACAACTCAACGACTAATGCAACTATACAGAGAGAAATGTGTTTCTTTGTCCTCCTTAAACCGAGGAAGTGACAGATTCTTTTCCACACTGAGCTCCTTTTTTTTCCCCCTCTGGGACCTTCTCCTCAGAGACTTCCTCCTCCAGCAGGAGTTCGAGGGCCTGTGAAGCAACGAAGGTCTTCTCCTGTTCTTTCAGCTCTTCCTTCAGCTTGGCAGTTTCTGCCTGGAGGGCCTGACTTCCCTCTTTCTCAGCCTGGAGCTTGGTGGCAAGCTTGAGGTTAGCTGAGGCCTGTTCCTCAAGTCTTACCTTCAGGTCCTCTAACTGCTGCTCCATCGTCTGACGGAGGCGCCTCCTGCTCAGCCCTCAGCTTACTGATCAGCTCCTGGTCCCACCGTTTCAGCATGAGACTTCAGGGCTGATGGATTCTTCATTGAAGTTAAATTCGCAGTCTGTCAGTGATGAACAGTTGTGTCTTTATGTAACCTGTTGAAAGGTCTGACATGAACTGATTCTGTCTGACACTTCGCTATGTAAATACCTGCTGATCATTAAGGTTTTGTGCCAGACTGTTTCCTGTCACTTTGCCCGACTAGCGTGGCTGTAGACTCTTACTTTTGTTCTTTATTCTGTCACAGGAACATTTACAGGTATCTGGAACTCAAAACACATACTCAAAAAGTTCAAAAGGAATTATAAAAATGTATAAAAACCACCATAACTGCTTCTCTGCTTGCAGTACTAAAGGAATGTGTGTTCTTCTAGTTCCTGTAGCATTTTAATGAAAAAGAGCATAAAGTGACATCAACATTGTTGTGTGTAAACCTCGTTACTCCAACTTCATGTTTTCACTGATTTCAAACATCCCCTCCAAATGCAATGTGCCTCTAAACATTTCCCTTCTCAGGAGCTATAAGAAAATCAGCTTTTTCTTGAGGCTGACCATAATGTGTTTCAAAATCTGGACTTTTGAATAAACTTATCTATCAAAGACACTGGAATCTTTCAGCTGGAGTTAAAACATAAAGATCACCAGGTTTTCATAAACGACGGGGACATGTTTCTCTGTGGGTTGAGAGAATTCTGCTGGCTAACCTGTGAATCTTTTTTTTTTTTTTTAACACCTTGAGAAATGTATAAAAAAAAAAAACTCAAACTGAAGACAAAACTGAACAGAATGGACCGACTCTTTCAAAACAAATAAATAAAAACTTTAATTTTGACTGAGTTTTCAACCTAAGTGAAGAAGATTCTCAGATGCTTTTGGTTGTGTCAAAGTAGCATTTACAGCAGAAATTTACAAAACGAGGAGAAAAGGTAAGTGAAGAGGTCTCTTTGGCATTTGCATTCATTTAAATGTTTTTTTGGGGGGGGGGGCAAAACAGTTTTGAAAAAAAACGTAGATATTTAAAAATTAAGTGAAGAATGAATGATCCCTGAAGTAACATGCTCTTGACCACCATCTCTGTGCTCTTCTTCGTCTTTGTTCCTCTGCTTGTTGTCATCTCTCCACATCTCCTCTTTGCCCACCCGGCTGTTCGCTTCCCATCCAACCAGCCATCGTTAAAATCTGACAGTCTGTCGGATCCTGAATACAACAACTCATCTGTCTACTCACATGCCAGGTAAGGATGTCCGCGATGAGTGCAACAAATATATTTTTGGGGCCTTTCTTTCTTTATTTCCTCTGTGCACAGTGATCCTGCTTTACCTCAAAAAGCACTAAAACATGAATCAAGACATCAAACAAACACAGTTTCAACTGTGAACAAAGACGTCCGGTTTTCTGACAGGTTGGTGGCTGTTTGCCTTGTTAGTGTTTTTGTTTGTGCAGGAGGCGGGAACATGTTAAAATAAATATGAAAGATGTGTTCAATATGCCTGCTGTCTGTGCTGGCTTGGGTTATTGTGCCCACTGTGTGTGTGTGTGTGTGTGTGTGTGTGAAAGTTGATGCTTGAAGTGTATCCAAGCTTTTCTTGCTTCATTAACTCACTACAAGGAAAACATGGCAGAGATCCAGCCTCTCTGTCTCTCTTTCCGTCTCTTCTCTGTCTCTGCAATTACTCATCGTCGTGCCAAGGCATGCTGGGATTGAACAGAGGAAATCTGGGGGGTGCGGGATGCCCGACTTGGCTTGTGTCCAAACCGTGGACGGAGGGGTGCCCGGACAGCCAGGCATCTCTTATGCTCTCACCATTGGCTTGTTGTGCACTGCTGCATGTCCTCCAAGATGGCCGCTTAACTTCATGGGCTCCACGCATCCCACCTCGACCCTGCTTGCTGCGTGCTTCCTGGCATGTCTGTGTTTCCTCTGCAGTTCAGTTTTGCTCTGAAGCATCTGGCTGCTTTTGTGCTGTTGAGTCTAACATGGTTGTCTGTTTTTGCTTTAGTGTGTGTGTGTGTGTGTGTGTGTGTGTGTGTGTGTGTGTGTAGAGGGGGAACGCTGCAGACAGACAGACAGCAGCAGACAGTATGTAAGATGCAGAAAATTTGAGGGACACAACAGAGATACATGTACAGACAGACAGACAAACACAGACAGACACATGTACAGAGACACATCCAGACAGACAGGGAGTCACACAGATAGAACGAGGAAGTAAACTGCAGATTAAGACGTGAAAAACACCAGGACACTGACCCTGCATAACACAAAGGCACATTAGAAAATATGAGACATCAGACAGACAGGTACAGATGGCAGACAGATGCTCAGACACACAGACAAAGATCCAGCCAGGCAGACAGAAGGACAGACAGACAGGTGGACCCTGTAGCAATCAAAAGCAACATCCTCCTGCTCTCCTGTGTGGTGAGGATCAGAAACGAGGTACGCTTTGTCAGATTTATCTTTCAGCCGTCTTTATTTCTCTGTCGTCCTGCCGTCCGCTTCGCTTTGTTTCTTCCTCTGTGCTTATTTTAGCCTCTTTCTCTTATTTTGTTTTGTTTTGTCTTTCTTTCTTTATTGTCTGGGTTTCCTTCTCTCCTTTGTGCCCGTGATGTGTGCCGACGTCTCAGGGCGCTGTGCCAATGCTGCCTGATGAAGACCAAGCTGTGTGTTCTCTTGTTTGTGTGTGTGTGTGTGTGTGTGTGTTTGTGTGTGTGTGTGTGTGTGTGTGTGTGTGTAGAGGGGAACGCTGCAGACAGACAGACAGCAGCAGACAGTATGTAAGATGCAGAAAATTTGAGGGACACAACAGAGATACATGTACAGACAGACAGACAAACACAGACAGACACATGTACAGAGACACATCCAGACAGACAGGGAGTCACACAGATAGAACGAGGAAGTAAACTGCAGATTAAGACGTGAAAAACACCAGGACACTGACCCTGCATAACACAAAGGCACATTAGAAAATATGAGACATCAGACAGACAGGTACAGATGGCAGACAGATGCTCAGACACACAGACAAAGATCCAGCCAGGCAGACAGAAGGACAGACAGACAGGTGGACCCTGTAGCAATCAAAAGCAACATCCCTCCTGCTCTCCCTGTGTGGTGAGGATCAGAAACGAGGTACGCTTTGTCAGATTTATCTTTCAGCCGTCTTTATTTCTCTGTCGTCCTGCCGTCCGCTTCGCTTTGTTTCTTCCTCTGTGCTTATTTTAGCCTCTTTCTCTTATTTTGTTTTGTTTTGTCTTTCTTTCTTTATTGTCTGGGTTTCCTTCTCTCCTTTGTGCCCGTGATGTGTGCCGACGTCTCAGGGCGCTGTGCCAATGCTGCCTGATGAAGACCAAGCTGTGTGTTCTCTTGTTTGTGTGTGTGTGTGTGTGTGTGTGTGTGTGTGTGTATGCAGATTGGCTTTTTGGGGCCGGTGGCAGCTGCAAACACTTGCTTGTGGCATCACATCCATGAGGTGATTGAGAAAAGGACCCGCTGCCAAGTCTTACTTTATAATTTGATGTGGAGAAGAAAAAAAGATGTAATACATTCAAAGTGTTAGTGGCTACAAAAAAGGGAAAACATGCAATAGCAAAAGGGAAAACAGCATAAGATAAATAATATACAGTATATAATCCATCACAGAGCACAATTCTGCAATTACAAGCAGGGACTGTTTGAAAAGTATATGTTGGTGTATTCAAGGTCACTCCAAACAAATTCGAGTAATGATTTTCACAGTTTTCTTGCTTTTTTTCCCTCCTTGATTTGATTTTGTCATGTAGTCCGTCAGTGTGTGATGCTCCTCAGCAGCTTGGATGTTGTAGCATCAGCATGAAGAATTTTGCCCATGCTCTTAAATGAGTTACCGCACAATATAATGTATCTTTAGTCAGATAAATGGACAGTGAGATAAATGGAAACTGGAAACAAAATCAGTATAAAAACATATTGTATGTTTTATTAGTGTGGCCGACAGTAATGGATGGTTACATGCTAATTGTAGTCAATGGGCATAAACATGCAAAACCATTACTACGGTCTTTTGCGTGCCGGTGGTAATACAAGTAGCAATACTGCAATATAAAAATAGTAACAGTTCTGCAATGAAAATGTCACTTAAGTAAAAGTACATAAGTATTATCAGCAAATTGAACTATAAAAGTAAAAGTACTGATAATTCAGAAAAATGCCCCCTGTGAGTTTTATACTAATATATATTATATTATAGGATTAGTATTACTGATGCATTAATGTGTAAGCAGCATTTGTTGTTATATATATGTTATAGTTGGTTAAAGTGGAGCTAACTTTATATAGCTACTGTTGGGTAGTTTAATCTATAACAATACATATGTTTTATATGCAAAATCTTCATCTGTAAAGTAGCTAGTAACTGCAACTGTCATATAAACATAGTGGAGTAAAAAGTATAATATTTCCCTCAAATAAAGTACAAGTACCTCGAATTTGTACTTAAGTACAGTACTTGATTAAGTATGTAATTGCAATCCACCACTTTTGAGTGCTGCTTGGCTATTTGTGTGACAACATTGCGTCCACACTAATGATGGGCTGCATTGGGGCTGAAAAATTCTTTGCACCCATGACAATATGAGGTTTAGGTTAAAGCTGCTACCAGGTGACAGATTTCATATGTAGTTAGTTGCTGACAGGAGTTCAGTTGACCTTTCTGGTTATGTATGCGAGAGAGAGAGAGAGAGAGAGAGAGAGAGATAAGCAGCTCATAGTGAAACATTGACTAATGTTTATGTGAAGGTCAGAGGTCAGCTGAAACTAAACACTCCTGAGCTGCCAGAGATCAGGTGCCTTGCTGAAAGACTGCAGCACAGTAACACACACACACACACACACACACACACACACACTGAGTGGACGCTGTCATGCCTTACAGTTTACAGCAGATTAGGAGCCTCACTGGATCCATCAAGCTATAGGAGACAACAATGTGGTTTTATTTAGCTGGGACTTGACTTTCCTGTCAGAGCCAGTGAAGAAAAGGTAATGCTTTATTACTGTCAGCCACCATTACCAAGTCCTGGGTTTAACAACCTCTAGTGGAGAGTTGTGGTAAAACAGGCTGCAGCTGTTCAACAGCTACATTGAAGCCAAATTAAAAATTAAAATCCAGTCCAAAAAGTCGCAGTTAAAGAACATTCTCATCCTGATTAATCTGCTACACTTAACTTGACAGTACTCATTATTGCACTATTACTTATTACTTATATTATTACATTGTATTATTTATATATATATATTATACTTATCAACCTGTAAATCCACTTTTGTACTTTACACTTATTTTAGCTTTTATACTTTATATCCACTGTGTACTTAATTTATCTTAGCTGTGTTGTAGTGTATTATATTTGGATTTGCACATCTCTTATTTCTTACTAGAAATAATTGCTTCGCTGCGGACTTATTTTATTATTATTTCTATTTCTATTCTATTAGTACTTCTATTCCTGTGTGCATTGACGTGATAGTGAGCAGCTGTAATGAAAGAGTTTCCCCTCGGGGATCAATAAAGTATTTCTGAATCTGATTCTAAAGAGTGATTTGTAAGGTGAAATTGTTGTTACAGTTTGTATTTGAAATGTTTCTATTTGGTATTTTTGCCGTTTTCTGTCTCTTCCCTCTCTCTCTGTTTCATGAAGTGCCAGGAGGAAAGCTTGCTTTGAAAGAAAGAGTCTATTGGCGGCAGATGTTACTCTGACAGTGATGGAATGTGTGTGTGTGTGTGTGTGTGTGTGTGTGTGTGTGTGCAATTGTGTGTATGCAAATTAGTGCTGCTTTTGTATTTCTTAATCTTGTATGGTATTTAGCATTTGTAATGTGTCATGACAACATGTGCCTCACTGTGTGTGTGTGTGTGTGTGTGTGTGTGTCTGTGTGTGTGTGTGTCTGCACTCCTGCCTGGCCCTGTCTGTGACCACAACTGTGTGCAGAATAACAATGAGCATCCCAGGCTACCCAGACTCTGTGTGTGTGTGTGTGTGTGTGTGTGTGTGTGTGTCTTTGCCAAGGGCTAGTGTTGCCCCATTGAGTTTAAGAACAGATTTAAATCCCACTTCTCCTCTCCTCTCCAGTATGCAGGTGGTTTTGCAAGTTTTATCCCATTAACAACACATTACTGCCGACCATTTCCAAAAGCTATGCATTTTTTTGAATTCCCTACCTCTGAGAGAGCTGTTGGTTTCCTTTTATTTCAATGAAACCAGCTTGCAGAGACTTACAGAAACTTGCTCAAGATACAGTATGAAGGCTAATTCATCACTGTACACATTTCGTCACCTTTATTATTTTTTATGGCAATGCATTTGCAAGCAGTAACTATTTTCCTGTCCTTGCTGTTGTGTCCATGGATGCTGCAGAAAAGCACTGCATTCTTGGGTTATGGTGTCTGTAAATTAACCCTGGGCACAAACAATAAGCAAACCTGGATGCTGTTTAAAAGATTATGTGAATTTAGTGGAGTCTAGTATTAAAAAGGCAGCTGACTGTTGAGCCTTAGATGTCAGTGTTTCCTCACATGCATCTAAGTGAATAAATGGTAACCGTGATAGATTAGCTATCTCATACTATATTTACTAATAATACACTAAAATGAACTAAAACCAATGGCCGCCCAGAAAAAAGGAAAGCAATCTCGAACCTCTGAACTAATTGTTAGTAATAACATTTGTAAACTGTTGAGCAAAAAAGTTCATTCTTAACCTTGGAAACAGCAGTTGACAAAACAATCTCACCCTCAGGTCCATTTATTAGCTGTTCTGGAGCTTTCGATCATATGGCATGGACTTCACCAGCAAATGGAGTTTTTCATGTTCAATAGCCCATTTTTTTCTGAGCACTTTAAGGACTTCTTGTCCAAAAGAGGAGATGGGAGACAGAGGTAGAAAGATGGATGAAAACAGAAAGGGGGACATTCTGTGTACAGAAAAAGCAGGAGAAGATGAAGATGAAATCAGAGGAAGATCAACAGAACGATGAAGGTGAAAAAACTGCCGGATTAATGGGTTCCTGTTGTGGTGTGTAGGTGAAAACATGCCTTTGGTGTGTGTATATGTGTGTAAATGTGTGACTGCCTGCAAGTGTTTGCCTCTCCTTGTGCTGCCCGTGTGTGTATGTATGTATGTGTGTATGTGTGCATGGTTGTGAGGGCCAGCAAGGCATCGGGATGAATCAGTCTTTCCTGAAGGAGGACACAGATCATGCATATTTATTAAAACCTTAGCCTCTCTCTCCCCCTCTCTCTCTCTTTGTCACTCTGTTGATTTGTATGTTCACCACACACCAGAGGGCAGACTGACGGCTTGTCTAGACACCTTATTTATGGTTGTGTGTGTGTGTGTGTGTGTGTGTGTGTGTGTGTGAGAGAGAGAGAGAGAGAGAGAGAAAGACAGTGACCACTCCCACAAATAACAGTAGTCATGTGACTTCCCTATACACACACACACAGGTAGAGCTTTTACTGGGTGATCTGTTGCAAGTACAAGTACAATTAAGTACTATAGGTTGTGTGTGTGTGTGTGTGTGTGTGATGTCTACATTCCTCTGTACTCCTGATTGGGTGAGTGTGCAGCATTCTGTTTAATTAGCGTGTCCAAGGCTACGGCTCATTAACATGCAGAGGGGAGGGAAAAGAGGGGCGGTTATGGGAATTATGCAGATTGGCGTGCTGTCTTGTCATCAAAATAAAGCAGGATCGACATTCACACACATTTCTATACACATATTAATTCTACACTAAGGTACTTTGACATTGACTAGTGTCTGGTGTTTGTTTTTGTCTCAGTAGCTATTATTAGTATTTCAGATTGTTGGTATATATTTTCATGACTTTTTTCTGTATTTACATTTTAGTTGTCTTTGTCAGTTCTGCTGCTGTTGTTTTGTGCACAACAATCCTGCTGTAAATGAGTGACTTCTATTAACATTTTTTCCCTCTTGTAAGATGTTTTTTAGAATTTATTGTGTCGCCCCAATATATATTTTCTATTCAAATAGTCCGTTTGCATGTTTTACCGTCAGCCAAACAGTCGCACACTTCTCTGCAGAATGACAAATCTCTATGACACTTTGGCTAATGAAGCCCTCTTAATGTCATCCAATTCAGTTAAAATACACAAGTATCGGACAGTCATGACTGTTGACATTTTCGGGATACAAGCCTTCAGTCAGCAGCGTTGTTTTGCAATATTCTCTTTTCATTCTACTCCTGCTAGTGACAGCGCTGGGCTCTATCACAGTTTAGTCTGATCACACTATTTTGGTCTGCCATGTAAGAATAAGACCAAATACATTCAGTTTTATAAGTTGTCTTATTTCCTCCTCCTGTTTCTTTATTGTTGAAAATCTTGACATTCTTTTCCAATATGTTTGAAAGTTTGCAATGACATACAGTATGGGTAGTTGTAACAATGCTGTTTATTTGTTTCACTTTACTTGTTAACCCGTTTTTAAGCCAAAATGGACATTTTGAAATACATGTTACCCAGCAGTGTTTTATAATTCAGTATGTACAGAAAATGACAGTGGTTCCATTATGAAGCACAATTTCTTAACAAACTTAATTCACTTTGTTTGAGTTTTTGAGGTGATATACAGTAATATCCACCAATGGTCACCTTACTGGAGGCCCTCGTGTTGTTAACTGTATGATGGTAAACTGCTGTGGATGAAAGTGTCAACCTAGTGACTAAAACATCAATATGTGTTTGGTGATATGTTGTTGTTTTTTTTCATGTCCAATCACCATATGTGAGTGAGGCGCACAAAAGAAAGAGTTGGGCTAAGGAAGCAGGAGAAAGAAAATGAGGGAAAAAGAGGCAAAGTGTGTGTCTGTGTGTGTCTGTCTATGTGTGTGTGTGTGTGTGTGTGTGTGTGTGTGTGTGTGTGTGTCTGCCAGGCTGCTGGTGTGAACCAGCTAGTTGATTGTCCTGCAGCCATTGATATGGAGATGGTGAGGGAAGAAAGGAACTCTGTGTGTGTGTGTGTGTGTGTGTGTGTCCTGCTGTAGTAGAGCTGAATCATAAAAATTTAGAGTGCTGTAAAAATCAAAGACAGTAGTTCAATTTATCCAGAATTAAATTAAATTATCACAGCAACAACACATTTGGGATGTAATAAACAAAGCAATAAAAGCGCATAAATGAATAAAATGCAGAAATCTGTTCCTGGTATATCAGCATCCACTCTTTTGACATTTCATCTTATGTCTCCGTAATCACAATAAACACTAAATCTACCCAAACAGCCGTACAGTCCCAACATTTAACACATAGGATGATTTTAATGATCAATGTGCAGAAACTCAGACATTACAGCGGCAAAATGAACAAGGACAAGACAGAGGATGTAGCATAAAGAAGAATTTCATCAGTAAGATACTGTAACTGTTATTATGTGATGATAAACATCTGTAACATTCTGTTAAGAGATGTCTCACTTGAGGCGAAGAAGCCTCATAAATTGTGTTTAGACCATCATGGGACACTAAAACTCTCCATTAAAACTCCAGATGGGTTGGCATCTCTTTAAAGCACAGTGAGGCAAGTCATTCTACTGCAGCTAATATCAAATTCCTCGTTATCAAATAAAGAGCGGGAAACACTGACTGGACGGTGTCTCATTTTTTACCACATAACATATGACATATGCAGCTGCTGGCAGTTCTAACGTGAGAGACAGAAATGTTTGGATTACAGCATCAAAATAAGGTGCAAAATAGCTATCGTGTAGCAGCAGAAACGTTAAACAAAGAAAATAAATGATATAACATCTGAGCATATACCGGTAGCTTATCTTAAGCTAACAAAATTCTGCAATGGTGCTGTGGAGTCTACACAGAACTACAAATGATTTCCTAAACTGCTGCAAGGAAACTAAAAAAGAAGGAAGGGTTCATTACATCATCATAACGTTCTAATGCTCTGCTGCCAGTTTTTGATTATAGGCAAACTAAATACATTTGTCTTACAACTTTTTTTCATTTGCCATGATGAGCAGCCCTGTTTAGTATGCTTATAATCATCTTTGGATACTATTTGGAGACCAATAGCAAATAAACAAATTAAAATTTGGAAAAATCAGTCAGTTATGTAGGTTTCTCTGAAGTGTGTTCTTTCATTTGGTAGACATGTTGAGTTTTAGTGTGCTTCTCCATAGGCTTCAACAGAACGGGCACCAAAGTCTGTAACCAAGCGGGGCATTAGAACGTAATGATGTAATGACCATTCCTTCTTTTTTAGTTTCCTTGAAGTCTGGTGACTTTGCTCCTGCTAGAAGTTACATCCAGTAACAAAATGGTTATTTATTTATGTGAAAATGTTACTGATTATTACATTAGTTCCAACATTACACACCCCATACATCTTTAGTAATCAGATAGCAAATAACTCACACTTACACAGGGTCATTGTTATCTTAAATAAGGTCTTTGAAACTGGAACAGCTCAGGGTTTATTTGCTCTTTAAGCATTACAGCATGTATTTCTGAATGTTAATGAATGACTCCCTCTCCTCGCCATTTAGAAGCTTAATTGTAAACTTAACATGATGTAAACTTCATCTCACCCTCCCTCCCGCATGTCTTTATTTCTCTCTTTTACACTCTCCATTTCTAATCTCCACTAATTTCTCACTCTGTCCTCCGTGTTCACTGAGATGTGAAATCTGTTTGTCCCTTCCTCCTGTTTCCCCCTCTTTCTCTTTCACTTTTTATACCTCTCACCCTCTCTCTCTTTTTTTCTCTCTTGCTCGCACGCTCACACTCTCTCGCTCTTACTGTCATTGCTGGTCTTTTGTTTCTGGTAGAATGAGAACCAATTGCCGTTTGGCACTGGGCCAGAATCCAGCATTGGGGGTGGGAAGGGGAACACGCGCGCACACACACACACAATAATGCACAGACCTGGAGGTATGTAAACAAACAGTCACACACAAGGAGAGGCAAACACTTGTAGGCATTCACACATATACACACATCATCTTCCTCTATTTTCATCTTCATCTTCTCCTGCTTTTTCTGTACACAGAATGTCCCCCTTTCTGTTTTCATCCATCTTTCTACCTCTGTTCCCATCTCCTCTTTTGGACAAGAAGTCCTTAAAGTGCTCAGAAAAAAATGGGCTATTGAACATGAAAAACTTCATTTGCTGGTGAAGTCCATGCCATATGATCGAAAGCTCCAGAACAGCTAATAAATGGACCTGAGGGTGAGATTGTTTTGTCAACTGCTGTTTCCAAGGTTAAGAATGAACTTTTTTGCTCAACAGTTTACAAACGTTATTACTAACAATTAGTTCAGAGGTTGGAGATTGCTTTCCTTTTTTCTGGGCGGCCATTGGTTTTAGTTCATTTTAGTGTATTATTAGTAAATATAGTATGAGATAGCTAATCTATCACGGTTACCATTTAGTCACTTAGATACATGTGAGGAAACATTGACATCTAAGGCTCAACAGTCAGCTGCTTGTACATACGGACATATACAGATTCTCAGTCATTTTTAAAGTATACCATTAATGATCCAGGAAAGTGTAAATCAGAGTAGCGCTCTGATCTGTCTTATCTATCTATAAATTATATACAATGACCTGCTGAGGCTATTGATCTGTGATTATGTGATTATTAACACCCCACTTGAAGTCTTTTTAATGTTAATATATATTCTGGCTCTCAGCCCAGATACAGAGAGGTATTTACTGTGACAATAATGAGAAAAAGGAGCCAGCATTATAAATAAACACAGGTCTCTGATAGGTCTGTAGCTTCAGTGTCACAACACCTCCCACACATTTTTTTTAACCGACCTATCAGGGGGAGACCCGAGTCTGCCCCTCCTGAATCCTCCATGTTGAGTCTGACTGAGTGACACCTCCCTGTCATCAGCCTGGTGGCTAACGTGGTCCTGCAGCTTACTGAGGAGGTTCTCATCTCCATGGGAAAATATCTATAAAAAAATAAGCACAAAAATAAGTCAGAGCAGCTAAGTTAGCGTTATTCTCCAGGCAACAGTATAACCACATTTAGTAACACCTTACATTAAAACCAAGCATTGATGAAGAACCTTTTCTAACTTTTGTTTTTAGGACTAAAGTAAATAGGAATTTAGAAGATTTTTTTTTGTAAGGCTGTGTAAGCATTTTCTCAGCCTTCTCATTTTGCTTCCAAAGACACAAGATTGGAAACAGATGACTGTAATTATCTATATTATTATGTATTATGTCTCGTTCTGAAAATGTTGCAGCGTACAGCAAGACTTTTAAACCCATAGAAAATAAAGTAGTTACTTCAGGTTATTCATAGTTTGCTTGTCGTATCTTACATTTTAAAAGAGCAGTGCACCGATTTAGCATTGCTCTCCTATAACATTGTCAGACTCACAATGGACAGTTAAACAAAAAAAATTAACCCATGCATTCTTCTTCCTTGTCAAAATATGGAGCCTACATTACCCACAATGCAATGCAACCGCTGACAGTAGCGGCTAATGTAGCCTCGAGCTGCTAGCCGTAAGCAGAGATGAGGAATGGGCTGCAGAGGTCTGGTAAGCTTACTTCTTTCTAACTCCACACCTCCAGATTTTTTTTCATTTTCAAACTTGTAGTCTTCAGCCCCAACTGGTGCTGACTCAAGTGACATCACTTAAGGCAATTTTTTCCAAATTTCCTGCAGCTCCCTCTGAAGCCACAGAAAACATTTTTTACATTAGTTACTGTAAGTAGTACTCCACAAGATGCTGCAGTTCCTGTTTAAGCTCAATAACTTACTGGTTAATGTAGCTTGTTACTATCTATGTATCTCATGAAAAGTGTGATATCTGTGAGCAGTAAATTAGACAGCTATACTTAAAAGACTACATGAGTTTATGAAGTTTGGTCTGTTGGTCTTTTTAGCCTAAATATTCTCAGCGGTAAAGTAAGTCTATTCATATAATAGGTCTTGTGGTTTAAAAAATTGTTCTTAGGTTAGTTTGAGGGAACCTGCGGTGGAAATGTTAGTT
This sequence comes from Siniperca scherzeri, assembly GCA_027580175.1. Lineage (NCBI taxonomy): Eukaryota > Metazoa > Chordata > Actinopteri > Centrarchiformes > Sinipercidae > Siniperca > Siniperca scherzeri. Next base: position 18,339,248 of record CM050840.1, read on the forward strand.
TGTGTTTGGGCCGACTGTAACTCTATGCTGTCATGAATAAGTCATGCAGACAGAAACTCTACACACACTTGCATGAGCACAGCAGGATTCCTATGGATACAGACAATAATACATATACATATATATATATATATATATATAATAGAGAGATCAAGAGAAAGGAGCAAGAAAAAGTTGGTACTGTAGTAAGAATGAAAGAGAGTAGAGAGGAAGAGTTGATGAATCAAGGGAGATGGAGACAGGGACTAAAATGTTAGAGGAATGAGTTTATTTTTAGGATGTCACCTACGTAGGTAAAAACAGCAAAAATAGAAATGAAAACACACACTGGTTTAAAATTTTTATTGAGGTGAATGAAACACTGGAAAAGTGGGACAGGATATGTAAGATCACCCAGGAAGAAAACACAACACTATATAGATGCTGGGTGTCTAAATTCGCATCCATAATCCAAAAATGTTCAATTCAAATTGCTGAACTGAAGTTCTATAAAGCTGCTCTTAATTTGACCACCATCAGCAATGTGGCAGGTCCAATTTAGATGCTTCTCATAGCTGAATTACCTGCTAAAGTTGTTACGTACACAGCGTTGCACCCTCATGTTTTTTCATTGAATCATAACTATTATAAAGCAGTTGCTCATTGTTTGTACTGGTGAATCTAGAAGGAAGCCCAATAGGCCCACACAAACTCTCCACTCCATAAAGTTCACATTATAAAAACATTCCCCTATAAAGAGATAAATTAAAGGAACAGCTCAACATTTTTGGACATACACTGGTCCATCTGTTTAAAATGAATATGGAGCCAGCAGCGGGTTAGCTTAGCATAAAGACTGGAAATGGGGAAACAGCTAGCTTGGCTCTCCCTCCAAAGGTAACAAATTCCACTTACCAGCACCTCTAAAGCTCATTAAGTAACACAGTATATCTTGTTTGTTTAGTCCATACAAAAACCAAAGTATTCCAGTTTCATTCTTTATGCTAAGCTAAGCTAACTGACTGCTGGCTCCAGCTTCATATTTAACAGACAGATATGAGAGTGGTATCAATGTTCTCATCTAACTCTCAGCAAAAGAGCGAATACGTGTATTTCCCAAATTGTCGAACTATCCCTTTAGCATAAAGATAGAACGAGTAAAAAGTATGGAAAGGTTTGAAAATGTTTTGCAAGTTGATGCTTAACTGTATGTGTGTGGCCATGTATGCGTGTGTCCAGTGTGATTGCTGGATCCAGGCAACCAATCATCATCTCAGAACAGGAGAATAAAAGGAAGAATGAATATTTAAATGAGAGTTGGTCCATCATGATAAAACTAATTTGCATGGCTAACCAAAGGTCCACTGCCCATTTAATGTGTGTGTGTGTGTGTGTGTGTGTGTGTGTGTGTGTGTGTGTGTGTGTGTGCTCCTGCACCTTCCTGTAGAAATATGATGCATTGCATCTGGAAACTGCTCTGGCGTTGCCTTGGTGACGCCCGTCACGCTGGCAGGCCCCCGTTGCGCACTCAAACACACACGCACACACTTGTGGTAATGAGAGACTGAGAGACTGGCAGCATGCCAGGACAGTCTACACGCACCCCCTTCCCCCCATGCACTAGAACATTCTGAGCACACACACACACACAAGACACATTCACACACACGCTTCGTTTTGGGCTGCTCGGGCTGGCATGGGGGTTGGGGCAGTGTGTGTGTGTGTCTCTGTGTGTGTGTTGGAGGAAATAAGTTTAATTTCCTTGAATGAAAAAGAACATAAAAAAAGAGATCTTTAATTCCATTTACTCGTTTTCAGCCTGTTAACTAGATTGAGAATTAACTTCGAATAATTACACTTATCTGACCTATTTTCAACAGAAATAGACAACAGGATAGTGGAGTTAGAATAAAGGATAGTCAGAGGTAGATTGTTCACTATTGTGGCAACATGTTGGATTTAAATGTGTGTGGAGCATTTAATGTGATGAATCCTTTACTTTCGGGTTGAGCTCTCAGTCATTCCCGTCAGCTTCCTCCTCTCATCTCCTGTGACTGCCACTTTTTCCCTCCCATCGCATCATTCTTCTCTTTGTCATTCACACTTTGAACTGCAGTTACACACACGCTCTCTCTTCACAAGAGGTCTGCTGGCCAGTCCACCATTAACAAAAGGCCATGCAGTGGCTCTGTCCATGACAATGGCTCTCAGGTCAGCCTGCGTGCCACACATTGCTTTATGGCCCAACAGAGAAACTAAACTGTGCTTTACATTACAAACGCTACCAAAAAATGTTTCTATATTTACTGGCTGGCACACCGCCTACTCCTAAACATTTGAAAGATCAAGCCTCCATTTATCAAATTCTTTTTTATCTCAAAATGTCCCTTTTTATTTTCTTCTTCTGTACAAAGTAAAGTTGTTCCATTTTCTAAATCACACAAGGGTTAGGAGTTTTAATTACATTTGGCTTGGTGGCCTTTTCCTTTTGTTGAATGATAAACTAAAGGTTAAACAAAACAAGTACAGCAATTCAAACATCAAAAAAATTAAAGCAGAAAAACTACAGCAATGAGCACATTGCAAAAGAACTCAACACGTGTATTTCACCATTTTAACCCTCCAAATATCGCTTGGTTTGGAGTATATTAGCAGCTCAAAACCTCTTTTTGACAGAGTGGCATGTTGTATTAGTTAATATGAATAGCAAACTCAACAAAGTAGCAAAATCTAAATGTACATCCTAGCAACTGTTCTATAGGTTCTGTACTAACAAAAACGTTATTATTTATATATTATTACTAAAATATTTAAACAAGACCAAGAGTCTACAGCCGTATGCCGTAAAACACAGTGCGTTCACTTTCGGGGAGTGAACGACATTCATGTTCATTAGTAGCAAACGGATACGTTCAGTTCACCGTTGGCCAGAAACATGAGCACGTTCAACGAACGGCGCTCTTTGAGCACTGTTCATGGACAACATTGCTGATGCTGGTGTTAAATAAAAAGTCACAAGATCACCAAAGTTACTACAATTCATCCTGAGGGGAACATGAGTGTCATAGCAATTCAATACTAAAAGCCAAAAATGTCAATAGTTGTGCTAAGGGAAAAGTCAGAGGATCACTTACGTCAGCAGGATTCATCCTCTGGGAATCATGAATGTCTGTACAAAATTTCACAGCAATCCATCTAATAGTTGTTGAGATATTCCAGTGTGGACCAAAGTGGTGGACCGATCAACAGACGGACCAATATTGCCATCCCTATAGCCACACAGCTAGCCTGGCTAAAAATCATACTATTTCAACTCACCTGCTCCATTCTTTAATGTAAAATTATATTAATTATCGAGTGTACTGATTTGTTTCTGGTGTCTATTTTTGCACTTTGAGCTTAATTTCTTATATGAAAGGTGCCACAAAGTCAAAATTATTAAGCACTATGCTGATCCTCAGACTTAACCTAGATAGCATACATTATGCTGTTTATCATGAATTTCCTATGCTGAATATATATCAGACGTAATAGTAGTAATGAAAGTCCTCTGATTCAGCTCAGCTGTGGTGTGACTTCAAATGAGGCTTCACTCCATTCAGGGTTAAATCTATACTCATTTCCTCTGTACTTCCTCTGTACATATTGACTTTGCAAGGCAGGAGTTTGGTCTCTAGCTCTCTGAGTGATTTTACCTGCTCTATGTTTAAAATATTTCTTCTATTCTGAGATACACTTGGCAGGTTGGAGACACACATTTTTGTTTTCCAAAGAAAAGAGTGACTGTATTTTAAGTGAATAGTTGAGTCACATTTTCTGCCAGCCATGAGGAAAGAGCAGCCAACTCATATCTGGAAACTAGATGGACTCTAACTGCAAATTTCTTCTGAAATGAACAACAAACTCAATCTGGTGGTGTATGTTTTCACAGATTTCAGTGATACAACCTCTTTAATTGTAAACCCCAATACAGAATCGCTTGGTGAAGAAAATGAATGAATGCCTATGATCAGAGCCCAGCTGCTTTCTGCGGTTCCCCTCTCACCAATTTTGCTTGATCATTTTTCGGGTCAGGTGATTTCAATCATGCAAGTAAAGTGAGACACCTGTGCCATGTGTGGAGGGCTTTTGGACGGACTGACCAACAGAGGCAGCAATGATTTGCATTTATTGTTAGCATGTTGATGTCAGAGTCAAAGTAACAGTCTAAAGGGAAACAGCTCTGTCCAAAGATTTAAAAAAAAAATCTCCTACCAGTTACCTATAAAGCTCACTAATTAACACATTATTTCATGTTTGTTTAATTTGTACTAAAAAAGTAAAGTCACTGTGCTCGGCCAAGAAATAGTCTGATACAAGACGGAGACAAACTAGCTGTTTCCTCCTGTTTCCAGTCTTTGTGCTAAGCTAAGCTAACCAGCAGCTGGCTGTAGCTTACAGTACAATCGGCAAGAAAGCAATTCAATGCAAAAGCAAATCCATGATAGCAGAAAGCAGTCTTCGCCAACTATGTCTTTGGTATAGGCGGATCAGTTGAACTAATTTGAATGCTTCACTAAACAAATGACAAAGAGTAACATTGAAAGCAGAAATTAGCAAAGTCTGTGCTGGTGTGACTGGCCTTTGAATGTAGGCGACTGGGCCAAAAGGACATAATTCTTTTACCTCATCTTTCCTTCCCTCCCCCTACATCTACCCCCACAGATACATGCACTCCACTGAATGAACAACACAAGGGTGCCAGGGCTGCCTTTGCCACTTTCATGGACTGATGTTAGCACGTTGTGGGGTGCAGAGTTTTAGCATGTGACTATGTGTGTGATTTAATGTGTCTGTGTGATTGAATGTGGTACTTTCTCAGCCCAGTGTCACCTTTCTCTGCACACTAAAATATGTACGCCACAGATGAATGACAATAAGACCAGCCAATCACTGTACCCTGTGACCACCGATCTGCATGAGTTCCTGTGTTAATAGAGGAGCAAGGCTGGCATTGGATGAGTGATATGAATATAAATGAGAGTGAATTTAAATAAAGGGGCACATTTGAATATGTTATACTGTCGCCCAGCACACTTATCAAGACTATCTGCATATTCAAGGCCTGGTGATGGATAATCGGGACAGAAATGGAAAGATCTCCTGGAAATAACATACTAGTACCTGTCTATATTGCAGAACAACCTGTATTTGTGTGTGTGTTGTGTGCGTGCAAAATAAAGTCTGCAAGGGTGAATGAAAGTCATCTGTGTGTGTATATATATATATATATATATATATATATATATATATATATATATATATATATATATATATATATATCACACAAGCTAAACAGTTGATGGATTAGGTTGGTATCCAGTTTGTTGTGTGTGAATGGGCTGAGAGATGAAGGGGGTGAATGTTCAGGTAATTGGTTGAGGACCAGGTGTAATTTTAGCCGCAACAAATCCATTTCAAAGCTGGTACCCTGTCAGAGAGAGAGACAGAAAGGTGAAGGAAAAAAAGAGACAGGTAAAAGACAGAGAGCTCCATGTAGAAATAAAGAAAATGTCACATTTTGGTACATCAAGTGCAGTCAACTGGAGCGGCAAAAACATTTTTTTAAAGAAAAGCACAAGACTTGAAAGTAATATTGTATAATGATACTATACTTTTGGGGGGCATTTTTCTGTCTTTATTATAGAGCTGAGAGAGAGATGACAGAGAGATGCAACAAAAGTCCCCAGCTGGGCTCGAAGTGGGGACATTGTGGATATTATAATACTTTTGATGTAAACTCCCTTGTATTTAGGCTTAGTTTCTTAATTTCTGACTTTAGATATAATAAAATGAAAAAATTCTGTCCGCTATGATATCTCTGAAATGTCAAGGTTGTCCACTGTTCCCATTTAGATCGAAGCTCATTTGAACTTGTACTTGAAAGTGGAAACACTATTCCAATATGTTTGTAAGTTTGGTGAATTATCAAATGTATAAGAATATCGCCAAGCACACCCAAGGGTTTCTTTTTTATATGGCATAATCCATGTTATTATGTGACATTAGCTAACCAACACAAATTGACTCTTGAAAGTTTGATGCCATTTTTAACATTTGCAGGCTTGCAAGATACTGTGTGGCTATTCATTCAGAGCAGAAAGAAAAATCTGGGCCCATCTAAAATCAGCAGGACCGATCAGTGTTAATTTCAGTCAACAAGGACTCACTGGCCCATCCAAACTTTGAGGGATCTGCCTTTTAAAAATTTGATTTCTATGCTTGTGGATTTGTAGTTTATATGTTTTGCAGCATTTCAAAGATTAAAATTAACAATGGATGAATTTCACTTGACAAGCTCAAAAGAAACACGTTGATGAAAAAGAACACAGAGAAATAAATAGAGTAGAAGAATAAGAGACAGACAGCTCATGAGTCTGTGTGTGTGTGTGTGTGTGTGTGTGTGTGTGTGTGCGCGTGTGTGCGTGTGCATGCTGATAGAAAGTGAGGGAGGAGGGTGGAGGCAGGGAGAAGATAATGAGGTTGGAGAGGGAGAACGTGAAGAATGAAGGGGTTGTGGTGATAAGTGTGGACTGGATGGGGGAGGCAGTTTGAAAGAGTGATGAATGATTTCAATAAGACTCAAAGGAACAGCGAAGAAGATGCTGAGTGGCATCAAAGTCACTGACACGCACAAACACAATACATATATTTGTATATTGTTTTACAGGCACAGGCTTTAGAAACACAGCAGTCAGACTGAAGACACCAGTAGAAATGTAATTCTGAAAGGTGCAGTGGCAGCTTGTTTAGGCTGGCGGTCCACAGGAGAAATGATGCACACAAACACGCACAGGCTGCAGCACTATGAACGCTGCAGCTTAGCAGTGTGCGTGTCTGTACTCAGGACAAGCCTATTACTACTTGACATGCAAATCTCTTTTCTGACCTTCTTCTGTCTGTCAGTCTGTCTGTCTCTCTCACACACTCTCACCCCCTCCACATAATCTCTCTCTCTCTCTCTCTCTCTCTCCTCAATGACTTTCTGTTCCCTTGCTCCTGTCTGCTCACTTTCCCTTTTCCTCCCGTACATTCATATTTCAGCCCAATTTTCTATGCCCCTTTCTCTCTCTCCAGTACAATGGTCTTCCCATTTTTACACACTCCCTAACTCCTGCAGCTGCAACTGTGTGTGTGTGTGTGTGTGTGCATGTATGAAATACAGACTATGTTGACCCAAACCCACAAAACAAGCAAAATGGGGAACATATAAACCATTACATCTCAAAGAATGAAAACAACAAAAAACTTATGCGTGTGCATTAATGTGCATGTTAGGTTTTGATGCAGTTGTGTGGGTGTGCATGTGTGTGTATGCAATTGCATAACTTTATCACAGCCAGTGCTGTGTCAGTAAATGTGGGCACATACTGTATGTATGTGTGTATCTGTATGCATTTGGTTGCCCAAGTAACCACGGCCTGTGTGTGAATAATTCAACTTTGGCCTGTTAGGTATACACTGCTCTGAATGTAAAGGTGACTGCTTTGTCACAGACTATTACCTAACTCTCTGACTTCACTGCTCTGCTCTTCTCTGAGTAAACCTATTCATGAGCACACACACACACACACACACTAACACTCAGCTGGGTTTCGAAATTGTAGATTTTTCATTCATTGTGACAAGCAGCCAAAAAAGTACTTTTCTGCCCTTTCAAACACACACACACATCCCGGTTACTATCGGGTATTGGTTTCTGGGCCATTTTAAAATAAAAAGTAGAAGCTTAAAATATACTTTTTGTCCTCTTGATGTTACCACAGATGTAAAAATTCACCATTTTACACGTGCTGGTGACCTGACTCTGTAGCAAAGCTGTTGTGCTTTTTTTGTACTGTTCTATTCTTCTCTGTCTTGCTTTGTTTAGATTTTTATGCTGGCTGTCTCTGGACTTTTCTGTTTTGTTACGGTCTACCAGCTTAATCTAATGCTAGTTTGCCTCCGTATATTGTGATGCATGAGTGGACACTCACTGAACAAGCCAGACAAGCTCCCAGGTCTTTTATATACTGTAGTTGACCTAACTCTTAACTTCACCAAACTTTGAGTTGGGGCTCTGGCACAACGTGACCTACTGGCAAGGTGCGTGAAAAAGGGAGGCAATCCGGAAGGTGAAAACTGCAACAACACTTGTAAAATAGAGAACAACTGTCTGAAAACTAACAATACATTTGTTCTCAATACAACAGATGTTGTTGGAGATTCTGAGTTTAGACACCAAGCGACAGCATTACTAGTGTTATAACGCGGTATCTTCTATCAAAGCATGTGATTACTAACTGACAGGCACGTGAGCTCTGGGGTTTGTTTGCATGCATGTGTCTAGTGCCCCAAACTATCTGCTACCGTGTCAGTAAGTCCTGTAGTGTCCCATGCTTTCCTTTCCTTACAGTTGAATTGTGGGATTTGCAGTGAGAGACAACTTATATTAAATAGGGCGTTTCAATGACTTTCCAGAATTTCCTTGAGAAATCTAATGCATCAAGCATGCACTAACTTTCTAGAGACTTAAAGTTGCCAAGCAGCTAATGCTAAAATATACATAAACACATTACTGTTATTAATGAAAAAACAAGTTTGAAGTACTCTAAAAGCCATGATTTCAGACTGAACTTGCAGAAACCTTTTAGTTCATGGCAACATCCTATTACTTAGGAATAACAGTTGGCGAATAGCAGCAAAAAACTTTGGAATACCTGTCATATAGATTTTAAACGCTAATTTAACTAACGTGAGTTTTTATATCATTCTAATACTGTGGTTTATTTTTATTAGCCATGCTACCGGCCATGGCTCTAGGGATGGCAATATCGGTGTGTTGGTCGGTCCGCCATTTTGTTCCACACTGAAATATCTCAACAACTATTAGATGGATTGTCAGAAAATATTGTACAGACATTCATGGTCCCCAGAGGATGAATTCTACTGACTTTGGTGATCCCCTGACTTTTCCTCGAGCGCCACCATGAGGTCACATTTGTGGTTTTGAACGAAATGGCAGAACAACTGTACATGTTCCCCTCAGGATGAATTGTAATAACTCTGGTGATCCCTTAACTTTTTTTCGAGCAACATCATCTGATGGCATTCCCATCAGCCTCAGCTGTACTTTGTGTTTAGTGCTAATTACCAATTGTTAGCATGCTGACACGCTAACTTAAGATGGTGAACATGGTAAACATTATACCTGCTTAACATCAGCGTTTTAGCACACCCCCTGAGCATGTTAGCACACTGACATTAGCTTTTAGCTCAAAGCACCACTGTGCCATAGAGTCTTGGTTTTGTTCAATAATCTAGCCTGCGTGTTTGGTCTTAGCTTTTGGCCTGTAGATCAGCTAACATCATACATGTATCACATTACAATCTATGAATGCATGCAATTATTACTATTATTATTAAGTATTATTTACATAATACTGTACATTACATCAAAGCTCAAATCCCGCAATGAAATGGAAAAGTAAATACTGAAATACAACTAAGGACTCACACATCAACGTCCTCTATGAAGTACAGTAACTACAAGTGGGAGCTTTGAAAGCAATTGTGATGATAAAAGTTTCAGAGGTGTGACGTTTTATTGACTCTTTCATCATACAGAAGTATAAACACCATTTTCCTACATGTAATACAAAGTTTGCCGGCAAGAACAGCCCTATTTAGATGCTTTACTCACCAGATGTATTTCCTGTCTGCTTGAGTTTGTTGCAAAAGAATAATAATGCTTCCAAGGTTTCTCGCAAGCTATAGGACCAACAACTTCTGTGTCTTGTAATTCTGTAATTGTAATTATGACTTGACAGCAGGGAAATAGAAAATTTGAACAAGTGCGTGAAACAAGTGCGTGAAGGCTGGACATATTAGACATACATGTTGGAGGGACAAGGGACAATCAAATCAATATTTTCCCATTTGGAGGCCAACTATATCTGAATTCCCAGTTGTCACAAACACATCATCAGTATTAGAAATCAATTGGGAAACCCAGATTTGGGTAGTATTTGACAACAGTCCCCCAGTGCTGAGAGGTTACCCACTTGTTTATATACTGTCAAATCTAATCTCCCTGTCTTAGATACCTGGTCAAATAAAATCATTACTTGGCAGTAGATAAACTCTACGCCTCGCCTCTCGCTCTCTGCCTCACAATCAGATACACACAGATAAGGGAGGTAATTTGAGCACAAGGATGGGGGTTGTTTTTGCCATCGGTGGGTCAATGGTCATTGCTTTGCACACACATATTGCCAGTCTCTCCTGTAAGCAGCAACAGCCTTTGTCTCGACGGTGAAACATTGCAGTTGGCAGATTCCACGCTGTATTTGTTTCTCTGCTGTTTAGGCGTCTCTCTCCTCTTTTTAGAGTTCTTTTCTGACATAACAGCCGAAGCCAGCCATGCATGGGTGGCTAAGACAAGCTTGTGAAAGCAATAGAAAGATGCTGGAATTTGTAAGTCTGTATGTATGTGTGTGACATATATTTTTACTTTCCCATTCTACAAACATTCAGAAGTACACTCAACACAAAAATGCATTTGAAAAAATTTACCTCACAACTGGGCACTTTCAGGTTTTCTGTTCTTAAGTGTTCAGCAGTTGCAGTGTGTAATGACATTGGTGCTTTGATGAGGATTTTTTTATGCACAATCACACACACCAGGTCAGTTACCACTGCAATTTAGTAAAAAACATAAGTCATGTCACAAAGACGGTAACATTGGATGAGAGAGGACAAATGTGTCTATGTTTTACATATAAATTGTGCATGAAGAGTGGAAATTGTGGGAATTAAAGAATTTTTTTTTGGGTCAACATAGTCTGTATTTTTTTCAAAAGTTTTTTGAGAACATTTTAAGATCAGACTCAGTTGCTAAAAAAAATCACAGTACACTATTCCCACTCACACCACATAGAAGAATAATAAGTATGGCGGAAAAAAACTATTAATGTGCTCTTGTGAATTGTGCGGCAGGTACACTAAATAATTAAACTCATAATATAACTGGCAGGGGCGTTCTTATTTCACTTGATTCCTCCTCCACAGGGAGGTCAGAAACACTTACAGACAGACGATAGTCATTCATTGTTCTGCTCGAGGACACCTCAGCAGGGTGGATGTTGATGTTGTCGACCTAGGGTTTGACTCTGGATCCTCTGACAGAAGACCTCTTTCCCTACTCCCACTGAATAAATCGTTAATGCTATTGTCTGGAATCAGTTTAAACAACTGTAGATCTTAGTTTTACCTTACATAGTTTATGTTTGTTTGTATATCTGGCAGTCTTTCTTTACATTCCTAAAGCAATGCTTGAATGTTTTTGTTATAAGCCAGTCATGTCTGTCAAGAGGAGCAGAGACTGGCCATAAAACCCCCCAAATAAATTACAAAATGACGGGGCATGTTGAAACTGTACTCAAGTATGTTCTTATTCTGATAATTGTCAGGACATAAAAAGAAAAAAGGGTAAAAACACTGTAGAAACCTTGAAATTGAAATTTAAAACATGTCCAAATATACCACATCACCATACTTTACCATGTATTTTAGACTATGGTATCAGCTTAATGTTTCCACTAGGACTCACAGTGTGACTTTTTCCTGTACAATTAATAATGCTTTATGCAGCATGGCACAAATCACAGGGTGCTAATAAAATTAAGAACAGTCATTAAAAACTACCTAGAATACACACATTACATAACAAGAATACAGCACTGACCAGCAGCTGGATATTTGTACAAAGCATTCCTCAACCTGAATGCATACGATGTAGTCCAACTTAACTGGCTTAACTGTCCAGTGTTGGATCCATCACTATTTTGACATGTATTTAAAAAATTTTACTTTCTGTATGTTCAAAAGTGTGTTTACTGGTCAACAAACTGTCCCAATATGTACTGTATTATTAATACTATACAATATTAATATTGTAAAATGTGGCATACATTTTGTTGTCTAAATAACATTACAATGAAATTCTTGAGTTAGATTTCTCCCAGAACAATGTCTGAAACACCAGTGCATGGGAATGCCAACTAAAAATTACAGATTAGTTTGACTTCCCAGGACTGTTCAGATGTGTTGAATATCGACTAGACGAGGGCTATAGCTTCATAATTAAAAACTTACATTTAGCTAACAGCTAACTTAATAAATAAAATATCAAGAAATCAAAATAATAAGAAAATAATTAAATACATTTTGCTTCTGGTCATACTATTATGAGGGTGGCCAGGGGTGCGTTTGGGGACCTCAATATTTCCAAAATTATAGCTATGGCACCGGACTAAGACACCTGAAATGTGATTGTCTGTACCTAGGCAGATAAATATATCAATAATGGAAGGTGCTGTCTGGTTATTATAATATTTATTTTTTTTCTTATTGCTCATCTCTAGTTTGTGGTATTTTTATTACACATGATGACTTTTTTTATTCTCTATTGAATACTTAAATCTTAAAAATAAATAAATATATAAAATTAAATTTTTGGTAATGTTTTTAAGACCGATGCATTTGGTACCACGGTAACATTTGTCATGAGTTTATTAATTGTAGGGGACGGAGCAGCTTACCCTTGAACAGGGTCGACATGCTTGGCTTTACGTGCTTTTACTCTTCTCTCGATACCATTTAGGTACCTTTCGCTGTGTTTGGTTTTCTCAGTCAGAGGAAGTGGTGAATGTGTTTCCTGATCTGCCCCCCCCCCCTCCAGAAACACACACACACACACAGCCAGAACTGAGGTGAATGCAGAGAGAGAGAGGAGGGGAAAGCAGAGCCCAAGCGAAAGAAGGTTAGGCAGCAGCGAGTTAAGAAAATGGCGATCATGCAGGACGGATGCCTCCCCTCGTAGATGCTGCAAACGCGTTGAAATTCTTTTAGCCTTACAGCCGGTTTTCCTTTCCACTCTGTTGCACTTTATACTTCAATGAGGTAAGGTTGGTTTTACGGTGTTTTCTTGACCAGAAGACTTTTGTCGAGCTAATGTACACAGAGAGCCCAGAGCAGGGAGACCGGGGACTGGTGTAGAAGTTGAGCAGCCGCTGTTGTTTAGTTAGCTGTGACTGAGCTAAGCTAGCACTTGGCAAGGCGGCTCGGTTGCATTGCAGTTTGCAAACGTAAATGGCAAATGCATCGACTGACTAACCAGGGGAATGTGTCTGCATGCAGACGACCGAACATTTCAAGGTGTATTTGACAGGCAAACCTTTGTGTTTGTACGTAGGTTAACCTTGTGCTAACGCTAACTAGTACGAGCATTGGTTAACCTTAGCTCGCCAGCAGTGCGTAAATATCTGCGAAAAGCGAATTATTCTGTATTTCGTTAGATATTATTGTTTCTATGGATTTGTTTATCGGTATCCTATTTTTATTCCACGTACCACTGTGTTATTGAAATACAGTAATTGCTACATTTGAAATAAGACCGGGTAAGTTAACTAACTAACTCGCTAGCCGCTTCGTAACATTAGCTTTTTGCTAGCATTAGCAGCCATGCTAATTCGACGACGCAGGTTGCTCGTCGGTGACGCCGATTTATTGCCCGGCATATTTGTGACTTGCAGAGAGGACACGGTAGTTCAGATGAGCTTAAACATCCAAAACTTGGTGGTCAAACGTAATATCAATGTCAATTTGGTGGTGAAATTGTGAACATGCAGTTGTATTTCGGTCCGTGCGTTTAACACCCTCTGTCGGCAGAAAGACAGAGCAGCTGGCTATCTTAACACTAACGTTAGACCTCCGCTATGCTGGTTTTGCAGTCGTATTCACCTAACTTTTTTTACACGGACCCGACGACGCTGCAAACACGGCTAAGCCACATAATAATTTAATTGCATCGACTGTAATCAGATGCCCCGTTAAGGCCATTGTTGGTCTTGGCTCGCGCTGTGAAAAATACCAGGCTCGAGAGAAGCCATGTTGGTTAAGCTGTAACGTTAAGTCAGGCAACAGCTGAGATAATGGCCGATCAGGACCCGAGCTGTAACTCTGACCTACACACACATTCTCACTCTCTGTGTCTTTATCTGTCATTGTCAGAGACACACATTTTCTATTCACCTTGTAGGGCCTCCACTTTTAGGGGCCCTGTTCGTTCATTGCCCACGTAGATCAAATGACATACTTTTCATACAGCAATTACTGACAGTCTCACTATTTGTTTGTGTATGCTTGTCATTGCATAGATTTTGTGGGTGAGGTGCATGTATTTTGCATCATCGATAATTAATTTAAGACATTTTAATGGAGCTACTTTTACCATTTCAGGTTTAGCACCTGTCTGTGTAACCCTTACATGCAATTATTACAAGGTGTTGTTTAATCACAGTAAACCAATAAAACTATAACACCCACATGTGGGGTATCTTTTATTTGTTTGTGTAGGTAAACGTAGTCTTTGGTATGTGAGAGATTAACCTTCTTATCTCTTCTTTCTCTTTCAGAGATTTGGAATTGGAAGCTGTTGCCACCAAAGAAGCTGAAGCATCTCAACAGGTGAGTGTGCCACCATAAATATACACATACAGCTGTTCTCACTTTTTAAGAGCATTTGTGCCAATTCATATCACCTTTCTAGCTGGTTCTTGTTGGATGATAGCATGACCTTTGTGCATCTCTGTGTGGTGGGCTACTACAGGGGTGTGTGGGTCAGGGGGACAGGGGATGGGCAGCTGCTGCTTATGCAAGCATATGCAGTTCCGTTTGAATTGAATTGGAGGGTCTGGGTTGGTCTAGGCTGCATTGTGCTGAGTAAGCTTTGCTGTTTTAAAATCGCTTAATGAGAAGCCAGAGTCCTGATGTTTTGTGTGTGGAGAGGTGTTTGTGCAGCTCATTGTGTCCATACAGTTGGTCCACATGCAGGCACACAATAGAGTTGTGGACCACAACTAGGCCATCAACTCGCTCCAAGGGCTGCGTTTAATCTGTTTTCTGTTTTTAGATCAGAAATCTGTTTAGGAATCTTGTTATCATGCTCAATTTCCTGAAATGACAATGCGAAAAAAATATGAATTTTTTTTGTTTTGATTGTTTGTAATTATACAGAGCCAGAGCATCAACTCACCCCCTTCTCATCTCCAAAAGTGTCTGTTGTTGTCAGTGTTTGGGGATGTTCTTCAAACACGAAATGTAAAACATGTCAACTGCCTTGTTTTTAATGCTGATTTAGTCCCGTTTCTGTTATATAGCTTCTGTAATGTATCTGTTGTGTTTCGTTGTTTGAAAATATTGTTTTGCTAATGGCTTTATAAGATATATTATTATGCTATTTTGTTTAGAGTTGGTTGCTAAAGCCAGTTGATGATGTTTCACGTTTTCCTCGCATTGGGACATATTTTCCAGCTGAAGTAAAGTAAGGGGAAACTATATTAATACCCATATATGTATAGTAACATGATTTTATTTTCACATAACATGTCACATTTGCAGTTTTATTGCTTCTGAGTTTCCCACACAGCAATTTCTTACTAAATAATATTTGATAGAAACTCTGTTAAACTGTTAAATACCATATTGCCAACAGTACAGTGTTGCTTGAGGTAATTTCTGTGTCAATTCATAGCTTTTGGAAAGTGGTTTCACTTTTGTCCTAATGTTTACAAATAACATTTGGTGGATGTTTTTATAGAAGGCTAAACACGGTATCATACCTTTTTAATACATTTATAACATTTGTGTCACCAGTGGGGATTGCACCCTCCTTGGCAAAAACTGAATGTGTTTAGCACTCACACTCTGAAGACAAAACTCAACTATGAGTCAGTTTGTAGAGACAGACTCGCCATCCAGTTTGTTCACAGATACTCACAGATCCAGTTTATTGCAAGCGGACCGGTTTGTAATTACTTGCGACAAGTTTTATTTCCTTTGCCTTTGTAGAACAATGTGCTGTCTACCTTCACTTTCACTTTTAGTTGTCTGGCTCCATTCCCCAAATTACTGGTCTCTAAACATGTTTTCATTCTTGTCTAAAAATATCAAGAATTTTCACAAGACATTTGACGTGTTGAAGCCATATCACTGTAACTAGACTCCATGCTGAAATAGCCAACTTGAGATTGTCGTTGAAATACAGCACTGCTATAAATTCCTATAGTGTTGCAACTTTGCTACATTGTTTGGGGATCAGGTAGTTGACCATTGCCCCTCTGAACAGTAAAGCCACACCTGCAGATGTCCATTAGACTGGAACAAGCAAGGAGCAGAAATGGAGCATTTGGTGCAGTTGTACGATTTGTCCAGGCTCAGATAGGATGCAGTCTACACAAAGCCAATTTTAGGTGTGCAAGTTATGTTGGCTTTGTGAATGGGCAATGGTGTCTCTGGCATTGCAGTTTGAATCAAATTAGTGTAGCTGACATTGGCAAGATGCAATTTTTATACATTACTAAACATAGTTTGGCATAACGACTTATAACCGTTAATAGGGTTGGGTGATATGAAAATGGCATTTTACACTGGCAGTTTTGTCTATGAAAGCAGTCAACCTAGGGGAAACACTGCTTAGTGTTTCTGCTATATATTTGGGGAGGGCTATGCAAATGTTACTGTATCGTGATACTGTTAACATGATATAAAATTACATATGATAAAAGATTTTGGCCATATCGTTCACCCCTAACAGATAATAGCCTATTTTTCTCCGCTGTAAAATGCCCAGTTCTAGTTAGATATATTTAATTAACTGTATACAATTTACAACAAAGTATAATGGACTTTCCATTAAGACTTTCTTTCGTTCTTGAATTCAGTTGTGTGTAATAATAAAAACAAAACAAACTTGACTCGGCATTTTAGAAACCTGCAAAAAGGAAACACTTTAATTCACATCTTGCCCCACCCTCCTCTGCCAGCAGCACAACTCAATAGCTACCATGACCTGAAAAGAACCGGCCTGATTTTGACTGCGCTGTTGAAACGACAGATTTGATGCAGCTAGACAGGAAATGTCACACCTCGCAATGTCAGCCTCACAAAGCCTTCGCTGTTGGACTGTTTGTGATGAGGAGATACTCGTTGTCATTCACTAATTGAGTGGTGGCTTTCCTGAATGGAGCCTCAAGTGTTTAGCCTCTGTGAGAACATGCTAATGCAAATTGATGCAAATGATGTGGTTTTGTACATGCAAATTAGCCACGCGACTACCTTCTGGCTTTTGTTCTTGGGACAGACGACCTCTTTGAGTGTGTGTGTTTGTGGAGGCTCATGTTATCAGTTTATGTTTTGGTGTATGTCTGACGGTGTTTGTATAAAAAAACGCCTACTCCCACCAGCCTACAAATGCAATCAATACACCGTCTCCTATAAATTTGAAAGTCCTGTATTCACTGCATGACTCACTTATGGGACTGAAAAACACTCCTACAGGGTCTTAGGATGCAGTAGTCTAAAGCCTCAGATTTCTGCTCTCTACCGCCTCAGAAACCCAAATATAGTTTGATTTATTTATAAATATAAGTCTTTCAGCTTTATTTGACAGCAGGCAGAAAAGGGTTCACAGAAAAGGCAAGTGGGTGGCAGCGAAATCTATGCTACACTGTGATTCTCACATGAGTGGAGAAGTAGCTTAAAACTTAACTGAATGTAGCAGATACCCTAAAGTTAACAGAGAAAGAGGGAGACGGGTTCAGAGAAATTCACTTTGTTTACCAGGCCATACAGGCGACCCAAAGTAACTGTTGACTTGCACACCTCTGTGTAGCCAAATTCAATGTGTATCTACTGTAATTATTCGACTCAACTACTGTGCTACAGTTGTACATAACACCACCAGTGACCTTTTACAACAGTTTTCCTCTTCTTTCATCTGTCTGCTGCTCTTTATCCCTCTCAGCACTCCCTCTGTCTTAAGATGGAAAAACCAAAAAGTACATGCTTAGTAATGGAATCAGCTGTCCACATTGTTATTTTATCCACTTTAAACACAACAAAGACCATATTTAGAGATGAGATATTTTTAGAAAGCGATTCCTTTTCATCAGTCTGGTGATTTGTATGTTACAGTGAAAATGGCAGCCCTTTTCTTCTAGAAGGTTTTGTAAAATAAGGCAACATGATAAAAGTAGTTTTCAAGTGTATTTTGTGGATGATATAACATGAAATTTCGTCTATGGCCGACAGTATACTGCAGTCTAAGGCGACAACTAACAATTCTTTTTTGTTATCGATTTAATATGCCGATTGTTTTCTCCATTAATCAATTGTCTATAAAATGTTAAAAATTGTGAAAAATTACCATCTCAATTTCCCAGACCCAAAGTGAGATATTTATATTGCTAAGTTTGTACCACCAATAGTCCAAATCCCAAAATATTCAATTTGCTGTCATATAAAACAGGGAAAAGCAGAAAATGCTCACATTTAATAGGCTGGTACCAGCAAATGTTTATTTTTGCTTGGTAGGCAATTAATCTATTATGAAAATAATCAATCGACTATTGCTTGTTTGTGGGCTTTGAAGTAAATGTTTCCAATATGCCTGGTGTTGATGAAATCCATTCTCTGAATATCAGTTCACAACTTTAATTTTATTCACAATGCTCAAAAACATTACAGCAGTGAATGTGATAACTGCAGTTTAGTACGTGCTAAACGTGCAATTATATTACTGGCCTGATTTTATCATGGTTGTACATTAACCGACTCAATAAAGAACAATAACAGACTGGACGTGATGAGCACTGACTGTGAATAGCCCTGCATCCAAAAAATCCCGCAAGGGACTGCTCGGTGTGGGGGTTTCTATAGGCACCAGTAGAAAAAATTAAAAACCAATTTGAATAATACAGTTTGGAGGCTTAATAGATGCCAAGATGCTTTATAATACTATGAGACTGGATTTTACAACTCTGGAAAGTCTTTTCTCAACAGTAGAGATAGCATAATACTTCACAGTGCGCTCCATAAGGTACTCTACTAGTGTGGTGTAACGGTACACAAAATTCACGGTTCGTTATGTACCTTGGTTTTAGGGTCATGGTTCAGTTTGTTTTCGGTACAGCAGGGATAACAAACATTTATTTTTGTATTTTATTTTGAAAAATGTAAAACAGTGGCTCATTGGCCATGATTCTTACTGTAACAGTTAATGCACTCAAATACTGTTATATTGTCAATAAGAAAAAATAAATAATACCAATGTCAGTAATGCTCCACCAAGACTGTTAATTCCTGAACAACTGCAGCTTGCGCTCGTTTATACAGGGCAGCACAACGGACTGACTGAAATGCACACGTAAAGACACATTGTAGCGGGTCTCAAGCACTTTGACCATATGCTTAAATTCTGTATTCTCTACGACCCATAGACTGTATATATAGACCGAGTATGGTCGCATATCTGCAGCAATAAATACTCCTATAGCATTAGTTATTGATTTGGCATGATCCGAATCTGAGAGGCTGCTTGAACGCTGTGAGGATTGTTTGTCTTGTTCCGCTAATCAACGCATTCGGGTGATGCTGTCGTAAATTAAGTGTTTCCACAGACATACCCGACTTCAGTTGAACAATGTCAGCATACAGTTTGACACTCATAGTTGCCCATCGTAACTAACCAGGAAACCGTGACGCTCCCATACAGTGGATCTAAATGTCACAGGAGGATCCTCCGGCTCTGGTCTCTCATTTGTGTTTACCATTCGACTAACCGGGCTAAGCCGACTAGCATGCTACAGCTGAGAGACAGCAACTGGTGTGCTGCCAAACGTTCCAGGTAAAACTCGCCCTCTAGAATTTCTGTTCCACGCGTGCGAGTAGTCTTCATAAATAGATGATTGTGACAGTTTGGGTCACAGGGCGTACCGATCCGAGGAAGTTGCATGCCGAACGTCCTGTACCGAATGGTTCGGGACGAATACACATACCGCTTGCACCCCTATCTACTGGGTATGTGAACTTGTAGTGTTGATTAATCAGACAAAACAAAATGAAGACGTCATCTTGGGATCTGGGAACGTTATCTCAAATTTTTTCCCCCATTTTATTGACTAAACAATTAATTAATAGACAGATTAATCGGTAATGAAAATTTGGTTAGTTGCAGCACTAAAATTGTAGAACTATGGCAGGTGATAAAATGGTTTCACATCTTTTTGGGGGGGGTTATAAATGCTTAATTATATATTAAAAATCCTTTTATTCTGCTTTTTTTAGACCGTTAAGGAAAGTGCTTACAACAAAAAAGGCTTAGTTAAACTCATGCGATTCTGCTCTCTGGTCTTGGATAGAATTTGGTTTTCTGTATGTGTTTTTTCTTTTTCAGTACCATCTGGCACTAGAAAAGGGGGGGAAAAATGCCCATAAAACATATTTGCAGTTGCAACTTTGTTGTCCTCTTCTCCTCTTCTTTCCCTCAACCTGTTCTGACTGCCTTGTTCTTCTTTATCCCTTCTTTTCCTTTTGGTGACTTGTGGCACCCCCCTCCCTCTGTCAGCTGTAGCTGTCTGGGGATGGGCAATTGTTAGTCCATTCATAAACAGATGCTGTCCATAGTGTGTATGTGTGCACTCCAGGAGGGCCCCCACCATGCTCTGCTGTTGTTGTTGTTGAACCCAGAACCATCTGCTGAAGCACTTAATGGTTGGAAGGGAGTGGAGGAAGGAGAGTAGGGCAGTGTGGGAACCGAGGGAGGAGGGTGGTGACTGGAGGTGGTAGCAAAGAAAGGATCAAACTGTGTGCATTTACAGTTCGATTATAACAGATTAAGGCAAACTGATGATTTCATCTGGCATTTAAACACCTTGATGAGAGTAGTTTTTATTAATTTAAGCCCCTATGTGTAGAGAATGAAAATTTCAACTTTTGATGACAGTGTCAAACAGGCTGCTGTGGCAGGCTATTCTCTGGTCACCTTCAGACTTCAGCTCATCAGTCTGCAACTGTAGTTCCACACATACTACTAAAACTATTAAAACTCAAACTTCAAGCATTTAATAAAGATGTTCAAGGTCCCTTTCTCTCATAAAGACATCCTATGAACACACTGCTGAAGCATCAGCTCTGGTCACTGCTGCTCACAGCGGCTCAGGGCTGTTTAAGATCTATAGATTCTTTACTGGGACAATGCATATTGATCAACATCACTGTAAAAGTACCAGTGTTAAGTGATTTTCAACTGATGTCAAATTAGCCATTAGGTTTACTGCTATTAATGAGTTGATGCACTCTAAAGGGGATGCATCCGCCTGTTTCACAACAATTAAGCACAATACATTTTCACAATTTTTGTTAGATAAAATGTTTTTTGTGTGTGAAAACAAGTCTTAGTTTCTTCTATCTTAGTACTTTAATGCAGTAAATCTTTCCAACATACTAAACATTTTAATGCAAAATCTTATCATCATCTTGTCTTTAGTAGTTACAGTAACAGCATGTCAATATTGAAAGCCACTGTGCAAATATCAAACTAAATGTGCCAAATGGGACAAAATGATTACACTTTGTTGCAGCCATGGTGTCTGTCTGAGTTGTTTCAGCATCTCTGTACGTCTCTGTTTATAGCTAAGGTAAGTGCTGTGCTGTAATCCCATTATCGGATTAGACTGCAGCCTGCAGCTTTCTCCTGCAGGCTAAATGGCACACCCACCGGGCCCAGTGCAGCAAAACTTAACGCTCGCTGAGGGAGAAGCCACAGTCTGATTACAAGCCAATAGGACACTAATAGGAAGACCTTATTTCTTGTTGGGAGCCAAAGAGAGTAATATTCTAATCAGCCAAGAGTAGTGAAAATGTTTAATTACAAATGTTTAAGTACATCAGTTTTTATATTTTGAGGCCAGATGTTTTCATCTTGTTTCATGTCATCACCATGCAACAAACTGGTGCAATACTACTAGTATTACTTTCAGTATAAACAATAACTGAAGTGATAACTGCTCTCTCCTTTGAAAAATCATAGTGTGACCAAAGCACAGCACGAAAGACCTAAAAAAGAAACGTATCATAATAAATCATTAATAAATTAATGATTTCCTTTATAAATTCAGAAAATTGTGAAAAATTCCAAAGCTGACATCTTTCAGTTGGTTGGTTTGTCCAACCAACAGTCCAAATCCTCACATTTGAGAACCTGGCAATTTGTCATTTTTATAAATAACTTAAATGATTGATTAGTGAGCTGTTGTCTAAAATGGATTCCACTTGAATTTTTTGTTGTCATATAAATGATGACTATTACATGTGCAAACAGTAATATAAATTTTAGTTCTGTATGTCAAGTTCAACTTGTAACAAACTCCCTAAAGTTTAGATAGGTTTTGTAAAAAAAAAAATCAGCCATGCCCTAGTTGATACATTTTTTTGTTTGTGAAGCTTCATAAGCAGCGCACACTGTTGTTATTATGCCACAGAAAACACAAAATGCAATTACAATAAAAAATAATGGTATTTCCTCCTGTTGTCCACAGGGAACATACCCATAGAGGGAAGAACAGTGGATGGAAGAGAGAGAGAGACGGAGAGTGTGACCAGGAAGGAGGATAAGAAGATACAGGACTGGTGAAAAGGTGAGAGAAGATGTCATGGCTTCTGTCTTGAGAGGAGCTGTGCGATAGATGTGTTTTGTGTTATCAGTGGCACATTCTGGTCATTTTTATTTACAATTTATTTAATCGGAGTCATTGATTTGGAGAACAAAATTTTGTAAAATCATGATTTGATTCCACGGAAAGTTGATTAAAGATAATGCTGTTGGTCAGCGCTAGGTCTAACTGTTTGTATTGATTTGCCATTGCAAAGGTAGTTGTTCTCTGTGAGGACTCAGTCTTTGTGATTTATCAGCATCAGCTGCTTCTAGGACACCAACATCCATTCATCTGACACAGAACCATTAATCTATAATGAGCGATGTGCTGCTAAAACTGTAAGGTCCAGTTCTCATAGTGTTCAGTAGACTAATTTTGCCAAACACCAAATGCAATTCCGCACAGTAAGCAAGGATAGGATTAATATTGCATGTCAACAGAATCGTACTGTAGGTACTAAAAGAAGGATCACCGTGAGCTGAAAATTGTTTCCCAGCCATCGATGCTGCAGTTTTGTGTCGAGACATGTTTCTGGCAATACATGATAGAAATTGGCACAGTATACAATAGCAAAGCATGCTCAACTCCCAGAAGACTTAAGAAAATCCACAAACTGCTTGACTCAAGACCTCAACTCCTATTGTCTAATTTTAAACTAATTGTCCATTTCAGCTATGAAGGCTTCATGAGTTTCAAAATAGTAGTGCAGTAGTGCAGTGTGCTTTGCTCTTGTGACAGCGCTGGTGTACTTTGCCATGTGACGTAGTAGTGTTTTCCATTTGAATTGCCATTACAGTGTCCATTTAGTCCTGTTTGTACAAGCCTACTACTGTTACAGCTGAAACTACTGTCATTTCTAGCATAGGCTCGAAGTCTGATAGCATCTATCTCTGACCTTGAGTGTGACTTTATGTTTCAATTGCTGTCTCTGTGTCTCGCTTTTGTATTCACTCCTCTCCACCAGCGTCCTGCTGTGTCTCTAGTCTCACCCTCTTACTATATTGTCAGATTTGGTGATGTGTCCCTGTACAAACAGACAAGTAGTTCAGATTTTAAGTCTCTGTAGTACCAAACTGTGAACTGGCACAGCCATTTATTGTCATGGAAGCTCTTTCCCCCCAGACAATGGTTGTACAATAACAAGAGTGTAATCATTATACCGCTGAAAGACTCAGTGTCTATACTTTACAGTGTCTTACTATAGCTAGTGTCTATAGGCTGATTTGCCCTTAGTTGTCAGCTCTTTAATATGCACCAGTTCAGTTATCTTTGGTCTTGAATCCAGTAAGAATGACATATTTATGTTTTTCATCTCACACACTAGTAGAGCTACACCGACAAGTGGTTTAGTGGATTGACTGAAAATTAATCTGCACCAATTGTGATAGTTTATTAATTTTGTGGCATTTTTGCTTGAAAAATTACTCATACTCTCTGGTTCCAGCTTCTGAAATGTTATCTACCTTGTCTTTGTCTTATATGATAGTAAACTGAATATCTTTGGTTTTTGGACTGTTTACGTGACATAACAAGCATTTTTTAAGGCATCGCCTTGGGTTCTGAGAACTTCTGATGGGCTGATTTCACTATTTTCTGACATTGTATAGGCCAAACAATTAATTCATTAATTAATTGATTAATGAGGAAAATAACCGGCACATTAATTGAAATGAAAATAATCGTTAGTTGCAGCCTTACACATTAGGACTACAACAACAAAAAGTAACAACATAGAGAACACATTTGCATAACTTGTACTTGCTCAAACCACTAAGCAGCACTTTCATTCTTAAATATGTACAATCAGTGATTTAAAAAAAAAATGTAAACAGATGCTGATAATGTGATTATCAGCAGGATTGAAACTGGCTGATGCAATCCCTAGTCATTTCAAGAATATAGCCAATAAACACTGGCATGTTATCTTCCAAAGTGGCAGCCTTGTAAGCTTAAAATTGTTTCACAACTCTGTGCTGCAGTGTAGAGACGAAAATCCTCTCACTGCTGCACTCAAACCAGCAACTAGAAAGGGACAAACCAACACTGAGTCCTATTGACTAATTTGAAACTATTTGTAGAGCAGATAAGTTCTTGAGCACTACCGACCTGGGTGTGGGTGGACGGGTGACTGTAAAGTCAAATGGATGACTGAATAATGGACGAACCAGCTAATGAGTCATAAGCAAAACCTGAAGCTTTTGCGTACATTGCCCTTGGTGTGAGTTTGGTGTGTGTGGGTGCCCCTCCAGACCACTCCCAAAGTTGACGTGAATGTGGTGGACCGTGTGACAAGTGCTCTTATCTGCTCCCACACACACACACACACACACACGCGCAAGTACTGTTTAGAAAGGGATGCAGACATGTACAACACAGTAACACCTGCACTCAAGTAAATTTTTTTTTTTACACTTCCTCATGCTCTTCATGCTCAATCCTTCATGTTGATCTCACCTGAAACAGGTGGACGTTGAAGCAGGAAAGATGCAGACTGCTTGCTTTCACTCCCAGGTGTCCCCTCAGCTTTTCTATTGATTAATTAGTTGTTTTTTTTTGCATATTTGAGAGAGAGACACTGGCATGTACTACTTGCGCTGATGTCACCTTGCTCGGCCACGCCAAGAGGAATTTGGAGGGTTTAGGAATGTTGCCATGACAACAGGGTCTTCCCTAACACAAGTTCTTTTACTGGCTAGTTCAGCTTCAGAGAATAGATTTGGGATGGGTTGCCCCAACAAGGGTTTAATTATCAATTAATCAATTAAATAATACTTTTAAAATCTCTAATAATGCACTGTATATGTATAGTATATAGTGTATACAGTATAAAGAAGCAGCAATGCATTAAACATGCCCATGAGTGTGAGGAATGTTTGACAGTGTGCTTATGTCGGAGCTGGAGCAGATTTTCAAACAGTGCTAGGATGTATGAGGAATGTTTGCTCCGACATAACTTTTGTCAGACATGCAGAACTTTTTGTCTCTGTGTTCTTCAGCCACTTTTTCTTACAATTCAAGTGTGCATTGTTTAACATAAAATGGAAGTGTAGTGAGCGCACTTGTTGCTTGTGCTGCACTTGAAGTGATGTGACAGGTGAAATCCATTTTATACCAGGACTAACTGTATAGCCAAATCCATACCATGTTGCATATCTGTACCTGTGTGTTTTTTATACTTGTAATACCACCAACTATTAGTGCAACCATTTTTTTTCTATTTCAACCTTAAGGTTTGTTGCTGAGGTTTGATGTGTGTTACTGGTATGCAAATGATAAAGAAATATGCTTTTGGCAACAAAGCACCATGCTTCAAATAGATTTTTGCAGTTGCATAGCAACAGCAGGACACGTGAAAAGTGCCTTAAGCTAAAAGAAATTTTCAGTTGATAGTCACTGCATATAAGTCCAACAGCACACAGTTTGTAAAATGTATTGTTTGTAGTGTGAATGTATGGGGTCTGCAGTAATTGTTTGGTATCACTTTCTAAACATATAACAAATCATCTAAAACAATACCTATGTCAGGCAAATCGAGCTACCTCCGAACCTAAAACATAGTGTAGTATTTTCACTCCTTACATAACAGTTTTGATTGTTTGGTTACTGCCTTTTTAAATTTATATCAGCCCACCTGCTATTTAGCAGTATAGAAAATACACAGGACTCTGAAATAGCTTCAAATGTCCATACAAATATACTTGTATTAATGGCAAGTTCTGTCTTTGATGACCAAACGCGTACACACAAAAACAGCCCTTCATGTCTATTCACATGTACCTTGTTTTAGATCCACCTCTGTTCTACTCCTACTCTCCAGGTTAGTTTATGTAACATGTAAGGTAGAAACAGGGCCAAAACACTTTATTGGTTAATTCTATTGATCATTTTCCACTATTCTAGGTTTCAGCATGTTGGCCGCTTTTCCTCTTTCACATTCTTTGGATTCTTTGCTTGTTGATCTGTCTGTTAAACGGAGAATACATTGTACTGGGTTCATGTGCCGCTGACTTCAGGAAGTTGACCTTTGTCTGCTTTTTATACATGTTAGAAGCTGCAGCTGCATTCCTCTCACATCAACTTCAATGGCAGGCTCTTTTGCCTCTGCCTCTTTGTCCCTCCTTTTTCACATTCCACTTCTCTCTTCCCTCCTCCTTACCTTGGTATCATGTTTTTTCCTATTCTGTTCACATTTCTCTCTCTTTCTCTCTCCTCCTCAGCCGCACTCTGTTTGTGGTTTGTGTTTTCGTCCCTATACACCCCACCCCCCACCTCACCCCACCCCAGTCTGTAAGATGATAGCAGCAGTCAAGCTGTTGCCAACTCCAGGGGCCCTCATGAAAGCCGTTCTCAGATGGAAGCAGGGGGAAAGAGGAACAAACTGTTCTCTACACACTAGGGTTGAGCGAGTCATTAAAAAATAGCCATGTGGTAGTAATCACTAGTTGTGAGCATTACTTTACAAATATTCAATTATGTGTACACTAGTGCTGCAACTAATGATTGTTTTAATTATTGATTTCATCAAGTTGCTTGTTTTGTCCAAAAAGTAATCCAAGACATAGAGTATTGAATTTACTATCACATAAGAAAGAACCAAAAAACTTTGAGAGGCTAGAACCAGCAAATAGGAGGCATTTTTGCTTTAAACGTGATTTTAAACGATTAGTTGATTGTCAAAATAGATTATTTTTCTGTTGATAGACTAATCGATTAATTGACTAATCGTTCCAGCTCTTGTAGATACATGTCAACAATATTATGTAGACAAACCAATACAGGCTGGGAGTTTAATTTATGGAAAATGATTTCATTTTAGATTGCAATACTGGTCAGAAAAATCAATATATCTCCCCCCCCCCAAATCGTTCAACATTAACCAATAATAGCTTAGTGCATGATGAGCACTGCCTCAAATAAAGTGTTAAACATCCTTCAACATTACTTTGATTTGCACTGCCTTACAAGGATAAAAGGTTTTCCCTGCTGCTTTGAACCAGATGCTTTCAGATTGATGCAGAGGTCTTTCCATGTAGGAAGGTAGAGTCAAGACCCATAGAAGTAAACAACTCTGTTTGCTGGAAGGGGCTTGCCCTTTTAGTGCTGTAGCTGCCGGAGGGAGCAGGTCAATTCCACAGTCAACGCTCTACCTTTCTGCTCCGTTTCTTGTTTTGCTTTTGGATAATGCTTCTTCTTTAAAATACTTTGGGCCAGTTTCTTGGGAGAGTATTTTGTAATGATGATATGATTGTCCTGGTCCTGGTATGATTGCTTCTGGTCACTAAGTAGGGTTTTATAGCATTGGTTGCTGGTTTGTATGTCCAGTGTTTCCGTTATATACATTTTGCAGCAGTGACCCACTGCTGCAAAATTATTGCCGCTGCTGCTTCAGAATTTTATGAAATGTCATGAAGTCGCACTTGCACGACTCTGCAGAGCTGTCCACTCCACTGAAATCAAACCAACGGTCCTCCGCTCTCTCTCCACTATGAGGAACAGTGATGTCAATCACTCGCAACGTCATGACAGCCAAATAAACAAGCGTGCGAGTACAGCATTTTATCCCCATGGCAGAGTGACAAACAGGGCAGAGGATAGGATAACGTTACTGGAGAACAAGAAAAAAGGTAGAATTAACTAGCTAACGTTGAGTTAGATAGATTTTACAGTTTAAACAAACATTTGTAATGTATTTTCTATGAATGTTCATGGCCAACTCATTATTATATTGATAATATATCATGAAATAATATTCCAACTAACATTAGCTAGGTAACGTTAGCGAACTCAGTGAATCATACTACCAGTAACATTACTTCAATAAATGTCTGTAAAATAATTGCCAACAATGTTTATATAAGCTATCTATTAAAATATTCCTGATTGCATTTTCAGATGAGTTTAAAATATTTCTCCAAGAAGATAAAGATACCCGATGTCGATGAAGAAAATAATCAGGTAACGTTACTTTAGCTAGGGAGGGACTCAAGGTTCTTAGCTATGTCCTGAAGTTTTGAAGGGAAAGACATGCCTTCTAGTTCTAAAATAAGGTTAGACCGGGGGTGGTTGTAACACTTTTTGTCTCAGTACCTAAAACATGCAAAAAATTCTCAAATTTTGACACAAAGTAACCAATATTTGTCTACGACAAATATCAATGTTTCCAACTTATACAACTATATCACAGAATTAATTAATTGATGTCAAATACAAGACTTCCCTTGTTACAACCTGCCACACAAGTTGAAACACAACCTGGGGGAAGTTGTAACAATAAGAGTGAAGATTTAAAAATTGAGACCACACCATTAAATATGCATCTGAAGAAATGTAATGTGCATGTGTCAGCACTTCGGTGGTTCGCCAAGAACAAAAAGAACTCATCACTGACTTTTAAATCACTTTAAGAAGGACTGTAATCCACAATAATGAGCTGTTGCTGATACTTTGCTTCATTTATGTTTGGATAAACGTATTGTTGTTGACACATCTGTTCTGGTCAAATAGGCTAAATGATATTTATGTGTAATTCATCTGGTACGTTTATTAGACTTAATTTCAGCACCATGCACTGTTCAGAAAGCCTGCTGCCTCTCAGCACATTGTTAGATGTTACTGAATGAGGTCCTATTTATTGCGATTTATACAAGCCTTGTATTTACATTCTTATCTATGGTAGATTAATGGAAAATTATGTAAATGTTTTGAACAATGAAAGGGAAAACGTCAGCTTTCGCCAGATTTTGCCCATGGCCCGTTATTTGCTTACCACTGCTGTAAAGTTTTACTTTTGTTCTCTGAGGTTTTGTAATTTCTTGCAGTATCTGCTCAATGTCACATGGCAGATAGAGTATTCTTTGGCGACAGACCTAACTGTCTTTCCGTGCCTCACCTCATCTGATGTTTAGTTGTCGTTACGGGGTTAGTTTAACACTTTTTTAAAAGGCACCACCCAGGTACAACAAAACCTTTCCCCCGCTACTGAAAAAAATCCTGGCGTCTGAAAGAAACCTTTTCCCTGATTTGAATTGCAGTAGTTGGATTATTTTGTCCTGTTGTAATAAGGTAACTACAATAAACATGCCACTCCACATTAAATATTAAAATGATCAAAATTTGTAACACGTTTCAAACTTGTAACACATGCATGCTTCATTGCGCCTGCACACTTGCTCGTTGTCCATTCATGGGTTTGTTTGTTCTCTTATCATATTGGCTAGTGAACAGACTGGTTGCTATTTGAACTGAAGGTTTATAAATAGACCTGTGTACTGCTGCAGCAGGCATATAGAGCTAACACTTGCTAACTTGCACTAAGAAAAGGTCAGGAGACACACACACACACACACACACACACACTTCTTGCTGTCAAATACACTGGTCCCCTTTTACTGAAGGGTGTCTGTCCCTCTCCTCTGTTGATTCGTGCCTTTGTCCTTGTCCTTTGTCCCTCCTCATATTGTTGTTAAGCCGGCAATTTAATCTTACCCATACACATTCAAGAAGAGAAGGTGTGCAGTGGTCAGTCTCCCTCTCGCTCTTTCTTTATACTACATTTCTGACTAACCATAGCTGACTCACATACTTGTCTAACAGTCCAGTGTACCATAAGCAGGGGCGAGGAGAGATGGGAATAATTTGACTCCCTCAACAGGAGAAAGAGGAAAAGAACAGAGGGAAAGGATAAAGCTGTGTTCACTGGGTCAAAATGCAATTAATTATCTTAATTTTCATAACATCATTGAATTAGCATAGTGGAAGTGGCTGCCACTGACAACTCTGGGGGGAAAAAAAGTAGATTTTGACTGCGGAGCCAACACATGTAGTCTCCATAGGAGCTGTCCTGCACCTTCTCTAAAAAATGTAACTGTGCATCAACGCTAAGGAGATGCCACGTGGTGACCATAAAAACAGTGATCAGCTTTGCCTGTTTGTGTATGGTGGGGCTTGTAGAGATTGTTCACAGTGAAGACAATATCAAGCCAGCCGATTTTCTCATTTTCAGTAATGCTACACAATCCCACTGCAAACCTCTTTGTGGCAATCATCGCTCTGTCACAAGGAATAAAAAATGAAACTGCAATTACTGCGTGATGGTTTAATCACACATGACGCATTCATCTACGGTTGCAGTGGTGCTATGAATTACATTTTGTTTTCAAGTAGGCTTCATGAGGAATATGTGAGAGGAAAGGGACATTGTTTTTAATTTTTTGATTGCTTTTTTTTGTGTATGTAATAGATACATGATTATCTGAAATGCTTTAGGAACACTTAAGCAGTCGCTGGTGGTGTGGATTGGTGATGGATGTTGTGATGAGTGGTTTACAAACTGATTGTCTTTTGAAGTTATTGATAATGGGCATGCAATATATTGAACTAACCATCTTTCTCTCCTTTTTTGTCTCTTTCTGTCTTTCTCTGCAGTGCCAGAGCATATCAAGTTAAGGCAGAGTCCTAAATCTAAACCACATCCCCCCCTTCCCCCTCCCCACATTTACACCTACACACCCGTACACACGTACACACACAAACACTCACACACACAGTCCTCAGCAATGCCAAGGGGGCCTGATCAGCCTGCTGCCCGCTCTGACAAGCCCTGCCTCTTCACCTCAGACCCTTGAGGCTGTGCCCTCTGAGCTTTGATCTTTGACCTCCCCTTTGTTGACCTGGGAACCAGAGGTCACCTGTTCTCCACTCAACCCGGGGACGCCCTCCTGCCCAGCCAGGAGCCGCAGACACGAGCCACTATCACAGGTAAACTATGAAAAGAAAGAAAAGAGCACAAGCTAACAGCAGTGGATTACATTCAATTAGATTTGTCTGCATCCTCAAACACATACAGGGACACTAGCCTACACAAGCACACTGCCAGTAATCACATTCTTAGATAAGCAAGAAAACAATTGTACAATTACATTTAAATGGCAAAAAAGAAATGATGAAATGTGGGTGTGTTCTTGCTCATAGCGTCTGATGAGTTTCTACTTCTATCCTGAATAGTTGGAAACAAACATCTGAGGAGGGGGGGGGGATCAGAAAAAGTAACCAGTTTCCAATTTGCATAAGACTGCAATAAATTCAGAGTGGTGGCTGCTCTGAATGGCATCCTAAACATGATTCACTTGTAATAAGCCTAATTTGTTGCCTTTGAATTAAATTGCACATTTTAAAAAATGGTTATTTTGTGCAACATTGACATTTCTTTAAAATAAAGCTGTTTCTAGTTTCCTGAGGTTTTTGAAATATGTACAAATTTGTTGGTTTGCTCTAAATTTATATCACAACTGCGATATTCAGCAAAATCACTGGAACATGATTATTTGTTGGTGTGCAGTCATACTTGTATCAGAAACACTCAGGTTAAGCTAAAAGGGAAAAAAGGCCAAATTGAGAATAAGCACCAAATTCAGCTCAGACAAATCACTGAGAATTACACACATGTAACAAATTATCTATTTGCTGAGTTACTTATATTCAAATATTTGATTCATTCCTTTATATTATAATATGGATAACCAATTTACTTAAGTTCAGCAACTAGCAGGGTCTGTCCACTAATACTCTTGTACTTGCAAGCCCTTTTTACTTTGAACCCCTTTGACTTTAACACTGTTGTTTTCTTTTCTGTTTGCTTGATTCTCATTGAATGTCCTATCTGTCCTAAGTATTTCTAACATCTCCCCACTGTGTTTGTTTTCTGGCTCTATCGCTAACTCTCTCAAAGTCTGTTTGACAGTCTTTCCTCTCTGTTTTCAGGCATGGCTCCCATTCGGGATTCCGTCAGCCACTCCCCTAATCAAACAGGTGACTACACATTGCCTTTTTCCTTCCCCGTTCTTCTGCGTTTCATTCTTCCTCCTAGTGTCTTACTTTGGCTTTCTGCTTTGTGATCGTTAGACTAGGTAGACGCAATCTGACCTGACCTTGACAGATGATGCATTTTATTCATGGCATACCAGACAGAGAGAGAGATGAATGAGTGAGTGAGAAAGTGGGTGTAAAGGGGTGCAAAAGGAGACTTGGCAAGCAAACATAAGCACCACAGAAAGCTGGCAACCAGTTTATGTGAAAAAGATGCTTTGAAAGTGAGACACTTCGAGTGATAAGATGGGCAACCAATTGGTCAAGGAACTCATAGTTGGTACAAACACAGTTTTGGTCTCAGGAGATAGCTGGTGAAGAAACCGGAAAAAGAAAAGAATTAAGCAGCAGATGTTGTCATGATGGAAAGAATATGAATGTTAATTGTCAAATAAAAGCTGGTATTCAAATAATAAAACAGTGCTGAGCTGCTGTGGGCATGCTGTCCTCTTTATCTTCATAGGACAGGTAAGGGAAATAATTTAACTGCGTGGTTCCAACCTTCAAATGTTTGCTCACAAACCAAGAGCTAATACTAAACTGCAAAGCTCCTGCGTAATGTTTTTTTTTCTCCTTCCATTGCTAAAAGTTCATTGTTTGTTCATATG
The DNA here is from genome assembly GCA_027580175.1 of Siniperca scherzeri. NCBI lineage: Eukaryota > Metazoa > Chordata > Actinopteri > Centrarchiformes > Sinipercidae > Siniperca > Siniperca scherzeri. The sequence continues at coordinate 18,372,273 of CM050840.1, forward strand.
CCAGAACAAACGAGACAGAAAGTTAGTCTTTGCTGTTTCTTTGAGACGCTCTTTTCATGCTTTTCCTGAAAATCTAGTCCTTGGAATGTTTCAAATCACCAACTTCTTTGCAAAAACTGTCAAATAACAATGCCTGTTTATTTGGATAAACTAAATTGAGTCAACTTTTGGTAATGTTAGCTAACCGTGTCAACACCTTTTTTTTTTTTTTAGAGGTTCTTTTATAATAAAGACCTACTTCACTGCCTTTACATTAAAACACTTTTATTGTAAAATAGTTTCGACAGCACCTTAATACATTAACATTAGCTTACCACAGCAAATGAATGGGGGCTCCCACTCAAGAATGCTGTTTGAGTGACAAAGACTGCTGGAAAATGCTGATAAATAATGTCACATTATGCACAGAGGGTTGCTGTAGCACTGAAAATTAGGCACTCGCCATTGCGACTGAATGAGTGTGTGCATAATGGCCATGAAAGCAAAATTCGATCACAAGTGGTCTCTGGAGTCTAATTTTAGAGACATGCCAGGTCTGAATGCAGATGATCTCAGGCAGTTTTAATATATTTGGAAAAAATAGCAAGGTTTAAACCAATTCTGAATCTTTTCAGTTGCCTTCTTCACCACCTCCTCCCCTCACTCACTTCCTCCATCCTCCCTCCCTCTTTTCACACTCAATTGCCATCCCCCCATGCCCTCCATCTCTCCTCTCCTGCTGATGGACGTCCTTTGCCTCCCTGAATCCTAGCTTATAGCTTTGGCATGCATTTGGGTCCTGCTGTGGTGACAAAATGGTGGCAGCTGTGTCCAGGCTCAGGCCTGGCGCTGATCATATCCAGAACAGTTGGGCAGCTGAAGGTTGGAGGGAATAGAAAAATATCAAAGCAACTGTGAATGAGGGGAATTTAAACCACATCTGTTGTTTTATTTATTTAACATAGTACATCTTACTGTCATATAATTTGTTGACATTGATGAATCAGCACCTTTGGTAAATACTTTAGTACATTTTTAGTTTTTCTAAAATTTTAGAATATTTTGTTGAATCTATTCAATCTAACAGTATCATCTGCCATGTCCACCTTTTCACTCTCTAGGTCTGGAGCATCCTGGCTTGGACTCGCAGTATGAGCCTTCCCCCTGGTCCTCTGGCTCTCCTTGCAGCAGTGACGGTAACAGTAACTGGGGCAAAGTCCTAGTGGACGGAAGCACCGACAAACCCAACAACCCTTCTTCAACTAACTCTTCTGTCTGGCCTCCCTCCTCCTCTTCATTCTCTTGCTCATCGTCTTCTTCTTCCTCTGGCTGTGGATCGGGATCAGACCCTGAGTTGGCCTCAGAATGCATGGACGCAGACTCTAGCTCCTCGATCGGCTCAGAGAAAAACCTTGCCGCTGTGACAACAGTGATGATGATGTCAGCAAATGCTTCTTCCTCTGTGTCTTCTACGGCTTCTTCCCCCTCCTCCGCTTTGGTGACTTCTGCCATGATGGTCGGCGTTTCAGTGAATGGAGACAACAATGGCAACAGTCGTCAGGTAATTAGTGGAGGGATGGGAACCATCAGCAGTGCAAATAATGGAAATAATAACATCACCGGGCCCTCCCACTACTCTGTGGCCGGGTCCAGCAGTATTGGCAGCAATAACATGGGTAACCACCACAACAAGCCCGTCAATAACAGTGGTATATGGGGCACCCAGTCAGGCAGCAACATGATTACCACCGGCGGAAGCACCCCCTGCATCAATGGAGGGTTAAACTCAAACACTTTAAACCCACATGCCAACCATGGTGCCTGGCCGCAGAATCCAACCCCAAGCCCAGTGTCCCAGGGCCAACGGCCTCCACAGGCTCAGGGGATGAGTTCCAAACTGGGTATAGCTCCCCAACAGGGCCCCATGCTGGGCTGGGGTGGCATGGCAGCTCCAAACAACAGCAGTATGATGGAAGACACTGAGGTGACTAATGGTACAGCAAGCAGCAAGGTGTTAGGAAGCAGCAACAGTGGAAATGGTGGCCTACAGCCTACCAACCTTAACACTGAATCCAATGGACCAAATAACACTATTAAGATGAATACTACTACTACTACTACTAATGCCACAATGACCTCTAGTCCACCAAACTCTACCGCCTCACCCCACCTCAGTGGGGATTGTTCCTGGGGCTCTATTGGAGGAGGGAATGGGGTCCGCTGGCCAATGGAAACCCTTCATCAGGCCCCCAGGACCCCAAGGAGAGCTGGGGGCCTGGGGCCTTGATGCACGCCTTGGGCGCAACTACCTACTCTGGAGACAAGGGCCACCCAAATTCAGACACTGTGAACCCCAAAACCCTGCCTTAATGCAGGCTGGGAACCCCAAATCTCCTCTACTGCTGCTTACAAGAGTAATAATAACCACAATAACACTGGGGCCCCACACTGGGACCAGGGGCCCGCCAACAACCCAAACCAGCCCCAGAGCAACTTGTCTTGGGGTGTCGGCTCAAATCAAATCCCAGGCTCTGCAGGCCAAACACCAGGAAATGGGAACCAAACCACGATGGGCACTCCAGCAGGGATACCTCGTCCTTGGGGAGCAGTGCGTCTTCTTCTTCCTCTGGCTGTGGATCGGGATCAGACCCTGAGTTGGCCTCAGAATGCATGGACGCAGACTCTAGCTCCTCGATCGGCTCAGAGAAAAACCTTGCCGCTGTGACAACAGTGATGATGATGTCAGCAAATGCTTCTTCCTCTGTGTCTTCTACGGCTTCTTCCCCCTCCTCCGCTTTGGTGACTTCTGCCATGATGGTCGGCGTTTCAGTGAATGGAGACAACAATGGCAACAGTCGTCAGGTAATTAGTGGAGGGATGGGAACCATCAGCAGTGCAAATAATGGAAATAATAACATCACCGGGCCCTCCCACTACTCTGTGGCCGGGTCCAGCAGTATTGGCAGCAATAACATGGGTAACCACCACAACAAGCCCGTCAATAACAGTGGTATATGGGGCACCCAGTCAGGCAGCAACATGATTACCACCGGCGGAAGCACCCCCTGCATCAATGGAGGGTTAAACTCAAACACTTTAAACCCACATGCCAACCATGGTGCCTGGCCGCAGAATCCAACCCCAAGCCCAGTGTCCCAGGGCCAACGGCCTCCACAGGCTCAGGGGATGAGTTCCAAACTGGGTATAGCTCCCCAACAGGGCCCCATGCTGGGCTGGGGTGGCATGGCAGCTCCAAACAACAGCAGTATGATGGAAGACACTGAGGTGACTAATGGTACAGCAAGCAGCAAGGTGTTAGGAAGCAGCAACAGTGGAAATGGTGGCCTACAGCCTACCAACCTTAACACTGAATCCAATGGACCAAATAACACTATTAAGATGAATACTACTACTACTACTACTAATGCCACAATGACCTCTAGTCCACCAAACTCTACCGCCTCACCCCACCTCAGTGGGGATTGTTCCTGGGGCTCTATTGGAGGAGGGAATGGGGGTCCGCTGGCCAATGGAAACCCTTCATCAGGCCCCCAGGACCCCCAAGGAGAGCTGGGGGGGCCTGGGGCCTTCGGTACGCCTTGGAGCGCAACTACCTACTCTGGAGACAAGGGCCACCCAAATTCAGACACTGTGAATCCCCAAAACCCTGCCTTAATGCAGGCTGGGAACCCCCAAATCTCCTCTACTGCTGCTTACAAGAGTAATAATAACCACAATAACACTGGGGCCCCACACTGGGACCAGGGGCCCGCCAACAACCCAAACCAGCCCCAGAGCAACTTGTCTTGGGGTGTCGGCTCAAATCAAATCCCAGGCTCTGCAGGCCAAACACCAGGAAATGGGAACCAAACCACGATGGGCACTCCAGCAGGGATACCTCGTCCTTGGGGGAGCAGTGCGTCGTCTTCTTCCTCGTCCTCATCATCCTCTTCCACATCTAACAACAAGATGTCAAATGGAGACTGGGGATCAACAACTCCTGGTATCAACCATACAGATGCTGGAAGTCATAAAGGAAGCTCTGCCACCAATGGCTGGAAGAGCCTGGAGGATGACGCCATGGGCATGGGAGGTGGAGGAGGTGGAAGCCACGGCTTGGGGAGTGTCACTGGAGGCTGGGGTCGCTCTGGAGGAAGTGAGGGAAGCGGAGAGAGCTCCGGAGGCCGATCCGGCTCAGAGAGGGGCGGCAGCCAGCCAAAAGGGGGAAACCGCAGAAAAGGTACCCATCCTGCATCAGTACTGTCAGCTGTTTCCCAGGCCGATGTGGACCCGAGGGTTCTGTCCAACACTGGATGGGGACAGACGCCCATACGGCAGAACACCGCCTGGGATGTCAATTCTCCTAACAATCAGCACCAGGGTCCCAGAGGAGACGAAAGAAAGCATAGCAGTGGAGGCTCCGGCTGGGGCACAGCAACACCGGCAGCTCCCTCTCAGACTTCTGGAGGTAAGGCTATAATGTGTATGAAACTTTTGTCTGAATGCATTTTAGCGATATAAACAAAAATATTCTAATTTAGAACAAAAATGTCTATTGCCGCACACAAAAGTAAGCAATAAGTATATCTCTCTTTCATCTACTTGCAGGTTGGGGGGGTGGGCCGGGCAGCTCAGGCCCAGGTAGCTCAGGCCCAGGTACAGGAGGTTCTGGCTGGGGAGAGCGGCCAACCTCTGGGTGGGACAGCAAAGTCCCAGCGAGTGGAGGAGGTGGGCAGAGTGGCTGGAACGATGGATCCAGCTACAAGGGGAGCAACAACACCAGTAACACCTGGAGCAATAACATTAACAAAGATGACAGGTGATTATGTTTGGGCATTATATAAATACTGATTATCCAGAGGCAGAAATATTGTTTGCAGTAAATGTAACTAAGATGTGATCCCCCCCCCCTGTAATTTTAATGTTATGCCTAACTGCTATTCAAATTCTGCCGTGCTCTTTGCAACCATTATTGTCTACAGTCCTTTTTATATTTTACTGATCACCTTTTAATGTTTATTGTTTAGGTCCAATACATGGACTAATGCGCCCAAACCGCAACAGGGCTGGGGTTCCACTAGTAGAAATGGATGTGAAGGCTGGGGTAATAGTGGAGATGGTGCCAGACCAGGGCCCAACAACCACTGGGGGGAGCCCCAAAAAGGTGCAGGCTCAGTAGGCTGGGACAGGGACAGCGACAGTGACCGGTCTGGCTCTGGATGTTGGAGCGAGCCAAGCCGAACCAACACCAGCAGCAGCAACACCTGGGTAGGGAGTGGAGGATCAAATACTCCAGACCAGAACACTCCAAACCCAGGTTCCAACTGGGGCGACTCAGTCCACAAACCCAATCCTCAGAGTAACAGCCAGGGCTGGGGTGAGCCAGTGAAGAACAACCATGTAGCCCAGAACTGGGGTGAGCCGAATCCCAAACCCTCCAATGAGTGGGGAAAAGGTCCTGAATCCAACATGTCCAAAGGCAATCAAGGCCCTGACAAGCCCACAGGTAGTTATTAGGATTATTCATCAGAATCAGTCTAGAACAAGATTTTTTCCTTTTGTTGATGAGCAAGTCCTTATTAGTTGCATGTTTGTTTTTTAGTGTGTTTAGTAAGGAAGACTATAGGGCACCAAAACTGAATTCTAGCTTTTAGCTGTTAAGAGTTTTGACAATGTATAGCAAAAAAGGAGGACATACAATTGATGACTCACTTTTATTCTTATTTATTCTTCCATCAGGATGGCTGGGAGGCCCCATGCCCACAGTAGGTCAGAAGGAGGAAGTGGCATCTGGGTGGGAAGAGCCTTCTCCAGAGTCCATTCGTCGGAGGATGGAGATCGATGATGGGACAGCAGCTTGGGGAGACCCTGGTAACACTCACTATAAATATCTTCAAAAAGAGCTGTGCGAAGCCTGAACAAAATCATATGAAATTCCAGGCTTCTCATTTTCAGCTGATGACTCAACATGTAATTAAACCTTCTTCCTAGGTAAATACAGCGGTGGAGCTGTCAACATGTGGAACAGGACTGGCCAATCAGACCAGGAGGCCATGGGCCCATCCTCTCAGCACCAGTCCCACCCAGCACACAGCTCGAAGCATCCTCCTCAGCCCATGCAGCCTCTTGCCCAGGACAAAAGCTGCAGTTCGGGTAAGTTGCAATATGTATGTATGCACGCATGAATGTACACACATAATTGAGGCACGTAAGCACCTGTATGTTTGAGACAGAGCAGACAGAGGCCAGATGAAGCCAGATTAATTCTGTTCTTAGTAATAATTATTACTTAAAGAAAAAAGAAAAAAACTAAAATACATTCAAGATCTGTGGTATGCATAGACCAAATAACTAATGAATAAACTGCACTTAAACAAGTTTCAACTGTCTTTCACACAGCTTTGGCTATGAAAACACAAACAGGAGACAGGAGTACAAAAAAATTTACACATTCCCACACACCTAACACGCATACATGTGACAAAAGATGATGATTCTAACACCGCTGAGTCACACTTGATAGTTTAGGCCCACATAGATGTGGCTGGCCAGGTTACAACAGATCTAGTCATTATTTACATGTGGTTTTTAGCCTGCAGGGATACTTTCATCATCCCAGTCTTAAATGATGACGATGAATTGTGTCACTTGATTCCTTAGTTCTGCATATTCTCAAATGTTCTGACAGACTGACTCTGTTGCACTAGCATGTAGATTAATGTGGGGGTTTTTTTGTTTTAGTTTTTGTTTAATATTGAGGTACATCTAAACATGCTAGGACATGAACGGATATCTGAAATGGTACGAGCATGTAATTGCAAGCCCTCTGGTGCACTCTGTAAGCCATAAGAATTGATTAAAAAGGTGCAAGTCCCACCTACACTCTCTTTCTGAAATAAGGTCTTAAAATGATTTAGACAGTACAAACACAAAGTGTTGATGCAAACACATTCACAAATGTATTCAAAAGCATACACAATTTGCACAGAAGCATGGAGAGAAAACAAACCCATACAGCCATTCTCTCCCATCTCCCTACGGTGTTGTCTATTTTGAGGACTTTTTGTAAAGCCAGTTGAGTCATCCCTTTGGAATGCAAAGTGCATCGATTTTTCTCTTCTCTCATTTGCCATTTTTTCCCCTCCTCCCTCTCTCTCTCACCGCCAGTTCTGCTTGCTTTAGAAACACTGGCTTTTGTTGGGTTTGTAAGAAAGAGAGAGAGACCCTGAGTGGTAGAGGAGGAGGTCTGGTGACTTGGTAATAGGAATGGTTCCAATGAAAGATGGGAAAACTAAAATGAGTGAGGCAGCTATTCTGTAGAAGTGGGCTGAGAAGGGGAAAAGAGGGGAGGGGCTGTTAGGGTTATTCAGGGTTGCTGTCTAGCAAGCTAACTGGAGCAGCAAAGTGGATGGCTAGAAAGGGTGGGGCAAACTAGCCAGCTACTATAAGAAGAAAAAGAATCAGGTTGTTGATTTTGATTCATTTTAGTTAATTTTGGGTGAAGTGCAAAACATGACATTGGTAATTTGAGAGAAAATCTTTAATGTTTTAATACACAAAAACTAAAACATGCTGCATGTGAAGTGATACAAATCCCTTGTGAAATATGGAAAGATGGCACATTAACCTAATATGCCTGTCAATACAACAGATGTGTTTGTGGATATGTAACTAAACACATATATTCAAACAATTTTAAAAACAAAATTGAACTCAATGTTTCTCAGTCTGCTCTTAGATGGGCATGTAAGCAACTAAAATCTACAACTTGTTAAACACATTCATATACACGTGCAGACACGTGTTTCTCATCCCCGTTTTATTAGATCAACTGATTCACTTACTTAGACAGTGAAACAAACAATAGATGCAGGCTAGGGTTACAGTTTGCACACACACTCCAGTTTGTGTGTGAGTATATAGCAAATGTATACATCTGCCTTATAACATGCATGTATGTGCCAATTTGTGTACATGCATCTATCTCTGCATGTCTGTTCAGGTGTGTGTGCATGTTTCTTTGTGTTATGTGCATGTACTTGTGTGCGAGCATGCCCAGTCACATGGAGGACACTGGAGCCTGAGGCCACCCCATGATCTATCCTATTTTTACGGGGCGGTATCCCTGGCATCTCCCCAAACGCCTCCTGTGGAGGGAGAAAGTAGCAGGTCTGGGTAGTCAGCTGTAACAGGAGCCTTTTGAACTCATACTTGCACTCACTTGAGCACACACAGTCTCACATTTGAAAGTGTATAGGGGCCCGTGCACACATCCACACACCCACAAGAGAAGTAAACAACACTTACATAAGCAAGTTGATGCAGGGTTCCCCAGGGACATGAGCAGGGCTCTCTCCTCGAGATCTGTTATCTGATTCCAGCAGAGAAAAACAATGTAAACTTGCAGCATCATTGTAAATATGAAAATGCGAGTAGGGTCCCAAGAAAGATTGCATGCATCCACATATTTAAATTGGGGGCATTGATGTCACCTTTTACACATGATGCCACCCACCCTCCAACTCTAAACTAGCTGTGATACAGGGACAAAAACAAACCAATATCTTGATAAATGTAACTTCATGGCGCATACAGTATTATTTGTAACTATATTAATATGTATTTGGACGTAGGGGTTGTAATGTCACACTAAACAAAGTATAGATGTGTTCCGAGAGAAACAATTAGACTTCATTTGCCCATAAAAACAAAAGCAGACAAATTTCAAATATAATTTCATTGTGTGAGGGCATGCAGTAGTACAGGTCAACAGGAATATTGTCATATTGTTGTTGCTACTGGCTGAATGTTGTGTGTTTACCACTTAAGGGAAAGTGACTGTGCTGACTTCTCATGCCTCTTTATGGTCAAAGATAAAAATGTACATATTTAAGACAGACCAAATGTAAAGATATGGAGAGTATTGAGAAAGAAATGGTTTTTGCTTTCCTTTGTGTATATTTTAGCATGGGGCTTCAGATTTGTTTAAAAGTCTTAAAATAATGATGTTGAAAATAAATGAAAAGAAGGCAAAAAGCTATTGGTTCAAGACAACCACACAAGAAAGTATATCGTAATTCTAATGGGTACCTCCCTCTTTTCCTCCAGGTTGGGGTGAGCCTTACCCCAAGCAGAAGGAGTCCTCAACGTGGGGGGAGCCTACCACTGCTCCACCTGTGAAAGTGGACAACGGGACGTCTGCCTGGGGGAAGCCCATGGACACCAGCACCAGCTGGGAAGAACCCAGCAGGGGTAGCAGAGAGTCTGGGTCTGCATGGGGTGGCCAGCACAAATCTGGTAGGCGCACACATGAACATGATAATGTTAAAACTATAAGTCCTGGCTGACTTTGAACTTGTATATAATCACTCGTTTGTATTCAGTTTCTTCATCTGTCCCTACCTTCTCTGTAGCCCCAGGTCCCAAGCCCATGGAGACATGGTGTGGTGAAGAGGTGTCCATGGGCAATAGCTGGGATCAGGAGGAGGAGGTGGAGATCGGCATGTGGAGCAACAGCCAACAGGACAACAGGTCCCATGACCAAAACACCTGGAACTACAAGCATAAAGGCTCCAACAAGGTTTTTTGATCTTAGCTTTGCACATTTGTTCATCCCAAACATGAAAACATTGATCCCATTGTTACCAAATGCCTAACATTAAAGTAAAGCACATCATGAGTCTGGAGTTCTTTTAGCCACCTGTTTTTGACAGAAAAGGAAAAACTGATTTTGATTTTTTTTTTTTTTTTCCTGCAGAAAAAAGGTTTTCCATGTTTCTCCAGTTAATTTTATTTTTGCCTGCTATGTTTCAGATGAACAAACCAGTCAACAAACAGGATGAACCCTGGATGAAACCCTTCGTCAACCAGTTCAACAGCATGAACTTCTCTGTAAGTACTATTTCTCTTTCACTTTACAATTCAGTATCTTTAAATGGTTGTGTTGTTCTAGTGTATATGGAACTTTTGATAATCATTATCATGAAAAATTAATTTCAGTTAAATTTTTTCATTTTGGAAGCAAAAACATAATCTGTTACTCCCATAGAATCATATTTTTATTAAGTGTCCACATATGAAACAACACTTACTTGATCAGAATTCAATACCAGCCATATAGTTCCCACCAGAAAATACCTTTGATAAATGAATGCAATATTTATGCTTTTCTGTCTCTTTAACCCCACTTTCCCCATGCAGAGAGATTCTCCTGACGACTCCATGAAGACAGGAGCAGGGATGGTGCAGGACAAACGTATGGACATGGGCAGCATGGGAGACTTCCCCAATGGAGTAATGGGGAAGAACCCCGGGTCTCGACACCATCTCCACAAGGAGTCTGCCATGGATCGCAGCCCTTACTATGACAAGGTATGCAAAAACCTCAACATTTTCCTGGTATACTATGAGTGGGGTTAAAGAAAAGGTCACAAGAACACATCTTGGGAATACAATAACGGCGTTAAAATGTTTTACCAAGCCAAAATACAGCCGGTGGGTTGCACCGGTGCTTAATGGATTGGTGATATACACGTTGTGCTGAATACAAACGACATTACTAGATAGAGGTTTGGTCAATCTCTCTGCCATTGCGGTGATCATGAGGTAGGTGTGGAGTGGAAGAGAGTTTTGTGTGTGCGATCTGCCTCAAACATCTGGCTGGGTGGTGCTTTATCAGCCCTGTAGTGCCCCACAGTGGTTGTTCTAACACACTGCAATTTATGTGTGGACTATTGGAAAGGGATGTTTCATTTGATACTTACTTGTTTGCATGATATTGTATCTTATCATTATTTGGTAGGTTGGGTCACATATGAGCAACAAAAGCAAATTAAATACGAACACTTACATGGTTAATTGTAATAACAATTGGTAGTTTTGCAATTGATTTGTGATTATGCAGTAATGATTCATTCCCTTACATAGTTCTGTACAAAGCTGCTGTGGGTTTGTTTGTTTGGCTTTGCTGCTTTTCCATCTGAACGCTGCTTGTCTCTTATCTTTGTTTCTATCTTTCTGACTCCCATCCTCTGGTGCCACCTTCACTTTTTCTACTGCACTCCTTCCTCTCCATTGCTTACTTCTCAGCTACTCGTCTCCTACACTCCTTTTACTCTTTCACACTTTCCTACACTGTTCACTCTCTCTCTCTTTGTTTCCTCTGTGCTCACATTACTTGCTTTTTCCTCCTCCTCCCTCTCTTCTTTGGCAAAATTAACTATTTTCCTTATTTTCTCCTTCTCTGGCTGCTTCCTGTCCCTCTGTGCTTGCCGTCCATCTGCTGTGGCCTTGCTTCTGCAGCTGTCTGTTTCCCGCTCTGCTTACGATAGCCAAGCTTCTGAAGAGCTCTCCTCCAATCAAAGCATGAGCTTTTCCTCTTCCAATTCTGCTCAGCCTATCCCCTGTCTTGACTCTGGGCCGTCTCCTGCCCACTCTAGTCCTGGGGGCGCTCGGCAGGTGAGTGTGGAAGGATGAAGATGATATTGTCTTTAGGTCTTAAGCCTCAGACCCTAAGATGACAACAATAAGATGCTAACACTTTATGTGAAAAATAGAGATTAAATAAATCACATATTACACGTATGGTATTCTAGCAGGTTACCCATCAAAATGTCATCCATAACATTATTTCTCACATTTATCCAGCATTTCATTTGTGATTGTGCTCGCCAGTGAGTTTACTGTTTTGATTGCTTATGTCCTTGTGGAACATTACATTATGAATGACAAATAATTTTTTAAGCTTGTTGCGAGTTGTTTGACCATTTTTTGTGTGTGTTTGTGTCTTCCCTTCTCAGAATGTAAACCCTATGATGGGTGGCAGCAGCGTAGCACAGGGCCGAGGCGGCCCCCAGTCCCAGGTCCCCCCCCAACCCAACCTTCGTAACCAAGTGCCTCCACCCATCCTGCCCTCTCAGGTAGCGCATACATACAAAACAGACAAAAACTGGACTGTTTTTGTAACTTTAAACTATATGTAAATAATGGTTAGACACCTGTCGAAGTGGGTGTAAGTTGAGGAGCTACATTTTCCACCAACCGTCATCAAGCAAATTTACTAAATATGATCACTGATTTTGCCAGCCTTTTTTTCTCTCCCACTGTCTCATCCACAGGAAAACTTGAAGGACGTTATATAAACTGAAACCCAAATCTTGTTTGTGTATAGGTCCCTCCATCCCTGTTGAAGTACCCAGGAGGTAACGGGGGTCTGAACCCTCTGTTTGGCTCTCAGCAGGTGGCTGTGCTCAACCAACTTTCCCAGCTCAGCCAGCTGTCACAGCTCAACCAGATCAACCAATTACAGGTAGAGTGATGGAAACATGCACTTGAACACACATACACACAGGTTTAGAGAAAATTACATCTTCTGCATGGTTTTAGATTTATGTACAGCGCTGTGTTGCGCTGAGCATCTAATGTTAATCAGTGCATTTTGTGAACAACAAAGATTTGCTATCACACACTTAAACTGTTAGATATGAACTAGTGACAAGAAAAGTGTAAGTTTTTGAAAGTTTTTTTGTTTGTTTTTTGCGTTGCAAATTCTAGCCTCAATAGATTTTTGTTGAGAGTAAAATACTTAATTTCCTCAACACAAAGGGGAACCTGATGCAGTGCAGCCAATTTACATGCTACATACAATTGTCTAAATATAATTTCTTGAACTGAAAACTTCCTGAATACAGGAATAGAAAATGTTTCATGCATGTTTTATCTGCACTCAAACACAAATGTATTCGAAATATACAGTATTATGCAGTAAATGTTTAGAAAACGTAATCTCAGATACAAAAACATCAGCAAACTGCTTTTATTTACATTTTTCTGCTTGTCTGTCTGCAGCGTCTTCTCCTCCAGCAGCAGCAGCAGCAGCAGCAGCAACAACAGCAGAAAGCTCAGAGCCAGAGAGCCATGCCCGTGGGGCGACAGACTGAACAGGTGTGTCCGTCCAAAAATCTCTGAATCCTGCTTCATTACACCCAAACTTTAAGACTTTTTGTTTCATGAAACAGTAGCGTCTCCATGGTGTTGCCTCATTGATTGGTTTCTCTAACCTCCTACCTCCTGTCCTTAGACACGTCCTATTGGTTCGTCTCCATCAATGATGCAGCCGCCACGGCACCTGGACCCCTCCCTGCTGAAACAGGCTCCACCCCACAAACCGTACCTGGATAACTACTTGTCCCACAATACCCCTGAGATGCAGAAGGATGCTGCTGCTCTCGGATCCTTCAGCACCTTCCCTTTAAGTACGTTAGCCACATTTAGATTAGTGTATCAAAATTAAATCACTATATTCCCCCAAATTTTAATAATGCATTTACGTGTAGATAAATGCCTGTAAAATTGATAAAGTAATACGTATTTGAATATGTAAATTACCTTTTTAGTTTTGACTATTTCTGTTGAATTTTATCATATTTAAATGAACTTTTCTTTTTTTACATTTTCTTCTCTCTCTGCTGTTTTCTCTCTTCCTCCATCCCTCCCATCAGGCTTGAACTCTAACCTGAATGTATCCCTGGACATGAGTGTTGGTGGTGGAGGCGGCGGAGCTGTGAGCTACAAAGAGCCGCCCCAGTCCAGACTGAAGAAACTTTGGGCTACTGACCCTCTGGAGCAGAACAGCAAACCTGGTACAGAAGAACCTGTGTTTGCGTTTGTGACAGTACAGAGTTGTGTATGGAGTGATTGTTTATCTAGGAGAGGTGATCATGTACTTCTGGGGTATGGACTACCACAAATAAAGTCACCCTACAAAGTCAAAGTGCAGTAATTGGTCAAACACTGAAACACTAGGGGGAAAAAAAGGTTTAGGAAAAAAGTTTATTTCCTGCGCACTTGCCCCCTGTAGACTTGAAAGGTAGCTTTAAAAAGTTTTTAGTTTGGTCCTTTTGCAGGTTTGTCCTGTGTCACCATGGATTCACATAAGCATACATACATTAAACATAAGCCATGCACTAAATGTTGGACAAAACAGTTCCTGTTGCTCGTTATGAATTATTTATTCTAAAGAAACGTTAGATGTAGATTATGGAAATCTATAAGCTGCTGTGGCCATTGAAACATGTTTTTCTGCCCTTACGAAAGCTTTTGATTTGAAGAAATTGAATTGTATAATGTCCTGATGGCACCATGGTGTAAACTTACTTGTTGGATCCTTATTTACAGTAGTAAATCAGTGAGTTTTAGTCTGTGCGATTTGTGTCCTTATGTTTGTGTGTGTTTGTCCCACAGGTGCTATGTCGTCTGGGCTGCGTCTGGAGGACTCTCCCTTCTATGACTTCCTGTCTCCTGGCCCATCTCCCCTGAGTCCTCCCGGCCAATCAATGGGCTCTGTGGGCGATGGCTGGCCGCCCCGTGCCAACTCCCCCCCGCCCCATGCAAACACTGTCACCTGGCCCCCAGGTACACATGCTTTCACAAGCACAAACAAACAAAACCAAATGCTTGCATTGAAAAAAAACTGCTAATCTCTGTGTCTGTGTGTGTCTACAGAGTTCCGGCCCGGGGAGCCTTGGAAAGGTTACCCCAACATTGACCCTGAGACTGACCCGTATGTGACCCCCGGCAGTGTCATTAACAGCCTCTCCATCAACACCGTCCGCGACACAGACCACCTCAGGGACAGGAACAACGGTAGGTCACACACACATGGCCGGACATAAACACAAACTAGGGTTGAGTTTTCATAGCCACTTCCAGTTTGTATCTGGTACAGAGAAGTTGGTAATCTGTTATCCAATCTTTTATCCCCCTTTTTTCTTTTTATTAGCAAAGAACAATGTGTGAAACTTTTAGAAAGTATGTGTTTCTTTTTAAGCCAATAGGTTGTCAGTTTAACTGGTTGAAATAACATAAGTCACCAGCAGATTTTATCAATTGCACACCAGTGTCTGTGCTTGGCCAAAGATGGTACAAAGAAGCACCACTCTGTACCATGAACTAAGCTGTCTTTTTGTGGGTGTTGACTCTACTGAAATAATACATTTTAAGCTTGTAGTAATGGAGGCATGTATTAATTTGTATAAAACAAATTTTTAATGAAATTGTAAAACTCAAATAACCAAAAAAAAAACTGTGTGGAAAAAGTTGGCCACATCTGTCGTTGTAATTGCTCATATTTACATATTTGTAATCAACATTTCATCTGTTAGGCTGCTCAGATCTCATTATCTGGTTGTAGCTATAGGTGGTCAACATTATTTGGGCTCCCATTTAGATTTGCAGTCTTTCTGCCTTTTGAGCCAAAAAATCTCATTACAGATCTCAGTTGAATCTTAGAGTTTTAGTTTTTAAATATCAAGTTATTTATAATTTTTGTTATGAAAAAATGTTGAAAGCTAAACCTAAATAGATTAAATAAGATATTTGAAAGCTTTCAGGTGTAATGAGCAAATTTGATGTTAGGTTCAGATTTGACCAAAATGCTATTGAACACATGCAGACACTTACCCTTCTGTTTTTGCTTCCCAGGGCCATCCTCATCACTGAACACCACGATGCCTTCTAACAGTGCCTGGTCATCCATTCGTGCCTCCAGCCACAGCGGTTCCCTCACCAGTACAGCACAAAGCACTTCAGGTATGCATTCCTGTTTGTAATTTTGCCTTTGCCGTCTTGTCCTCTTTCCTCCACCTCTCCAGCCAAATAATGTCAAATAACTTCAGATATAGGGAGAAAAGTTTAAATGTTGACAATATCCAGAGTGACAACAGTAGAATAAAATCAAATTCCTAGATCTGTAAGTAGAATTAAAAGCATGTTTGAGATCAGTTATGAAGCTACAGAGACATTTTCAGCTATATGCAACTTTCTTAAAGCTGCGAGAGGTCTGTCTAGCTACTTATTTTTATACTGTGTTCCTTTACCTTTACACCATGTTTTCTCCCTTTGGTTCTACGTTCTTTGGTTTTAGACCTGTTCTCTTGCTGTTAGATAATATGACAAATGTGTGACTTAAAAGTATGTTGAGAAAGACAGCTAGCAGATCTGTGGAAATGGGGGATTCACTTTTCTATCCCCTCTCCTTGCAGCCAGACCCAGTGAGTCAAAGTGGTCTCCCGGCGGCGGTTCTGTGTCCAACTCCTCCCTGGCCCATGAGCTGTGGAAGGTCCCCCTGCCTCCCAAGGCCCTGTCTGTGGCGGCCCCCTCCAGACCACCACCCGGCCTCACCAGCCAGAAGCCCAGCCCTGCCTCCTCTGGCTGGGATGGCTCTGCCCTGAGGCTGGGTGGGTGGGGCTCCTCTGAGTCCAGATACACACCTGGTGAGAGCAGAGGGAGATGCACATATACTACACTACCTGTAGTGTAATGTTAAGATAACTGGGATTTGTTCAGGTTTTTATCATTATGTGAGGAAAAAACTGTTAACATTGTCAAATATTCTATAGTCTGAGTGGTCAGAAGACTAGAAAGGCGCTATACAAGTACAGTCCATTTACTATAACTAACTGATACCTTCTCCAAATCACACCAAATTGGTATGCATATGAAGTATGTGCTCCAGACTTAGTTTGGTGCAAATCAGATTCAAATTTACTGTCAGCGGCATTTGCAAGTGGTTCTTAACTTCTGCAAAAAAGAAAAATGACAAAGTTCTGATTGATTGTAAGTAGACTTGTTTTCCAAGATTTTCATGTTTTAGCATAGTTATTTTCGATAAGTGTCTCATAGTTAGACGTCTGGTAGGTGATGGTGAAATGCAGGGTGTACTACTACTCTAAGTATATGGGACAGTTATTTCATCCATGTCCTATGGCTAGAGGACACATCTAACCTGTACCCTTCCACTTGTTATACCTTTTTATACTTGCACTCATTCATTTGACCTAAAATGCTCATTATCTTGGCTGATTGTGATTCCACACTGTGTATTGGCAGGTTCCAGTTGGGGTGACAGCAGCAGCTCAGGGAGAACCCAATGGCTTGTTCTGAAAAATCTCACACCTCAGGTACTCTCACATACATAAATGTAACATTTAATCTGTTAATCTTTTTATTTATTTTTGTCATCCTGTATAGAGTTGCATCCTGTAAGTGGGAGGGGAGTTGGTTCTGGAGGTATTTTTCTCATTCTGTAGTCCCATTTAAATTTTTTCTCAACTATATCCTCAGTGTTACTTAACAGAAACATGGGACTCTCCTGGATGATGTAACGATAACATAAGTTAATGATGTTATATACACCAGTTCTAATTATTTCAGCTTTGTTTCTGAGAAATCATGTTTTGTTTGTTATTTCGGCATGTCAGATGGCTCAAAATACTACAATATCCATGAGCCTCTTTCGCTGTTGCTATGGAGAAGAAGCTAGTTAGAGGCGTAAATCAGAAAGGTAGCAAATTCAAAATGCTTCTGCGTTGCAGTTGAGAATTAATTATAGTGCTACAGTTGCTGAATTCATCCAAAAAAAGTGAATTGATTTCAACTGCAGATTGTTGTCTTGGTGATTGGATGTTTCTTGCCAAAATGTAGCTAGGGAGTCATAGTTAATTTTTGTACACACAGGCTTGTACCTTTGACTTTTTAATCAAAGAACCAGATATTTTCTGACACATTTCTGTTAATATTTTGGACTGATGATTCAACCATGAGAGTTTAATGTTGAACCAAGCCATAAAAGTGCTATAACTGTGAGCCATGTAACATTGTTTATAGAAAAACTGAATGGGATTTTTACTTTCATGGGTGCCTGAGAAAGCTCCTTCCACGTCGCAAGTATTTTTGTCAGTTCATATTTAGCAAACTGAATTGTTTGTGCATGATATTTGTCAGTAGTTGCTTATGGCTGTCCCTGTTTATCCCCTGTCTGTCTGTGTGTTTTGGTCTATTTGTCTCACAGATTGATGGCTCTACCCTGAGGACCTTGTGCATGCAGCACGGCCCTCTGATCACATTCCACCTCAACCTGCCGCACGGTAACGCTGTGGTATGCTACAGCTCCAAGGACGAGGCCGCGAAGGCCCAGAAGAGCCTGCACATGTAAGGACATCGGGCACACACATGTATATACACATTCTACCTTTCCATTTCTGTATTAAAGCAGTCAGCAGGAAAGATGAATGGAAGTTCAGTTTTACACTCAGCCCCTGTATTCTCACTGTGTGATACATTCAGTGTGTTTACACGCACTAAGGTAACCATGCTACAGTTGGCTATTACCAGTAAGCTCATTTCTTAACTACTATATAAACAAGAAACCCAGTCACTGTAACCAGGGCAGGAGATGATAAAAACCTGATTGCCCCAGCTAGATTTCTCCTGTAGATTGCAGATTGCTTGGCTATGTTTACGGGTAACCGTGAGCATGTGCAAGACAGCACTATAGAAAGGGAAAATATCAATGTGACCACATAGCAGCTGGAGAAGTGGAGAGATCATTACATGTTATTTTAAATAATTCCATCCAAAGTCTGACTGAAACTAAGTCAAAAGTAGCCTCTAGATGTCTAAATAATTTCCACCACTTTTGATCATTTTTAAAATTCATGAAAGCCTGTGTTCTCACTACTTCTCTGACACACTCGCACAAAAATACAATCAGGAAGCAGCATATTGCACCACTACAACAGTTTAAATAGTTACGTAATGCTCCCAAAATAAGGTTGGGAAATAGGGGAGAAATGTAATTATTGACCTGCTGCATGTAAACACAATTTTACAGTAACCAGGTTACTACAGTGCATGTACGACAACATGTTGTCTTAGTAACCTGATTTCTCTGAGTAACCCGGTGTCTTGAGTGCACATAAATGTTCTGATTGTGGGTGTTTTGGAGCAGCAGACTCACTCACTCAAACGCTCAATGTTTTACCTTTCGGCTCTCTCTCTGCAGGTGTGTTTTGGGGAACACTACTATTCTGGCTGAGTTTGCCAGTGAGGAGGAAATCAACCGTTTCTTTGCACAAGGGCAGTCATTGGCCACTCCCTCCTCTGGCTGGCAGACCATTGGCTCCTCTCAGAGCAGAATGGATCAGTCTCACCCCTTTCCCAACCGTGCTCCTGAACCTAACCAGTGGAACAGCAGCGATCTCCACAGCTCCTCCCTCTGGGGCGGGCCCAACTATTCCAGTAGCCTGTGGGGGAGCCCCAGTGGCACCGAGGCGGGGAGGATCAGCAGCCCTTCTTCAATCAGCTCCTTCCTCCCGGTGGATCACCTGACAGGGGGTGCGGACTCCATGTGAACCGCCTGCCAATCAAACAGGCTGGGGGAAGGGTCAGTAGAGAATTATCAATAATCAGCAGAAGAAAATGAAAAAAAAAATAGTAGTTATAAACGCAATGGCACTAGTTGGACTCTTTCTCACTTACAAGATATTCAACAAAACGGGGTCTCCCCTGTGGAAAACAAGTTACGTTTCTCTCTCTGCACATATGTCCACTTTGTTTTAGCCCAAAAACATATCAGTCGGAATACTTGAATCATGCAGGCCAATTCTATAATGTGAACGGATGGATATTTGCTTCCAGGTAGTGCTCTTTCAGACCGAAAAAAGCTTCAATCGAGCTCATTATTATATTTTTTTTTTTGTTTCATTCGTCATGTTTATTTGAATTCCAATTCTTTTCATTTTTAACTTTTTTTTTTTTTTTTTTGCATTTGTTTGCTGACAATGTTGGAGTATGAGCTTTTTTAACTTTGCACTGAATGTGGTTTTTTCTCAGTATATATAATCTGCAATATAGAGGGAGCAGCCAGTTTTTCCAGTGTAGCTGTTTACTCATTGAGGTCCTTACCGTATGTGTGTATGCGTGTGCACGCGCACGTGTGTGTGAAAGTACTTTGTGTGCGATTGCGTGTGTGAATGAGTATGTGTGCGCTCCTCTCTGCCTTGGCACGCCTACCTTACTGCGTTGTCGTGGAGTTCAAGATCAACAGATAGTTAAAGAAGAATAAAAGCTGACTTAGGAGGATTATCTGGTGATAGTAAAAGTGACATTAAAAAGTATTGCACCAATTTTGTTTTAAAACTAAAGAACGTTGAGCTCTGCAGTGCTAAGGACTGTAGCCGCAGCTGGGACTAGCAAGCCCCGCCAACCCTAATGTAGGGGGTGGGGCCTAACTAGCAAGCCCTTCCACTAGCCCCCTAGTGGGCAGGGGGGGGGGGGAACAGCACTTTCAGAATAGGCTTTCAATGTTTTGGAGGTGCCACACTGCAACCTCTTGTTTACAAGACTTAGGAGGCGGAACGTGTGTTCATTCTTCATTTTAAAGAGAAGATGGAATAAAATAGAAAATACTAAAAAAAAAAAAAAAAAAAAAAAACTTTAAAAAATGTATAAAATAAATAGAAAACAACAAAAAATTTAAACTCTTATTGAGGATGAAGACGATGCTTTGTAACTCTGGGAATTCGGATCAGTGTTTTTGGCCATGGCGTTGGTTATTTGAACTATTCCTCTTTGTCTGCTAAATAACCAGCAATGGTTCTCAGGAAATCAAGCCAGTTTTCCCCCCCTTGTAGGTGAATTAAAAAAAAAAACTACTACTCCTTGTAGGAAAGGAAAATCCAACTTCTAGCACTGAAAACTATGTATAGGTCTGTAAGTTTTTTTTTCTCTGCCAAATAACTGCTTTAAGCTGGAGAAGCTCAACACACTGCTTTCAATATGCTGTCTTTTGAGAGGGGAGGGTCCTAACGTGGGGGGTGGGGTGGAGGACGGGCTGTAGAAATCCCAGCGCTCCCTCTCTCCTCCTCTCCTCCAGTCCTCCACTCCAATGATGTAAAAATCAAAAGTGGGGGGGAGTGTTTATTGTGTGAGTGTGTGACTGTAAGTAGAAAATGTTTTGTCTTGTCAGACTTATAAACCAAGAGAAAGGCGAATCTGTATCTATGCATACTGTAGCCTCTCACATGGCCTACCGAGAGGCGTTTTTTCTTTATTTTTTCCCATGTCACAAAATGTTTTAAGTGTTTCATTAAGTACAACAAAATGCGAAATATTACTTGCTTTTTTTTTTCTTTTTCTTTTTTAAATCACTCTCATTGCCACAAATGGTGTTTTGAAAAAAGGAAAGAAGAAAAACTTTAAAAATCTTGTTTTGGTTGAAGATACTATTTTAACAGTGCAAAAGTCGTCCACATTTCATTGCCTTGATCCTAATTGTGTCCGAAGATGCAACAACAAGTCAAGTGGCTTCTACCTGTTTACAAATAGAATATGATTGTATTGTACTGTTTGTTTGTTTTTTCTTTTGGGAGGGGGAGGGGGTTACTCATCTGAAGTTCCTGACCTGATGAATCGTGTGTGTGTGTGTGTGTTTATAGGAAGCTCTGTACCGGCAGATGTGAGTTCTACCGCTGGGGGGGAGGTGTTTGGGGTGTGTGTGTGTGTGTGTGTGTGTGTGTGTGTGTGAGAACAGTGTGAATGTAAATCCACCAGTGGTGTTTGTCGACAAAATACACGTGTGAATGAGTATGTGTGCGCTCCTCTCTGCCTTGGCACGCCTACCTTACTGCGTTGTCGTGGAGTTCAAGATCAACAGATAGTTAAAGAAGAATAAAAGCTGACTTAGGAGGATTATCTGGTGATAGTAAAAGTGACATTAAAAAGTATTGCACCAATTTTGTTTTAAAACTAAAGAACGTTGAGCTCTGCAGTGCTAAGGACTGTAGCCGCAGCTGGGACTAGCAAGCCCCGCCAACCCTAATGTAGGGGGTGGGGCCTAACTAGCAAGCCCTTCCACTAGCCCCCTAGTGGGCAGGGGGGGGGGGGAACAGCACTTTCAGAATAGGCTTTCAATGTTTTGGAGGTGCCACACTGCAACCTCTTGTTTACAAGACTTAGGAGGCGGAACGTGTGTTCATTCTTCATTTTAAAGAGAAGATGGAATAAAATAGAAAATACTAAAAAAAAAAAAAAAAAAAAAACTTTAAAAATGTATAAAATAAATAGAAAACAACAAAAATTTAAACTCTTATTGAGGATGAAGACGATGCTTTGTAACTCTGGGAATTCGGATCAGTGTTTTTGGCCATGGCGTTGGTTATTTGAACTATTCCTCTTTGTCTGCTAAATAACCAGCAATGGTTCTCAGGAAATCAAGCCAGTTTTCCCCCTTGTAGGTGAATTAAAAAAAAAAACTACTACTCCTTGTAGGAAAGGAAAATCCAACTTCTAGCACTGAAAACTATGTATAGGTCTGTAAGTTTTTTTCTCTGCCAAATAACTGCTTTAAGCTGGAGAAGCTCAACACACTGCTTTCAATATGCTGTCTTTTGAGAGGGGAGGGTCCTAACGTGGGGGTGGGGTGGAGGACGGCTGTAGAAATCCCAGCGCTCCTCTCTCCTCCTCTCCTCCAGTCCTCCACTCCAATGATGTAAAAATCAAAAGTGGGGGAGTGTTTATTGTGTGAGTGTGTGACTGTAAGTAGAAAATGTTTTGTCTTGTCAGACTTATAAACCAAGAGAAAGGCGAATCTGTATCTATGCATACTGTAGCCTCTCACATGGCCTACCGAGGCGTTTTTCTTTATTTTTCCCATGTCACAAAATGTTTTAAGTGTTTCATTAAGTACAACAAAATGCGAAATATTACTTGCTTTTTTTTTTTCTTTTTCTTTTTTAAATCACTCTCATTGCCACAAATGGTGTTTTGAAAAAAGGAAAGAAGAAAAACTTTAAAAATCTTGTTTTGGTTGAAGATACTATTTTAACAGTGCAAAAGTCGTCCACATTTCATTGCCTTGATCCTAATTGTGTCCGAAGATGCAACAACAAGTCAAGTGGCTTCTACCTGTTTACAAATAGAATATGATTGTATTGTACTGTTTGTTTGTTTTTTCTTTTGGGAGGGGGAGGGGGTTACTCATCTGAAGTTCCTGACCTGATGAATCGTGTGTGTGTGTGTGTGTTTATAGGAAGCTCTGTACCGGCAGATGTGAGTTCTACCGCTGGAGGGGGAGGTGTTTGGGGTGTGTGTGTGTGTGTGTGTGTGTGTGTGTGTGTGTGTGTGTGTGTGTGTGAGAGAACAGTGTGAATGTAAATCCACCAGTGGTGTTTGTCGACAAAATACACGTGTGAATGATAGATTCACCCATCTACCAGTGATTGTCTAGTTACTATGATGCACAATATCCGGGGAGAAACAAACGCTTCAGAGAGTGTGTGAACGAGAAGTCAGCATTAGCGAAGCCATGGACCTTAAATTCTTTTCTTCATTGTGTAATTATTCTGTGTTAAGCCTGTTGTGTGCGTGTGTGTACGTGTGTTTTCCCCCTCCGATATAGGTTTTTATTTCAGAAGTACTCGAAACGTTGGCTTTAGTTGTGTGTTTAAGTTTAGACGTGAATATTTAACAACTTCAAAGCATACGTAGCGAGACAGAACCTTAAGTATTAGCCAGACTTGACAGTGGTGTGTGCCAGTATTGAACTGCTCTCTACCAAATAATTCAAAAAGATTAGTTTACTCAATTCCAGATCTGCTTAAACTATATATATCTCTTATTTGTATTTGTTATTGTCTTGTTTAACAAATGTTATCAAGTGGAACATCTGAACCATGTTTGTCATTTGTTTTTGAGTTATCTTAATTTGACAAATTGAACTGAGGAGCCTTGGATTTTGCACTTGGGTGGATTAGAGGAAAGGCCGAGGGAGCGGAGAGCAAAGCCGTGATGGACGGTCAGACAGACAGCTTGACGACGGCAGTGTAGTTTGGATTTTCAGGTCTGTCTGAGAGAGAACGTGCGCCGGTGAGAGTATTGTGACAGGGTAAAGTTTGTGTGTGTGTGTGTGTGTGTGTGTGTGTGCTGTGACTAGAGAAGATGGTGCTTTGTTGGCCCCAGTGAGGGAGCGAGAGAGGGGGGTTGTGGTCCTCCTCTCCAGGTTTACCTCTCCCTGTTAACTGGGCCGGCTGGTCAGAGCGGCGATGTCGCCACGCCGCCTGAACTGAGCCAGAATGTAGCTGAAAACGGTTTTAAAAAGTATAAACGACGGCAGGAGCCTCGATCAGCCTCAAACATGGAACCACCACACGGAAAAATCAAGTAAAGCAACCGCTGCTTATTGTTTTTGTATTTGAATAAGTATTCAACTACTGCTCTGATCACGCCTGGTGGTCATGGTGATCACCGGTGGCTGTTGCCGTGGAGATGCTCGTATCTGTTGCTTGACTGAAACGAGGCGAGGCTTCTTGTTGGCCCGTAGTGACTCAGGCAAGGGGATGTGACTTGTGATCGGCTAGTTCTTCCTGGCTTTTCAGGGACATAGGGTTACACTTGCCTCTTTGCTGGCTTATCCAGGATCAGCTCTCCCTCTCCAACTCCTAAGCTTAACTACAGGAGAGGAAACGCAAAACTGACAGGAGGTCTGGGGCAAGTGAACTCTAAATAGTCTGTATTCCCTTTCCGCTCTTGCTGAAATTATTTTACACTTTGTTTCATTGTGATTTTGTCGACGCTTCACTCCTGGCACTGATCTGGGAGCAGTTTTGTCCCTCCTCAGTATCCTTACCATAACTATTAGTGGGACAAAAACTGACCCCTGATCAGCAGCTCAGGAGGCAGCATTGCTCTGCTGTTAGAGAAGGGACAAGCGTCTGTAAAACGCCTCTCACTGATGTTGTTACTGCTTTGGTTCCCAGCTTAATCTCGCTCTGTTTCTGTCTCGTTCAATCTACTGTTAGTGTGTGTGTGTGTGTGTGTGTGTGTGTGTGTGTGTGTTGTGGGAAGATGCAAAAACCCAGTCTCGTACAGAAATTGTGCGTGTGTGTATTTGAACACATTATCATGCCAAATCGAGGAGGGAGGGTGAGAGGGAAGGAAAGGGATTGATAAAAAAAAAAATTTTTTTTGGTTGTTGCGTATGTGTGTTTAGTTGTATTTAAAAAGCTGGACAATGTTAAATGCTTGAAGAAAAAAATGTAATTTGCAAAAGGATGATGTGAGGAAAACCTTTTCAGTAAGTGAAAACCACCATGAGCAATGTACAATCCCCAGGGCTGCCAAGCAGCTTCCCGACAGGGCCAGACGAGGGGAGGGAGGAAGGAAGGAAGGAAAGAGGTTAAGAGAGGAGGGAAGCTGGCTGGTGATACTCTACTTTTTAATGTTTAAGAAAAAATAATGTGACTCTTTGTTTTTCTCTTGACTTAACTATCCTGTGAGCAAATGCTATATTATATCATAACACACACCCAACGGCTCCTACTGTCGATCAAAAGCGCTAAGGCTATTTTTTTGACACAAAAACAAAAACCACAAAAAACAAACAAAAGAAAAAACACAAAAACTGTGAGAATCTGCTGTCTTTTTTGTCATTTTACATTTAGTATGAATACACACAAACAAACCCTGAAAAGCTTTAGTCTAACCAGCACAAAGATGTGGGTGGGTGGGGCGGGCGGGTTATCGGGGTGGGGGGTGGTTACAGTACAAAAGGGAAGGGTGGGTGTCGCTCAGAGAGACTATGCAGTGGAGTGTTGAACCCAGGCTTCCATGTCCACCTTGGGTTTTTTGCTTTCTCTAAATAAAAAAAATCCCAAAAACTTTTAAAACACAGCTGAGATGGGATTCCCAATAATATTCCTCAAACAATGTTGTGCCATCGTTGAATCGTACTACTAGTACTAATAATAATAATAAAAACTGAAAAAACCTTTATTACCTAGCAACCGTCGGGCCAGTTGTAGCAGGAGAGGAGGACAGGTTAAGATTTGCAAAGTCCATTTCTTTATTTTCACGGCTTGTCTCCTCCTCGATAAGCCGAGGGGAGCGAGGCTGGTGAAACTGCAAATTTTACACAACTACAATGTTTTTTATAGAGATTCTATCAATCCACAGTGTGTAGTTGGATCACCTGTAAACCTATTATGCACATTGCTTTGGGAGACTGTTGAAACTATATATATATATATATATATATAAGAGAATATAAACGTACAGTGTCTATAATCAACCAGAGGAAGTCTTCCTCTCTTACAAACAAAACAGGAAGTACCTTTTTATTTTCAAATGTCTTCCTCGGGTCATCAAAGGATTTTATCGTAAACTTTGGGGGAAACTGCACTTTTTGAAGGACAATCTTTATTTGTATGGGTATAAAAATTGACAAAAACGAAGTCGCCTGATATTACAAGGTATAGAAAACCAACTCCAGTGTGCTCTAATAATGAATGTCTCCTCTGATGCTGTCTATTTGTTTGGTTTCATTTAATCTTTTTATTCTCCTTCCTTTGTTGCTTGGTTTGTTCTGTTTTTTTTTTTTTCCTCATTTTTCCAGATTTTAGTGCTCTTAAGAGAATCTGTACTAAGGTTGTAGAGTAGTAGGTAGTAGGTCTTCTGTTGGCTGTACTCGTATACTGATTACTGTTTGTAACCCTCTGGCTCCTGCAGCCGTCATACAAAGCTGTAAAACTTGGGTACAACCCTCAATAAAAGACTAACAATGACTCAGTGGTTGCTTGCCGGGGTCTTCATTTCTCCACGTCTGTTCCTTGGTGAAACATCTGTGATTTCTATTTAGAAAATGTAATTCGTTTGTTCGATTTCCTCACATTGTATTTAGATATTTAAAATGACAAGAATTCACTCGGAGCTACATTTCAAGCTTAATATTTTAGTGTGAATTTCTGTCTAGTGTATCTCATGGAGGAGAGTCTGGCAACTCGGTAGACGTTTTGCTAAACGTCACCAACGCATGTTGAAAGTTTTTGGTTATATTAAAGCTACAGATTATACCAAAATGTGAGTTCCAAATTGGTCATGCGCGAGTATTGAGATCCAGTTCTAAAAGCTCTGTTTGACAGGTTTTTCTGTAAAAGAAAGATCATTTCATGAGTTTCTAATCTCTTGCTTGGTCTCAGGTGAAACTACTGAGTTAATAGGCCTTAGCTAAAGGAAAGCATTTATTTGATCCAGTGGTGGAAGTAGTATTCAGAGCCTTTATTTAAGATTTAACAATACTGTTATAAGTAAAAGTCCTGCATTCAAACTCCTACTTAAGTAGCCCTACAGAAATATTATCAGCAAAATGTACCGTTTTACTTCTGTAGCTTGTAAATGTGGAGTTAGTTTTAACTTTTATATACAGTTTAGAAGGTTAGTCCAGTGGTTCCCAACCTGTGGGTCGGGCCCTGCCAAAGGTCACAAAATAAATCTGGAGGGTCGTGAGATGATTAATGGGACCGGGGGGCAGTATATTAATTGTTTAGGCTTTTCTCTAATATTTGCTCTCTTTTTGGGTGAAATATTGGATCATTTTATTCTCTGGGCCTTTGACATTTTGTTAAGTGAAACCATGAGAAGTTTAGAGGGGAAATGTTTCTTTGGAACTTTTAACTGAGACATCTGAAACCTGTGACAACGAGCCCCAATAAGACACTGTTGTTTTGTAGGAGGTCACAAACCAAAATTTTAATTTTAAACTGTTATATTTTATGATCTTATATGCAAAATCTTAATCTTAAAAGTAACTACAGCTGTCCGATGTAGAGTACAATATTTCCCTCTGAAATGAAGTAGAAGGTACCTCAGCGATGTACTTAAGTACAGTACTGGAGTAAATGGACGCAGTTACTTTCTCCCACTGATTTTATTCTTTATTCAGCCTGAACACATTAGTTGTAAATTTGTACATTTCACACCTCTGTATAAACACATTAACTGTGCTGTCAGCAATAATTAGTGTTTGGTTCTGAAAATCTTTTGTGGAACCAAATTGCCATTTGTTACTCTTTTACTTTGAATTATATATCCCCTTTGTTGTGCACATATCCTTGTTGACAGCTCCAGTATTGGGACACAAATTATCACTTTGTTTTAAAACTTTTGATCTCAGTGAATTTGCAGTAATTTGAATACATTATGAAACCACAGTAGATCCTCTTCAGTCAGTGTTGGTGCTCAGTTTGCAGAGTAGACTGATGTCTCATCAGCACTCATTAAACCCCCACCTGTACAGGTTGGATACTAAAAACAGTTGTAACATGAAAAATGTTCGAAGGACTAATTGCTCTTTTGCTCGTTCAGAAAATGTGACCTTCAGACTGAAACACACTTCGTTTAACTTTACTCATGTCAGAACCATGTCTATTTCTCAACATTTATATATTAATTTGAACTTAACAGTTAAATGACATGTTCATGCTCCTCCGGTCATGAACATCACAGCAGAGACACAACTATATAGCATGTGTCTTTATTGATCTATTCATGAGAAATTATACATTGGAACCACAGAGTGAAGCGGGAAGAAGGAACTGTGATATAACCTTGTTTGATATTTTGTTTATCTCCAAGATTCCAAAAGCACATGTTCATTTAAAGTTTACAGTTAAACACAAGACACAGCAGCCAACAATGCTGCAATGCACAAAAAAGCTGATGGGGACGAAGTGGGAAATGTTGTGGCGTCCATCTGCTTCACAAGTACTTCCTGTGGGGTCAAGCAGGGGTCAACCTCTGGAAGAAATGTACAATATTAATGAGTAATTACACAGGAACAAATGAGCTAAAACCAGAATGCATATAAGGGA
Organism: Siniperca scherzeri; assembly: GCA_027580175.1. Taxonomy (NCBI): domain Eukaryota; kingdom Metazoa; phylum Chordata; class Actinopteri; order Centrarchiformes; family Sinipercidae; genus Siniperca; species Siniperca scherzeri. Next base: position 18,400,733 of record CM050840.1, read on the forward strand.
TTGAGATAGTGAAGGAGGGAACGAAAACATGGCTGACCGAGAGACTTGCCTCTAGTGAGCTATAGAACAGATTATTCATAAACATCCTTCTTGTCTGCGATGTACTGTACAATCTCCTCAGGACTCATCAACTTCTCTGCTTCTGCGTCAGGGATCTCGAAGCCTGCAGGAGAAACACACACACACACAAAATACAAGAGCCTGTAAACACCAACTCGTTTTCTGTTCAAAGTTGCACTTGAACGCACCACGAAGACTGTAGCCATCAGCCAGCTGGCTGCTGACATGCGTTCTCTGCCTGCATGAACGATTAAGTAGTCTGTACCTCTACTGTGAAGAACAACACACAAACAAACTAATTGACCATTTTCATGCCACCGTAAATGTTATGTCTCCAAATTTCTCAGATCAACTAAAGGATTCAAATTCCATAAGCTGCAGTCTCTCAGTTAAATGTTAAAGTGTAATTAGACAACTGTACACGCAACGGGGAAGCTCACTTAACAAGACAGCAGACAGACAGTTTCATACGGTGACCAATGAAAACATGCAGATAAATAAACCGAAAACACAACAAACAAAAAAATAAATAATACTGTGCACCCCTGACAGACTAGCAGCTACACAGACAGGTTGCCATGCCGACAGACACTCACCAAACTCATCCTCCATGGCCATGATGATCTCTACCTGGTCCAAGCTGTCCAGACCCAGGTCCTTCATGAAGTGGGAGGATGTCTGCAGCTGTGGAGCAGACATTAGCAATGTCATTTTTCACAATCATGATCTGAATATTTCCAAACAAACACTGACTACTGACTTATTTCCCTACAGAGCAAAGCAAGCCTTTACTCCATCAGCCTCTCACATACACCAATGAAGACCTCAACATCTTGTTTACACGATCCCATGAAAGGATCAAGTCACTGTTTAGGCAGGTCCAGGAGGAGGTGAGGAGTGTGTGCATATAACATGGTCTCTGGCAAAAATGCAGGCTAAACAAAGTCTGTAGGAGAATATCAAAGGCATAATAAGTGATTTCAACACTTATTTTTTCAGGTAATCTCCGATAATAAAAAAAAAAAAATCGCAATATAAATAAATTCTAAAACATTATCACGTGTAACCTGTTAAGTAACAACAAAGACAAATGCATCCATCTTTCACAATTTCACTTTAGCCCACTTATTCAGTGTTTAAGTGTCAGTGAGCAGGCGGGCCTGACTGTTTCTTAGCTAGTCAGCGCTCCCTCTCACCTTCTCAGGGTTGATCTTGTCATAGAGCTTGAGAACATACATGACGCGGTCTTTGATGGTTTCTAGGGTGAGGGGGGGCAGGTCCCCATACTGTCGGCACAACACGCCCACTGAGGGGATCTAAGGTGGAAGAAGAAGAGAGGGTCAGGAGCAGGGATGATGAGGTGGACAGAGGTCATGGAAATACACAGAGGGCAAAGAGGTGGTGATCATTCAGAGAAACATACCAGCTCATGAATTAGCTCGAAGCTATTTATGCTCACTTCCTCTCTGTGGGTCAAAATGTTATGAGCACAAACTTAACAGGCTGTAGCTCAGTGGGTCTGGCGGGGCATGACAGGAAAGGTTTGAGAACCACTGCTGTCGCTCAAGAGTGCATGCTAAGCACAGTACTATTACAATGATTCAGGAGAGTCTGGAAAAGGACGATTTCAAGCACACAGGATGGACAAATAACCACTGTAGCAACATATCAATCCAGAATAAATTAACACGCCGGCACCCAGTGTTGTTAATATGAAATGCACATTTTTATTGTATTCATACATTAATCTCAACCAGGTTAGACTACTGTAACAGTCTCTTTTCTGGGTTATGCAGACAAACAATAGGAAGGCTTCAGCTCCTTACACACACACACACACACACACACAAGCAAAGCTGAACACATTACTCCAGTACTTACTCACTTTATTAGCTCCTAGTGCAATACCAAAACCAACTTCAAAACTCTACTGGTAGTCTTTAAAGCACATATCTGGTTTGGCTCCAAATGTGCTATAGAAATACAATTTACTAAAGTATCATCGAATAACTTATCATGCTTCCCACACCCAAAAGCAGCAGGTTTATCTGGCAAAGCATCATTAGCTATTGCCCAGCCAGTAGAGGGCGGGGTTTGGCCCTAAAAAAATATCACGATATTTCAGGGTATTTCTGCAATAATTATATTCTTGACAATATGACAAAGTACTGAAAAATATTTTTGGTTTACAATAGCTGTTGAGCTCTCCTCGCGGGATGTTTGGCTCTCCTCGTACTCAACCTGGTTCTTCTGCTTGAGGTGGCGAAATAAGTTTGTTGTATTGTCCCCTTTTGTTGTTACAGTCTTCTTGCACTTCATACATATTATCGTGGTTTGTTGTACATCTGATCTTTTATAACCAAACCACTTTCAGTTTCAGTTTGTTGTTGATGTGCGCAACATTCAGAATGTCTTATCATATTAAAAATTATACCGAGTGGTACACACTACTAGCTAGAATTAGCTATATAGGGTTAGACGGCGCTTTGGCACCCATATGGCTCTAGACTGCAGAGGTATCAACACAAATGTGTGTCAGTGAACTCACCAACTTTGCTAACTAGCTAGCTAGCCAACAAGCAAAACATGGCTGTCGTGTAATCAAAAATATAACATTACATGGTTTCGTGGATTTCATGCAGAATATCACACCAACAGATTACCATTCGTGGTAAAATAAACTGCTTGCATGCCATCATGAACTTTTAGCAGGCTACGTTAGCTTGACAGTTTTGAAAGGCGTCGGTAGGTCACAGCAGTGAACGCTAGGCCACGACGGTTCAATGTTATCGGAGACTCACCCGGCTCTGTCCGAGCCACCGCGTCCTCCGGCTGTCTGCGGCGAAGGAGAGAGGTCGGTGGGTGGCTGCTGCCGACGCGGCAGCGGCTCTGACTGCCAGGTTACCAGAGGAAAGCCTCAGCGAGGGCCGGGCGAGCGAGCGGATACATTGCTGCAGGACACGGGCCGCCATGACGGAGAAAAGTGACTGGTGGTGGCTCCCAGCGTGCAAGGCGAAGAAGAAACGGGTCAAGGGCTCTGCCGTACGCATGCGCACAACACAAGCTGTGTTTTTATTTAGCATCTTTTATTTTATTTGTGCAATGTTATTAACTAAACAGATAGTAAGAAAATACATTATTATAAACATTTACTTTGATAAAAGGTAAAATACAAAAGTGTTGAGGAGCAGGGATTCTGCTCAGGCAAGACCAATCAATCACAGAATCATATTACGGATTAGTTGCTTAATAATTACCTAGCCAAATGACCCGAGGGAGCAGAATGATTTAACACTTTATATACATTCATATGTCTTACACCATACAACTCAAATATAACAAGTACCAATGGACTGTTTCATTGGCTTAACGAAATCCATCGATGATCGACTCAACTCATATTGTCTGAAACTCCAATCATCAGACTAGGCAGAAGAAGAGAAGTCGAGAGACCTGACAGCAGAGCAGGGAGCAAGAACACATAGATGCGTTAGTTATTACCGAATTATCCCCACTGTCTTCAATATTTTACCAAATCCCCAGCAATGGAGTTGTCTGAAATACTGTACAACAAAGCGGAGTACATTGAGACGGTAAGGTGTTTGATTTTAAGCCGTTGCTAGCTAGCTAGTCGCTTGCTATTTGGCTAACAAGCTGAACGGGGCGTTGGGCGTTAGATAACTGAAATCATTGTTTGTGCTCAGTTTAGATAAGACAATAAAGACACAAACACATTTTAATGCAATTATTAACCATTTCTGCCGTTTTATTGCAGGCTTCTGGTAACAAAGTGAGCAGACAGTCAGTGCTGTGTGGGAGTCAAAACATCGTCCTCAATGGCAAAGTAAGGAAAAAGACACCTCGCCTGAGAGTGAATTATACAGCTTTCTGTCAGGGCACTTATGTTACGTTTGTTCTCCCCTCCAGACTATTGTCATGAATGACTGCATCATCAGAGGCGACCTGGCTAATGTCAGGGTGGGCAGACACTGTGTTGTGAAGAGCCGGAGCGTCATTCGACCACCTTTCAAAAAGTTCAGCAAAGGGTAAAGCATCTTTCTCTTATGGCAAATATTCAGATTACAGCTGGCCCAAACTGACAAAACCAGATTTTCTGTCAGTCAACTTACAGATTTATTTTGTGTCCTTGATTTCTGGTTGCTGCATGCCCATTAAACAAACACCTGAACTTCATCTCTCGCTCCAGAGTGGCGTTCTTCCCGCTGCACATCGGAGACCACGTCTTCATCGAAGAGGACTGTGTGGTCAATGCAGCACAGATTGGTTCCTATGTCCACATTGGCAAGAACTGTGTCATAGTGAGTGGGATGAAAGCACACACACACAACCAAGCTGATCAACAGAAAAAGGAAACCATGCTGAAAGAGAGAAAGCTCTCAGTGTCTCCTCTTGCCTGTGGTGAAACAGTCACATGGTAGTCATGTTCAGATGAAGTGAACGAAGCTGAAACTGCTGGCGGGCTGCTTTGAGCAGTCTTGCCACAGCAGGAGCAGATTACATTTAATTACCATTGCCTTGCTAGATTCCACAATTTGAAAAAGCTGAATTTAAAATGGTTATATAGACAGAGAAGTCTGGTAATTGTGCATAGTCATATATCTACATCTCGGATGGCTAAAATGGATTATTATTTTCAGTATAAAACAATATTTTGATTGTTTTTCATTTTACTGGTTAATTGTTTAGTGTATAAAAGTTTCAAACAAACAATAGACAAGTGCCCATGAGATGTTACCAGATTAATTAAAAAAAGCAGTTTTGGCAATGCTGTGCATTTTTAAGGTAGTAGAAAACAACACTATATAAACAGCTTGTGGAGCAAGCAGATTTACATAATTATAAAAATCAGAAATAGCATTAATATCAACAACTGAAATACAAATACAGGAGATATACAGTATATCTAACCCTATCCCTGTAGTATCCCTAAAAAACTGCATACTGGGATTAATTGCCCCTACCAGTATATAAAAAGATATTGTTGTGGTTCTTCTCATCTTCATCTGAGTTCATTATGTTGAATGTATCATGTAACTTTTGGGTATTTTGTACTACACATGCGTGTTCTCACTGTGATTGTTGGTACAGATGTGATTCAATCCCAGCAAATTATTCAAAGTTGTATAGACTGATAACAAAACTGTAACTAGGCCCCTGGTAAGCAGAAGACTCCAACTCAGCCCAGATTTCTTTACACTATAAGGATGCTTACTGCTATATTGTTGTGAACAGACACCAACCAATGTTTACCATTGTGTAATAAGCACCTGGAGTCAGTTAAAGCATTTGACTCAGTAGCAGATGTTTGTTAACTTGCTTTTGCCTTTGTTTTGTGTATTGTGTGCAGGGTCGTCGCTGTGTGCTGAAGGACTGCTGCAAGATCTTAGACAACACCGTGCTCCCTCCTGAGACCGTGGTGCCACCTTTTACTGTCTTCTCTGGATGCCCAGGTCAGCTACACGGCACAAACGCACCCCTGACCCTTCCACTTTGTGTTTATCGATCACGTCTTTACCTGTGTTCGTCTTTCTCTCTCTCAGGTCTGTTTTCAGGAGAGCTCCCAGAGTGCACGCAGGACCTGATGATTGACGTAACCAAGAGTTACTACCAGAAGTTCCTGCCCCTCAGCCAGATCTGAGTCCTTCAGCAGGATCCACACCCTTTCCGGCCAGTTCCAGGTCGGTGTCGGGGTCTCTCATCAGACTGAAATGGACTCACCATCTATCCTTCTACTCCCAGAGGCCCTGAGTTCCTCTGCCCAAGGACAAACATTTGGTCCTCTTAAGAGCCCTTATATGATTCTGGTTTTTGAATATTAGAAAAGCACATAATGAATAAAATCTGATATAGCTGCAGAAGGCAAATTTTGTATGTTTGCAGCTCCAAATTGTCTTTTAAATCCAGAAATCCTATCAGGTGTCATGACTAAACTGCGCACAGCACATTCATGTGTACCCTCCCAGCCAGTCTGAGATGCCTTCAAGGGGCACGGATAAAACCCGTCGATCTACAGGCACTCAGTTTTAGATTGTTTTTTTTGTTCTCAGATGAATGCTTTTTTGATTTTCTAATGAAGTGTGTAGTCTAAGCATGTAGTCTGGTCAGTGTGCTGTGGAGAAACTCATGGACCTCTGTGTGGCTGCTGATAATCCCAATCTTGGCTCTCTGACAGCAGCTGTAGGTGAAGACGAGGAAGTGGAGGATCTATGAGAGGCAGGGGGTGAAGGTGTGGGAACACAGATTGTAATATACTGTATGACACCCATGGACCAAAACTATAGCAACGACAGTTCTGTTTGAGGACGTTGGCTGTACATGCGCATTATTCATGTCCACAGTTCATTTGGGCAACAGAGCAGTACACGCATATCAACAGTTTGTGACAGGTATTCTGTTGCTTTAGTCTCTGTCATTTTATTTTTTAATGCTGAAGAACGTGTGTTTGTTTGCTTTCTCCTTTACTGGCTTGTGTTATTTGTCATCAAACTTATTTAATAATGTGTGGCTTTTTAGTTCATTATGTTTCAAATGATCAGCTGCAATGTTCATTTGAATATGCTGATGTGTGCAGGACAGCCCACTGTGCTTTGCCTTTGTCGTTTTCTGTGAGCGTACAAAAAACCCAGAGCCAACATCTAAAATGGTGCCGCAATTACATAAATATAAACACTTTAAAATCTGCTTCGTATGGGCTCGGCTCTGTCTTGTGCTCTACAATACAAAACTGTTCACCAGTAACCTCACAAGTTTTTATTTTTTGTTTTTGACTCCATGATGCCAGCTCCAGAGCATTTATCTTGGATTATAATGTATGTTTATATTACAGATATGAAGACTGAGCTGTCAGTTTCTTTTGGAATTTTCTTAATTAATAGGCACCCCGTAGAGATGTTTTCAGGAGTGGGTTCCTGTTTGTTTGTAATGTGCACACATATGAGGATGCACATGCACCCTCTTGAGCATGCAGGTGCGCAATACACATTACTGTCGCTGGTTTCATGCTAATCCGCTGATCGTCACATGGTGGCAGTAATAAGCAAAGAAGTGTAACAGTATGCCAACAAAGGCAGCGAGGAAGAAGACTGCGAGCAAGTTAACATGGCAGTGAATAATGCACTATGTACAGTATTCAAAGGATCAGCTTTACAAAGGTTTCATGAGAAAACACTTGCAACGCCGATTTCTTAAAAGTTTGAATACTGCATTGTTTACATCAATGTTTACTTGCAGTCTTCCATCCTGCCTTTGTTGGCACATTGCTGTGTATTTTGGTGCATTATGGTCACCCATTGGTCGAGTGGAATAGTGTAAAAGAGTATCTTTGATAAAACCGGCTGGCCTATTTATCGCATTACCTGCGTGCGCATGCGTGTTTTGCACGAGACAAACAAAAAAACAAAACAAAATAGGGATAAAAAACCCAACTACTCCATTGGTCAAAAACTCAATAGGAAACCTTTAAGTTAGTAGAAAGTCTAGAGACAGACAGGACTGGGCAGACTCAGGACAGCAGTCTTCATCAGAATGTGATCATAGTTACAGATGGACATTGAAAATGTTACACTACAGTATCAGAGCAGCGTGACAAACTTAGCAGGCTTGTCTTTCTCCATTTCCTCGTCATAGACACTTGACATGTAGAAAAAGTGAGGTTTTTCTGGCACCACCCAGTGGCCTAAAGCAGGGCTTCATTCTAAGAGAAATGCTGACCATCTAATCATGTCATCAGTTCTGTGAGCCTTGAAGAGCTCACTGCAGAAACAAAGTCACCACAAACTCAGAAACCACAACTCTGAAAGGTCTGAAAAAACATCCCAGACATGCTTCAGTGACAGTTCCACAATATTTCAAATGCATGAGTCAGGTGTTTGCTTTCAGCCACCTGTAAACGCTACACCAACGATCTGTGCAGTGAAAGCGGATGAGATGACGGGTACATTTTTCTGTTTCTTAAAACGTTAAAGGCCACTCAAACTACCAACTTTGTTTTTTCTTGCTTATGCAAAATCATTTTGAGACAGATTTGTTGTGAGCAGTTTCATGTAGGGACTATTTTCTTTCTACCGAAAGTTCCTACATGAAACTGCTCACAACAAATCTATGGATTATCTTGAGTAACCAGGTCATGACTTCTGGAAAGAGACATTGCTGTTGAGTTTTTCAAATTGAATTTTTTGGCACTTTGAGCACCACAAGCCGAGTTCCATATAGCCCCATTATATTCACAAAATGCAGACATCTCTACGGCTGATATCTCCAAAACTCAGCAACTCACGCCAAAACTATCTAGATGGATAAATAGCACTACAGGTAAGAGGAAACATATGTTTTTTTGATTTTGGGGTGAACTGTCCCTTTAATAAAGAATCCTTATGAATTAAATGTCAAGCAAACCCAATTTTTAAAAGCAACCAAATAAAACAAAACTCTCCATTTTATTTTATTTTTTAATGAAAGTCCATCCAATTGCAACTCAATGGTTTTATTTTATCTTTTACAATGTGAACCACATATATCATACCAACAATTAAATGTTAAGTATATAGATTAGCAATTTATTACTTTTAAACAAATAAGTATCAAGAAACAGCTGATAATAGTGTTTGCTCCAGAGACACGTGGCATGAGTCAGCCTTCTGAAACAATGTGGATGAAGGCCAGTGACTGGCTCAGGGGAAGAAAAGAAAAACACAAAGTGCCCCCTCTATTATAACCAGGCTAATCAATGGGAGTCAACGCTGCAGGTTGAACAGTGGGATTGGAAAGACGGCACAATCCCGTTCGTAGTCTAGCCTTTGGGAAAAAATAGCCTTTGATAGTAATATGAATTCATTTTTCCTGTCAGAAGACACTTCACATCTTCCCTTTAACTGACATGTTGTCATGCAACAGAAACACAGGGAGGTTATAACTACTAATTTGTAACTAGACGTCCCATTTGGTTTCAGCCATGAGTGCTACCAATGCCAATGTGGAGTGTTAGACACAAAACAGTGAGTTAAGTGTCTGGAGAAAGAAAAACTAATATTCTAAACGCATTCCTCTGATTTAATGAGGAGCGTGTGGACAGGCCTCAGGATTCACTCCATCTCCAATCCTCTGTCAGCCCCCAACACCATATTCTGGAGTATAAAACTGTGATGGATTCTAACTGTGACTTCTGGGGCAAAGTTCCTATTCAAGAAACAGGGATCCTTCCTATGTTACATTATTCATCAGACCTGCGATAGCTAAAGCTACCCAGAACTTACAAAACATTGTTTGCTATTTTGCAAAAGACACATTTTTAAACCAAGGCCGACATGGCCTCACCATGAATTACTTGTTGGCCCTCCTTCACAGTAATCACAGGCTCTCTTTGGGCAAATCTAATCTCACTTTCCCAATATGAGGTTTACATTTTCATCAGTCTAATTCAGTGGTTTCACTTGTATGTATGAAAGAACAAACGCTTCAACAAATCTCAGTGTGGTTCTTCTTTTTCACTGACAAGCCAGTAATTATGTATGAATATAAAAGCCAACCTATAATGCAAAAATGAAATCTGTGACCAAAATGTAACAGAAGTTAAAACTGGCATGCTTTATACAAACAGAAGAAAACCCACTTTTCATGTCGTAAAGGTGAAGGGGAGTGAAGAAGTCAACAAAAATGAGGAAAATGAGAAAGAAACATTGAGATCTCACAAGTCAGCTACAGCGGGTATTACAGGTAAAGTTGAAGGGTTTATGCCCCAACCAACTCACTGACAACTTACTGTATCACTACTACGGCAGGGCATCACTGGAAATACTTCTAATTGGTTTATTAACTAGACAACTCAAGTTTTTTTTTATTTTTATATATAAATCATTTACACTTGTTAGCTTCCTATGCTAAATGAAAGCATATACCAACAATTGAGTTTATTACGCCCATAAACAAGCTTAGATTTTACTCCAATAATGTTTTGTTAAAACCCTAAATTAAAGTACAGTACCAGTTCACATTACTTTACAAATTGCTAATATACCCACATCTCTGACTCATGTGATATCAGTGTCTCCTCCTCTACTCCCTTACAGAAGGATGGAAGGCAACAACCATTTCAAGAATGAAACAAGCCCCTGTACCAAGTAAAATCAAACCCATCCATGTCTTATTAATGCACACACCCCTTATACAAAAAGCAGACAGTGTCCCAACACCCAATCCGACACTCTAACCAAATTATCCAGTGCCTTGTGGGCACTGGCTGGCATGTTTGGTGGGTCTGTTGAGAAACGCTACCTTTGTAAGAACATTTCTGTGATTTATGCTTTCTTTACAGCAATGATTATCTTCCGATAAGTTAAATCATTTGTCGGACAGGGAAGGACTCAGAGTCTCTGAATACAAGCAGAGCCCACACACAGAAACGCTCAACAACTTGATCAAATACTTTTAAAGAGTTATAGGAACCAGAGGTGTGCAACGAGAGCACCATTTCTAGTCATACCAAGTGTTTACTTTTACTAAGCACCAACTGGTAAGTAATGTGTGGACTGACCACAAGTGGACCTGTTTAGGGCTGGACAAGGCTACAACTGGGATATAATGGAAGAGCCGATTTGTTTGCATGAGTTAGAGGTGAAAGCTAAGTGCAAAAATCCTTATTGCAACTCATCAGAATAATCACAAGATCACATAAAAACAGCAGCTGCTTTCGTAATAAGACTAGGGTAAAAGGGGGAGAGGGCGTCGCAGTCAGCTAACGGGCTGTCTGAGAAGCTGTATACAAAAAAAAAACACAGTATCCATTATCCTCAACAACAAAAAACAAGGTGGAGAAAAAATGCAAAATTAACTCGCCTATCACTGCTGCAACAGTGGCAACAAACCTAGAATTTTAACACTGGTGGTTGAAGAACTAAAAACTACTGCTGAAGCAGAGTAGTTAGCAGAGAACATGGTCTAAATGTCCAAACATCAATAGCCTGCTATTGGTAGTGACATGCGTCAACCAAGTAGCCAGAGAAATGTTACTGGTCACAAGATGAAGCAGGATGATGCCACTGATGTACTCCTACTGGGCGACTTAGCTCCACCACTGACAGGCAACGTCAACTGAAAGCTGCAATGATGAAGTAACAGAAAGAACAGGTGGGTTGTTTGACAGAGTTGGGTCCAACATTTGGCGAGCAACTTGATTCACTGAGTGAGACGATTTGATCATGGCCCTCACTTCCTTATTAAGGTGGTGGGTGAGGATGAGTGAGATTAAGGGAGGGAAGGGCACAAATGTGTCAAGGATCAAGTGGCTTTTACTTGTTGAGCAGCACAGTGCATTTTCACCCCTCCGAGAACTGTCTGCGTCCTAGAACGAGTTGGTGACTTCCTTCGTTGTCTCCTTTCCAGGGCAGCGATGTCTGAGGAGTGTGTGATGTCGTCCAGACCGCCCAGTCGCCCCCACACACACACACTCATTAAGTGTTCTGATTGCAGATCAGTGATTTGTAGTAATTGAGTAGGGAAAGGAGACAATGAATAGAATTCATTCAACATCTGAATAGACAGAACTGAGACCTTCAGTCCCTGTTTTCATTTTCAGCCCGGGTTCTTTTGCACAGCCAGGCATCCGAATGTCTGTCTGTCCGTCCATCTGCGCATCTGTCCCACATAAGCCCCTCCACCCCCACCCCTCTTCTAGCCTTGGCTTTGAAGGCTTTCCCCACCCCTCACACACATAGGCAGGCAGCAGATCAGATCATCCTGTTGCGTTTGTGCGTAGGGGAGTCCGTGATGACATCACTACACTGGGTGGAGTTTCGTTTCCTGGTTCCTCCCCCTCCAGCAGAGGCGGAGCCTGTAGAGTCCAGATGCAGTGCCATCTCCTCTGAGATGAAAGTGTTCAGGTCGACGTCTTGGAGCCCATTACGCCTGCTGCGGCATACCGGCCCCGAGCCGGAAGAACCGCCTCCACCAGCACCACCTCCATTGCTGCTGCTCCCGCTCATGTGTGTGGGAGACCCTGGAGCACCAGAGCGCACACTGATACTCGCCATGGCTCCACTCAGACCTGTGGGAGGAGGAGACAGGATAGAAAGGAGAGAGAGCAGCCAGAAGACAAAGGAAGTTACTGGATGGAGAAATAAGCTACTTCATAAAAAGCTTGATAACCTGCATATAAATAAAAATGCCCTTGATGAACTTGCTGCAATACAACAGTAAGTTTAGGAGCAGCTGCTACCATCATTTACTGACTTTGCTCTGAGGCAAGCTACCCGTTATGATTTTAAAGAAAACAGCATCATATCAACAATCTGTTTTTGAATGAAGGCGACACGTAGTTCAATGGGGTCTTTTGTGTGGACCAACAGTAAATCACAAGCTAGCAAGCACATCAATGATGCACCTATCCAATACTCATCATATTTGTATGACCCCAAATGGCAACTGCCTGATCACAGTGGCATTGACACACACACGCAGAAAGATAGTATGTGCATCTTCCCAGAGATAATGTTTGCAAAAAACTGTTTATCATTTGCAATGATTTACCATGTCAGTGCTCAAAGCCTGTAAGTATTCATCTCAGACCTAATTTAAAGATGTAAATATTTTTTCTCTCTCTGAGATATAACCAGTTATTAAAATGTGTAGGTAAGATATTCCCTTGTGATGGGGAACAGCTCTTTGACAGGACTTCATTTGTCAAAGTCACTCATTCAGGCTGTTATTTCAGTGTCTGAGAACAGGAGTCAGGTTCAAGCTTCAGAATAGCATTGTTAGGATTTCCACAAAACAGCATTTGAAGCAGCCATCTCACAAACACACAGGTCATCACTTATTGCCAAAATGACTCTCACAGCAGTAAAAAAACTAAACTAAACAAAAAACATGCATAGCTGCAGTAAGATTTCTGTCAGCAACAGTGCCTGTGACTTTTCAAGGGAGGTGACAGGTGCAACTTCAAACCACCATGTGGTAAACCAATCAAGAAACCATTTCTATCTCCCAACTGTAAGAATGAAAATGCTGTCTAAATGGACAAGTACAGCCTGTACTGTATTCTGAGGCAGCCTTTTTATTTTCAATCCAACAGATAAAAGCTGGTCTTCACCACAGTGGTGATGTTGTGAAAATACACAACTGGTTTGGTGCTACATATTTGTTAGAAATACATCAAAGTTTGTGTGTGTGTGTTAACACACTGAACAAAAATATGTGAATCTGATTGTCTGAGACAGTCAAGGATGCTGTTGACAGAAATGTGAAATCCAATTTGTCCATGTAAATCAAAATGATTGTCGGTCCCAGCTCACACAAACACCAGTGATGAAATGCAAAAGGTATCTGATAACTGAAAAAGGAGACACACTGAAACCTCCTGACACAGACCGAACTTGTGTGTCTGTAACCTAAACCACCAAATGCCTAACATCATCCACCATGACCTCAGCTACACCCTGAAATGGCCCTTTTAAAATGTGGGGACCTTCAGATAAAAGTTCTGAATATTCAATTGCGCTGACAGCATAACAGAAATACCAACATACTGTAATGTAAGTGAATTACAAATAAAGTACAGTTGCATCTGCATATTTAAAAAACTATTTGGCTTTTGGTTTAGCGAGATGGTCCCTCTCACAAACACGCAGGAGGGGCTAAGAAAGTGAGCCCCTCTTTCACTATTGGCCAATACATAGACAACTGTGCACATCATACTCTTATCTCTGAGCCACATGTGGCAGAGTACGATGACTGAAGGACAAACATGCTTTCTCACACACACACACACACACACACACACACACAAACATACTGCAGTTCAGTGCATAGTCTACAACATAATTTGTTCCAATTCAGGTGACAACCTGTGTATCAGTAAATGATCCAGTTGATTTAACATTTTTTTTCCTCTTATGAAAGACCTTATCTCACAACCCCTCTGTAATACATTGCCAAACCTTAAATCTATTAAATTTGCAGAATCAGTAGGTCCCACCAACACCCACCCAAACAGATATGCAACATCAGTGGTCCTCTATACTGGCCTTAAAAACCAGCAGTACCACTGATTTCCTATCCAACAATGTAGCTGCAATCTGGGTTGTAAATCAAGTTTTGATTAGGTGGCTAGAATGACCACTGGTGTGTAAGCTGTGAGCCAGGCTTGCACTTAAGTATCCTCACCATGCAGTGCTATGGCCTCCCTGAAAGGCTGGAGGTCTGCTTCCACAGATGAGCCAGTCTCAGCTGGCGAATTAGCCCGGCTGGGGGCCACCATGGCCAGCCGGGGGTTGGCCCTGCTACTCCTGTGTGGTGGTGCTTTGCCGCACAGAAAGCTGATGAGATCCTCCCTTCGGATGGTTCGCCGACGTTTTTTCACCCAAGCCAACATGTCCTGCATTCCAATACAAGAGTGAGCCATCCATCATCCAGTTAAGCATGGTTTAATTTTATTAACAAACGCTGATGCATTCTTTTTTCCCCTTTCAACAACCCTGTTGTGTAAACCTAATGTACTGTGTAAGCACCTGATTCCTAAATGTTAAATAAATGACAGGGAGGTGTAACATCACAATTTGTCCAGATACAAGAGAATGGAGGCGCCTCACAAAAGGTAACAGAGTAACAAGACCCACCTTATTACGACGTTGGTGGCCTATCTGGATACCCCGATCGAAGCTTCTCTGATGGGCCTCCACACTCTCTGTGACGGTGGAAGACATCATAAAAATAATAATCATCGTACATTATCATGTATTCCAAAGCCAAGCAAATATGTATGGTAGTTTTAACAGTGACCATGTTTTGTTCCAAGACCATAATCCATGAGGAAATCTAAGTATTGTATATATTTGTAGTTCTGTATGTTTTTGTGAAAACAAAAAAAACCACATGACTGGCAGCTTTTAAAATAAATCGTAAATTACTTCCAGAGGGTGCCAACTACTCACCACTCACTAGCACGACTATACCTTGGAATCTTCTGCCCATTGTTTGTGAGGTAGACTGCCAAATTAAGAGTCAAATGCAGTACAAGCTTGTTCTTACTACGACAAACCACCTCTGTTTCACTAGTGAATTCCTGACATTGTTATAAACAAAATGCAGAGCCGTTTTATTTTTACCCCACAATGAACATGTCTTTCACTGACATACAAAAACAGACTCATCAATATGGAGCTGATAAGAGTGATAATGACCATATCTGTTTACCAGTTGTTGGATGAGCCTGTCAATAAAAACATGTCTACATGTACAATGATAGACAGCTACAGTCCATATTGACAGACAGAAGCACAAAAACAACTGTAGGTATAGTAGTTGGCAGATCAATAAATTCTGATCAAAAGCACAAGGGTGGAGAGGAAATGGATGTGGTTAGATACCTTTGTAGAGGTTGGTAACTGCTGTAGCAGAGTTCTGAAATGGCACCCACAATGACAGGCCCTGCTGATGGCATACTCTGTCTGTGGGAGGAAAAGGGACATATGTTTGATTTCTATATATGACATGTGGCTGTGATTTAAAAGCAAGCACCCTTGATTAATGTGACCAAAGGACAACACAACATCTGAGAGGCACAACAGCTTGGTGATTATAGGGTTGAAGTGAAGATAATTTTCATTCGCCATTTTGTCTTGCATCTACAATTGCCTGAACAGGGTTTGGCATAAAAATAACTGTCAGCCAGCGCTAGATGGCCAGCTTGGCAGCAGCTTGTTTAGCAAGAAAGCACCGACACACCAACTTAACTGCCCTCTCAGCAGTAAAGTTGCAGAGCCATGTCAAACATACATGTCAAACATGGATAGACTTAACAAGTCGAGCTCTGTCAATTTGGACAGGAATATATTGTGTCTGAGAACACCACAGTCATAGATTGTAGACGAACCAATATTTCCACAGCGAACCAATACTATCCTCGCCATTTTGTGATTATAATGCTAGCTACGCGCTGCTAAACAAACTGCTCACTCAGCAGCAAACTGGGCGTTTAAAAACAAGTGTACACTTCTGTGCTGTTAACTTTATATCTTTACAGCACATTTCAACAGCTAATCGCGTCCTGTATAACAGATGGTTATAATGACAGTATACAAGAGACTGTCATCTGGGAATGTCGCGTAGCTACGATTGTTGTTACCATCGCCATTTTGTAACTAGCCTGGCTAACGTTACGTTAGCTATCCGCTGTTGTCTAACTTGGTGTCAACAAGCTAGCTTATTGACAAAGGAACTCATGTTAACTTAAGCTACTTTAATTTTGTCAGTAAATCTACCTATAGTTGTTTCACTGTCGAAACAGGTGTATAGCACCAGATTCGAGTTCATAACATTTTTTGTCTGGCTGACACAAGCTAGCTAAATTTAGCATTGCAAAACCAGCTGTAAGCGTTACCCACTACTGGACAGCGAGTTTGCTAACGAGCTAGATAGCATTCTACCAATATTGACGATAACGTTAGTTCACAGTAGGCAGCCAGGTTGCAAACCAACAAGCCAAAGGTATGCTGGCAATTTAAGTATCGTTAGACGAACAAGCAAACAGAAAGCGCTGGTTTGAACCTTTGTATAACTGTGCCACAGCAGTGGCGGAGTTCTGGAAGAGATGCCACAGTTTATCCTGGTCGTTGTCGGCCTCCTCCTCGCTCGGCTCCCTTTGCTCCGCTTCGGCCAAACACTGCCGCTCCCATTTTGAGAACCAGTGCTCGGGTCCGTGTTCCTGTATTTCCGAGTCTCCGTCTTCCTTCTTCTCCTCCATTTAATGCACCAAAAACTCGATGAAAATGCGCTTTTAATAAGTTAAAAGATTAATATCTGGACACTGTATAACGAATTATGTTAGCAAATTCATGAATACGGTTAGCGTTTTACGATTTCGCACTACAATATAACATTGCTCCCTATTGCTACCATCTGTGAAGATAAGCTTAGCTAACTATTTTTCCTAGTTGCCGACGTCGGGATATATACAACGCAGACTATCCTGTTATGCGCTTCATCCCGCCCATCACACTACATGTCAACGACAATTGGCGGTGTGAGCACTGCAGGGTGGGCTTGAGGTCTCTGCTCAGAATTTCATTGGCTCTCCGACACGTCCGTCACAGCATTGACAAAAGAACCTCAGTGAAAATTCTCCATTACTAAAGCTTGCAAGAGAGTGCAAGTTTTGTCATGAAAACTGCTCTGTTAGAATGAAAAAATGTATTAAGCCTGTAATTATAATATAATATAATGTGTTTTGAAAAGCGCTTTATAAATAAAGTTTATCATCATCATTATTATAATATTTAGCATCTTTCGCCAACAACAAAACTTGCCTCTAATATTAGGCAACACCCATGGACACTCTACAAGTCCATATATGACTCGTATGAGATAATTCACTCATGAGAATAGAGTTTTTGATATGCTAAATTAAAAACAAAAACAATGCTTGAATAATGAATGCTACCAAAAATGAATTGAGATATACGAGAAATGAGTCATAAAAAGCCCAACTGTGACGATTTCTAAGACCAAGTGCGAGTGTAGTACTGTTTTTTTGCCACTCGATGGTGCCATTTACTCAAAATCTGAAGGCTTGTCTGTTTCAGCCACGGACGGTCTGGTTTCAGCACTGCAGATATGGACCACTGTTAGTAACATAGTGGCCACAGCTTTCATAAAGGGGAAATTCATGATGATATTTAATGATATAAGAGTTAATACGTTTCACCAGTGAGTAAAATGACTTTATTGTAGTATTGTTGTACTTGATTTACAGGTTTGCATTGCAATTATTAGCCTATTATTATTATTGTTGTTGTTATTTGTTGTTTTTTATGTTTATGCTATTTATTAATAAATAGGAAAGACTCAAAATTGTGCATTTCTCCACAGCAAGTGACACTGCGTCCAATGTGTTGTGTAGGCCTACTTTCTTAACTAATATTGGGCGCACGCACGAGTCCCTCTGCGAAATAAGTGAAAATGGTCATATAGGAGAAAGGTTGCAGGCTATTTTGGTGGATAGATAATTCAGGAATTTTGGATGTGCCTGATCTAAATTAGTACCTATAATTTTGTAAGTCCAGTTTTGGCGTCTTTTCTGTCTTTTCAACCTACTTTAATTAAACCTTGAGTAATGCAGTATTTTGGAGCAAAAGAGGCTCTGCAGTGACACATTCGGGGAAAAACACCACTTGCAATCAGGCCCTTGGAAACTTTTGAGTAAACACAGACTAACTTGAAGAGCATCACGAGATCAGGCTGTATCACACTTATATTAAATAAAAAAAAATAAATTAAATACATTTGTAAATAAATGATCAAGTAAATCCAAGTTAAAGTAGTAAGTAAATCGAATAAATTACGGTTAAAAAATAACTATAATAGATGCCACAAAGCAGCCCATGGTTGAGCCTTTCAAGTCACTTGACAATGGGCAACAACAGAGTGCAGGTGCCTTAAGACAGAATAGCCTAGTGGAGAGTAGCCTGTTGAAATGCTGTAGCACAATGAAAAAATACTGCTTTGAAGTAAAAAATCCTTCATTACTTGAAGAAGTATGACCCTACAGTAAAATGCAGCCCATTTTGAAAAAGGGCCCCTGCTCCCTGTTAATGGACACTATGTGTGTTTTATTTTTTCATTTAATGGGTGATATATGCTGCAGGTACTTTAGTTTTACTCATACAACGCAGATGTGCTAATTTGTTTTGCATACACCATTTTAATTTGCAGTCATAACTACAGCAGTTCAGTAAAAGTAAAAAAAATAAAATAATGCAGTTTACTGTAGGAAAAGTACAAGGGCTTACAAATGGAATGAATTGAATAAACGTGTTGACTTATTTTAGTAGTTTGGTTCCACATTCACACAACGATTTTCCCGTTCCAGACATTGTAATTGAGTGATTGGGGCCCCAATGCAACATGCTGTCACCAGTATGCCTAGCCCTGTATTGTCGTTCCTATAATTTCCATTCATCTAATAGTTGTTGTTAGTACTCATATTTTATTTCCCCTGTATCGGATGCACACGCCTGGTCCCTATCATTTAACATGGATGTGAACCTGGCCAGGGATGGGCCAGTGTTTGGATCTCCATGCGGATGTGACATTTCAGAGAAGAGCGCGACCGCCATTTTGAGATTTACCTCAGCCTCAGACTCAACACATCACAAACCAACCAACCACGGGAGGAGCGGATTGAGAGCCACACAGCACAGGCTAACGTTGTATGACCGGGCACATTCCTCATAAGAAACAAGAGGTTAGCTAGAAATGCAACGAGGTGCCGCTTTTTGTCGTTTATCGTGATAGGGCCGGTTTGGGGGAATTGGTTTATGTCGGGCCGTGGCAACTCTCGTCTCCGCGAACTTCGAAATCAACATTAGTGCTATTCCGTATTGGAAACTGGTTTGAATGGATAGCTTTTTCCTACGCTCTCCCCCAGACGAGGGACAATCGGAGGAGCACACGGACTGGGGATATCGCAGGCAAAGTTGTTGACTGTGTGTCTATAGCAAATGAGCCTTTGTTTTCGTTGTTGTTGTACCTATATCACCAGTTGGCTGCCGAGTATCAGGTAGCTTAACGCTAGCTATAAACAGCGTATTTGTTTCTCAAGGTGCAGGTCGTGTTGTGCGTTGTCTTATTGCCCCACATTTCCCGGAGTAAAGCCGGATTGATTTAGCTAATTTCAGCGGGCCTCCCTCCTCGGAGCCCCGGTCCATCCATCACACCCCCCGCCGTCAGCCAGCTACTCGCACCCACCAAAGGCGCCGAGATTGGGCGAATAGCGAGCAAATACGTCCGCGTTTCTCTACCCGCCCCCCCGCCGACCTCCCCTCCTCACTCCCCGGCGCTGACAGCGGACAAGGCCGAGGTCGCAACAGAGCAGGCCCGGCCGCCGAGGCTCGACCTGTCCACCCCACCTCCGCATCCTACCACACCTCACCAGCAGTTCAGAACCCGGTTCCCCGCCGAACCGACCCTGGACAAGGTCGAGGGTAACCGAGATAGCAGGGAGCCCCACATCACAACAACAACAGCTCCCAACATGAACCACCATCATCACCACACGCAGCAGCAGCAGCAGCAGCAACAGAAAGCCGGCGAGCAGCAGCTCAGCGAACCAGAGGACATGGAGATGGAAGGTAAGTAATGGTCCCAAGAAGGGTGAACGGGCACTTTACAACCCTTTTGGTCATAACAGCTGCACGAGAAATGTATGGGATTGTATTTGTGCAAGCGAAACTCAACTTCACAGTAAACACGAAGGCCCGAAGCTAGCTAGGATAGCCGGTTGCATTTTTGCTGATTGTGCGTCCGTTGCAGCATACTTGTGTGGAGCTGACCTCATTTTGCGTTATAAGCGAATGGAGCTTGTACTTCTCTCCGTATGCTTGAAATATTCCATTGCTTGAGCGGTTCAACGCACAGTTAGAAATTAGCCACGCAAATCATTCATTCGGATCGGTCACTGTGTTTCTAAATAAACGGGTCAGTTTTTGTTCACATTTGTTTGCAAGTTATCAGATGCAGTTTGCCAAATCATCGCCGTTTAGAATCCACTTGCAGTCATAGAATTCCAGGCCCGCCGATTGTTGATAACCTAGCTAAATGTTTGTAAACAGTGTAGCTGTTATTCTTAACATGGAACCATCGCTAGGTAAATTAATCTTGCTACTTCACTGTGGTCTTTGGGTTGATTTTGACAGTAATCGGCACCTGCATTTCTCATCAAAGTTAGCTATTCCGTGAATAAAGTAACAGTAGCTTTGCGATTCTAACTGTTAACGTTCAACTATAGCCCGTTAATAACCGTTCGACATGTAACGTAACGCCAGCCTCTCTTAAAAGATAGTGTGTTAGCATCGTGTCTGATGGCTTGTACATTAAATGCGGGCCTGCAAGTAACGCTATAGGTTGACTACAGGGTGAAATCTGTCAGTTCGGCCCTTAAAATGTGAAGTCAATACATTTTACTGTATTTATTTTAATACTTGTTGTAAATACGTTTAGTGCGGACAGCGCCAGGTATCTGTTTTATTACCCTATGTGTTCATTAAGCTGGTAAAATGCAATGAACATTGCTAGCGGGACAGCTAATTGGAAGCTTGTCAATTAGCCTCCAAGGCCCAATTCCTTACGTTCATTTGCTGGCTAGCATGCTAGTTAGCTGTTCAGCTAATGCTTACGGAGGGGGTGTGTGGCGTTCCAAAATGGTGGCTTGTATTTTGCAACGTTCGATTTGGCGATTGCTCGAATGTTAGGCCTTGAATACCTGCCTCACGTAATCTAGATTTTTTTCAATTGTTTCTAATTGCTGTCTAACGGTATAATGTACCTAGTCTGGTTGATGTTTTTCTCTAGCATTAATTCTAGCTTGTTAGCTGGTACTAGTGATTCCAGCTAATGTTGGCTAGTAACGGCCTGCAGCTGAATCTGTGGCTAGTGTTTGCTAGATAGCTAGGTAGCTAACGCTAACGCAGATGCGTCAATCGTGATTTGCTGAATTGACTTTGGTATAGCAAGTTTAGCCATTCCAGTAAAGCAGATGGCAATCTAAAACACCGAATGTAAACTATGCTTTGGTTTAGTTGTTTGTTAGTTTATATGTTGACGTTTGACAGTGTGTTATGTGGAACGTGTGGCAGTGCTGGCAAGTAACAGTAGTCGCCGCTGCGGTAAGCCAGGCCCGCACAGGGGCAGCGCGGGGATTTGCTGCTTCATTGTATGGAAGACGAAACGGCATGGAGCTCGCCATTTTTAATGATCTGTGTTTTTGTTAGTCAGGTTTGGAGTCAGGGCCACCCCTGTTACCGTTTAGTAAGCGTTTCACACACAAGAACACCCGCCCTACGACCATTTTTATTAAGTTTTTTACTAATGTCAACTTTGGACAGAGGAGGGGATTGTGGGAGCCCTCAGCATCACTGCGTCATTTAGTCCTAGTGATTTTATTATCTGTTCACACGCACATTGTTGCTTGTTATTCGGCAGCATACAATATATAGTTTATCTTGTTTAATTATAGAAACAAGCAAGTAGAAATAGCTCCAGGTGGCATTTAGATTTTTCAATCATTAATTTTAATACTTGTCTTACTAGTAGCAGGTGCACTCACCAGACTTCCTCATCCCTTAGTTGCTGGTTCACCCTTGTTGGGTTCTCTCCTACTGCACTGCAGCCTTACAAGGACAGTGAAAACAAATTCACGTAATAAAGTCCTTACTTTTTTTCTGACTGCTTACAGCAACACATAGCATGTTTTCTTTAAGGTTATGAAGCTCCATATAGTTGCAGTGGGGTTAATCCATCATCTGCTCTGAATATCGCAGGCATTTTATCTGTATTTGCCACAGCAATGTTACTAGGATGGCAGGCTGTTGCTGCCACACAATCACTCTGGTGTTTATCACTGTAATCGCTCTTCAAGCTTACAAAATTATGGAAATTAATAGAAAACAAACATTATGCTATTTGTCAAAATATACCATTGTTATAAAACCCAATTTATCTAATAGAACAAGATTAAGGACTAAGATTAGCATGCTAGTAAATAACTTTTAAAGTCAAGGTTTCAGTATTTTCGGTATTTGTATTTTATGTACCTTTACTGCATTGGTCAACATTCAGAAAGCAGAGAAACACAACTTAGTGTGGTGTGATGCATCAAACAGCATTTCAGCTTCTTAGTGCCAAGTCATTGTAACACGATCAGCTGTGCTGTTATAACCTTGTTGCTGTAGGTTAAACACACATCTGGAGTTGTTTTTCTGTTTGCCCAGGATACACTTATCCTGTAGGAGAAAATTTTTCTTGATGATTGGAAAACCTTCATTTGCTGTGTTCTACATTATGCCCTTTGTGGCTTTTTTTGTACAATGTAAAATCCTACATCCAGCTTCGGCTCATGCAGATTTCAGTGACTGATCCATTAGTACGTACTTCTCAGAGGTTTCAGGATAGACCAACACAGTGGGCGGGACAAGAAGTTGTCATGGAGTTGATTGACAGACCCCATTAGCATCGTGTAATCCACTTGGGGAAACGAGGTCAGTCTCCTGGAGGACTCGGTCAGTAATGTTACCTGGAGAGAGAGAGAGACACACACACACACACAACTGACACCACTGCGTCTGTCAGCTCGGAGGAAGACAAGGTACACAGATACACATGAAATACAGTGTAAGAGATGGACTGACACATCAACATATTTGCAGACATATGCCAGAGTGTTCATATCAATGCTGTCAGTACGCTAAAGTCTGGTTTCTGTAGCATCATCGTCATGATCACAGGATCCAGGCAGATTTCTCTCACTCCTTGAAGCCTATTCAAAGCTCCTCTGTTTCTGTCATCAATGTGATTTGATAGATGAGACTGTACATCGAGCCGTCTCATTATTCGGCTGGGATAATTGTTGTCCTCTGTGCGTGTGTGTTTTGGTTTGAGCGATGACTTGCAGCTTAATCTTGCATTGTCTCCATAATTACCCAGCCTACTGTAATGTTGCATGGTCTTTGTCACACACTCACACATGCACACGTTCTGTCTTTGTTGCCCTCACTCTGACTCACAGACTGGGAAAGAGGACTTGTCATGTTGTCTCAGCCGGGTTTCCCAGTAAAATGTATGAAAGGGGAAAGGAAGGATCACTGTGTGGAGATGCAGGAGATAAAGATGGAGAAAATAGTTGCAGGAGTACTTTTTTTTTTTCTTTTTTTTTTTTTACACAAATATCTTGGTTGATGTTGTTTTTATGTCTTAAATGATTATGATAATTATACAATACAAACGTGAGAGAAAGCCTTGTGTGGGACTTTTAATTTAGCTCTCGATGCCATATTTTATTGATCTTGGCAGGATCATTTTTGACCCTTTGTTTCTGACCTGCTGAAGTCACATAGCAACGCAGAAGCTTCAGCCAGCTTTCCTCCAATTACAGAAAGGTCTCTCTAACCTGCTATCTATGCTAGAACCCTGTTAGCCATACAGTTTTATTATATTGTTTCTCTCTTTGTACAGCTGGGGACACAGACGACCCTCCAAGAATCCCGGCCAACCCAGTGATCAATGGTAACATGGCCATGGCAGATGGACACAACAACACAGAGGAGGACATGGAGGATGGTGAGGGCCGTGTGCACTTACCCGAACAAACACGATTACAAACACTTGACACTTTCGCTTGTTTCAAAGCTTGTGCTGTGAAAGATTTGAAAAATTGTCATAAGTAATGATCCAGGTTCAACATCATCCTGTGAGTGACTCAGTTTAATTGGCTGTGAAGTTGTTAGTCTCATACTAGGTTTTTGAAAACATTTTATATCCATTGACCAGTTGCACCAGGTCTTGTCAGTGCAAGATGGAGGATATCTGTTCGCCGCTCACCATCTAACCTGCCCCGTTTTTTTCCCCCGTCTCCGTCCATCTTTCCACAGACACCAGTTGGCGGTCAGAGGCGACTTTCCGCTTTGTGGTAGAACGCTTCAGCCGCCTGAGTGAGTCGGTGCTCAGCCCGTCCTGCTTTGTCCGGAACCTTCCATGGAAGATAATGGTTATGCCGCGCTTCTATCCCGACCGGCCACACCAGAAGAGCGTGGGCTTCTTCCTGCAGTGTAACGCAGAATCTGACTCCACGTAGGTGTCTTGGTGGGACGTGGGATTTGGGGGGGACATTGCAGATACACACAGGCACATAAACAAATAATGTTTCATAGATACCATTAAATGAACAGTTTCCATAGTAATAACAGTTTTAATGCAGTAAAACATTGACTTAATGGTGTGAGATATTTTTTCCATATATTTAATTATTGACATTACTATGAGGAATATTCAGTAAAAATTGACTTGCATCTTTCCCTTGATTGGTACTTTTCATTAACTGTGTCCAGATTTATTTGGAACAGTCTTATGACCGCTATTAAGTTTATAATGCAATTTCTTGGCTGCACCGATTATGATTAAGGTGTGTTTTAATAAATGGGGCAAATGCTTGTGCTCTCAGTTATTTTGTGTTTTTAATTTATTTTTAATTTACATCAGTTTGTAGACACATTTGTTTCTGGAATTATTTTTTTTGAAACCTTGCTTTGGTTTCATCACTGACAGCGATCCTGATGACCTGATCTTGTAGTGAACTAAAAGTTCATTGTATAGCTCAGTGGCTTTTTAGTCAAAAGGTATTCAAAGTCACCACCAAGAAACATGAAAGGAAGTGAAATTATCTGTTGAGGCCCTGTCACCTTGTAATTCCCCCTTATTTTGTAATGCTTTTTGATCATATAATTGGTTACTGTGTTATATTGCTTACTTGGCTCACCTTTTACCACAGGTTGTTTATTCTGTGCTACATTATAGATGCAATAAATCAAGGTCACAGTTCACTAACATAGCAATATTAAATCTTCATTGTTTAAAAAAATGTATTACCTGCTTCATGCATTGCTGAAATGTGTCCAAAACTTACTGGCTGTGGCTTTCTTGAGCTGGCCACACATAGTTACATTGTATGTGAAACACAGGATCAAGTTAATAATTTGTCACGAACCTCAACAGAATCTAAGATAGATAACACCCACTCAGGCAGCTAATTCCTCCACCATGTCTGCACAATTCCTTAATAATAGAAGATGGGGCAGTCTACCCCAAAATCAAAAATACATATGTTTCCTCTTACCTGTAATGCTATTTATTCATTTAGATTGTTTTGGTGTGAGTTGCAGAGTTTTGGAGATATCGGCCAGACCTTGTTGTGAGCAGTTTCATGTAGGAATCGGTAGAATGAAAATGGTTCCTACATGAAACTGCTCACAACAAGGTCTGTGGATTATCTTGAGTAACCGGGTCATGACTTCTGGAAAGAGACATTGCTGTTGAGTTTTTCAAATGTTTTTTTTTTTTTGGCACTTTGAGCATCACAAGCTGAGTGCCATATAGTCCCATTATATTCAAAAGAGGCAGACATCTCTACGGCCGATATCTCCAAAACTCGGCAACTCACACCAAAACTATCTCTAGATGGATAAATAGTACTACAGGTAAGAGGAAAAATGTGCATTTTTGATTTTGGTGTGAAGTGTCCCTTTTTAAATCTGCAACTAGATCCAGATCATGGGATACATATGCCAGAATTTGTTTATTCAAGGAAGTATGGATGTTCATGAGAAAATGGTAAAATTGAGTTAAAAATATATTGTCTGACAATGGTAAGAAATCCTTTGGTGTTTCAGGTCATGGTCGTGCCACGCACAGGCCATGCTGAAGATCATCAACTACAAAGACGATGAGAAGTCCTTCAGCCGCAGGATCAGTCACCTGTTCTTCCACAAAGAGAATGACTGGGGCTTCTCCAACTTCATGTCCTGGAGTGTAAGTACAGAAACTGACAGAGAAATCGATGGCATATTAATATTAATAGCCTGTCAAGTATTTTTAGACTGGACAAGAACCACTAAAGAAACATTAGCTTTTTTGTTGAAGAGGCTGGTAGAGTAGACACTCATAGGAGACTATGAGACAGCAGGAAACATACTTTTTATTTGTGGATTGGCTAAAAGAGGCTGTGCTTGCAGGGCTGTTTTTGTGCAGCATAATGCTATTGGCTCATTGTCTATTTGGACCTCTGTGTGTTGGTTCTTTGTCATAAAGGTAAAAATATAAGTAAGTGCTTTTACTTCTACCTATTCCTATTAATACTAACCGTTTTGGTGGTGTTGTGTTTCAGGATGTGACTGATCCAGAGAGGGGCTTCATTGATGATGACAAAGTCACCTTTGAAGTGTATGTCCAGGCAGATGCCCCACATGGAGTGGCGTACGTAGCTCTTAATTTTCTCTGGGGTCTTTTCTCTCTGGGTTGAGTTTTCTACAGTGGTCCCAGGTTTCATTTTCTCTGTTTAGGTTTTATGAATTATAACCTCTAACATCAGCTTTCTCTCTGTAACCAGCTGGGACTCTAAGAAACACACAGGCTATGTTGGACTGAAGAACCAGGGAGCGACCTGCTATATGAATAGCCTGCTACAGACACTGTTCTTCACCAACCAACTAAGACGGGTATGGCTTTATCTTTGCATGTGTATGTCTGAGTTGAGTTTTTCTTTTGTATGAGGTTCAGAGTGTATTTTTCATGTTAGTTTAGTGCATTGGCTTAAGCTGACCAGATAAAGATGTGTATTTCATATGTAAGTGTGTGCACTAGAGCTTCAGTTCAGTGTTTGTATGTGTCACATATAGTGAAGGCCAACCCCTAATATAGGCTAAATATTGAAATGTATAGTGAAATTCACAACCTGCATGTGAGGTGTGTACTTCTACTCTGTGTGCTGTTGCTTTTCCTATTAGTATATGTACCTTTTTTGTTGTTGTTGTATTATTCAGAGACCCTTTAATTCACCATAGTCTTAGTGCTGTTTCATAGCCTTTTCCAGCAGGAGCACTAAAAATGTGCATGTTATTTGTCATGAAAATGACAGTTTGAAAGTTTAAATATAGTAAATGTCTTCAAAAAACAGTGAATATTAGTAACTTCAGTCTAAGATAATTACTTTCTAAAACTCCTTATCCTGGTGTGAATCCTCCTGACTCTCTTCCCAGGCGGTGTACATGATGCCCACAGAGGGAGATGACTCGTCTAAGAGCGTTCCCCTGGCTCTGCAGAGGGTTTTCTACGAGCTGCAACACAGCGACAAACCCGTCGGCACCAAGAAACTCACCAAGTCCTTCGGGTAGTGTAGACATTCCTTTGCCTTATGGTGACACAGATGGAGACTAGAATGACAGCCTTTACTCAGTTTGATTAACATCAGAAAGATCTTTTGTAGGATGTTACCTGAAGTTGGGCTCAAGAGTGGGAAATATCTATGAAATATATGGCACACCGATGAGCTGGTTTGCTGCAGTGATGTCAGCTTCCATTGCTTGGGCCGGATGTTTTTTGTTGAGCAAACACTTTACGACTGTTAAATATAATTTTTAGTAGAATTTGACACGGTTACCAGCCACACATCTTTCCTGCCCTGTGAGTATTGTATCTAACTGCCTTGCTGTTTTTTTTTTTTTTTTTTTTCCTGTGTGAAGATGGGAAACACTAGATAGCTTCATGCAACATGATGTACAGGAGCTGTGCAGAGTGGTGAGTTCTCTCATACTCAAAGAATGTAGTTTGTAGTGTGTATGCATGCTGAATAATTACTGACTTACTGTGTGTGTGTGTGTGTGTGTTTCAGCTCCTGGATAATGTGGAGAACAAAATGAAAGGCACTTGTGTTGAGGGAACCATCCCCAAGCTCTTCAGAGGAAAAATGGTGGTATGTTTTTTTTTCTTCTCTCTCTCTACCTCTCATCATCTTCTTGTCTGACTTGTCTTTATGGCTACAGTCACATTTTAGTTGTTATAAAATTCATCAGTCTACCCTGAGTTAAATAAAAAAAAAAAGACAAATATCTTTGAGTGAGATGTATTCTGTTTATTTGTTGAAGATAGAGGTTTTCAGACTTACTTTGTACAGTACTGCCAGCACAGCATGCATTGTGTAAATACTGCTGTAGGTTTTGTTAACACAGTGATTGACGTGCAGTTGTCTTAACTTAGAACAGGATGTAGCCGGGAACATGTCAGTTTAAAAATAGAAGGAGGTTAAATCAAGAAGTGACACTCTTAGAAATTATATTTTTGACTTGCCAATTGTATCAATACAGTGTGTGTGTGTGTGTTACTCTCCAGTCATATATCCAGTGCAAGCATGTGGACTACCGGTCAGAGCGGATAGAGGATTACTATGACATCCAGCTTAGCATAAAAGGAAAGAAGAATAGTGAGTAGCATCATTAACACAACTTCATGGCTTTCCTCAAATAATGGTGGTACTGCACCATGAGTTTATGTTTTTACTGATTTTGAAGTTACCAATATGGATGTTTTCTTGATCTCCATCTATTCTTTCTGCTCATTTCCAGTCTTCGAGTCATTCAAAGATTACGTTGCAACCGAACAGTTAGATGGAGACAACAAATACGACGCAGGAGAGCATGGCCTGCAGGTGAGGCTTCACAGTGACTGAATCTAAATTGTTAATGTTGTTTTTTTATTTTAGTTTGTTTACATTAGGTTTTATGTTTCATTTATTTTGCTATATCTCAATTGGTATTTAATCTAATTTAAACCAAACGGTTTTGTCAAATCTGTCATTAACTGCTAAAGCAGGACCCTGTTGACTTTGTAAGGATAATGTGCAATTTACAATGCAGGTTGTTTTTTTTTCTGTAACATCTGAAAAAGCACTGTGAGCTACATGGATATGTGGTATAAAATCAAATCCTGAGGCATGCCACCTCACTGTTAGCATGGAGGACAAATACGCACAATAACAAAGAGAAATATCTGGCTAGACTGGATTGTAAGAATCGAAAAAAGTGTGTGGGTCAAAATTCTGGTTAAAATAAGTTACTTGCTGCAAACATCAAGGATTGGAGAATGAATGTCAATGGGATGTCCTGACCAGGTGCCTGACATGTTTGTTTGCACTGCAGGAAGCAGAAAAGGGTGTGAAGTTCCTTACCTTCCCTCCAATCCTTCATCTGCAGCTGATGAGGTTCATGTATGACCCACAGACCGACCAAAACATCAAGATTAATGACAGGTAGAACAAACACACCAGACCTCACTCTCACGTACTCACATGTTCATTCTTTTTAGTATGCTTACTTGTATATTACTGTACAAACGCATACACTGCCATGCTTGAATTAGATCTCCCCCTGTCACACTCACACAATGTGTCAGTGATTGGTACTTGGACATAATGTTAGAGACGATCTGGTCTATATTAACATAGTTTAAAGCAGCAGTCTATTTCCAGAAACAGCACTTGAGCCTGCGCTCTCTGAACAGCTTGCCCTGACCTCCTGCACTAAGACAGTGAGAAAGTGAGTCATTGAGAGTGTTTCCTGTCGGCCATATCATTCTGTGTAAAGCTTTGTGGGAGCTAATGGTGTTTTAACAATCCACAAGGATAATGTGACACTTTCAGAACACACACACATGCACGGCCATCCAGAATAGCTAATTTTCCTCTGTAGCGTCTCAACAAGCTGTGAGTCATCCTTGTGACGCTGCCACCAGCACCTGGCTCCCTGAGGACTTTGTATATGTTCACACACACACACACACACACATTGTGTGGACATGCAGTGGTAGTTGAACGCCAATCATGACAGCTTAAATTCTTTCTTCTATGTATATGTTGCTCCTTGTCTTAATATTTGACCCTTCTCTTTTCAATCCTCTTTTTATTCTACCCAATCCATTCTTCACATCTTTATTTCTGCCCCCCCTCCTCTTTTTTTGTCCTCTTGCCTTTCCTCTCCAATCTCTCCCTCCCTGCCTCTCTCATCCTTGTTTTCCATCTTCCCTTCTTCCCATCTTCTCACACTTCCCCCTCAATCGCTCCCCTCTCACCATCCCCATCATTCGTCTGTCTAACCTCTCTGCTTCTCTATATTTTAATAGGTTTGAGTTTCCAGATCAGTTACCCCTGGATGAGTTCCTTCAGAAGCCAGACTCCAAGGACCCAGCCAACTACATCCTACATGCAGTGCTAGTGCACAGCGGGGACAACCATGGCGGTCACTATGTCGTCTATCTTAACCCAAAAGGAGACGGCAAAGTGAGTGTCAAGGAACCAATA
Organism: Siniperca scherzeri; assembly: GCA_027580175.1. Taxonomy (NCBI): domain Eukaryota; kingdom Metazoa; phylum Chordata; class Actinopteri; order Centrarchiformes; family Sinipercidae; genus Siniperca; species Siniperca scherzeri. The sequence goes on from CM050840.1 coordinate 18,431,475, forward strand.
GTGAGAACTTTTTTTTTATACACCTTACACCCAAAAATTCAATGTACATGGTTGGAGTTTCTGTATTTCTAGCTATAAGTTTGAGAAACACACTAAGAATACTGCCAGTTTTTGTCATTACTTGAGATAAACTAACCCACAGGTGCTCAGTGCAGTGTATTGTTGATTTTGTGGTTGATAGACAAGGTTAGCTGGTTGAGCACCCCTGTACTAGCCATCGTTTTAAGAGGAGGACAATGGGAAGTTTATGGATCTTATAAGATGATCAGGGAAATGAGTGTTAGTTTTTTTTAGCATGAATTTGCATGTTGGTATTGGGGTTGATTTGACAGCATGTCAAGATGATTTAACATAAATGGTTGTCTTAAGTGCTCTCTGGTTTTCTCTCTTTCTCCCGTCTCCTTCCTTTTTGCTCTACCCTTGCCCCCATCCTCCCATCTCGTCCTTTTCCTCCTCTTCCTCCCCTGTCCTCCTCATCTCTCCATTTGACAACCACCTCCCCCCTCTTTGTCTATCATTCTTTCTCTCTCCCTCTCTCTCTCCAGTGGTGTAAGTTTGACGATGACGTGGTGTCACGGTGCACCAAGGAGGAGGCCATAGAGCACAACTATGGTGGACATGACGATGACCTCTCAGTGCGCCACTGCACCAACGCATACATGTTGGTCTACATCCGTGAGTCCAAGCTCAGTAAGTAACATTCTCCCTCTCCTTCTGCGTTTCTGGTTAATGTTAAATAAAAGCTGGTGCTAGAGAGACTGTCCTATGAAAGATTCCCTAACTGCCCCAGCTAATCTGTCCCTAAGAACAATGCTACACAAATATGAGGGATGTGGGAAAATTGTATTCCTGTTTCCACTTTGTCATTTGGTGACTGAGTTTTTCACACTGTCTTAGTGACTATGTTACACACACGTTACTGTATTGCACTCTGTCCGCTCTATAATTCTCATTTGCGTCTTTCCCTGTATCCCAGGTGAGGTGCTCCAGCCAATGACTGACGTGGACATCCCCCAGCAGCTGGTGGAGCGCCTGCAGGAAGAGAAAAGGGTGGAGGCACAGAAGAGGAAGGAGCGCCAAGAGGCTCACCTCTATATGCAGGTCCAGGTAGGAAACCAGGACTGCTGTTTAAGTGCTCTTAGGTGCTGTGATGCGTTGCAAACTCAAAGTACTTTGGTGGGTGTTTAATTTTAGAAACGTGCTGGTGCGAGCTGCTCAGTGCAAATAGTAGGTGTTACGAGTGTACATGAGAAACCTATCTGCCATTTTGGCTTTATTAGAGTCTTACAGATTGGAAAGTACAGTAGGAAAGTGAAGCTTCCCTGTTGTTTCGTTGCAGTGCTTTACAGCTGGGAAAGTAAAGTAGCACTGAATCATTGGGACCTTGCAGACTTTGAGCTTACATACTGTGATGTGAATGAAGTGGTGCTCATTACTTGAAGTGAGCAAGGGTGCAGGACTGCTAAGATTTTTGAATTGAGATGGGACTTCATATGTTACGAGTTGCCTTGATTAAGACCATACAAAGGTCTTGATGTGTGATCTAGCTTGCCAAATATTTCTCTGAAAACATATGCCGCATTAGCAAGATTAAGATGAAGCTGTATGTAGCTTTAATTGTCTTAATGTGAAAATACTTGCATCCAAAACAGTGGTCATATGTTTCATAGTTGGATGAAAGCTACCATATATCTGACTAGCAGATTATATTTCTATTTCTAGTAGGTTATTTCTTATTTCACCATTTTAATTCTACCTAATTCTCCACCTTATTTTAGTGCTTACTCACAAACTACTTTAATCTGCTCACCTTGCGTTTCCCTTCAGTTCTCTTTTCCCCACGCACACACCTACACCTCTGTCTCAACAGCTTGCCCCACCCAGCCTCTTTCTGTTTCTAGCATCAGCAGTATGTTTTATAAGTCTCCCAAAAAACACAATTCGCGGTTTGGATTTTTTCACCGCGATTCTGTTTTTACAACAGCTGGTGAGCCGTGTGTTGAGGAGGCTTGTTGTTAATGAGTTAGCCTATCAAAGCGATCGAAGCCAATGTGGTACCGAATGACACCGGCACCAACAGCTGTGTTCACTGTTGCTTTACCTGGTCCATGCTTGTAAAATATCCACACATCCACGTCTTTTAACATTTAACGTCTCACTCTCTCTGTTTCTCTGCAAAATGCTAAAATGGGTCGGTGGCCGTTAATGTACCTGGGTGGCACGGCGTCATCTTATCGGCCTTTACAGAGACCGCTGATCAAACTATTTAGAACAAATATCATCTGATTACGATCTGTGGCCAATCAATCCAAGCACCCTTAAAAAAAAAAAAAAGAACAAAGAACAGTCTTCAAATAAGTATACATTTAGACTATACGTTGGTAGACCTATGGTTGTTAATGTGACATACTTTTATTGGAATATACATAGAGGGTTCTCCATGTAGCCGTCTACTCTTTTATGTAAAGCCGAGTCACTGAGAGCGGACTATCAGCAGCAGGCAAGAACATAGGTATTTTAGCTGAGCTGTGGCAGTCGAGATGGCGAGAAGAACAGCGAGGTTTATCCTGTTCAAAGATGTCAGCTGCTCTGTCTTTATTATTTGCTCTATTAAGTCAGGACAACAGGCTAATTTCTTTTTAATACTTTTCCTGGAGAGGCAGGAGGAGGAACAAATAAATGTCAATAAGGAGGGTGTGTGATAACTCCATGTACATTTTGCCTATAACTCTGTAGAGGAGACTATTCTGTCATTTGTATAAACTGATTTCAGCAGTGCATCTCTCTCAAAATGCACTCTAGTAGTTGTTTTGTGTGTGACTAAATGTGTCACTAAGGCAAAGTCTGAAATGATTGTTATGTGCACTTAGTTCCTGACTGACTGCTAACTCCTTCTTTGATTAAATCATGGTCTGCATCAAGATATGGACATTCTTCTTGCTAGTTTTAAATGTAGAATAAAATAAATGTAGCCACAGTGATCTGGTTAGATGAAGAGATGTGCAAATGTCTGCCTATTGTGATGTCTATTTTCCCCTTATGTTTTTGGTTCTCTATCTCTCTTCATGTCTTGGTTCTTTGTCTAGTTTTATTGTCAGTCACTGAGGTTGTTTTTTTCCTGTTGTCTTCCTCCTCTGGACAGATGGTGACAGAGGACCAGTTCTGTGGTCACCAGGGCAATGACATGTATGATGAGGAGAAAGTGAAGTACACAGTCTTCAAGGTCCTGAAGAGCTCTACACTGCAAGAGTTTGTCCAGAACCTCTCCCAGACCATGGTGAGAGACTCAAGAGTGTGTGTGAGGGGAAAAAACAGTGGAGTGTGTGTGTGTGGCTTGATGTTGTGTCACCATAAAGGCCTCCTGACTATGTTGAAATACAGGTACTTCGATTAACATCCTTTCTAACTTTTGTTGCTTGAAATTATTGAAAAGGAAACATGAATAGATTTTAGAAGAATTGAAAATAATTTAGAATCAGTAATGTAGATTTGTTATGGGATTCAGATTTGATTAGAACCTCTGCTCTTAAATTTATGCTGTGCCCATTCAGTTGGCATATTACACTTGACGTGGTGCCAACTAGAGTCTATCTCCCTCTATCTTAGAGAGAAGGCTTGTTGATTTTCCTGTTTGTCTATAATGTGTAAGCTAGAAAGCCAGTCCCCAGTGTGGAGCAAAACACACTTACACTAATTATCCCTAATTCTCCTTCCAATTGATCAGCATTTGATAAGAATCTACTTTGACGTCTTAGGGGGAAATAAATAATAGCTGGAAATTTTAGTCTTAAATGGTCACATAATGTAACTAAATGGTCGTCATCTAGAGTCCTGCCGCACACTGTATCACCTCCTCTCCTGTAAACTCCTTTCATACCATTTTTACCATTATCTGCTTGATTTGTTTTTCTCGCGTCCTGTTGCTACTTTCCACCTTTTTGTGATAGTCCTTTTTGGCTTTTCCTCCCAGCAAATTAAATTAAACCCACCTATTGATTTGCTGCAGGGTTTCCCACAGGACCAGATGAGGCTGTGGCCCATGCAGGCCCGGAGCAATGGAACCAAGCGACCCGCCATGCTCGACTATGAGGCTGACTGCAACAAGTCGGTAAGTGTTTGTGTATGAAAGACCTGTTTGTGGGTGTAACCTGTGGAGTTATTTTTGGTACTCTGGCATTTTGGGAAACATTTTTGTCTGCAGTTTTACCTACAGTCAGGTGAGAAGCTACTACTGTATCATTACTCTGCATCCAGTACAGACATAGCGCTGGGACGTATTTAATTTAAGCTGAAACAATTAGTTGATTAATCAATTAGTCGATTGACAGAAAGTTAATCAGCAACTATTTTGATAATTGGTTACAGGTCAAAGTCATTTTGACTCCCAAAAATTGTTTGAGGTGTTGACAGTCAGTAGTCTCAAGTTAAAGTCTCAAGGGAGTTAAACAAAACAACAAAAATCTTAAAATTGCATAAAGATGTCCCTTGTTTGAATTCTGATTTTATTGAGAACACAACTTCTGTTGCCGAAAACAGTGAATGACATGGCCTGCATTAAATAATGTCACAGCTGCTGCCATGTTTGAAAACAAGTTCAGAAATCTAACCAGGATCTTGATTGAGAGTGTTGTCTGAAGTGAATCCTCGGTTAGTGGTTTGTAGTGCATTTCCCTTTGTAATGCATCAGCTGTCAGGAAAATGGTCCATATATGATCTGTCAGTGCACAGTCACTGATTCTTGGAGCAAGCCCTTAGTGTGTGTGTGTGTGTGTGTGTGTGTGTGTTTTATAATATGAGCATTTGTGCCCATGAATGCATACGCTACTCTGTACTTGAGCGTGTGTTTCACTCTCATATATAATATGGATTTGTTTTTTGTTTTTAAAGTTTGTGCATGTTTGCGTTTCAGATGATCGACTTGAGCGACAATGAGAACCCCTGGACAATATTTCTGGAGACCGTGGATCCAGAGATGGCGGCCAGTGGGGCCACGCTACCCAAGTTTGACAAAGACCGTAAGTCCCACACATCAACCCTCATCCAACTCAGTGTCACTTATAGCAGTGTTTCACACGCACTTTATTTTGTTAATGGCGTTTGATTTAGAGAGCTCAGTGACAGCCCTTTAAGTACAAAAGTCTCTGTCAATTTTAAGCATCTGGCAGTGCATCATCACTTCTGCATCATTCTTCCATTTAATTTTCATGGATGTATTTGTTTCATACTGACTTTGCATTCTGTTTGTGTTTGCACAGAGACACTGCAACTTGAATTATATAACAATGCTGCTTCACATGTTATGATTGCTGGTGTTGCTGTTAACATTGTGGGCAACACTGATTAATGTAATATAATAGGAGTAGTTTTAGGTTTTTTGTGTAACTTGTAGCCCTACAAAGTTTAAAAGCTTATTTTTGTGTGTTTAGTATTTTAATTTTAACACTAGTAGTGGTCATTTAAGCAATGTCTTGGATATGCTTTCCACCTTTGTAGCAACAGTGTCTTTGTTTGGACCAAGTTGTTTTTTCTGAGTATTCATCATCAAGCAGTCACTATTTTTGGAAGTGTGTTTTCTTGTGACTTTGTCTCTTTATTTTTAGATGATGTCATGTTGTTCTTGAAGATGTATGACCCCAAAACCAGAAGCTTAAATTATTGTGGACATATCTACACACCTATATCCTGCAAAATAAGTAAGTATTGGCAACATCCAAGTCTATTTAAGCTGGACACACTGTTATGTTGTAATTAAAAATACTTTGAACTTGAAGATTACATCATGTTTCTGTTGCTCTTTTCTCCCTGTAACCAGGAGACCTTCTGCCAGTCATGTGTGAGAGAGCAGGGTTTCAGCAGGAAACTAGCCTTATCCTCTATGAGGTGATCTATTTATGTAGCGCTCACATGCTGGTACATTCCTCTGTCTTTCTCACTTGTTCTCCCTGTTCACTCGCTCCTTCACACTCGCAGTGCCTCTATCTGGCACACGTTCACACTGTCATATGCAGTATCTCTCTTTTTCTCACACTTGCCCTTCTGTAGTTTTGCGTGTTTACACATCCTCAACCAAATACTCTTGTGCACTTACCAGACAGCTTCACTTTGACTACATTTCCCCTGATCCCTTGTTGTGTTACAGGAAGTAAAGCCCAATCTAACAGAGCGGATACAGGACTATGATGTCTCTCTGGACAAGGCCCTGGATGAGCTTATGGACGGGGACATCATTGTCTTCCAGAAGTAAGACTGATTTTGTGTGTGTGTGTGTGTGTGTGTATTAAATGTGGGATGTGCAGTGTATATTGCAGTATATTTTAATTTTAGCAGCTACATGGGTTTAAAATACTGAGTGTCTTTGATGCTAGCTGTGAACTTTATAGTATGGCCAAAGCCTGCTCACCATTGTAACTCATGTAGAATCAAAGGTACCCAGTGGAGTTTTTTACCACTAATAGTGCTATGGTGTAATGTTTTTATGAGTGGGTCCCCATTTTGTTTGTACCACACAAATTCACGTCCTACTGTTGGTTTAATTTCCGCTGATTGACAGTTGGTGCTTAAGCGCCAGCAAACGTAGCAATCCACCAACAAAGGCAGTGAAGAAGACTGCAAGCAAGTAAACATGAATGTAAACAATGCTAGGTAACACTTTATTTGGATAGTCTGCCTACAGATAGTTCATAGAGTATTTGTAACATTTCAACTGTTTCGCTTTGTCTGTTGATGTTTAACAGATTATCAATAGAGTATATGTGACAATTCATGAACATACCCTAACGGAGATGTTTTTTGTACCTAAGCCTAACCAAACCTGGAAAACAGTTTTATTTGTGGAACAGTTGAATTGTTGAATCTCAACTAATAAGCTAAAAATGTTACAAAAACTCTATAAATTATCTATAGGTGGATTATCCAAATAAAGTCTAACCCAATTCCAGAGTTTAAATTAAAAGTTAAATGTTTCGCGAGGAAGAAAATTCACTCAACATGTTGTTGGACCATATGGAGACACACAATGTGTCTTGGTGAGTAACACTGAATGTAAACATAACTTTTGTTTGTTTACAAGAAAATTCCACAGAGCACCTTTTAATCTGTTAAATTTATTTGATTTTGCACAGTACCCCTCGTTATATTTTGTCCAAATAAAACACCAGAGAGACAGGCAGAGGAGTTACATGTCTCTGGACTCTGGTATTTCTGATGAAATACAGAGCAACTAGGAAGATCTTGGTTAGAAATGTTCTTTTAGTTTTAAATATTTAGTCTATGCCACTTTAACACTTCCCTCTGTTCCTCTATGCCTTTATTGCTTCATACCCTCTTCTTCATTTCTTTACCCTACTGTTCTGTCTGCCTTTGTCACATCTGTGTCTACTCTTCCCTCTGATTGTCTTTTCTGCCTTTGCACATTCTTTACCTCAATTAATCAATTTTCCTACCTTCCTCCAATCGTGCAGGGACGACCCAGAGAACGACAGCAGTGAGCTGCCTACGGCCAAGGACTATTTCCGGGATCTCTACCATCGTGTGGACGTCATTTTCTGTGACAAGACCATCCACAACGACCCCGGCTTTGTGGTCACGCTCTCCAACCGCATGAACTATTTTCAGGTATTCAGGCCATTCAGACACTTTGAATGAATGTTTGAAGTTTTTGGGGGATACGGTGATAATTTCAGTGTGTTTGCATCAGCTCAGGATGGAAAGGAAATACATCAGCTTCCTAAATAAAATAAAAAAAAAACCAACTGGTTCTTTCAGAAATGAATTCGTATTTTGTAAATTATTCTTTCAATTTACTGCTATTTTATATACAACTTCAAAATATCAGCCATGAGTGGGGAGGTCATTTTGGAAATTGGGGTTACTATTGTGCCTTAAAACACAATCAGGGAGCGGATCTTTGAAATATCTTCTAGTGCTTGATGCTCTTAATGTTTAAAACCTACCAAGTTCTGATCTTGATGTATTATAAATAATATCTTTAAATGTTTTTTTCCCTTCGTCCTTGTAGTCTCTCTGTTGGCATTTCAGTTAGCAGACACAGATGAAATCTGACAGGCCTGCGGTGATCCCCATTTGTAATGTTTGTGTTGTCTGATTGTCAGGTGGCCAAGACGGTAGCGCAGAGGTTGAACACAGATCCCATGCTGCTGCAGTTCTTCAAGTCCCAGGGGTAGGAGGCTTGTCTCATCCACACATACAAGCACGCACGCATGCACACACACACACACACACACACACACACACACACACACACAGACAATAGTCTTGCAGTGATAGTTTCACATGATCAGTGATGTTGACAAAGACCCAAGAAGTGCATACTGTGTGAATGTAGTAAAGGTGTGTAATAACATTAAAAACACAATACTGATCATCTTACTACACCTGTCTTTCTTACTGTAGGTCAAGCCAGGAGGAGTCAAAATATAAGAGTTATTGTTAGTTTTGTATTGACTGAATTTTAACTTCATTTTCAAACAGTTATCCACATTTTGAAGTCCTGCTTGACATATGGAAAGAAATGTGTAGTGTACATTCATATACGGAGTTCTCATCCTCACAGCTCGTGTCATGTTTGCCTTTGATTTGATTACTTGCAGTTGTCAGTAGAAATGTTGCGTAACCTGTCCCCCCCCACCTTTCTTTGTTGTTTTCCTCTAACTCCTCCCACTCTGCCTCTCTCCTGTCCTCCTCTCTCTCCCCCTCCATTCTACTTCTACTCTGCATCTCTGAATTTTCTCGTCTTCTCTCCCTGTCCCTCTCTCCCTCTTTTCTGTCCTCCTTCACTTCTTTTTTCCACCCGCTGTTTCTCTTCTCCTGTCATCGTTCTTTCCTCCCCTTCGTCGTCCTCCCCCCCTGCCTGGTGGTGTGGTGGCCAGGTACAGGGACGGTCCAGGGAATCCTCTCAGACACAACTATGAGGGAACGCTGCGGGACCTGCTGCAATTCTTCAAACCTCGGCAGCCCAAGAAACTGTACTACCAGCAGGTAGGAAAGGCTTGCCAGCTTTGGGACTTAAGGTTTTTTTTTGTGTGTTTAGTAAATTTTTGTTTTCTTTCCCACATGCCTAAGTTTTTGAAAATATAGTTTCACCTAAGACAGATTCTGTTGGGTCAAAAAGGTGGCTTTAATGTTTCAAGCAATTCATGTAGTCTGTCTTTTTCTTTCTTAATTTGCTGTGTTTGTTGTTGGATCTATTCATTATTTTCTTTATTCATATTTGTCATTCTAGCCTTGTCTTTTAAACTAGAGCTGTAATGATTAGTCATTTAATTGATAAGTCGTTCGACAAAGACATTTATATGGGAACTATTTTAATAATCGATGAAACCTTTGGCATTTTTTGCTTGAAAAATGCCAAACATTTGATGGTTCCAGGTCCTCAAATATGAGAATTTGCTGTTTTTCTTGGTCTTACATCAAAGTAAATGAATATTTTTTGGGTTTTGGACTGTTGGTCAGACAAAATAAGACATTTAATGGCTTTTAACTTGGATATTGTGTTGGGCCTTTTTCGCTGTTTTCTTATGTTTTTTTTAATTATATATAGACCAAACAATTAATTGATTAACCAAGAAAATAATTTGCAGTTTAATCAATAATTAAGATAATTGTTAGTTGCAGCCCTACTTTCAACCTCTTTCCTCTTGTGCATTTTCTTTCTAAAATTATTTTGGATGTCCTGTTATGAGGTCTGATTGATGCTGTATCATTTTTCTTACTAATCAAAGATGCTTTCTGCTTTCCTGAAAGTTTAGCACACAAACAGTTTCATTATGTCTATACAGTAAAGCAAACTAGATTTATGTCAACAGCTGAACTGGTAGATATTCTCCTGCAGGCCAGCTGCTCATTACGATGTGGCTTAGTTTGTAGTAGATGGGCCTAAAACAGTTTGTGCCTCCAGCCTCTCTGGCAGTTTAAGGAATGTATTTGTAGCTGTACAGATAAGTTTGAAGTGAGATCCTCCTCCAGATTGAAAATGCTGTATTGTGTGCACACAGTTGCACCACATGTTTAATTTTGTCCAATCACCACAGCGTGTTGCCACCACCCGTTAACACTTAACGGCTTCCAGCTCAGCAGAACTCTCTGATTCTTTCTTTCTCTCTCTCTTCATGCATCCGCAGTTAAAGATGAAGATTACAGACTTTGAGAACAGGAGGAGTTTTAAATCCATATGGCTCAACAGCCAGTTCAGAGAGGAGGTAACGAACACACACACACTTTTAACAGCCACATAATGCATGTCAGAATATGTCACTACACATAACAAGTCAAATGGGTTTGTTGCAGGAGATCACCCTCTACCCTGACAAGCACGGCTGTGTGCGGGACCTTTTGGAAGAATGTAAAAAGGCAGTGGAGCTCTCTGAAAAAGGCTCTGAGAAGCTCAGGTATCCACCCTGCAGGAGTGTGTGTGTCGTGTGTTTCAATGTATCCATAGGGAAACATACTCTATGGAAATTTGGCATATGATTGGTGAATGTTATGAAAGTGAATATAAACCTGGTAGTTCACCCCCATTGAAAACACATTCCCAACACTATCAGTCAGTTTCAGTAATAATTCAGTGTACTGTTGTTTAAAAAAATGTTAAAGAGCGTAAGCTTAAATGGTAGTTGATTGCACCGCTGAGGTGAGCGGTCTGATAACTTTGGTGAGAAAGAAAACCATGCTGCCACAACTTTTAAATGAAATATCAGCTGTTTTTTATGCAAACTTAAGACCTTTCTAATCGCATCTGTAGCATTATTGTACATATACGTACGTATGTATATGACTGAAATTGAGTAAAGTCATTGCAAGCCGAGAGTAGGGCGGGTCGTCATGGTGGAGAGTGTAGTTTTTCACTCACCTGCCTCCACACTGAGACAAAGTTCAGCTCACATTAACATGTAAGTCGCGAAAACCTTGTCATATATAGATTTTTTTTTTTCCCCCCCGCAGTGTATCTTGGGTCAGGACCAAAGAGGTTCAAAGAGTGCAGTCTGTTCAATTTCAGCCACTAAAGTTGGCTGCCATTTTGATTTTGTTGAACGGTTTTTAACCTTTTGTCATGCTAAGTCCTTTACCATGATTCAAGTTCATCAGCAGAGTGACAATTATCCCACAAAATAATTTGACACAATGCCAACAAAGACACATTTCCAGAACATTTACGAGGTGCTTGTTTGAAAGTTTTTTTAATTTATTTTTATTTAAACATAAGTACTTAGCAATTAACAACCTTTTACCTCCTCCATGCACTCAGAGGTACTCGAATCTAAGGCAGCAACAACCGCCTACACAGATTCATCAAATTTTTATAAACATTCCGTCTTTAACAACTCTGGCATTTTTATATCTGCCTCCAATTATTATTTTTGTAGACTAATATTTATGGTATCCATGGTTTAATGTGATTTTATGCTCTGAGAAATAAGTTTGTCTTTGAAAAGCTACTGCAGAGTATTAATCCTTTCTTCCTCTCTGCTTTCTCTGTTCTGTCTCTCTTTCTCGCCCTGCAGGCTGTTAGAGATAGTAAGCTATAAAATCATTGGGGTTCACCAGGAGGACGAGCTACTAGAATGTTTATCTCCGGCTGCCAGTCGCACCTTCAGAATAGAGGTAAGTGTGTATGTGAGGCGTCATTTTTCCTCCTTTAGTCACTCCTCCACTTAACAGGCCATCAGCCTGACACTCCTATATATTTTGATACGGCCCGTTTAGTGTGTCTACGCAAGCAGCCACTTTAGCAGCCATCATTTGCAGCGGTTACTTCTTCAAGATAATGTGGTTCAATTGTTAAAGATGACTTAAAACAGAAGCACTAACCTCTTCTGGCTGAAAGTCTGTTGCACTTGAACTACACCTAACGGGGATGTCTGGTTGTAGTGACCACACCCTGACGTGCACAAACAAAATTAGTTAAATTGCTCTTTAAAGTAGCAGGTTATTTTTGAGCTGACCGTACCACTGGTGGTTTCCACACACATTTCGTAACCTGCTCTAAAGTTAGTAACTGACTTGACTAAATCTCTCTTCTCTCTCACTTTTCCTATTTTCGTCCCTCACTTAGGAGATTCCTTTGGACCAGGTGGACTTGGACAAGGACAGCGAAATGCTTATCCCTGTTGCTCACTTCCACAAGGAAGTCTTCGGCACCTTTGGGATCCCCTTCTTGCTCAAGATCAGACAGGTGTGTGTGTGTGTGTGTTTGTACACGTGTGAAAGAGACTTTCTAGTCTACTTAATATAATATATTACTCAGTTACTCAACTTCATGCGCCCCCCCCCCTCCACAGGGTGAGTCATTTCGGGAGGTGATGAGGAGGATCCAGACCATGCTGGACATTCAGGAGAAAGAATTTGAGAAGGTACAACACCACGCTTTGCTTGCACAACCAGAAAAAATATTTTTGACTATTGAGTGCTTTTTAAATGAAACCATAAGAGTTCTAAGACGTGTTGCATGTGTAGAAATGTTTACATTTCAATGTTTACAATGAAGACATTAAGTGTGTGTGTTTGTTCTCAGTTCAAGTTTGCGATTGTGATGATGGGGCGGCATCAGTACATCACTGAAGAAGAGTATGAGGTCAACCTGAAGGACTTTGAACCACAGCCAGGTATTTACTGCTTCTGCTTCTACTGAGTGCTATTAACACAGCCGCTGCTGCGGTTACGGTTACTGTACTAATGGTAGTAACGTTACGAGTTTAACAGTCTATAACAAAAGCATGCAAATGCATCACAAGACCAATCATTTTAATGAGGCCACTGTGTTGGCACAGCAAAAGGCCCCGGGGCAAAAAATATCCTCCAGAAAAAAGTTTTACTTTTGGTCAACTTCTTCTGTGCGTTGTCATCCGCACTGCGTTGGCCAATTAATTTCATGCAAGAACATATCCCTGATAGATGCTTTTTAATCTGAACTGCTTAATTGTACTTTTTACCTCGTGATCCTAAAGAGAGATTATTTGCTGATTAATCCCATGTCATGCCCACACCAACGCAGCCCATTGTATATTTTGGAACACGGTCTGAACAAGTGTTTATAAATGTACAGTATTTTCAACAGTTTTAACTTCTCCTACATATTTTATATTATTACAACAGTGTTTTCTTTTCCATTCACGATCAGTTTATACAGCAGCCTCCACCTATGTGTGCCCACCGGAGGCGTCGTTGACAAATACATTAATAAACACTTTTTTATAACTGTTTACAATCACATCAGAGTGTGTTATAAACCATTTATTAAATGTCTCTATAATATTAAATGCTAAATACAGGGACTTAAAGTAAAGTGCTGCCAAAGACGCATTTAGTGACTGTTTGCTTTTACTCCTGGAAGATGTGATTTAACTTTTAAAGTATTTCTGGTTGTATTACGTAATGATCCAACCATAGCTGCTCCAATAATGATGCTTCCTACATGCATTATTTAGGATTTTCAATCACTTTGGGACACGCTGCCCCTGGTCCCCATAGTCATTTGAATCACAGTCTGTAACCCTTAGTTTTATAAAAATTAGTTAACAACTTAAGTGGGCGTTCAGACCAAACACAGCCCTGCTTTAAAGAAAAAAATGCAAGAGGAGCCTTCTGTGTTGGCATCCCCGCTGCGTCGACAGACTGGCCTGATTCAAATGAATAAGGGAGCTGCGTTTTTTTTTTTTTCATGCAGTGCTAAAGTTGGTCTGAACACGTCCTAACCCAGAACGCTTCAGTTTTGTCTGCAACAACGCAAAGATCATTGGAATCAATAAAGGTCGACTCATCTGAGAATTCTTAAGTTTTATTAGCATTAAGCTAAAACTGCTAAATACTGAAAGATACATTTTCATAAAATTCAGTTTGTTCTTTCTGAGACAGAAATACTGTTACTACCACTGTTTGCACCGTTAATGTGTTTTTACTACTGCAGTTACTGTCACTGCTGTTACAGATTAACACTTTTTCTGTCTCCAAATAATAACTTTAAATGGGAGATTTGACGTGTAATGGACCTTTCTGACGTATCTCCTTCCAGGTAACATGTCCCACCCGCGCCCCTGGCTAGGGTTGGATCATTTCAACAAAGCTCCAAAGAGAGGTCGCTACACCTACCTGGAGAAAGCAATCAAGATCCACAACTAAAGCAGCCTGCCCCTTCCTCTTTGTCCTCCTCCTCATCCTCCTCCTCCTGCTCCGCCTTCCTCCCTACCTACTTTAACACACCATAACCACAGACTGTAACCAACCCGTGTGTGTGTGTGTTTGTGTGTGAGAGACTGTGTGGGTGGGTGTGCGTGCGTGCTCGTATGTATGTGTGTGTGTGTGTGTGTGTGTGTTCATCACTTTTAACACCCTGCCTGGACACCTCTACAGCTCTACACCGGCACAATGTCTAAAGCGTTACGGATCTTGCTGCAGCTGACGGATTATCCTTCAACCACAAAATAAACTGCACCAACCACCTCCTGACTTGATTTTGTTGTTTATTTTAATTTTTTTTTAAATTTTTTTTATAATCGTCTCCCTCTGCGTCTGAGGCTTGTTCGGTTGTAGTTGTTTTTTCTGGCTTCTCTACCTGTTGACTGCCTGTTTTTTGTTGCCTGTCTGGAAGTGGGAGAAATTGAATTGGATTTTAATATAAAATAAGTGGAGAGGGGAGAGGAAGTGGGATATATATATATATATATATATATATATATATATATATATATATATATATATTACACACACACTTCTTTTTTTTTTTTTTTCCTTTTCCCACCTCACCAGTTTTTTTTCCTTAAGATATTGTTGGGGGTTGTTTTTAAAGAGTTGTTTGCTGCTGTGTGGAGAGCTTGATGGAAGGATGTTTGCAAGGACTAACTGACAGAAAAAGAGGGAGAGGCTGCGAACTTTCATCCACCCTGAGGCTCACTAGTTGCCCTGATGTGGTTCTTTATATTTTCTGCTCCCATCCTTTAGTGCAACAAAAGAAGTATTTCCAAGTTTACACACGATTCTTTCTCACATAGTTTGGTTGGAGGAAAAATGGATTAAAACGTTTTTTTTTGTCTCTTTCTGCAGATCTTGTACAATAAAATAAAAATTCACAGCATCTGTTTAAAAATAAATGGGGGAAAAAATAAGGAGGAAATTTGTCTGTATTTCATCTTGCACGTTGGCACTTAATGTCAGAGGTTTCTCAGGACTGGCAAATGTACATTTTGGTTGTGGTTTTGAGTTGCTCCGTGACTTTATAGGAACACACACACATGCACAGACATTACCCCCGTGACTTTCTCTTCCATTTTTGTTTTTCAGGGGGTTTTAATGTCTTTCTCAGTCATTCCTCCTCTGAATGCAAACACAAGCAAGCTTCGTCATCTTCTCTTGATTGAAACTGTCGCCTCCAGGTGGTTGGGAGCAGTAACTGCGCTGTGCTTGGTAGGGAGCTGCAGACACTTCGAGCCCACAGGTTTGAGGATTGTTTAGAGACAAAACCAGCATTGTAAGAAACACTTTAAGCCCTATGAATTTATTTGTTTTTGTTTTGTTTTTTTTGTTCCTTTTAAAGCACAGATGGAATGCTCCCCTTATAGTGCATAGCTGGCTCTGTAAAGACAACATTTAAGAATTGTATATTTAAAAATATGAACGTGTAAAATTTAAGAGAAACACACGCCTTTGTTGTCGGGTACAGAAGGAGCCAGGTGTTCATATTTCTTGTGTGTAGGGTTTTCTTTTTTTTTTTTTTTGCGTTCCTGATGTACCATTGACGATTTTTTTCTGTTACATCTGGATTTGTTTTTCTTTTCAAAACTAACTGCATTGGTTTTGTCTTGTTGAAAAGTGCAGTACAAAGATGACCTGCAAAATCACACCTTAATTTGATCTTTTCCAGTTTAAAATCCTCAGTGTAGCAGCAGTGTACGACAACTATTCCTGTATATTGCCTTTTTGCTGGAAAATGTATGTTGAATAAAATTTTCTATAAAAACAAAAACGCTACTCTGCGGCTTGTCCATACCAGTGCTCGACACGAAACACTGTTAAAGGAATAGTTAGACTTTTTGGGAAATACACTCATTTGCATTTTTGGTGGAGAATTGGATGAGAAGATTGATACCACTGTCAAGGCCGTCTGTTAAATTTAAGGTTACAGTCAGCAGCCGGTTAGCTTAGCATAGCATAAAGACTAAAAGCAGGGAGAAGCAGCTAGCCTGGCTTTGTCTTAAGGTAACAAAATCCACTTGCCAGCACTAAAGCTCACTAATTAACATGCTATATCTTGTTTGTCTAAATATACAAGAGTAAAGTGTAAAAATGACAATTTACTGTTGTATGAGGGGTTATGTGCTGGACTATTTCTTGGCCGGGAGCAGTACCTTCCTGGAGTCTGCTGGTTGCCTGACATCTGCTCAGAGCCAAGACAGGGCTAGCTGTTTATAGTGTGTGTGCTAATGTAAGCTAAGCTAAGCTAACTGGCTGTAGCCATGTATTTAACGGACAGACATGAGAGGGGTATCGATCGTCTCATCTAACTCGTGGCAAGAAATTGAATAAGCGTGTGTCCCAAAATGTTGAACTATACCTGTAAAGATTTAAAGTTGCCTTCGACCCCGAACTTTATATATCTTACTACTTGGATGGCTGAGAATCTTCTTAAAAGTCTAAAACTTGCCTACATTTAGTAAATGTTTTCATAAACTTCAGAACCATACAGCATGCTTCATGATGGAAGACATTTTCAGAAAGGGTATTTTCCCAGTGAGGTCAGAGGTCAGGTCCATGTACAAAACAGCATGCCCTGGAGCTGACCGTGATGTCTTGCTCAATGATACTTAGCTGAAGAGTGCTCAAGAGTGTTGTTTAAGATGACGTGATTCAGTTTCAATCTAAACAAGATTACGAGTCTACAGGCATGCTGCTTAGGCACAGTGGTGCTTTGAGCTAAATGCTAACATCAACATGCTCACGTTGACAATGCTAACATGCTGATGTTTAGAAGGTATAATGTTTACCATGTTCACTGTCTTAGCTTAGCCTGTTAGTATGCTAACGTTTGATAACTACCACTAAACACAAAGTACTGGTGAGGCTGATGGTAATGTCATTAGTTTTGCAGGTATTTTGGTCATAAACCCAAGTACTGAACAAATTAAAACTTTGACCCAATGATGGCGCCACATGAGAAGTCAGGGCATCACCAAAGTAATTACAATTCATCTTGAAGGGACCATAAATGTCTATGCCATAATTTATGGCAATTCATCCAATACTTGTTATAGACCAAAGTGGCGGACCAACCAACCAACCAACATTGCCATCAGAGCTACTGCTAGCATCGCTAATAATATCATTCAATGCAGGATTAACATTTACATCATTGGCATTGCTGGTTACTTTGCTATCTAAACTATCTCAGTTGACAAAACAATCTCACACTAGGTCCCTTTAATTGTTCTGGAGCTTTTGAGCGCATCACATGATCTTCCCTAGCCGATGCAGTTTACCCAGTTTGTCACGTGAAAGTTGATGTTATAATTTTTCTGAGACTTCTCGACCATGTTGGCTATAAAAACAAAAGAGATTAAAAAGATGAAGAAGATTGTGCGATATGACCAAAAGCTCCAGAACAGCCACTAAATGGATACTGAGGTGAGATTGTTTTGACAACAAAAACACCTGTTTGTTGAGTCTTTGTAGAAATAAACCACCAACTTAAGCAACAGGTTAGCTGGTTGGCTCTGACCTCTGTAGAGCAGGGCAAGAAAAAAGACAAAAATAAACAGAATCACAGCAGGGTGCCATATATCGTCTATATAGTCTACTTTTATTAGAGAAATAATGTTATAAAATAGTTAATAATAGTACATAACAGAAGCTCAAGCGTACAAATTTTCATCCAGGGGACAATGTGAGAGGAGATTAGGGGGAATCACGTCCCTCTCATTTTGCCTGCTTTCTCTTGTACATTGTTATTGTTTTATGAAGCAGCAAGAGTTTTCATTCAACAAGCTAGAACGAAAAAGCAATCAGACAAAAATAATATTTCTCGGTAAGATACCTGTCGATTTAAGTTCAGCACAGAGATGGTCAAAACTATTAAATATTCGAACAATTCGGCACATCAAGTGTCTTGATCAGTGGCTCCACCAACGCTTCTGGTGTCAAAAGTTGACTGCCAATGAACACATCACACCAAAGTGTAGTATTGCTTTAATTTAGCATTGTCCTTTGAATTGTAATTAATTCACATGACAAAGTCTTTGTTTGGAGGTAATGATTCAAATGATTAAAACAAATTCTAAATTACATTCACAGCTGGCTGCTGTTGTACATTACATAAGCTTTTCTTTTAACTTAATGCTCGCTCAGAGTGCCCTTCATATAAGAATTATAAGAGTAATTTCATGGCTGACAATTTATAAATATAACCCAAATGAGCCACATTAGTCTAATTTTATTCTCAAGTGTTTAATGTCTGATTAACCAAACAGTGGCAACACAAACTGATTGCGCAATAACTGCAGATGAGCAAACATCCTCTCTGCCCTGGTTTGATGTAATGTGCTGGCTTGTTGTATTACAGTGCTGTTATTTATTCAAATGTTGTGACAGTCCCTTCAAATGGACAGCTGGTCTGTTTAAATTTCAAATGAACAATCCCTTGAAACATAAAGTGTTCCATCCTTCATTTCAACAACATAATGTATGCAGAAGTTTCTGAGGAGGTTAATAGAGAAAGTTTTTTCTGCTGCAACGGGATAAAAATGAAACGGCTCCCAAAAGGTGCATGGGGTGTGCTTGATTTAACTAGCCAGAGCTTTAAAACAGAGCACATGATATCTAAGCTCTGACAACACAATCACTCCCAGTCTGTTTGCTAATAATATGATGTTTGATTTTGCATTGGCTAATGCAGTGGCTCATCCATAGAAATAAGGTACATCTGAACTGTTACCTTACACTCAGTTTCATAAAATGGTGCAAATGGTTGGTTGTTGTTTTTTTGTTTTTGTTTTTGTTTTTACCAGGAAACCCAAACACAGGCAAAGGTAACAGGATGTTATTTCTTATTTCTATGGGTCCATTTCTGTCCTCATGTTTTTCATTTACAGCATTTTTTCTTCTCAACATGCAGGACTCTGTTGCAGCGGGGGCACGTGTGGTACGCATCCTTGAAGTTTTTCATGAAGAAAGGAATCAGGCAACAGCACAGGACTAACCTGCAACACACACACACACACACACACACACACAGTGTCATGCAGCTGTATGCCAGAATTTGCTTTGTTTTAACCATAATGAATGTTTGGTTTTGATCATTTGCTGTCCACTTTCTTATTTTAGGGACTTTACGAAAATGATTGGGGTGTGGAGGGGGTCTGAATCTTATATTTCATTTTATATAAAAGCAAGACCCTCCCCAGTGTTATTTCTGTTTTTTGGACCATCCTCTTGACTCATAAAAAACTGCAATAAAATTATATATTTATGTTAAACAAAACAAAATGGCCGAATAGACTAGCTGCTAAAGGTTATTACAGCAGCTGAATGAGTGGATCGGCCCAGGTGGCAGCTTTGTGACTGCTAGATGGCCACAATATTTTCACGTCACCCTGGATGCCAAATAATAAAAATAAATATGAATTAGATCAGATGATGTTTACATAGGCTGGTAAAAAAAAAATGATACGCTCCCTGGAGATCTCGTCTTGCTGGGGAAAATAAAGCCCTGAGGCAGAGACAGGACTGTTGTCCTCTGCATATGGCAAAACGCACCTTAATGACCTTCAATTCTTTTTTTTTTTACAATAAATCTAACAAAACGAGGGATGAATGAAATACACTGTCAATCTTGCATGAGATTTATATTTTATATTTTGGGAGGCTTCAAATTTTCATACAGTCCCTTAGCAACAATTGCATTTATACTGCCAAAAAAAACAACTTTGTCTCGGGCTTTGCAATCATACAACAACATGTGACACCCTCTCATTAGACCCTCAGTTTGAACTAGGAAAACTCCACAAAATAATTTGTCTTTAACTTACTGTAACCTTTTTTGATAAGCAACCACATATTCATCCACTACAATGAGATTTCTCAACTGTCTCCTTTCTGTCCATCATGTTCACTTTACAGTGGTTAAAGTGGTCCCTGGTAGTCCATTAAAATACTTTATGATTAGATTTAAAGCCTCAACAAGGTCTAATTTTTTTAGATATACCACACTACTCTCCAAATCTGTATCTATATTTTTATTCCACTTGGTACATACACCATACACTCTTTCTGTAATATATATATAAATATGTACAGTATATTTTGACTGTTTGCACACTGAGAACTTTTGGAAAGGTTAGGGACACATTAACATTACACTTCGATTTCAAAGCAGGCAACTGCCCTGAGGCCCCAAAACCCCTAGGGTTACTGTATGTCGACTGTCATTTGTTATTTGATTAATTGCATATTTGTTAGGGATTGTGCCCCACTAAAGTACAATATCAACTATGGTAGGTCTTGCATTATTAGCTCATGATGTGGCTTTGCCTTGGGTCTGTACTGGCTGGTCTCTGGTCTGCATATGCATGCATAGTCTGCTATTTGCACTGTACTTAATGGGAACTTGGAGGTGACAGACATGTATGTTGTGACAGGCGGTCTGTAGGGGCAAATTTTTGCCTTGGAGCCCCCAAACAGGTTAATGTGGCCATGCCAAAAGGCTGAACTATGACAAGCGCCCTGAACCACACACTCACCCACAGCAGATGAAGAGCAAGCACATCAGCCAGGCATACGTCCCTGCTTTGTAGGTGACGTTGGTCATGACCTGCTGCTGGCAGGAAGAGCAGGTCGTCATGCCGGGGGAATTCCCCAGCGCCGTGTCATAGCTCACAAACTTCCTTTTTACATCTCCAGACTCGAGACCTGAGCCGAGGCCGTCTCCTCCGCCGGTGTACACTGATGGAGGTAGAGAGGAGGACAGATGGGGGAGGGACAAAGAAAGACAGGATGAGGAAACGAGAAGGGACAGAGGGGAGGAAACAGGAAAGTTAATTAACTATGTACTTGAATAAACTGTAGCTAAGGTTTCTGACATGTGTTTCCAGGAAGTGTAACATCAGGTGTGAGTTTACCTGGCGTGTTCTGAGAGGCGGAGGTGAGTGGTGGGTTGGGAGGGGTGAATGGGGTGTGGAGGTGGTAAACCTTCACTCCATCTCCCTGACCTTCTACTGGAGCGGAGGAGGATGAAAGAAAGAGGAGGAGAGACAGAAACAAAATGGAGTTAATGAGCCTGATGATGATGATGATGATGATGATGATGATGATGTGTGAGTATGGTGTGTTTGGGTTTACCTGGTATAATGTAAGGAGGTGGTTCTTTTTTCCCATCTGCACTCATTTTGCTGCGAAGAGAGCATAGACAGAAAAGGATTGTTACAAAGAGTACTCCTCTTCATTAGCATTATAGACAAAATACACTAACACCCTCTGAAACAAACCTAAGATCTGTCTTAGTACTGTAACAATATAACCTGCTGCTTTCTGCCACCAGATGGAGCCAAAGCGTGACCGATGGAGCTAAAAACATCTGTCAGGCTCTGATGTCAGTCATCTCTTACTGACACATATTTATGATGAATTAGTTTTCGACCCACACTGCATTGTGTGGATGTTTCTTGTCAGTAGCCCTAGGGGGAAAACGCCTGGGCGGGATTCTGTCTGGGTTGTGATGGATGACATGTTTCAGGTGTGGTCGCTCAACGAAAAAAAAACAAAAGGTTTTTTTAGCCTCTTTGTCTGTATAGCGAGTCTCAAGCCTGCTGAGAGGGATTTATTTGTTTTATTTATATGATGATTTATCAGAGAAGTCATTATACCTCAACATCCAAATCCCCAAATCTAAAAGACATGATAACTTGTCATTTTAATGATTGAGTTATCCTCATTTTCCTATTTTGCTTGTGCTTCATCAGTGTTAGAATTGTCATCACCCATCAAAAGACAGACCTCTTTTTGTTAATGTAGCCGTAATATTACCTGTAGAACTGGATTACATCTACAACTTTCTTTAAATGATATGAGAAAACTCAACAGCATTGTGTATCAAACAAAACAGTGGAAGGAAAACCATATAAACACCATTTATATGTGAAGCAGCAGCAGTAACTTAATGCAGCTCTGATACGGCTGTAGGAGAGTGAACAGTGAGGCTGGTGTTGTTGAGATAAGAAACAATTACACTGGATTACATGCTGCATCGTATTCTTGTGTGTCGGTGAATCCTTGTGCATGCGAAATGGCGGACTCCGCCACTAACAATTAAAACTATATAGAAAGTTAGATACAGTATATTGAATTCGTATTGCTGAAAACATAAATACTCACAAAAACAGGGTTTAATTACATTAAGATCTTAAGAATTATAACTTTAACACTGACTTTTACAAAATAACATATTGTTCAAAATTAAACCAAATATTCAGAAAAATGTTAACTCCTTGGTCAACAAACAGATCAACAGAATACATATATGTGTAAATGTCTATATGGTACTCTATAATAAAACTCCAGCAGCCTCTTTGTAAGCTTTTGGCTTCCTCTGAAGAAGCTGCCACACTTTAAGTGTACTTGCAAAAAAGTAAAAGGCGTCCATTAATAATCATGCTTGTTCAACATATATTTAAAGTACAGAACTACAAAAATAAACTGCACATAAATCTTTGCATGTCAAGGATCAGTGCGTTCATTCTCTGTGGTTGCTTCCTTCTTACACTGGCACCTACAATATCAATATATGCTACATTTCTATGACTAAACCACACTGCTGGCAGCTAAAAATGCTTCTCGAGGATTCGCAGACAAAGTTAAAGAGGAATATGAGCCATGAAGAAAACGCAGCAAAACGCAGAGGACGGGGCAGTTAGGGAGAGAAATAAAAATGGAGTCAAGTTAAACATAAATTAAGTTTGATTAAAGGTCGAATAAAGGGTTGAATGCCTGTCTATAATAACACAGTCCTGTCCAGAGGATCTACAGTGATTACTGTTATTACTCTACAGCTCAGGACTTAGATGAGCCAAATCGCTCCGTGCGAGTCATGGCCTCATTAAACATTAGTATTCTTGTCATGTGAGACCAATCTGACCCACAAATTACCAAACACTGTCTCGTTATAACGTGATAATTAACTAAATGGGTCACAATAGAGTGTGGAACTAATTTTCTGCCCAGTGTAAAGAGAGAACTTGTTTAAATGTTTTATTATTATTTTTAATACAGCTGGAAAGTACCAAAGCACATTTGCCCAAGTGCAGTTTTGAGTCGATGGCACTTTGCTTGGTTTTTGTGAGACTTCTTGGAGGGAAACATACAGTTATCTCATGACTGTGGCATTGTGTAGATTTGAGTAAGTAAAATATAATGCATTGTCTAAACTTAGTGATGTATAAACTGCTCACGTATTAACAGATCAATAACAAGGGCTCTGACACAGCATGCTTACATTAGTGTTTGTCAGGACCAAACAGCTGCTGCAGCTTGCTGTTGTCTGCCTGATTTTTAGGCCCATTGAAAATAAAAAAATGTCAAGCAGTTTAATGGAAGATCCCAGGAAAAACCCTGCCTAAAAGATGCACATGACTCTACCTCTCCACATATCTCTCTTTTGTTTCTCTTTCCATATAAACAAACACAAAAACAAAAACACACTCTAGCATGAGTATGCGTCCTCTCTCTCTCTCTCTCTCTCTCTCTCTCTCTCTCTCTCTCTCTCTCTCATACACACACAAACACACATATGTGCACACTACCCTGGCGGACTTTCCTCCAGCCATTCATTACATGTACTGAGGTGTAGCAATAGTTCATCACTTGTCATCGAAGTTTGGACTCGGAAAAGATGACAGACTGCTTTGTCATTGTGTCACACACACACACACGCAGAGGGCCTGTATACACCCATATGCTGTTGCAGGAATGCGACCGAGCTGCGTGCTTCTCTCTGTGTCACAGACTCAGGGAGTGTCACTGCAGGCTAAACTACTGCCTCGCACAAATCTATCTGCTGAAATCTGTCGAGTGAGCTCATGTGAGGCAAAAAGCAAACCCTGAAATCATGTAGGCACAGTAAAAGCCGATTGTCAGGATAGGAGCGCTGTTCTCGGAAAACTGGAGCTGCTGTTTCACTCGCTGACTCTGTTCCACTGTCCTACAGGCAGCTGGTGCAACATGAATTGGAAAGTTTGGGCGTGTTGTGTTCAAGGAAAAAGTTGATTCTGTAAAGTCGTGGACAATGTTTGGAGAGGCACTGCAAAGTGGCTGCAGCAGTGATGGCGCGTTCAAGATCCCTTGAAAAAGAGGCTGAAAAAAGTATGAATATAAAAAAGTGTTGAAATTCCAATCACAACATTGTTTCTATCACGATGCAACAGGTGAAACAAAATATATACCAGAACAAACACATTGGGGAGGAAACAATATAAATAGATTGACAGATAAATAAGTAGTCCAATACCAAAATAGATGCTATGCAGGTGTTTCCGTCATCAGACGGGACTTAAGGCTGCTGATGGAGGCAGCTACTGGGTGCGGCTTCCGAAAAATCCAGCAGCCACATTGCAGAGATGCTTTAAAACCACAAAGAAGGAAAGTTAGAGGCTGCTGATCAAACAATAGGTCCTCTGTGAGAGAGGACCGAGGCACATGGCCTCAGCTCAGACGCAGTTTGCTTTCTCTGAAGCTTCTTTACTGAGGCAGGTGCCTGGGAGTGGAATAATGGAGAACAACTGGCCCAGTTCATGATCCAGTTATAAAATGCCATCCATTTTATTCTGTTGACAACCTAAAGAAACATCCCAAACATATAAAACGGACACCAGCCATTTAGACTTTTAGGTGGTGATTACCTGGTGTTATCTTATCATCACATCAGCTGGTCATTTCCCACCGTGGTGAGAGAGTCATCACATACAAACTGATCTGTTCAGGCCACCGTAACTCGCTCTCTCTGGTGCTAAGCAGGCCGATTTTTCATTTAGACAAGTAAACACCCTGAGACACATCTGAGTCATAGGTGTGGCCTCACTGTATGTGCTGGTCAAACCTGACTGCGTGTGTGTGTGTGTGTGTGTGTGTGTGCGTGCGTGCGTGTGTGTGGGAGAGGAATGTTCGCTGTCAAACTTCATGATGCGTTTTAATGATCAGCTGACAAGGGAGGGCGTAATTTAAAAGTGGAACTTAACCAATGAATCACTTCGGGGAAAGACATGGACTCAATCCAACCGCTGTTAACTTCAGCTCATTTAAAGCGAGCTCAACAGGATTTTTTTCCCGGTCAGTCTCTGATTTTCAGTCTGACCCTGATTCTGATCTGACCCCAAATCAGCCAAAACACAGAAAAATCCCCCAAAACAAAGGTTCAGCCCACAATGCTGGGCAGTGTATCTATCTCAGTATATCTAGCTCACATGATCCAAACATGTATTCTCCTGGAAATTAAAATACTTACTATTATAATACATTTGCTGCATTTTATTAATACGTTTCAACCATCACAACATATTGTATTATGTAAAAACTATAAAGTAAATTAAGGGTTTGAGGTTATTAAATCAATTTAGAAGTTTGTTCTTTATATTTGTGTTGTTAATGTGACTACAGCTTATATATATATATATATATATATATGTCAACATTTCATGCACACTTGAATGACACGTCATATTAAACTGATTAAACAAGTCAGTCAAGTATTAAATTCAGTAAGATCTCAGAGTGTGTTTGTACTTTTGAGTCTGGTATATTTGTTTGGAGAATGATATGTTGGTTGTTGTTTTGAAGAGGAGTTTTTCTTAATTCAATCGTGTACCGCCTTGTTTTAAGTTCCTGAAACGGAGAATTTCCAGTTTCTAATTTTGTTACAACTTTGGTATTTATTTACTTTTTTATTTAGTTTTGAAACCCACCAGCACTTTAAGACATTATTGTGTCTCAGCACCACTTTTAGAAAGATACAATCATGTGTGTCATTGAATTTTAGGTATGGCATTACAACTGGTCAGATTAACCTCGGAGCTGAACTTTATCCTCTAAATCTGACAGCATCAAACAAACCACCAACAGTATATGGAAAACATATTTTATCCAAAGTGTTTCCTCATTGTCACATGTACTGTTTCTACTACTGATCCCACCTGCAAAAGCTACTATTACGACAACTTCTCTTACTCTTGCAACCATCAAGACCCAAACTGTAAATCAGTTAAGATGTATCAAGGAAGCTAAAGAACACTGAAAAACTTAAAATTGCATTACAACAATACCTACAAATCTACACAATACCATTACTTTAGATCAAGTCCATTACAGTAATGTCTAAAATCTATGTGACGTGTTGGTGAAAAGATTCTACAGCAGACCCTCTGTCTTTAAAAATATAATGTTACTGTAGAAATCAGATGTATACAAACATACATACATGTACTAGGAGCTTAATAGCAGTTCAGCTGAATGGCATGTTCACTTTAAACCTATAAAAATACCAGAGTCTAAGCCACTGAACAAGAGCTGGACTATTTTCACAGCTGCATGAACCCTGGGCTACACCCATGGCTGTAAGTATTGTTCAAAACCTCAAATACCAAACTAAGAAACAATGATAGAAAAATAACAAACTGAAACATCAAGAAAGAGGGGGATAACTGCAACAAAAGTGACCAGGAATAAACATTGAAAATCACTTCCTGTCTGAAATGTTCCTGCAGGCTGAGCTGCAGCCTATAAAACCAGTTGTGCCTGTGATCACGTTCCAACATTAAAAAGTCAGCAGATTTAGGTCACAACAGTGATTTACTGTGAGATTTAAAGCTAGAGATGAATAGCATTTAATGTAGTGTTGATTGGCTTCTCTGCTCATCTTCTTTGTGCAGAATAACCTGGCAATGAATCGGCCAAAACGTTCTATGTGTGTTTTTCTGTCATCAAGCCGTTTTTTTGTGTGTGAGATAGTTAAAATCAGTCTAACTCTTAACTCCTGTTACGTCTTCAGTTTTAGATCCTTCTCTTCTCAAAATCAAGAAACACAAAATATGAATCTGTACAATCAAATCCTTTCTGACAGTCTTACCTTGGCCGGTTGTCAGTATGCAGAGATGTGTGTGAAAGCTGCTGCTGATGTAGAGTCCAGACACGCTGTAGCTGGGACGTCCACCTGTCTCACCTGTACCTCTACAAGCCTCTCCCTGGGCACGCCCACAGCCCCACCCTCATCGACAAAGACCTGAATATGCAGCGGGAATGAGTCACTCAGTGGTTTAGGTGGAACTTTCAAAGGCTGTACTGGTCTTCTTTTTAACCTGTTCTTTGTTTCGGGGAGATTATTGAGGGTGTGTGTGTATGTGTGTGTGTGTGTGTGTGTGTCACTTTAACTATGAATAACCAGTTTCTCTCCTGCTGCTTCTCTCCTGTTTTTGTCGAGAAAGTTGACACAAGTTTACACACATTAACATACACTTAAAATTTTCTAAGAAATGTCAAGAATTCAATGTTGTTCACAAGAATGTTGTTTCATGTCAGCATGGAAGAGCTGCCAAAGCACTCGGACCACGATGAGACACTGAAAGAGGAAATGCGGGGATACATTATTGCCTTTAAATGGAAAATTGATTGACAGTTAAATGCAGTTGAACAATTACATGATTGAACAAGATGTAGAAAGAAAATTAAATGAAATTTTTCTAACTGTAAGGAATCTGAACATGACCACACACATCTGTATTCATGTAGTATATATGAAAAGCCTAGGCTAAGCCATAGGCTGAAGTCCTGATGATGATCTAGGGCGAAGGTTGCCAGGATTTCTTATTTCCAGCATCCAGAACACAAACACATTGGACCAACAATAACAACACAGTTTAAATAAGATTTGTCCCAAGAACCCCCGTCTATAAAAGGTTTTGATTTGTCATGCGTGATTTTGTAAAGAATCATGTAACTGTCAATGCTGTATTACAGTATAGAGTGACGCCTGTGCCATGATCTGATCATGCAACTAATTTTCTCTTTTTTTGTGGGTACTCATTGAGTATGATCAGGGATCCCTGAGCTGGAAAACCTAATTTAAAGCAAAAGTTTGTTTTGGGAAATATGCTTATTCGCTTTCTTGCAGAGAATTAGATTAGAAGATTGATACCACGCACATATTTGTCCGTTAAATATAAGGCTACAGCCAGCAGCGGGTTAGCTTAGCTTAGCATAAAGACTGGAAACAGAGGGAAACAGCTAGCCTGGCTCTGTCCAAAGCTAACTAAATCTGCCAACCAGCACCTCTAAAGCTCACTAAGTAACACGTTATATGTTATTTGTGTAATCTGTACATAAAACAAAGCATATTGTTTGCCGTTTTTCATGGGGTTATGTGCCGGGCTTTTTTTTTTTGGCTCAGACCAGTTGCCAGGCAACAAGTGGAGATTCAAGAAAGTTACTGGTCCTGGCCAAGAAATAGTGCGGCATTTATACTGTAACACAGCGCTTTAACACTTTGGTTTTTGTACAAATTAAACAAGATATAACATATTGATTGGTGAACTTTAGATGTTTCCCCCTGTTCCCAGTCTTTGTGCCAAACTATGCTATCAGCTGCTGGCTGTACCCTTAAACCAGACAGATGGTATCGCCAAAAAGCGAGTAAGTATATTTCCCAAAATGTCTAACTATTCCTTACGGCTTTGCTCTTTTCAAACTTTTGTTTATTATGGTGCTGCAAACAAACATTATAGAAGTAAAATATAAACACATGGCCACACAAAGGACTTACAGTATGTAAAAACTGGCATTGTTTTTCCAATGGTAGACAGCAGGCTACTAGGAGGTGTTGAATGAAGCAGTGTTGAGAAGTTTGGCTATCCAAACTGCGCACAGCGCAGTGATTGATGCCACATTTTGGTTGCATTTTGCCTGTGTAAACATGACACACTTTATTTTGTTTGGAATAAACAAACCTGCCTGAATTTCCTTGTGTAGTGTTAACATCATTGAATTTCAGCTCAAAAGATGACTGGGAAGGTTTGCATTTTCTTTCAGTCAGCTGGGAGCAGGCTAGTTCAACTGCATTTTTCTACTGCTGGTCACTGGATCACAGAGTACTGCTGGGGGTTGAGTGCCATGTCTAAGCACACCTTACATGTATGTTGAGGGAAGGCTGGAAAATAACTCTAAATAATTCAAATTAATTTGAATCAATGACCTTCCAACTCAGAGCCAATTTCCAAAGGCAGACCACGTCAACCCTACTGGCCTTGTTTACAGACTAATGCTGCACGAGTGAACATTCAAATAAAGATCCAAAGTTTCCAAATGTTACAAATAAGTCAGACTGAATTACAGGGAAATCTGTATGAAATAAATGTAATGGTGCATCCATGAAAACAAGTGTATTGAAGACAAGTGTATTACATTCTGTTCCTACAACACATTTTGATTCTTGACCCCTATTACTTAATCATCCCATATATTAGTCTGGTGTGCACTGTTTACCTTGTCTTTTTGTCTCCAAATGCTCTTGTGTAGTTTCTATTTTTTATTCTATTCTTATTTTAGTTTCATATACCTCTGATTATTTCTTTGTTTTACTTTATAAATGTATCTGTACTTATTGCTGCTGGGGATCAATAAAGGTTTATCTGTTATAAAATGGGAGTCTCTGTCAGTATATCTTGGAATATTTCTTTAAATATAAATATATACATTTTAAATATAAAATACATCTTCTTTTCCAAATGTTCCTTCACCCTTAGTTGGAGTATCTACAGTAGTAAAGGTGTGTGTTAGAGTGTGGGGTGTTGCCTCTGCTCATGATGTCAACTGGGTGAGGTGGTAGTGTATGTGTGTGTGTGTGTGTGTGTGTGTGTGTTTCAATGGGCCTGATGAACAACATTCCAGAAAATAGACCAATCCTTACAGAGTTTTACATTCCGTAAATAAGGCTGAGATGTGTGTGTGTGTGTGTGTGTGTGTGTGTGTGTGTGTGTGTGTGTGTGTGTGTCTGTTATGATGTTTTGTATAAAGTGGGACATTTTTAAGTGATTACAGGGCAGAGGTTGATCCCTTTCCCCCTTAATAGTCTTGACATAGTGTTAATGCTGATACTAATGCAAATGCTAAGCATAATAATTCCAGTTATTCATGTTAAAGAGAGGGAAAACACAGAACCACAGTCATGATGGTGCTACTAAGATTAGAACCAATTAATAATAGTAATAACATTGAGCTTTAGCCATATGGCACTTTTGAAACCATGTAAAAATACCAACAATTGGTCAAAAAAGAGAAATACTAATAATGAAAGAAAAATAGTTAAGTTCTGTATGAAAACATGCAAGAAACTAACAAAAAAGGCCTGTGACCTTAACTATTCATGTGGAGAATTATTGTTATTTCTTTGTCCTAAAACAACCTGCAGTTAAGTCATTGCTTGTTTAAAGTGAATAAACAAGAAGGGGAGAAAATACATAATAAGTATTTTTATTTCTTTCTCTGTCAGTGAGAAACAGAATCAATCTGATTTTGGAAATATGACAGGAGAAAACAAAATAATAATACTAAAAAAGATTTTGTGTTTCTTGTAGTTGCTCGGTGTTGGCTAAAGTTTTATACACTGTCTTGATGTTACTGTATTTGTTAGAATACCAAATGATTTTATCTTAACACTAGTTCAGCAGTCAAGATATCTAATGCAAAGAACATCAATTTTACAGCGGAAAATTCAATTATGTAATCTAGCTTACTTTTAAGGTATAGAGTATCCTCTGCATAACATTAGAGGTCAATACCACACCTGTGCATCGAGTATTGAATTGGTCCTAGCACTGAGCCTTGTAAAAGGTTTTTTGTTTAGTATTTCCCAAAAACAGTCAGGAAAAAGAAGGAGGATCTTCTTGCAGATGTGCAGGTGCAATTGTTTTCTGTTGTTTGGTGATCACGTGATGTGTCCTTTAAAAGGAGAGCTCACTGGCTCGATGCTGAAACGTGACAGCAGATTTGTCAGCCCACTGGTTGTAAATAAATTCTCCCCATATATCAACACGTGAGGTGATTCTTTTGCTTTTTTTGACTTTGACATTTTCCTAACCTCGTTCTTGCCAAATTCAGACATTGAGCATTAAGCAAGAAGAATGTTGTGATTATTTGAATAAAATCACATTCACTAGTAGTCATAATAATTATAAGTAGCATTACACATTAGGGAGCACTTAATCGAAACACTGATATTTTTTATGAAAACAATAAACAAAGCTTCAAATGATTAATAATGAATGTCAAATAAGGGCAGAAAATAAATGAATTAAGGAAGAATCCCAGTTCACATGGTCCCTGCTATAAACGTATATCAACTGTCAATGTGCAAAGACACACTCATATCAACACATTTTAATATAATGACGTAATGATTTAATGCATCTTTCTTGACAGTGGCGAAACACTAAATAAGTCAGCCACTGAAGGCAACAGGCAGGTGCTGAGAAAGGAAGGAGGAAGGAAGCATTGACGAGAGGGAAGGAAAGAGGTGGGTATAATCAGAAATATATAAATAGCCTCTGACTCAGAAGGTATATAAATACTGAGCGAATGGAAGTTAAAATCTGAGTGTCTCAGTCTACCTGCTTTATAAGCTTGTCTGTCATTCTTCTTATTTGTCTGATTGTCTGTTTATCCACCCACCTGTTTATCTGCTTGTCTGTCAGTTTTATACTTTAAGCGAATCAGATAAACATTTCTGAAAACCTTTCTCAAATATATATATATACAGTATATATATATACATATATTCATTGTGATGAGGACTGTGAATCCTTCTTAATGAGCTGTTTTAAAAGACATTAAAGACACTTACACATTAAATCACACTGCAAAGGATCTTTTAGTAACTCTTTTTTATCACCAAACAGTGCAGTTTCCCTTGTGTTTCAAGTATCGACAAATGTGACTTACAAGAAAATTCTAGTACAAAATTGATTAATATTTGATGTTAGACTGACACAAACACCACAACTGAACCAGCATTACACACACACACACACACACACACACAGAGAGAGAGACATACGGGCACAATCACCTTAAGAGATGTATATCTGCCATAGCAACAGTATGTACGTGTGTTTATGGCTGTCACCTTTAGGTATTACTGTAAATAATTATTCCAGGAAAGTGTTCTGTCAAAGGAGCTGATTAATGGTGTCCTGATGTTGAAGGACGAGTTCAACAGAGTGCCAAAGTCTTTCTATTAGCCTCAGCCAAACAATGTATTGTCTCATAAATGGTTTCTTTCATTGGTCTTGGTCTAATCTAGTAAACATACACAAAAGTAAAAGTAAGAAGAGTAAAATACACAGACAGATATCCCAACAGTAATTTAACAGTTAGCTACTTCATCTTGTATTAGCAACACATTAGCTGCAGACAGCAAATAGCGGCTAGCTTGGTTAACATAGAAAAACCAAATTCTACTAAATCAACACCACTGCTGGTGGCAGAACAATTGACCCCAATTATTTCACTCTATATGTATTAGATGCCTGAAGCATTATCTTTTACTAACTCCACTGTGGCTGCTGGAGTAACAACACCATGTTTGACCAGTAATCCAATGAGAAAAATAAAATACACCGTCAAAACATTAAGGTGAGCTCAGAAATAAACTGTCACATCCCTTTTCCATTGTTTTATACTGAAAAAGGGGGATTTTCTGCATTGCATTGCTTATGCGACATTTCATGGTATTCATTTCATGGTATGTATTGTGTAGGAGCATAGTGGTTTTACAAGCTAAACATTCCTGCACTCATGCTGTATTAAAGCTTTTCTCTTGGCTGTCATCAATGAATACACTGCTTTAGTAAGATGCGGCTAAAGAGATCAAAGTCACACACACACACACACATGTGCGCATGCACACCGAAACCTGTGTTGTGTCTTCCCTTCTTTGATAAAACTCCCCATGTCCATCAAACACCGGACAGACTAAACAGATTTGCATAAGACTGTATACACATAATTATCTCTGCATTATAGGTACATCCCTTTAAGGTACTAGCAACTAACAGGGGGTAGACAAAATAAATCCCATACTTTTCAATACTACCTTTATGGAGCTTTTTAAGGCGGTGTCAGCGAGGTGTAACATTTTTGAGGGTGTATATATCATCATCCACCAGTAACTATTATTTTCTACTAGTTTAGTATAAACTACACTCTTATTATACATTCTCTACTAGAAAATAAAGAGAATGAATTATTTCTTTAGATTTGTTTGTTTTGTTCTACTTTGGTAAAGAGATTTTAGTGTGACAGCAAGGCCATGTATCAATTTATTAGATTAATTTGCACTTACATCCACACACATACCTACAGGATCACATACTATATTATACAATTCTTTAGAAAACATTTTTTCAAACAATTCTTGTATCATTAGTTATATTCACCCCTTATAATTGGTATATTGTGCCCTTGTAATAATAACAATAATTATGCACAATTGAATACTGTGATGAAATATTTTTTACTTTCATATTTTTTTCCAAATTAATTTTCAATGTCCATAGTCCATCCATACAGTAGTTAACTGCTGTGAGTTAGTGACATAAAGATGACTTCTATGCTGTTACTAGATGGGGAGGCCGTGATGTGGATCACTGGCTGTGAGTCAGACTCAAAGCTATGACACTGAGAGCACGCTGCGGCATGTGACCTGGCCTGCTGAGTCACTAGTGTGTGCCAACAATATCACTAACTGTCCTCTTTTTTAGGAGAAGATGATGAACCAGTTTCTTTTACAGACAGCTGGCAGTTTGTTCACATGGTTAATAAACTTTTAAGAATATTGTATTATTTATTTGCTATTTGCTTTTTATATATATATCTATACATATATATATATGAATATATATATATATATTACGTATATTTAGATTTTGTAGCTGATGTTTATTGTCAATCATTGATGATTGAAAGAAATCATTCAAGTGTTGATTGTTTTCTACTCTTCATAACTTCATAACACCAATCAGCACCACCAACAGAAACTCAAACTTGGTGTTCACTGCTGTGGTGTCTCTGCACTGCACCTCTCAGAGATCACAGCCAGTCAAACCAACATACCTAAATGACCGAATTGGTCAATGACTTCCAAAACGACATATATGACCACTGGAAAGTACCAGTGACAGGCGTAGCGCTTAAGTACATGATGTAAGTCACATGACGTTAAACACGTGATTAATGTTGCTGGATGTTCTGCTCATGAAGCTTATGTAGGTGACACTCTCTTGTTTGTCTCTCTAAGCGATGCTCATATTGCTCAATTGTTTTTACTGCTGCACTGAACAAATCATGTTGTGCCCACTGGATCTGCAGCAGACTGTCTGATTATTTTTAGTACAAACACAGTAGCTTGAGCAATGTTAGCATTCAAATTTAGTCTGTTACATGTATGAATACAACCTGGACAAAAATATTGTATGGGGCGTGTAGACATGACGCAATCAAAACACGGTTTTGATTCAGTATGCGCTATCTAATCAATCTGCCAGACAACCACTGCCAGCAAATGTAAAATTCAAATGGATTTTTGTGAAGTATTTAATGATAAAATGTGTTTTTAACAGATCAAAAAAGCTAAACAGGAAAGTGACAAACTTCTGTTGGTACATGGTTGCACATAGTATACAGTGCATATTGCTTTCAGACATGTTGGAGTGTATTATTAGCTAGAGAAAAAGGGAGGCTGTGTTTAGAGGTTTTTGTTCATACTCACTTAATCCCTGTTATGTCAGTTTCATCAATGTTGCCATTTTTTTAAATTGCGTGTACATCAGTGGTTAAATTGAGGTGTGAGTGTAATATATGATATATAGCCTGCCAGCCAATCAGAAGGGTGTATTTTGTATAATTATGTTAAAAATACAGTTTGAAGCATATACTAATTAAAAACAGCTACTGTGTTTAAGCAACAAATGGTGGTCCTCCTATAGGCTGAATACATATTGTGTTGCATCAGTTGGAAAGAAAGAAACATGTACATTTATACATATATATAAATGTTATTATTGTAACATGATTATTACTTAGATGTATAAACAGAGACCTGCTTGACCTAATGGTAATTGTTCCAAGTCTGCTGAACTCCGCCTCAGTGATCTTTGACTTACAGTGGTCCATCTGTGCTCAGTAATATTTTCTTTTCTTAGTAGTCCTTTTCTCAGAGGGCTTTACACTCTGTGCAACATACACCCTTTATCCTTAGACCTTAATACTGATGGTTACATATTAAATCCAAAAATCACTTTACAGTAGCTCTGTTTTAGAGCAACATCATGGGGATAACTCATTTTTTGATTGAAGGGATCTTTGGGCTTCAGCTCGACTGTACAGTGGAGTGACTCCGGACGATGGTGAACGTACGTCCTGTCCTGAAATAGTTCTCTATCTCCTCCAGCGAGCGGCCGCGAGTCTCTGGGATGCACACAGCGTTGAACAGCAGACAGAGCACACACACCACCGTAAAACACAGGTAGGGCACGTACAGGCCATACCTGTCCACCAGGTGTGTGAAGGCGTGTGTAAGCATAAAGGCCGTCAACCAGCTGACAGTCACACACAGACCCGAAGCCACGCCCCTGGCAACCAGTGGCAACACCTCTGACATCAGCAACCACGTGATTGGGCCCCATCCCATGGCGTATCCTAGGAGACAACCGACAATGTGATGACAAAGCAAACAGCTCATAATACAGCAGATGATGTCACAGAACAATAAAAGCACGTTGTTAGGGCACAGTCACACCATGCGATGTTTTGAGCGGTTTATCAGACTCTGGTACATTTGCTTAATTGCCTCCTTTAGTTCTGATTTTGGACAGGTGAGAGCAATATCCTTGAATCTAAGTGGCAACACATAACCACGTTTTTCCAATTAAGTAAGGTGTGACAACATAATTGAAACCAATTCAACTAAACAATCTAAAAACACAAGGTTTTATGAGTATTAGGAGTTGGATGTTGATGTGTAATAGACAGCAGTTAATCATGCTTCGGGAGCTAAGTATAATAAAAACACCTGAGGACATAACAGGTCTTAACTTGTTGGAACAAAAGGTAATTTACACATGCAGCACATGCTTTGTTAAATACATTGACACACACCCGACAGGTTGTCAAATTTTTTCCCAACAAACGAGCTAACTGTAACTATGCTAAATGCTAACATCAGCATGCTCACAATGACACAGCTAACATGTTGATGTTTAGCAGATATAATGTTTACCATGTTCACCTTAGTGTAGCGTGTTAGCATGCTAACATTTGCTGATTAGCTCTAAACTCAAAGCACAGCTGAGGCTGATGGGAATGTCATTAGTTTCGCAGGTATTTAGTCATAAACCAAAGTATTGGACAAATTGAAATTTTGACCTGATGATGGCGCTAGATAAAAAGTTAAGGGATCACCAAAGTTATTACAATCCTCTAGGGGCCCTAAATATCTAAAGCAAATTTCATGGCAGTCCATCCAATAGTTGTTGAGATATTTTAGTCTGGTCCAAAGTGGTGGACTAAAGGACCGGCCGACCTTGCTCTCCATAGAGCCACACTGCTAGCATGACAAAAACAAAGGTGTGATTAGGTAAAGCTTGGATTTTCAACAAAATGAGCTGCTTGCGACACTCACCAAATATAAACACCATGGTGCTGATGAGAGGAATGAGGCCTGCTGCAGTGTTTCCAATGTCATTATGGGGGCTGTAGTCCAAACTCGCAGTGAGATTAGGAGGGGCTGGGCCTGGAGGGCAAGCTGTGGTGTGGGAGATCATGGTCAGAGTCAGAGTGGACAGGAACATCAGCAGGCTCGACGTGTACAGCAGGGCTTTGCGTCCTGCCTTGTCCATTAAAATGGCTGCCATGGCAACAGAAAAGAGGCGGACCGCACCCACAATGGCAGCATCATACCTGACAGACACAGAACAAGGGGAGGAGAGGTCAGTGTTTGGAGCATCCTCAAGTTAACAGACCAAACACATTCGTGATTGAGACTATTTTATAAATCATCAGAATCACAGTAAATGTTTAAAAAAAAATTAATAATAATGAATGATTCGTGATTTGCACGCTTGATTTGCAAGCTTAGATAAATGCATGATTTATAGATATGGAGAAATGGAATAGATGTCCAACCTGGGCTCCAGGAGACTTTGCTTTGGGAAAAGATGGGCTCCAGGTAGACCAGGATGGGCGTGATGCCCGTCATCTGCTGCAGGAAACGCATCACTACTGAGATGATGATTGGCCGGTAGTAGACGGGTGTGGCCAGCTGCGACCATGTGACTCTACCCTGTGTGTTGATGCTGTGCTGCATTGGGAGACACACAGATAAATACATAAACATACGTGTGTGTACTACTCTTTTCCTCTAGCATGTGTACCACTGAAGTCAATGCGTGAGTGTGATGTTACCACCTTAAAACCTCATCTGTCTCATCCTTTAAACTTCCTTTCAGTGTGTCTATCTAGCTGGTTATTATAGCACATTATAGCAGGTATGTGACTCTACCTGTATGGCGCTGATCTCGATGTGTGTGTCGTAGTGTTTTCCCCTCAGCCAGCGGAGGGCCTTCTCAGCCTGCTGCTCTCTGCCCAGAGAGAGGAGCCTCCTGGGGGAACTGGGCATGAACGCCAACAGCACAACCATCAGCAATGCTGGCAGCTCCCCCGCCACTGCCAGCCACCGCCACGGTACCACCAGACCTGTACATCATACGTGACATTGAGATTATGGTACCAAGAGAGAGTAAGAGCAGGAATAAAGTGAGACTTGTGCCTCTTTACTTGTCTTGTGGCTACATCGCATTCTGGTCTACTGAGGCTGCTGTCAATTGCGCCTCTGTTTGATTTTTGCAGAAGCCATTGTATCAGGTGTCTCTGAGCAAGACACTGAACCCCCTACATTTTCAGGGATTGTAAGCTGCTCTGGATAAAAAGTTTCAGCTAAATGTATAAAAAAATAGATATTTTAAATTAGTATTTATGCAGCAGTATTGGTATGTTCCTACCCAGGGCATAGAGCGCCAGGGCCCCAAATATCTAAAGCAAATTTCATGGCAGTCCATCCAATAGTTGTTGAGATATTTTAGTCTGGTCCAAAGTGGTGGACTAAAGGACCGGCCGACCTTGCTCTCCATAGAGCCACACTGCTAGCATGACAAAAACAAAGGTGTGATTAGGTAAAGCTTGGATTTTCAACAAAATGAGCTGCTTGCGACACTCACCAAATATAAACACCATGGTGCTGATGAGAGGAATGAGGCCTGCTGCAGTGTTTCCAATGTCATTATGGGGGCTGTAGTCCAAACTCGCAGTGAGATTAGGAGGGGCTGGGCCTGGAGGGCAAGCTGTGGTGTGGGAGATCATGGTCAGAGTCAGAGTGGACAGGAACATCAGCAGGCTCGACGTGTACAGCAGGGCTTTGCGTCCTGCCTTGTCCATTAAAATGGCTGCCATGGCAACAGAAAAGAGGCGGACCGCACCCACAATGGCAGCATCATACCTGACAGACACAGAACAAGGGGAGGAGAGGTCAGTGTTTGGAGCATCCTCAAGTTAACAGACCAAACACATTCGTGATTGAGACTATTTTATAAATCATCAGAATCACAGTAAATGTTTAAAAAAAAATTAATAATAATGAATGATTCGTGATTTGCACGCTTGATTTGCAAGCTTAGATAAATGCATGATTTATAGATATGGAGAAATGGAATAGATGTCCAACCTGGGCTCCAGGGAGACTTTGCTTTGGGAAAAGATGGGCTCCAGGTAGACCAGGATGGGCGTGATGCCCGTCATCTGCTGCAGGAAACGCATCACTACTGAGATGATGATTGGCCGGTAGTAGACGGGTGTGGCCAGCTGCGACCATGTGACTCTACCCTGTGTGTTGATGCTGTGCTGCATTGGGAGACACACAGATAAATACATAAACATACGTGTGTGTACTACTCTTTTCCTCTAGCATGTGTACCACTGAAGTCAATGCGTGAGTGTGATGTTACCACCTTAAAACCTCATCTGTCTCATCCTTTAAACTTCCTTTCAGTGTGTCTATCTAGCTGGTTATTATAGCACATTATAGCAGGTATGTGACTCTACCTGTATGGCGCTGATCTCGATGTGTGTGTCGTAGTGTTTTCCCTCAGCCAGCGGAGGGCCTTCTCAGCCTGCTGCTCTCTGCCCAGAGAGAGGAGCCTCCTGGGGGAACTGGGCATGAACGCCAACAGCACAACCATCAGCAATGCTGGCAGCTCCCCCGCCACTGCCAGCCACCGCCACGGTACCACCAGACCTGTACATCATACGTGACATTGAGATTATGGTACCAAGAGAGAGTAAGAGCAGGAATAAAGTGAGACTTGTGCCTCTTTACTTGTCTTGTGGCTACATCGCATTCTGGTCTACTGAGGCTGCTGTCAATTGCGCCTCTGTTTGATTTTTGCAGAAGCCATTGTATCAGGTGTCTCTGAGCAAGACACTGAACCCCCCTACATTTTCAGGGATTGTAAGCTGCTCTGGATAAAAGTTTCAGCTAAATGTATAAAAAAAATAGATATTTTAAATTAGTATTTATGCAGCAGTATTGGTATGTTCCTACCCAGGGCATAGAGCGCCAGGGCCCCAAACACAGCAGTGATCTGAGGGCAGGAGCCCAGAGCTCCTCTCACTGCTTTGTGGGAGATCTCTGAGATGTAAACCTGTGACACAAAAACAACAAAAGACACACATACAGACGCATGAACACATGTAGTATGAATTCAGGAAAAAAAGCCAAGAAGGAATCAAAATCTATGATGAAAAGGGGGTAAAATTCCTTTCTACTACCACAAAGAACAAGGGTTTTGTTACTGGGACAAAAAAAGGGGAAAACTTGCATAAATAGGTTAAAAAAAAGTTTCTGTAACCATGGTAACCTACAGGAATGGATGCTGCTGTCATTCCCCCGGCAACGCCTGTGAGGAAACGGCCCACATGGAGCATCCACAAGTCCACAGCCCCTCCCATCAGCATGTATCTGACACATATATAGAGATGTAAACAAACACTACATGCAGACTCATACACAGACATCATGACCCATCTATGGATATAACAGCATCTATGGATTGCAGTTTATTCAGAGCAGACAATGTACAGTAAAGTTTATAAGGTACCATTAATACATGTCTCCTTTGGTTTCTGTTTTGGACATACAGTATGCAGTTTTTTCATCATTATTAAGCATGGTTCTCCACAAACACTGGTAGATTAATATGGAATATTTTGTAATTTATATATTATTGATTTGTTATTGTAGATGTTTTAAAGTATAAGCAGCATGAAAATGTTGTAGCTGGTTGAGGCTGAGCAAATTCTAATTTATTATTATACTGTTTAGTGGTTTAATCAACAACAATACATAATATTGTATAAAATTATCATTTATTTTATATGTAAATTAAAGCTGGTGCTCACCTATAGTTCATCCACACAGGTGTTTTCACTAATGTTGCCTAATTACACCTCTTCTCAGGACTGTGTGGGTGTGTACAAAGTACAGCACTTGATTGACATCTCCCTCACCCTTCTGGTGGTTTTGTTGTATTGTACCTGTTAGGGCAAGACATCCTACCCTGTTATCATTCTTATTACTTTCTAAAGTTTGACGACATGTAATTCCCAGAATACCTCCACCTGACAAGAGGGCTAATCAGCCCTCTTGTCATTTAAAACACCTGTGTGGGTGTGCAGAGCCTTTAATGTACAAAGTAACTACTGTAGCTGTCAAATAAATATAGTGGAGTAAAAAGTGCCATATTTCCCTCTGAAATGTAGTGAAGTAGTAGTAAAAAGTAGAATAACATAGAAATAATTAAGAAAAGTACCTCAAAATTGTACTTGAGTGAATGTACTTAGTTAGATTCCACCACAGTTTGATGGCTGTGTGTTGTTACTGAGACCCACCCAATAGTCGACGGCACTGCTGACATCATGATGCTCAGCTTCCGTCCAATCATGTCGTTGAGCACCATGGCCCCCAGCCCCCCGGCTGCTGCACCCAGTGTGTAGATTGAGCCGAACCAGGCAGCCTGCTCCGTGTCCATCCTGAGCCGAGGGTCGGCATAGGGGCTCTTGAACTTTGGCAGGACCGGGGATGAGTAGACCAGGGAGTAACCAAAGTTGAAGTTCCCAAGGACTGCCGAGAAGACGGCCAGGTACAGTCTGGAGTTATTGATCTGGGGTGGAAGGATGTGGACAAATTAAAACTCACAGGATAAACTGCATACATAGATACTGAAAAGGAAAAAAATATAGCATGCTTTATGATTCAGATCTAATCTAGGGGCACGTAAAGGGAAGTTTGAGATCTGACATTCCCATCAAAATGTCCTTCCTTTGAAATTAAAGTAAATATTAGTGTTGTTTAGATGAACAGATTCATAAAAATATACACTTGGTGCCTGCTAGCCTCCCAAGCTAGGTGTTCTAGTACACGAAAGTAATGTGTGTTTTTTGTTTCCGGTTTAGCTCAAAGTTAACCCACAGAAACCCAAAGATGAACTCATCACAGTAGCTTATTGCCTGCATGAGGACAGGTGCTCTCTGAGAATTGCAGTGAAAAGCTTCACAGCAGTGATTACTTAGTAACAACATTTTACCAGGATAAAGAAAAAAGAAGAGCTATAATATGTGACAGCAGGCATTAAAATTGACTCTAGGCAGGTTACTTTAGTTCTGTTTTACTCCACTGAAAACGTCTGTTTTAGCAACAACGCATTCTGTAAGTGCAGCACTTAAACTGTCTGCATTGCCTGCATCCCAACATCACCTCTAAATTCTGTTTTCCAGTTAGATCTCCCATCCTGCAAGTCAGGTTCGATTGGTCTCATCAACAATAACAGTTCAGTAATAAGCAAATATAAGCAAAAGTCAGCAGGATAAGTATGAGGAAGTGGGTAAGAGCACCATTTTTGTATTTGCGTTCTGTTTATTTGTTTAAGCCAGTATTCCATCTTTAATATGTGGCATTGCAAACACTTACTACCTTAGGTTTGTTTGTGTGTAGCATTATTTTGTTACAGTTACATCAACATGTTGTGTTCAATTATTGTTTATTGCTTTAATCTTTAGTTTACTGAGGTAAAAGTTAGGTTTCCCAAGAATAATGGAATAAGGGGGTGGCAACTGAACACTTCCTGCTTTTATCTTGCTGAGATCATCATTGATGTTATGGGTTAAAACAATTATGCGGTATGATTGTGCAGTAGATTTTGGGACCTATTTAAGGGAGTTTGGAGCTGTGCGCTCATGATCATGAGTCATGCATGAGTCAAGTTATATATGAGTTGAGTTTATCCTCAGTTCAATGAAAAGAAAACAACATACAACTAAATTGCAAACTTGCAAAAAGAAATGCATGACAACAAATAAATTACACTTTTGAACAGAGCAGAAATTATTTTTGTTTCATATTAGGCCTATATCATACAAATTAAATTGACATATACTGTACGTGTCTGTATGGAGTTGTGTAATTATTTATTAACTGTACTATTTCATTAGTAGGGTGTTATTTTTGTTATGCAACTAGGATAGTTATTCTTGATATATCCCACTTTTTAAACATCAATATGACAATATTGACAGTATTTCAATGTATTGCAAATGAAGAATCTTGCATATTTATTTCTTGCTACAAATAAGAATGTAACCTCGGCAGTGACCAGCAGAAGTGGTACTAAATGAAGAGCCGCTCTCGGAAAGGAATGGAGCCTAAGATGCGACTCCCTTCAAAGAGCCTTACTTCCCGTCACTAAAAGTTAGACTTTGACTATGGCTAGATCTAACTAAGAATCAGACTTCAGACGTCTAAATTCATCTGTTGCACAAAGCCGTCTAGTTCTTGGCTATCTTAAGTAGGACTAATTTGTCATGAATTCAAACTTGAACTGAGTTCAAACAACTGCATCAAACCGCTCAGCTTCCTTCACTCCTTCACACTTCACTTTTTTGTTC
The DNA here is from genome assembly GCA_027580175.1 of Siniperca scherzeri. Taxonomy (NCBI): domain Eukaryota; kingdom Metazoa; phylum Chordata; class Actinopteri; order Centrarchiformes; family Sinipercidae; genus Siniperca; species Siniperca scherzeri. The sequence continues at coordinate 18,474,552 of CM050840.1, forward strand.
ATATTAAATCAGTCAATCACAGTAAATCTATGGGCTACTGATGAGATTTTTCATAATAAGTGAAATGTTTCCAACCTTGGATGCAGATGATGTTGGTTTTTTATTCAGCAGTGGAGTCTCTTCATCCATGTCTGCAGCAGGAGCCTTTATTAAAGGTATCCGATATATATAATCTGTTTCAGGATCTGTAATGTTGTTCTCCTCACAAATATTACTAAAGTCAAAAAATGCTGCCCTCTAAAAAAACACTGCCAGACGAAATGATATCAAAGCCCATCATGTTCCAATGAAGCTTCCAACAAAGGTGATCCTTCTTTACAGGCAAGGAAGCAAAATGAAAGCAAGCTGGTTAAAAATAAAGACCATTTTGATTAAAATCAGTCATCTACTCTGTTCATGAGGAACTTGACCCGCCTGTGGACAGTTTGTGGTTCAGGGTTTTCCATGTGAACAGACTGAAACTGACAGAGGTTAGCTACGTGTCTAGTAGTTATAATGAAATTGAAACTGAAAACTGTGTTTACACTGGACTTTCACAAGTGAAGTTGAATTGGAATTTGTGGTGTAAACATTTTGAATAAGCTGCACTCAGTAGGTTAATTGTAATAATGTTTTATTTATCAAAAATGGGCTTTTTAATCTACTCAGTTTGACTTTGTGTGGAGCATTTTAGTTCCATGTGCAGCCTTTCTACCCTAAATAAAACTAATGAATGATTATACATTTGTAGAACGAAAACTATCACAGAATACTGACTCATAATATTGGCTAGTGACAGATTCAAATGCATCTACATTGACTTTTAAAAAATGTATCAGTCAGATTGTTGTAGTCAATAGTGATTTTTTAAAGCACAGTGTAAATGAAGCCACGATGCTGAAACCTGACTGTGAGCAGAAAGCGGAAGAGAGGGATCAACAGCACGATTCCTGGATTGGGCCAGGCTTAGAGAAAGCAGAAGAAGAAGAGAGCCAGATCCAACTGCCAGTTGAGTCAGGGGAAGAGGAAAGTACAGGCTGCTTCTCCATCAGCCCACACATCATGAGATTTACTGCTGCATTATCACCATGCACACAAGTACACTAACATACACACAAATAAAAGCATACACACTTATTAAATTAATGGAAATGTGTGTTGTGTAGTATAAGACCACATTGTCAGCTATTTTGGTTAGTTTAAGTTACAATCATAAGTTTTCATATGAGAAGTTCCTTTTTTCTTCTTCTGCTGATTGATATAGAACAGTAATCATTTGTCCTACAGGAAGGCAATTAAAGCTTTTAATGAATGAAAAGTTTATCAATACAAGATGAGGTTAAATAAACTCAAGGTGGGATTGAAGTGGAGAAAAACCAGAGCAATGAGTGCAGAGCATCATTAAGCACTTTAACATCATTGATACTGGGTGTTGTGATGTGCTTCCATTTTTCTACATTTTAATAAGCACTGGGCATCAGTTGGTAGATTGTTTTGAACAGTTTACTTCTCTTTTCTTTGTGTTCATGTGTGTAGGAGAGTGAGAGAGAGGCAGAGAGAAGCTGAGTACCTGTTAAATCCATCTGCAATTCCTCTGAGGTCCCCAATGATGTTGTGGAAAATGGAAAGTGTGTTCTTGTCCCAGCTTGTGGGTGTTCTTTTGTGTATTGTGTGTATGCAGAGTGTATCAAGACCAGCCCTTCTCGGCTATGTGCGTCTTCTATTTGCTCCTTCACCTCCAGACATACAGAGAGGGACCCAGGCTCCCAGCTGCACCTATCCCAGCTCCATTGCACCATGGGCAGCTGCATGCCCGGCCACTGGCCCCTGATCCTGGTCCACATGCTTCTGCTGCAAATTCAGCCCATCAATTTGCAGGGATTTGATCCTATGTCCCAGAAACTACGACGACTCAACGAACAGGTTAGTTTGAGTCAGACTATGTGTGTCTCTGTGTACGTTATTATTATGCTGTTATTATATTGGTATTTTTTCTAATTATGCAAAATTATTAAAGGATCAGTTGCAACAGTGTGTGAACAGTTAGTGCTACAGCAACCTTTTTGGGCTTCGGTAACTAACTATCTGACGCTCCTCTGCAAAAATGTGGCTCCCTGCAGTTGCTGGGTTTACTTTATGTGGTTCGATTACTTAGTATATGTGTTTATATTCGATTATAATAGAAGTGGAAATTAAAGTGCATTCCACATTCACCACTATCACAAATCTGTGGAACAATAGGTTACAACTTTCCTGCACTACCCCTTGGTATTATTCCCTTAACTTTAATTAATTCCCTTAATTTTAAAAACCCCACTAGGATTTCACTAAAACGACAAACAACAAGATATTATTATAAAATATTATCATGAAATATTATGACTAAATAAATTTTGGGAGCTATGGATGCAAAGAATATTACCTCATGGAGACTATTTTTGAAGATGGGACTTAATTTTTCTAATATGGGACTTAATTTTCTCATAAATTTATAAAACTACCAAAAACATTTTTTTTTCCATTTCTGCACTACAAAGCCAAAACACAGTAGCCTAACTACATATTTGGTCAAAATGTACTTAAGACCAGAATCTGACTTTCTGACATCTGTTTTACCATAGCCTATAAAATGTGTAAGTTTGCTGGGAGAAAACAGCATGTAAAATTAGAAAGAACTAAAAAACAGAAGGAAAAACCCAGCAATGACTACTTAAGGCTAACTGATGAGATAGACTTACAGCTAAAGCTAATTTACCTACTCTTTCCTGTTTCCTGTGATTGAAAAATCAACAGCTTAGTAATTGAGTTTGTTATGTCACATTAATGAGAAAGTAGCTAAATCTTAAATTATAATGGCGAAATCAAGTAACACCAGTTAGACTAACGCCAGTGCTGCTAAAAGCTAACTAGAGTAGCAGTAACTGCTGTCTTTGCAGCCTCTGACTGTAGTGAATTCACATGATTTGATGTGTTTATATTTGAATGTATTTAATTGAAGATTAATTTATTAAACTAGCTCATCAAATGTACAAGAAAGCTGAAGAAGAAACAAGCTAAATGTTTTATGTAAGGTCTGTGACAGTGATTAACAATTAGCCTCATACATCTGTTAGGGCAGATATGTTATTAGTCAACTTGTAAAAGTACTGCAGGAAGCTGAAATGGTGGGAAAACTCTTGCAACAATGATGACTGTTCAAGAGGAAAAGTCATCACAGACATGTAATGTATGCTTTTTTTCTTCTTCTGGAGGTTTTGAGTATTTTCCTGACCTTCAAATCAGTTAACAGCTGCAGAAAGGCTTATGAAAACATGTTTCTTCTCTGTTAGTTCCAGCAGTTCCAGGTGCTGACCCAGGCCCGTTTGGACATGTTGGCCCTGAACCAGAACAGAAACTCCTCAGGGGGCCTGGAGAGCCGTGTTCAGACCCTGAGTGACCACTGGCACCACATGTTGCAGGACCTCGAACACCTCAAGCAGAGCACAACGCAGGAGATAGAGGGTCTCAGGTTAGAGCGCGGGTACAAATGGTCACTAAAGGTCTACTGTAAATACATCTGTGGGCCGATATATTAGACAAAGTAAATGCATCATGGAAAGTAGAGAGCAGATTGGAGAAGAGGAGGGAGTCCAGTTTACTGTAGTTCAGCTCAGAAAATGACAGGAATTAGATCTTCTTAAAGTGACCATCACACATGAAAAAAGAACAGAATGTAAATGTATACTCAAACTTTAGGATTTAGTCAAGTAAGAAATGTGAAGTGTTGAGTGGGTGGCTTTTCCTTTTAGCATCTGTTCTTTTTGGGAGGTTGGGAAGTAATGATTAACAGAACAGCTTTTGGTAATCATTCTCTGACTGGATACATTTCTTCGCATGCAACAAAAATATACTATATTTTCCACATTTGAAGATCCAACCTGTTGACTTACATTTAAAACTGCATTTGCAATGTATTGTGGAATATATATAATATATGCAACAAAATTGCAGAATTGACCAGTTACTGATGCTTTCATTTATTGTAAAATATATCACCATATAGATTTCATGTAATTATCATTTATACCGAAATATAGAAAAGTTATAGTTACATTGGTATGTATTTAAAAACTATATGTGTCTTTCAAGTCTTTCCATATGTTAAAATATGTATGACATAATATTTATTCCATAAATACTGCATGATATTAAACATCATTACAATTTTCAAACTTCACCTATTTAGCCCTTCAAGTGAGACAAAATTTTAAAATGTTGGAATTTGGACCAGGTCTGATTGTACTACATTACATACATACATTATGCATTTTCAACAACACTAATAAAGAAACTAAACAAAAGTTTCCTCATGTTGATTACCATCCCAGAGAGTGGAGTAGGAAGCTCGAGAAGAAGAGTAGGCGGATGGAGGGTCGTCTGGCATTGATGGAGAGGAACCTGAGGGAGAACCGCCGCCACGCCCAGAAACAGAAGCCTGATCCAGGTCAGGACTTATCCAACCTCACCCTGGAGCTCCAGAGCCAAGAGGAAAGGCTGGCTGCCCTTCAGGTCCAGCGCGACGAGCTGCTAGTGGGATTGAAAGGGTTGGAGGAATCCCTGAAAAACCAGGGGCTGCGTGTGACCCGGCTGGAGGGCCGGCTCGGTGAGGTCCTGCAGGGGAATGGAGGAGGGCACACCAGAGGGCTGTGGAGGGCGGGAGAGCCCTTCAACTCCAACATCACACCTCAGGAATACTATGAACCACGCAGGAGAAGCCAGACACATAGAGGAGGGAGACCTGGAAGGATTCTGGATGGACATACCCAACCCAGACCAGAAGGGATCAGCTATTCCCAGACTGATAATCATTCACAGGCCGCATCTCAGAGCAGCAACCCCCCACAGCCCTATAAATCCCAGGCGACAACAAACCAGCCTAAACACTCAAAGGCCCAGAAGCCAAGACCTCAGTCAGAATCTCATCCACAGATACAAGTCCAGCATCCAAATCCTAAACCCCAGTCCACAGATTACCTGCCCCAGCCTGACCCTTATCGTCCCCAGTCACAGATCCAGGTGCGGGCCCAGACAAGGCCATACCCTATCCAGCAGGAGCAGCTCCAGTCTCGCCATCTTCATGCCCAGATCCTGCCCCAGGTCCAACAACGATCCCAGCCTCACTTATATCGTCAGAGACACCCCCAGTCAGACAACCGTAGTCACCCCTCTTGGCCCCAGCCCCTTTCCCAAGCCCCAACCCATCCTGAACCCACCACATACAGAGAGAGCAGGACCAGACTGGGGGCTCCACAACCCCAGGCTTCAGATGTTCTCTCTCAGCCCCAGTCTGAGTCTTATCAGCCCAGGGTGAGTGGGTGGGATGGAGGAGAGGGGGAAGAAAGTGACTCAAAAGTAGAGTCTTCAGTGATCCATAACCTCCTCCAGCTTCCTGTGAGGCAAAAGATCCCTGCACGACCAGTTCCCAAAAAGGATGCAACCAGTAAGTAAAAGTTAGTACCTCTACATTGGGTTGCAGTGGTTCGGTGGGTTTGATGTTGCATTGATTAAAAAGATTTTCAGCTTTACCATTCTCAATTGTTTATATGGGTTAGTTGACTGATATTTTAGTAACTTTAAGTCTTGATACAGAAGATTGAATGTTCTGGTTGTAGGTTAACTTTTCTCCTCTGTCATATCTCCATCTAAACTGGAAACACATATGTACTTCAACCAAACTAAATGTGCTGTATGTAACAATGTAACAATGATTTTGGGAAATATGCTTATTTGCTTTTTGGAGAATAGTTACATGAGAAGATTGATCCCACTCTCATATCTGTCCATTAACTGGGAAACTACAGCCAGCAGCAGGTTAGCTTAGCTTAGCATAGCATAAAGACTGGAAACAGCTAGCCTGGCTCTGTCCAAAGGTAACTAAATCTGCTTGCCGGCACCTCTAAAGCTCACTGAGTAACACGTTATATCTCGTTTGTTTAATCCGTACAAAAAACAAGGTGTAAAAATGTCTGTTAGCTGGTTTATGGGGGTTTATGTGCTGATTGATTTCCCAAAATGTCGAACCATTCCTCAAAGGTAGAGGGGCCTAGGTTTTTTTTTTTTTTTTTACATGTTAGCACCAGGGTTGTGTTACTTTGAATATATCTTCTCTCTCCTTCCGTCTTCAGTCTGTAACGTGGACTCCATGCTGTTCTTCCCCTCGGCCTCAGTGGAGAACTACGTCACCTTCTCCCTGACTCTCCCCGACCTTCCTGAACTTTCTGTGTGCTTGTGGCTCCGTGTGGAGGCCTCACATGTTGGCACACTGCTCTCTTATGCAACAGACGACAATGACAACCAGTTAGTTCTGTATGGACGCAACTCCTCTGCTTCATCTGCATCATTCTCTGCTTCTTCCTCATCTTCCCACCCCTCCTACTCCTCTTCTCCATTCTCACCTTCTTCCTACGCCTCCACTTCCTCCCCCTCCCTGGACTTTGTCATTGGAGACCCTGTCTATCGCCGTCTCCCTGCGCCGTCGCTCCTGGACGCTCGCTGGCATCACCTCTGCGTCCTCTGGTCCTCCATCCAGGGCCGTTTCTGGCACTACAGTGACCGGCGCCTCACCTCCTCGGGCTCCAACTTCAGGAAGGGCTGGGAGATTCCTGGAGGAGGATCAGTGGTGCTGGGGCAGGAGCAGGACACTGTTGGTGGAGGGTTTGACCCTGCAGAGGGCTTTGCTGGGCAGGTGGCGGGGTTCAGGGTGTGGAACCGGGTGTTGAGTCCTTCAGAGGTGGAAGGAGTGGCAAAAGGAAGAGGTGTGCCCAGAGGGGTGGTGCTTAGCATGGAGGACATAAAGGAGGTACATGGGGAGGTTCAGCAGGTGGCATGTGAATGTTTAGAGCACTGTGTGTGATAAAGTTTCAAAGAGGATTCAAATGAAGACATAATTCTGCAGGGGATGTTAATGGTATCTTGCTTGTCTGCCTTTTTAAAGGCCAAATTAAAACTTTTTTTCTTTTGGATTTCATTTATTCTTATTCCTTGGATGTACACACAGTGGTATATTCTTATTGGACTTATACAAACATCTTAACCTACCTAAAAAAAACCCTGCCATGCTATCATATCATATATTTTTATTCATAACACTTTAAATTAACTGTGCAGACTGATCAACAGAACAGTGTCTTGTTCAGGGACACTTTAGCAGGGTTGATGATTTACCAAATCTGAGACTGGTCAGACTGATCAGCTATGCAATAATAACCTGACTTTGATCCACCAAGATAAAAGTGTGCATGTGAATGTGATATTGATGTCCATTACTTTCATGCCAAAAATAATTTTGTAGGACTACTGTTTCCAGTAGTGGAAAGGTAATTTGGAATGAAACTCTTCAAATAGTGGATTTAATGTTTTTTTGTTGTTGTTGTAATTGTCACTCCTCGATAGGGTTAGACATACATAATAGGTTATATAATAAAACAGCCCATAATTATTAATGTTATTTGTGACTAATTTTTTAAAACATTATACAGGTACAGGATTGAAGTTAAAGGAAGAGAAAAATACCTTGTTTATCAATGATGCTGCACTTTATTTCTAACATGTTCGTGGATGTCTGAACTTTTTTTCTTGATAGCCACTGTATGACTGCAGATAGAGATATCTGTAGGTCTGTTATTTGGATTGTCAATAGAAACTTGTAATACCTATTTTTATATGAATACATTTATTAAACTCATCATGCTTTTGTTTTATTCATTTGGCAGCAGAAAAATATTACTAAACTGTCTCAAGTGCTTTCTAATGGCAAACCCATACCCTTTGTGGCAGGATTGGGCCAGTGGTGTCTCCACCTTGACATCCCTTCAATGACTGTGTGTTGTTCTGTGTATGTCTCTTGTATGTTTATATGTCTCAAGAAATGTTAATAATAAAAATTCAAAAGCATTTTTTAAAAGAAAAAAGTTTCAAATGGGTTCAGCATCTACTTAAGTACAATTTTGAGGTACTTGTACTTTACTTGAGTATTTCCATTTCATGGTACTTTAAACTTCTGCTCCACTACAGTTCAGAGGAAAATATTATACTTTTTACTGCACTACATTTATTTGACAGCTTTAGTCACTAGTTACTTTACAGATCAAGATTTTACATGTAAAAAACCCCACATGATGAGCTTATAAAATATGATGTGCTGTCATGGATTAAACTACCCAACAGCATATAAAATACTTAAAATTAGCAATAATAGTACAAAAATGCTACTTACACTTGAATGCATCATTAATTATAATTGTATAATATGATACCAATACTAATAATATACTAACAGTGTAAGAGGCAATTTTTCTGAATTATGAATACACACATATGCTTTCTATCCACTACATTTATTTTAAAGCGTAAGTTACTAGTTACTTGCAGATTCAGAATAATAATACAAAATATAATCAATAAATAAATTATGATGTAATATTATAGATTAAGACAAAACTATATTGAGGCTACCCAGCAGTATATAAAGAATTAAAATGAGCTCCACCTTTACCAGCTGCCACTTTAAAGTGATGTACAAATGAAAGCATCAAAAATTATAATCCAGTAATATAATATACATTATTCTGAAATGGGCCATTCTGCATAATGAGTACTTTTACTTTTGGTATTTTAAGTACATTTTGATGCTAATACTTTTGTACTTTTACTTAAGCTGAATGCAGGACTTTTACTTACAACAGAGTATTTCTACACTGTGGTATTGTGAGTATTTTTTAATATTGCAGTATTGCTACAGATCTAAATACGTCCTCCTCCACTGGTGAACACAGGCACTGATGTCTTTGCGCTTACTTCGGTTTTCGCCCTAAAACAATAAAACTACAAATCCCAGCATTCAACGCGCCTAACGGGTATTTTTTCCCTGCACGCGAGCCTTACAAGACGTCACGAGTTACAGGAATGATCATGGGGAGCTGAAGAAGAATAACAGTAGGAACAACTGCAGTTAATGAAATAAATTAGCGACAGTTAGGGCGGTGAGCTACCGGATATCACCATGGCCAACATCACGAAGAAAGTGTCGTGGTCCAGCCGATCCGATGAGTCCGGGGCAGCCGGGGAGGGGACACCGCTGCTCAACGGCTCTGAGCAGCCCAGGCTCTCCAGACAGGTACAGCTAGCATGGTGGCTAAAGTTAGCTTAACAACTGTTACTCCTGCAGCAATAAGAAGATCCTGTGTCATGTTTTATTTACCACTATAAGGTTACGTGAAATGCTGCATGTGTCATGAATGCTTGTGATGAATTTGAATGCATTGCTGACTACACAGCGTTCATTTTGGGTGTGTTTTCATGCGTTATGGTATGTTTGCAGTTGGGTATTAGATGCAACAACAAGCTTTGTTTGGGACAGAATGTAACTGCATGAAAGCAATTCAATTAGTGTTAATGAAATAACGTACATGATGCACGAAATTACAGTCAGTTATCTAGAACAATAATTAGATTACAGAGAGTTTTGAAAAGCTAGTCCTTCCAATAGCTTGTTAACTTATTCACTAGCTTATTTGAAACTGGAAAAGCCAGTCTGATGGTAACATTAAGGACACATTCATCATGATAAACAACTTGACCTGATGAGGGTGATGATGATAATGTAACTTACGGGTCAGTGTGACAGTTCACAAATTGGAGTAAAATGTCCATTGTATCAGGTTACATAGGGTTACAGGTAATCTGTGCCTGTTATAGATACTATTTTAATCCTGTAAAAGGTTGATTTTATAATGTTAGAGGGCAGAATAGTATTAAATATAATGTCATGAGATATTAGACCTGTGGTCTAATGGACTGAATTTAGTCAGCTGCCCAGCAAATATAGAAACACTGGAAAATCCTACTTCCTTTTTCCTCTAATGCAGCGACCTACTTCCTGCACCATCAGGACCAAAGGTGGATGTAAACTATTTGCACTTATTTTGTTAATGTACTTAAGTAGGAGATTCTTTGAATTTTTAGTAGATTTCTAAACATGTATATTTACTTTCTCTTGAGTCAAATAACAGTATTTCTGCTTGAGTAGGGCTTTGTAGGTGTCATTGTTCAGGGGAGTGTCACTTCCATCAGACACTATTATACATGCAGTGTTCTTATACTCCTTGAACCCCGTCACTCTTAGCTGGATACCAACATCTGTGTGATGTTAAAATATCAGCCTGGAAATCCCTACACATAGCCATATATATTTCTGTTGCTGTCTGTGATGTCTGTAGCTATCTGGAGGAGGCAGTATATTTCAGATAGGCAGACTCAGCACGGTGGATTTGGAGGAGGAGATAACGTCAGATGAGGTAAAGTCCGAGCTCGAAAACGTCATCGCACTCTTTCTCTCTGTGTCTGTCTCTCGCTCCTGTTGATCATCACACCATCAAGACCTGTAGGGGAATTTCTTTTAGACTCCTGAAGTGTAGTTCATCCACTATAATAACAAAACCCCACCTATCTTCAACCAAATCAATGAGAAGCGATCAGTTATGTCTTAAAAGTACACACACAGTATCAAGCGGCATGTAGGGGACCTTTATTTGCTCAGAGTTTGTGTGCACACAGAGCCTATGGGCCTGATTTGTGAGATAAAGTTGAGGGTTTAGACAGTATTTTTATTTAATTTAATCTCAGTTGCTCCCTGTTGAATACAGCTTAAGCCTGATATGGGAAATCTGACACAGAAATGAACTGCGAATAGGCCAAATCAACACAGTGACAGTTGACTCATTCAGTCTGCATAAAAGTCACGTGTTCGGAAACTGTTGTATGGTCTCCACCGTGATGCATCGCGAATAATGAATTGATGCGGGCCATGTGTTTGATAATGTGCCCGGCCCTGACCGCTCAACCATTTAGTATCTTGTCTTCAGAAACTGATTGATCCCACACACTGGTCACTGATGAAAAAAAACAGTTTAGCAGTTTAGCAAAGACCTTATCAAAACCCTCCTGCTGTAAATGTGAAGGCAAAAACATGTAAGTATGCTTTACGTTTTAATTAGCTTACACCAGAGTTAGGTTTAATCAAATTTATTTGTATAGCTCTTAGCAGTAAGTTCAACCAGGCAATAAAAACTCCCATAAATGCCCCCAAAAAATCACAATAATTCAGTTAAATTCAGAGTTCGAGATGCACTTCACTTAACATTGCATGTAAATGTGAAATGGAGTACTTCTTAATTGCCTGTAGCTGCCTTGTATGTGTGTCAGAACGTACTCTTTTGCACGAGTGTTTCCTTCACACTAAATAGTCTGTATTAACACTGAAAAACATACCTCCAAGAATTCCCTCTTTCTTAGCTTTGGGTATTTTATGCTAAATGTTCTGGAGGAAACACTGGTGCGTGTTTGTTTTTTTTCACAGTCACTGCATCCAGATGGATCCTTCCATCCGCCTTATTATTAATACTCCATTATCTAAGTTAGACAAAGTCTGTCAAACCTATCCTCTTTTGTCTTTTGAAGTGACCTTAAAAAAAAGCCTTGCTCATGTTGTTTCAAATGCTTGTGAATTGCTGCTGTGCTCACTGCTGTTGTATCCAGAATGCTTGCTTCCTCTGATGTCAGTAACTTAGTTCCCAGCTCCCTCACATGATTCAACAGGTCAGAGGTTATAGGTCAGTGTTGGTGCGGTGACCTCTGTTTTTTCTGTGGTTTTCCCTGCAGGACTCTCTTCGGGGGAGGCCTAAAGAGATCCCTCATAATGAGAAGCTGCTGTCACTTAAATTTGAGGTAAAAAAAACTCACCAAACAGAATGCTGATTATTAGATGATTCAGGGAACCGCGGATTACATTTGACAACATTGTTTTTAATTAAAGTGTGTATGTGTCAGATTTCCTGCTTTTGGTTAAAAAAAAAACTGGTATTGCTAAATAAAAGCAGTGAAATGAGTCAGTAACACTGGTATAGAAAATGCACTTTAGGCCATGAAGCCCAAACAACATGTTGGGGCAACAAAGAGGGCAATAATCTTCTTAAGCAGGCTGGAAACTGGCACCAGCTGATAAAATCAGCTTTGTATTAACATATTTTTGGTTTGCTATGAAGTTGCTGACATTGATCCACCAAAGTATATGTACACACACAGTTTCAGTTTTGTCACATTTTCAGGATCTGTAGTAGAAGATCATCGCTTTTATCTTTATTTTACAGATTTATTGTATGTATTTTGTTATGTGTGTATTATTCCAGAGTCTGGACTATGATAACATTGAGAACCAGCTGTTTCTGGAGGAGGAGAGGAGGATGAGTTACATGGCAAGTGGAGCGGGAATCACCTGAATATATTATACTACCTTTACTTTTACTTTGGATAAGTTCATGTATATTCCTTCCTTCCTCTCGCTGTTTGTTTCATCTCTCCCTGCTTTTGTCCCGTTTCTCCTATCCTCATCTCCCTTCCGTCTCTCATCTTGTATTTTTAGGGTTTCCGCTGTCTGGAGATCAGTCGCTGGGTGGTCTGCGGTCTAATCGGCTTTCTGACCGGTCTCATCGCCTGTTTCATAGACATTGTGGTGGAGGAACTGGCTGGGATCAAATACCAAGTGGTAAAAGAGAGTATCCTGAGGATTTGTATGAGATTCACCTAGTCAGACCAACTTGCTAGCACCAGATGTCTGGGCTTTACTGACAGTACAGAGAGACAGTACAGTCACTGCAAGAATGTATTATAATTTTTGGTACTGACACTGGCTTTCCTTATAGACAAAGTGAGCAGGCAGATGTGTTATCAGACAGTTTACCTGTTGCAGGGTTTTAGTGTTGTACTGAACAGGTGCTGCCTACAACTTCAAAATTTTCCATCTTTTGCACGACAAGTAAATTCTTTCATATTCTGGATGTAATTGTTTTACAAATGTAATTCTCAGGCAACTAGCATCTTAAGTGTTAATTCCTAAAAAAATATTTTTCTTTAACCCGTCTGGCTATTTGCAGGAATGCCCAGAAACTATTTTGCCACTAGGTTGTTACAAAATTCTGTTTTCTGCTAGCCATGTTAGTTTATATGTTGTTAATAATAAGAGAGGCTACTCTTTTCTATTATCATTATTATTATTATTATTATTATCATTATTATTACAGTCATAACTATCATCTAAATGGTGTTAATGTAATACATTTAATAATGAGCTACTGAAACATCATAAGTGGCTGCTAAACAGTGTGGCCATGTTTGGCTAATTCCAGCCATGTGCTGTAAGGGCTTTCCTTGACCTCCGACCCCTCCCAGACATAGAGAAGTTTACAGAGGTGGGTGGCCTATCCATCTCTCTCATCCTCTGGGCCGTCTTCAACTCCGCCTTTGTCATGGTGGGGGCCATCATAGTTGCATGTTTTGAGGTAAGACTGATGGAGAAATAATGTGACCTTTTGGTAATTTTGATGACTTCTGGTTTGGAAACACAATTCCTACCTGTGTATCAGTAGTCTTCCTCTTGTGTGTTCCTTCGAGTGTGAGTGACTGGATTTATGTCAGAAATTCTTTTTGTTGAGTCAGTTACATGTTTGAATTACCCAGATGTGGAAGTGGAAACGAATTGGGCAATAGCATAACTCCAATAGTGCATAATACTGAAAATTAAATGTTGAATGTGCTTCTCTATTCCTGCCATTCTTGTTAGCCACAGTTTATTAGCTGGTCAGCAGGGACAGCTGAGGTTTTGTAAATAACATTAAGTTTCCTCCTGCAACCAGACTGATCAAAGAAGTGGTTCAGTCGTGGGTTTTATTCCCACAAAGTTTGCTATGTCGGCTGTTAATGCCAGTTCGAGTGATAACCAGTGAGTGATCGTTCCAGTTAACCAGCAGCACTATTCTCTGATCACATCCTCAGATATCACACCTGTAATTGGAAATACTGTAGGTCTCTATATTTTCCACCTTCCATCTTTTCTTTCAATATAACTCTCCTCTCTTTCTCACACACTTCATCCCGCCCCTCTTTAACCCCCCCCTTCTTTGTTTCATCCAGCCCATAGCAGCAGGAAGTGGTATTCCCCAGATAAAATGTTACCTAAATGGAGTCAAGATTCCCAGGGTGGTTCGACTCAAGGTACAGACACAGAAAACGTTGCGCACACACCCACGCACATCAATGGATGTACTTGAACCACTGTTTTTGAACAGGGAGGACTTTCATATCCTTAACATGTTGTGTGTTTGTCCTCCACAGACGCTGGTGGTTAAAGTGTTTGGTGTTATCTGCTCAGTGGTTGGCGGTCTTGCTGTCGGAAAGGTAAACGTTAACCTTCACTGACTGCCCCCAGTGCAGATTCAAAATGCTCAATTGGCCGAATTGCTGTTAAGGGTCGACTAGAGTAAACGCAGCCGGATAAACCACAAATACTACAGATGATTTCCACATGTTGGCAGTTAAATGACATTTACAGCCCGCATACTGATGTTCTTTGTCTTCATAGTTGGAAATGTGGGGTTTTACAATTGATTTAGATAATTTCCATTAAAAGTTGTATGGATTGACTTCGTATGTAACTGCCAAGTCCCGCCAAGAACTCCCTTTCATACCCGTCCTTTTGTTTACCCACAATCCTTCAGGAAGGGCCCATGATTCACTCTGGTGCCGTTGTAGCTGCAGGAGTCTCCCAGGGCAGGAGCACCTCTTTAAAGAGAGACTTCAAGGTCAGTGTGTGCAGTGAGTTTCTATCCTGTGTGTGTGTGTGTGTGTGTGTGTGAGTGTGTGTGTGTGTCTTTCATGTTGTTATATCCCAGTGGGGACTTTCACCTGAATGCACACTAACCCATGGGGACTTGTGTCATCGTGGGGACATAAATTTAGACTGCTTTTTGAAGGTTAAGACTTGGTTTTAGGGCACAGGTTACAGTTGGGTTAAGGTTAGGGTAAGGGGCTAGGGAAAGCATTATCTCAATGATTGTCCCCCACAGGGATAGTGAAACAAACATATATGTGTGTGTGTGTGTGTGTATGTGTGTGCGCGTCAGGCTGCTCAACAGTAGGAAGGTCTCATATTGGATTACAATCATACTTTTCCTTTTAATTAGAGTTTCTTTGTTACCAAGATGCTATGTATACTTGTTTTACTGAAGATGCTTTACACAATTTTGAGAATATTAGATTTCCTACGGTTCGAGTGCGTTTGTGAGTAAGAATGATTTATAACTAGTAATAAGTGTGTGTGCGTGTGTGTGTGTGTTTGTAGATCTTTGAATACTTCCGGAGAGACACAGAAAAACGGGACTTTGTGTCTGCTGGAGCTGCTGCCGGAGTTTCAGCTGCTTTTGGAGCACCAGTCGGTAAAAACACAGCAACCGTTCCAGAGCACACTACAAACATGGCCTTTGTTATTAATCTGCCTTAGTTGTGTGGGCAGTTTAGCTGCTATAAAGCCAACAGTCCAACAGTATGGCTGCATGCCCGACCTAAAGACAAAGAAACCTGTGAGGGAACTCCATCTAAAGCACTCGTTCTCCAAAGAATAGGAATAGTGGTATACTGTCACTCTGCAGTTTTATTGTGATGATTAATGATGACAATGACACAAACTGTGAGAACGGTGTGAAAATCTGAACTTTACTTCTTCAGCTGGATAAAAAATACCCCCCAAAAATGACCAGTTGAAAGGTCTTGAAAAGTCTGAAAAAACATTGTATTCATTTTCCTCAAAAAAGGTACCATAGGAGGTATTAAAAGTCTTACATTTAAATTTATAAAAGTCTCAAATTTTTTATCTTGCCTGCTTTAGGCAGTAATGTTAGTTATAAAATGTTTATGGATCTGATTGTGAGCTGTCAGGAGACATTATACATCTGTAAACTAAAAGTGGGATTGTTTTTTCGACGAGTTTCAGCAACATCAGACCTGTAGCAAACACTGTCACTACTGCTAGCTACAGTAGCTAGGAAGCTCATCGTCTCATAATGGGCAAGTGTCGATTTTAGCAAAAACTTAAGTTAATTAGTCATCCATCCATTTTATGCCGCTTATATGGGTCCAGGTTGCATTGATTTTATTAATTTTATCATTAGAAACGATTGTCACGTACTGCTGGGAAATACTTAAAAAAATATGACATAATAATAAATAAATAATTCTAGGCCATATCAGCCCTACTGGTTTCATACTTTCATACTTTGGAAGATATGATCATGAAACAGGTATTGAAATTGCACTCTGTGTGGTATTAAAAATGTCTTAAAAACACTGCAGGAACCTGCCATCACCTGACTTACCAGAACTAGCATGTTGTGATAGTAAAGCTGTATGAAAAAAGCTGCCTTGTACATATAGAGACTTTTTTCCTGCAGAAATGTTCACCAGTAGTGTGGAAATGCTTCACAAACTGTATTTTGATCTGTTATGTGTTACCGTCATGTGAAGCGTGTGCTTGCAGTTTAACTTACGTGAACCCAGCAAATGTTCAGCTGCGCATTCCCTGACCAGCTAACTTGGCGTCACGGAATGGATGCTCATCTTCAGACATGTCATAAGTGGAACAAAGGGATTATTCAGTTAAAATGCTGCGGTGGTTCTTGACTTTTGTCTCTTTGGTCGACAGGCGGCGTTCTGTTCTCTCTAGAGGAGGGAGCTTCTTTCTGGAACCAGATGTTGACGTGGAGGATAGTAAGTCACATTGTCCTATGTGCACCCCCATCATAAACTCATTATTATCAAGGTTGATGGGTGAGAATGGCAAATGTTGTTGTCCTTAATTTTTTGTTTTTCTGTTTTTGTTTCTTTCTCATGTGCAGTTCTTTGCCTCCATGATCTCTACCTTCACCCTGAACTTCTTCCTCAGTGTCTATCACAACAAACCAGGAGACCTTTCCAGCCCAGGTCTCATCAATTTTGGACGCTTTGAGAGTGACGTGAGAAACTTACATATATGTGTATATATCTTGTATTTTTCCAGCTTATATTGTTTGTCAGTCCGTGTGACATGATGACATGATGTAATTTTGTCGTTTCTCAGAGTGTGGCCTATAACCTCTATGAGATTCCTCTGTTCATCGCAATGGGAGCTATAGGTAAAAACTATTTTATGTTTCTGGAAGTATGTTTGATTCTTCGTAGTGTGCAATTGACTCCAGTATAACTGGGTGGAGGCCATGAATAATGTGGCATTTTCACCTAATTCCAAAAAGAGTATATTTGAATCTGTTACTACATAGTTGTATAGTTAAGGAGACTTAGACTTTTGCACAACAGCCAGTTTTTCAAGTTTGAAAATCTTAACATGACACTGTTTCATCCCTCTCCTGTGCAGGTGGATTGCTGGGAGCTCTGTTCAACATTCTCAACTACTGGCTGACCATCTTCAGGATCAGGTAAGGTGTAAAAAGGGATCAAATGCTTACAAGAACAAAACACAGTCATCAACTTAGTTTCAACAAATGGTCAGGTGACATATAAAGAATTGCCTTGTATGTGTAGTGTGCCAAGAAAAACAACACATGGTAGCATGACAGCTTTGCTGCTCCCTGTCAAAGACAGGGCGGGCTGCAAGATGAGGAAGTTTTCAGATGCACTTAAAACATAAATAAAATGATATGTGGTATTTGCTTAGTTTATTGTATTCAGTACCTGTCTAGGCCGTCTCTCCTCTGTCATCTGACACAGTGAGTGAGTGTAAGTCTATATTTGTGCCACATTTCGTAACTTTAACTGGATTCCACTTGACATTTATAGCAGGGCAGGGAAGCTTTGTTTTTCATTCAGCTGTTTTTATGGCACCCAGAGTTGCCTCGTCACTTGGGTCCATGCTGAGGCTGACAATACATCCCATTATGTGTAGGATTTGAAAATTTCCAATTTTTGTGTGTGTGTGTGTGTGTGTGTATGTGTTATAGGTATGTTCATCGCCCTTGTTTGCAAGTGATGGAGGCCATGCTGGTTGCTGCAGTGACCGCGACAGTGTCATTCACCATGATCTACTTCTCCAATGACTGTCAGCCTCTGGGGCCAGAGCACAACGAGGAGTACCCACTGCAGGTACACACACACACACACACACACACATCCGACATATGTCACCTTCATCAGCAGTCTGAAAACAATCTGTTGCCGACTTTTCTTAGTTTAGATGATGACATGTAATAAAGTTAAAACTGGGGAAGTCGAAGTTACATGGTGTCACAAGCACAGTCATGCATCATTACAGTTTTAAAATGGACACTTTGATGTGGATGATTTTTGCAAATTAGACAGACACAGTGAATCTTGGTACTTCTATTTTTTACCAGACAGTACAGTTTCAGTTCAATAAGCTTTACCAGCATTAATGTCACGAGAACAATATTGCCAAAGGATCTAAGAAGAGTACAAAATGTTCACATTCATGGTCCCCAGAGGATGAATCCTACTTACTGGTTATCTCCTGACTTCACCATGAGGTTGACATTTGTGCTTTTGAGTGAAATATCTCAACAACTATTGGATGAATTGCCATGATATTTGGTACACACATTCATATCCCCCCATGATGAATTGTACTAACTTTGGCGATCCCTTGACTTTTCATCTAGCGCCATCATCAGGTCACAATTTAAACTGACAAATGACATTCAGTCAGCGTCAGCTGTACTTTGTGTTTGGTGCTAATTAGGAAATATTAGCATGCTAACACGCGAAACTAAGGTGGTGAACATGGTAAACATTATATGTGCTTAATATCAGCGTATTAGCATTGTCATTGTGAGCATGTTAGCATGCTGATTTAGCACTTAGCTGAAAAGCACCACTGTGCCTAAGTACTTCCACACAGAGCTGCTAGCATGGCTTTAGACTCAGTCTTGTTCAAATAATAGAGGCAATGGTAGATTTAAATATTAAATACTACATCTTGGTTTGCTAGTTTTTTAAAGGTTTTTTTTTTTTGGCATTCTCACCTTTTAATAGACAGACTAGAGATGAGAATGACATTACAAAGAAAAGATTCAAATTCAGGGCATCATGTTTACATTTTATGCATTTTGGACCACTCATCCATGACAACACCAAATGTGGTTGGCAATCCTTCACTGATCCTCATCTGTCCTAATGCCCTTTGTTTAGAATTGTATGTCAGCTGGTACATAGCATGTAAAAGCTTCAACAAGGACACAAAAACAGGAAGGAGGGCTCTTTGTGTCTCCTCTTCTTTCTCTTGTTGTGTCACTCATCATTTTCTTGCTCTCTGCCTTTTCAAAGTTGTTCTGTGCAGATGGGGAGTATAACTCCATGGCAACGGCCTTCTTCAACACTCCTGAGAGAAGTGTTCGTAGTCTCTTCCACAACCAGCCAGGTAAAGCTGTTCGTGAGGGCAAGCTTTCTAAGATAATTATGTAAAAACATGTGCACCAGCCATTTTTTTCCTACATTATTTTGTGTATGGGCCCAAGTGGAGGGAAAAGGGTCATAATGAATAAAAAAACATTATTGTGCTCACTTATCCTTTTCTTACTTCACCTCTCATCCCTCTCTTAAAGGAACCTACAATCCCTTGACCCTGGGTTTGTTCACTCTGACTTATTTCTTCCTGGCGTGTTGGACCTACGGCCTAGCAGTGTCTGCTGGAGTCTTCATCCCATCTCTGCTAATTGGAGCTGCCTGGGGAAGACTGTGTGGAATACTGCTGGCCTCCATCACCTCCACTGACTCGGTTAGTGTGTGTGCATTATGCTTCGCTCTGTAGGATGAGGACAAGACAACACCTTTTAGTTCCCGTATTGAAAACAAACCATATTATGGTTGAGTTAAAGTCTAAAGACTTGGCTTTAATAACCTAAATGAGACCATGTTTAAAACAGTTTGTAGTTTCTGTCTCATGCCAGTGTGGTTTCTCAAAATTAAGACCACATTTCCCATAACTCCTGATGCCAATATTGATATTTGGTCTGACCTTTGAGTGACTGATATTGCTGTATGTGCATTTTTTTTTTGGGTTCCTGAAGAATAGAAATATGTTGACATGTACTATTTCAAGGGACAATAACTTCCTTTGTTCTGAAACAGCAGTGGCCTCTTCCTCTTTTATGTTGTGAAACATTTCTGCTGATTGCCTTTAAATACAGATACCAGCTTCTCAAAATGAGTGAGGTAATGATTTATTGATATCAAAATACTACATACATGCAACACAATGTTGTAAAATCTAACTGTTAACCTTGACAAACTTGATGATGGTAGGTTTACTAAACTTATCTTCTCTAAACATCTCTGCTACTCAGCTCCAAGGCTCACTTTGTGCCAGAGTGTGAAATTTGTTACATATTGTGATAAACTGTGCATGTTGTCATGTTCTTACCGTACACTTCACTGTTTCAGCTGGCATTCATGCTTGTTGTCACAGCAGAATGTTGTCTTTATAAAAGCGCAGTAAGCTCAACATAATCAATATGCACACATGCACAAATGTTAGCACACAAAAAATGAAAATTATAAACGGCAACTCTCCCCTGTCTTCCACACTACTGAATAAAAGGACTGTCACCATTTGCCCTGCCTGCAAATAAAATAGCCTAAAAAATAAAAGATTAGATCAGGGATGCATTACAAAGTGCCAAACTGTATTCACAATATCTCAGTATTCATAATACAAAAGTGAAATGAAAAACATGAAGAAGTCGATTTAAAAAAACAAACAAAAAGAATAGTTGAGTAGAGGACTTCCTCTTGAACTAAACTAATATTCCAGATGCTGTTTGATTTTGTTGTGTGTGTGTTTTGTTAGATCTGGGCTGACCCTGGTAAATATGCCCTGATTGGAGCTGCAGCTCAGTTAGGTGAGTAACTTTAATCCTCAACATGTCAGTGTTTTTTAGTTTTTAGTGCTAAACAGCAAATAAGAAGTGGACCATATTGTAATAACCACAGTGACTCATGCACAACCTGTTGAGCGATATCAATACTCAGGAATTGTCTTTCCAGTTCTAACAGACTATTGTCTCATCTTAACTCTTTTTTAAATAATCCATATTTATATATCTGTTCTGCTAAATACTAAATAATAAAAGTATAGTACCTGTAATAATGCACTGCTCTCCACAGGTGGCATTGTGAGGATGACTCTCAGTTTGACTGTCATCATGGTGGAGGCTACAGGAAATGTCACATACGGCCTTCCCATCATGCTCGTACTCATGACTGCCAAGATAGTAGGAGACTACTTTGTAGAGGTACAGACACACTATGTTCCTGTCGCCTCCCTCTGTGTCCCTTTGGCTGATGTTGTAAATCCATATTTTAGTATCCCTGACCACAGAATTCAATACAGAAAGGAGCCAACAAACTGATTAAAAGTCCCACAGCTTTTCATGTGCAGAGGACAGTATGGAGACACAAACAGAATGTAGTCGTGTCCCAAATCCATACTAACATACTAAACACACTAAGCAGGTTTTGAGTATGTAACACATTCACACTAGAAAAGTGACATATTTACTCAAAAAATGTATGCATACTAAAAAATGCTTGATTTTTGAGTGTGCTGTTGTACACTATGGTCCAATACAATCCACAGAGGAAATAGAGGAGCTGCTTACAGCTGCAGAAAATCTTGTAAATCTTGAGATCTTCAAAAAACGAATATCAAATCTTTTGAAATACATTATCCTTTCTCTTTGTGTAAAGTTTAATCAACATTGCCATTCTAAAGTCGCAGTTTGATTGATGTCTGATGGTGCACGTATAGTACAATTTCCTGTTAGTACAAAAGAATGTTGATTTCTTGTATAAGATAAGTATATAGTGCATACTGTATACAGTTAGCATGTCGTATGGAATTGGGACACAGGCCGTGTCTTGTCTGTAACCTGTCTCTTCTTGCTTCAGGGTCTGTATGATATCCACATCAAGCTGCAGAGCGTTCCCTTTCTGCACTGGGATGCTCCCGCCACCTCCCACTGGCTGACCGCCAGGTAAGGTCCTTTCTGTTTGTTGATGGCTGAGTGAGAGCCATTCTGATTGGCTGATTGTTAAATTTTATTAAAATCATTCAAGGACCTGAGAGAGTTGGTGTAGTGTCTACTGTATTACTTGTAAAGAACTGAACTGAACTATGATTTTATAATGTGACTTCTGTCTTTCCTACACACACACACACACACACACACACACACACACACACACATCCAGAGAGGTGATGAGTTCTCCGGTCACCTGTTTGAACCGGATAGAGAAGGTGGGAACAATCGTGGACGTCCTTAGCAACACATCTACCAATCACAACGGCTTCCCAGTCGTTGTGCAGGTCGCTGGTAGTGACGAGGTACTGCACGATGCCTTGAGTTCTGTTTTTTAAGTAGAGCAATGAACTGACTTGAATAAAGAAAATGATCATATTTTTATAGATACTTGGATCCACCCATGGTTAAAATGAATCTACCAGATAGTGCATTGAGAACTAGTATTTGGGGGCTTAAAGGGTAAAATGTAAAACACTTTAACACTAGTTTTTCTCATTTCATGACAATATAAGGTCATGTTGAGGTATTTCTAATGCAGGTGCAATGGAGTTTGACGGCAAAATGTACAGAAAATTGGTGTCTCTCTTTTTCTTTTTTAACCAAGACTTATGAACATTATAGACTAATACTGTACCAGAAAGGGAATTTAGTTTAAGGTTAAGCTTCAATGTGAATAGAAACTGATTTTCTTTGATTAATCACACCTTCTTTTGTTCTTCTCTCTCATTCAGCCAGCAAAGCTCTGCGGCCTCATCCTCCGCTCTCAGCTAATTGTTCTTCTCAAGCACAAGGTAATGTCAGCGACAGTAAAAAGATGTTGACATCATTGTTGTGAGAGTTTCAATGGAGTCAGTCACTGTTTGTTCCTGCTCTGTCCTGGCAGGTGTTTATGGAGTTAGCCCGGTCCCGGCTGACCCAGAGGAAGCTCCAGCTGAAGGACTTCAGGGACGCCTATCCCCGCTTCCCCCCGATCCAGAGCATCCACGTATCCCAGGACGAGAGGGAGTGTATGATGGACCTCACTGAGTTCATGAACGCCACGCCTTACACTGTACCACAGGTAACGCACGTTGCAAAATATTTAAATATACGGCCTGTCCCAAGACTTCTCAAATTTTTTTTAACCAGTATGTTTTTTTTTTTTCCTCACTGGAAAATGTTTAATGCTGTGGTGTTATTGTGGGGTTCAAATCTAATTTTGTTATGTTCTTTGTGTTCCTGTCTCCTTTCTCTGTTTCTCTGCGTAAAAGCCTTTTGAGAGGCTTTTTTGTAGTTTTTTGAGGTTTGTGAAAAAGTTTTTTTAAATGAATTAAGTTTAACTTAAATGAGGCAGGTTTTTGTTTTGTTTTTTGCAGGAAACATCTCTGCCTCGTGTGTTTAAGCTGTTCAGAGCGCTGGGACTCAGACACCTGGTGGTAGTGGATGATGAGAACAGGGTAAGGCCTTCACAAAAACACCCCTTTTATATTTAATGAACATGTTCATGTTTCTGAATGCCATGATGACGACGATTGTTCTGACGTCGCATTTTTGGTTTGTGACCCTCTGCAGGTCGTTGGACTGGTGACCAGGAAAGACTTGGCCAGATATCACCTGGGCAAACACGGACTGGAGGAACTTCAGCTGGCCCAGACATAGTACACACACACACACACACACACACACATTCATGAACTATGACCACCTGATGCCTCGTAAGCTGTTGACCACCAGCTATGCAGCCCTATGCAGGGCACCATCAAGGTCCAAGAGGTCTCTGTCATTCTTCGATGCCAAAATGGAAACACCATCTACAGGCCTGGATCATTAACAAATTAGTGACACATTTAAATGTCAAACTGCTCTTGGTGTAAAAATTGGGTAACGGCCCCCTAACGCACACATTTGCTCTGTTAAATCTGTGTGAAGTGATTTACTTTGAAAGGATTGTGATTTCTAGACTTCCATTATTGTTATCACAGTTTGTTTTACAGCTTTACAGTTTTACCTTGCTGAGGCATCAAATGATACGGTAACACAGGGCTTTGGTGCCCTTGTTTTTGTTTTTATTTTGGTTGTGTGCAAATAATATATAATGGACAAAAAAAGGACGACAAGAAAAATATTTGCCTTATTGGAGATTTTTTTCCCCTGTGTTTATACGTGTTCACAGACCTCACTCAAGATATTTTCTGCATGGGGTCAAATATAGTCAGAATGACAAGATCTTTTCAAAATAAAACAGCCACTTTGTCAGCTGAAGAGAGGAAAGCCAGGTGAGAAGAATCGATTTAATGGTAAATGGGGAAACCCTCTGCTTTGTTCACAAAAACATCTGCACACATGTCTCTCTGTTCTTGTTATTCTGCCTCCTCAACATCACAATAGTTAAATGTTACTTCCCTTATGAAGTAATGTTGTGATAATGCAGTGATACATTAGTAATCAGTTATAACACTGATTAATTACATTTTTAAATAATTTAGATGGATGCTTTTAATGTCTTGCTATTGAACTAAACAAGACATTTAAAGTGGTTTTCTTTAAAAATCTGATTTTGAGTGAGTGTTCATGTTTAAAAGTCGGTTTGTAATATCAACAACTTCACAAACTATTTAAGGTCTTCTTTGGCAATGTTAGAAAAGTTAGTATTTTCCATTATTGTGTGGTTTTGCACTGAGCGAATGCTGTTATTTATTGTTAATGTTGAATACTTGTTTTAATTTTAAGTGTGTGGTTTGGGCTCATGTATGGTCAGGCAAAGTTTGGGTTTCACGTATCCCAGAATTCAAGACACTTTCACAAGTGTGTTTTGAAGAAAGGAGAGGAGACTTAATGGCTGCCTGATTGTTTTGAATCTTGGCCGCAAGATGCAGCGTGAGGCCGTTTTTAGCAAGAGAGATCTGTTATTACATGGAGATACAGATCCTTCCTTCTCTCTTTCTGTCAGCTTTACTGAGCATATATATTTATACTTCTGTCAGTAAAAAATGGATTGATACTCATAGGTACGAACATCATTTTTCACAGCTCCAAATGTTTGCACTTTGACCTACTACTGAAAAAAGAAACACCCACAAGTTTCACTCCTGAAGCTCTATATGAATGTAAGCCAATGTTTACCACATACCTTCTGTTTAAACTAATCAATTTATTCCCGTGTGGGGACCACACAAAACAGAGATACTTTGATTCATTATTATTTTATTTTGTCAATCTTGTAAATCTAGCATTTCTTCAATTGTCAGTGGTAATTTTTTTGTGCACTTCATTGGTTTTACTCTTGGATTTTGTCTCCTTTGTGGTCTTTATTTTGTTGTACAGTTCTAGCTCTATGTACAGGACTATGCTCTATTTTATAACCACTGGATAAGCCTTTTGTGAATTAATAAAGTTGACATTTATCTAATGTTATATGATTTGTTTGTCTGTTTGATCGGAAGACATTTAAACCTTCTCAAAAGAGTGATTTCTTGTTTTTTTTTTTGTACTCTCCACAGTATGGATTTAAAGGTTTGCCTGTCATGAGGTATTGCTCAACACTCATATTTATATGGGACATCATTCAAAGTGAACAAAGTATTAAGTCTTGCAAGCATCAGAACTTCAAGTGAAAAACTCACCTCAGAGAGCTGAGCTATCTTCCTTTTAAAAGGATTTGTTTTGCCAGGATCAGACCTGTGACCTTTCAGTTACAGGGCAGTGTCTCCGGATTCAACACATTTACCATTAAAAGATATTTCTTAGTAGAGTAGATAGTATTCTGGGAGCTGTAAAGTCATGCAGCAGACACAGCGAGCAGAGGCAATAACAAAATGTAATCTTACAAGCACTGGCAGCCCACAAGGGAAATACATCTAATGTATTATGTTATACTGATATCGCAGATCATTGGAACCACCAATTAATTTGTAACATGGAGTATTACACTCCAAACTTACAAATAAAACTTTCACACCTGGCTGGAATAAATACTGTAATTCCCAGAAGACTTATGATTATTTCTTTTTAAGCAGCTGAAGTTGCTTTAGTATTGCAAAGGTTTGCAGCCACGAATGAATCAGATTACTTGTGCAGCATCAACCCAAAATAATCTACAAATTAAAAAAAAAAATATATATACTGTATATGAGCACAATATATCATTTCAGCGCCTGCCCACCCGTTATATCACTTCTCAGTCTCCACTAGATGTCAGAAAAAGGCCAGATAAAAACACTTGCTAATTGGACCTGCCCACAGATGCCAAATAACTTCACTGCCAAAAATCAGCTGTTCCATATTTAAATGTAACATGCATGAATTTGAGCTAATATTGGTTATAAGTGGCAGATGTGAATTGTGATTGAATTAAATGCAGCTAAATCACTGATCACATGTGGGATTCAGGCAGCTAAAAGGTACATAATAATAAAAATAATCTGCTGGATTAACATGAAAGAAAGTACATTGCAGATATTAAAATTATGTTTACTTAAAATACTTTATTCATGTTTAATATACTGAATTCTTATTTGTTAATCTAGCATGACTTTTTAATGTCAATTTAAAGGTATTTTATTATGTTCAGTATATGAAATTACTATCTGTTAAAGTAACACTTCTTTATGTATTGTATGCACCATGCTTTCATGTTTAAATCAACCTAATCTGCTCAAGTAGGTCTCATGCCATTGAGTTATAAAGCTTTAACGTTTTGTTTATCAATTATCAATGATAATTTCTAGAATCTGATTTCTAAAAGAAGCTCTATATGAATGTAAGCCAATGTTTACCACATACCTTCTGTGCACCTGGTCTTGTTAAATCCTTTTAAGTACACCATTTAGTGCTGTACATGTTTTAAAGCAAAATATGGCAATAAGCAAAAAACGAATTTCGAGTACAAAAATAACTTGTATTTGGTCAAAGAAAACTGTACAACTTAGGCACTGGACTCCAAATCCACCCAGAGCCTGAATGCAAAACACTGCAGTATTCAAACAAGTTTTGGGTCTTTCCCCTCCTCTCCATAGTTGACGATGGAGGTGAAAGAACTTGCTAATTTATACAAGTTAAGACCTTGTGCGCAATATATGAATATTAAATATTATCTTTCGGGAAAAAATCAACTGTAGAAATAAAAACCGGACAATTAACTCTCTCTCTCTCACTCACTCACACACACACGCGTGCGTCAGTAAAAGTCATGGAAACAGAACGGTGACACGCGACAGAGGTCATGTAAGGTCCGCAGGCCTTTTCCACTGTCTCACTTTGCACTTGGGCTTGACACGAGTTGACCTACTGCAGAACCGGAAGGCTGGAAAGCCGAACTCTGAACATCTGAAGCCGTAAAGCATCTGGAGAACTAAACCAGTGAATAACTGATTGAAGAAGGAAAAAAGCTAACTACAGGAGAAATGCCTGTTAGCAGAGCACCAATTAAAGAGGAACACCTGCTGATGGGAGGCCAGCGAGACCCGGACAATCATCATGCAGGTACGACAACAAGCGAAATTCATGTTTTTCCTGCGCCTAATTCATGAATTAACCTCCCTGAAAACTTTGAAAGCTTTTCAAGTACAAAAATGAACCTAGCTAACTTGTTGAATTAAAGGTGGACAAGTAACAGAATATTTGACGGCCTGTTTGAAAAACACAAATTGGGACGTTTTCTAGGTGGCAAATTGTTATTAGTTGGTTTGAATGTATTAAAAGTCGCGGGAAATGAGTGGAATATATTAACAATGGTGTAGTGATTTGAAAAAACTATTATTTTGGTTTGAGTGCATCAGTTCTGTCGAATTTGGCATCGAAACTTTGGGGGGAAAAGATGGCGACTGGGCCATTTTTCATAAAATTCATAAAATATATCTTTTTTGTAACCATGGAAACGATGGAACTATTAGGAGCAAACGTCTGGAACTGTTAGGAGCCGACGTCAGAACGTGCAGGTGTAAACAAACCTGGGCCTTTTCCTCTGTGTGGACAGCTGAGTTTACTTGTTTTAAAATGTGTCCAGAGCTGTTGTCGGAGCACCGGGTCCTTTAAAGTTCAAAGTTAATCACATTTGTGAACTAATTTTCAGATCCATGTTGTTCTGAGCTTGTTTGAAGGAGATAGCTAGCTAAACTGAGCTACAAGTGTCTTACTGTGGTTGGAGAAATAAACTGTTGTGTTTAGTCATCGGTTCACTATCATTTAGGACTCTTTCACTTGATATATTTTTATTTTCACAACAGTGAAATGTATCTATTGTTCCGAGTGAAAAAAGGAGTGGTGGTTTGTCATGAAACTGTGCGTCCTGCATCCAGGATACACCCGTCTCCTACACGCCCTATGGTTTGCTTATAAACTAGTGTTCACAGAAGCTCAGACACTTGTGTGTATGATATATATATATATATGTGTGTGTGTGTGTGTGTTGTATCTTTTGCTTTATTGTCCTGAGATTTTAAGAGGTTACCCCTAAAGTAGTCTTGGAGAAGTGGAAATAGTTTGTGGTGTCTCAACTGAGTATATGCCAATGCTTTTTCTTATCGTCTGTACACGTGTGTCTGTATTTGTACACACTGATGGTGCAATGCTCTGTGAGTGAAAGATGTAGTTTATCCTTTCAGTTGCTGTAAACAGTCCTCTTGATATTTTCTCATACAAAATATTTTCCAACATTATTTGACTTGTTTTGGATGTCACTTTCAGAGGTGGAAGTCCTTCTAACCCCTTTTGTGTGTATAAGATGGGATGATGTTTCAATCTGTTTGTTTTCTATTATTGTTAGTGACCGATTGCAATCTTTTTGCTCGTTTTAATCATGAGAATGATCAAAATGATAGGGTTACTGGTTATTTCACACGAGAGATATTTGTGTGTGTGTTTTGTCTGTGCTCTTCTCACCATTTTGAAGTGGATGGGGCTTTGTTTGAAAAAAGGTAATGTTTGGTATTTCTGCTATTCAACAGCATAAGAATCAGAATAATTAGTTGTATGGTTGTTTGTTAAAGCTGCCAGAGAGATGTTACTGTATATCAAATCTGATCGCCACACACACACACACACTCCGTACTGATAAAGCATAAAGCATTATTTTTAAGCTATTTATAACTTTATAACTAAATACATGTTTTCTAAGTTTAATTTTTATTATTGCTTATTTAGTTGCAAACAATACATTTAATGAAAAGTTTTTCGTGCTTTAACTTTTTCTTAGCAGGTGTCTCCAATATTGTAAATCATCCTGCAGCCGAAGGGATGCCTGAGCTGATCAGGATCACCGGCAACGATGAAGGCAACATTCTCCCGATCTACATCTCCTCTCATGAAGAGGAAGTCGTGGTCAATCCCATACTGTCCTCTGATGAAGACGATGATGAGGCTGTCCTTAGTGAAAATGAAGGTGAAGGCACCCCGCCTCTCTCCACTGATGATGAGGATGAGGAAGAAGAAGGTGTGGGCATCCCCCCTCGTTCCACTGATGATGAGGAAGAAGAGGTTGAGGAAGAAGGTGTGCGTGTTCCTGCACGCCCCGCTGATGATGAGGATAATCTTGGGAATGAGAGTGACGAAGAGGGCACTGGTGAGGACACCAATGACGGGTCTGAATTTTCTGACTGGACCAGCGATGATTCTGGTTATGACACCATGTCATCCGAGGAGGACGAAGATGATGATGACGACATGGATGATGGTGATGAAGAGGATGAAACTGAAAATGACGAGTCTGATAACGATGATGACAACTTCAGACCTCCTCGCTTCGAGGATCTCCCACCACCAGAACTTTGGCCGGGCTGGGAAGAACCGGTTCCTCCTGAATTCATTCAGTTTGTGCAACAAGTCTTTCAGCAACTGAACGGCAGACCCCCGCAGGAACCTGATCAGCATCAGCAACATCCAGCGCCGCATCAGGAACTTCCTGAGGAAGATCCAGAAGGATGGAGCTCTTTGTCTGAGTCCTGGAGTTGCCTCGTAGACATCTCTGAAGAGTCGACTCCCTCGACCTCTGGCCCTAGCTCCTCCACAAAGAGAAGCAGGGAGGAGAGCGACGAGGAGCAGGATCCCGTCAAGAGGCAGAGGAAGAGTTGTGAGGACAGCCTCAGAGAGGAGGTACGCCCTGAAGAGCAGACTCCGTCAACTTCTGGCCTCAGCTCCTCCACAAAGAGGAGCATGGAGAGATACTGGGGTGTGATGCCAAAGAAGCCAGGGTGGTATAATGACAGCGACTCAGATTAGGATTGTCAGGCGTGTGTGCAGCAGGACTGACAATCCATCTGGAAACAGTCGAATCTGGTGGATTTTTCTTTGTAGCTTTGAGGGCTGGTCTTGGCGTCTGGCAGAGCTGGTGAAGCCCCAGATAGTCTTGGTGTCTAGCCCCCTGAATATAATATAATATACTGCTATTATTAATGCCATAATAATATGTAATATAATAATACTGGGGAAAAAAGGTAAGTACAAGATTCTGACTTGGAAAGAAAGTGACCTACAGTAGTCTATGTAAAGACACAGGAAGTATGCTAGCTTACATATGAAATAACTGTTTATTCATTTAATATCACTTATTTACTCACTCGTTTGTACTTTTGATATCTTCCCGAGACGAGACATAGGTATGGAAATCATTCATAACATTATCAAGAGTCTTGCAGGTCTTATTAGTAATTCAGTGATTCTTTATCTCACTCACTGCTGTATGTTTTTACACAGGTGCTGATGGCTGGCAGAGGTATGCTCATAATTATTAACAACATTAACAAAACTCTCCTGCAAATCTGAATATGTCTATTTAATAGTTCAAAGATGAATTATATCACTTATTCTGTTGTACTTTGATGTTTTTTTTGCAGGTGGCTGTGGTAGGTAAAGGTATGGAAAGAGTTAATAACATTAACGCTCGTCTCCTGTAATTCTTATTATCGCTTTTAATTAATCATTCACTCTGTTGTAATTTTATGTTCCCTCAGCTGCTACCACTGGCTGACCCCAAACACCGTCCAGAGGTGAAAAGGGGAGCAGAGTCCTCCTGTAGACTCCAGAGTCTACAGCCGCTCCACCACCAAGACCCCTGCAGTGCCTCCCTGTGGTAACACATGGTAACTGTAGGGGACCTTGGAGCAGCATTGGACCACCAGAGGTGCAGCGTGCAGGCCCACCGGTGAGACCGAGACTCCCGCAGTACATCCAGGGTTTCCCTGACGACAAAGAAGAAATGCTCACTCCCGACCAGATCAGAAGGACGACTGAACACAGGACAAGATGGAGAGCATGTGGCATTTCAGTCAACAAAGTAAGCAAGCCCTTTATTAAGACTACAAAAGTAGCTATTGTGACAAAGTTGTGAGAAGCTAAAGTTAACATTACATACTGTATGTTGATGATATTTTATATTAATATTGTATAAAATATTAATGAGTTGTTTTTTTATGTCAGGGCAGGACTCCTGTGTCTCCTGGGTCACCTGAGAGTGGATGTCAACCAACCGATCATCCCAGGAAGCTCCGGCACCACAGCAGTCCACTGAACACACTGAACACCTTTCAGCACCAAACTTTCTACCAGACCGTGTCGGAGGGGTTGGATCCCTAAAGTTAGAAGTAGAAGAAGACGACAGCCCCAGTCAAGAGGATGAGGAGCGTCCTAAACTCACCTGTGCAGATGAAGTTGTCACTATGTGCTTCCTCTGTGGCGGCAGGTTTGTGAAGCTCCTCACACACACTGAAGAAGCTCTCAGCATCTGCTCGCCTCCATGTGCAGAAATCAAGACGCTGAAGAAAGAGACACTGACAGTTCAGACGGAATGAGAAACAAAATGAATTGGAAAAAGTTGAACTCAGCATTGAAATGTTTAAATTGAGTCCCCAATTTATTAGCATTCTTAATTGCATTTAATGTAAAAATAACTAAGTTTATTTCCTAAATGTTACATAGTGATGTCAAGATAATGTAATACTGTTCATATTAACTTTGTCCATATCATCCACCCATATATATGTAAATTAATGGTTATTATTATGTATAGGCACTATTTTATATCATTTCACCTACAGTTGTTTCCATGTACTTTGGAGCTGTGCAGTGCCTTCCTACATACAGTATTTCTCCTTTTTTAAACTTAGTTTGAGCTTGAATTCAATAAAATGGACTATATGTAACATGATCCATTATTCTGTGAGATCCTTTACCTTCTGTGATGTTGGGTTGAAGCTACTTAAATACTTAATTCATTGCAGGTGACACAGTATTTGTATTGGCTAAAATGCTTCCAAACAACTTCTCCACCAGGAGCCTATGAGCAGCTCCTACAAATCTAACAGGTCTGAGGATCCATCACAGATCAGGGATTCAAGAAGATCTCATTGTGAAGTCTGGAAACACTACAGAATGCATCGTACTGAGGGCTTCATTCACTGCAGCAGATGTCTGTCAAAACCCACGCATCACTTTTCTACAACAAATGTTTGGAGAAATCAATCAAGGGAAGTTTAGAAATCACATTTTGTATATACATACTGGTATTTCTAATATGCGTATATGGGAGGCAGTGCATCCATGTCAGTAATGTCTGGAGTGGATAACAATAGTTTATGTATTTGGATTATAATTTTTATGATGCAAACATCACAGATCAAATACTGCTGCTGAAGAGTCAGATATTAAAAGTAGGGCCATGCTTCTATCACTGCTCTCTGAGCTTTCATCTTGGTCTTCATCCTCCTGTTATATTATTTCAAACATAACTGTTGGAGAGTTACATTAGAAAATCAAAACCACTCATGTCTGTACCGTAAATATAAAGCCCCAGAAAGTTAGCTTAGGGTCATTCCTCTGTCCTTTATATAGATTTTTTTAGTTCTGGTGTCTTCAGACTGTTAGTTCAAAAATTAAAAAAGCTGGATGTAGCTACAGCCAGAAGCCGGTTAGCTTAGCTTAGTTTAGCACATAGACTGGAAAGTGGGGGAAACAGCTAGCCTGGCTCTGTCCAATAGTAAAAAAAAAAAAAAAAAAAAGCCAACCAGCAACTCTAGAGTTTGGGCGTTTGTACAAATTAAACAAACTACATACAACGTGTTAATTAATGAGCGTTGGAGGTGCTGGTAGGTGGATTTTGTTACCTTTGGACAGAGCCAGGCTAGCTGTTTCCCCGTTTCCAGTCTCTGTGCTAAACTAAGCTAAGCTAACCGGCTTCTGGCTGTAGCTACATCCAGTTCCAGTAGCTTTTTTATTTTGAAACAGTCTGAAGACACCAGAACTAAAAAAAAAAAACTATACAAAAGGACCGAGGAATGACCCTCCAGGCGGTATTACTAGACAGCCCGAAGTATACTACTCAATCAGCCAACAAAAGGAGAACAAAGGGCGGTCTGACTGCCACTCACCCTTTTAGGCCGCCTGATATTAATGACGGACACTACTGTTAAGGTATTGAACCAGCGAGGTGAGGTAGCTTCGTTAAGAGTTTACAACTCTGCTCAAGACACGTGGAATACTTTGAGGAAGGCCCTCTATAGTTGCATACATTTCTACCTAAAAAAAACATCTGTTTATCTGCTTTGTTATCTTCACGTTGTCTTATATAATTTTTCCTGTAACGCCACTCACTATAGTTTAAAGTAAAATCATGGGACAGTTCTCTCTTCGACGGGTCTTCTCCACAGCAGACATTTCGACTTGTCACAGCAGAAAAAGCACAGGTGTTACATTAAGGGTGAGTCTGTTCTTTCAAGTGCTCCAGTAAGATCGTGACAGTGAGCCAGCATGCACAATGCCATCAATACCAGGTGTTTTACACCTGTGCCTTTCCTACTGTGAGTGTCAAAATGTCTTCATATGAATCAGCATTTCAGCATATTACCTTCTTCAGAATAAAAGTCTGTCGTCATCTGAGTGACATCTGAGTAATTAAAAAAAAACAACTGTATTACAAGTAAAAGTTCTGCATTGACTATGTCACTGTGTAAGTAAAAACATTTATTAAAGAATCACAAGTACTGATAATTCAGAAAAACACCCTGGGAGTGTTATACTATATATTATATTATTGGATTATTGGATAAAATTTTGTTTAGTCTTTGTTTCCACTGTTGTCACAACCTTTGTTCAGTTGATGGTTGAGCCACTGACTTCCTGTTATGAAGATAATACCTCAGCCCAGCAGGTCCTTGGCCGGTGCCTGCTGAGCATTTTATCAGCTTTTTCCTGTTTGAGGAAAAAAGGCTAAACCCTGGGGGGAGGGGGAGCTCCTTATGCTGAGACACTCTTTATGACACCATCCATGACTACCTTGTTCAAGCACACATTTTATAGATGCCACTCATTCCACCGGAGACCACTGCTGCTGCTGATTTATATTTCCATAAAGCAATATGAATATAATGGGTTTACAGCACTGACTGCTGCAGGACAGACAGGAGAAAGACCCACTGCTGACATGGGCAGGGGTGATTTGTAGGGCAAGGCCATGCCATAAATCAGTTTTTACTGTCTTTACTAACCATTTTAAAATGATGGATTTGTGCAATGAGGCTTAAGATTTTTGCCAGTTTGAGGGGATTTTTCTATGGAGAGAAAACCACGTCAGATTTTATTCAGAGAAGCAAATTACTTTTGATACATAAGCTATTGTGTAAAACGCTTTTATTTTTTATAAAATGATCTTGATATCTCTAAAATAATCTCTATTAGTCCTCATTTTATTGTATTGTAGCTGAGAGCACAGTATTTTAAAAAAACTCCTTCTTATTAGTGTGTTCTGGAGATTGTTTGAAACACTTACATCCTTGCAAAACCAAAGCCAAAAGACAAACAATAAGCAAACATGGACACTGTGATAAAGATAATGTGAATTTCACTTTTACCTCTAAAAGTAGAAAGGCTGCTCTGTGGTGGCTGATCGTGACATTTTGGATTGCGAAGTATCCCCGAATGCACTAACAATGAGTTGCATATAACTGCATTACTAAACGGCAAAAACCCAAATAACTAGACTAGCAAGCAAGTGTAACGGGGTCTAAGGCAATCAGGGAGCCGAGATTGTCGCTGAATAAGGGCTCTAATAGGTGGAACACAGGTTTGTACGTTGGGGCAGGCTCAGACAACCTCGAAATAAATGTGACTACATATTTGCGGTGATAATGTGCCTATCTCAAATATGACCTCCAGCTGTACATTTATGACTAAACCTGGGGTGATTTCCGCTGAATGTGTTGGGCAGGTCATGTCAGGTCAGCCTGAAATTCGTGTTCAGGTCATTTACCCTTTGCGCTCACAAATAGATTCAGTTTGTGTCCGTGCAGACTATTCTTAGGTTTATATTTTAGACTTGTTTGGGCTCTGCCTTTAAACTTTTAGCTTGCTGCATGTATGCTGCTCAATGTTCAGTGTTTTAGCAAAAATAGATTATGACAAAATAAACCAAGACTGTTATTAAAGTCAGGAATGTCCCAGTTTGTGGAAAATGTAAAAGGATGTTTTTCAAGCACACATACCGGAAGTGTGCCAATGAAATGCTCTAAATTGTATATTTTCATGTCCTCTTGTATCAAATACACCCAGTAGATGCTTGACATGGCGCCACCAAGGTCAATAAGGATGACCCGGATATTACAATTTATTCCAAAAAAGGAAAAGAAAATATAAAAAAAACACCAGTCAGTATTTTAACTATATTTTAACTGACTAACATGATGTGTGCATGAGTATATACAGTATATGTGTGTATACACACATAAGGTATGCCTATGTATATGTGTATGTATACACTCAGTTGCCAGTTTATTAGGTGAAAGCAGTTCAGTCTTTTTCAACAGCCCTGCAAAATAATCCCTATTTTAATGTTCAGTTTTTTGTAAAAAATTTAAAATTGTTCTAAAGGGGTGTTGATTCAACTTCATGGTCCTTTTGGAGGCCTTTTAGTTTGCGGTGCTGTTGAATTTCATTGAATTGTATTGAGATGTGTTTTATAATATTTTGTCCAGCCCATTTATATCAGTGAGAGTAGACTAAATATTAACTTCCCGTGATTACTAGAATCTCTAACCTATGAGGTTATCATAACTGTGTCCTCTAAGCCGAGTTTATCCAGTAAACAGAGGTGGGCGTCTCTGTGACTTTGCTTATAATTAAGAAGTATGGACAAAATGAACCAAAGAAAAAATCCTTTCTAGCGTGTTTTTGCAGCAAAGAAGAAATACTGGAAGGGTGATCTGAGGCTGGAGAGGGGTGGGCCTGCCGTCGACTCTCGGGGTATGAAAGTCGTCTGTCAGTGTGACAAATAAGCTGAGAGACGAGAACTCTGCTGCCAGCGCAACTTCTGTGAAGAGTTTCTCACCCTCATCTTAGAAGGTAAAATTAATTTCAAATACGAACAGATTTAGAAATTTTAAAACCAAAGAGCATAAAATATACAGTGATCTTTTTTAGAATCATGACTGGTGGTTTTGTGGTATGAAAGATGAGGATGTGATTTTGTTTGGTACTTACTGGTGTTTGTGCAAAGGGGGTTATTACATGGTACTGTAAACTTAGCTTTATACTTCAGGATCAATAAAGTATTTCTGATTCTGATTCTGAACCAGCAAAAATACTCTGGAACAGATTAACTACTATTACTAATATTACTTTAAATAAATCACTTGAGCATCGGCTTCATCCAAATCAAGAAGTACTGTCTGTTTATATTTCCTTGTAGCAGTTTGCTGAAGTAATTAGTTGTTTAATCTATTGACTGACTTACAGTTTTGATCATTGATAATAATTTATTAAGCAAAAATACCAACATTTGCTAGTTCCAGGTTCTCAAATGTGAGAATTTTCTGCTTTTCTCTGATTTACATCACTATAAATTGAATATATTTGGGTTTTGAACTTTTTTTGGACCAGACAAGCAATTTGAAGACCTCATCTTGAGCTTTTGGATGTTGTGCTGAGCATTTTCTGACACTTGATATTGGCTAAACAGTTCATTCATTGATCAATAAAAAATAGTGAAAATAATCACTGGTTGCAGCCCTAATCCAGTATTTGTCTCTGTATCTGACTATGTTATCTGATTGCTTGATCTTGTATAATGTACTGTATGCTTCTGTGTTTATGCGTGTGTGCACCCATGCCAACATATGAGCAGATACAAAGAGTCTACAGCCATGCCATCGGCTCTATGAGACTGTGCTTAGGCACAGCAGTGCTGTGAGCTAAATGCTAACATCAGCATGCTAACATGCTAATGCTACAAGCAGGTAATAATGTTCACCATGTTCACCATCTTAGTTTAGCATGTTAGCATGCTAACATGTGCTAGACACGCCGCTATCATGGCTAAAAACAAAACAATGTTATCATGATATACTGTACAGTCTGTGGATTTGTGTCCCATTATAGCTAATACTACCCTCTGAAGCTCCTCCTCTGCCTTTGATAAATTGAGTCAAACACATACACATAATACTCACTCATCACCTGACAAAAAGAGCCTCTTACTCATTC
Source organism: Siniperca scherzeri (assembly GCA_027580175.1). Lineage (NCBI taxonomy): Eukaryota > Metazoa > Chordata > Actinopteri > Centrarchiformes > Sinipercidae > Siniperca > Siniperca scherzeri. The sequence goes on from CM050840.1 coordinate 18,511,925, forward strand.
CTTCATCCCCTGACAAACTTGATTACCACCCCTGATTACCTCCATACGTATTCAATCATTGCTTGACAAACACCTTTGTATTTATTCATTCATCGTTGCCCAGCGACTACCTTTACCGCTTCAAATTATTATTCATTCCCTCCGAGAATTAGCGTCTGGGTTATTCAGTCATTCTCAGTCTGACTAAATCAGGCGGTTATGGTTGAATGGGCTCCAAATAAGTCGGGCTATTCTTTCCACACTAAGCAGAGATAAATGCTCCCCACCCAATATGCTGTTGGAAAACCATTTAGACACTGCTTATGCGCGCACCCCAAGTGTATAGCTTACATACTGTATCTCTGTGTGTGTGTGTGTGAGAGAGAGAAAGCAATTACCAGAGCTCATGTACCCACAGCTTAATGGAATAACTTGCCAAAGCATTGCAGATTACACTTGCAAATCCATGTGATATCAGTCCGTGAATTCAATTTGAGATGTGTTACTGTATGATAATAGGTTTTCCTCGAGCGTCAGTAGTAACCATGCACCTTATTGAGATGATGAGAGGAAGCATCACGGACCGTAGTGGTTAGACAACAGGAGCTTTAAGCGAGCTTTAAACAGCTAGTTTTGGTTTTACTACTTCATAACCCTGTAAAACCACAACTTATTGGTTTAACACTTTTTTTTGTACGAATTAAACAAACAAGATAAAATGTGTTAATAGTGAGCTTTAGAGGTGCTGGTAGGTGGATTTTGTTACCTTTGGGCAGAGCCAAGCTAGCTGTTTCCCCCTGTTTCCAGTCTTTATGCTAAGCTAAGATAACCGGCTGCTGGCTGTAGCTTCATATATTTATGGACAGACATGAGAGGGGTATCAATCTTCTCATCTTACTCTCGGAAAGACAGCAAAGCACATTTCCCAAAATGTCGAAGTATTTCTTTATATTGTTTAATATATGTTGCCCTGCATATATTTATATTTAATTGTGTTAAAGGCAATTTATTGTTTATCTGATGGTGAAATTTTGTTTAGTCTCACAGTTTCAGAGTAGGTCCTTGGCCGGTGCCTGCTGAGCATTTTTTCAGCTTTTTCCTGTTTGAGGAAAAAATGGCTAAACCCTGGGGGGAGGGGGAGCTCCTTACGCTGAGACACTCTTTATGACACCATCCATGACTACCTTGTTCAAGCACACATTTTATAGATGCCACTCATTCCACCGGAGACCACTGCTGCTGCTGATTTATATTTCCATAAAGCAATATGAATATAATGGGTTTACAGCACTGACTGCTATAGGACAGACAGGAGAAAGACCCACTGCTGACACTGGCAGGGGTGAGGATGGCACAGATGTTACTACTCATTCCAAAAAAGGAAAAGAAAATATGTAATGTTGAAAGAAGCCAAGCTATTAATAGCCAGATTATGTGCCAATATTCATAATCTTTCATTTATTCCATTTTTATGAGATCAATTTCATGCTGTCACTGATTTTACATGTTAATTACATGAGATTGTTTTCTCAAGAAATCTAAAAGTACTGCAGAACAGAATCTAAAACATTTATATGATCAACGCTGAACCACCATTCAATGAAAGACCAATATTGACCCAAATATATTGGTCTAGCTCAAATCAATAAACATCCTCTCTCTGTTCCAATATGAACTCACTGCTTTTTGCTGACAAGAAAGCAAAGACAAACTATCGCCAAATTGAGTTTGGATCAAGACCTCAGCTCTCTATCTCTCCTCTGCCTCATTGTTTTTTTAAATTTATTTTATATCTCTGCTCGCTCTTACTTCCTCCCTCACTAATTTTCATTTTCTTTCCAACCACACGAGCCGACGTCCCTCATTTATCAAACTGGCCCATTTCCATTGCCAGTCAGTTTCCTGAGTTTAAACATTAATTGTAACGTGACAAAACAAATCTGGGACAGTTGATATGTGGAATTTACTTTACGAGGGACAATTCAGGGAAATTCGTTGGAGGAATTGTATTCAAATCACACTTTATTCCACAGTTTTTGACCAAATACTGAATCGACTACCAGCAAACTATATCCTGATTTCTGCATTTTTTGTAGTTACGAAAGTAAATGTATATATCTGGGTGTAAAATAACATCATGCTAAGGTTTGCCTGAGTCTGAGAGAGTGAGAGACAGAGAAAGAGAGAAGTTGTCTCACATAACATGCTACATGACAGCTGGACAACCTCTGAATGACAGATTAGCGAGGAGTGTATGTGTGTGTGTGTGTGTGTGTGCAGACGTGTGTGAAAGGGAGTGTGTCTGATTGTCAAGTAGGAGAAGCAACCCCTTTTGTATTCTACAATACTACAGCGTCTCTCAGTGCTCCAGGGACGTCAGAAGAGAGAAGGGGAACGCAAAAAACTGAGGAGAGAAAAGGAGGAAAGGAGGAAAAAAGACAAAATGATGATGGAGAAAAAGATTGAGTGGAAAAAAGATGAGAGTGAGAGTCATGATTGAAGCCTACTGCTGACAGGGTGTGGTCACAAAAAGACAGACGGAGATCAAGAAGAAGATGAAACGAAAGGGTGGGTGAGTGGGGGGTGTAAGATAAATAGAGATACCAGAGAGAGATGGCGTGACATAGTGATGAATAGGTGGAGGGAGAGAGTGGGCACCACATCAGAATTCATAACAGTGATGAGAAATAAAGAGGAAAATAAAAGCATGAAACAGTTGAGGGGCGTGAGAAGGAATGAGGTGTGGAAAAAAGAGGAGGGAGAGAGAGAGAGAAAGGGAGGGGGTAAAGGATGAGCTCATTGCAGTCTCTGGGCTGATGACACGAGGAGGAGGAGGGGAGAGAGGGAGGGAGGGATGCAGGAGGGGGAGGAGGGGAGGGGTTTCGCTGCTCGTCTGCAAATCGATAGCCAGCGTCTGAGTACCACACACACACACACACACACACACACACACACACACACACGCTGCTGCAGACAGCTCTGCCGGCTGACCCAGCCTCTGCCTGCCGCCGTTAGCTTCCAGCATCCCTGCTGCAACTGCAAGGGGAAAGAAACAGCTGACAGTTAACATTTTAGCCTTTAGATTCCTTTCTTTCTTGCTCTAGTTTACGAAAGAGAAGAAGAAGAGTGCAGAAAGCCGGCTGCTTCTCCCTCACCCTCCATCCATCCTCTCGCTCTCTCGCTCTCTCTCTTGCTCACACACATTCCCATCACATCCACACCCACACCCAAGGATACCCTCCCTGCCTCTCTGTCTCTCTCACGCCAGCCCTTTTCCTCTTCCCCTTCAACCCCTCCCACTACATTATTTAAAAAAAAAATTTCCTCTGGGGAGGAGATGCTCGTCTGACCCCCCCTTTTCTTTTCAATCCAAGACTTTTGTGGATGCTCTCCTGTTTAATCCATCCCTGCTCTGCTACTTTGTTGCTACCTGTGGAGGTTCCCCCGGTTCTCTGGTTCTTCAGCCCCGCAGAGAGGCACCATGCTGGGATTGGACGTGTGTGAGTTTGGGGGTCAGGTGCTGGAGCTGCTGTGGCTAACTATGTGCTACAGAGGTGAGGCGATAGAGGAGTGTGTGTGTGTGTGCGCATGCTCTAGTGAATTAGTATAACTTCACTGATCCAAGTTATTATACTGTGCATGAATTATCTATTTTTTGGTGTTTGTTTTAAAGCTATCATAATGTAGAAAAATTTAAATCATGGGCGCGTGTGTTTGTTTTTAAGGATGTTCATCTGTGCATGTGCTCAAATCCGTGAATGTGTGTGTGTGTGCCATATGTCTCTATCCTGGCGGGTGTGGACATTTTTATGTCTAACATGAAGCGCTGCCAAGACAAGCCAAAGGTGGCAGATCAATAGCTATTGATCACATCCTACACTATCTCCCGTGTGTGTGTCTGTGTGTTCGTCTGTGCATGTGTGCTGCCAGCTTTTGTAATTATGTTTCTGCTACACACACACACACACACACACACACACACACTCAAAGGGTGTGCGTCCATGAGAAATGTTGGCAGAGGAGAGAGCAGCTGTGTGTGTGTGTGTGATGACACAGCATATAAAGGAGTCAAATGATGTTACCATTGTCTGCCGTTACTTCTAACAGTATTTTTTGCTTTTGTATTTGCAACAGTACTATGTTTGCAAGGCAAGGCAGCTCTCTCTCTCTCTCTCTTTCTCTCTGTGTGTGTCTGTGTGTTCACTACACTGCAGTAGCGCTGAACAGTTACAGATGGTGGAACAGTCCTGGGGTTTCCCCTCACACACGTGTGCGTGTAAGTGTGTGTTTTGTGAGATAAAGAGGGAGTGAGTGAAGTAATTTGAAAAGAGAGAAGAGAGACAGAAGAGAAAAACCACACAGACAATTATGAGAGAAAAAAACTGAAGAAAATGAAAGATCATCTTCAAGCGAAGGTCTTGGAAGTGATTTAAGATCTAAGGCGGCCATGAATAATCTATTCCATTAACTCTATGTGTTTCAAACTGCAATTTGAATTGATCGCTCTGCTCCAGTCAGGATCCAGTCAAACCACTTTCAAACTGTTTCAGATTCTTTAGTGTTTCCGGCTCCCTAAAGTTCAACCATTCCTCTTTTCTTAAACATTTCAGAAAGCCACTTTTTAAGCACTGAATCATTCATTAGCTGATCACTCCAAATATGTCATTACAACAAATATTAACAGCTGTTTTTGCATAGTTTCTTTATTGTCAGAAAAACAACAACAACAAAAAAAATGCTTCAAGCAAGTACAAACTGTACACAGGGAATCTGTGTCTGTGCAGGTTTTTGTGGATATGACACATCGAATCTTGTCAAAAACACTTGGCTGAGATTGAATTTTGAAAAATGAGGAGGAGGAAGAGGAGATTTTGATAGGAACGTGGGAGGTGACTGAGTGGAAGATAAATGGCAAGAGTAGGGAGCAAAATGACGAGGCGAGGAGGAAGGAGGGCGAGAAACGTAGAAGTAAAAAGGTTTCCGAGAGTGTGTGAGTGAGGCTGGAGAGGGAAAGAAGAGGAGGAGACAAAAGCAATGAGGAGGTGCAGTTAGAAGGACAGGAGGAGGAAGATTGAGATCAGGAGAGGTGGAAATGGTTACGAGGAGGATGAAGAAGAGAGTAGGTGGAAGATGAGAAAGAGAGGAGGCAGGAGGAAAGGAGAGGGAGAAGGGGTAAACATAAAAGAAAGAAAACAAAGGGAAATGTTGGCGGTTGAGATAGACATGTTCGGTCAGGAGCTGTTTCCAGGAAAGAAGGGAGAGCAGCTCAGGATATTTTACAAAGTGTGTGTGTGTGTGTGTGTGTGTGTGGTAGAGAGAGTGAGAGTGGGTGAGTGGGTGAGGCCCATGTGGCAGAACGCTCTTCATGAGCTGTCAATCAGCAAACACCAGCGCAGGCAGCGAGCAGCAAGTGTTCAAACAGGCTAATTGAAATCCTTTTCTCTCCTCCTTTTTTCCTGTCTGTCTATCTTCATTTTCTCTGCATTTTCTAACTCACACAGCGATCCCCATCACTTCCCATCCTCTCTAATCTCTCCCTCAGTCTTTCTATTTTTGGGGCTGAATAGGAATAGGCCTCTTTTCCATCCACTCGTCCCTCTCTCTGTCTTTACGTCTCTCCTTTTGTCTTCCCCCTGTCCCTTCTTATTCTCTTTCTATCTCCCACTGTCAGATTAAATAACCCAACCTCCATACTTCACTCTCTAATCATCTCCTTCTTTCCCTCCTTACGTTCACCTCGTCTTATTCCCTTACTTCTCTCTTTACTTCTACTATTAACGTCTACGCACACACACACACACACACTGTCAGCTTGTCAGATGTGTTTGAGAAACTGTACTGTATCTGCTCCTCACATCATCCCTCCTCCTTTTTCTCTGTCCCAGTAGCGATAAATGAGGTTGCGCGGGTGAGCAGACACATACGAGACCAATCAAGTCAGTGAATTAGACAACCTGCTGTCTCAACAAGGCTGACGGAGCAGCTGAGGACATATTACCGCGTGTGCGTGTATGTGTGCGTGTGAGAAACATTCACATGAGAGGAGGTTGACTAAAGGGGTGGATGTACGTTCATTTTGCTTTCTGTCTACAGAGAGCCGAAGTCATGACGTCACGTCCGGGTTCCACTAGCTTCTGTAACTCAGTGCAAGCTCTCACTCAGCATTTCTTTCATCTGTCTTTCTGAAAAAAATGAAGCATGTTCCTGGAGTTTATTTTCCATATTCTAAGACAAATCAGTATCCACACAGATCGTGCTATTAGAAATCAAAATCTTTGTGATTTTTACAAAGTTAAACAGTTATTTTGTGAGCACAGAAAAAACTACAGCCCCCATGAAAATGTACAAGTGGGGCAACGCAGCTACTTAAGTCATTGCAACATGTCTGAGCTAACCACAACCCCTCGACTCACCATGGATTTGCTTCTTTTGTCGAGCTGTGACCCGCGAAGGTATAGGGCTTATGGGAAATGGTGTTTGTTAAAGGTCACTAAAAAACAGAAATATTAAATAAACGACAATATTAGAAACTTTTTTAAAAATGAAAAAAAGAGAAAACCATGCTTATCTTATATGGAGTGAAGCTGCAATTACAAGATGACACATTGAATTTTTAAAGTCAACAAACTGACTCCTTCATTGTGTCGGTTACACAGCAGTGTTTAATTAGTTTGCTTACATTAGCTAACATTAGCCATCGTAAGCTACCAGTCTTACCAGACTAGTAAAGCTGTAGCAACAAAACCCTTAAAGGTACTAAACTGAATAAGCGTGTGTTTCATTGAATATGAATTCAACTTTTCATTTGTATGAATAAGATTGTGTTATTTTTTTCTTTCAAAAGTTACAGTCTCACTTTCAAAGAGACTTTTAATAAAACTAGCCAGAACACTTAAACAGCTATGTCACATTTATTTACTGGTGGTCATTATGTCTTGGTTATGTCTGTTCAAATAATGGCATAATAGCAAAATTGCCTGTGAACTGGATTACTGCTACAAAGAGCTATGTGGATCTATATCGTAGAGCCTGACAGATATATCAGCTTGTCAAAGATATCGGTATCAGTGTTGGCTGATAAGTAACAAGAAATTGCAGTAGATAAAATACACAGACATGTATGAGCTAATTTAGAAACGCTGACACCAGAGAGCACTGACAAGTTCATTTTTCAACTGTAAAATGGCCTGCTCAATGCAAATCGTGATTACAATTCTTTAATAATCAGATTTAAGGGATTATTATCAAACATGTTTGTCCAGGTCACATGTTTATGATTAAAAAACAAATATCATCTCATTATAAGAGTTTTTCCAACTCTCAGATATTCATATTGATATCCACTTAAAATAAATTAAGTACTAGTCAGGCTCAAATATTGTGGAAGTATCATATCAGCATTGGTCTTTTATTATGCCAGATATCAGGCAGTTATGTGGTCTTATACGTGCTTATATGATGGAGGTTTCTTACTGACATTTTTCTGCTTGAACTATAATTCCTCATTTCTTATTTGACTTAGAAATCTAGCCTAGAGAAGGGGTCTAAAGATTGTATCCTACACCAATATGAAGAATCAGTGTATTGTAAAATCTTACATTATGATTTGAGTCAATTTGATTTAGTTTAGACAAGGATTGCAACGCATCCATGTTGTTTCCTGTTATCCTGGAGAGATGCACTGACTAGCCTACACTTCAGTTTTTGGCATGAAAATGAAGACATTGAACGGTATTAAATATTGGGACAGCATATGAATAATGCAGTTTTAAAACAGCAAAACCACATTTAAATCTTAGGTGAAAGGCTGCATCATACCCTAATCACTATTGGCAACTCTGACATTACAAGCAAAGCGGTGAAAATGTCTGCAGTAAAGCTGCAGTGTCAGTCATGAGACGTCCTCAGCAGCTGGTATCATTTGTTTGTCATCTCAGCCTTTCATCAACAAGGAAGGAAACATGGGAAATGAGATTTCAACGATTTGCTGGTTAGCATGATGAGGTGTTATGAGTGTCCCCAGTGTAGACAGGGTGTCTGCAGCCTTACATGGAAATCTTGCAGGTGACAGATCGATTCTGGTCGTGTTGTGGTGGAAAAGGCCACGCACTGACAGCAGCCTTGGAGATGGAAGCAATCCCTGCTCGTGTGGCCTGTAATGCTGTTATGTTGATCATTCTTCCTTTACTGCCCTTTCTTCATGGTAAAAGCTGTTATTGGCTTTACAGAGGCCTGACAGATTCCTTTTTATCTTCCGCTGTGTGTGTGTGTTTGTGTGTGTTTTTTTGTATATGTGTGTGTTTCAGTGTCCCAGAGGTCTCGTTATAGTATTAGAACAGTGCAGTGACAGCGGGCCTCAAAGGACTATAAAAAACAGAAATTCAACGCTTAGGGCACACACACTCACAAACACACACAGTGAGAAAGAAGTGTTTTCCTGACACAGTGAACAGTTATCTGGGTTAAGGAAAGAGGAGACAGACAGGAAGCGATTATTAAAACAGATGAAGGCTGTTGAGGCAAAAGGAAAGCAGTTTAACTTCGATTACTTTGGATGAAATTAAACATGAGATAATTCCCCATTTCTGATACAGTTTTTTCAATAAATGTCAAAACAAGTGTTTCATTAATTCCAGTTTCATCTCAGAGCCTCCATCGTGTAGATGAACACAAGAATTACACACACTTAAACAGTACTCTTGTCCTTAAAGGAATAGTTCGAGATTTTGCCCCCAATAATGTAATAATTTCCTCAACTAGCTGCAGCTTCATATTTAACATAGAGAGTGGTAGCGATCTTCTCATCTAACTCTCGCCAAGAAAGGGCAAAAGAATCAGAAATGAAGAAAGGATTTGCCAGACACCAAAACTGGACCAACATCAAAAAAATTGTATCTACAGTTTTTAAACAATTTTTAAATGAAATATTTTATTTCAAAGAATCAAGAGCATCATCTTCCACTCCACCATCCATATAAGGGCTTAGAACATTATGATGGTAGTATTATGATGGCCATTCCCATGCACAGTTATGTCTCATACATTGTAGCAGCAGTTTTTGGGTTGATACCATTTGCTACACAGATTTAGTGCAAAATGTAACCATTTTTGACCACTCGAAAATTGATAAAAATGGTCAAAAAACCCTCCAAAATACCACATTGAGACGCCAAGACCTTGAGGAACACCATAGAAAAATTCACTTAAAATTGTTTTGACATTAGGAGATTACTTTAAGAAGGCAATTGGATGGCGAGTACTTCTGTTCTGGAAATTGCTCAGAAACCCCCTTATTATCAGTATACCTTGGAAAGCCATACATCCCCTGAATGCCCTAGGTCTCTAGTTTGATTTCATGAGGCTGTGATTATCCTAGAGGTCACAATAGGTCATTTTATGCAGTGAGGTCAAGTTTCAGAAAATGGTCTCACTAAAATATAATCGCTACAATGGGATCTAACATCATCACACATAAATACAATTAGGCTCATTGAATCCAGAGTCTCAGCTTTCCAGTCATACCCAATTTATTAATTCCAATACTGTTTAGGGACCCTGGTATGCCAAAATATTCAGATACAGCAGTTTTAAAATAACACATTGATACTGCATGGTTCTTTCTGCATGGGATTAGCAGAAAGTGGGCATGTCTGTAAAGGGGAGACTTGTGGGTACCCATAGAACCCATTTTCATTCAGATATCTTGAGGTGAGAGGTCATAATACCAAATGGTGAAAATGGCCATGCCAGTTTTTCCCACACCAAAATTTCATATGTTAGTTTCATATGATACCATTCACTAGTTTTAAAACTCAGCCCGCTACAGCCTCTGAGAGACAGTAATGTCGGCTGATGACGTAGGCGTCCAAGTGGCATTACTTTCTGCAAAACTAGTGGCAGTGACGTCTGTGGATTATCCAAAGTAATGGACACTTTTAATGTGTGTCTACAATAGATTTACTCACAGTCTGGATACAGATATTTGGTAAAGGCTCATGTCAACAAGGAACCGACAGAAGAACATGTTCAGCGTGTCTGTGAGTGTTTTTGAGGTCTCTCGTGAACAGTCCTCTTCGAATCCTTCTTCCCCTTAAGCCACCTCTCCTCTGCCAAACAGATTGCCGTGTTGATTTTCACTAAACATGTTGGTTTAGCTGTAAATATCAACAGATGAACACTGAGTCTGTGTCTTGTGGTTGTACATACTGGCTGTGGATCCTCTGTCTTAGTGTAAAAGCTGTAAAAAAAACAACTAAAAAACAAAACAAAGCAAATGCGGTTTAATTTGGTGACAGGTGAAAAGTCTGATGTGGTTCAAACAGTTCTGTGAAAAAATATAAAGATAAATGAATCCCAAGTTATTTGACTATTAGGTTTTGGCACTCACACAGCACCCAGAGGGGCCTACAAATGCACATAAATAATAAATACTCACTCAATGGCACAATAATGACGTGTTTTTAGAGGTGACAAGTGTCTTGGCCCTGTTTTGCATGTTATGTTTCCCAGTAGCATCCCTATTTAGTTACATGTCCCTTCACACCTTTCTTTCTCTGTCAAAAAAAAAGTTAATACATAAATAAAATTCCTCACCATCCATGATTTTAAGCTTTTCTGCAACAACAGAGAGTACTGATTTACACTTGTAGCGCATATTTTACTGCAGGCATGTGTGTAATGATGCAGAAGATGGTTTCAGAAGCTACTTGGGGTAATGAGGCGGTTTTATGGGCATCAAAGAAAATCCACCAGTTAATATCACATCACAGATGGGGACTGAAACAGTTGGAAAACACACACACACACACACACACACACACACACACACACACACACACACACACACACACATGTCCACGCATGTACAAGAACAGGCACACACACACATGCACACACACACTGTTGGCTTTTCACTAGTGTAAGCTGGTTTCAAACAGCAGATTCACACAATATGGAGGGCTTTAGTCCTGCATGTTTGGGCTTAATTCAGCTGCTTTTTCATATCTGGGCAATGAGAAGAGTTTGTTTTTTAACCTTCCTTTTGATAAAAGTGATTAAATAATGCAAAGTAAAGAAGGATGTTCACTTATTTTAGAAAACCGTCTTTAAGAAGTCAGTCCGGTCTCATTTTAAAATGAGTGTGACATCTTAATAAGGTGCACAAAATGTTACAGAAAACCATTTCAGGTTTTCACATAATGAGACTGAATTTGCATGTTGGAAATATTTGTATCTATATCTTTTTTATCAATAGCATAATAATCAGTCTTTAGATCAGATTCATTGGTACAGACTGAGTGTAAGAAAAAAAGAAAATTTACCTGGTTAAAACACACTACTAAACTACTCCCACATACTACAGCTTTAAAATAAATCTGTGTTAAAATACTCAGTTGTACAAGAGACTGTATCTCGGTGGACCAAACCCTGCCTTTTCAAATAAATGTTAATTGATACGGTTGCTGTGACAGCTCAGCGGTCTGGAGATCAAAGAGGAGCTTTCAGATGTCAGAGAGGAAACTGGTTTTAATAGCAGCTCACAAACACATTTACGCTGCAGTGTACAAGTGTGCATGTGCTCGCTCATGTGGAGGGTGGGCTGCAGAGTTTGATATGCAAATACAGCAGGGTGAATCATTTATGAAGTCATGTACCATCCATATCAGACATACTATAGAGTTTAATGTGTGTGTTTGTGTGTGTAGAAGGGAGAAATCAGCAGTAGATCTTTGTGTTTTTCCTTTTTAGTGGTGGTGCCATGTTTTCAGCTCCTTCCATAAACGAACTGGATCCAACACAAAGAGCACCACCTGAGATCTTAAAACAACTGTTGTCTCTAACATAAAATATGCAGATTCAAAAAGTTTGGCTAATTTATGCCATTTCTCGTTGTATGAATATTTAATATCGAATCAAGGATATACGAAGAATATTTATTGTTCTAAAGAACATTTTTAAGGTCTCTTTCTCAAAGACAGCAGGAAAAATGTGAAAGAAACTGTTCTGTTCATCTGCTGAACACCAAATTGTTTTTATCTGTAATAGAAAGCAAACTTATGTGAAGGGATAATGGTTATTAATCTGCCAGATAGACTTAAAGGCAGGGTATGCGATTCTAATCCAATACATGTCTTTTTGTCAGATTCAGCGAATGTCGCCTGACGTCCCGCTAGCCGTTCTGTGTTTGTACACAGCCCTGGCTCTGTAAATGGAAAATAAACAAAGTGGCTCGTACCGAGCCACACAATACTATTCCAGCCATGATTTGTGTGTCAGGTGACATTAAATTACTTGCCCGCGGACATTCAGCTTACTTTCTAGTTTGCCAAGAGATGCTGTTGTTGTGATGTTAACTATAGTAGCAGGAGAGTTGTGTGTATCGCTGTCTGGAGCTGGTGTGCTGCTCTGGGAAACGTCTCGTCCTCTCATAAACACAATCTGAGTAGAAATGCACTTTGGCTAAATATTGATTAAAGAAAACCTACAACCAGGGGGTTATAACCATCCAAGGAAACCATCCTGTTACATATAGATTTATGGAAATGTATGTATGTTTGTGTGTGTGTGTGTGTGTGTGTGTGTGTGTGTGTGTGCGTACGTGTATGCAGGGTGAATTAATCTGATATACCATAGATCGCTCTGGCTGCAAGTGAAAATAAACGATCCACTGTGTATATTCAGTCATATAAAACAGATCCACAGCAAAGGTGATGTCACTGCAAGGAGAGTTGAAAGGGTTGCCATGGTGACGGGCGAAGGCAGCCGTGTTTGGCCCTGACTGGGTGGGGTGCTGCTACAAAGACAGAAGAGTGCACGGGTACAAGTGTGCATCTGTGTGTGTGTGTGTGTGTGTTGACACTTGTATTGTGTCATTATGTTTCTGTTTAACACATTTGATTTCCACTAATGTTACAGAAACACTGTGTAACTGCATTTAAATGTGTGGTGGGTATGTTTGTGACTACAGTGTGTGTGTGTGTGTGTGTGTGCATTTGTGTGCTCTCTGTGTCATCCAATTACCTCTACACACAGCTCTGAGCTGATGTACACTGAGCCGTCTCATTATGAACAGTAAAAACAGAACCAGAAGCTATTACACAAGGCTGTTACAGCACAGTAAATAGACGTCCACAGCAGTTTGTGTCTGTGTGTCCTGTTCTCCAGATAATTGGAGTCTAGAAGTATGCACTGTGCATTTGTGTTTGCAACCATGTAACCTTTTATTGTAGGAAATGATCTGTCTGTCCGATTGTGTGTGTGTGCCTCTCCCCTCAACCATAAAATGGTCAAATATATCATTTATCAGTTTATTCCACAAATACCAATGTGACACACAAGTCACAAACATGTGCAAGAAGCACGAATGTAGACTTGAAACTCCTTGACTTCATTCATTATTGAGAAAATGCATCAAAGGTAACATCATGTCTGCTTTTTTGGGGGGTCAAAATTAATTCCAATGCTAAGCTTGTAATCATGAAGTCACTGCATCACCCTTAACATCACTGCAACTCTGCCAAAAATAAATGCTGACATGATGCCCACTCTGATGGATCACCTAGTATGTAAAGCAAATTTTAAAGTCTTTTCAAGCTGATTTTCATACCACATGAAAATATCTGATCACACATCACTATTTTCAGTGTGGACTCCCATTGCTGCCATTGGTGCGTCTTGGTAAATAAGAGCCTGTGTTGTCTCACCTTTTGTGAGTTACTGTTCTGCTAACATGCTGACAGTTTTGCAGAATGTTGTTTTGTCAACCAGTTTACATAAAGCTGCTGTGTTTTTGTCAACTGTGGTTTTGTCTGGTCAAACCCTTCCAGTTATCAAAACTATTATTTCTGCAAGTATTCACTCTCTGGAGGTGCGGATGAGGTGGAGATGCTAAAATATAAATTTCAGCTTGCAGAACACATTATCGAATGCCTGTTAAATTCAATATTGAATCAAAATCCCTGATGAAATCAAACCCCGGATGGCTGGAGCTGGCCTACATAGAGTAATATCTTATCCCAGACAGTAAAGCAATCTTGCCTGTGCTGGTTGATTTTTCAGTCACTGAAATATAACAGAAATATTTACTGCAGATGAGCTCTGCTGCAAATATCATTTGCCTTTTCCTTCTTTGCATTTTCCTGGTGACTGTCAGAGAGAAGCCAGCTTTTATTATTTTAGTTTTAGTTTTTTGATAGCGTTATGCACTTATCATCTTTTTTTGTCAGACAGCGAGAAAATAGACTGAAATGACTTTAAAACCGTGTATAACAAAGTAATTGAAATTAAATAACACCAATGTCATACAATGTAAAGCAGGTTTTGTCAAACCAAAGTTAGAGCAAAAGGTACAATGATACAATTCCTTTAACATATCATTTCTATAACAGCTTCCGCTCAGCTTATACTCCCAGCAAACCCACCCATTCATACAACTGCCTGTATTTCTCTCACTGTGGTAGACTACAGTATGAAATACTCTAGTTCAGATTCCCAACCAGGGGTACTTCTATTGCCAGAGGGTACGTGGAAAAATTGTAGCTCAACTAAATTGAAAAAAATAGAAATTATGATTTGATTTTAAAAAATACTGTCAGTTGCCAGTTTATTAGCTAAAACTAATGTTAATGCAGTCTAATACAACAGTCCTGCAATAAACCCAACCTTCATGAGGGTTGTAAAACAAGCTGTTGATTAAAATTTAAGATAATTTTGGAGGATGTAAGTTAGTTGTGGTGCTGTTGAACTGTATTGCATACAGAGAGAAATGTTTCTGTTATTCAGCATTTTTACAACCGTCATTGAAATGGTTAGCTAAAAGCAATGAATAAACAGTCCAAATGGTTGAAACAGTTAGCTAGCTAAAAGTAATGTTATTAGTGGTTGCAAGAAACAGTTAGCTAAAAGTAATGGATAAACGGTTGAAACAATTAGCTAAATGGATAATCTTTTGAAATAGCTAAATGGATAAACTATTGAAATAGTTAGCTATAATGGAGAAAGGTTTGAATTTGTTAGCTAAAATAGAAACAGTAATAGAAAGCTAGTAGCCTAAAGGATAAACGATTGAAATAGCTAGTTTAAGTAATGTATAAATGGTGACTAGTTACAGCTAAGAGCTTCTGATAGTGGATGGTAATGGTAATGGTAATAGTACGAATGCGGACTTGATCAAACCTAAACATTGGCAGTTCAATTGTGTGAAACAGTTATTGTAACAATATACACATTATTAACAGTGTTAATCCAGTTCAAAGGAACACATTTGGAACATGACTGATGGTGTCAATTAACGGGAGTTCATCTGTAAGGGAGTGTGGGGACAAAAAAGGTTGGGAACCACTGGTCTAGAAAACCTGCGAATACTGCAGACAATATCCCTTTAACGGTCTTCTCCTGTCTTTCTGGAAGGTCTAATGGCTGACAAGAAGGATTTGCCTATTGAGGAGGAAGAGGATGAAAGAAACCTAAACTACAATCCTCCGGCCCAGAAGTCTTTGCAGGAGATTCAGGAACTGGACAAAGATGACGAGAGTCTGGTCAAGTATAAGCAGACCCTGCTGGGGGCAGGACCAATGACGGCAGGTGTGTGTGTGTGTGTTTTTATTGTTTACCTGAGGTAATAGAAGAGCTAGTGATTCACCCTGGTACCCAGTGTTACTGCAGCTTTAATAATACCATTCACTCAATAAAACGACTTGGTGCATAGTTCCTTGCAGTCATCAACTTCTGATCAAACACACACACACACACACACTTGAACAGACCTGCTTGCCTCAGCAGCTCTAATCCAGCAGCCAGGCCATGACAGCTGATATCAGTAGAATAGCTCTGACTCTCCCACTGCTGTAACTCAACACCACCTCATCTACATCTTAGTAGCATCGAATACAGTGGGACGGAGGCCATTCATCTTTTAATCTGTCCATGCTGAATCCTGCCCACAAGGCTAGTTTTGGACAGTTACTTTCTTCTACGATGACTGAAATGTTTATAGACTATGATATTTTAACATGTAAAAGCTAAAACTACAACTTGTCATTTCGGCATTAGCATCATGGGCTTTTAATATTTTTTAGCCATTCTAGCGGCGCGGCTCTTGGAATCGCATTGTCAGTCCACCACAACAACTAGATGCATTGCTATGAAATTTTGTAGAGACATTCAAGATTCCCAGAGGATGAATCCCAATGACTTGGGTGATCCCCTGACTTTTCCTGTAGCGCCACCATGCAGTTGACATTGGTGGTTCTGAGTGAAATGTCTCAACAGCTACTTGATGGACTGCCATGTAATTTAGTGCAGACATTCATGCCCCCCTTGGGAAAAACCTTGGCGATCCTCTGACTTTTCCTCTAGCACCATCATCAGGTGAAAATTTTATTTTGTCCAATACTTTGATTTATGACCAAATACCTGCAAAACTAATGACATTCCCATCATCATTAGCTGCAGTTTGTGTTTAGTGCTGATTAGCAAATGTTAGCATGCTAACACACTAAACTAAGATGTGTTATTTTTAGTTTAAATCACTACTGTGCATAAGCACAAAGCCACTAGCATGGCTGTTTCCACTAATTCCCAGATCTCTTAATCACTATCACTGGCAAGTTTTACGGGACCAATAAATGAAGAAATAGTTCCAGCACGAAACCTCCCATAAAACCACAACTTGTCATTTTTACATTTCTGTTATGCTAAGCTAAGCCTATCATCTCCTGGCTCCATAAAGGACAGATATGAGCGTGGTATTGATCTTCTTATCTAACTCTGCAAGAAAGCGAATAAAGGAATTTTCCAAAATGTAACTATTTCTTTAAAAAAAAAAACGAACAAACAAATATATGAATGAGTAAAATGAATGAATACTGTAGTAATCAGACTGCTTTTTCTCTCCAGGTGTCTCTGGGCCTAATGTCCAGGTGACCAGGCTGACCCTGCTGTGTGACGAGGCTCCTGGACCAATCACCATGGACCTGACAGGTAGGCAACGCTTCTCCTTTCATCACACTTCAGCTCTTCTGTTTTTTCTTCTCTATCCAGCATAACTTTTCTCCCTAGTTGTGGATGCGTTATGGTGCTGCTATACCCTCGCTTCCAATATGGTGACACAAATCACTGATATGCCCTGGAGCAAGGCATCTCACCCCACTGTGCTGCATTTTATGTGCAGAAAGACTGCAGTGGGTGTGTCCGTGCTTGAGTGAGGAGAGACAGCAAAATGTTTGCTTAGTGGGCAGTATTGGCCCCTGGGTGCAGGCGTTAGCGACATGCAAGGCAAGGGAAGTGAGGTGGCTGTAGGATTGTTTGTGTGTGTGTGTGTGTGTGTGTGTGTGTGTGTGTGTGTGTGTGTGTGTGTGTGTGTGTGTTGGTGCATGGTATTCAGGTGGCTGCAAAGACATTATGTCCCTCCCTACAGGGGACAAAGTTGAGGAAAGGATCAGTCTGTGTGTGTGTGTGTGTGTGTGTGTAGGTTCACCTATCGTTGACTTGTGTGTCTGGGTGTGTCTGATACACGGGACAACAGTTGCTGTGACTGTTTGTCTGTGTGTGCGTGTTTTTCTTCCTGATTTCACTGCAGGATTTGCTCAGATTTTTTCCTTGTTCGAGAATTTCCCTGCTTGTCACATGCACAATTACACATACATGCACATTCACATACACAAAAAGACACAATCACAGACTGCTAATGGGAAAGGTCACCTGGTTGCTAGGCAATGTTGACTTTGTACTATGCAGTTTCCTCTGATTCAAACACAGCGAGAGATTGAAAGTATCTAGCAGCATTTCATGTGAATGTTTAAGTGTGGTATGGAAGATCTGCTGAAT
The DNA here is from genome assembly GCA_027580175.1 of Siniperca scherzeri. NCBI lineage: Eukaryota > Metazoa > Chordata > Actinopteri > Centrarchiformes > Sinipercidae > Siniperca > Siniperca scherzeri. The sequence continues at coordinate 18,529,730 of CM050840.1, forward strand.
TGCACGAAATAGGAAGAGCACACTGTTCCTCCACACCAGACAGATCTAAGGCTTTCAGATCTGGTTTCAAACATAGATGATAGAGGAAGAGAAAGGAAGGAAAATCAATTCAGTAATCTCGGGTTGAACATGAGCACTACAAAGTTTTAACAGAAAGACTGTATTACAAACTGGGGGGCGTGGAGTTTAAAGGGGCACTCCACCGATTATACAGTGAACTTTTTGCAGGTGCATTCAGTAAGGACATTTTGCTTTGGCAGTAAACAGATCACAAACGCATTCAGTATAAATGTTTCCTCCTTATTTAGATTTAATATATATATATATATATATATATATATATATATATATATATTGGCATTGATATTGCTAGCTATTGGCATATGAACATTCATGGAAATCTTGCAAGTCTTGCTCTGGACAAAGAGACCTTCCAACCAACCAGCTGACATGTGATTTTTTTCCTCTCAAAATGGCTTCACCAATGGGCAGAAATCATTTAAGTGAATTTAATTAAGGCTTCATTTGTTCATGGAGATACTACAGAGGTACTGTAATCTGGGGCCTGTTTCACCAAATTTGCAACATGAGATCATTTCCTCTTGCATTAATTCTGACATGTTTTACTTATCAAAACAAACACCATACTTGCGACCCATGCGTGAGCTTGTGAGAGCTGAATGCTGTGCGAGAGAAAAGCATCTTTAATCGTTAATCTATAGAGTAAGATGGATAAAGAGTAAGCAGCACTGTAATAATCGGTCCTGCTGGTGTATCATGTTGCAGTGAGATAGCCGAGCCGGCACCAGACTGGATGTGAAATGGACTTTCCAACTGTGGCTGAAAGCATTAGAGACCTCATTATACACTATAGGTATTTACTACTCTGCGTGTGTGTTTGTGTGCGTGTGTGCATGTGTGTTCATGTTCATGTTAAAGAGAGAGAGAGAGGAAAGGGCGGCAGAACACAGGGTCAGATACGTCGCTCTACACTTTGAAAGTGTAAGTGTAGAAGAGAAAGGAGACACTCGCTCTTACTGCACACTTGACTGGCTGTCCCATCAGAGACCTTTGACTTCTGCGGGATTGTTTGGGTGCGTGTCTCAACCTTAACTTCTCACTTCATAACCGCTCCCTGTGCATCGAACCTCTGTCAACACAGACAACAACAGGACAGATGGTGCTCGGACCATTTGCTGTGTGGTCCCCTTACAATTTATAATATATTGTTTTTTATGTCCGCTGAAGCATTTACACCTATTTTTCCTTAGGTTACAGTAAAACAGTCATTCAAGACCTCCCATAACTGAATGTGTAGTCTTGTTCGTATGAACAACTGTAACACTGTAAGAATCTATCCCAAAATATTAACTATAATATATAATTCTGGTTAATTATGACTTATGTTTGTAGTTTTGTCCATCATTGCTGAGCTCTGGGAACGCAACAACATCGCTAAAATGATGATGATTAAACAGGTGTTAAATAAATCCCCAAGGTAACCAAACAAACTTATTTGAAACAGAAAATGGAGGTCTAAAATGAAGGAAGTATAAAATGATCACTCAAAATGTCCGTTGTAAACCCGTCACAGACCGGCTTACATCAACACTGACCTACTGTGTTGTTGTTGTGCGCCCACACAGTTTTCCTGTGCGCTGAGGGATTATTACTGACATTATAGGAGAGCACTCACTTTCTGTTTTACCTCCAAATAAAGTGGTTCAGACAATGTGGCTAAGCTGTTGGGTTTGTTTACAACATGTCTGATTGTCTAAGTGATGGTATTTTTCTTGCCTCCGAACATTTTCTGTCATGCTCTTCCTCATTTTGAATTCATCACTCTATTTTTGCTTTAGATATCATGCAGTATATAGCTACCTTTAAAAAAAAATCAGCACTGCTATTAGACTGTGACTTTACTTTTAGATTTATTCTTGCTCTCAAGAAATTTCAGTTTCTTTGTCATTTCAGTTGTTGCCTGTGTTTAGATCAATGGCCTGAACATTGATGCACTGAAACATGAAAAGCGCTTTTTGTCAGGCTGAGCTGGCAGCACCAAAAACAACTTTTAGTGTGTTTCTGTCTCAATACGACTGCCAGAGATAAGGATTCATTGCCCATTGGGGCCATCCATGCAAAAAACCTAAACTGTAAGCACAATACTGTGACCTAGTTTGGCTTAAAGTGTACGTTAAATGTAAAATGTTATGGGGATCTTAACATTTTACTACAAAACGTGCTGTAAACCATTATTTCAATGAGGTAATTTCATTGCAGCAGTAGTACTACTTTTCAGTGTCATGTGTCTAAACCACTTCTGTCCCATTTCAGTTCTGAAATGAACACAATATCCAAACGTTATCTTAGTCTTGAGCCGTGTTTGATTTTTTTTTAAATCTATGTCTCTGTTAATAACACACTGCACAACCATATTTCCAAGCTATATGGTTTAAACGCAACACTTTGGTCTATGATATATGGTTTGTCACATACTGCACTGTGTGGCCTGCTGCCAGACCGCATTACACAAAGTAATATCCTTGACTATGACTTCTCAGTGCTTTGGTGCCCTGAATGTGTAAACACTGGCTTTGTTAAACTTTCATGTTCCCGGGGTTCAGGGTAGTTTTGCTGAGCACGCAAGCTGCTACACATTTACTCAGTCACACACACTCACGCCAAGCAAGAGGCCTCTCTATGTCAGCCACTAATCTTTACCCCACATGTATTATGTCCTGTGGGTTTTGTATGATGTCAGTAATATGTGACCACTTTAAGGGTATTTTGTTTGTGAAATTCATATAATAATGGAAGGAATCTTTCAAATGGAGGAAATGAATTCAAAAGAACTGGATGCTAGCCTGAATTTCCTCTGTCTGCTATTGGAGCAGTACAGGATGAAACCCTCCGTGTGCAAAAAGCAGAGGAGGAAGAGGATGAATGTTTTTACTACAGGCCAAACTCTAATATCCCTTTCATATCTCCCATAAACCTATTGCTCATTTGTCATCCAGCATTCTTATTGACTAATTTCAAGGTTCTTAACAGCTTCCCAGTTGACAGAAAATCAGACTTATCATCTAACTGCTGAGTTTGACGGTTATGAATACTGGTGGAAGAAGTGCTGTATTTCGATCATTTATTGCTTATTTAGTACTCAATTAAGCAGAATGGTCTTTAGAGTGTTAAATTATTAGATATATCGGATTAATGCTACTGATGCATTCAAGTGTAGGCAGCATTTTTAGCCTGAAATGTCTCAACAATTATTGGATGGATTGCCATGTAATTTGAAACAGACATTCATGTCCTTCTCAGGATGAATTGTAATAACTTTGGTGATCGTCTGACTTTTCAGGTTGCGCCATCATCGATCAAATTTCATTGTGTCCAATGCCGTGATTTATTACCAAATACTGTAAAACTGATTACATTCCCAGTGGCCTCACTTGTACTTTGGGTTTAGTGCTAATTAGCAAATTTTAACAGGCTAACACCCTAAACCAAGATGGTGAACATTATACCTGCTAAACATCAGCATGTTAGCATGCTAACATTAGCATTTAGTTCAAAGCACTGCTAAGTACAGCCTCACAGAGCTGCTGGGTAGTTTAATCTAAAAGAATGCATCATATTTTATTAACTGATCATGTATTTTGAATTAAGATTTCATTCTTAGTTGGTAACTTTAGTTGTCAGATAAATGTAGTGGAGGAAAAAGTACAAGATACTTATAGTATAATGCTCATCTGATATCCCTTTGATATCCTTTTGTTGTTGTTTTGAATAAAATAAACCCTATCTAACCCAAAAATACTCTTGTGCCTGTAATTCCTAAAATCTTGTTCTATATATTTTCTGGCGTGGCACTTTTGTCACATGTTAAGTTATGAAGCTGCAGGTTTTACAGTAAATGTACCTGATACCTGATGCAGCAGCTACAAAACATAGATTTTTTAATGTAACAAAAAATTAATAAAATAAAACATTTGTCTTTTTTTGGCACGTATTGTTAAATAGGTCACAAAGTAAACTAAAATGGTGTACTGGGCATTTTTCAGTTCATTTACTCCCTAATATTTTGGGCTTTTCTGGTTAAAACATTTGTGTGAGCTTCAGCTGTGTGTTCGGTGTGTGGATTTTCCTGCACATGTGCATACTTGTGTACATCCTTGTGTGTGTCCGTGTGTGTGTGCGTGAGGAGAACAGGTAGACAGCTCTCCACACTGACCTATTTTCTCAGTCAGACACTCCCAGGGGGAGGCCAGCATCTTTTTTCTTTTCTCTCCTCGTCTCCTGAGAGGAGGAGAGGAGGAGACGAATCAGAGGGAAGAGAAGAGGGAGAGAAGAGCTACATACCACAGTTCATAGAGGGAGATAGATTGTATGAAATGAGACTGAGACAGAGATGGTGAAAAATCTCCAAAATGTCAGCCACTGATGAAACAGCTTTATTAACTCAATGACTGATTTTTGATTATCTAATGGGGAGTTTAAAGTATTTCATGCGGTGGTATAACGCTCCCAAACCACAGAGGGACATGTCGATTCTCAATTAAAGTGAAAACAGTGACAGTCAACAGAGCGATATGCCGTTTTCTTGGAGGCTTTTACTTAAAGTGCCTAAATGTCCATATATTTTCAATATGGGTTACCAGTGGGAATCAAATCTCTAACCCTGTACAGGGAGTGATGTACTATATGCCGTGTGTGTGTGTTATCTGTAGATCACTTCCTTTCTTTGCCTGTCTGTCTTCTGCCTCTCTTGCTCAACACATCGCTGCTGTCTGTTTTTATTCACGCCATTCCTCTATCTCTCCTTCATCTGCTCTCCTCTCCTCCTTCCTTTGTTTCTCTCTGTCCATTAGAAAGCACTCAGGACTGATGGTCAGGTTTAAATTGAGATATAAAGTGATTAGGCAGTGGATGCATTCCTGATTGTTATGTGCTTTTACAACCCCCCCCGTATGAACCCATTCAACCCCACAACACGACAAAGACAATTTTATTGTACAAAGAACCAGTAACACCAAATAACCTATATGCTATTCCTCTTATTTAGCTGAAAACATGAGAGGAAAATGCTCCAAATCCCCTGTATTAAGTGTATATTTGAATGATATATTTGAAAGATTTTATAATTATCATATTGTACACCACTAAGCAAACATGCTAGTGCATATTTCCAGCTGCTGCTGTATTAAACTAAACTAAGAATTACTATAGGCTTCCAAGATTGACAAACTTTCATGCTATATTCTGTACTTTGAGTTAATTTGTTTGAATTAACTATGCAGATTTTTGGTGACAAATTCCCTTTTTTCTTTGCATGTATTTTGTTTTTGTTTCTTTTCGTCAATTCACGTTCCTTTATTCTCTTATCTGTTCTGTTTTGTATCTATTTAAAATCTTAATTGTAGCACAACATGTCACTTTTATCTAACGTGTTTTTGGAAATTCAGTAAATAAAGTTTTGAAAAAACAAATTACTAACTGCAAAAAAACTATGAAAGACAATTTTTGAAATACACTTTTGGGGTTGAAGGCAAGCAGCAGTGTGATCACATAGTGAGTCATTCTGAGCTGCTGTAGCAGGTGATGTCATATGTGTCGTGTTGACCATGAGCGATGTTTTGTTGTTGTTGTTGTTGTTTGTGCAGGAGACCTGACCACTCTGAGGGAGAAGACCTTCTCCTTAAAGGAAGGAGTGACATACAGACTAAAGATAGACTTCAAGGTAAGATACATAGATGCAGTCACAGAGGTGTATTAAGGATGGAGAGATTTACTGTTCATTACAACATGGATGGATTACTGTGTGTATGTGTATGGATGGAATGAACAAACGGATGATCGGGTATTTACTGTAAGTGATAAAGAGATAGGCCGTGCTGAGTAAGCCACCATGTAGTATTCGATCAAACCACAATATCAAACAAGGCCATTATCATATTTAATGAGTCTTTTCAGTGCTGTTTCATTTTATAGTGCCAGTAAGGATTAATGCTAGAGAAGCAACTTGTCTTTTAACATCAGTAAGTTAGTTTCTCAAGTCTGACAGTTGATCATTTTTTAGATTTCTAAAATTAGAAATTAAATTTCTTTGATTTTAGCCATGCTAACAGCGTGGCTCTATGGATTACAATGTCAGTCTATCAGTCGGTCCAAGACTTTGGTCCAGACTGAAATATCTCCTACAACTACTGAATGGATTTCCATGAAATTGAAGATGAATCCTAATGACTTTGGTGATCCCCTGACGTTTCCTGTAGCGCCACCATGAGGTTCACATTTGTGGTTTTCAGTTAAATGTCTCAACAACTATTGGATGGATTGCCATGATATTTCGACATTCATGTTCCCCTCAGGAGGAATAGGAATCACTTTTCCTTTAGTGCCATCATCAGGTCAAAATTGGAATTCTTCCAGTAGGGCCTACTTTGGTTAATGATGTATCTCAGCTGTACTTTGTGTTAAATGCTAATTAGCAAATGTTAGCATGCTAACAAAACTCTAAACGAAGATTTGTTAGTGTTTAGCCCAAGTACAGCCTCACAGAGCTGCTAGCAAGGCTCTGTAGACTCTTAGTCTTGTTTTGTTAGTTCCAGCTACAAGAAAGGTAGAAAAGAGTAAAACTCCAGCACAGTAGCTTGCACAACAATAGTGAGGGCAGGGTTGGTACCACCCCTACTCCTGTTTGCTGCCCTGAGTGATTCATTTTTGCCCAAATTACTTACCAAAGTTACCATCAAGTTCTCAACTGATTAAAAAGTTACACTCCTTCATTTTATCATAGATAAATGACCCAAATCCTTCCCAGCTCGCCTTTAATATATTAGCACAACTGCTATTTTCTGGTGTGATAGCAAAAAGGAGAAATCAGTGATAGCTGTGCATATCACTGATAGCACACCCAAAACTTAAAACACCCATCAATCACTGCTGCTTGTTTCCTCTCTCCATAAATGTCTGACTTTTTTCTCCTCTTCCTAGCATCACCCTTTTTTTGTCTTTCCCTTGCTTCATCTCTCTGTTCTCTTCTTTTTCTCTCATCCATCCTCTTCCCTCTCCGTCTCTGCTCTGTTACAAATAAACCACTCAACACTCATGTAAACACACAGCAGCTATTTCCCAAGCTGCATGTCCACTATAAATAAATACAAGACTGGGGGTGATGGAACATTTTTGAAAGGAAATGCAGAGCAGATATACATGAGAGAGGGAGTGTACCCAGAGGCTGGAGAGGATGTTTATGGAACAATGATAACATTAAGAATAATTAAATATTTCTTCATATGCCCAGTTAGCCTCAAGAATAAGAGAAATGCACCACCACACAAAAATATCGACCCAGGAACTGCACACGATTCAGTTGTAGTTGTTACTGGTTGTTCATCCTGTCTCTAAAATTCAGTGGAGTTGATGCGAAACACTCAGGAACCGAAATCATCTACCGCCTCCTCTAATGGTCTGAGAGTAATTTAGATTGTGGGAAATATTCCTGTACTGGATAGGACACTAAGATCTGGGCGAATGCTACTAAAACAAAAGACAGTATGATTCAAAATTAGAAAAGACAAAAAGATGAGACAGTAAGAATTTTATTTGGCATAAATAAAACTGTAGATGTAGGGGCCAATTGCCCATATAATAGACAGGTTTTTGTCGAAATGAAGACTGTATGGCTACAGAAAGAAAAGAGTTCAGTGTATGTGTTTGTGTGGGTAGACTAGAGGCAGTACTCCAGGGACTTGGCCCTGAAGGGAGAGGGAGATGTGCTCAGAATGACCAAATGACTCAGAGAGTGACTGACTTAACTCTGCTTTGAGGACACCTGCTGGACAGACGGCTTCACTGCCGTCTTTTAATGCAGCTTCAGAACACAAAAGCTCATTAGTCTATTTGTGTGTGTGTGTGTGTTTTGCCTAACGTGTTCTTGAAAGCATGGAAATTGTCAGGAAATTAAAAACATGCAGTGTTTCACCCTAGAAGGTTATAAGTTAAAAAAAACAAACCCTGATGATGTTACAGGGATGTCATCAGGGTTATCTTGGCTTGGGCTTGATATACATTTTTTTTGTAGAAAATGGATGGATGGATGGATGTGTAGCTGTGGTCATAGAGGAATAATGTACCACCTAACCAGCTGATAAATGTATGTAGCGTCACTCTAGGTTCATGCTAACTTCGGGAAGCCAGTTTTGTTCATAACTGACAGAGAAGTCCACGACAATATTTGTTGATTTTAATGAAACTGTGTGTGTCTGCAGGTGAACAGAGAAATTGTTGCTGGCTTGAGGTACCATCATGTGACCCACAGAAAAGGAATAAGAGGCAAGTTCAAAGTAGTTCCCCATCTGCTAAATGTACTGTACCTTGTTAAGACCACATACAAGACTGCCTTTTCTCAATGATGCTGATCATAAAGTGACAAGAAAGTGTACATGAATGAAAGTACACATGTAAACATATCTAAACCTAGCTTATAAAATCTGGGCTTGTCATTATCAAACTTAAAGAATTAAACTTAAAGAGTAACTGAACAGTAACCTATTAAAGAGTGCACTATAGAGCAAAACTGAGGAGAGAAAAAATTCTTAGCCGAGTGTGAAAAATAAGACACATTTATCAAGCAACTCCTACTTACAGCTATAGGAGGAACATTTATGAGCAGCTCTCAAGTGATCACATGATGAATCACATGTATGCTCGGAGCAGGCCTGGCTAATCACAGGACTTACCTTACATCTGCCCCACTGTTCAAAAATCCTTACATTTTAGTCAGTGGAAAAACATCTCATCATTTTAGTTTTTTTAAATATTATTTTATTTGTGTTAAATCTTTAATAACTCTTGTAGAAATTTCCATGTGAAATTAGCAACAATTTAGTACATTTATTATATATACATAAGGATGAAATAATAGGAAATAGAAAGAAAAAGAAAACCAAACTGGAGCAGGAAAGAAATCGTGCTGCTGGTATACAGAAATTATAAAGAGATGTATATAAGTATAATGTAATGTGCAGATAATGAAGGTGCATGGAGAGTGATTATGATTATCTCTATTTGTGTTGTTGAATGCAAAAAAAGTTGTGTAACTTCCTCAAATGTTCAAATCTAATGCAAATAATATGACTAAAACTAAACTAAAACTAAAACTACCCTATTTGGAATAAATCATATTGATTCAGCTAATGTATTATTCATCATAACCAATGATATGTTAGCAATATGTGTTCCTGACCTGTAAACAGACTTTGATGTGTAAAATCGGTTGAGTTCCCCTTTAAGTCCAAAATGTCCCTTTTAGCAGTATAATGAATACAAGCCCTGTTTACTAAGAGTACATTTTGTATCTTTCTGCAGTGGACAAGGTGTCGTACATGGTGGGGAGTTACGGCCCAAAGGCAGAGGAGCACGAGTTTCTATGCCCGGCTGATGAGGCACCCAAAGGCATGATGTCACGCGGTCACTATCAGGTCAAGTCCAAATTCATCGACGACGACAAGAACGTCTACTTGGCCTGGGAGTGGAACTTCGACATCAAGAAGGACTGGGATGAATAGAAGGGGAGAGAGAGTGAGAGAGATGATGCTACTCTTCCCTTCTTTCACTCCTATTCTTCACCTCCCTCTTTTCTTTCCCCTCTTTCACCCTCCTCCACCTCGTCCTGTGAGAGCAGCCTTGCAATGGCCTAGACAGGAGGCTCTACTTCTCCTTCTCCTCCTCTTCCTCCTTATTCTTCTCTTCTACCTTTTCTTCCTTGTCTATTTAAAGTCAGGTGTCCTGACGGAGACTTTTAGAGAAAAGAATCCCCCCTCTCTCTGCCTTCGGTCCCTGCTTTTATTTTCTTCTTCCAGATTCATCTACATCTATATCTCATCCATCCGGAGTTGTAAACGTGATGAAGCTTTTGGGATGACAAACTTTCAGTTTCCTTTCTCCCACCCTTCCTTCTCATCCTGTCATATATCCCTGCCTTTACAAAGCAGCAGTGGAGGGTCTGCAAAAGCAGGCGATTAAAGGAAGTCCGTTTGAGGCACAAAGGGAAATACAATATATACATTGCATAATTACAAACATTCAATATCTGTCAAACAGACTCCCCCAAAGAGAAGAGATGAAATATGTACATACAGAGTGCATTTGGATGCTCAGTAGGAATTCTGTATTCACAAATCCAGTAAAACAGTGTGGGGGGTGGGGCAGGCGGGGGTTTAGGCATGAGGCAAAGATACTGTGCGAGAGCCTGATTGCTGCAATTTGCATTAAAATTCGTATTCCTTCTCTTAGTCATAACTCAGTCAAATCTGAACACACAGACATGATATACATATTTTTAGATTCAGTGTGACCTACACTTCCCAGGATATCATTATCTCTGATGTCCATCAGAATAAACATCCATAAATCCACTTATTGCTGAAAAACTAACTAACTAACTTAACTAACTTCAGAACTTGCTTGCGAATCATCATGTTTTTGCGGTTTATTCAGTATCAAAGTAATCCAGTGATAGTTGTCTGTATATCCATGTGTACACTGCAAACGGGAACTGCTAAGAACTAATTTGGCATATGTTTAACAGTGCCAATTTGCCAAAATGTACACAAATATGCGCAAGTTGTCAAGTTGTAGCCCAGCGCACAACTCACTAATTCCATGGCAACATTATACTTCCTTTTTACATCCCCCAAGGCATTACGGGATCAGTAGTTCCAAAACTTGATGCATGATTATCCCCCAAATAGAAGACAAGGAATAATAGAAGTGACAAAATCCGTCTGAGCGGGAGCCCAAAGTGTCAGACTTCGAGAACTCCTGGTTTAGAATAAAGAAAAGAAAAGAAGATGCAGTTGGAGTTAGATACATTGATTTTGTATTTGCTTTCTCATTACATCTTTCTTCACAGTTTTTCAGGAGTCTTAAATGTAACTGTACGTGTCAGGTAGTTCATATAGTGTTTTATGTTATAGCATATCTTTTTTTTATCCCATCATAGGGTACTGATTGATTGATCAGTTGATTGATTAAGGAAAGAGTTTCAGCAATGTTATTTGAAGGAAGACATTTTATTTCTATTATGTAGAATATATTATATATTATATATTATTATATTAATAATTCTTTAATATGATTTTAGTTTTTTCCCCTAAATTCCATGTTTTCATGATTTTGCCTTTTAATTGCAGGACACAAATCAAACACACACACAAATACTTTTTAAAATGACACAACTGTACATCATCAACTCTTCAGGAAGTAAAAGAATGTTTTAGAATCCTATAATAAAATTATCCTCTAATTATCCAAATATTGTCATTTCAAACTGGGATGAAAAGATAAATCACCTCTTCTCACAAAGTGCACTACATGCATCTTTGACTTGTGTTTTATCAAACTTAGACATGGTGTATTTTAACATTGCAGTTTGCTTTCAAAGCACCAGTTTTCTCAAGTCTTTGTGGAACTTTTTGAAAGAGCAGACCAATTAAAGACTGTAACTGAACTGTGTATATTGTAGAAAGAGATGCATGCGTGTCCTTTAGGATTTGATACTATTCACTCAGTAAAAATGAACAAAATTAGCCCTTTCTAAACCTCTCTTGTATACCAAGGACACAAGATGTGAATAAAATTCTGCTTTGAACATTAATAAGATATTTTAAGATGGTAGCTGAAAGATGGAGTACTGCCTGAGAGGTATATCAAGGGACGAATTAATTCCCCCTAAAAAATAAAAAATATCATTATTGTGTTAAGTCTTTGGATATGATATTGTCATTGTTGCTGAACATATTGATCATTGAAATACCATTTGAAATCGTTGTGATCTAAGACTAACTGTAAACGTTGGCTTGTTGGGTGTTGCATGGTTTAGCAAGATTCTCTCTTCCTTTTTTACGACTTTATTGTAAAATTGAATGTGATTTTAAAAAAAGATACTGACGCAATATCCAGATGTCAATGGTTGCCATATACTGCAGATACAGGGATATTTTTAAAGGCACAGATAGCTGGAAACAGTTGTCTGTGTCTAATGCCCCAGCCTGTAACGATCAAGTGCTGCATCCTCAAATATTGGTGTCAAATCTAGTATCCTGTATCTTTTAATAAAGGCAATTCAAACAACGAGTAAGATGTCTCTTTGGAAATATTTTTCCTGCATGCACATAAAGCAATGTGTTCATTCACTCATTCACTTTCTTGCTGCTAGTTATTTGAGAAAATTGATACCACTCATGTTTGTACAATAAATACGAAGCTACATTCAGGAGACAGTTAGCTTAACATAGCTACTTAGCATAAAGACGAAACTGGGGGAAACAGCTAGCCTGGCTCTGTCTGAAGGTAACACAATCCACCTACCAGCACCTCTAAATCTCAATTTACCATTTTGCGCTTATGGAGGGACTATTTCTTGGCTGGTCAAGAAATAGTCTGACACATAACCCCCTGTAAAATGGCAAATTGTTTTTTTTTTTTACATTTAGATTTTTGCACAGATTACACAAACAAGATATAGCGTGTTAATTAATGAGCTTTAGAGGTGCTGGTGGCGGATTTTGTTACCTTCAGACAGAGCCAGGCTAGCTGTTTCCCCCTGTTTCCAGTCTTTGTGCTAAGCTATGCTAACCAGCTGCTGGCAGTAGCTTCATATTTACTGCACAGACATGAGAGGGATATCAATCTTCTCATTCAAGTCTCGGGCTGGAAAGCAAATAAGCATATTTTCCAAAATGTCAAATTATTCCTTTGAGAATCAAACAGGAAACGTCAGATTTCCATTAACTGAAAAAAAAAATGCAATATTTGATCATGATAATAGCTTAACTTAACATGTAAGTGCTTTGTAGTGTACAGACACATGCAAAATGAGTCATAGCTTTCACTCAGATACACATGTGAATTTTCTGTTGGAAGTAACAGAAAGAAAGTGAAAGAAATTAGATTAAAAAATGGTCAGTTTCTGTCAACTGATGATACTTAAAGAAGTGTACTAGTAGATATTATATGAACAGATGATTTATTATATCACATGACTCAGTTGGTTTAAAATATGAACACAATAATGCTATATTCAACTACACTGTACAAATGTAAGTAAAATGTTACACACAGAAATGTCCTTGGTGACCATTTTAACATGCTTCATGCCATTTCACATGTAACTCAGTGAGATGGTTTTGTAAACCCTTTGCCAAGGCATATAAAGAAACCAACACCCGTCACTTTGAACTAAAGAAATAATAATACTATAACACTCTTTTCTCATTGTCTGAAACGCTATAGTGTTGGTGCTTCTGTGACCAGTTAAATGACTCACTGTGCCTCCTCATGCTGCAGTCTGAAATAACACAAAAGGTATTAACATCATATCATCAGAGACAACACACATATTCTCACTCTGTTTTCAATTCAAGATAATTGAGTTTGTGTAAAGTTGGAATTTTTTTAAGCGATACAAAGAGGTAAAAAAAAACGTAAAACATCCACCAGTATCTGTCACCATACTCCAAAATAACTGCTAAAAAACAAGAAGCAAATACAGTATATAAGAAGCTGACGGAAGCTGACGGAAGCTGAACTCATTGAACTCATTCAAATTCAAACCCATTAACCCAGTCTACCCATTTGTCAGATCAACATGTTTGTCAAAAGACAAAATGTGGCTGTGATAGTACTGTGACTACTTGTAACAAAACCAAATTTAAGTTACTCTTACTGTCTTCAAGACTTTCCACTCTACAACACGGAGAGAAATTAGCAAATGGGGCAAAAAAGAGTTTTAAAAATTGAAATTCTGGGAAATAGACTTATTCGCTTTCTTGCCGGGAATTAGATGAGAAGATTGATACTACGTTCTCTCCTACCACTCCGTTAGATATATGTCACACATTATATCATGTTTGTTAATCTGTTTTTTTTGGAAGTGGAAAATTACAAGTTGTGGATATAATGTGTTAATTAATGAGCTTTAGAGGTGCTGGTTGGCAGATTTTGTTACCTTTGGACAGAGCCAGGCTAGCTGTTTCCCTCTGTTTCCAGTCCTTATGCTAAGCTAACTGGCTGTTGGCTGTAGCTTCATATTTACTATTCAGTTATGACAGTGGTATCAATCTTCTCATCTAACTCTCGTGAATAAGCGTATTTCTCGAAATGTCAAACTTTTGCTGAGTGTCTTTGTGCTCCAGTGTTGTTTTTACATTTGCAACAGCATTAGACAACGAGATAGGAGGTGGATTGACACCTCCTTAAAGGGGTATGAAGTAATTTTTAATCTCTCTCAACTTGAATTGGCAATCAACAGCAGTTAAAACCAACTTTTCGTCTCCTGTCGTAATATTAAGATATAATGCTTTGTCATCTAATTTTTTATTTCATAACATTTTTTAGCCTCGATAGATTGACCTTTGATGGCATCCAGTCACTTGAGAATGCCGTCATGTATGAGGATGGTTTTGGAGTGCCCACTGAATCAGTTATATTTGCAGAACTATTCAACCAATCTCATATTGTTATTTTGTCCTACAGGACGGTAAAAACAATTCTTGACAGCAGGGTAATCCACAACATCTCCTCAAGGGCAGCGTCCATGATTGCTCTGCTGTCACACGTCTACGTATCCATTGATAAAGCTCTTCATCTATTTGTCAATGTTTCCATCTGTCCTATTCATCTGTGAGCCAGTCCTCCTCGCCGGGTGTGGTCACTGCGGTGGTTGTGTTGTTGCTGCTGAGCGCCTGCTCCAGCAGGGCATGCTGGGCGGTAGCTGGCAGGTAGAGGAAGGCATAGAGCAGCGCCAGCAGCAGCAGAGCCAACAGCAGAGGGAGGCCCCAGTCCGATGTCATTATAGGCTCCTCGCAGCGAGCCTGCAGAAATGACTTATTCTGCATGGTGTACAGACGGATCACAACACTAATGGTGTGGCAAGGTGAAAGAGAAAAGTCTCAGAAAGTAACAAAATACAACGGACAAAAGAGCTTGTTTTGGGATGAGATGTACACAGTTTGTAATGTCAGACCTACACTTATTGATCTGCACTCAATGATCAACTTAGCTGGTGTTTTTTTCTCCCCAAAACGGGAGAAAAACACTGTATCCACACAGCCCATAAACTTGAGAAAAGACCTGAGACACAGCTGGTATTGAAGGCACGTTTATCAGACTGGTTCCAGCTTTTAAACCCCTCAAAAGTTCCAAAGAGCACAAAGGATAAATCCAAGATGGAGAAAGTCACCTTGGACAACATGGAGTCAGCTAAATCCAGAGAAATACAACATCCAGGCGGGTTTTCCTTCACAGAGCCCAAGTCATCTTAAAAGTGTCAGTGTTTCCAGTTAATGGTTGAGATTTTATAGTTAAGAGAGCAAAAGAATATCCAGTTTCGGATCAAGGAAAAACAATAGATCCTTGTTAGTGAAAGGGATCATCACGAATGTTTAATGTCTGTCAGCTAAGCCTCTCTCCTCTTCGTCTTCTCTCATCATCTGACTGACACGTTTGTGATTTCCACTGAAACTGCGTAGGGCCACGTGCATCTCTTTGTGTGTGTGTGCGCGATGCTTTCTTGGCATAGTGCATGCCCAGGTAAACATGCTAATCTGCCATTCAGCTCTCTGAGATGATTTGCTCTGAAATGTTATGCAACAATAACCAGAAACCCAACAATAGAGACACAACGCCACATTTGAATCCCATTCTGTAGTAACACCTGTCTCATTTATACACACACACACACACACACAGTGGCAAGCAGATTGGGTTATGAAATGCCAATTATATAATGATTCTTGATCTTCTTAGTTGAAAACACATTCATACCTGGCTGTGTTCAGGGATTACTTACTGGAAGAGTCTGCACTATTCAACCAACGTTTCGGCACAGTATGTTCCAAACAATCAGCACTTTGCTAATAATTTGTTAGCTTTGAGCTACGAGGAGGTCATAGCGTGATGGAGTTAGTGTGGAGAAATGATTAGTGTTTGGTACTAGCTGAAAATATGGATCCATGGCACAGAAGATTTGTTTGATTTTGGTTTGAGAAGTTTGTATTTTTTGCCTGTAGATTCAGAACAGTTTTTCATTGTCAGTGACATTGCAAGGTCACAGAGGGAAGACCCTTCTGGCAACTCTGTTTCCAGAAACCCAGGAACCAGCAACCAACTCAGCAGGGGCAGGTCTGGAAGATTTTGAATGGGGACCAGACTGGGGAAAACAAGTAAAAATGTGCTGCACTTAAATTTAAAGCCCTGGCTCTGCGCAATAATAAACTGCACATTATTAATGGTTGAATTGTTTATTCAGAGGAAGAAATGCCAAATACACAACTTTACATACTGACTTACAAAACACTGTATTCCTGTTGTCTCTCAGAATTGTCTGGGGGTGATCTTAGATCCTGGCCCATTGTCTCTGTCCCCTAAATGTCCCCACTCCGGGGTTAGTACTCTCTGATGGTCCAGGAACTATTGGTGAGTTTTCATCATCATTTACTGGTCAAACATGAGGCTGCTACACCTTGTGTATAATAATAATTCACACAGTAAGAAAGCACTGCTTGCCTGCAGTATCAATATAAGGTGCTAACACATCAGCATTTCATTATCTCAAATATCACATGCTCATAATACTGGATCTGGCGTGTCATCAGAGCCGGTGACCCCTGCCAGATAAAAGTGTCGAGGTGAGTTTGAGGTGAGGGATTATGGACGTCACAAATAATGGGTGAGTGACCTGGATCAGTACCTACTGACAGAGCAGAAACAGATGAAACAAATGCAATAAACATAATCCCCTGTGTCAAGATGATGGACTCCTACATTTCAGGTTCAATAGTATTGCCATAATGTGACCATTAAAAATTGATTTTAGTAAACTGTTCAGGAGAGGAGAAATTACTGTAATCTGCTTCATTGAATGTGAATGTCACAAGTAGACATTGCTTCATTTTAAGGGGTCAAAAATGTAGAGAACTACTAAAGTAGAGGAAAGTCACAGACACAAGCTGACCACAGAAAGGCTCCATTTGGGCTTTGAGACTGTGAGATGACAGAGCTGAGGACTAATGGAGAGCTATATTTTGTATTTTCCATTAGGCTACAAAGATGTGGATTTACTGGTTTACTTTAATAACTTTCTTGAGTAAAACCCACGACTCAGTACGCTAATCCTACTTCTTCAAATAGACCCCAGCAAAGTTATGATGTTACACATTACACTACTGCAGATGGCGCTGTACACCTTTCACATTGTTATTTTCTCCGCCATAACAAACGAACAAACGAAGAAGAAGAAGGAGCGGCTGCGCAGTCCACGGCACCACTTGTGGTTTTGTTTACATCTGTCCTTATAGATGCACGCTAACTTTCGGTATGTAGAAAAATGTACCACGCATTAGTCTTGGATACTTATTCGTGGTAGTTAAACAGACAGTCGTAGTATTCTGACGGTAACAGATAGCTAGTTATCTCATGTGGTGTTAGCATACAATAGCTAACTAACCAACGGTGCTAACATGCTAACCTGTATAATTTGCTGCTACCTAACCAAAAAGTTGTTTTGAACTGTTTGAAGCAACAGTAGCTGGGGTGGTGTCACTACAGGGCATTTGTGACTCATGCTAATATGGCAGTAGTCACTTATTTATTAGAGACCAGAAAACTACGTCAGGCACAAGAGAGGCTACTAAGTTACCAGCTACCTGTTCCTCTCACAGCCCAAAACATGTTAATGTGTTGACGCACTATGGTGAAAACATTGACTTAAGTTAATGTTGCTGTGGCTGGTTTACAACTTTGTTTGTCAGTGTTAGTTCATTTCATGAGGTGTTGCCAATGTTTTAATTTTGAACCACATCCACTGCCTGATTTCAGTGGTGGAAATTAAGTACATTTACTCAAGTACTATACTCGAGTAGAACAAATGTAGGTACTTGTACTTTACTGTAGTGTTTCCATTGTATGCTTCTTTATATTTCTACTCTATATTTTAGAGGGGAATACTGTAGTTTTTTTAAGTAGCTCAAATTAGATCCACGTCCACCAGCTAAAACAGGAAATGCTGCCTACACATCAAGGCGTCAGTAACAGTAACCCAATAATATAACCATATAAAAGGGGGCATTCTCCATTATAAATACTTTTACTCTTTGTACTGTAAGTACACTTTGCTGATAATATTTAAACATTTAATAGAGTATTTTTACATTGTAGTATTTATACTTTTGCTTAAGCAAAGGCTCTGAATACTAACACTGCCTGATTCATTCATAATAAAAGCTACACAGTGAAATATCAAGACAACCCCCTTGTCACTGCAGAGCTGTATGATTTGTGCCAGTTAAACGCTGCCCATGATGACCACAGAGCCTGCCATCCCTGAGAGCCTGCGTGTGCTGTACCAGAGCGATGACTACATCGTGGTGAACAAGCACTGGGACATCCGCATTGACAGCAAGATGTGGTACGAGAAACACACCGTGCAGGCACAGCTTCGGCACTGCTTCCCTCAGCTGGCAGACCCTAGCACCTACTATGGATTCAGGTCAGAATCACATACATACAATACTAACTACATTAGCTCACATACATCATGCTCATAAAGAGTTACAGCCTCATCAGCTTCCCCTCCCCCAACAGGTTCTGTCATCAGTTGGATTTCTCCACAAGTGGGGCTCTTTGTGTCGCCCTCAATAAGGCTGCTGCCGGCCGGGCTTACCGCTGCTTCAAGGACCGCACCGTCACTAAGGCCTACCTCGCCCTGGTGCAGAACACAAACACAGCGACACACATGCACACAACAGAGTTATTACTGTATATCTGTCTGTATTTGAAACTGCATAATGGATATTTGATGTGTGATTATAATGATCTGTAAGGAAATAAAGTCAATTCAAAATGTTTTGCTTCCCAGGTGCGTGGCTGGGTGCAAGAAGAGACACAAACTTTGGACTTCTCCATTGGCAAGAACTCTTCAGAGGGAAAAACACACATGATGTGTATCGAGGGAACAGAAGGTACATGAACCTGGCTTGTGCATGTGTGTGAGGTTTTTAATTTACAGATTCTGACTGGAAACCCCAGGTTTTGTTCAGTAAGTTTTGTTTGCTTGCTTGTCTGCTTTTCCATTATGAGAAAGATCAGAATCAAAAATGTTATGTTGTCAGCACAAGGCAATGGAAATGTGTCTTTGATGTAGTAAAAACATACACATAGAGTTAAAATCAAAATAAATACACACACACAGAGTTTAAGATGATTAGTAGTGGTGAAATTGAATTGTTGAATACTTGACGATGCAGGCTTGGCATGATTGGACTATTTACACTGCCTGCTTACTCATTCAACTCAACCAGGCTGACCAAACACGCCTAATTTGCTTTTTATGTTTTACATTTCAAACGTTTGTGTAGAATTTATGAGAAAGTATAACGGAAAGATAACTACAGACTATTTACTTTTCATTTTTCTTGCTGATCTTCCCCCGTCCTTCTCTCGTCAGGTTGTGAGAACCCCAAGCCTTGCCAAACTGAGCTGACGGTGTTGGAGTATGGACTGTATGATGGAGACTCTGTCACCAAGGTGCTACTGCAGCCACTCACTGGTATTAACACTCATTTGCTTCTTTTCATATAAGAGAAATTAAGGATTTCTTCTTTTCACCTTATTTAGAAACAAATCGTATCTGGACAGTACTAGAGAAAGTTTACATTTCCAGAACAGTCGTCAAGTTTTTTCAGTTTGAAAATTGGAAATAAAGACAAATGACTAGCCAGACAATGCAATATATTTATATTTAATACTTATATAGTTTCTTTTAATCTTGCCTGGACATTTGATTATGGTTGTTGGTGTTGGATACAGCTCACCTCGGCATCATCATACATTACATGCTAAATAAACCAAAATAAAAGTAGATTGACATGGATGTCTCCTCACCACCCTTTCCCCCAGGACGAACCCACCAGTTAAGGGTCCACTGCAGCGCAATAGGCCACCCCATCGTCGGGGACTTCACCTACAGCTCGGGAGCGGACAATGCCCCCTACCGCATGATGCTGCACGCCCACCTCCTCCACATTCCCCTGGAACCTCAGCCCCTGCTCGTCTCTGCCGGAGACCCCTTTCTCCCCACGGAGGATCCCAAGTGGCTCCCGCAGCGCTCCTTACGGACACTGAAGGCCACCGTGGAGGCCCTACTGGAGCACAGGGTGGAGGAGGACAGGAAGATCAAAGAGGAGGAGGAGAAAGAGAGGGCGAGAAAGAAGGAGGAGAGGAGGAAGAAAGGAAGCAGGGAACAGAGGACTGAGGAGGAGAGTGAGGAGCAGAGGAGGCGATGTCAGGAGTGGCTGAGTGAATGGGCTGGAGACTGATGAAGTGTTTTGTATAATTATTTATTTTAATTTATTTTAGCTGTTTACTTATGATGGTCATATTGAGCATGCATGCTCCATCTCATTGACCACCTGCGCTGTGTTTAAATGGCAAACATTGAAATGAACCAGTACCCTCACAAACCAGTTACAAACATTATGTTAGAAAAGACATGTATGAGCATGTAAATTACTGCTCTCTTAAACAATTCGTACAACTGGGAACTGCCCACTATAACCAGTCTTTTACAGTGAGCCGCTGAGCGACTTCCACTGCAGTAGCTGAGAAATAAGTGCCTTGCTCAAGTTCATGTTGGTAAAGAGGAGTTGACTTGATGCCATTCATGTTTCTAATACACATTCCCCCCTAATGAGAGTAAGACATTTTAATTGGTGTTTTTTGTCACAAGTCTATGCTATATATGGTCAGATGACTTAACCCTGGTAGGGGAGCCTGAACAGCAGCAATTTACCTGTTTTTTCTCCACAAAAATGCTGGACAACACTCCATGTGTGTTGTCACATACGCTGCATGGCTGCCTGTAACATACATCTCATTTAAAAGCATAAACCCTTCTACACTGTATGGTTCTTTGCATTTTGACATACAGTGTCTATAAAAAGTATTCAACCCCCTTCCTTGTTTTTTTTTTTTTTTCATGTTTGATGATTGTTTTACAATAACGCCAATTATAATAAAATGGAAAAGAGTATGGCACAGCTGTTGATTTGCAGAGAGCAGCATGTCCTCAAAAACAGAGTCTGTGTGAGAAGGGCACGATCCGTGGCAGCAATGATGGCATTGTCAAGTTGAATAAACAATCCGTCACAATAAACATTTTATGCACAACTCCTGCTCCCTGTTGCTGCACAGTGTAAGGCAGCAGAACTGTGCAACTCATATCATAATGATTCCAGTGGCACACCTGTGCAGTTTTAATCCTGTGTTACAGGTTGATGTCCCCATGTTCTGTTGCCGCACCCTGAGACAACCATCGTGGTGTAGATAGAACCTTTTTTCCGGTGATTGACTACCCACAGTTTATCTTTGCCTGCTGCAAATACATAAAGGTATCTCCGAGATGCCTGTCATGGAGATGTACAAAACTGACCATAATAACACCCATTTCAATGTATTTTAGATCACAACTGAAGTCAGTTCTGCAAAGAATGCAAAAGAAGTGTTCCTGTGGAATAACAGCGAGTACGCATGCATCACAGTGTAATGCATGTATGAAAGTGCAGGGTAATGGTTACTATCTATCTATGGTACTTTATAACTAGGTTACTATGAAACAAAATTGTACATAAAGGTGCATCTGTGTTACAAGCTCTACTGATGAAGGTGCTCCTGTTCATACAAACAGGTTTGTAGAGGGTGAAAGTTATTGTCCATGATGCTCAGTAGCTTACAAATACAAATACTACTGGTTAAATGCAGAAAGTTATAGCAGAGCCTACAGTATAATCATGCAACTTCTGTTAGGACGTTGTCCCTGAATTCCTGCTTAGATTGATCCTGCAGATATTTCTAAAAGGTAAAATAACAAGGAATTAAAGATCTTTTGAATGCTGAACTGAGGTACTTCGTTAAAATTTAAAACAAATTAGGTCAAAACCAACTCCACTGAGTAGCGTGATGGGAACTACATTACCCACAATGCCCTCGTACTCCGAAACAAACGTCTACTGCTCTGTCACAAGGAAGGGAGGCATCAAAAAGGTTGGAAGCATAAAATAAATGAATACTCTCGTTCATAATGAGCTCCGTTATTTTCTCGTATGAGAGTTTGGTCCATGCTGTATCAGGAGCAGTGGTAAGTTAGCTTAACTTTTAATTATTCGTTGCAGTAGCTATAGCTAGCCTGTATAGTTTGTGCTCATACGATGTAAATTCTCCACACAAAACTCCTTTAAAATGTAACGAGCCCTGATGTTTTAGACCTGATGGCGCCACATACCACATTAAATACACCAAGATTTGTAAATCTTGGAATGTTTTAATCAAACTTTCCATTCGGCAATAGTTGGTATTACGTATAACCTACCAAACTTGCCTAATTGAATAGTGTTTTATGATAATTCAATAAATACAGTGTATTGGGGTCTTAATGCGTGTTTTGTGCTTTACATACTTATGTCCCTATAAATTATTAGATTTTTCAATGGCGTTTGGTGTAAGATTTCTTCCATATAGAACAAAAAGGCATTGTATATCTCTTTGTATGTCACTGCACTGGTTTAGGGAAGTGTGACTGCCATGACAGTATTCTTCCCTCTTGATACTGCCAGACTGAGGCTTCAAGGTAAGAAACGCAAGAAAGTAGTGATGCAGTCTTTTTTACAGTTAGTAGGCTATAGTAAGCAATGCAGTGTATTTATTCAAAACAAGTTGTCTTTTTGTTTGTGTTCAGTGGATGAAAATAGGAAGGCCAAATCAACTCCAGCCATTCTGGCAGAAATTGTCAAGGAGGAAGGACTGTGAGTGAAAAACTGTTAGACCAGATTTGATTTAGTTGCTTGCCAGTGAAGTCTTACATATGTACAGTATATATGCATTGCTGTCACAGTATACCAATAGTCATTTTGAATACTACAAATGGAGGCAATAAAGTTGAAAATGCGGCTTTAATGTTCTTTTACCCCAAAGCGGTGTTGATCATTCCTGACACATTTCAGGCCCATACTGTTTTGGTATCCAGACCTCCCTAAAACAATTTTGCATACACACACTCGCACATCACAAGCACCATATGTCCACAACAGTATAGCAGTAGATGGGCTCTAAGATGTGTTCCTGGGTTTGCTGTCCCCCTGCAGACTATCTCCATACAGAGGTTGGTTCCCGGTCATCTGCAGCCTGTGCTGCTCCAACTTTGTCTACTTCTACTGCTTCCACAGCCTCAAGGCTAGCTGGCTGAAGGGAAAGCAGTCAGCACCCAGCACTGACTTAATCATAGGCATCGCTGCAGGTAAGAGGGTCCAGATCATAAAACCCTTGTTTTAGTGACTCAGGACAAGAAAGTCCATCTAATTTCAGATTTGAGTCCACGTCCATTTCTTCATAACTGAGCAGGCTGACCTCTAATCTAACCTTTAACCTTTTCTTGTCCATTTTTGTTTCCAACACTACTTTTCCATTTGTCACCAGAGACAATCTACATAATGTTCTTATTGTATAGATAGTGTGACTATGCTAAAGATTTGCAAATGTTGACACACAGTGTTTGCTTTGGCTGTTGATTTTTCAGGTTCAGGTTACTTTATTTGTACCCGTATGTAGATTTGGCTTGCAGTAGACAAGGCATCCATCTTGACACACATTTGACAAACAACACAGACAGCAGACAAACATGATAAAAGTACTCAAGGCTTCAACAATCAGGACTTAAAAAGAGAAAAATAACAAAAGAATAGAGTAGATTTTTATACCGCTTTGTTCTACCTCATCTTTCATCTGCCTCCTTGTCTCTAGGTGTTATAAACGTACTGGTTACCACTCCTTTGTGGGTGGTCAACACCAGGCTGAAGCTTCAGGGTTCCAAGTTTCGCAATGCAGACATACGGCCCACCAACTACTCTGGCATTCGGGGTAAATGGTCATTGTCTGATCATGCTTATATGTTGCTTATAAGTTACTCTGAGTCAGTATTTCTTCACCACATACAGTACGTGACATTTAGTGCCATACTTGGGTGCTTGTTTTGAGCTAATTTGTGTGCTAATTTGCGCAGATGCATTTGTGCAGATCATCCGCGACGAGGGCGTGGGAGCACTGTGGAACGGGACCTTCCCGTCCCTGCTGCTGGTGCTGAACCCCGCCATCCAGTTCATGATTTATGAAGGCCTGAAGAGGCAGCTGAGGAGAGGACTTCCCAGGGAGGTGAGTGAGAAACAGTGCGAGGTGAGTGAGGGATTAGGAGTATGCAAACATTTGAGGGATTGGAAAGATGTGCTGAAATCAGAGCAGTATTTTAGAGGAAGGAATGCTGGGTAAGAAATTACAGATGCAGGGAGAAAGAGGATATATGGAGAACAAAATTGGACAATTTGAGTTGAAAATTACAACATTATGTTTTTATTTAAGAGATTTAGACATTTTTGCTGTTGTTCAATAACAGATAATTTGCATTGTCATTTGAGCCATAACCATTGTCAAAACCAGCTGATATGGGATTTTTAAGATGATGCCAATATCGATATTTGAGAGTAAAAAAAAAAATCTCTATGACACTTTATCATAAACTTTTTTGGCAGTCATTTCTTAAATTTGGTTATCAAAGAGTTGGGATAATTGAAATTTTACAGGTGAAAAAAAACAACAACTTTACTATTAAAAATGACAGTAACAGTTTATAGAACATGACAGCACGTTTGCACATCACTGGAAGTCGAAACATAAAATATCGACTATATATAAAAGTATGTAAGTATGTTACACTTGAGTTAAAGTGATAAAAAACACACTGTCCTATCCTGATTCATTAATACACATTAAGTGACTGCATTCAATGAGGAGATGAGCCCAGATTACTTGACCTTTTAAACGTTCTTCCATTATTTCTACAGGCTTGTAAAACCTGAAAAATCGACTTATGCTTTATAATAATAATACAGTAATATTACAGTTACATTATGGTTATAAAATAAATGACAAACACACATATGCGCTTGTAATTAACCAATGGCAAAGTTAAGGAGGGAAGATCCTTCAGGTCATCCATCATCTGGATGAGTAGACACTTGATATGCAGAGACTTGGTGATTCTGTTCACATGATTTTTGTGTGACTTAAGCAGAGGCGAGAGAGAGACCGTTTGGCTGAACATGTGTGCTTGCCTGATTTCATACCACGTGGTCTACTGGAGAAATTGTGCATAAATGTATTAGTTAAGGTTAATCTGATGCTCACGGTCAAGAAGGGGAGGGAGAGTGTTACTTATTCAACTAACCAGTTAGTGTGAACATTCGAACCCTGTAAACCCTCTAGACAGGCATACTCCTCAGACCTTTAGGCTGCCACTGTTCCACTAATAATATGAAATTGCACAAAAATGTGACAAGTTTTCTTCCCCCCCCCCACAAGCTGTCATCTGTTGAGGTCTTCATCATCGGCGCTGTTGCCAAAGCTGTTGCCACCACTGTTACGTACCCACTGCAGACAATACAGTCCATTCTCAGGGTAGGTTTTGTGTCTACAGTATGTCTATGCCTGTGGGTCTTTGTTTACACATGTAAAATGAGAGACATGTAGTTTTCCCATTTTTCTACAAACAAAAGCCTACTAAATTAGAATAACTGAAAGATGCTAAAATCACACACAAACATTCCACACATTGGAGCTTTAAGAGCATGTTTTTTTTTTTGTTTTAAAATCATGACAGTTCGGCCAGTTCAACGAGTCAACGGACAAGTCAAAACTACTTTCCAGTCTAAGGACTATCAAGTGTCTAATGGTCAATAGAGTGAGGTGGGTTCAAAGACACACACACACACACACACACACACAGACACGGATTACATATTAAAGTTTTAAAATACGGTTGCAATTTTAATTTTGTCAAATTTTTTGGCTCCATTTAAGTTCCTCTATTTAGACACACTGCATAATGCAATGCTGAAAGCACACATTTGACTTTGAGCACTTGTACTTTATGTAATTTGTCATAAAATGTGAAAAAACGTGGTAAACTAACTTTGACTGTGTTCAGACTGGCAGCCCAAATCTGGTTTTGTCGTATCCAGATTAGAATTGTCTAGCTTTGATGCAAGATAGATAGCAAAGTACAAACTGAACCATTCATTTTCAACAATTCATAGCTGGGTATGTCTCAATTTGGCCTCTCAAATCAGGTTTCAAACAGCCCTTTACATCATTTAAAATGGCACATACAGTAACTTAGAACATGACTTGATATTGCCATGAAGAACTAGAGAACACGTCTCCATCATCTGGCCTACAACTTGCTCTTATGGTCTTTATACAGGTTTGCATATGTAAATACTGTATGCTTATGTTGTTACCACAGAAACCATTGCAGATGAGTTAACAGTGCCTGAATACACAAACCTGGCCTGGTCACTTGCAAATAACTGGACAGTCAAACTTAAAGAACTCATTTGACAAACAAATTAGATTTTCCTGCAGCCTGAACAATTGGCCTCATGCAGGAACATTTTCGGATTCTTATCCTATTATATGATTTCAGGCCAAATTTGTATTATTGTACCTGACTCGTACGACGGGTCAGGACCACCAATTTGGTTTGTACCTAAGAGAAAATTCTAAGTACCAGAAAATTGGTGAATGCCACAAATTCTCTTAAATCACTCACTCGTAAGTGCCATTTAAGAACGAATCTGTTCGTAAGAGTGGTTCTCGCATGAGGCACATTGTCTTTTTAACAATTATATTTATTATTATACCCATAATCATGCAGCTCTTTCTTTAGCTTTTGTGTGTGCAGGATGGCAATAAATTATATACTCTCTGCCTGAATAAATGTCAAGACTTCTACTCTTTCATATTTAACATAGTTATTATGTTTTGACCCTGGTTTCCTTCTATAGGAAGTATGGCATGTTGGGTCTGTTTAAAGGCCTGGAGGCCAAGCTGTGGCAGACAGTGCTGACTGCTGCCCTCATGTTCCTTCTCTACGAGAAGATTGTCAGCTGCACCTACAGAGTCATGGGACTGAGCAACATCCACTTCAAGAATCACTAGCTAGCACTTCACAGCCAATGGATGCTTGACCACATTAAAGCACTGACTGACTGCTTTAATCACTGCTTACCGACCCCGTGATTGGGACTTCAACTTCCTGGAAATCTGTCACTTTCTTAAACAGTGAATGTTTAATGGTGACGTCATCCTGCAAATACTCCAACCACTAAAGCATTACAAGTGTTAAGTAAACCTCTCCCTCTGATTATACTGATTTTGCTACTTTGTCCTTCTGTAAAAAAAAAATCAGCACATAAAAAAAACAGCGGCAGGAGGACCAGTCAGATGATGAAAAGTGTCGGAAGTCCTGAAACAGATACATCACATCAGATTACACGCCATCATGAATACAACAGCTCCCTTTAAACCTCAGCTTTATTGGCCTTACGTCTCTTGAAACCACCTAAGTCACTTGTCACATGTAGCTGTTTGATTCAGTTGTACAAAAAGTTGTTGGGGAATGAACTGACGCCTGCTCAGTTTCTCGTTTTCATTTTCACTTACTACTTATTAATGTCATAGCTGATGTCACTGAGGGCCTAACCTGAGCAGGTGATCTCCAGGTTGCAGAAAGAGGAATCTAATAATAAACACTCCCTCAGTGCGAGATCTGTACAAGGAATCCTTTTGTCTTTCTGTGCAAACAGCAGAGCCACAGTCTAGCTGTCTACACACCACAGCTGCTGACTCTAGGGTCCACTCATAGTTATTCACTGGTCTCAAGACTTCCTTCAGTTTCATCTTCAGTGTACCAGTACAGTGACTGGCTCCTCCCACCAACATGACATCATCAGGCCCTGAACAGAAACAAGTGGGTCATTACAGAAAGTGAGTTTCATTAGAACAGAAATGAAACCTAATCAATGCTGCAGTTCCTCTTTTATCTGAGCTGGTGAGTCCAACAGCTTTGCCAGGTAAGCAGGTTTTTCTTGTCTGAGCCTGAGCTTCCACAGTCCAGGAGAGCGGACTCGTGGTCTTCACACTAGAACCCCTTGGTCCACTTTGGAACGTCCACTGGAGGACTGAAGGAGCCCCACAGCCACACAGCACCCCTTGTTTCACTCATTTGAAAAAGGGCAATGAAAACTTTGGAAGATATGAAATTGTTCTGTGACAGGAAATTATTAAATCTGTTTATTAAAATGACAATGATGGCAACTTTGAACAGTAAGCAAGTCTTGGTTTGGTTCGGTTCCTGAGAGAAAACACCATTGCATTTCAAGGGCCACAAAGTGGTTCAGACTTGTTGTCACAGGGACTTTGGACCCCACCAGATCCTGTCCTCTCCTCAGACATCTTTAATGTCTTTACACCGGTTTGGTTTTAAGCTCAGGTGAGGAAGGAGGAGATCTAAACGAAAATAAATGAAATAAACCTGCAGACTTCCAGAGAGGTGCCTCAGAAACTTTCTTTTAACAAGCAAATATCAAAACACACCGATATAAAAGAAATATGTTGTAAAACCTTGTGTCTAAAAGCCAGTTTTTCAACAGTGAAGGAGAAAAATGTAAAGTCTTAAACAGTAAGAAAATATATATATATATATTTTTTTTTTACTTTTTATAGGTCAATTATACTTAGAAGTCCACATAATGAAGGTTAAAAATACGAAGTAGGTTAAAGAAGTATAATTATACATTATTATAAGTATTACATTTCAGTTTTGCAAATGTGTGAGCCTTTTAGCTGATTTATTAAAATAAAACACAAAAAGACCACAGCTTAATGTCCACCATGGTTCTAAAAGTCCAAAAACCCATAAGCATCATAAAATCATTATAAAATATTAATAATATATATATTTTAATATAATTAGCCGAGTAAGATACTACAGTGCATTAAATGTTCCCCTTTCCTAATATTGACATATTTGCAACTCAGATCATAAAAATCTAGAAATGTATCAGTGTAAATTTACTTTCTAGGACTTTGAGGCACATGTTAATATTTCCCACAGCACAGTACGTCATGTCAGCATCAGCTCAGACCGGTGTCCGGCTCACACCATGGGACACACGTGGAACAGGCAGTCATGATCGCGTGCGCAAATGGACAGGCGTGGTATAGGTATAAGCAGCACCTCACCGGAAGGTAGATCGTCCATCCTCATACTATGTAATCAGAGGTACGACAGTTACGTGACGCGGCAGTAACTCAGACTTTCATTATTACGTAAGCACGTCAGTGGCTGTGGCTCTCCCTAATATCAAATAGTATTAAAGTAGATTTGTGCCTTTTTCACCACCATGGATTCAACAACCCCAAAAGAACCAGAGAAGCACTGTGTCCTGTGCTGCCAAGAAGCCGATATCATCGCCTTAGGAAAATGCGACCACCCGGTTTGTTACCGCTGCTCCACCAAAATGAGGGTGCTGTGCGAGCAGAAGTACTGCGCCGTCTGCCGGGAGGAGCTCGACAAGGTGCGCATTCATCCGCTACTGTGGCTCGGGGATGGCGCCTGGTGGTGCTAGCTAGGCCGCATCGTTTTGGTAGTTTTATTATAGGAAAATCAGCAGAATTTGGATGATAAAACCTTAGATGGATTCATAATACATTAAACGCATTCCCGGTAAATACGACATAGCAACAAACGGTGTCTATCAACTGTTGAGGCTACTTTTTTTCTTTCGCTGTCATTAGCGTAGCTGAGGTAGCTCACGCTAACATTAGCAAGTCCATCAATGTAGGTTAGCTAGTTAGCTCTCTACCTTAAGTCAGGAAGAGTTAGCTAACAGGTTGGCCTCCCAAATTGACAGCGTGCTAGTCCAACCGGCCGTATCCCCTTTACTTAACGTGACAATGAATTTGTGATTCAGTGAACTGTGAATGCATTTAGTAGAACATGTCAGCTGTCACCTCTCAAACAAACCAGCGTGAGCACGTTAAATGGTTCAGCGGTGGTGGGTACCTTGCTAGTTGTTACTACTCGGTTGCTGTGTATTTAAATGCAAATCCTTGTTAAAGGTAACTGGCGTGTCTGTCTGCCAGGCACCCCTTCCTTGTGGAAGTCGTTCCTTTCAGATACAGGTAGCTAGCAAGCTAAATGGAGTTCAGACAACTTGTCAACTCAGCTGGACAGTGTGATACCAATAAGGGCCTCGCTACCTACCACTCCCTTCAAAAGTAACACTAGCTGTCAACTTTCCAATATAGATATTGTGAAGTTAATTGTCAACTACTATTACAGCTGGATGTTGCTGCTGACAAATGTTTTGAACTTCTTAATTTAGCAGGCCTTTAAGTACATGTACCACCTTCTGTATTGCCTTGGTTTTTTTAAGATGAAAACATTCCCATAATTCCATAGGATAGCCATCATATTACATAAGATCTTTGTGAGAGCAGTGATACGCCAGCAGCATTTTCAGCCTCTAAAAAATGTTCAGTTTTACCAAACTCTTCATCAAACCAAAACCTACCTTAGAATTTAAATCTTGTAAATAATGTTTTCAACAGTGCACAACAGCCTTATTATCCCTCCACTTTCCCCAAAGAGTGTGTGTGGCAGAGATGTTCAGCAGTTCTTATGTTCTGACATGTTGTCATGTTGTTCTCAGGTGGTGTTTGTGAAGAAACTAGAGGCCTTCTCGTGTTTGACCTACCAACAGTTCCCCTGTGAGAAGAAGCATGATATCTATTTCAGTGATGAGAGGATCTATGCCCAGTACAGGTACTGCTCTGCTCCATTCTCCATTTTTGTATGATTGTCTTGTCCTTAGACTGTTACGGGTAAGGGATTAAGATTGGCTAGATTTCTGTTTTTTAAGGGAAAAGGGTGAACCTGATATCATGGCACTTATATGCCTGTCATGTGTCTGACTGTTTTGACATGTCAAATTTCAGACAGGCAAACTATTGCTGTGACAGTGCAGACAGGTGAAAAGTAAGATCATTCATTACACAGGAGCAATGCATCTTTGTGTCCAAAATAATTAAGTCCAAAGTTAACTCATACTGAAGATAAGGGGTACAATCTATACATGTACACACAGTAAGAAAAAAACATTGTGATCTCCCACCACAGAGCTTATTGAGACCACATCCGTTTAACAATGATGTAAACTTATAACTGGCAATACATACATGCAACCATACTTACAGTTACTAATGCTACACACACGTATGGTTGGAAAAGCACTTCTTTCCACCCACACAGAAATAGTGTGACTAAAAGTAGCCGGGTAAATTAGGAAGAACCAGTGTTGTCTTCTTGTGATAGCACCATTCCATGCTCTGTTCTTGTTTTTACTACTTCTGCTTTTGTCTCTCACTTTTTAAAAGCTTAGTGTGTGTGTGTGTGTATAGACCACAAGTGTGCCTTCAGTGAGTGTTTGTGTTTTATGTGCTAATATATAGCAGCCAGGTACAGATGCAGGGATTTGTCTCGGTCAACCATCAGTAGAAATTTTATAGTTTTAGTTTATTTGCTTCAGCAAA
Organism: Siniperca scherzeri; assembly: GCA_027580175.1. Classification (NCBI taxonomy): domain Eukaryota; kingdom Metazoa; phylum Chordata; class Actinopteri; order Centrarchiformes; family Sinipercidae; genus Siniperca; species Siniperca scherzeri. The sequence goes on from CM050840.1 coordinate 18,561,272, forward strand.
GAGAGCCTTTATCTGAACTTTCTAGTCAACTTAACTGAAATAATCATCGATATAATTGTTGTTTCATTGCTCTTTTTCTTGTATCTAATTGCCTTTATTGCCCTGAGAAATTTCTGTTACCAGGAGCTCATTTGGTTTGGTTTTAATCCTGACTGTAGTTTCTGATTGTATGTTTACTCTGATTAAACTTTCGCTTGGTGTGTGTGTGTGTGTTTTATCAGGCATCTGCTGTTACCAGAGTGCCTCCGCTGTTCAGAGCCTAAGGTCTTCTCCAAGTTCGAGGAGCTGGAGTACCACATGAGGAAGCAGCACGAACTCTTCTGTTGCAAGCTCTGCACAAAGCATCTCAAGGTATACTTATACCTAACTGGCTGATCAAGGGGGGTGCTAGTCACTGGTCAGAGTCATAATAACACAGAGTTACAGCCCTTGTAGCACAAGCAGTCCTTACAGTTTTAACATACTGATCAGACTGAATATTTCAGATAGGTAGACTTGTTGCTGTATGACCAATTATAGAAATGATTTCTGCCATTATGAAAATTTCAATAGTGCACATATGGGTGTGGACAACCAAAAAGGTCAGGTGATAGCCAATAAGAGCTATAGTGAAATGCCATGGATGGGACACTAAGAAACTTAAAGAATCAAACTTTGGGACAAATATAATCAATCATTGTTTTTATAATTTTTTTTTTATTTAAAATTCTGTGGTATTAAAATACTTATGGTCACAATATGCAGTTTACTCTTTGCACCACCCGAGGGCACCAAACCATTACTTGACCATAGACTGCAACACGAGTAGATTACGGAAGATCTTATTCAGTATAAGGCCATTTCCAGTTACATTAAATACAGCAATTATTTTATTGTATAGAATTATCAGTAAATATCGATCCATTTAATTGTTCCCAGAACAAGTTGTTTTGTAGCTATTTATAATTCTCTTTGCAGTGTGACCTACTATATGTATTTATTGATGGACAGATTGATTTTTGCCCCATTTAAACTGCAAGACTCTCCAGGTCCTCCATACACTGGAGCACTGGCTTGGACATAAAGTAGAAACTACTTATTGGAACATTTTGAGGACATGTCTAGGTGATGCTCATTAAATATACAATTTTTTTTTTATCTCCGAATTTTGTGAATATTATGTACTCTTGTACCCCACCACCACCACCACACACACACACACGCACACAAAATATTACAGAAGATCGAGATCACAGTGCTGTCAGAGACTTGTTCTTTAAACTTTACCTCTCCCTCCAGATCTTCTCCCATGAGCGCAAGTGGTACAACCGTAAGGAACTGGCACGTCACAGAGCACATGGAGACCCAGACGACACCAGTCACAGAGGACACCCGCTCTGCAAGTTCTGCGATGACCGTTACCTTGATAATGATGAGCTGCTTAAACACTTGCGCAGGGACCACTACTTCTGCCATTTCTGTGATGCAGACGGTTCCCAGGAATATTACAGGTGTTTATAATGCACACAGAAACCACATATTGGTCATTTAGTTTGTATACTTATTTTTATATATATTTTTGGAATTACTTAAATCAAGTACACAAAAATACACCAGCTGTTTTATTTATAACCCTGCTATCAACAGTGATTACCCGTACCTGAGCGAGCACTTCAGACAGAGTCACTACCTGTGTGAGGAAGGCCGCTGTGCCACAGAACAGTTCACCCATGCATTCCGCACTGAGATCGACTACAAGGCCCACAAGGCTGCAGAACACAGCAAGAACCGAGCAGAGGCTCGGCAGAACCGCCACATTGACCTGCAGTTTAACTACGCCCCGAGACAACAGAGGAGAAATGAAGGTTGATGAGAATGCTATTGTTCTGTGTTTGTGTGTGTGTGAGAGAGAGACTGACCTCATCTTTATATTTAAAGGGTTATTGGTGATATAACTGTAGTTTTGAAGGCAGTGACTGTGAATAAAACGTGTGTGTGGTGTGTATGTCCTTAGGTATGGTGACAGGTGAGGACTACGAGGAGATGCGTCACAGTCGAGGAGGAAGAGGAGGAAGGCCTCAGGGCGGACAGAAGAGCTGGAGGTACTCTCGGTGAGTCTGAATTAGCAATGCAGTGTTGATTGGATGGAGGTTTATGACTGCGTATCACAAGTAAGCATCAGCATATTGTAGGGTAGATTACTTTGTATCTGTGCACCAACAGCATACAGAAACGTTGCAGCAGAGACAGAGATGTGGATGTTAACAAAAGTCTGATATCCGGAATGCCGAGCATCCAGTGCTATTGTTGAGGAGTAAAAACATCTAATAAATGGCTACATGACGTTGTCACAACTGAGCGTCCCTCAACCTTTCAGTATTGAAAGGTAGCAAGTGGCAGTCTCTGAAGGCTTCACCTGTGCTTTATGCTGTGTTACTGTTCAAAATTGTAGTAGCTGTTGCAGTGAAATTCCAATCTGTTCTCAGTCATGGTGCATTCTTGTCATGGATTTGGTTTCTTCTGGCTTTCAAGCATATGTGAACGTGTGCTTGTCTGCGCAGAGAGGAAGAGGACAGGGAGATGGCAGCTGCTAGGAGGGCGTCCCTGGCAATGCGTCGACAGGAGGAGAGAGGGGCGGTGCAGGAGAGGAGCGCTCCCAAACACTGCAGAGAGGAGAGGACGGAGAGAACAGAACCAGAAGAGCCCAGACAGAGGACCGGACACATCAAACCAACAAGCAAACCTCCAGGTGGAAAAAAAAATGCTAAAAATATACGTACCAGTTAATGCGTTGTCAGGGGTGTGTTGTATTTTTGTGTTAACCATTTGGTTTAGTTTCACAGCTGTCCCCAAAATAGTCTTGTTGCATCATGGGATGCCTGTATTTTAGCTGTTAGGGCTGATAGAAGTATGGCAGATGCAGGAACTCACTCAGTGTGCTGACGTATCGGTTGTCACCTCTTTCACAGTAAGAACAATGAAGAGCACTAATCCAGAAGAAGATGACTTCCCAGCTTTGGGAGCCACAGCTGCCCCATCCATGTAACTTTTTATACACAGTACAAACTGAAATCCTCGTCATACACCATGAGGTGTGTGCTAAAATGTTCAATTTCTGTTGTTTTGTGTGTGTCTCTTCAGTGTAAAGCCAGCTCCTGTGGCGGTAACGGCAGCCCATGCAGCTTTGAAGGAAGACGACTTCCCTAGCCTCTCAACTGTTGCTCTTGCATCCCCCATGACCCCGGCTTACTCTGCACAACCCAAGAAGACTTCCTCTTTCCAAGAGGAGGATTTCCCCGCGCTTGTGTCCAAAATCCGGCCCCTCAGAACTGCAGCTGGCACCAGATCTGCTTGGTCCAACCATACTGCCGTAGCTAAACCCACCGCTCATCCGCCTCCTTCCTCCAGACCTCCCCCTCCGCTCTCATCTGCATCCTCTGGCCCTCAGCTCCTCTCCTCCTCAACCTCCTCGTCTTCACGGAGGAAAAAGAAAGTAGGGGAGAATGGGAAAGCAACGTCTAACCGGTCCCCTCCTTCTTCTGATGAAGATAGCAGAGGAATGACGCAGCAGGAGTTCCGCTCAGTGCCCACCATGTTGGATATCTCCTCTCTGCTCACCGTTAAAGGAGGCAATAGCAAACCCCCCACTGTGACCTCCAACCCTCCAAACCCGGCCCCCAACACTGATCCTCCAACCTCTAAAGCCAGCAAGAAGAAAAAACAGCAGAAGAACACGGCTGCTCCCTCCACGTCTGTGTCTTCGGCGTCAGGGATGACACAAACTGTAAGTACAATCTCAGTGAAAACAGCAGCACAGAAGGAGAACGTCCCTGAGAAAACTTGGAACAAACCCCTCTCCGGTGCTGTGACAGCGGCACTGACGAGTGGATTGGCTAATGGCCACCCTGAGAAATCACCCCCTGTTATTAAGGAGGCGGTTGCGGTAACCCCTCCTCCCAACACAGACCCCCCTCTTGAACAGGAGGAAGAGTTCCCTGCTCTCATGACCAAGAACCCACCACCAGGTAGAGCACTGCGTGATAATATCCATAATATTCATTTATCTTCTTTTAACATTTTCTTTTCTCCCCTTATATTGTTTATTGTATACCAAATGTTTAGAGGGGCTGTTGTGTGCTGTTCATCTCAGATTAACATTAAGTGTATGTTGCTGTCAGTCTTGACAACATAATCTACAATGACTTGACTAACTGAGTTTGACTTGAAAGCTGAATGTGCACCTGCTTTAATGGCTGATAGGTGCTGTCTCCAAAAACAATGACAAGTCAGACAGACTTTCTGGAAGTGAATTGGAAATGTGCCAATTTATCTCTCAAAATACAAAATCAATAAGAATTTCCATAGCAGGTTGGAGTCTCGACAGCTAATTTCACTTATCGTCTGTGTTTTGTTATTGATATAAGTTATTGTTTCGTCAATTTTAAGTCTTAAAGAGGTCTGTGTTTAGGGGCGTGTTTGCTGAATTTACAGCTGTCTGGCTGTCGCTGTCAGCTGTTCTTATGGCCGCCTCAAATTAACTCCGAGGTTTTGTCATGTTGCCCAAATTTGGATTTTAACTTGTTATGACATGTCATACCTAATGCTTTACATAGTAAGTACTAGGAGGTCAATTGTTGGGGTCATCCTGTTGCACTAGAAGTAGTAGCTCACACTGTGTTTTATCTCTCAGGCTTCAAGACGTCCTTCCCGATGAAGGCCTCAGCTCCTGCCCCATCCTCCACTCTGCCCCCACCTCCACCCGGCCTGGGAATCTCAGCCACTAAACCTCCCCCAGGATTCACTGGGATCCCCCTCAACAGCAATGTGGTGGAGCCTGCTCCTTCTGCCGTCAACCCGTGAGACAATCTCCCTTTTTAATATATGATCTCCTTTTGATTTGTCTGTGTTTGACAGAAGATTTTGTTGATGTCAGTGTTGGCCTTGTCAGGTACTAAATGGAAGAATGTATGGGGTTTATTTCCCAGGCCCCCGAAGGTGTCGAGCAGTGGTTACCTGGTGCCAGAGGACTTCCATCAGAGGAACCTGGAGCTGATCCAGTCCATTAGAAAGTACCTCCACAACGATGAGTCAAAGTTCAACGAGTTCAAAAACTACTCCGCACAGTTCAGACAGGTACTCGCCACACGTCCCCATCATTAATCACAAATTTTACTCCTGTAAAATGTGTGTACTTACTGTACTTAAATAATTAGAAGAACAACAAATCTGTATTACACGTTAGTACAGACAACTTGCCAATACTCATTAGTTATTACATGTCGAGACAAAAATGGATATAATAGTACAGTTCTGAAAGCCCAAGTAAATGGTTATGTGTTGATAGCTTGATGGCTTCCTTACTGTGCTCATCTAACTCCTGATCCTCTCTTCATTCCCCAGGGTGTGATATCAGCAGCCCAGTACCACTGCAGCTGTAAGGACCTGCTCGGAGATGACTTTAATTGCATCTTCAACGAACTGCTGGTGCTGTTGCCGGACACTGGCAAACAGCAGGAGCTCCTGACTGCCCACGGAGACTGCAAGGCACTGGAGAAGCAGTCAGGCACTGGAGGAGGAAAGAAAAACAAGAACAAGAAGAATGCCTGGCAGATGCCGACCACGTTGGCTAACACAGCAGCTGAGCTGGACTGCCAGGTGTGCCCCACTTGCAGACAGGTACTGGCCCCTAAAGACTTCAACTCCCACAAGACCCTGCACCACAGGGATAGCGAGGAGTTCCCTTCCTTGCAGTCAATTAGCCGTATCATCAGCTAGCCCTTCGCTTTTTCCTCTGCTCCGTTTGCCATTGCGGGGCAAATTTTCATTTTCCCCTGCAGCAGCCAGTGTGGAAAACAGCAGCCTGTTTCCTGTGTGACCACGTCCCAGTGGAGTTTGGGGCTTATATCTCCTAAAGAATCGGAATTTAAAATGGTTTATGGTGTTTTTTCTTTTTAGGGGGATTATGTTCGGTTTGAGTGAATGGTTTCACAGTTTAGACACACATGATTGCCCCATCTCAACTCTGTTTTCACTCACATCCTTTGAGGACTTCTCCAGCTGGCACTGGCAACGTCTAACTAGAACTGTCAGTTTATTTAATGATCGAGGAGAGACAAGCTAAGGCTTTGCTCGAATGCATTGCTCCTTAATACAAAAATTGTATTGATTTACATTTTTTACCTTGCTTTGCATTTTCACAGAAGATGACAACATTTATTTTGTTAACATCAGAGTGATGAAGTATGTATGATTCCCCAGCGGGGCTGCTTGGTTAAATAACAAAATAAACACAAACATGTTCGGTTCAAGTATTTAGCACCATATTTATTTAAGTGTAGCTGTTTAACTGCTTTTAATTGTCAGTTGCTTCATGCAGAGGAAGGAGTGTGACTGAATGGGCTGTTCCCTGTCAGAGGCGTCGTGTACTGTAGGAAGGTGAGTGACAGGAAATAAGCTGCTTCGGGAATTACAACAAATTTTGGTTCACGGTTTGAATGTTTTTTTTAATGTATACCATTTTCTTTTATTCTGTTCGCATCACTCGCGAACACATCGCAACATTAGATTTTGTTTATTGGCTGGTTTATGGATTGGTTAATCAGTGCCATGGTGTTGCACAAGGTTTCAAATGGAAACTAAACAATGAAAGAGTGTCCTTGCATGTTTTCCACAGTTACGTTAAAATAATATATCTGCTTTTTAAGGATCAATAAGATAATAACCACTGAGGTTACCAGGTTTTCATAGTTTAGTCTCCAGGTTTTATTGAGGTATACATTTCGTTATAATGAGTTATCATGAAGAAATTCCTAGTGCTATCAAAATGCTTGCAACACAAAAAAGCATTGTCATTCCAACCCCTACACGCTCTCCACTCTGCCTCCGTTTGAATTCCAGCTTTGACACACTGGGCATGTTTACTCTGTTTGTTGGGGGGGGGGGCTGGTTACAGCCAGCACACAATCTGTTCATCTTCTCTCTCAGGACCCTTAGCTTACACCGCCTGGGTGTGCGTCTGCTTGGATGTGTCTGAATGAGTGTGTGTATATAGCGTTTGTCTATACATCATGCAACAGCTTACTCTTTTTTTTTTTTTTTCTTTCTGTCTGGCTTCAATAAAGCTGTTTGTCAGCACTGAACGTTTCTCTAACTTTGTTAAAATCGTGAGAGAGAGAGAGAGAAATGTGTGGTAATGGCGTAACATTTATAGATGGTCGGATGTTTTTAAGCATCCTTTTAATGTCTGTATAATAAGACATACTTGTCATATAACAGCACAAAATGCATCTTTATAATCAGCTGCTTGTTATGTATGTCAGCTATGTGTCATGTATTACAAAATGTATATTGTGGAAAAACAAAAGTACAGTCTTGTATTTTACATACTGTACTGGTACCCAGAAGGCCATTGTTTTACATTTTCATACAATGTGAAGTTTGTTTTTGTTTTTTTTTGCATTCAAACCTTTTAATAATTCTGCTGAACTTGGTCATTTTTCAGTTTTTCTGATCTATACTGTTATACCTTAAATGTTGAATAGTAATCCAGAAGTAATAATATTTTCCTCAACTTTGGCTGATAACTTGGTTCATGATTATCCACAAATGACCGTAATGTATTCATTTTTAAAGTGACCGTCCCAAGTCACTTTATGTAATTTAAACCTGCAATAACTAACAAATTTTTGGCAAATTCGGGGCAGCATAAACAAGCTTTGAACACAACATTGACGTATTATAACCTTTAAAGTTGGTATGGCGAACTTGTTAGCAAACAGTTGCTTATTTACACATCTAGCAGTTACAGGGCAACATTAGCATTCATTTGGAGTTGTGTTTATGGCCACCTCATGAATGTAGTCTCTACCAACTGTATCTGGCTCTTCAGCTGCTAAAGTCTCCACTATGTTCTCCAGCTAGTCTCTGTGTCCGTCTGGTGTTTGATGCTGAGCAGGTACTGTACAGTGGGTTTATAGAGCTTTGTTACTTAAAACCGCTGCCTACTGCGGCTGGAAACGACATTATTATAAAAACAGCGATTATAGTCACTTTAAAGATGATACAAATGTTCGCACATTAAAGTCAGGGACAGAAACAGGCAGTCCAAAACATGTTTTCTTTTTTATTGGAGTGACGGTCAGACTGCAGTCCAGAGACATTCAGGTAATAGACAGTGACACACATCTCTGTACACAGCGTTTTTACACTGAAGAGGTCAAACACCTTCAGAACAGGAAGAAACATGTTAAAGGGGTAGCACACTACAAAATCACTGTTTACTTCTTTGTTGGTCGATGGGGGTTAAATTTTTATTATCAATATTATGGGGGGAGATAGTGTAACATCCATGCAATGTATTTTACTGAAAACCACACAACTGATGGCATCAGCGTTACTACATATCATCACCTTTTCATTATCTCAGTCTAACAAAACGACAGCATGATCACATAAAACTTTGATTTTGGTGCAGTCGGCCCCTTTAAGATTGGTCAAACAAAGTATTTCCAACAAAGAGAGTGCATTCTAGTTAATAAATAATCATTATTAATATTCTTTTTTTTAAATTTTCAGTAGTACAGGACAAACCAGACCCTAGACAGCATCACACACAGGTTCCATTTACTTCAATAACATACTGAATTTTACAATCAACCAATACCACGGTAGTGTACATGGGCCAGAGCACAAAACATAGAGAACGTTTGTATTATTATTTTTATCTACCACACTGACTGAAGAAGAGACCGAAGCACTGAGAACAATAATACAACCTGATCTGACTGTACCCCAAACTACCTAATAGTACCCCATAAGTACCTAATACCACCATCAATACCCCAGTCTCACCTAACCACAGTTAACAGGTTACTAGCAGCCCAGTAACACCCAAGATTTAAAGAACTATACTGGCAGTTTTTCATATTAGCATATTTTTACATTATCACTGACATTTTCCAAAGCATGCCATAAGATTTTAAATTGATTTCCTTCCTTCGAGAATTAAAATAAACTCGCAACGAGTTTAATTTATCACTGTTAATATTTAGTTATTTGAATCCAACTGGAATTCAGTGTGTGAATAGTGGACTCTGCCACTAACAATGAAAACTACTATATAGAGAGGTGATTACAGAATGTAAAGACATTAAATGACCATACAACAATGTGGTTTGATTTCATGAAAATCTTAAGGATTATAACTTTAATATTGTGTCAGTTTCATTATCATGGAGTGGTAATGCATTTGTGAGCACTGAGCAGGAACTTTTTTGAACATGAACTTTGAGTGTCAGCTTCTGAAAAGCATTGCATTACCAAGCTGTTGTCAGACAGTCAAACCTGAAAGACAAACAATAAGCATCAGGTCAATTTGAACATTTCATGTCTCTACAAGCTGATATATTAGAATGAACTGAAACCAATGGCTGTTTTTAAAGATTAAAAATCAATTGCTTCAGGAAATAGTTGGCAGTAATGTTCACACAACTTGCAGGTAATGGGCTACATCATGAAAAACCACTAAGTATAGTCCTTTTTAAAGGGACAGTTCACCCCAAAATCAAAAATACATATTTTTCCTCTTACCTGTAGTGCTATTTATCCAACTAGATTGTTTTGGTGTGAGTTGGAGATATCAGCCGTAGAGATGTCTGCATTTTGTGAATATAATGGGACTATATGGCACTTTGCTTGTGGTGCTCAAAGCGCCAAAAAATACATTTGAAAAACTCAACAGCAATGTCTCTTTCCAGAAATCATGAGCTGGTTACTCAAGATAATCCACAGATTTATTGTAAGCAGTCTCATGTAGGAAATACTGGTAGAAAGAAAATAGTTAGTTCCATATAGTTCCATTATATTCCAAAAAGACAGACATCGCTACGGCCAATATCTCCAAAACTCACACCAAAACAATCTAGTTGGATAAATAGCACTACAGGTAAGAGGTAAAATATGTATTTTTGATTTTGGGGTGAACTGTTCCTTAAAGTGCACCTGATAGACTTAACTGTACCAAACCATACCCCCGAGTACCTGAAACCTCACCCAGTACTATTCCAGCACCTATTTGCACCTTTTCCCGAACCAAAATCCTGAAAGGAAAATACTACTGTGTTATCCCTCAGTTTATAACATATACCCACATAACTATGCACTTGCTGACAGCCTGGTGAATAATAAAATGTTTTTAGAAAATCATGCTCACAGGTTAATCTTAAACTGAGTGGTCTCCGTTCTGTTTTAAAAGACTTTGAAATGATTTTAATCCTTGTCTTAAGACTGCATTCAGAATGAGGGCTTACTACTTTTCAGCTGCACTCATCTGCATTGTTACTTTGTGAGCCATTAACCTCATTAATAATGACTATTTCACTATCACCTGTTTTGTGTGAGCAGGTTTCTGGGGTCACATTTAGATTTCTTCACTACAGTTTAACGTTAGCTTCCTGTGTGCCGAAAATGTGACTTACAGTCAGCATGCTGGGACACTTTCACCCTGGAGCTTTGAGATATGTACACACTAGTGCATGTGTACGTGTGGCCGACAAGATCACGAGGTTGCGATAACATCACTGAAGAAACAAGGAGTTGTTTGAGTGTATGGTCGCAATTCTGACAATAAACTGATTAATATAACACAAGAAAGAATCCTGTTAGCTGCATTGATGGTAGGCAAATCATTTTGGCGTCAACTTAAGAATTACATAGTATTCAATATATAATGAGCTCTATACAACAATTTCATGCATTATTATCATGATTTCTTTTATAACTCTGAGAGCCCGGTTGTCCCGCTGCTGCATTTCCTTCTCTGGTCTGCAGAGCGCGCTCCTTACACAGGATCATTTAGAATAGCAAGCAAGGCATTCTACAGGTCAATTATATCACTCTAACATGAAGTTTTATATTTGGCTCTGTTCATCAAAAAACAACTCTTAGTTTCAGATATCTTGCCAGTGACACTGATAATATATTTAGCATAAAGGTTATTTTTATTTTGGGGAGATGATTAAATGGTGTAACATACTTATGATTTCCTCTGCTGCACAAACACATGTTCAAGAAAACAACTTTTGTGCACCACAAAATGTAATCGACTACACACATTCACACATTTTCACACAAACAGACGCACACGTCTCTCATGCATGCAAACACATGTACACTTGTTGCATGTGGACACACGCACACACACACACCAAAACTACAGATTTGCTGATGGCGAGTGTACATGAACCACGACACAGACACTGCTTCAAACCGACATGGTTGGCATGGTTACTATCTACATCAGGGGCCCTCAGTGACCCGCATCCACCCAATCCTGTCCCTTTTGCCTGAGACTGCACTGAATCCTCCAGCAGCCTGACCTCCCCCACTGAATGATCTGTTGCCCCCTGCTTTGTGGTTACATAAAATCCTATAGATATTAACAACATAGTAGTAACGTGGTAATCCGAAGACAGCAATAAGAACACAGGGCAGTTTGGCAGCTTCTAAAACGTAAACATAAACAGACCTGACTTACCCAGAATCTCCCCACTCGCCCCATTTTACACACACAACAATCAACATAGGACACTGTCTCAAATAACACACCACATATATTCCCTGGCACCATGGATGGATTACGAGAAAACGGGCCTCTGGGCACAGACATGTGAAAGGGCCCCCACTCCTCCTAGATAGAAGCAAGACCCCCCCAAGATCCCTGTTTTGTGTCTCTTTGCAGTTGTTTTGTGTCTCCTTGTAGTAGTTTTGTATCTCTTTGTGGTTGTTATGTGTCTCTTTGTAGTCTTTTTGAATCTCTTTGTGGTTGTTTTGCTTCTCTTTGTGGTTGTTTTGTAGTCGTTTGATTGACTTTCCTACAATAAATGTTCAAAGTCACTTCAAACTGAGGCTTTGGCTCAGGGGCCCCTTAAGCACTCTGCCTGTGCCCAGTGGGCCCATTCAGTAATCCATCCATCCTGGTACAGAATATAACAGACTGAAAAGTGATTCACTGTGGATTAGGGTTTCCCCAATAAATCTTGAAAGAGTGATCAACCTGGAAAACTGACCCTTGTACATGAATGAACCAGAATCACACAGATACTCAGCTATTATGATACTATTAACCTTTAAAATGTGTTTAAATAAGTATTCCACCACATCGAGGAAGACCATACAGTAAATACTTGAAAAGATGATATAAAAGCTTCTTGACCAATACTAATTTTATTTAAATTGGCAACAAGCTTGTGTGGATGAAAAGTTCTCTCAGGATCTGTTGGATATACAGTAACTTCCATATCTTGTAAACTTCACCAGGGAAGCTCAATCAAAGTCAGATCAACAATTTTAATTCGGAAACATGCCTGAGATTTGTTAGTAGAATTCAAAGAGTAGTTTGTAATTTGAGACAGTGCCTAAAACTGGTCTACTGTAACTAGCCTACCTACAGTACAGTATTTACCTACCTACATAAGAATGTGAGATATTGCACTTGGTCACAAAACATTGTCGTCATTGTTTTTTTACAGCATGTGGAAAAAATACTAAATTAAGTCACTGTCTGAGACACACAGTACAGTATGGCACTTAGTTGATCCCTAAGTTTGAAAACATGCAGATTCAATACACATGATCACTTTTAACTGCAGCAGGGAAAGGGGGAGGAATGACCAGACTGTACTGTAGCAAAAAAAAAAAAAATTCCCCGTACTGTTTGGCATGAAAGGGGATTTTGACACTTTAATGAACGAAAATAATAAGATGAAGGTGCTATATGTGAGTGAATTCTGCACTATTTTTTAGTAATCTAATACAGCTTTGTGGTGGAGTCACTCACTTGTTGATCCCTTCATCTTTTTTTTTTTTTTTTTACTGAATACTGCAAAGTGGCCTCCTTGACTACATGTCCTCCTCTTGTTTTCTTTTTCTCTCATCTGCTCTGATCCGAAGACACTGGATTTGTTAAAGCAGGAAACTGAGTTCAACATACAGGTCTAGAAAAGTGTGAGATAAAGCTGGAATGTTAAGGAAGGAAATGGAACGAGAGGAGGAAACAAAGACGGAGAGGCCATTTTTGAACAGTTATTGAATACTCAGCCCAGATCAACACATAAACAACTGCAGGTGTAACATCACAGAAAGCAATTTTCTATCACTTTTCTCTCACCCCTCTCCTGACCTTCCTCTTCCACTATCAGGTATATCTTATCTAGTAAATGGGAACCTGGTATGTGGGTGCTGCGTTGTTCTCGGTGAATGGTGGGCTCTGGTAGGCTTCTGTGGTCTCAGTGGTGGCGCCTACTGGTGAATTGGAGGGGTATGGCTGGGTGGGCGCGCCGCCGTCCATGTGCTCCGTGGTGAACAGAGTCATGTCTGTGCCGAGCAGGTACTTCTGGACTGCACGCACTGTTAGACCGGCCTACAGGGTGGGGGGCAATAGATAGAGATCAGACAAAACAACTCTAGCTAAGTAAGCCAGACTAAATCATGAAAGCTCAGTGTTCACAGCCAGATATTAGTCAGGAAACCACCTTTAAATGCAGGATTTTAAAGCAGTTTGTTTTATATAATATAATTGCCTCTATAGAAATAAAGTTACCTTGACTTGCCTTAAAGGAATAGTAATTTTGGGAAATACACTTATTCGCATTCTGGTGGAGAGTTAGATGAGAAGATTGATACTGCACTCATGTCTATCGATTAAATATGAAGCTACAGCCAGCAGCTGGTTAGCTTAGCTTATCATAAAGACTGGACATGGGGGCAAACAGCTAGCCTGGCTCTGTCCAAAGGTAACAAAATCCACCAACTAGCATCACTAGTTGCCAGGCAACCAACGGAGACTCCAGGAAGCTAATGCTCCCAGCCAAGAAATAATCTGGCACATAACGTCCATAAAATGTCGAATTGTCATTTTTACATTTTGTTTTTTTGTATGGATTAAACAAAGGAGATATAACGTGTTCATTTATGAGCATTAGAGGTGCTGGTAGGCAGAGTTTGTTATCTTTAGAGCTAGCTGCTAGCTGTTCCCCCTGTTTCCAGTCTTTGTGCTATGCTAAGCTAACCTGCTGCTGGCTGTAGCTTCATATTTAATGGACAGTTATGAGAGTGGTATCAATCTTCTCATCTAACTCTCCACCAGAAAGCAAATTAGCGTATTTCCCAAAATGCAGAATTATTCCTTTAAAAAAAAACAAACAAGAGAAAATCGATGGAGCCTCTAAAGTCACAAACCTTGATAATTACTTAAAGTAAAGTTCAGCAGATGCATGACCAGTTTCTCACCTTAAATTTAGTCAGAAACGGATTACTGTCGATAGTTAAGGTCATGGATGGATTATTAAACGGGTCTACCAGGCACAGGGGCCCAACTGGTCAGGGTGCCTCTAATCCAGAGCCTCTGTTTGAAGTGTTACTACCTTTTCTCTTTGCAAAGTCAAAAGTGGGGATGTCCTGATCATGTTTACTCACCTCGGCTCCATATAAAGATATTGATTATATTTGAGAGCAAAACAGCTCTGCTTTAAGAAAATATAACCTGCATCACAGATTTCTTTTGATGGTTTCCTATTATATTTTTTGCAATAGAGTATCTGAGGAGAGGAACTTTAGAAAAAGGAGTTGTCTCCAGCATGACATTCAGGTGCAGTTTTAAACCAACAGCAGCACTTTAAAGTTATGGTTGACCTGCCAGATATGGTTAAAAAATATGTAAAAATATTGTGAGTGGGGATTCTTTTGCTATTAGGTAGGAGGGGGGGCTTTCATGCATCTGTGCCCAGGATTGTCTCATAATCCGTCCTATACTTGACGGCTGTGTGGAGTTTCTGCAATTCTGAAGGAAAAACCTAAGGACAATGAGTGAAGCGTTTGTCCAGTAAGGTGCAGGTCATCTGTTGGTTGATTAAAGGCTGGTCCAATTTGCCTGCAGTAACTTTGGTCTGCACCCATTAACAATACCCCTTACCCAACCAAATGCCTACTGATCCTTTCCAGTCCTTAACATGTAAAAAAAAATCACTATCCAGAAACATCCATGCAACATGAGTAAACTAAGCCTTAATTTTGGTAATTCTATCAAAATAGTTTGTGTTACTATATGAACATTTGTTGGATTGTTGCATGTGTGTGTATGTGTGCGTTTATACTTATGTGTCTGTGTAGCTGCATGTTCTTACCCAGGTGATTATGGAGAAGAAAGAGAAGGCGATTGCAGCCCGGGCTGCATCTGCCCCCTGGTTGAGTGGCAGCTCATCAGCTGTGGTCCGAGACCACTGATTGGCCAGAAAGCAGAAACTTACAAAGTACAGGAAGGTCCAGAAACCTGCCAGAAACCAGTGGAACAATGAAACACTTTGTCACAACAGAAAGACAGGTAATTTCTAAGTGAACTTTCCACATGAAACAAAATGACCTGCATGTGTTGATTTCTCAAATCCTGGCCCGCTGAAGCAGTTCTTTGTTCCCTTTAGAAATTAAAAATACTCTCATTTCTCCAATACCTTTAATGGAAGTTTACAGGTTTCATTTCTCTTGATGTCTTGTGGTAAAAGAAACAGATATTCTGAAACAAAGAAGCGAGCCTAGTTGGGCTACATTTTTGGCATTTTGGGGAAACCCAGCCTTTTGAATCCTGCCTTTCAACCTGATCAAGCATTAATTAAAGGACATTGTTGTGTCTCTACAGTAATACTCACTGAATGTGTAAGGCCCTCTCTCATTTTAAAAGAACATTCACACCTATCACTGACACTCTGACTCTATGACAAGTCTTGCACTTCCTGACTCTTGGGAAGTTGTAAGAATTGTGTCAAAAACTGGAAATAAAACACATTTCTGTCAACTCCGTTTGCTTGTGTGTGTGTGTGTGTGTGTGTGTGTGTGTGTGTAAATATGACTGAACACGATTGCCTCCTCACCTGAGAAGCCGATCTCAAGCATTATAGCCTTCTTCCTGTCTTTGACGGAGCTGATGGAGGAGAACTTGTAGTCGAGCAGGAAGAAGAAGGAGCACGCCAGCAGGCCCACCAGGCCCACGAACACACCGTAGTTGCACGCGTCTGCATTCTGATTGAAGACACAGTGGAGACGCTCGCTGCCCAGGTTGACATAACCCTCGTTCACGATGGAGGCAAAGACCACCAGGGAAAATATCTGTGGACGGGGGCGCAAGAGGAAGAGAAGCGGGAGAAGACGAAGAAAGTGAGAGACAGCGAGGAGGAGGTGGAATAAGGAAGAAAAAAAATGACAGCGGGAGATATTAACAGACAAGTTATTGCCTAAACAATCAACATATCTCTTTAATTCTCCTACTGTCTCCCTCTCTGTAAGAAACACACACAAACATTGGTGCAGGCTCACTGGAAACCGGATTGTGGCACTGCTCGCCTCTTTGAGTGTGCTCAGACCAAAGGCATTAACCTAATTTCCTCTATTTCTCTCTGACTGACTGAAGAGGTGGGTGCTTCACTTCCCCTCAAGAATCACATAGTCCTGAGGCAGTGTGTGCACCAAAAGAGGAAGTGTGATAAAGATTGCTATAGCTCATGCTATAAAACGTTTTCCCCGTTAGTTCATCCCATTTTTATGAATAAAACCCTTTAAAAAGTCTGATCTGTAATTCTCTGTATTTCTTCCTACCTCTGTTCTGGACTCACACACTGACACTGATCAGCTGACTAACACTTGATGGCAGAATAGGGCCATGTGACACACACACAGAAATGCACTCACACTTGGGGGTGTGGGTCATATGATGGTGGAGGGACACAATGGGATAATGTTGGGTCCACATTTGAAAGTAATCACGTGTGTGGATATAATCTGAGCAGATACACACTCAGGTGCTTTAAGTGATTCAACATGTGAAAGCTGTCAGTTTCTATGCGTGGTTTTAAAATTCCACTATTGATTATTCATTGTGATATCTCATCAATCTCTTATATTCGTGCTACCTGAGTCATTTTCCTCATCAACTTAAATAGCTTTAATGTAATTTACTTTTTTTTATCCTACTCACTTTCCCTGCACTTGTCTCATCTGCTTTACACTTTGATTTCCTTAAATTAGTAAACTTCTTGCAGTCAGCTGTAGGATTTACAGAACGTAAAGTTGGAGAGAGCAGCAGCTTTAGCAACAGAGGAACAAGAGCTTTGTCCAGTCAGAAAGCAGCATGTCCTGTTGTTTATTGAGGATCCCCCACAGTGGACAAAGTGGCACCTTTGCTTCTTCTTGAAATGGATTTCTGCTGTATTTTCTGCTCCTCATCTTTGTAGCCAGTGGTTAGGACATTTACAAGTACTGCACTTATATACAATTTTAAGATAACTGTAGTTTACTTGAGTACCATTTCATGCTGCTTTATACTTCTGGCCCCAAGGTAGGGAACCACTGGATTAAACTACCTACATGTATATAAAGTAGTTTTAAGCATCATTGCATCAATTTGAACAATCTAATCCTGTCATATATATATATATATATATGTATATATTAATACTTCAGTAACAGGGGCCAATTTTCTGCATAAAAAGTAAATATACTTTTGATACTATACGTACATTTTGGTGATACTTTTGTACTTTTTACATGCAGGACTTGTAATGGAGTATTACTACAGTGTTGTATTGGTACTTTTACTTAAGCAAAGGATCTGAGTATTTCCTCCACCACTGATTGTAGCTGCACGAATATCAAGATGTGATGTGGCATGATCTACATTTTGCTGGTTTTCAGCTGCAATGGGTAAAAATGTCAGCCACAAACAACAAAATGGGTAATTTTGATAATGGTAAGCATTATCCCAAATTGTTTAAAACATGATTGCAGTCGGCAATTTTAAACTGGAACTTGGATTTTCCCCTTGTAATAGGCTCACAACTTATCCAGAGGCATCACCTGTCTAACCTACACTAGAAAAATCATATCTTTAATAGCCTCTATGCACAGTAACACCCATAGGCGCGGAGCCAAAGACTCATTAGGATGAAGTTATTCGCACACATTTCACGCTCCTGGATAGATCCCTCCGCTGTGTTTTTAAGAGATCCCCGCACTGGCAAAGAAGACCTTCTCTGTGTCACCTAAAGGTGATGCGTTACATCAAACGTCAGGGCACGACGCGTCTCCGTGGCCCTGCGTGCGTTATGATGATCGCGGACCAATCACAGGTGGGATGACGGACAACGACCGTTTAGGGTAAATCAGCAAAATCATTAGCTGAAAATATTTTTGGCGATATAAACGAAGAAGGTGTGTGTGGTAACACTGTTATATTTGAGAGAAAATAATAATAATAATAAGGCTAATAATAAAAGATGACATGAACAACAGGAAGGAGGAGGCTGAGGAATAAAAAGCTCATTTTCTACACAGTCCGGGTCTACTGCACATCTCAGGCTGTATTTATGAAACAATTATAAAACAAGATTTTTTAAATGAGGATAGCTCGGTTTCTGCCCCAGAAAAAAAAAACATCTGTAGTGAGATCAGTTTCATGGTCAGGGTGTCAGACAACCACCAGGCCTTGGTTACACCCTGTACGGTACATTTCTATAAAAATACACTCAGATATAAACATCCCTTGCATGGTTTCCATTTACACGCCAATGAGATCAATTATCCCTGGATTTCTGGGGTCTATATTTGCAGTGAGAACACGTCACGGGTCTCTCGCAGCAAAGACAACAGAGAGGACCCCCCCACACATACACAGGCAAACAGCAGTACCGGAAAACCCCGCTCTCACCCAAGACAGCACTCTGAGGATGGTCTGCGGCTGTTTGGCGAAGGTAATCGGGTCTATAGTGGACCCGGCCCGGCCCGCTCCGAACGATCCCACTCCGTCCATCTTCTGTGGCTCTCTCTCTCTCTCTGTGCGCTCCTCGCGGCTCCACGCTCCCGGCTCCACGGCAGGATGGATGCGCTGCTGCTCTCTGCTGTAGGGACGGGTCCTGCGCGCACCCACAGGCGCGCGGGCACAGAGCAGGACGCCGCGAGTGGGGGGAGCGTGCGTAACCGACGTGCCGGCGCTATACACTGTGGAGGTGGGATAAGCCATTTAGACCGAATTCAATATTATCATGCCAACATGGAATATTACAGCCTGTAAAAATATTAAAATGAGTGACAGTGGGGGCGTTTTTCATTATCTGAATGGAGGGTCTAAGGATAGAGGGGGCTGTATGCTGTACAGATTTTAAAGCCCCATGAGGCAAATTTGTGATTTGTGGTTTTGGGCTGTGTAAATAAAACTGGCTTGACTTATAGAGCGGCCTTGTGTCAAAATATACATGATATACGTGAATTTAAATAAAGTTGTGTTAAACCAAATTACCACTAACCAAGCATCAATAGGTTCCAACAGATCATGTATTGCACAGGGCAGATGTTAGTTGGTTTACCAGCTATGACAATAAGTCATTTTAGAAATATTCAGGTCAGTCAGCCCCCCCCCCCAAAAAAATAAAATCATCAATTTTAAATGACCTGCACACTTATGCAGATGTTTGCATTTATTCTTCCTGATTAGACCTCTACTCAGGTTGAAGATGGGCAGAGGCATGATGGGCTTTATGTGAGGTCACCAAACTCGATGTACCAATAAGAATAATAAAGATGGAAACTGTCCCACCTTAACAGGTGCAAAAGGGAGAGCGGCGGCGGGGGTCAATCAGGCGAAAACACCTGTGTGTTTAAATATATTGAGTCCGGGATATTCTGGAGTTAGCCTATAAAATATCCACAAAGGGATTTAAATTGTGGAATGAAACTCTGAACGTGATTTCATTGTCCTCAATGGCAGATGCAGCCCTGGAGCTATTATACATGTTCTGAAAAAGCTGGACACACAGGCCACAAAGACTGCAGGCTACAAACAATATACGGAGTGAAAAATCCAGCCTGAATCGTTCATCACTCACAAACACGGATAAGAATTATAGCATGGCGAAAGGTCTCGTGATGATGTAGCTGTGCCAAATACCACAACACAGTATAGTCACAAGTCGCTCATCATGGGATATTTGCCAATTACTGTGTCCTCAACAATGACCATTTAGCTGAACACTAAACTGTCTCAACAAAATTATAAGCTTCACCACAGTGGTGCTGCAGATGATTGAAATGGTGTTTCTGTTATTTTGGCCAATCACGCTAATTTCAGGCTATAAACGGTTTAAATAAAATGAACTTGACTTGACTGTCCAATACATGCATTCTGAATACTAATGAAATATTATTATTATATAATAAATTAAGTACAATTCTGCTTCATAGTGAAAAAGTCCACACACACACACACACACACACACGATATGAGATTATCCATGAGAGAACAAAGCTGCTCATTCATGCTACCTGCTGCTCAGCAGGTAACATTTCAGTAATAACGTAGTCCTATATCCTGGTATTGTAAAATCATGAATTGTGTTGTGAAAATGGCAAACTGAAGCTACTGTTATACAGTATCATGCAGACATGGCTCACACCACTAGAGGTCAGTGACATCTTCAAAATCCAATATTTTAATTAGAGGAGATAAACATAAACAAACTAGTATTGGAAAGGAAGTACCTCAAACCACGGTTCAGGATGAATACTGGCTGTGGACACTTATAATTATAATAATAACCCTTTATAGGATCATGATGACAGTAAATCAAGTAGTAGCAGTGGAGCACTAGACTTGTTTGAGTGTGTAAGTGTGTCCTTTACCGGCTCCTGAAATAACAAATGAATGGGTCACAGGTGACATGACTGATGTTCTGGCCCTTGACTAGAGGAGACAAGGCTTCGCATGGCGCTAAAACTAACGGGTGTTTTAATTACCCATTAATCCACTAACCTATTTTCAAATTTTATGGATTTTTTTGTCCTATAAAATGTCAGAAATAATGACAAATGCCCATTACATGTCCGACCAACAGCCAAAACATTCACACAAAACAGAGAAGCACAAGCGAAAGAAAGTGAGAAGCTGTAATCAACGAAACTTAGGTATTTTTACTTAATTTAATGACTTAAATTATCAATTAATCATGGCTGCAATTAAAAAATTACATAATTACTAATTCCAGCACTAAATTATGCAAATAAATTAACATACTCGGCAGGTATACCACCACACACAAAAACACAATCTGACTGTGATGAAAAAACATTCTGTTATTGTCACTATGTAAAATATATATATTTCTCTGACATATTTAAAAGTAGTTAAAAAGTTATATCTCTAATTAATCACTGAATTATAATAATTATTATTTTTCACACATTTAAGAATGTGATATTTAGTGCTGTAGTGGTATTCTGGGTTAAACAAGACTTCAACTTATGACAGACCACAAACAACATTTTAATGGCTAAATTTACTGCTTTAACAGACAAATCAAATACGTTTTGTATTTCACACAAGATTGGATGAAGAAGTTCAATAAACATTTGTATCGCGAACGTTTAAAACTCCCCAATAACAAGAATTAACGAGAGGTTCCGTGAAACTTTGCTATGTTTTACTATGAGTCCTGGGAAACAGAGAGGAATACTTCTGTGTTTTGAGTATTTCATTTTATTACCATATCTGTTATATTAACTAACCACAAAACAAGAAAAGCCATTTGAAATGTACCACATGTCTCTCTTTGCGCAGAGTGTCTCCACAATACAGATGTGAGCTCCATTTTGTGCTGTTTCCACTCAAAGAAAATTTTGCACTGACGGGAAGAATGTTTTCCTCACATCTCTCAGCACTCAATCGCAGGAACCATCTTTCCATCCATCTTTCCACCTCTCGTCCACACGGGAGCAGTCGAACTCAGGCTTGCCCAGCCGGACGTTGACACCATTATGGAGATGACAGAGCCACTGAGAAAGAGCATGGCGACTCCTGGTGTCCGGCTGATTGGTTTTCAATCTGTGGAGAGGAAATGGTGCATTTAGAAATTGTCTGCTCTTAAAATGTGACAGCTGCAGATCCGTTTGCACTTGCTAAAACCTAGGATATAAGAAGACAAAAGAGCTGTGGCCTGACCTGCCCCGGAGGTCTTCTGCACATTCATCACAGGGGAAGAACTTTGAGAAAAGGTTGATGAACTGCCCCATCTCTTGCTGCTGGGTAGAAGATGGATGGTCGGGGTAATATGCTGCCATAGTGTGCAGGAAGGACCAGGTGTTACGGCCCAACTCTTCCCTGTCCAATGGACACTGTGGGTCTGGTTGTGGCTCAGACTCTGCAGCTCGGGTGTCCTGGGGAATCATACGGACATGAGCAGCCTGTTGCGTTAAGTGATTTATGTTGATGTGTGGATATACATGCAGTGCTCATATCCTGTCCTACTGGCAGGTTCTTCACCATTCACATGTTTTCTGCACAGTGGCTCCCAGGGGCCTCTGGCATGAAACCATAGACCGTATAAAACAGGATGAAGCCCAATTTAACAACCAAGGGACATTGCGTCAAGACATAACAGACTTTCTGATAAAGCTCTAGGGAGAACAAAACTCTTTAACATTAAAAGTTTAAAAAATATATTAGTTCATAAACAATCATCTAGTCAAGTCCTCCAAAAAAAAACCTGCCAACCCGCCTTGACTTCATCATGTCACCTGTACAGCAGCCGTCGCCTGTTTCTTCTGGACCTTCATCCACGATTTAAAGTCCGTACACGCTCTGCATGGCTTCTTTTTCACATCCCCGGTCTGCTCCTGCTCTTTACCGGAGCTGTCCTCCGGTGGTCTGCCGGCCACTGCAAACGGAAAACCTTCAAACCCGGGCGCGTTGGAGGCTGATGAAACTCTCGGTCCTGTGGGCGCAGCCATGTTCGCTGTTAGCTAATAACTCTGACTAACTCTGACAATATCGATGCACGTCAGGAACGTCCGGCTGTTGAAACGAAGCTACCTCTGACTCTGACACATTATCGCTTTTTAATATTTTACTCTACCGTGCGGACAATGTCATGGTTACGATGCACATTTCTCGGTTGATGTGAGCGATAAAGATACATGGGACAACTTTTTTGTTACAGTGAGTTTCCTTGTTTCACCCGGAACGTCAATGGGCAAGGAACGTGTTCCGGTTTGTGATGTCAGTTGTCTGTGCATGCCGCGGAGTGTAGCATCTGTCAAAGTGTAAATTTCTACCATTTTACAACATTTGAAACTGTTGACATTATATGTGTTTTATGCGGATACTCATTTAAAGCTATATGTGTTGCCTCATTGTGTTTCATGCGGTTTGTCAACTGTTAAGTCCCACTGGTTAGCTGGCTAGCCCAGAGGCTAACAAAGCTAACAACTGTGGAGTGACACGTTTCTTTTTTATTTTCTCTCTTGGTCAGTGTAGCTGTAGCCCACTTGAACTGCCACAATGGGGATCTTGGAGAAAATCGCGGAAATAGAGAGAGAAATCGCTCGGACACAGAAAAACAAAGGTAAGAAAGGGCAGTAGCAAGGCTAACTGTTAACTGCTACATCATGAACTAACTTGTAGCCAGCTGTGTGTGTGTGTGTGTGTGTGTGTGTGTGTGTGTGTGTGTGTGAGAGAGAGTGTGTGAGTGTGTGAGTGTGTGAGTGTGTGTGTGTGTGTGTGTGAGTGTGTGTGAGAGATAGATCTGTCAGTGTTGTGTTACTCATTAATTACAGAAATTCAAGGAGAGTTCCGCTCACTGACACCGTAAGCTTAATGACAGCTACCACTACAATTAAAGGAACAATCATCAGAAAGTTTTATCTCTTAAGTAATATCTAAAATGTTAAAGTCAATTTAACTAAACTCTGTTTGTGCTGTTACAATTTTATAAAAACCTTTCTTCAGTTCTCACATACATTATTGTAGAGTAACCTACTTTTAATACACTGAAACCTTTGAAGTCATCAAACCTAACACAATTAGACTTCCTGGAGTCACAGTTGTTGTTTTTTTCATTCATTCCTCCAGCCACTGAGTACCATTTGGGTTTGCTCAAGGCCAAGCTAGCCAAATACAGAGCTCAGCTCCTAGAGCCCTCCAAGTCAACAGGAGCCAAAGGCGAGGGCTTTGATGTCATGAAATCAGGAGATGCTCGTGTTGCTCTTATCGGTTTCCCCTCTGTGGGTAAGGTACGTCAACATGGCGGGTTTGTGTTTTCTGGTCTGGATCACTCAAAAAATGATGATCTTTTTTAATCCACATAATCATGTTTCCTTAATCCTGTACTGTATCACAAATACAAACAAATAAATAACAAAATACTTCAACAAAGAAATAACAAAATACTTCAACAAAGCCAGCATTCTTCTCATGCTGAAAGAGAAGTGAAACATAATCTAAAGATTCAACATGTACTGGTGTAATTTAATCCTCTATTGTGTCCTGCAGTCCACCTTCCTTAGTTTGATGACATCAACAGCCAGTGAAGCTGCTTCCTATGAGTTCACTACCCTCACCTGCATACCTGGTGTCATAGAGGTACACACATTCACACCACTGCACATCTTAACACTCGCAGCTTTAAACATTGTGTAGCAATGTGCCATTTACACTGTTATATGTTGCTCCTCAGTACAAAGGGGCCAACATCCAGTTGCTAGATCTGCCAGGAATCATCGAGGGTGCTGCCCAAGGTATGCTTAGGTTTCATGTTTTGGCATTTGTTTTGCTTAAACCCAAAGTAAGCAGACATTGGAGATCTGTATTATATCTATTATATATATTTGTTATTATTATTATTGTGTTATATCACAATTATTAATGAATGATGACAAACTGCTAAATCAATAATAGTATAAATCAAAATGTACTCGAGTGGCTGTTGATATATGTGACTCTTTGACCTTTTTATAGGTAAGGGTAGAGGTCGGCAGGTCATTGCTGTTGCCAGGACAGCGGACGTCGTCATCATGATGTTGGATGCCACCAAAGGAGAGGTTCAAAGGTGTGTGACGCCCACTGTGTGTGTGTGTGTGTGTGTGTGCTTGTGCGTGTGTGCGTGTGAGCGAGTCTTTTAGAGGGGGTTTGAGGGGCATATGAGTAATTTCATCAACTGATTTTTGCCTTTAACTTCTTTTTTGTATCTTTCTAGAGAACTTCTAGAAAAAGAGCTGGAGTCAGTGGGCATCAGACTCAACAGGACGAAACCAAATATTTATTTCAAGGTACATTTTCTGTTATCATCCTGAGTGGACCATGAATATACACAGCCAATTTCAAAGAGATATGGCTCTTAGTTTTTGAGATATCGTGGCAAGTAAAATGTGGGTTGAGGAAAACTTTTGATCTGATGGTGGCAGTAGATAAAAACTAATTAGGAAATCAACCGCTGTAACCCTGTATACAGTATATCATCACCAAATGACTTGGCAATTTGGCCAATAGCTGTCAAGGTACCTTGCTCTGGTTGTGTTGGATGGACAGACCAAATTTCGATATATATCCGCTCTAGCTTGTCAGCTCCAGAAATTAATATTTGAATTGTTATACTACACTTGGTAAAACTGTGTGATTTTTCTCTCTGTAGCCCAAGAAAGGTGGTGGCCTCTCCTACAACTCCACTGTTCCTCTCACCCACTGCTCAGAGAAGCTCGTTCAGCTCATCCTTCACGAATACAGTATCCTTCACTCTGCCAGCATCAGAAGAGGCAACATGCGCCTGACTTTTCAGTCCTCTTGTCACATCCGTGGACTTGTTAATAAGTCACACTAGCATTTGGTTGATTTCTTTAACCCAATTCTCCCCAGAAATCTTTAATGCAGAGGTCCTCTTCAGGGAGGACAGCACACCAGACGAGTTTATCGACGTCATCGTTGGGAACAGAGTTTACATGCCTTGCCTATATGTATGTCAGTACTCACCATCTGGGTTGGGTCAAAGCCTCGTATCTCTCAAATTTTAACTGTTTGGTAGCCAAAGTCCAAGTCCAAAGATGTTTTTCTGAAAAGCTCATAGAAAAACATAGTCATTTGTGAACTGATAACAAGAAAGTCACAATATATTTGGAGTTACGAGGTTTTGCACATCTCTCTAGCTTTGTCTGTGTTTTAGCTTGTGTGCATTTGTTTGGAGTCTCTCCCCCCCCCCTCATATTATTTGTGGTATTTACAGGTGTACAATAAGGTAGATCAAATCTCCATGGAGGAGGTGAACCGCCTGGCTCGCAGACCTAACAGCGTTGTCATCAGGTCAGATATCTGAATGTGTTATGTGTGTGTGTGTGTGTGAGAGAATAACTGTAGTCTTGGTTGGAAGCTGTCATCTTACTCTTTTTATATATTTATGTGGGAGTTAAACAGTTTCCTCCTTTTTCTGTCCACATGTATATTTCAGTTGTGGGATGAAGTTGAACCTGGATTACCTCCTGGAGACGTTGTGGGAATACCTGGCTCTGATTTGCATTTATACTAAGAAAAGAGGAGGTACACACACATTTTCCGTCATTCGCTCCTTTCTCAGTCGCATGCATGCATACATATCTTCTGAATTAAATTTGTGTTAACTTCTTTTTCTATTAGAGCGCCCAGACTTCAATGATGCCATCATTATGAGAAGAGCAGCAAGTGTAGAACACGTGGTAAATAAAACACACATGAATTCACACATTTACTGTCGATATCAACATTTTTAGAACATTTGTACATAAAAAAATAACACTACAGTAAGCAGACCTACTATATGGCACTGTGTATGATATGTTTGCTAATATGCCCATTTTGCTTTCTACTCACAGTGCCATCGAATCCACAGAACCTTAGCCAGCCAGTTCAAATATGCCCTGGTTTGGGTAAGTACGTTCAAGTTTTCAGAGGCAATGACCCTCAGAAACTAATTTGAAACCTAAATCTCTCATGTTGACCTACTCAGTAGAATAAACACGACCGTTTGTAGATGTCATGGATGGGGGGCTTTAGACATACAGTGACCGCTTTACCTTTATAATGGTGGCCTTTCAATTAGAGGTGTAATGGTACACGAAACCTGTTTTGGATGTCACGATTCAGTATGTTTTTGTTCAGTAAAAAATCGGTCCAGTTGTTTTGAAAAACACAGAAACTAAACAGTGGTTCATGGTTCATAATTCTTGCTGTAAAATGTGCATATAACCATTGAGTAATCTAACAGAAAGCAGTTGGACATAACTAAATTGAACAACTGTTCAGGTAAGAAGGAATTCTACGACTGCATCTACACTTGTGGTATGGGGATCATATTTCTCCCAATATAACCAGTTGGGTCTCCAGTCTGAAACCAGTCCCTGGTTAGTAGGTGGTGAGCAAATCAGATAAGAGGAAGTACTTTGAAAGTTCAGCTAATTATTCCCAGACATTCCCAGAATTCACCAGTGAATGTCTTTGCTCCCTTTTTTGTGTGCCAGTTATGTCACACGGTATATTAAGCCATGCTTTATAGTAGTTTCACACTAGAAAAATTGCTAAATGACTTCTATTTATGTGGTGGCATACATATTAACATTGCAATATTTTTGAGTGTGGTGTTGATATTGCTTTAATCCCACAATGGATTGTGAAACAGAAATGTTCTGTTCTGAGAAGCAGATGCAGAAGATGTCAGAACAAATTTTATTTTCAGACTATAAACAAACGTATTGTTACAGCTGCATCTATTAAACAGTTTGCACAGTTAATTTCACAGCTTTTTATATCTAACTCCAGGAAGATGTCACTGTTCGTTCACTGCTTCAGAATCTTGTCGCTGGCCACCGATCAGTATATTAATCTGAAATCTAGTTCACTGTGCAGTGATTCACTACATTTGAAACACAAGCAAACAAAAAGTAAGGGTCTTAACTGTATCGTCTTCATCTTCCAGGGAACCAGTACCAAGTACAGCCCTCAGAGGGTCGGCCTAACACACATCATGGAGCACGAGGACGTCATCCAGATCGTTAAGAAGTAAAACAAGCTCCTGATGGGACAGAGGAGAGACTGAGTAGGAGGAGTCACGCGTTTGTTGGAGGAGTTAAAATGGAAAAAAGTTCACTGTACAGTAGATATACAGCAATGAAAAATAGCAGCCATTCTTATTTTGTATATGAAAATCAACAAAACACATTGAAGAGAGGGAGCCGATATGAGTTGGCTGAGGACATGAAATGCTGTATTTTACCTTTTTGATTAAGATAAAGAAGATGCATTGATTCAGAGGGAAAATGGGGCCGGGGGGGAATAAAGTCCATAAAATATTAAATGAGTGCTTGTTTTTTTTTAATTAGTAGTATATTTAACTGCATCTCACCTGGATTAGATTCAGTCACATGCACACACCACCTGTAATGCCTGGACCTTTTTATCAACCCTTTGCAGAAAGCTGCTGTTTGTTTGAGACTTATGGAGCCCCAGAGTGTTCAATATTAAATAAGTAATTATAATAAATAGTCATTTGAATAACTTGTGTACAATATATAAATGAACCAATTTATGGAATAATTATTAAAACTCAATTCATGATTATTATTATTTTCAAGAGTTTTATAGGAAATTCATTTTTATTTCATATTGGACATTTCTATAGTTTTTATTATATATTCACAATGCCCTTTTTCAAAAGTCGGTTTTTATTGTATAATGAAATTTTTCTCAGTGCCACTTTTTTACTTCATGTCATTTTTTATTTCCTAATGTCACTTTTCATGACAGTGATGTTGTCACCACACCTTTCAGCCAATCACATGTCCCCTGCCTCATAAGCAAACGAGCTGAATAACTGCTACCAGATTTAGCCAGTTAGCACATGTTAGCTAAAGTAACAACTGTGTCAAATGAATTCTGGATTATCTGTCCAGCTGCTGCCATAAATAATCACAGACGCAGAAACGAACATATTTTATTTATTTTGGTTAACTCCAGAATCTATGAATATGCAAATATTTAACATTTCAAATGTTTGAACCTGCAATAAGTCATTTTTTTGGTCACTCGGGGGCAGCGGAAACAGGCTGCGAACACAACATTAACACATTAGAATTCATTTGGAGTTGTGTTTCTGGCCATCTGATGAATGTAAGTCCAGTAGCTGCTCACTTTTAGCTCTGTTTTGGTCTCCACTCCCTCCTGAGGGAAATATCTGGCTCTTTAGCTGCTAAATGCTCCACTATCTTCACCTGCTAGTTGCTAACTGCTCTTTGTTGCTAGGCTACAGTTGGTTTTTCAGAACTTGCTACAATACTATGAGAACGGTGAGATGGAACCAAAACAGTAAAGTTGTGGCCGTAAAACAAAAACAATGAGCTGAAAGATGCTAACGGCTAAAGGTCTGCAGAGCTGAGGGGAGCTGCAGAGTCTGATGATATTTCTCTGTGGGTTCATCACTACATGCGACCCATTTCACATTACGCATTTGATGCATTGTTATTATAAAGATATTGATTATAGCCGTTTTAACTGCTGGACACAACATGTCTCCGACTTCACTGAAACGTCCTTTCTTAGTGTGTGTGCACTGGAGGTCTCAAGCTTCTACTTCACTCTTATAAGGATCATATTAGACCATGATTGGCTTCCAAACTGGTTGTCAGAAAATCATGGTTGTATGTACATGTCTTAAACTCAGATTTAAGGTGTTTTCCATCTTCAGCAGATGAATGTGAAAACCTTTTAGCATCACATTCATCATTCTGTACAGTGAAGGGTGAACATCCAAGCAAAACACATTTTTGAGTGGAGGGGGACTAAAATAATGCTGCAAAACTTCCCCGTATGAGTAGGAATTTTATATATGTTATGGATATATATAACTGGAGATCTGACCACCAAGTATAAGTATAAGTGCACTGCTTGGCCTCACTGTAAGACAATGTTGGTTTGTGACAGGAGTCCCTCAGGTGAGCATCCCGCACTCAGCTGTACAGCAGGTGAGGCTCAGTCACCTCCGACCCCTCCCCACTGCCTCCATCCCTGCTGCCCAGCTGTTTGTGTCGCTGTCTCCAACGCTCCAAGGCAGGCTGACCAAAAAGTATGGACTCCCAGCCAATGCTCTCCATTCACTCGCACAAACACAAGCACAATAGCGCCATTAAATATTCACAAGCATCTCTTCGGTCTAGGAGAGGGGGACTGAGTGGGAGGCTTTACGAGAGAGAGAGAGAGAGAGGGGCTCTGAGTTGACACTGCTGGCCTTAAAGATGCCTTAAAGATGTCTCGCCAGAGTGAATCGTGGATGGAGAGATTCTGCTTTGGAATAACCTGAAGAGGAGAGGAAGGATGGAGGGATAATATTGTGGAGAAGGAGAAGAAACAAAGGTACGGTCGACTGGGTGTGTATTGTGTGGAACAGGCATGACACTTGATGCTGCTTGGCTCCATATGGCATGGCTAAGTGTGAGTGAGTTTGTGTGTGTGTGCAGTACACATGACCAAGAACTGGGTGTTTAATTAGAGTCCTTTTTATAAGCCTTGTTTTCATGTAGTTTGGTGCCATCAGTGTGTTGTTTTCTGAATGTGAGTTTAGTCTTAATGAGTTCAAGATAGCAGAAAAAGTGCCACTCGCCACTTAGCTCCTTTTAAACAGATTCATTGTAACCTGGGAGATTTCACAAGTGTAATCCAGAGCAACCCAACCAAATGTTTTTTTATTTGACATAGAGCTGCAGTGATTATTCAATTATTCGATTAGTTGATTGACAGAAAAATAATTGGCAACCATTTAGATAATCAACTAATTTTTAAAGTAATGTTTCAAGTAAAAATGGCAAAATATGCTGTTTTTGGCCTCTCAAATATGAAGATTTCCTACTTTTTGGGGGGTTAGTTGGACCAAAGAAAACCTTTGAAGATGTCACCTTGGACTCTGGGAAATTGGGATGGACATTTTTCACTAATTTCTGACATTCTAAAGACCAAACAAATAATCGATTAATAAAGAAAATGATCTGCAGATTAATCGATAATGAAAATAATGGTTACTGGCAGCCCTACATTGACGACATTACAGACTGAGCTGCTATGAGCTTCATAGGGCAACACCAGCAGCAGCGCTTCTATGAATCTTTTTCACTGCACGGTGTCTTACTTTGCTGAAACCTCAGAGCTCCTCTCTTGTCAGAGTTACAACAATAATTGTGTGATGTTAAATGTCATATCATGTACATGTTGTACAAAATGTACTAATAAATAGTATTTCCTTAGAATCAAGGCACCACAAAACTTGTTTGCAACCATGACTGTCATTAATTTATCTATTTTTCTAACTGACTTAATACAATTACATCATACAATTATAACAATTACATGTCAGATTTCATGTTGTGGTACAAATTGTACAGATTAGCATCAGTTCCTCCTGGAAAACATACAGCTTTGTCTCTAGTACTGCCTTGCCATGATATACTTGATATACACAAATACTGCCATCTACTGGCTACCTGTCACAACATATCAAGCCTGTTGCAAGAAATCTTGGTGTCCTGTTTGATAGCAATTTATGTTTTGAGCAACATATCACTAAGCTTGTCCAATCATGTTTTTATCATCTCAGAAATGCAAAAATCTGATCTATTCTAAATCTTAGTGATGCAGAAACTGTACATGCTTTTATCTCCTCACGCCTTGATTATTGTAACAGCCTGTTCACTCGTCTTAATCAAAAAACTTTGACACGACTGCAGACTGTACAAAACTCAGCTGCTCAGCTGTTAACCAGGACCAAGAAGTACGACCACATCACACCTGTTTTAGCCTCTTTACATTGGCTCCTCGTTTGTTTTAGGATTGATTTTAAGATCTTATTGATTACTTTTAAGGCTCTTCATGGCCTGGCCCCAGATTATATTTTAGACCTTGTAATCCCTTATGAACCTTCACGTAGTTTGAGATCTTCGGGCAGGGGTCTCCTGTCTGTTCCTGAGTCCAGGTTGAAAACTAAGGGGGACAGAGCTTTCGCTCTCAGGGTCCCGAGGCTTTGGAACAACTTGCCCGAAGAAATGAGGTTGTCTGTGTCAGTGTCTTCGTTTAAGTCTTTATGTTGTTTTTATGTATTTTATATTTTAGCATTCACTGTGGTATTTTATTTCAATTTCCTAACTTTTGATTTTATTTATATGTATATATATATATATATATATATATATATATAATTTATTTGGGGGACAGTTTTGCCCTTATTAGATAGACATACAGTAGAGAGCAGACATGAAATGAGGTGAGAGAGATTGGGGACATTGCAGTTACATGGTCAGTGTCCACAACCCACCAGCACACCCTCATCATGTATCACTTTTTTTGTAGAAGTAAATTTTTGGTAGAGTTTAGAAATGACAATTAGGAGACTGGAAAGCCGGTTTTAAAACCAGATTTTGACCAGAAGACAATGGTAACAGTCTGCCATTGTGTCTATTGTGCTTTCATCTGTCCTCAACTCGTACTTGTACAGAATGCACCAGCAGTTAAAACAATATATATATTTGAAATGAATAAAATATATTTACACACATTACTTATTTAATATTAAAAATATATAGGAATTTTCAGCCATCCCACAGCCAGCAAACAACTCTCTAATAAACAAGTATCACCTGCTGTATGCTGTTGTGGTCTCACTGAAAAACTACCCAGGAAAACTGTTGCCAAGAGATTTACTGTTGCATCCTAGTCTAATATGTGATCATTTTATACAACCTTTTATTGCTGACTTAATACATATAATTCTACATTTTCTGGCTGATAGAATAGAAAAGATAACCGACATAGAAAAAATCACCAGCATTTGAGAGACGTATTAGGACGCTGATTACTTTGTCTCTTCTGCCCTCTTCTGCTTCATCCTGCTCATTACATGAAGCTGCTTACCTGAGCTGAGAATCAGGTTATCACAGTATGTGGTCCATTTGAACAGATCAGACTGAAACGTCTGACTTACCTTCAACTAATTATAGACTCACTGAGGGGTGAATATTCATTTTATGAGATTCACTTAAACCAAAATTGGCCAATACTGAAATGAGTGAAGAGTTAAATTGATTTTGCAGCATCCCTCTGATACAAGAACAATATAAGCCTAGCTACAAATTCTTAGTGGGGACCACTACTGGCTTCAAGTGCAAAATCATCACCCTATGATACTACTACACTGTGATGACACTTTATATTATAACAGATGTGGAAACCAGATTTTTTATCCTAAGGACATTTGGACTGTGACTTTACAATAGGTGTTGTCTCAATTTTTATTTTGGCACAATGTGGAGGGAGGTTTTAGAAGTGATTGGTGAAGACAGTGGTTTGCTGGGTTGGGTTCTCCTGTCCATAAAAAACATGCTTCATGCTTCATAAAACAAAGAGCAGATTTAAGCCTATGCATATATAGAAAATCCTTGTTTATGCAGCCTATTTACAAGAGCCACGTTTCCTTGCTACAAGTCGTAGGACGTTCAGGTTTGAAAATGCACACAAACACAAAGGAAGACAATGCATTTATCATGAGAAATCAAGACAAACCCGAAAAGTAATCCTCTAAACACACATCATATCATTAACATCATATCGTACCATTTCGTACCTTGTGAACATGTAGTGTATGGAAGACAGTATTTGGTTCCTGTAAAGTCATTAAAGGAGTTTGTTAAGCTGTGAGGTCAATGGGAAGTGCACACAAACTCCTTTAACTACTTCACAGAAAGACTGTCCTTTTCTTGATTAACTAAGATGACTACCTTCAAGGTTTTGTCATATTCTTTCACAAGAAATACACCGTCCTTCTATGTTCTTGTGTTCACAGCAAACTGCGATAGTCATGATTATGATCTAAAATCATCAAAAGTATCAGTGCAGAGGAACACAGAGGGCAAAGATGAAGTTAAGATTTTTGGCTCAGTAGAACTTATTCATTCTCTATTACTACAAATATTTTACATACAAAAAAAATCACATTTGTAGGTGATATGTAGGCTACTGGAAGATGTACAGTGGCAATTAGAGTAACATTTAACAAATCTCCACATTGCTGTGTGTGAGTGTGTATGAGAGATGCATTTTGTGGCGTGTGTGTGTGTATGTGAGGAGCTCTGATAAGGCTCCACAACACACACACACACACACACACACACACACACAAATGTTTCACAACCTATTGTCACTAAAGGGGTTTCATAACAAATCACTCTTTCCGCTCTGACGCTGGGACGCCAGTGTGGGAGGATGATAGCGTAGTGTGTGTGTGTGTGTGTGTGTGTGTGTGTGTGTGTGTGTGTGTGGAATCCTAACGCACAATGGACCTGCACAATTGTTTACTTAGGCAAGTGCAGCATGTTTACTAAGAAACCTAATTGCTGCACTACTGATGCATGGAGTGATGTAAAGACACACCTTACACCTGCACCAATCTGTACTCTTTATATATGTACAGGTAATCACTGAAGCCTCACTGAGGCAACAGAGGGTATGTTTACCATTGAAGGCCCATTGTGTGTCCAGATGGGCTGTGTAATTGAAGGAAAGGTTTGTGTGTGTGTGTGTGTGTGTGTGTGTGTGTGTGTGTGTGTGTGTAGCTATAAAACATCAGCAGAGGGTCCAGAAGAAGGAGCAGGAGTCAGTGCAGCCACACAGAAGCCAGTGAGTTAGATTTTTACTCCAGACAGCGAGTGGGTTCATCATACATTATGGTGGATATTTGTGGATGATAAGAGCTCTAAATATCAACATCTGTCACTCAGAAAAACAGATAAGGTAAGCTGCACCAAACCCAAATGCTGACTATATTTATATAAATTATGTATATTGACATGAGGGGTGTGGCAGCTCATTTATTGCATTTTTAGAATTTGTCAAATTAATGCTGAAACTGTCACCAGCTCTGTGCAGTGCAGCTTTACTCTGTGTAAAGCTGTTGTAGCTGTTGTAGCTCAGGTGGGTTTATACTACCAGTGATGTTCAAGCAGCCCAGCGGTCCCCAGGGGAAATAGAAAAGGGGAGAACTGATGTTGATGTTTGTTGTCAGATGTTAAAATGCTGTTATCACTCAATTTCACAAAGAAGTGGTAAAGTATACAACAAAGAAGAATTTTAGTTCTTCCAACTAATGTAATAAATGTTAATATTCATTAACAGATAAAATTCTTCTTTGGATGAATCTGTATAAAGTCAGTTAAAGTCTGTCAAATGTATTAATTGGCCTTAAAATTTTATGGTTCAAATTGGTTACAATTTTGGTCACACTTTCAAACTCATAAAGGCTGCATCACAGTTGTTTGGATGATACATCTTGTTGCTGCTGTTGACCAGGCGTGGAATAATGCACAGGCTAGCCTAAGCTGCAGCCTAGGGGCCCCAGTGTGCAAGGGCCCCTGATTTTCCGGACTATTTGACTATTTTTAATTATTTAAATTTACTTCAGAGAAAAAAACCCTTGACGTTGACCTCTATTGGCCCATAAGAAACACTCAAAAAATTAAGCAGCAAGATGTGGGCCACATCTACCAAATCAGCTGCGTAAAGTCAATTTGGTACGTCACTGCTACTGGACAGCATAGCGGCAAAACGTCAGAAAGAAAATATGATAGCGGAGCACAAAACAGCTGAAAGAACAGCGTGACAAAGATCTACTAAAGAAAATCCCTAAATTGACTGGATATTTCAAGGCTGCCGAATCTTCATCTAGTCGACAACTTGAAGATCCACAGCAGGAGGACTGCAACCTAAGGGCTAACATTAGCGCGGTTGAATCAACTGCGAGGACATCCTTAGCTGTAGCCTCAGCTAGCTCTAGCCATGGCAAAGACACCAGCCAAGCTGACTGTGACCATGGCTCACAACAACCATCTCACTCAGATAAGGAGTCTGAGACAGAGGGACCGAACCTTCAACCACCCGAAACACCAGTATGTTGTACCACCAACACCTCGGGAAATAGCCATGATGTCCTAGCCACCACAAATCCATCCATGATGGCCTCACCTGTTGCTGCGGACCATGACGTCCCACTTTGACAAAAACTTCACGTCTAAATGCACTACAACTTGCAGTAATAAGTACTACAAGCCATTTTTGCATGTAAGTTGTTTTAGTTGATTCTGGATTCTGAACCTTCATCATTTAACAGACATGAAGAAGAGGTTTAACATCTACGTTGACGACTCTGCTTTCACCAAAGAAACAACACAGCTAAATCCGTAGTTTCAGCCTCCATTCAAAGGAGGAGAAAACACCTCAGCTTCAACTTCATCTTCAGCAAAGCGTGTGTCTGAGCCTGGGGACTAGCCCTTGTCATATGCAGAATATACATATGTATTTAAATTCACATAATAATAATATTAATAACAATAATAATAATAATATTTCTATAGCGCCCTGACAAACCAGTTACAAGGTGCATTAAAACATGCAAATAGTTAGACAAAAGATAAAACAAAGCATAAAGAACAAAATTCAAACATTTGAATAGGCATAACAATATTATACAAATGCCAATCTGTACAGGTAGGTTTTTAAAAGCTTTTAAAGTGAGTTACTGACTCAGCTGATCTGATGTTAAGGGGGAGTTTGTTACACATGTAACAAATACACTAAGGTCTATTAATAGTTGTCTATCCAGCCAAGTGTTGGAGTTTGATCCTCTGTGGCAGGTCGTCAGTGTGTCAGCAGCCGCTGGCATTTCTCCATTGTCAAGTCGCGGGGTAATCTGGCAGCTAAGGTTAAGACTTGAATGGGGCTTAAAGGCTTACAGGAAACCTGAGTCCAGCCTCCTCATCCTCCTGTCTCACCTCCTCTGTCTGAAAAGACGCTCTCCCTCTCCCTCCGTCTTAAATTCTGTAATTTTCCTCCTTATATTTGACATCCATTTTTCCTAATCAAATAAAATGTTTCCAAGGGCAGTGTAATGTTGATTAAATATTGTCTGCGTGCTGTGACTTTGACCCTCATAGCATATTACTATCATCCCAGTCACAGTTTATAGCCACGCTAGCGACATGGCTCTAGGGATGTTGGTTGGTCGGTACACCACTTTGGTCCAGACTGAAATATCTCAACAACTACTGGATGAAATTTGGTACAGATATCGTTGGTGCCCAGTTGATGAATCCTAATGACCTTAGTGATCCCTGACATTTTATCTAAAACCATCATCAGGTCAAAATGTCAGTTTGTCCAATACTTTGGTTTATGACCAAATACCAGACAAACTAATGACATTCAGTCAGCCTCAGCTGTGCTTTGTGTTTAGTGCTAATTAGCAAATGTTAGCATGCTAACATGCTAAACTAAAATGGCGAACATGGTAAACATTAAACCTGCTATGCTAGTCATTGTGAGCATGTTTAGCATGCTGACGTTAGCATTTAGCCCAAAGTACTGCTGTGCCTCAGCACAGCCTCACAGAGCTGCTAGCGTGGATGTAGACTCTTAGTCTTGTTCAGGGTTAGCTGGCTCGATCGGGCTGCTGTTCTCCGCCAATTTATTATGGAGGATGTTATTTTGTGTTTGTGTGTGTGTGTGTGAGTCACTAGACTGCATTGTTAAGTGCAAGTAAAGTATATGACATGCATTTGGACCAAGCCCCCAATGTGTGTGATGTATTGTATTTGCAGCATGTGGGTTTGTATGTGGTCTGCTTTCAATCCCCCAATTAATGTGTGTTTGTGTGTGTGTGTGTGTGTGTGTGTGTGTGTGTGTGTGTGTCTGTCAATCTCTAGATGTCTCTCCAGATGATTCAGAGTAGATCCTGTGTCTGTGTGTGTGTGTGTGTGTGTCTGTGTGTGTGTGCCCACAGTCATTAAATGAGCCTGTTGGCGTTGCTCCGCTCAGGTGATCTCCTTTATTAGTCTTGTGTCGCTGAGTGCGTCTGCTGAAAGCGTGTTGTCAGTGATTGGCACGTAGATGAAGAGACTCTCCCCTTCATCACTCTCTCTGTCACCCCTCCATCTCTCTCCATCTTCTCAATCCCAATAACCATCTTTCTCTCTTGTTTTCTCTTTTCTAGTTCTGTTGTTCCCCTCTTTGCTTTTAGTTATTTTCTTTTTTCACATTCTTTTATCAATTCCTCTCAGTGACTCTCTTTCTGTCCCTCTCTGCCTCTTTTCATTTTCACTTCTTCTCAATCCCACTTTTTTCTGTTCAGCATCTTTTCAGCGTTTATGTAATCAGCAGTTCGTTGATGCACCTCTGTCTCCTTTTCCCTCCTTACCTTTGCCCATATCCCTCTCCTCATTCTGCCCCTCTTCCATCTCTGTCATCTGCGCTCTATTCATTACCAGTTCACTCAGTCAACAGACCACATCAGCCAGACAGCAGATACATATCACACATATCAAATAGATCTCTTTGTGTGTCTCTTTACCAGTTTGGTGACCAACAACCTTCACTGTGTGAGTATCTGATGAGCAGGAAGGAACTTTTGAACTTTCCTCTGTGCCCACTCTCTGTCTTTATCCCCTTATCTCAGTCTGCAGTTAGGTGATACCAACAACTGCTGTTGTTGTTATTGCTGTGTAACCTGTAGACAGTTTAGAGTTTTGTCATGGTCACTGCTCATGGGGATACCTGATACTGATTTCTGCTCAGATCCTATCTTAGGTCAAGACTATTAGTCCTTCCAACTCCAGTTAGCAGAAAGAAAACTTGGAAGTGGACCTGTTAACTGTAATTGACATAAGTGATCTTTCTTCTCTTTTTGATAACTTAAAAGAAAGAATGTACATGTAGATAAATGCATTAAATATTTTAGTGTTTGTCTTGCAGTTATCAGAAAATGATTATGTTTGTTTTTCTTTCTTTTGCTATTTGCTCTCTATCCTCCATCTGCTCTGTGGTGTCTGGCTGTTAACCCCTGACACTAGCCCGTATGTATAATATATTGGTTGGGGAGCAGGCCAGGGCGGGGTTGACCCTTTGTGATATATTTAGAGTGGCCTCCGATGAATGTTTTATCCATGCTGCGTAGGCAGAACACAGGGCAGTCATTAAACATTCATATCTGCCACTGAGATGACCTCCTGGAATATCAGCCTGTCATCAATGAATTAACATCAGACCATCCTCAATGAATTAACATCAGCCATTTATGTAATGCCATCACACCTCACACCCGTGAGCCCATGTTACACCTTGCACTTCTACTGACAGGGCAGAGATGTGTGTATGTGTGTGTTTTTTAGCCACAGTGATAAGGAGACAAATAATTAATAGGTTTATATTTTTTGATTATTATGGCAATTAAGTTTAATTCCCATGGACCTAGTTATAAATGATGATATTTAGAAAGATGCCTAATGGCAGCTATCGGATCATGAAACAGACTCAGCATTTAGAGGATCTTGGCAGTGTCATGAAGTGACTGGTGCTTTCTTATCTCTTTTGAGCTCTAAATCAGGCTCTAATACATGCATTCTAAGGGGTGGTTTCTGATTTAGGTGGCCACTTAAATGGAAAGTTGCTTTAAATTCATGATTTCAGTTAGCTGGAGTGCAAGACTGACAAGAACAACAGGTTCAGCAACTAATTATTCATTTTAAATCCTTGCTTTATTGGAAAAACCCATGTAAGCTGACAGTGTGAAGTTCTAATTTGTTTCATCCTTCATCAAACGTGCACATATGTACTGTTGGTGTGTGCATATACTGTTGAATGCTTGTGGACATTTTAGCATGCATCACTCTCAGCTGTGGTCCATGCTGCTACTGCTGTTGTGTGTGTTTTGGCTCTGCGTGGCTTCGCCTCTCAGACACAGTTTAGCAACAGCTCAGCCAACCTGCATTATTCATACAGGAGCGAGCCTGCAGATAGGGTTACCCTGAGGCAGTATAGTTGGTGCATTAAGGTGCCCTTTGCAAATATAACTAGGGATGCACTCACTCTGATGCACATACACATAGAGAGATACAATACATATGTTTATATGTGCATGCACATGCGCTGAGGATATGACGAGGCCTCAAGTTGAGGCGAACAGGGGACGGATGAAGTCGCAGTAACCAGAGAGAGATGCAGAAGGTTGTAGGAGGTCACAAATGCAAACTGACGTGGACGTGGGAGGATACAACCACAAATGCACACACACATACACACTCACTCTCAGACAAAGAGGAGGACACCCCTGAAGGCCGAGACTCACACAGACACATGCACATCGGCTCTCCTTGTTGGAGGGACATCCTGCCAAAGTTGGTGTGGCAGCCAAGATGAGGATTCATTGCCGGACTCACAGGACGCACTAACAATAGGAGACACACAAAGGACTACACAGACTCTGTCAGTGGGATAGCAGGGTCTTTTATTCATCATGTGACCCTGGGAAGTTACTTACTAACCTATAGAGAAGAACAGGACCAGGAATTTACAAGTTTTTGCTATGGTGGATGGACTTCAGTGAAAAACTCAGTGAACCAGAGGCAACAAGTGGGTAAAACTGAGAGACTGTAACCAGTAAGATACATTTTAAATTCAATAAGCATCTGCTTTTTTTTATTAAACACTCCTAGACAGGTTTCCATCTCTTTTTACACACACAGAGACAACAGCTTTTTTGCTGAGGCTTAAAGACGTACTGTAATGCGAGCGAGCACTGATGGCTGAGATTCCGACTCCATTACTAGATCGTGTTTTTAAGGACTGTGGTTTCTGTTTGTCTCAGCGTGCATTATAGAACAACTGACTTGGGACAGAGTGTGTCACAGCGTGTGTTTCTGGGGTGTCACAGGGACTGATCAGATGGAGGAAAAAGGAGAGAAGACGTGAAACAAATTGGGAATGAGAGGATGTTACTACAATTTGGACTCTTCTTCTCAAGAGTACATATCCACATTGACATTGATACTGACCTGTTTAAGCACATTTGGGAACATTTCTTCCTCATCTTGTTTAGAATGATTTGAGTTAGGATACATCATGCCACCTAAAAAAGGTGACCCAAAATCAGCTGCCAAGAAAGGCAAGTCAGAAGAGCCAAAAAAGGGAGGAAAGGATGATAAAAAGGGAGGGAAAGATGACAAGAAAGGGGGAAAGAAAGCAGAGGAGCCACCAGCTAAGGGGAAAGGGAAGGATGATGGTAAGAAGGGAAAGGGAAAGAAACCTGTCAGCGAGTCAGAGGAGGGGTCAGAGGAAGAAGAAGAGGAGATGAATACTGAGGAAGAAGAGGAAGATGACAGCGAGGAAGAGGTAGTTACCAAGAAGCCAGCAAAGGTGGACAAAGGGAAAGGGAAAGCAGCTCTTAAAGGCGCATCCAAGGCCATTGCTGTAAAGGGTTTTAAGCCTCCTCCTAAACACTCACCTCTGTCTGATGATGAGGAGAAGGGGGAGAAGGGGAAGCCACAGATGAAGAAAGGGATGGGTGCGGTAAACCTGAAAAAGATGAGTGATGTTCACATCAAAGGAGCCTCCAAGGCCATGATGGGCTTTGCTGCAGAGGGACAGAAGAAGAACACTGGTGCAGCAAAAGCACAGAAGGCAGATCCCATGTCGCACCTGAAAGGAGCCTCCAAAGCTCTCACAGGCCTCACCTCGAAGTCCTCTCCTTTTAGCTTTCCCTCTAAACAACAACAGCCAGAGAAAGCAAAACCAAAGAGAAACCTTAAAAGCACCTCCCGTCTTTTCCTACGACTCTCCAAGAAAAAGAAGCCCTCTGCTGGTGGTAAACCACTTCTAGGCACCAGCAAGCTTTTTGCTGGGTTTGGGGCTAAATCACCTTCCGCTGACAAAAAGCCAGGTCTGTCTGGCTTTAACTTGTTTAATAAAAAAGATGATACTGCAAAAGAAACCCCACCACCTAAAAAGACAATAAATCTATCCAGTTTAGGGGGCAATGGGAAAATGGCAACAGAGGCAAAGGGACTGGGAGGGAAGTTCAAAGGCATGTTTGGGAAAAAGAAAGCAGGATCAGGGTTGAAGGATAAAAGCTGGATGTTAGGAAGGATAGCTGCAACAACTAACTGGTTGACAGGGAGGTTCCTGACTACTAAGGGCCAAGGTCGCCTGGGGGCACCAGCACAAGGACGGGAACGAAAGCGTCTGTCATTTGCTAACAGGGACACTAGAGGGAGACAGACTCATCATTACGATGAGGCCTATGAGTATGGCAATGATGAGTATGGATATGAGGAAAATTACCACGACAGGTGGAGACCTAGAGGCTTCCTGAGACAACCCATGACCTATGACCCATATGACCCGTATGACCCTTATGGAGAGGAAATGGATTACTATGATGATGACGAGTGGGAAGATGAATATGGTTACTATGATGATGAGGGCAATTTTTATGATGATGATGATGAGTTTTACTATGATGATGACGTGGATTACTACAGTTACCCTTATGACTGTTACGATGATGAGTATGAAGAGTACTATGGCGATGAAGGGATGGAGTATTACTATGGTGAAGATGGAATGCTGTATGCAATGGAGCCAGAGCCATATGGTTACTATGGTAATGCCATGGATGGTTTCTATGACCCATATGACCCTGAGCTGTATGGAGATTACATTGACCACAGTATGGGTATCTATGGGATGTCAGACCCATATGGCATGATGAGTGGTGGTTATGATGTTGTTTCAGGCATATATAATGACCCAATGCTGGGATATACAGACCCTGCTGCTATTCATAACCCATTTCAGCAACCTTTCTATATGGATGCTGGACTGCATCCAGCTGAGACAGGACAGCTATATGGACAGGAGCAGCTGTCTTACCCTCTCGCTGAGCCTTTTTCAGCAGAGCAGTTCAGGGTCCCCAGGCCCCAGGTTAGGCTATTTGGAAAAGACAGACTAGAGGTGGAAACCCTGCCTCCTCCTCCTCCTCATTCTCGTGCCTCCTCCCCAATGTTTTCCCCTCTCTCCCCAGCTCTTGCCCTCAACAATCTGGAAATTATGTCAGATATACAATATGAGAAGCCCCCTCCCACATACCTTCCTACACAGCCCTATTACCCCACTGTCATGAACCAACAACAAACACCCATTCTTTCTAGACAAGCCCCCTCGCCAACACCTATGATCATTCAACAGGAGCACTTCTCTCTGCCTCAGCCTACTCACCCTCCTTTCTCTGTTTTTCCCAGTCACTTGTCCCCATCTCCCCTGCCACCACAATTTGCCCCCCAAATGTACCAACCGTCCCTCCCCCAAGACCCACAAATGTTCCAGATGGGGCAAATGTCACCAGTGATCCCACCAATACAGCCACAGATGCCTCCAATGATGCATTCACCAGTGGCCTCACCTAGGCCAGTGCGACGAATTAGTCACCTTCCATCCCCACAGCTGTCACTGAGGCCAGGATCAGCTAGGGCAATGGCACCTCCTTTGCCCCGCCTCTCACCACATCACATGGACTTACAAACAGGCATCCAGACAGACCCCCACCTCTCCCCTCGCTTACATAGGAGAGGGCTCACTCACCGGGCCTCAATGGCAGGCCAAAGGCCAACTCCCGTACTTGACAGGCGGAGACCACCCAGCCCACCTGCTTCTCCACCACACCACAGGAGAGGGATGTCAGCTAGAACTCAGCCATCCCTGACAAGAGGAAGGGGGAGAATTGGGCTGCGCAGGGCTCCATCAACTGTCCGACCCCAGTCCCCACTTTCTAGCCCGCTAGCTTCACCCCAGGGATCACTGAGAAAGAGAGCAAGCCCACCACCTTCCCCAAGACTTTCTTTCAGACAGCAACCCCCTCCGGATGCAGTGCCTCTGCCACCTACCAGACCGCATTTGTTCAAAGGTAGAAAACAAACATCCAACATGAGGTATTCTCCCTCTCCTTCCCTGCCATCCCCACAAAGACAGAGCCCCCTCTACATGAGAGATCTCAATCTCCCCCCCAAACCTTCCGCCCAACCTCCCCCCATCGTCCTCCCTCTCCTTCCCCATCACGTATCAGCAGTCGCCCCCTCCCCACCCGTTCCTCTACGCGCAGGCTGAGAGGTGGTGCTGGAGGTCGAAGTCATGTGCCCATGGGGGCCGTGAAACCCTCCCCAGCTAACCCCTATTTACAGAGACGCAGTAGACATGGACCTCCTGTCACTCAGCATGTAGCCCCATTCAGGTCCTCTATCCACGGTGGCTCAGCCCCTCTCTCAGGACAGATAGGGGGCGTAGCTGGAACACCCATGTTAGCCAGGACAGGCTCCCGGCCTACAGGATTAAGGGAGTCAAAGAGAATTGGTACTCCCCAAGGAGGCTTCCACAGACCTGTAGGTAGAGGCCAGCCGCTAGTCCGTATGCCCAGAAACCAGCCCTCTCTTCAATCTAGGCAGTCAATCAGAGCACCTCCCCCAGTGCCTCCTGTCTCTCCACAGCCTTCTTTGAAACAGAGTGGCCCTCTTTCCCCCCAGCCATCAGTGCGTAGGCTGCAGAGTAGACCTCCGTCTCCACAACCACTGCAGCGTCGCTCTCCTCTGCCCTCCCGTTCATCCTCTCCCATGCACCATATATCTCATCCACCATCCCCCTTTCCCCACAGGGCTATGAGTCCCCACAGTCTAGGGCCAACATCTTTTCAACCTACAGGACCTCACCCCAGTCTTCCTCCTGGTACTCTCCCACTATCTCATAGTATCACCCAGTATGACTACACAATGATGGAGCCAGGCCCATCCCCAATGCTTACAAATGCTTTACCAAACCCTCAGATTGTAGGTGCTCCCTTTCCTCCCTCTCCTCTTCCTTCTTCCATCCCTTACTCCACCACTGCTTATTCTTCTCCTTTACAGAGACCCTCCTCCCCCCAAACACAGTATGAAGTCTACTCTCAAAACCTCCCTCAACCTGCACCCTCATCACCTTATCTGGGACGCAGGCTCCAGAACCCTTATCTGCAGAATGCCAGCATCACCAGTCCTTTACAGAGAAGCCTTTCCCCAATACCTGGTGGGCAGGGCGAGATATCAGCTGATGCTCAGCTACAGGTGAGCCAGGAGGTGAGCCCATATGCCACTCTTGGTCTAGCCAATGCTTTGATACAGAACTCCCACCTGCG
Organism: Siniperca scherzeri; assembly: GCA_027580175.1. Lineage (NCBI taxonomy): Eukaryota > Metazoa > Chordata > Actinopteri > Centrarchiformes > Sinipercidae > Siniperca > Siniperca scherzeri. The sequence continues at coordinate 18,606,151 of CM050840.1, forward strand.
CAGCGCCTCCTACTCGTCTCCTCTACAACGCAATGCCAACCTCTATACAACTGTCCTCTCACCCCCTCAGGTAGCAGCCCTTCCTGCCCCCTCTGTAACCCCCACCCCACACTTGTCTTCCGCTATGCTTACCTCCCAGCTACGCAATGCTTCCTTTGCCTCACCCCTTCAGCGACACATCTCCCCCATGTCTCCTGCCTCTTCCGCCCCTCCTCCCACCACACCTCAACCAGGTATGATCAGAGGTACCTCCTCACTTTTCTCTGGTGGACTGCGGACCTCCCAAATCCAGGGATCCATGTTAAGGCTTCCAGGTGGCACTTTGACAATGTCCCGGGGACCTGTTGAGCCTCCAGTTACCACTGATGGTGGAGGTGGTGTCAATGGGGGTGGGAGGCTATCACCCTCTATGCTCTCCAATGCCCTGCAGAATTCAAGCCTACGTCAGGCCACCTATCGACTACCTGATGGCTCAATGGTCACCAGAACTGAACCTGCTGAACCTTCCTCAGGTCCATCACCCCTCTCGTCCTCTATGCTGTCCTCTGCCTTGCTCAATCCCAGTTTGCGACAGGCCACATATCGTTTGCCTGATGGCACTCCTGTAAGCAGGACAGAGCCCACACCTGCACCCTCCCCGTCCTCATCTATGCTTTCCTCTGCACTTTTGAACCCCAATGTACGTAAAGCCACATACAGGCTGCCAGATGGAACTTTGGTTACAAGAAACAAGCCAGCACCTGAGCCTGTCACCCCTTCCTCTTCTATGCTCTCCTCCGCTCTTCTCAATCCTAATGTTCGCAAGGCCTCTTATCGATTACCAGATGGTTCAATTCTAACACATCCGGGAGAGGAGACACAGAATGCTGAGAGTGCAGTATCATCACCGGGGCTATCAAACGCCCTGATGAATGCTAACCTGCGTAAGGCAAAGTTTCAGCTCCCAGATGGATCATCATTGTTTTCACGGAACCAAACCCCAGCTCCCACCTCTGCCTCCTCCGGGCCTCTCCTTTCTGGTGCCATGCTAAACACCAACCTCCGTGGTGCCTCCTACAGACTCCCAAACACATCACTACTAAGGCAGCCTGGTTCTGCTGATACCTCTAAGTCACGCTCCCTTGACCTTTCAGGCGCTCTCAGCAACCAGAACCTCCGATCTGCTACCTACCGTTTGCCAGATGGAACTCTGATGACCCACTCTCAGCCTGCTACTGCACCCCGAACACTTGACCTGTCTAATGCTTTATCAAAGAACCCAAACCTTCGTGGGGCAAAGTACCGTCTCCCCGATGGTAATATCATGACACGGCTTGGTGCCCCTAGCACCCCAGAACCTCGCTCACTTAACCTCTCTGGTGCCCTGCAGAACCCTCACCTCCGGGGGGCCTCTTTCCGTCTACCCTCCTCATATGCTGTAGTGTCACCCCAGGTCCAGGGATCCATTCCTGAACAGCACTGGGCACAGAACCCCAGAGCTGAAGGCTTGGGACTGCAGCAAGATGTGGATGTGTGGGGTGCAGAGAGGGTTCTACCTCACGGGACAGTGCAGAACCTCAATAAGTGGTCCATGTATAGAGACGGGGAGCTGCTGGACCCCTACAGCCTGATGGGACAGGGACATGTGGGGCATGATCCAGGGGAGTGGAATCTCAGCAGGGAGGGGGAACCACAGGGGCGCTGGTTTGACAAGGTAAAAGTTTTGAATACATGACTCACACTACAAGTAGGCATAATAGCTAATGGTGGGCACTATACTGTAAGTCTTTATGTTTATGGTGTAATCTTGCAGTTGCAAGTGTAATGTTAGGGTGAAAACCTGGCACAGTAGTGGACTTTCAGTAGGGAGGAGTAATCAGAGGGGTGGTAGCTTAATGGTATGTTGATGGTTTGTGAAAGAGCAGGATATATGATTAGAATGGGTAATGGGCACAATAAGCAAATAAGGTAAAACATTTGTTTGGTGAGAGAAGGGTAAACAAGGACTCTGGAGTCAATCAAGATTAGAATCATCTGAAAGAAAGAGAATTGATATTTCCACATGAGTGTGTGCATGTATTAATTCATGAACACATAGATGCATCATGTCCTCATTTCTGAGTGTGTATGTGCATGTTTTAGATGTACTCAATCAGAAGCCTGCCCACCATGGCTCACCGGGAGCAACGGGAGGAAGATGGAGTGGAAGATATGACACAGCTAGAGTAAGTAAAAAGTCACACCTGAGTTAACTCTTTGTCAGAGAAAGACCTATCATATCAAGTGCAACAGTAAAATGTGTAAAACAAAAAAGTCAGATTCAAGGCACTCCGTCACTTAAAAAAATATACTCCTTTTCATTTATCATGATTTAAAGTAATAACCTGCAGTCATATTTGCCTTTATCAGAGTATAGAAAATGATTGATACTGCATATACAATGTGCACAGTGTGCAGTCTTACACACCAAGAACTGGTTTTGAAGCTTCAAAGACATGATGGGTTACAAGATTCTGGATGAGTTCTTGAAGCTGAAAAGTGTATAGGTGCAGTTGTACATGCAAAAATGTCTGGATGGTGGAGTGATGACAGTAGTTCTCCAGTTATCCTTACACCAACACCTTCGTCCTATGGCTTCTGTCTAGGGAAATGCATGAAGGGGCTGTTCTGCTGAACCTGAAGAAAAGATTTGAAAGGGAGCTTATTTATGCAAGTATCTAAGCAGCATCCAACATACAACCACCTACATACAACCATTATACTACTGAAAATGTCTTGAATCTATAAATTTAAAGTCAAATCAGTTTCGAGTGTGTGTTGATTTTACAAACCTCTATTTTTATCTGTGTTTCTTTTTTTCTTTTCTTCTCTCTCTCTCCTCATTCCTTCTTTTCTTTCAGACATACATAGGTAGTATTCTGGTGTCTGTGAACCCCTATAAGATGTACAACATCTATGGGACGGACATGGTGCTGCTGTACAAGGGTCATGCTCTGGGAGAGAACCCTCCGTGAGTCATGTTCACTCTCAAACTGTGGGGACAGTAAACTGAAAACAAACAAACGGAACGCTAGAGTTGTCAGTACCTTCACACTTTAAAAACACCAATAGAACAGATCAATTTGTGAAACTGAGTTTTGGTTTGTTTGGGATGAAAGAAGAATAAAAGCTGACATGTTAGAAGTAAAGGATGAAGGTTAGAAGAACAACAGAAGATAAGGATAGAAAAGAAGGGAGAAAGAATATTTTGGCACTTAGAGTTCATTGCTATCATCTCTTTAGATATCTGATAGCTTGACGCAGCTACTCTTTCTCCTTCAGGCATTTGTTTGCCATAGCAAACGCTGCTTATTCCAAAATGATGGATGCCAAACACAACCAGGTCATAATAATCAGGTAAGAGGCTGACTCTATAATTCTTACTGAAATCCTCTCGATCTGACATTTTTAATCACTTTCTATGTACCTGTAAATCAGACATCAAAGTTCACCAATCATATATGATTTAAACATACTGCTGGTTTGTGTTTCACTCTTTAAATTCTATTCATCACTTCATATGTGCCTGAGAAAAGTCATTAGTAACTTTCCAAGGTTCTGTAACAGTTTAATCTTGGTGTACACAGTGTCCATGAAGCTTCTTGGACAGTTAGGTTTCCATCTCCAGTAGTGTTTGTAAATTCATGAGTGTCTGTCTGTGGTTTTCTGGTCAGCAAACTTAAGACAGAGCCATCCTTCGCTCCTCTCGAGCTCCGTCTGTCTGTCACAGGCGCCTCGCTCCATGTAAAAACTGATCTCCTGGAGGAACATACACCCACAAACACACATACCCTCAGTAAGCATATTTACATCTAATTCAGGTGTAAAAGCATGGATACATATACAGTACATCCACACACTTGCACATAGGTGTGTGCTTTTAGAAATGGCCAGATGCAATAATAGGAAATATACAAACGCCTACACATGCACACACTTGCACACACCTGGAACACTCTAGCCATATTTGGAAGGAGACACCTGTAAGGAAAGCCCAGCCAGGTTTGCGCCAGGAGCAGATGATGTTTCAGAGGTGTGTGTGTCCACGTGCATGTGTGCGAACCCTGTGTTTGTGTGTGAGTCACTGAGTGCGTATTAAGAGGTAACTGAGGTCTGGTGTACAGTGACCAGTAATGGCCCGGTTTTTGGCTAACCAGCCCGTGAGTTGAAACCTTATGCTGGAATGTGGTCAAGGTGCCGGTGTCCCTAAATACACACACACACACCTGTGCCAAGCTTACATAATGGTGGTATTTAGCACTAAGCTGTTGGCAGTGGTGAAGCACAGCGTGTGTGTGTGTGTGTGTGTGTGTGTGTGTGTGTGTGTGTGTGTGTGTGTGTGTGTGTGTGTGTAAGAGCGTTTAAAGTGGTTTAATGCAAAAGTGGAATTGAGGCCTTATCTAATGCAAGATTAGCCTGGACTCCAGTCACTTAGTCAATTAAGTCAAACACACCACAAGCACCAGTAGGGAGGTGAGAAGGATCAAATAATGGACGCTCTAAGTGATTAATAAAAGCTGTGTGTACTGGTGCTCAAAGTGCGGATAATGTTCACTCTTTGGCCTTAGTGAGTTTCCACTTTGCCATCAAAATAACTGGACATACCACTGCTTTACCTTTTAACAAATGGATTATCACAGCCCATTATGCAAATTGAGAAAGTTCATCCTGCCTACCATTAAAGAATACTTAATACTAGCACTAGCTTGTCATGAGGGAATCCTGGATATGTAGTACATTTTCTATAGTTATAATTAAGACCTGCAACAAGATCGCTGCTGACTCGGTCAAAACTGCAATACTGTAAAAAAAAAATAAATCCTAAACATACAGGCTTAACACATTGACTGATCACCATTTAATTTAGTGTAAAAACCAATGTAAATTCTGTATAAATGCACCTGTGGATGTACAGATAACATATTCAGCCCCACTCTCACTACAGGACACTGTGTCCTTTTTTCCATATAGCCTATGGTTTAGTTAATTTTGGACTTTTTAAAGTGAAGAAATATGCTACTTTATGTTATTTTCTGCACCTTTAATTTGCTATGGCCAGCTATGTATAACATATATGTTTATCCTTCAAATGTATCATATTTTTCATATTTGAACCACAACAGAATAATTCATCCACAAGCAGTTTTGAAAAGCACAGTTTATTAGGCAGTAATTTTCACAATATCTGACAAGCAAAGGAAAATGCTGTGATATCTGTAGCAGAGCAATGGGACAGTTCATTATATATACTGTATCAGCTACTGAGTCATATTGATGGGTGTTATCTCTGTCCAGTGAGTGTGTGTTACTGTGTTTTAGTGGGGAGAGCGGGTCTGGGAAAACAGAGGCCACCAAACTAGTCCTTCGCTACCTAGCAGCAATACATCACAAATGCAATCTTGCGCAACAGGTACGCACACACATCCTGACATGCACAAAGTGCTGCCAGCAGATTTGGACACACAAAACACATACACACACACACACACACACACACACACACACACACACACACACACACACACACACACACACGTCCCGTCTTGAAGGATGACTAATGCCTGTGTACGTCTCTTTTTCCATGTCTCTGTATCTCTGCTGGCTCTTCTTGGGTGCAGATTGAGGTAGTGGGGTTCCCTGCATGACTTGTGCTTTACATTTTACTCATCTTCACATATGGCCATAAGAATAGCAGGTTGCTGTGTTTTGCTGTGGTGTGTGACAATATTCATTAGAGAAGTTGTGTTTTCTTGTGCATTTTTCTTTCACTTGCTTGATAAAATCTGACTATCCCTTCAACTATCTGACTGAGCAGGATCTAAGTCAACTAATGTTTAATCTCAAATGGGCATTACACAGAATCAACTGGTGCTTTGCATTTTAATTGTTTCTTGCTCTGTTGTTTGTGTGCTATTAGACATGTGTGCTATAGACCAGCTATTACTGTCAGAGCAAGATATTTTCAGTATTATGCTGATAAAGGTTGTTGATTTACTGTGTGTTTGAATGCCCGGTAGATACTTGAGGCAGCTCCTCTGCTGGAATCTTTTGGAAATGCCAAAACTGTACGGAACAATAATTCAAGTCGCTTCGGGAAATACATAGAGGTCTTTCTGGAGGAGTGAGTATGAAATAAATACACAAAAGTTCCAGTCTCTCTTCTTTAATCACTTTTTAAAACCCACATTTTAAAAAATTGCTTTTCAGTGAATTATTTTATAACTTTATAATTAAAGTTTGTGCTATATAAATAATGTTAAATTATTGTTATCTAACTCTCTGCTGTCTCTCTCTCTGTCCAGTGGTGTGATCAGTGGTGCCATAACCTCTCAGTATCTACTGGAAAAGTCCCGTATCGTCTTCCAGGTGGCACATGCAGACACACACACAAGATGACACTTTATATCTTATACTTTTCTGTATGTGAAAGTGTTACATTTGTGTTTTCCCCTTCAGGCCAAAGATGAGAGGAACTATCATATCTTCTATGAGATGCTGGCAGGTCTCCCCTCGCAGCAGAAGCAGGCTTTCTATCTACAAGAGGCTGAAACCTACTATTACCTCAACCAGGTAGAAAGACACAGTGCAGCATAATCATCAGTCTTTTCAGGACTTTTCGAGAATGTCATGTGGAGCTACAGATGACATTTGGAAGTGAACTCTTCACTCCAAACTATTGTGCCCTTTCTCTCTCTCCGTACAGGGAGGGGATTGTGGGATAACAGGAAAGAATGATGCAGACGACTTCCTGCGTCTGCTTGCTGCCATGGAGATCCTTCACTTCACCCCTGAAGACCAGTCGGCCATCTTTAGAGTTCTTTCTTCCATACTGCACCTGGGCAACGTCTACTTTCAGAGATATGAGGTAGTGTTTCCAAACTGATCTTTCTTTCTTTTTATTTTTGTTATCAATATTATTTAATTGGAGACAATTCAGGCAATTAAAATACCACTGTACAGATGTCACATACAGCATATATATCCTTGGAACTTTTTTGGAATATTTTGGCCGCCCAGATGAGACAGCTATGTGAAGGAAAATAAAATGAACTAAAAATAAGAAATTAACTAAACCTTACCATGACAGTAAAAATAATGACAAGAAATTCTGATTATAAGCATAACAGATCAAGTATTTTTTCGTTCTCTTTCTGTGTTGCACGACAGGTGGATGGCCAGGAGGTGGCGTCAGTGGTGAGCGCTCAGGAGATCAGAGTGGTGGCAGAGCTGTTGCAGATCTCTCCAGAAGGACTACAGAAAGCCATCACCTACAAAGTCACAGTCAGTATCAAACTGTGTTTTATGTGCATGTGTATTAAAATATCACTACCAATGCGGGCATCCCTGCTTAATTAAATTTAATTAAACAGTGTTGAAAACATTTTTCCACTGCCTGTTTTAAAACAAGAGGTGTTACAGGTTTGAATCCTTGTTATTCTTGAACTGGGTGGTTATTTATTATGTTGTCAGTCACTCTCAGTACATTTACAGGCCTAATGTTGACAGGCAGGTAACATGGCAGTATGCCAGTATCGCTGTCTCTTGCTTACACACACGTGTACTGATGGTAAAGGCATTGTATCGCCTCAGTGTCGTTTACCCAGACACAAAGGAGACACACCTATTGATGCCACACACAGAGTGAAAGAAAGAAAGACAGAGAAAGTGCAGTTGTCTTGTCCCCCCTGACTTCCTGTGGTTGATGTTATAAGACCTTTTCTAGCGAATCTGACTATCTCACCAAAGGTTTTAGGGATATTGGGCTCTTGGCTAGCATACTTTTTATAAGTAATCATACATATGTCCCCCGTTAGATTGTTCACTGTAGCGCTTCATGTTTCTCTGCCTTGGTAAGTAAGTAGCATTTTATCTGGCCACTTAAGACTAGTAGAGTAAACCATAATTCCATTATACAATCCTTTTTTAACAAAAAAGTTTGTTTTCTGTTTAAAAAATGTTCCTACTTAGTTACTTACTTACTCAGAGTGAGAAATATCCAGTATATATATATATATATATATATATATATATGCATGCAGTTGGAAGGTGTAGGCTTGTCGCTATTATTATGTTATTGACTTATTGTACGATATATTCACATGACCTCAATCATTTTTGCTGACCTCGATATTGCCAGTTGTGTTTAAACACGTGTTTGTTTACGTAAGAATGTCAACAACATTTTAGCTGACATGATGCCAGAATAAACAGCAGGATTTTCCCTACCATTATAAGACTTGGGCCACAGCACTCAAGCGTTTTTTTCACAACATCGAAACCGAATGAACAGAAGACCATAAGGACAAATCGAGAAATATATTCATATATTATACTGTTACAGCGTCGGGTCTCCCTCTCCTCTTACGCCGTGTGCAGTCAGAAGGTGTGGCAGGGAGGTGGGCTGGGGGGCAGGCAGGTTTGAGCTTCTCTCTCCATCTTTTTCTCTGGATCACTGGATTAGAGTGTTCCTACAGCTTTTAAATAGTTTGTTTGGTCTTCTCCCTCCCTTTGTAGATTTTTAAAAAACTGATCTCAACTAATATTATTCAGAAAGAAAGCTGAATATTTAAAAATGCACAAATAAGTGATTGATGAAGGTCAGTTCTCTTAGTTCTTAGTTAGGCCTTAATGGTTTTTGTTCACAGTCATCATCACTGATAGCAAATAATCTACTGGGAACCTTGAGATTACTTTGGTGCCTAAATTATCATCACTTAACAGGTCATCAGTTGACAGTTTTTATGAACAACTACAACATGTCTCTTTAGTCCAACAGTGGAGTTGTAAACTGTAATCAGTGCTTATTGTTTTACTTTTTTTTAACTGATTGGTTAGAGTGAAAAACAATTAAATTTTAAGTTTATTGTATTACGCACAGATATTGCGTATCTGTGACATATTGCACCTTGTGAATGAGCTGCAAAATTATTTATTGAGACTGGAGCAGATCTTTGCAGTGTGCACTGCAGGAAGGCATCTTGGCCAGCTCAAGCATACAAACCTCTTGTTTAACCTCCTGGCTCAGTGAAACTTTGGTTCTGGGTCGCATCGGATGCTTGAATCCCGATATACCTGCTTGCAGGTCTAGTTCTAAACTGATTTTTACTGAAAATGTTTTATTTAAAGGAGCAGTTTGATTCAAACTACTTGTCCTCTAAATTTTATATCCCCACATATCCAAACGTTGTGTTTCCTGCTTCATAGACACACCATTCACAATTGTTTGCGGTACGGTCTTCTTCTTCCTGTTGTAAAAAGTGAGGAGAAAAATGTCAAGAAAAACTGAAATATGAGGTACCAGAGACCCCCAATGTAATTTAAAAACATTTTATGATATGATTTTCACCCTGATTTTTGCAGATTTTCCAGGAAATTTTTGCTTATTTTTGTAAATTCAAAATTAGTTCACATTTTTATATGAAAAAATAAAATAAAATAATGAGCCTTAGATGTAGTTTCATCTTCATCTTACATTTCACCTTCCACATCACTGTGTCTTGGATTTTAGTTACTTGTCAAGTGTCTTACCTCTCAATCTCAAACAAATCTCAAATCAAACCTGACCTCATGTGGAGCAGCCCGATTTCGTTTCTATGTGGTAACAGAATCACTTCATAAAGCAATTAAAACACTTTCCGTTAACTGCTTGTAATGTAACTACACATGTGACTTTGATACGTCAGCGTTGATTATTTAGGCGTATCACTTACACTCTACACACACGTTTTCAACACACAGACAAGCATGAATGTAAATGCTGGCACACAGACACTCATCCTGTACACAGACATAAATAGACACATACCATATTCACACACTTACTATTGAGCTGTGTTATTTTGTAGAGTAATGCTTCTGGGAGTGAAAGCATCTCTTGACTCCTTTTGTTTGCAGTCTGTCATGATGGATAGTATATATTTTTATAAATAGCCACACTGAGCAGTAGTAAGTGCACTATAGCTTGATGGATGAGACCTTTCAGTTATGTTTTTTGGTGGGATTTCAGTTTTTAAAGCTTCCAGTTTCTACAAAGCATCATAAATAAGAGTCCTGCTTTCTTTGTCCAAAACTGCAACTTTTATTTGCTTGAGTCCTGAGCCCAAGTTTTCTGGACACATTATTATACCTCCATATGATTATTTGTCATGATCCTTGTAGCTACCAGTGTGTTCCCTCCATCACATAGGCAAAACAACTTCTTATTATCATTATATTAAATCTCCTGAAGTCCTTTAGTGTGTTACCAGGCAGAAGCAGAAGTCCATTGAATTCACATGTAAGTATAGGGCGAGTACTCGCAAATGGTTTTTAGGTCTCAGGAATTTAAAAACACCACTGATCAGGAATTAAAAAAAAGTTTTGGTCGATATCTGGCTTGCACTGGATTTTGTCTTGTTTATTACTGTTTATTATTTAGCATCAGGGATGGCACTCTCACAAAATCTTTAGCGGACAAATGAAGAAAATGTATGACTCATTGTACTCCTTTGCTTCAGGCAGAGTTTTCTGGTATCCAAGGAGCTGTCGTTGTTAACAGGGTGATTGTCTAAAGAAGGACTTCCACAGGATTTACAAAAAACAAACAAAAAAGAGCAGCACTTGAAAGACATTAAGAAAGAAGAAAGAAACAAGTTCTACAAACCTATTCACAACGTTTTCAACCAAATGAGTTTTCTAGTACTCTGTCCACTGTATTTCCCCTGTTGCTCCATTTACATCATATAAGCTAACAAAGTCAAAATCCTGGAATAAAAATAAAAATATTTCAGTCACCCAAATTACTTGTCCTCTTTGATCCATATTCTCTTATATTCCAGTATCTGACTGATCATAAAACATCCTGTTTTACTGTCCGGGTTTAAAAGAAGGAGCAGATTCCAGTTGTCCTGACGGTCTTGTGATGCTTCTGACAAGGAGGAATACATTAAAATTACACCTTATGTCCTCCACACGTACACACTTTTATACACTACTCTAAGAGCCTTTTGTATAATTGAATTTCTAATTACAAAGGTACGGTAGGTTCCTATGGTTCCTATGTAACAGGAGAGGAGTCAGTCACATCCACTCATTTCCTTTGGCTGGATGAGGTGTGTGTGTGTGTGTGTGTGTGTGTGTGTGTGCATGTAAGTGTAATGATCTAGTGCATTTAAGCAAGAGAAGGTCTCAAGTCACAAAGCATTCTTTATCTGATCAGACCCCAAGTCCCAGACACTCACGTCAATGACTAACAAAGTAAAAGAAATACAAGTGGGAGAGTAGAAAGGAAGGAGGGGAGCAAAGAAGATGTCAGCAAGGTAGATTGGAGATAAAAGTAGGAGAAAAGTAAGAAGTGAAGCAGATGGGGGGGGCTGATATCTCCAAAACTCGGCAACTCACACCAAAACTATCTCTAGATGGATAAGTACCACTACCAGTAAGAGGGAAAATAGGTATTGGTAAATGGTGAACCATTTAAAATTTTGTATGTTGATAGAAAAAATTATTTTCATAATTTCCACGAAATTGCACATTAGAAATAATGCTGAATGTAGATTAGTGAGTCCTGTTTACCAAACAGTTCACCAGACAGTTATTACTACTGTCAGTGACTGTTTGAACTGGGCACCGGTGACTTTGTGCAGCTTAAGGACAAACTGAATTAAAATATTAATCTGGGGTAAGAAAATATTAAAAGATCAGCAAAAAGAGAAAACACATAATCCTACTCCTTTGACCCCCTCTCCCTCCTAATCATTTTCATACGGTCCCTTAGCACGGTGTGTAGTTTTTATAATTAAGCCCATAACCCTACAGTCATAGTGTCCTGTTCTTCCAGTTCACAGGACTACTTCAATTCATTTAAAGGTTTTTTTGGACTGTAACAGAATATGTGGCAATGAGCTCTGCCTGCAGCCTGCAGCACCTAACGTACTGTAACTGAGCTGGGGTGTCAGTTTGTAAGGATAAGGTTAAAATGTCTCAAGGATGGACAGACATTTTTTGAGGGTTTTATTGATCTTTTCATAATGTGTGTATGAATCAGGCTGCAGAACGTTTTATATTCATTGTGGTGCTACTATGTAACACGTAGCAGGAAGAGAAAGACTCACTGCCTTCGAGCTGACAGTTCACGATGATGATTATTATTATTATCACTATTATTTCTACTAGTAGTATTAGTAACGTTTTATATAGCATTTTACATAATGATTTAAAGTATCAATGAGGTCGTTGTGGCTTAACGATTCATAGTATTTTACTTTCACATTGTCTTTGACACAATCACTAAATACAAATCAAAACAACTCTCAGGTACAGCATTTAAAGGCTCTGCACACCCACACAGGTGTTTTCAATTACCCTGCTGTTCAGACTAAAAACTATTTAACTAATAGGCATTTTTAACAAAAGACATTTTGACATGTCACATTAGGAAAAGCACAGGAGTAAATAATCCAATTAATGAACAGAGCCATTGTTAATGTTATTAATAACACATTTAGCTGCTATGACAAGTTGAAATATCGGTTGGGAAAAAGGTCTACTGTCTCGCTGGAGCAGGTACAACAAAACTAACAGGAGACTGAGGGAGCTGTCCGTCAAGCTCAGTCTGCACTCATCCATACAGTGAAAACACCTGTGTGGGTGAACTATGGGTGTGTAGTATTTAATTATTAGTAAATATTTGAGGAGGTGAAGGTGGAAGAGAAGGCCCAGTAGCTCATAAAACTTCTTAACAAACAGGGCGAAAGGAGATTTGAGCAGCCTTAGACTGTTGAAATTGTTCACCCTTCGCTCCTCATAAAATGTGTTGCCTAAATAACTGCTGTGTTTTTTAAATGCTTCTCTACAGGAGACAATGAGAGACAAGATCAACACCCCACTGACTGTGGAAAGTGCTGTTGATGCCAGGTGAGCGACAGATACATACCCAGCATGCACTGCATGAAAATTTATTATTTTTCCTCCAGATGTGTTTCACATGTAATACCTCTCTGAAAGGGAAATACCACGGAATTAGCCATTTTGTTCCCATTAAAATAATGATTTTGTAAATCGACATGAAGCTGAGCCCCATGTAGATACTAATGACAAATACAATGTTGTGTATCTGTTTCAAGACTTCCTAATCTGTGATAACAATATGATGTATATTTAACCAGATCTCATAACTTCTGTCTAATTAATTTAAAGATAATAGACCTTAAAGATAATAGTGAATTATGTATGGACCAGTTTTTTAATTCATCGCCTCTCTGTCTCTCTTTCTCTTCCTCATTTCCATCCAATATCTGCACACTGTCTTTCTTTGATACACACATCTTTGGACTTCAGAGATGCTGTTGCCAAGATCCTGTACTCGCTGCTCTTCCATTGGTTAACAGAGAGGATCAACGCTCAGGTGTACCCCCGCCAACACACCCTCTCCATCTCCATCCTGGACATTTACGGATTTGAGGTAAGCGAGGTTTCACCTCCACACAGGACGACACAGACAGAGCATCTTATCACCTGTCTGTCCCTTTCTTGTGTTACACTGTAGAGAGAGACTCCAGAATAATCACTCTTTAGACATTTAGATGAGATACAAAGAATTACTGGCTGTGTATATGTATATGTGTGTGTGTTTGTGTGGGAACAACAGGATCTGGCCTTCAACAGCTTTGAGCAGCTTTGCATTAATTATGCAAACGAGTACCTGCAGTTCTTCTTCAACAGGATCGTATTCAGGGAAGAACAGGTGAGTCGATGTCACTCATCACATCACGAATGCATACACAAAATACACATAAATGGTTGCACACAAATAGATCTCAAGTAGTGCTGGAACCATTAGCAAATTAATTGATAAGTTGATTGACAGAAACAAAATTATAAGACATGTGAACATGCATGTGATCCCCATGCAGGAGGAGTACAGCCGGGAACAGATCCCTTGGCAGGACATCCCATTCAGTGACAACCAGCCCTGCATTGATCTCATTGCCGCTAAGCCTCATGGGATACTGAGGATTCTGGACGACCAGAGCTGTTTCCCACAGGTGGGGCAGGAGAAACCTAAGGAGAACCTGAAGACACACATCTGTTATACCCACAGATTGAATCATTGTACATGTCACTTAGAGTCTACTGCTTTGTTGCCAGGCGACAGACCACACTTTCCTCCAAAAGTGTCACTATCACCATTGCAACAACCCACTGTATCTGAAGCCAAAGATGCCGGTCCCAGAGTTCACCATCAAGCACTTTGCTGGCCGGGTCACCTACCAGGTACACAGCTCCTCATTGGCTCATCTCAAGTGACAAAACCTATGCTAAGCATAAGTTAATAGCTAAGCTGCTATTGGCCTGCCAGTTGGCAAGAGAATGTATTTGATTCACTGACATCAATAACGTCATTGATAGCCTCTGATATGCACCATGAGTATACTCATGTATTTGGGCATTGTAGCAGCATTGCTCTAGGATGGCAGTGTCGGTATGTCTGTTGGTTGGTCCACCACTTTGGTCCAGACTGAAATATCTCTGAACTATCAGATGGATTGCCATGAAATTTTATACAGACATTCGTGTTCCCCAGAGGATGAATCCAAATGCCTTTGGAGATACCTGCTTAGCATCAACATGTTAGCATTGGCATTGTGAGCATGTTAGCATGCTGACATTAGCTTTTACGTCAAGTACAGTCTCACAGAGCTGCTAGCACGGCTGTAGAGTCCTGTTTAAACAAGAATAAGAGTCATATAAAAATGTTGTCATGATGATGGCGCTAAATAAACAGCTAAGGGTTCACCAATTCATCCTGAGGGGGATATGAACGTCGGAACGTAAACAAACAATCCCATAGTTTTCGGGATAGAAGTCAGGTGATCACTAAAGTGGTGTACTGACTGACCGACATTGCCATTCATAGAGCCTTGCTACTAGCGTGGCTAAAAACACATTGAAGGAAAAGTAAGAGTGTATGAAAACTGTTAAACAAGCAACAAAATCCTAAAACCTGCTGGAAGAGAGGAAATCCTCCACTGATCCCCGACAGATCTTCCAATAATTTGTCATGTCAACGATGCAGGTTTACAAGTTCCTCGATAAGAACTACGACCAGGTCCGTCAGGATGTCCTGGACCTGTTCATTCAGAGCAAGAACAAGGTGAGATACATTTGCATACATTTGCATATATGGTCACATTTATTCTAATTCATGTGAACATAAACAATTGCAGTAAAATGTGTGAATGTTGTGAATGTATGCGTGTATTTGTGTGTGTCCAGATGGTGTCAAACCTCTTCCTGGTTCACGCAGAGGTCACGGGTCAGCAGAGAGGAGGTCACATGAGGAAGAGCAGCACAGTCACCAGAAAATACCAAGCTCCCACCGTCAGCAACAAGTTCCAACAGTCCCTGCTAGAGCTGGTGGAGAAGATGGAGAGGTGAACCTGAGAGAAGTGGCGATAAAATAACTGATAGCACACAGTTGATGTCCACAAACTGGCACAAATGAGCTGGTTACTGACATTATTGCTCACTTGGTTTACTTTTATTCTTCCATTTCAGGTGCAACCCTTTTTTTGTTCGCTGCATTAAGCCAAATAATATGAAGGTAGATTTTCAAACGTGTTTCTACTGATGACACTGATTGTTTGCATGCATGAGTTCAGTCTCGTTGTATCCTGTAGGTAATGAAAGTCGTTGTTTTTTGAATGTGCATCTGTGTTTAGCAACCAGGTGTGCTTGAGGATGACCTGGTCGGCAGCCAGCTGAGAAACTCCGGTGTCCTAGAGACTATTAGGATCCGTAGAGAGGGGTACCCTGTCAGAATGCCATTCTACGTCTTCTTGTTCAGGTAACATACACACAGCGTTAATTCTTGGATGGTGGAAGGCACTTTGATGCTTCTCTGCAGCTCTCTTTACTGTAACAGAAAATCTACACAAATAAATACAGTATATGTTGATTACCAATAAGGCCTATTTTGTTTAAGCCAAATAACATATTTACTGTTATTTTTTAAAGCCAATGCATTATTGTGTGTGTGTTTGTATGTGTGTGTGTGTGTGTGTACATGCATGTGAATGTGTGTCATCCCCAGGTATAAGTCCCTGGTGGGGATACGAGAGCCTCCAGCGGCAAATGGAGAGAACTGTGTGATAATGCTCAGTAAACTGTGTCCTCTCAGACCAGGAGCCTACCATGTTGGAGTCACAAAGGTGAGGTTCTCCTCTCATTCGTTCATGCTAATACATGCTAACCCAGTACAAGCTTTGTGACAGTTGTCATGTTGGGCTGTAGCTCCAACTTTTGATGGATGACATGGTTTAATTTATGTTGTACATGATATATTTGCTTCTTTTTTTTCACATGACACATACGTGTGTGTGAATGGCAGCTGTTTCTGAAGAGGACATCTACCAGCTGTTGGAGTGTAAACGGGAGCGCACCCGTCAACTTGCTGCTCTCACCCTGCAGCGTTACACCCGCATGTTCTTCGTCAGGAAACGCTTTGTGGCCTTTCGCAACAAGATCATCAGGCTGCAGGCGCAGTGCCGAGGCTTCCTCACTAGGTCAACTTCTCTGCCACTGCGAGTTTCACAACTGATTTGTGGATATCCACCAAATAAAAAGCCTGATTCAGTTGATTTGACAGACAAGCATTTATGTAAACAAATTGTGGCACTTATAATTTAAAATTTTAAAAAGACGGTATGTCAGTCCACTCACTTTTACTATCTTCAATGTATACTGTAGTTGTGAGAAAGACACATTAAAGGAGGCACCAATACACTGACACACAAAATGTTCTAATGGGGAACACAGATATTTTGAGATTATGGTATATTATGGTACTTTTTAAGGGACAGTGTGTTATTTAAATCAATCGTAGGCAAAATAATTAAAGTTTCCTAAAACAACAAGCCATTACAAACTGTGCCTTTCAGGTAAATATCCCTACAAAATGAATAGACCTATGCATATCACATGAAAACTGCAATATATCCAAAATACAAATTATTTAGAAAACTACTGAGCCAAATCTTGACCATAAAAACACACTATAAAGGTGACTTATGTAACAAAGTACTTGTAGCATGCCTAAAAAGTTTGTCCCTTTGCATAAAGTTTCTTAGAAAATGGGATCAACACATGACGGGAGGTATTAGACATGTGTTTTTTCATGGTACTCCAATTCTCATTCTGCCCTCCAGGAAGCGCTATGTGAAAATGAGGGAGAGTCTGGTCCGGTTCCGCTCTCTCGTCCACATGTACGTCAACCGCAAGCGATACATCAAGGTACAGGAAGTCTGCTGTCAAAGGACAATATATATCCTTCCATGTCTAGACGATGCAGCCTTTCATGCCCACATAAAGCACTCTTGCATGTACTGTATTTAAGTTTGAAAACATTGCCCAGTTTTGTTCCAATTTAGTGCTTTAGCATCTTCCAGCTCTGGATTAAAGTGAAAATGTTCAGCGTGTGTGATTTCTGTGATCTGTTTGCAGATGAAGTTTGAAGCCCAGAGGAAAGCTGAAGAGGAAAAGAGGAGGAGAGAGATGGTACGATGGAAGCTTCGACAGGATTTACACGGGACTTAAATAAGAAACTTATCCATAAAAGTAGAGTGTTCTTCTCCCACAAGACAGAAGGTTTCGGCAGTCTGTCATCTATATCAATTCTTTTTTTATTGTTTTATTTTCTTATTTTGTTCTTTTCTCTTTTTTTAAACCTCATCTATCTTATTTCAGTGTTAGTGTTCTCACCAGTGCAGGGAAATGTCAAAATTTATTGTCACTTTGTAGGTAAATTAAAAACAATAACTCTTTCAGGAGCTGACTAAGAGGGAGGTGGTGAACGTCACACACTTGGTGATTCCTGCAGAGCTGGGCGCGTTACTGCAGACAGCAGGAGGTCTGTAAATGTCTGTCTGTCTGTCTGTCTTCCTTTTTGTGAAGTCCACATTAGTGTTCATTGTACATATTATTCATGAACCAAATAGCTGAGCACTTCCTTCAGCTCTTTGAACGTGTCTCATCTCATCAGCACTGACAGCATCAGCTCCAGAGATGATTTAAATAGTCCTGACAGAGCAGGACAGGAGTGGCATCAGCTGATAAATAAATCATAAGTGAAAAATAACAAACAACAAACTTAATGTCCCTTTTAGAAAATATTTTAAAACAACTTGATGCTCTAAATATCATGTCTGGTCGGCTTCAACAGTAGCAATAGAAAGTAGCACAGTATACGTTCACATATATTTCTAGTTGATTAACTCTTAACACTTTTTGGTGGTTTTCATTCTCTCTTTAAAGGACCCCAGTCAGTACAGTATATGTATGCTGGTTGACTTTGCCCTCGTCTCTTTCTCTTTCTAGTCAGGAGGGAGTTGCACTCAGACTGTTTGGCTCTGCTTCAAGCTCCTCACATCCAGGAAGAGGCTCAGCTCACACTTCCTCTGGACATCAACAACTACCCGTTCTACCGCTACGTACAGATCTACTTCAGGGTGAGATGTGCATCAGTATACTTACGGTATCACAATCGGCTTCAGTCCTACAGATCAGCTTAAAATGCACTGTATTTATTTAATATGTTTGTTCAAACTGCCCTTTCAACTTTATGTGGTTATTCCTCAGATTTGCCTTGTAAAAATGTGATATATCCACTGTTATACAGGGAAGCGAATATTTTTTTATGATGCCAGACACTAATGTCAAAGAAATGACCATTTATTACAAAATTACAGCACTAACTGCAGAAACTACATGAAACAGCAATATCATGTTGTTGGTGGTGATTCATAGTGGTCTAATGTTTTTCCTGAAAATGATGCAATGCTAGACCGTTAAACTCTGGCCAAAGTCATAACAGCATGCAGCCATGCCCTCAGTTAGCTATTTGGATATTTTCCTTTTTTACCTTTCTTAGTAAGGAGTCAGGGAGGACTGTTTCTGCACTTGCCCCACTACACCACTGTGTTCATGCACCCTGAAGTGGATTTGTTTTGAAAATCATGTAGTAAACACATAAGATATGTACATTTATTGGGCTTCCTAAAAAACATCGTAAATCTGTTGTTGCTGTAGGAACCAAAGTTTGGGATGTTGATGGCACCTCTGGAGTCACCTCTGACCCGTGTAGAGGAGGACCTGATAGGAGAAGCTCTGGAGCTCTTCATTATGGTGGGCTGACTTTTCTAAAAACAACACACATTCACACGCTGCCAGTGCTATTATCCCTGTTACACACCAGGGACAGTCTCTTGCGTGCTGCCCATATTTATCACCTAGTCCCTGGTTCTGTGTCATTGTTGTTCTATGAAACAACTTTTTAAACATAACAAAAGAGTTTGTTAAGCTATACACAGTCAGATGTTACTGTGAATCAATAAAATACAGCTCTTAGCGGCCAGGACATTGGAAAAGGTATTTTCATAGCATTTCTCTCTTGTCATTGCTTGTCCCAAGAAATTGTTGACAGTAAGGCATAAATCCAGAGTATGGTACAACAATGCACGGCATGTTATAAGTCAGTTAACTGTAATGGTTTTTGCCTTTATTCTGCTTTCAGGTATTACGGTTCATGGGGGACCCTCACCTGAACGGGGCACAGGAGAACATGTTCGGGAATTACATCATCCAAAGGGGCCTGTCATCTCCATCTCCAGGGTTACGGGATGAGATCTTGGCTCAGGTTGTCAACCAGGTGTGGAGGAACGTGAACTCTAACAACGCTGAGAGAGGCTGGCTGCTGCTGCTGGCGTGTGTCTGCAGCTTCGCCCCGTCGCCCAAGATGGACAAATATCTACTGAAGTAAGACATAATTTCTTACACATGTGGACAGAAATCATATTGATGAAAATGTGCACCTTCACACGCAAATGGGGGTTAGGTAGTAATACATGTAAATAAAAGAAAGAAACTACAGAAAAAAATATATGTAATCTGATTGCAGCTCACTAAAAATAACTATTATTTGCTGGAATCATTTTAATGTGAGAGTGAAAATCCATTTTAAAAGCCATATAAATAGTGGCAGGTAGCACAAAATGAAACTTAAGTAAACCTCCTCAACTTTGTAATTTTTTACTTTTTCTTTACCTTTATGTCTATGGAAGGAAAAAAAATCTGAAAATGAATAAAATTGATCAAAATACATTACAGGCTTTGGGTAATTTCTTGGTACATGTTACATTTTCAGTGAAGTAATTAGTAAGTGTAACGTAAAACATAAACACTTTCAATAAAAAGTATAACCTCAGTTGTCCTTTCCCTTCCAGGTTTGTATCTGACCACGCCCCTGCTGGTTGCCAGGCGTTGCTGCAACACAGACTCATCCAAGCCAATCAGAAGACACAGCTAGGCTCAGGCTCCGCCCCTCAAACTACGCGAACCTATCCACTGTCGCTGCTGGAGTGGACAGCCAATAGGAAGAAGGCCAACATGGCGTTGCACGTGCACTGTCTTGATGGTTAGATGCATGTTACATTACATTACATTACACAGTTTTAACAGTCCGCTCTTTTGCTCTTTATGGGGTGTAATGTCAGAACACTGCAAACAAATCAAAGGCAGCAACTGCAAAATATTCCAAATCCTTCCAAATGTGCTGCTTTTAATTTTTTCCATTTACATTCAGTTCTCCTTATTTTCAAAAAAGGCTTATTAAATATGATGTAAGTAGTCTTTCTCACCTACAGTTTAAATGATCACACGCCACAAAGAAAAGCAAGGAGACGTGCGTGGCAGGGACTGCTGGCATCACTTTTATTGAGTTGATATCAATTACAGCCCTTGATCATTAATTATTCATTGCCAGTCAGGATCAGGTGATGGAACTACAGGGCTCTCGGCCTTTGAATTGCCAAATTTATTGCGTTTTGCTTGTTAACACTAAACAATTGATGTGATTCCAAAACCACAAAGGAAAGACACAGTTGAAGAAACAGGTTGTCTGTTTATCTTATTCATTCATCTCTCTCTCTGTAGGAGGATCATTCCTGTGTCCGGTCCATTCCTGGACCAGTGGAGAGGATTTAGCAGGGGACATACTGCGCCACAGGTGCTGATAGCTCATATTTAAGTATAAGACACAAAGGTTCAGTTGATTTATTTAGGGTAGTTATTTTCAGCTCATTATTTGTATTTGTAACTCACATTTTAATGAAACTCCCAGCTTCGAAATATAAATTTTACTGCAAAAAATCCACACAGTTATATTGTACAGTACGCAATGCTTTGAGTGCAGTATTAACAGGTACAGGCAGGTATTTGAAGTGTGTGGTCTTGCTTCCAGGGGGGTGTCCGACTGGTGGAGGGGGAGTTCAATTCTGATGAAGGAGCACGGCCAGTGGGTGGAGTTGGCGGGTCACGACTATGTGATGGACCTGATTGCAGACCTGGAGCTTCCGACTGACTTCCCAAAGCAGAAGAGCTACTTCATCATCAGCACTGACGACCATGCTAGAGTCAGAGCTAATGCCAGCCTGTCAGTACACAAATACACATACAAATACATGCATGTATAAATATTTGAAATGTGGATATTTACACCAAAGAAATCGGTTTTCCTCTAATTAAAGGTATATTATGTAACTTTTCTGCATTAAAACGTCTAAAAACGACTAGACCTGTGTTATATATTTTGTTGAAATGTGTACTTACATTATCCCAAATGTTTCCAACAATTTTCTAACCCAGAGAAATCCGTAATTTTCGCCTCCTTTCTCCTCTCCTCTCCTCATTTCTCCTCTCATCTCTCCTCCTTTCTCCTATCCTTTTCTCTCCTCTTCCCTCCTTTCTCTCCTCTCCTCTCCTCTCAGAGCTTTGTTTGGCACTGGCTTTGACTCAGATGAGGAGCTTCCTCCAACTTTTCCTCTCAGCAGCAGCAACAGACCAGCCTACAGTCTGCCTGACTCTGACGGTTACTACAGCCATGGTACACACACACACACACACACACACACACACACACACACACACACACACACACACACACACACACACACACACACACACACACACAAATGTGTCCTAAACTTTACTACATACATACATCAATAATAACAATAATAAGTTGTACAGCAGTAGCAAGTGTATGAGTCTATTGTAAAATAATATGCAGTAAATTCAGTAATTATTAGTAGAATCATGAATGAAGTGTGTTCCTTCTTCATCATCCAAATTTTCATCAACTCAACTTCTATTACTACACTTTATCTACCAGTAAACAAAACATCAGCTTATTCCAGTTAGATAGTTATGGTTATTAAAAACACTGCACGTAACAGCGTAACAGCCATGTTTAAAGCTACTCTGCTGTCTGTCTGTGTCCAGTAGAGTCGGATGCGTTCAGTGACGGTCAGACTCAGAGAGGAATGGACCGCTACCTTGACAGTCTTTTTGACCCTGTGCTGTCAGACAGCAGCATAGTGAGTACTGACACTGATTTACAAGAAACTACACATCCTAACCATACTTTCCCTTCTGCTTTAGAAATACATTAGTGCTGAAACCATTAGTTGATTCATTAATTAGTCGGTTTAATCGTCAAATACATTGTAAAAAATTGCAAGCTGGTGTAGAGACTGAATTGACTTACCTTAATCGTGGTTTTTATTGTTTTCATTATCATCAGATGAAACAACCAGAGCAACTTTTAACATGTGTTAAAGACATGCAGCAAGTTTCCATCATTGAAACTACAAGAAAGAAGAGAGTTTTAAACCTCAATCAATGCATGCTGGGAAATCTTCTAAGATGCTAATCCCATTTCTTCAGCTTAATGTAATGAGTTTAGTAAACTCTAATCATTAAGTCAAAAGACTTAAAATCAGAGGGACTCATGTTTGTAAGTTCTGAAATTGTTTGAAAATGAGAAGTAGAAAGTTTAAGTTCAATTAGCTATAAATTAATAAAACTTACATATTTACATTAAGTTAGTGATTAAAGATGTTGATTCCACAAAATTTCTATAGGATGTTTTACAGTGAAAAGATTGACTGGTTCCAGCTTCTCAGATGTGAGAATTAGCTGTTTTTCTCTGTATCATTATATATCATATTGTTGTAAATTCCAATTAGTTGCACCTCTTAAATGCATAAAACTGTCTCGTCATGCTCCCTCCACCTGATCTGCCATCTGAGTGTGAATGGAAAGGAGTGTTGATGGATGGACGGAACACGTGAGCCACTGCTTGTGTTTGTGTATGAATGGAGCAGACAGGAGGGGCGATTAGGTTACTGAGCGACCTACCGTATTTGACTGTAACAGCAGGCAGCACGCATGCACAGCTCTGTGGGGATTACTGTCCCATTAATAACTTTACATTTTGTGTATTCGGTAAAACAAAAAAAAGGCAAAAGGCCCTATCATTGGGAGGAAACAGGAAGGAAGTCAGTCAGTGCAGGTATGTTTAGGGGTCTCAAAGACAAAGTCAAATTAAAACAACATAATATCCATAACTGGTATTTTGTGAGCATCCACTGCAAAAATAGACCCTTGTTGTTAAAACATTAGACTATTTCATGTGGATTTTCTGTTGATGTTGTTTGAGCTTATGCATAAAGTGTTTTTCCCAGGAAAAAAAGCTAATTGGTTTTGTTGTGTGGAGACAGTGGGGTTTGTTATGTTGCAGAAAATTTTGTTGGAGACTCGTACTCGTGCTGGAGCTTCTCCTCCAGTGTGTACGGTACTTCCTGCGGAGTATTCAGTTCCCACAGCTCTCCTGACTCACTCAGAGAGGGTCTGAATCAACCAATACAATCCACTCCCTCTCCCTCGTGCCCTCAGTCTGTCCTTTTTCTAACACACACACTTCTTACCTTACTCTTTATGTCTCTCAGACTCCATTTTCTCAACATCTACAACTGTCCTTTTCCACTTGCTGAATCTCACCTGCTCCTCTCTGGCTACCAGGACATGGAAAAGACCGGAAGTTTGTCAGCAAGGATGAAGGGAGGAGGAGGTATAGGCATCGCAGGAGGAGGAAGAGGAGAGGGGGAGAGTCATGCGACCCCCAGTCGACCTTATCCACCAGGAATACATCCCGGAGGTAAAACACTGACGTTATTGTGTGTGTTTCCTGTTAGGTAGTGTTAGTGCAGATTGTCTGTTTTTCTTTAGATTTGTATATTTATTCGTTAGTTTTGTTTCTTTCCTGTGTTTTCAACTGCATGTTGTTACAGACTTAACTCTTTTTCTTACTCTTCTTCTGTCTTTCATTTTTTGGTCCATTTGTTTATTTCTAGCCCTTCTTTTGTCCTGCCACTCAAGCCTCTCTCACTCTTTTTCTCTCTTCACTGACATCACTAATTCAGCTTGTTCAAAGTTGGTTCTAAATCCTCGGCACAAGCCTCGGGTTAATAAATAGTTGCGCCCTCTTTCTCACTTTAGAGCTTCCCCTGAATGCTGGAAACACTGTTTTCGGTTACTCTGTTTTAAAGCTTCACTTCCTTGGCAATCACTGATATCTGGTCAACAGTAAATTCAAGCAATAAGTACATGAGTAAACAACCAACAGACAGAAAAAATATAACAACAAAAGGTTAGCAATATCTTTTTTATTGTTATTATTTCCATGTTGTTTGAAGGTTAGGGCTAAAGTCTATCAGTGGCGCAGAAGAGGACTGAAGTGTAAAGGTTCAGGTGAACAGTTCTCCAAGCTTAATCTGTCGCTTAGAGGCTGTAATGAGCAGTTTGACCTCATAGATAATGCATAGACAGCCATTCACTGTAACCACAGATGACTCCTTTACTCTCTATAGGCATCTGTCACTCTCATTCTCCCTCTTACTACACATACAATAAACACACTCACGCTATCATTTGGTTTCTCTGT
Organism: Siniperca scherzeri; assembly: GCA_027580175.1. Taxonomy (NCBI): domain Eukaryota; kingdom Metazoa; phylum Chordata; class Actinopteri; order Centrarchiformes; family Sinipercidae; genus Siniperca; species Siniperca scherzeri. The sequence continues at coordinate 18,630,986 of CM050840.1, forward strand.
ACATTTAGTCACTGCTATTCTTTCTAGAGGCTGTTTTGTGTATGCGTCTCTCTGTGGCTGCACAAACACAAACCTCACATCTCACGATCACTTCCAAATTTATAAGATTATAAACCACATCTTTCTCCCGTCTTTCACCCTGTCTTTGGACAATTTGCCGTGAATATTTTAAAGCTTCTGAATGTCCAGGTGTCAAGTTTTCTGTCATGCATTATTCCACGGATAGTATGTTGAACTCCTAATTACAAATCTAAGGCATCTCTCCACGATAGACAAGGTGCAGCAGAGATAGAAACAGCAGTGATGACAGTGACAGGAAGAAAAAGCGATGAAGGAAATGACTGACAGCTATGCGAAACATGTTGTTTTGGATCTAAACTTTCAAATATGATATTTAATATAATTAAATAGTTGCTTATTCTTTTTTTTAAATGAAAACATGAGAATATGACAACATGTCTGGCCATAACCAGGCCATAATTAGTTTTATTACTAGGCCAATGTAAACTAATTGGTTTAATTCTATTATATAAGTACTAATATAATATGTAGTAAGAAAACCCATGGTAACCTCATGGTGGCGCTTAAGGAAAAGTAAGGGGACCACCAAAGTCATTGGGATTCATCCTCTGGGGATCATGAATGTCGGTACAAAATGTCACGGCAATACATCAAGTAGTTGTTGAGATATTTCAGATTGTGAGTGACCGACAGACCAACAGACAGACTGACATTGCCATCTATAGAGCCACGCCACTAACATGGCTAAAGATTAATAATTGAAAATGTGCCTCCTGACAAGATTTCAATGTAAAGATTGTATCAGCAATTATTTCTAATGAATATATTGCTAAAATATACAAAAACTGGTTGTTGAAGTCTTACTCTTACTGTGAAGTGCTGATTAGCTTGTCCGGTCTTGGCTGCCCAGGATGAAAATACCATTTAAGTCCATTTAAAAACAGAGGCAGCGTCCTGGAAGCAGCACTGTTCCTTACTCTTACCTTGTTCCCTGACCTGTCACTCCCCAAGCTGTGCCAGTGCTTCCAGTAGCAGGAGGAATGATGCCACCCATCCCTGCCATGCCAATCCCCTCCCACCACCATCACCACGAACAACACCACCACCAACAACAACAACAACAGCAGCAGCAGCAGCAGCAACCTCAACCACAGCAGCAGCAACAATACCACCAATACAACAGTCCCCCACAACCTTACCACCAGCAGACTTCTACCACCACTCCTGCCACACTTGTAGCACCCACCCCATCACCCACTCGTGCACCCGCTGCTGCCCCCGCTGCAGATAGAGATGCTGATGTAGCATCCCATGTCACTGCTGTCCCCGGTCCACAAGGGGTGCCCTTGCTCCCTACCACGCCTGTGGTTCCAGGCTTGCCTGTGATGACAGGTGTGCCAGGTACAATAATCGGGTGTGCGTTAGGTATTCCAGCATGTTTGGCCTGAAGCATGTGGGCATGGTGGAGTTACAGTTCAGTTTGTGTTAGATAAAAGTCATATAAAACTTTTTTATATCTTGCATTTTGCTGTGAGGTTGCTAAGTTCCTCTGTGTGGTTTGTTTGAAGCGGAGGACTCTACTGGGTCTTTTGCAGTGAACTATGTGTGCTTCTACAGTTTTTCTGCAACAAAATCATCTTTACTACATGGTGTCTATGTTTTTATGTTTGTACTTCTCTAGGATCAGAGCAGGCAGTACTGACTCAACAGCAACAGGCCATCATTAACCAGCAAGCCATCATTCTGGTTTGTCACATGTCCTTCTGAACAACTTTGATATTACTGTTGGTGTATTTGTTGGAGTTACATGAAAATATATGGTAATGCTTAATTTGGCTAATATAAATTAAGTTTCACCCCAAAGTGTCAAGTATTAAAGGAATAGCTCAGCATGTTGGGAAATACACTTATTAGCTCTCCTGCAGAGAGTTAGATGAGAAGATTGATACCACTCTGATGTTTGTACAGTAAATATGACGCTACAGACGTTTAGTTCAGCTCAGCACAAAGACTTAAAACAGGCTCTGTCTATAGGTAACACTTGTAAACCTCATAATTAATGTTATATCTCGTTTGTTTAATCCGTACAAAAACCAAAGTGTAAAAATGACAGTTCACCGTTTTACAGCGGTTATATGCCGGACTATTTCTCCGCTGGTTGCCTGGAAACCTGTCAATTAGTGAGCTTTAGAGGTGCTGGTAGGCAGATTTGGTTACTGTTGGACTGAGCCAGGCTAGCTGTTTCTGTCTGTTTACAGTCTTTATGCTAAGCTAAGACTGTCTGCTGGCTGTAGCTTCATATTTACCATACAGACTGAGACTGATATCAATCCTCTCATCTAACTCCCAGCTGTTGGTTAATGTTAACATTGACGATAAATGTTGGACCATCCACATAAAGTAAAACCATATATCCATCATGTGAATGGGTAGTATGAGAAACAAAAGGAAGAATATACATTAACATGGAGGTATACTGTTGTTAAAATATACGTATATATATATTTGGGTTTGTGCGTGTTGCAGGCCCAGCAGATGACAATGCAGGCCATTGCGATCCAGCAGCAGATGTTGTCTTCCTTCCCCCCCGTTGCCCCGGCCCCCCAGTCACCGCCCTCACAGCACCACACACACTTGCCGTATCGCTCTTACACACCCCTCCCTGTGAGTAAACACACACAGGCCTTGTGGTGTGGCGATGCATAAATATGCATATGGGTACACCTGCCAGCATGTATACAAATCAGAAATATTGTCTTAAAATAATAATACACCTGTATCACTTCCTGTTTTTCTGCAGAACAAAGAGAGTGAAGAGTTGCCGTACAAGCCTGCTGCTGTTCAGCGTAAAATGAGTATGTTTTTACACTGCCATTGTAAAAATAACCTCAGCAGATTTGCTGTGCGGTGTGAATGCCATGATTACAGTGAAGCTTCAGGATGCCCCATGCTTTGACATAGTTCTATATTAACAGAACTATACTGAGCTGTTGTTGTTTGACACAACATTTTTGGAAGTATCAACATTATTCAAACTGAGTGAATTCATTTGTGGGTTGTATGGGATTTTATGAAGCGTTTGAACCATGCAGAAAGAACCAAAATTGAATCCAACAGCTGCTGAATTAAATTGTTCAACATCTGCACTTGATCTAATGGAAAGTGACATTCCAGGTCCAACACGTGGCCCCCCTCCTGAGGACGTGGTCCGACCCAGTGCGAGTAACACAGAGCGCATGGATCCCAGCCACGACATCAAAGACATCATCAAACAGCACCAGCCTGCCGGCACAACAACTTCTACTGGACCTGCCACACAAAGGTAACACACTCATAACTCCTAACCTGAATATTAATACTGATAATAGTATTTTGTTTCGTCTACTTATTTGCTTCTTAACCTGTGTGTGTGTGTGTGTGTGTGTTTGTGTATGTAGGAAAGGTGATGGAAAGATGTTTGCGAAGAAGTCAGACCCGCATGATGAAGCGATGGAGATCCTTAAAGATCAGATGGCAAATCCACCACAACCGGTACCCCAACTCTGCACCTATCACACACACACACACACACACACACACACACACGTCCACACAAACTAAAATAATATCTGACCTTTTCTTTATGTCTCAGACTCAAAGGAAGCCTCAATCCTCCCAACATAAACAAGAGGGAGGACTTAAGGTTTCCAAGACGACCAAGTCTCGCCCTGCAGGGCCATCTAGCTCCAACATAAGCCCCGCCCCTCCTCCAGGTGAACTTTTCACATACTAATGTGACATAAATCCCCAGTAATGAACAGTAGAATGACAGAAAGTGCTTTACTCTTTCCACACCTGCATGTGGATGTTTATGGGAAGTACATGGTACATGGTAATACTGGTGTGTGTGTTTCCAGTCTCTAGAGAGTTGCCAGTAGAGGAGGAGACCATTCAGACTCAACTCCACAGCAGGACCAGTGATGAATATTACACTTACTCCAACGTCCCCTGGAAACTCTACATGAGGAAAGAGGTGTGTTTCATGAGCACACAAACACATAAACATAAATTGACAAAAATAATCCATATTGCCCTGAAATTTAACATCATGACCAATTGCACGTTGAAACTTCAGTCACACACTGTAACATGTATACTCTTCATAGATCTTCTTATACTGAACATTTAACAACATTACAATGCTTTAATATCATCATATTTTATAAGTATTTGCCAAAATAAATTTTGATCTTTATCTGTTTTCAGGTTTTCTATCCTAAAGAGACCTTCAACAATCCACTGATTCTGGACCTGATCTTTAGACAGGTTGATTTATGTATTCATTATTTATTTACATTCCCTTGTTTCTCCATTTATTTTGTATTAAGTTTATTTGTTAATTTGTCATTTTATGTCTAAATAAGTCAGGTTTAGTTTTTCATTATTACAGAGTCTAGTGATGGTGGTGGTGATGATTTATTTAAAATAAAAGATTAAAAGTAGTGCTTTTAATATTGACTAGCATTATCTTTATTGTAAAAGAATACATCAAATGATACACTTTTAGGTACTTTATGATCTTGGCTTTTTCTTTAATGCTAATACGTATTCCCATAAATTCTCTCAAAATGATTTCCGCTTTAGCAGATTGTTATTCCAGAATGTGCATGTGTCCTGCAGGTTGTACACGATACCTTCTCTGAGGCCTGTATCCGTATCACCCAAGAGGAGAGACAGAAGATGAAAGCTTTATTTGGTGTGAAAAACACTTATCCCTAACACTACTGTGTGGTATAAAGGCTCATAGACCCTAGACTGTATACTTCTGTAAATTTACAGCATGTGACAGACTTTTCAACCCTTCGCACTCTGGATTCGATCACTTAAACTCCTTTTTTTCTTTGACAGCTGAACACAAGGTGGATCAAGTTTCAGGAACGCATGATGAGAACGTGAAGAAGAAAGTGGCCACCATGGCCAGAGACTCGTGGGAGATTTACTTCTCCCGCCTCTTCCCAGCCTCTGTGAGTTCTTGTCTCTTTCTTGGCATACATGAATTAAACTGAAGTGCATGATAAACCTAAAGCAGCCTTCTTCTTCTTCTTCCTTCACTTGGTTTAAACCGACCATTTTTATGTGTGCCTGTACTCAGTTTCATGTGTTTGTGTGTGTTTGCGTGTGTGTGTGTGTGTGTGTGTTCCAGGGCAGTGTGGGGACAGGGGTGCAGGTGCTGTCTGTGTCTCATAAAGGCATCAAGCTACTGAAGATGGTGAGGAGCAGCTCTACTGCTCCAGACTACTTCAAAGTGCTGAGGCCTTACAGGTGAGTCTCATAGACTGTACAAAAACATCAAGTAAGTCATCAATACTTCAACCTTTTCAAGCCTTTGTGTGTTATTATTGGAACATCCATTCAAAAAAAAAAACTTTGATTAGATTAGAAGAGGTGAATAGTTGATAGTTGTCTAAATGCGTATGTGCTCTCAAGACAAATCAGTCAAGTGACCTTTTTCAACCTTCTGTATCAAGTGCTCCACTGATTTGCCCCGAGACCCCTTTCTCTTTCTCTGTAACTTTATGTTGACTGTGCAGCTACTCGGACATCCTGTTTGTGTCGATTCCGTCTAAGAACATGCTGGAGTTCAACCTGACCAATGAGAAGCTGATCCTGTTCTCAGCCAAGGCACCGCAGGTCAAACACATGATCGACTACTTCCTCACAGAGCTTAAGAAGGTCAGTGGGCGTGTGAGTGCGTTTTTTTTCCCGAAGCAGCAGAGGCAGGGATATTCTTACTTTTAGTCCGTAGTATGAATCAAGCTCCAAAAAACATTGGATCCTACATTTCCCATAATGCAGCTCAACAGTATCTTTCGTTAGACCCTCCCTGTCTGGTGAAAGCCTGTGTCTTTCAAACTCCACACCCCAAGTTTGTAACACAAGCTTTCCGTTAAAAATTTGAAATCTCAAGCCAAATCTGCGATGACCCTAATGACACCGCTATGATGTCATCATGGACCTGGACCAGGCTCAGGCACAGGCTGGTTAGGACTGATCTTCATGTGAAAAATTGGTGGAGTGCCCCTTTAATATATTTCTGGTGTCTTATAATACTGTACTTTCAGAGCTTCAGCTGTGCTAGATATGAAAAATACTACAACCTTTATTTCTTTTGGTTTTTATTTAAATACGTTTGAAATTAATATGCAAGCATGATTGTTTTAGTTTACATGGCTTTAGCATTAAGCAAAGCTCTCTCTCTCTCTCTCTCTCTCTCTCTCTCTCTCTCTCTCTGTCACTCTACAGCAAGTTACTCACACAAAGTAACACCAGCAAACACATGAATGTAAAATATAAATCACACAGACACAGAGAAATGTGATGATATGTTTTGGCTCACACCTCCTCTTTGGATCACTGAGGCTTTTGCAGCATGTCTATGTCAAACATGTCACGTCTCTGTCAGGACTCAGAGTACGTGGTGGCGGTGAGGAACTACATTACTGAGGACAGGACTCTGCTCAGCTTCCACAAAGGAGACATCATCAGACTACAGCACATGGACGGGCTGGAGGCCGGTGAGACGTACACTCCCACTCACACACCGAAGACTGGCACAGTGATATCTTTCTAGACCTGCTTTCTGCTTCAGTGAGCCATGTACATTATGTCTCTGCTTCTCTGTGCTTCATGCCATGTCTGTCTATGTGTGTGTGTGTTCAGGAAAACATTACGGCTGCATAGTGAGGAAGAAGGTCATGCTTCTGGAGGAGCTAAAGAGAGACACTCCTGAGTTTGGTGGGTTTGGCAGGGCCGTTACAGCCCGGTGGGGTCTGCTATGTGTGCGTCGGAGTGTGCGTGTTTTCTTTGCTGTTTCCTTTTTGCTGGTTGGTTTCTTTTATTTATTTATTTTTTTTTAGTAGAGCCTTAACTTCTGTGTTCCTGCCTTTTTAAGTTAATTTTACTTTATTGATTTAACTGAGGATTGAGGATTTTCTGCTTTTCATAAACTAAAAAACATAAAGTGAATATTGTGGTGTTTTATCTTGTTGGTTGTACACAACAAAACATTTGAAGACATCACTTTGGGCTTTTTCTGTGTTTTGCATGTGACAGTTTTGGGTTCGTTTGTAACATTTAATGTGTTTCTGTGTACATATCTGTGTGTGTGTGTGTATACAGGCTGGCGGTTCGGGGCTGTGTATGGAAAATCGGGAGTGTTTCCCAGCGAGTGCGTCCGTCCTGTGGCTGCTCCGGACTTCCTGGTTCTCCCTGCTGAGCGTGTGGAGCCTCGAGACAGACAGGGACGAGTCGCTGCATCTGCTGCTATCGCCATGGCGATGGGCTCAGCTGTAGCTGCCCATGAACTTGACCTCTCCACAGAGGTGCAGACCAGGAAGTTGTTTACTTGTGTTACAGCAGCATTTTTCTAAACTACTGTCCAACAAAGAAACATGTTGCTTATTTTCAGCTTCCATAGTACATCAGGAGAAAAATATCAGAATAAGTCTGAATACCAGGCTCAGAGCGAGAACAACTTTCAGATTTCAGCATGAATAATACCCCTATATTATGGTGTCAGCTGCTGTTTACACAGTATATGTTGGAATTTTTTGGTTTGCAGAAATGGAAATATTCTGTAGATAATTACATCCTTGGTGTTCCTTTAAGTTGTGCTGCTGCTTAGCTTTTTACTGCTGTTGATGTATCTGTGTGCATCAGGTAGTAAATGACATGTATGGGGAGAGTCTGAGCGTCGAACTGGACGATCTGCCTCTGCACAGCGGCCAGTACCACATGACTGAGTTTGCCAAGAAGTACTTCAGAGAGGCACAGAGGAACAGAAGGTCAGACGCACACATACTGCCAAAATAACATATCTCCTCACTTTAAAGGTCTACAGCTCAAATTGGTTCATATACACACACACAGTTCACAACAGCTGCCTGTATTTTGCCTACAGTGATCAGAAAGCCAAAAAGGGGAAGGAGGGCAGGGACCCTGTTGACATGGTCAAATTCTCCAAGGTAAAACAGCTGTGTTTGCTTCAAAGTATAATCATTCAAAAATGTCCATGTCTTTGTATTCTTGTATATGTTATCTTAATTTCTAACGACATTGTGTGTTGAACTGCTGCACAAATATATTTCTCCCTTGTTATGTGTTTGTCTCTCCAGTCTCCGATCCAGGAGTCTCTGATCGACTTCTCCGACAGTGGGATGAACAGAGTGGCTGCTGACATCTTCTTAGGTGAGAGGAGAGTAAGGAAAGGAGGGCTGGACACAGATAGGAGGTAGAGGAGGAAGGCAGAGAAGTAGTCAGCGGCTGCAGATGTTATTATTTTAAATTCATACTTTGCTGTTACAGGTCTTCAGATCAGATTGCATCTTTGAAAGGGGGAGAGATGGAGGGAAAGAAAAGGAAATAGAGACTTCCTCTTTCTTCTCTTTTATGAGATAACTTGTTTCCATGTTTTTTTTCTCCAGCCATAATGAAGTTCATGGGAGACTTCCCACTGAAAGGTCAGACTGAACAGGACCTGGTCACCACCATACTGAAGGTACACAGACAGACACAAAAACACACTCTCACTCACATTTTCGATAGGCACATAAAATATAAAGATGATGATGGTAAATGTCAACAATAAGCCTGAAACAAACTCCAGTGTTTTTACACACTTTATTTAAATATGCGTCTGTGTGTACATGTGTACCTGCACATTTATGTCACATGTTCCCTTATGCATGTGCTCGTAAATCTAGTTAAGTGGTGACCATGGCCTGATAAAGGATGAGGCCTACTGCCAGGTGATGAAGCAAGTTACCGCCAACACCAGCTCCAAACCGTAAGACTCTTCGACATTTTACATGAAGTGCTGACTGAGGACTGAGGATCAGCGCTAGCGGGGCCATGGAGAGGCTTTTAATTTGCAGTTGTGTGTATACTCTGTGTAGGGACAGTTGCCAGAGAGGATGGAGGCTGTTGTACATCCTGACAGCTTTCCATCGCTGCTCTGACGTTTTGAAGCCATTTCTGTTGAAGTTTCTGCAGGATGCCTGTGCCAGCCCCGGGATGCAGTACCAAGGTAGACAGCCCATCAACAACCTAACACAACACACTCATAAACCAATCATTACCATTCTTTGTTATCGTTAATGCAAGTGTTGATTGGCTGCTGCTCTTAATTGACAGGTATTACCAAGGCATGTGAGCAGAATCTGAGGAGGACTTTTCAATATGGCGGACGCGCACAGTATCCCAACAGCATGGAACTCAAAGCTATGCTGGTTAGTCTCTAATTCAGCCTTGCAGTTATATGGCTTATATATATATATAGAAACTTTATTACAGCTTACTTGTCTTTATCTTTTGAGCTTGAACTGGAAAACCATGGTGATATAGCCAAACTGTATTGTATTATGAATTAGTATTAATGTTAATGTAGCATTCAAGTTGTTAGATTTGTAAACTTGATTAAATTCAACTGTAGTAGTATTGATACTTTTCTACGTTATGCATCTGTCATGTTTACATGTGACTTTGTTTAGCAGCTGCTTTCCTGCTCTCAGTAACAGCTGTACACTCCATGCTGGTGTTAACTCATATGACGTTTCCCTCTATGATTGGTTGTTTGTGTGCAGGCTGGGCGGAGCTCCAAGAGACAGCTGTTCCTGCTGCCAGGTGGGATCGAAAGGCACTTGAAAATCAAGACATGCTCTGTGAGTTGCACACACACACACACACACACACACACACACACACACACACACACACACACACACACACACACAGACAAACACATCCAGTGAATGATATTGTATCGATTCTGATCGAATTGATTCTGATCGAATCGATACAATCATGCCAGTGTGTAGCCTTATTAGACCAAGCAATAAGTAGCTGGAGTGGCTTTTATACATAACAAAAAGCAGATGCTGCATTTCTGGGTCAACTTGATGGCAGCATTTCTTGTTGTGTGAATGGATTTCTTCATTTCAGGTTGCTTTGGATGCCATCGAGGAGCTTTGCTATGAGATGGGGCTACAGAGGGTGGAGGCTTTGGATGAATATGCCATCTTTTTGGTCACACACAGAGGTAACAAGGATCTAGCTTGTCGTAGTGAAGACCTGCAATGCAAACGCTCTTGACATACATCGATACACTATAGATAAACAGATCATAACCGAACTGTGTTTCTGTGTAGGTCAGAATGTGCGTCCCCTGAACAAGCGCGAGTACATCCTGGACATCGCTACAGAGGCAGAGCTAGTGGACGCCAACTACAGTTTGTGGTTCAGGAGAGTCATATGGAGTCTGGCTCTCAAACTTGACAATGAACTCTATGTCACCATGCACTATAATCAGGTAGAGATCTACTGTATAAACTGTTTCTACTGTAGCTAATCAACAGAGTTTCTGACATTTTGGCTCATGTTCTTCCTGTGTGGCTGGTGGCAATAGTCCCTATTGCAGAATTGCTGTCCCAAGTTCTCCTCACAAGCCATGGGATGACCAGATCCACGTCCTTCTCTTTTCACTTTATCGGTTTCTGCAGCTGACGTCAGTTGTAGCTTTGTCATTTGTGTGACAGCAGACTCACTTTAACTAGCACAGTCTGACTAGGAAGATGTGTCAAGATTTGATATTTCCCATCACAAAATGAACAGTGACATACAGTAAAATAAACACTAACAAAACTTTACTCTCTGTGTCTCTGTTCAAGGTGTTGCCAGACTACCTGAAGGCCTTGCTGAGTGTGGTTCCTCAGGGTAAGGCCAGTGATCAGCACCTGCAGCAGATTGCCAGACTGGCTGCCCTACAGCACCGTGCCAAGGACACCATCTACCTGCCCACCATGTAAATATACAGAGACATACACTTATAGCATTACTTTAACACAGGCCATTGGTTGGACACTTTTATCCCCGGCACATCACAATACCATGAATACTTTACTTTTCGTACTTTTAGTTTCACACTCCTGAACCTCCATACACAAACAGACACACAAAACATCACCCCACACATGCATATATGACAATCACAGGTGCGTCCTCGCACAGTATAAATGCTCGAAATTACAAACACACTCGCACATTGGCTACTTACACAGAAAACACCAGCCAGCATGCACATGTATAATATATAAACGCTGCCTCTGAGCTATCACTGGTTTTCTTTTTTTGTGTGTTTTTAGCCGTGAGGTGCAGGAGTGTGTCCCCCCACAGTTCTACAGCAAACAGGGTTCACAGCACTGGCTGAATATGGCAACTCAACACATGCAACAGGTCCAGCCCTTAAACCCACACCAGGCCCGTGCACAGTTCCTTGGTAAGACCACCACAGTGTGAATGTGTAACAGTAGCCTCCATAACTGTCTGTGTTATTCATCAGTTCCACTACACAACTTTGAAGCCCAAATAATTGTTGGGTTGCGTTATTAACAGTGTAGCAAAGTAGATCTTCAAAGAAAATTGTATGGGAAAGTAATGAAGACAATAATTGTTCAAAGCTACACTAATTTGTCATGTAACTACTTCTCTTGAAAATAACTGACTGTTGGCTTGAATGTGTTGGCAAATTAAAAGTGACCCTTTGTGTGTTTTTGCCCAGGTCTGGTCAGTGCCTTCCCCATGTTCGGCTCCTCCTTCTTCTACATCCAGAGCTGTAGCTCCGCCTCCATCCACGCCCCGTGTATCCTGGCTGTAAATCTGAATGGACTGCACTTTCTTAACAAGGATACTCATGTATGTGACCAGCTGGCAAAATATGGTAGCGGGCATCTGAATGTGTGTAACAGTATGAATTTGAAGCAGGACTTGTACTCGTTTAACATTGCCTTGATCCATTTATGTTAAAAGTAAACTACTGCAAAAACAGAATTATTTCAAAATGAAGCGTTTGGCTCCCTCTGCTGGTTATCGTGTTTGCTGTCTACTTCTGTCTATCCTTCTATTTTATTATCTAAATAAAAGAGGAAATATAACATTTCCCTCTATTAAATATTGTATTGTATGTGTTTTGACTTATATATCTGTGCATTTCTGTCTGTCAGAGAATGTTTCTAAATTTCTTGGCATGCCTGTTTGTGTGTGTGTATTCATTCATATATTTGGTTTTGTGTGTGTGTGTGTGTGTGTGAGATTAGGAGGCCACGGTGCGTTTCCCTCTGAAGGAGGTCCAGTCAACTCGCACCCAGAGACCAACTTCAGGCTCCAGTTATCCATATGTGGAGATCATGATAGGAGACCTGCTCAACCAGCGCGTCACACAGCTACAGCTGGAGCAGGTGTGTGTGTATACTTGCTACATAGTTGCTACATAGTCAGGACTGGAACACATTTTTTACCTACAGAGTGAGGACATTTTTGGAAAGTGAGGACATTAGGGCCGGTCCTCACAACTTCAAAGGGCTGTTTGAAGGTTAAGACTTGGTTTTAAGGGTTACGGTAGAATTAGGTTACGGTTAGGGTTAGACATTTAGTTGTGATGGTTAAGGTTAGGGTAAGGGTGTGTGAGAGAGACACAGACAGATATGTATGTACATTTTTTTGTGCATTTCACTCACCTTAAATGCCATGCTATTTTTATTATGTGTGTGTGTGTGTGTGTGTCTGTGTGTGTCTGTGTGTGTGTGTGTGTGTTTTTTTCCCAGGGCCTGGAACTGTGCCGAGTCATTGCCATGCACATGGAGAACATGTTGTCAGTCAGAGAAAAGAGACTCACTCTGCCACCAAGCGAAATCACCCTGCTATAGCACAAACATGCACATACACACACACAGAAATCACATTTTATGCCTCATAAATGTACTGTATCTACCTCTATTTTAAAAATAGAATATTTTCATATGTAAAGGTAATGTTTCTGTAATGTAATGAATGTATGGTGATGATGTGGATGACATAGTGTTTGATTAGGGCTGCAACCAAAGATTGTCTTCTTCATTAGTCGTTTGGTCTATTAAATGTCAGAAAAGAGTGAAACGTCACAATCACAATTTCCCACAGCCAAAGTTGTCATGTTAAAAAGGCTTGTTTTGTCCAACCAAAAGTCCAAACCCCAAATGTATTCAGTTTGCTATCACAGAACAGTAAGAAATCCAGCAAATATTCACATTTGGGGCATTTTTGCTTAAAAAAAGATTGAAACGATTATTCAGGGAGTATTCCCACCACATTAACATAAAGTAGGGAAAGGCATATATACTTCACTCATCATGACACATACAATACACCCAGTATGTCAGTACAGACCTGTACCTTGCACATACTTACACACACACACACACACGTGTCTATGATGCAATGTAAGGAGTAGAACTGAGAGTCAGACTTGGATAAATGTCCTTTCAGACCGAACTCAGTAATGTTTTTAGCCAAAACTGTTAAAGATCTTGTCTGCCATGGCTGCTTTATAAGGCAGAGACTATAATGGATAGGGCATCTTTAATTTACTTTAACTTCCCCACTTCAGGAGAATAGTATGATTTAATTAGTCTTGATCCTGTAGGGCAACATTGAATTAAAATGTGGTCTTTCACTGAACAAGGGTGGGAACCCCTGCTATAGTTGGCTCTGTACAAAGAAACTGAAGTGTGTGAAACTATAAAATAACTGGCAAACTTAAGTATAACCGTCTCTTCCCTTTAACATTAACAGATGCTTGTGGTTTGACATGATACATAATTTTTCATTAGGCTTGGGCCTACATGAAAGAGTAGCTTACATAAATTATTTGTGAACCCATAAGATTTTTTTTTCCAATAAAGATGCATTACCATTTAACATGAAAACAAGAGAAGGCAGCCACAGGAACAGGCCACAAATTGAATTAATGTGCTTATTTTCTTCCCTGTCATGAAATCAAGAGAATGACACGACAGGGGAAACATATTTGGGGAAGCATTTTGGCACTCAGTTATCGGCCACATCATTGAAGACTTTGCACTAATTAAAATGATTAATTATACAATGTATATATATTTTTAATAGGTGTTGTACATAACTAATGCATGTGAATAATGTTGTACATTAAAGTTTGTAGCATAAATTATTCTGGTGTGTGAATTTGGCTCTTTTTTTGTTTTTAAAGAAATGTATTAACAACATAAACGTAAACATTTACAACAAGCTAAATAAGAACAGCATAGGAAATTGAGTAAATAAAACATAAAATACAAAACAAAAACGGATACATATATAAACAAATAAAAACTTAAAATAACAGGTGGGTGCTAGGGGTTTCCAGATAGACCAAGGTCAATGGTCAGTTTCAACTCTCTTGGCATTTTCTGTTTCATAAAATTCAAGGAGAAAGGAAATAAAATGATTTTTGAAAGATAAGATATTTAAAACATGGTTTTGTTTCCTGAAATCTGCCTTATGCAAAAACAATTTACCAAATGTAATAATAGTATTTAGCATCAGTTCATGTCCTTTCTTTGGATGAGACCAATATGTTTCCAAGAATCATAGAAAACAACCAGTAATTAACGTCATCCCAAAAGGTTTTACTACAATTACAGCTGTAAAATATTAACATATTTTTCAACAATAAAAGGTGAACAAGTTCACTTGCTTTGGCTTTATTAACTCTTACTAGCTATTTACTGTCTTATAACGGACTCACCGATGATAGTATTGGCGGATGTATGTGGGACGTGCACCCGGTGCATCCTGTGCAGCAAACCGAACATCCCCTCCACAGCGCTCGGCTGTGTGGGCGTCTCTAAGTAATTGCTCGCAGATTTCTTCGCCCTCATTGGTTAACAACAACGGGGTCCGTGTGAACCGGGGGGAGGAGGGGAGGGGGTCAAACCCACCACGACCTAAACAGCACCAGGAGGGAGAGAAGGGAGGAGGAGAGCCGCCGCAGCAGCAGCAGCAGCTTCGCAGCCCCGCTTTCAGCCTGCATGGGCTAGTCGGTTAGCTAGCTTAGCATCGTCCGACTACGCCGCACCGCCTCTCGTGCCCGCCGAGAACCCCGGGTTGTTTTCCTCTCCGTCCCCCACCAGTCCTGCCTGCCCCTACCCGGCTTCAAGATGATGAAGTTTAGGTTTCGTCGGCAGGGCACCGACCCGCAGAGAGAGAAGATAAAACAGGAGCTTTTCGCCTTCAACAAGGTAAAGTAACGGGACGGAGGAGGGGAGGGAGAGGGTTTCCTCCTCTTCTTCTCTCCTCCTCTTCTTCTCTCCTCCTCTGCTGCTTCCCAAAACTATCTACTTACCTCAAAACGGGACCGGATTTTAAGTCGAGCATTATGCAGCATTTGCCCCGGCCGCTCCTCTCTGTCGCTGTTTTCTGTCTGTTCAGCTAGAAACAGAAATTAGCTGCGAACTGCTGCTGATGGACTCTTGGACGCTTTGTTGATGTGTTGATGTGAGTGTGTGTGGGGGGTTCAGTTGTTTTCACGGCGTGTTAAATTGGCTTTCACCCCAAACGAGGCCCGCGTTCAAAGTGAACAGCTGCAAGAACCGGTGAAACTTACCTTTTGTAGTCCCAACGTTTCTGTAATTAACCACCAACAACAGATTATGTCAGTGATAGGGATTATAAAATTCACATTAACAAGATTAGTTTGGGTTGAGTTGCAGCAGTTTGATGCTTCATGTGAGTAGTGTGACCCATACTTCAGATATTGATCAAGATGGCTGTCAGTGAGGTGACAGTTTTAACTCTTTTACCCCCTTTCATAGGTGAAAGCTGCCACAACACTGGATGTAAAAGCCTGCAGAGGTGTTTGCTGCTTTTGTGGTGATGAGAGCTTGTTTCAGTGTTTGAGGGTCTGTGGGTGAAACCATGAGTGTCCGGTTTCATGCTACTCAACTCTGGCATCACATCCACATGTGTACAGTAAACCTCAGCTTCCTGAAGCCCGAATTAACATTATCAGCCTTCCCCTCTCCCTCACTGGCCATCATGTTGTCACCTTGACCACTGTTGCCAAACTTGTGGGAGCTGCAATTTAGCCACCAACAAGGTCTTCGCTACACTTACTAATATAGACTACTGTGCAAAGAGAAACCGGCTGAGCACTGCTGTGGCCTTGAACTCAGGTTAGGTGAGGTAGCAGTGTCCCAGAGAGCGGCCCTGTCCACACTTTTTGATGTTGACAGCCACAATTGATCACACACAGCGGATGACAAAATATAAACCCTACTCAACAAGATTATTTGGAAATGCAGTGCAAATAGTGTAGCGTAAATGTGAAGCAATCACATAAAACAGTGTTTTCTTTCTTGCTATGGTTAATACATCTACAGCCTGAGTGTTAAGAAAACTTCTTGTAGTTGAGTACAGATTTGTGAATCAAATAGGTACTTGAACTTGACAGGTACCCTAAAACACAGAGCATCAGAGTCTTATCCAATGAAGCTAGTAAAGCTAGTATTTCTTAATGCTCAATTTCTGATGAAATTGAGTATTATAAAAACACACAAACTGGCATATTTACTCTGCTACTGACAGATGTTGATCAGCTTTTCATGACTTGTTCTGATTTACTGTCCCAATGAGGTCCATTCCAAATGATCTCTGAGTAGCATGAGTGAGATGTCTCATTATGGCATACATGTTGAAGTCAGTGCTATGAAAAGGAATGCCTTTCCCACGTTTTGCATCTGCTCGTTTGAACGAACAGCAGGCTTCCCCACAACCTGCTCCAAAGTCTTTACTGCATGATTTCAGTCGTGTTTGCCATCGCAAATGGCAAAAATGCGTGGGAAGTTACAGATTCCAGATTAAGCCAAGATCGTGATTATTATATGATTAATTGTGCAGCCTAGATACATATTTTTGTTTGGTATGTTTTTCATTTTATGAGAGAGAGAGAGAGAGAGAGAGACAGCAGCAACAGAAGGGGTTAGTAGGTGGCAACATAATGAGATGGGCTCTTCTCCGATTGCGCGCAAACTCATAGCCATGAAAGTAGGGCTGCAACTAACGATTACTTTCACTATCAATTCGTCTGACATTGAATT
Source organism: Siniperca scherzeri (assembly GCA_027580175.1). Lineage (NCBI taxonomy): Eukaryota > Metazoa > Chordata > Actinopteri > Centrarchiformes > Sinipercidae > Siniperca > Siniperca scherzeri. Next base: position 18,647,968 of record CM050840.1, read on the forward strand.
TCTTGATTAATCGCTTGGTCAATAAAAGTGTAAAATGTCTTGTTTTTACACTTTTTCCAAGAACTCAAAGTGACATATTCATATATTGCTTATTTTGTCCACCCAATAGTCCACAACCCAAAGACATTTCAGTGACTATCATACATGACAAAGAAAAAACAGCTAATTCTCACATTTGAGAAGCTGGAACAAGCACAATTTGTGGCATTTTTGCTTGAAGAAAAACTACTGAAACCGTTAATTCAAATCAAAATAGTTGCAGATTAGTTTTCTTTTGATGGATTAATCAACTAATCGTTGCAGCTCTACATGAAAGTATGTTTAAAGACCGTCAGTGCCCACAAAGTAAATGCCTTTGACAGTATTACAGAGTGTGTAGTTTGTGAGACACTGGTCCGTTTTTTCCACTTAAACCGTGTATTTTCATTTTGGCTGACTGGTGTATCACGTCTAAAGTCCATGAACTGTTTGTTGCACTGTGACAACACACACACACACACTTTTCTAAGGTTTGGCACCAGCTGCCACAGCTATCACTGAGGTGGTCTCTCAACAGGAGTGTTACTTTGATGTGACTATCTCTGTGTGTGTGTGTGTGTGTGTGTGTGAATGAATGATCAGACAGGCCCTTTAAAGACACAAAGAGTTAATGTTTTACCTCATATCTGAGTTCCAAGCTAAATAACTCATTTCCAAATTTGTTGGTCACAGACCTCGGTCAGGGGTCTTTGGCCACAAAACTTTAAAGACCCCCTCGACCTCTTTAAAGTAGGTTAAGGTATCTCAAAGTTTCTGTTCTTTTTTTTCTTTTTTTTACCTCTGTAGATCTAAATGCTTTCCCAGCTGTCTCTCCTGACATGGGCAGAAGGAAAAGCTGTAAATTTATGTTAATCCCATTTAACAAAGTCTGCAGAGTGTTGTAATAAAGCAATGCTGCTGCCATCAGTGCTTTCTTTCCTCTAACTTTATTAAGGGAGTCGTCCCTTTTAGACGCCTTACTGACTGTTTCAGGCTGACAGGCAGAAGAATGCTCGCACACACACACACACACACACACACACACACACACACACACACACACACACACACACATACACAGACAGAGCAGGGCATGTAAGGAAGAGGTGTCAAAACAATAAATCTGAGTGTTTTTCATTGTCTTCTTTTTTGTGTCACCTGTTAATCTCTCACTCGTCTGTTTGGCTTTCCCACTCCTTCGCTCTATGTGTCTCTCTTAGACTGTGGAGCATGGGTTCCCTCATCAGCCCAGTGCTTTGGCCTTTGACCCCAAGCTGCAACTTATGGCCATCGGGACAAAGTCAGGAGCCATCAAAGTGTATCCTTTTTATTATCATTGAGCTTATGCACCTAACAGAAGCTTTCTTTGTTCCCGTCAGTGGCAGTAAGGCTGAGAATGGCCCATCCAAGTTTACACATATTGAATTTTTCAATAAATAAATAGTCTTAATCCCATATAAATAAAACTGAGAATTTCTACAATATTCAGTGGCATATAACCAGAAGTTCAACCAATCAATCAGCCTGCAGTCCAATGGTGGCTATATTGTATTGATCAGGATAAACAAATCAGAAGTTAGCAATCACGAATAATTAAATGGCACCATTTAATTAAAAAAATATATATCTTTACGTGTCGTTATCAAACAAATTGTAAAAATATATTGTCATGATGTATTTTATTTTTTTTTTTAGGTCATACTGCCCAGCCCTAAGTCACAGCTGACTATGCGTCCCAAAATCCAGCTAACTACAACTTGCAGCACAAAAACTATCAAAGTAAACCCCTGAGCAGCAGCTGGTAGAGTACAGAAAGTGTTTTTCTTCCGGTTTTGTCAGCTTACATCTTTGAAGTGCCGCTCTGTTTATCTGTACATCAGCCCTGCGGTGCAGCTACAGTGCCGTCTTTGGCTGTAGGTTTGCTGCTGACAGAAGTCAATGTTTTAAGCATCTCTCATGCTTTTAATCGCATGTTCTTTAGTGTAAGTTTTTGTTTCTTGTGCAGGTTGTACTGATTGTTTAAACTAGTCATTTGAAAAACCCCATCCCTACACAAAGGGTCCTTACTACAGCTAATTGAGCTGTAAGTTATGGTCTGTACTGCTGTTTTCTTAGAGTGCTGTTGGTTTTCTTGCTCTCGTGATGCCTCACAGTGCTTCACGAATGTTGAGGAAATACTGATCAGAGATATATATTTGCAGCCGAGCTGTTTATATAGGATCAGTTTAGTGGAGCACTGTATTGCTGTGGGTGCTGTCTGTCTCTGTGGGAAGTTGCACTGTCTGCACCACTTAACTGAAGAGGACTGATGGGTCATTACCTTCTCAACCGACAATATTAGAGGATAAAGTTTAATAATCTTTTACAATCTGAGTTTTATTTGAATAACTTTTGGGTTATACTAATATTTTTCTCACACCAACTAAATGTCTGATATATGAGAATCTGGGGTCATTTCTAGAAAGGAGTCTGGTACGGGAAGCAGCACGAGTGACCAGGCAGGTTGCAAACAAGCCCTCCATTTTTACCACACTTATTTCAAAGAGAAACACTGTCCTTTGTAATTACGGATTACCTTTTGCAGTCTGACTAGCGGCACTTACTGAAGTAGTATGAACACACAGTTTCTCTATGCAATTGACATTTCAGGTGCACTCACTTTCAGTGTAATTTCTGCTTAAGTGGTTTGGATAATAAGTGAGAGTTTGTTTACCACCTGCGTCATCATCTGACTGCTTGTGTTCCTGCCCTACTGTACTCAATTGTAATGCTGTCACCACCTCCAGATCACTGCAGTTAACTTAGTGAGTAAAATGTTATCATAGTTGTACTTTAATGTACAATATTATTCACATGCATTATGGTAGCAAGACCAAAAGACAACAACATTACATACGCTATTTGGCAGATGCTTTTATCCTTGGAGGCCCAGAATACCATTAATGCATTTTTGAGCTTGCGGTCAGTGGGAATCTAACCCCCAACCCCGGCAGTGGCAGTGCGAGACTGTGTCTGTTTGAGCAACCCAGAATAAGTTGTAACATTGAGTACTGGAAATGTGTATTGGTTTGGCTCATGAGATGCATCGCGGCAAAGCCATAATTGTGTCAGTTGCAGTCAGAGTTGCATGTTTCATTTGTGAGTGTACGAGCTGGAGTGGAGAGCCTAAAACAGGATTTATCAGCACAAACATGGCGGTGTTTGAGTCTGAATGTATGTTCATAGCAACTGTTAATGGGTATTTAATCAGTATATACACATTTATCAGTGTGCGAAGGGAGGCTGGCTGTCGTGGTGTGTTATGTGCAGATGCATTAGACTGGAGAATCAACCCTTTGAGAGAGAGAGAGAGACTGGTGGTACCAGGCACTTGCAGAGGGGGATGGATGGAGGGGAGAGATGGAGATAAACAGAGGCAGTGATGACAAGGGAATGTGAAAGAGACGGAGGGGGTGGCAAAATAACTCAAATACATGCCTTTACCTACTGTAACAAAATGAGTGATGCCGCAAAGCTCAGACTAGTCATCCTGCTTTTTAGCAAGGTCCCAGCTGCTATTTCAGGAAAGTCAGCATGTATATTCACAGAGAAGGTTAACAGAAGAGTCATTTTGCAGGACTATAAAGAGATGTCACCTCTTGTTTCACACTTTCATTGCATTAGATCAGTGGTTCCCAACCCCAGGGCTTTTAGTCAAAGGAAGCATTTCCTTGTAAAATACTAGATCATTTTCATCTCTTTAGGCCTCTAAAACCATTCAGATGAAACAGTTTGAGAGGTAAAATCTTTTGTGCAACTTCTCATAACTCTTGCAACCTGACGAAGCGGTGCGAGTAGACATTGCATTGTTTTCAGGAGGTCACACACCAGAAAGGTCACGAACAGCTGCATTAGATCACTTTTTAGCTGTTTTTTAAAAAAAATGTATGCACATCACAACAAGCAAAATTTGATAATTTTTCTGTTGATCGATTAATTGACTGATCTTTTCAGCTCTACTGTCAGAGCTGCATGGACGGTAAAAACTTACCTCAATTTTGTTCTGAAAATCAGGTTCAGTTGAAATGATAGCCTTCACTTTGAATAAGTATATTTTTGTGTGTCTGCGTGTCCACATTCTCTGATAATCTCACAGACTCGCTGACTTAGGTTTGACCTAGACGTGCTTGCCAGCATACCTGCTAGTACTGTAGTACATGTGCGCACCCACACACACACACACACACTCCCAGCTTGTAGTGGTTTGATTCTCACACACACTGACGCCTGAGTGGTGTACAGTGTGTGTTAAGTGGTAGCAGCAGTTCAGGAGTAAAGGCAAAAAACTGAAGAGAAAGTTTGGTCGAGTAGACGCAGAGTTTATTGACTCAATTACAAAGCAGGAGTGGAAAATTGCAAAATTTGTGGAGTTTTTTTTTTTATTGTTTGAACTTCTGTTCTCCGTCTTGGCACGATTTCTCCTCCTCTCCTCTCGTTCACATGTTCTCCCTTTCAGCCTCTTGCTTGAGTTTCTCACTTGTTCTTTCCTTTTTCTCCTTCCCTTACTCTCTGCGTGTTTATAAAAGCAGAGTCATATTACGCCCTGAGAGTTTCTGCTTTGACCACAGACTGGGGCTCAGCAGAGGGAAGGGGACAATGTGGTGTGGAGTTTTTTGTGTATGTGTGTATGTCGAGATAGATCATGTGTGGGGGTGGTGGGAGCAATCTTGGGGAGTCTGTCTCCTGTCGAAGAATGCATGTTGCGCTGCCCTGGGTTAACCCTCCCTGTGTGTGTGTGTGTGTGTGTGTGTGTGTGTGAGTGAGTGAGTGAGTGAGTAAGAGCTTTGTTGCTGAGTATAGCCTTAATAAAGGAAGCTTTTGAATTGGTTTCCAAGGTGACCAGCGCAGTTGCTGGGGATGACAAAAGCTTGCAGACTGGAGGGTATTAAAAGTCTGCAGCTCTGCGCCTCAAGACACCAGAGTTTGTTGGTAGAAATGCATCAGTTATGGGCAAAAAAGTATTACAGTACCTGTTGGTAACCCACACACACATCTGTTGGCTGTATGAAACTCTGGACAATCCAGTACGTGCTGAATCACACTGAAACTTTGTGACCATGAAGCTTTAGTATCAGCAATCGAACAGCCTGAGGATGAGCTAATATTTATACGCGCACGCACGCACGCACGCACACACAGAGCAGAGCTTTGATCCGTGTGTTTGTGGGTGTGCTCCAGCTGTCAGCGCTCCCTCTGTCTGTCTGACATCCTGTTGCTCACACACACCACACTACGTGATCACCCTGTTTTGTACCGATTCATCAGATCTTATCTCTTGAGTTTTTATTGTCATTTCTTCATATTTTAGTGGTAGTTGATCAGTTTTGGAGTCACTGTGGCACAGCACTGTTTGCTGACGTCACAAGGCTGCAGCTTGATTTTTGTATACGGGAAATCTGTGCTTTGACACTGTGAATCACTCACTTTTGCAGTGTCAGTGTGGTCACGTATAATGGTGAATGAATAGAATTACAAACTACTACAAATTTGTAGAGAAAATACTACAAAATGTCTCAAATGTTATGTAACCTACATTCTTTTGTTTGTGCTAAATAAATCGATAAGTCAGTATTTAAATGTGTGGTAGCTTTCTAATCGAGTTGAAGATACAAACTGATTCACCGTTAAACATTCGTCCCACCCTTCATCTCTTCCTCCTCTTTCTCTTCACACCCACACACTGCCTACTCTCTGCTAACTCTGTCTTTACTTTCTATCTTATACAGCACTTTTTCTCTCACTGCTCACTATCTTTAGTCTTTTTCTCTCGTCTCTCTTTGCTTCATTTCTCTCCAATCACCATCTCTCTGTCTGTTTTGTCTTTGTCACTCAGTCCCCTGACTATAACTTTTTCCTCATTGATATTCCTGAAGGATGGCAGGACCTTTAACCCCCCCGCTCGCCCCCATTCTGCTCTCTGTGTCTCTCTCAACCTCTTCACTCTCCTTTTTTCCCTGGTCCTTGCCGGTCTCCTCACCCCCACACCTATACACACTTACAGATGAATGGGCGCACACACACACACACACACACACACACACACACACTTGCTCGTCCAGTTGGCAACAAGTTGGAGGGGCTGAATTAGTAGGTATGGCTGACTGAATTAAAGTGAAGAAGAAAAATGCAGAGTAGAGAGTAATGGTAGTGCTAGCTTGGTACTTGCTAGTTGTATCTTCAAAAATGTAATGATATGGCCAAGATTATTGCCAAGATTACCTCCCTGCAACAACTTCATTGGTAGTGTCACTGCTAATAACAGGCCTATTAAGGTCATGTTGCAACAGATTTATGTGTTGCAATCTATCCAATAGTTATAGAAAAATTTCACTGAAAATCCCAAATGTGAACCTGCTGGTGGCGCTAGAGGGAAAAGTCAGAGCATCACCAAAGTCAGTAGGATTTATCCTCTGGGGAATGTTTGTAGTGTTAGAGATAAACATTGTACTAATTTGTAGTGTTTTGTTGCTGATTTGACAGTCAAGTATATGTTGTGTCAGGGAGCGTGCACCGAGCGAGTGGGACAGAGAGGGGAGTGTGGGAGGTGGAGACGTACTAGCTGAGGGAGAGGATGCAAATGAGACAGGATTGTTTCTCTAGTGGGTGGGTGGAGTTGTTTGGCTTGTCTTGTTGTAGACTGCCTTTTGCCAGACATCTGAAGAGTTTGTGATTGTGTGTGTGTGTGTGTGTGTTGCTATGAGTGTAGGGAAGAAAGGGAGTTGGAAAAAGTGCTCGCAGATGATGCCTCAGAAGTTTAGAGCTAAACCAATTTAACTCGTGTTGTCTGAAGACTCAAAGTTTTCATGGATTTTCTTTTCAAACTAATCTGACTTTTTTTCTCTGGCATAGATGGTCTTCATCCTCTTTCTGTGTGTGGTCAACTTGTACATTCATCCTTGTGCCTAGCGATCCTTCCTTCCTTCCTATCCATCCTTATATTCTGTCACGTTTGTGTGTGTGTGTGTGTGTGCGTGCGTGCGTTAGCGAGTGTGCTGGTTGTTGTCTGTGGGTCCGCATGGAGGACAATGCCTTCTGTTTGTCTGTATTCAGACCGTGAAATCGCTTTATCCCTGCTAACGCTCTTTCTCTGCATCACCGGGCAATCGCACTTGTGTGTGTGTGTGAGGAAGAGACAGTGAGTCAGTGATTATGAGTTACTGTAGGCCTCCATTGTGTGCATTTCAGGGTTCTCTGGTGAGCAGTGCAGCAAATTTTTGCACGTTCCACTCAGAACATGCATGTTGATGAATGGTTTCCTTGCACAGATCAGCACTGTTAAATCAGTGTGTCATTCAACAGGTTGCTCAAAGATTTAAGTCTGTCATGTTGAATTCTTTTTAAACTTTTTAAGGAACGTCCTCAATATTTATTTCAAAACTGTGTCATCTAAGACCAATTCAATGTATTCATTTCCAAATTGGATTGAGGAGGCCTTTGAGTTACTGGTTTGAGTCAGTGTTTCCAGCTCTTTACTGAGTATTGACCTGACTGCCTTTATCCTTTAGTGTTAAGGCCTTGTGTGTGTGTGTGTGTGCCTGCCTGCCTGTCTGTCTGTCTGTCTGTCTGTCTGTCTGTGTTTGAACTGTGGAAGAAGCCTCTGATGTTTCTGGCGAGGCATCCTGAGAATTTGCAGCAGTTCCTTTCATCTCTCATTTCTGTTTTTTATCCACATATCTTAAATTTAAGCGTACATTTATGTGGCATGTTTTTGAAATGGCAGATTCATCAGTCCTTGTGTTGATGTTTCAGAAGTGTAATCAGAATAACTTAAGAGTTTTCAGTCGCACTAGCGGCATGGCAATAGGGAAGGGAACGTTGGTCCACCACCATTATGGATGGATTGCGGTGAAATTTAGTACACACGTTCATGTTCCCCCGAATTGTATTAACTTTGGTGATCCATGTACTTTTCCTCTAGCACCATCATCAGGTCAAACTTTCAATTTGTCAAATACTTTAGTTTCTGACCAAATACCTGCAAAACTAATGACATTCCCATCAGCCTCCACTGTGCTTTGTGTGAAGTGTTAATTAGCAAATGTTAGTATGTTAATTTAAGATGGCGAACATGGTACCAATATACCTACGAGGCTGGCGACTGTGTGTGTGTGTGTGTGTGCGTGCGTGCGTTAGCGAGTGTGCTGGTTGTTGTCTGTGGGTCCGCATGGAGGACAATGCCTTCTGTTTGTCTGTATTCAGACCGTGAAATCGCTTTATCCCTGCTAACGCTCTTTCTCTGCATCACCGGGCAATCGCACTTGTGTGTGTGTGTGAGGAAGAGACAGTGAGTCAGTGATTATGAGTTACTGTAGGCCTCCATTGTGTGCATTTCAGGGTTCTCTGGTGAGCAGTGCAGCAAATTTTTGCACGTTCCACTCAGAACATGCATGTTGATGAATGGTTTCCTTGCACAGATCAGCACTGTTAAATCAGTGTGTCATTCAACAGGTTGCTCAAAGATTTAAGTCTGTCATGTTGAATTCTTTTTAAACTTTTTAAGGAACGTCCTCAATATTTATTTCAAAACTGTGTCATCTAAGACCAATTCAATGTATTCATTTCCAAATTGGATTGAGGAGGCCTTTGAGTTACTGGTTTGAGTCAGTGTTTCCAGCTCTTTACTGAGTATTGACCTGACTGCCTTTATCCTTTAGTGTTAAGGCCTTGTGTGTGTGTGTGTGTGTGCCTGCCTGCCTGTCTGTCTGTCTGTGTTTGAACTGTGGAAGAAGCCTCTGATGTTTCTGGCGAGGCATCCTGAGAATTTGCAGCAGTTCCTTTCATCTCTCATTTCTGTTTTTTATCCACATATCTTAAATTTAAGCGTACATTTATGTGGCATGTTTTGAAATGGCAGATTCATCAGTCCTTGTGTTGATGTTTCAGAAGTGTAATCAGAATAACTTAAGAGTTTTCAGTCGCACTAGCGCATGGCAATAGGGAAGGGAACGTTGGTCCACCACCATTATGGATGGATTGCGGTGAAATTTAGTACACACGTTCATGTTCCCCCGAATTGTATTAACTTTGGTGATCCATGTACTTTTCCTCTAGCACCATCATCAGGTCAAACTTTCAATTTGTCAAATACTTTAGTTTCTGACCAAATACCTGCAAAACTAATGACATTCCCATCAGCCTCCACTGTGCTTTGTGTGAAGTGTTAATTAGCAAATGTTAGTATGTTAATTTAAGATGGCGAACATGGTACCAATATACCTACGAGGCTGGCGACTGTGTGTGTGTGTGTGTGTGTATTAATGTGAATTTTACTTAATTATACATACTAACAGGTTTGTGTGCCTGTATTTAACACAATTGCCTGGCTGTTGCAGAGGGAGGGAGGACGGGTGACACATTTACACATTTATTATCTGCCCACTACTATTGAGGACTTGTAATATTGGCCAATGAGCAGATCCCATGGGGGAGGGAGCTTAATTCAGAGGAGACACACACACACACACACACACACACACACACACACACACACACACACACACACACACACACATTTATAATGAGGTTACATCAAGAGGGACTCCATCTACAGCTGTCCCTAGTGAGGAGGTGATGACATCATCACCGGGAATCCCTCCACCAGCTGTCCTCTGACATCACCAGGACCTGTGTGTGTGATCTGTGAATCATGGCCACAGTTTTAAACTTTTAGTTTAGATCACACACGCTTTGTTTGTCGTCCCTCTTAATAGCAATAAAAACCTCTGCCCTGCTTTACAACTGTTCTGCTGCCTGTTGAAAATGATTATTTGGGGTTGTATGGAATGACAGAGTTAGAAATTGGAGATGGTAGTGGTCTGGTTCCTGTCAGAGGTGCTACAGACCAGCCAAGTGTCAAGGCTCTGGTCTTAAATAGTCATTAGTGGTCTTATTTTTTCTTTTTGTACAGCCAGCTTACATTTGTGGGAGATGCTGTATAGATTTGTGATGAATGCTGTGGTCATTGTTACATTGCTGGGATATACACACACAAACCAATGCTGTCCATCTGTCGTCAGTCCCTCTGATCTTTTTTACACAGCTGTGGAACTCTGATTTTCTCTATCCACTTACTTTCCTGTCACCTTTCCCACTTCTGACTTTTGAGCACAGCTGTACAACTGTTTTCATTTATGTTTTTCTGTCTCTCCATTATTCAGTTTCATCACCTTTCCTGCACAGAGTGTTCCTGAGTTATTTCTCCTCAGTTTGTCAACCTTACATCCTTGTAACACAGCGGTTTGACACATTTTGCTGTTGCAGTTTCACAATTACCTCAACACTCTTCCTTTAGTTGCATAAAGCGATAGCTTGACATTTTGGGAAATTTGCTTTCCTGCTGAAAGTTAGATGGGAAGATCGATACCTCTCATATCTCTCCGTTAAATATGAAGCCACAGCCAGGAGATGGTTAGCTTAGCTTAGCATAAAGACTGGAAACAGTGGAAAACAGCTAGCCTGGCTCTGTCTGAAGGTCCAAAAAACTAAGAGTAAAAACAGCACATTAAGGGCCCCCCCCCCCCGTAACACCGCAACTTGTTATTCTTACATGTCGGTTTTTGTACGACTTAAACAAATGATGTATAACATGTTAATTAGTGAGCTTTAGAGATGCTGGTAGGCAGATTTTAAAACCTTTTGGACAGAGCCAGGCTAGCCATTTCCCCCTGTTTCCAGTCCTTATGCTATGCTAAGTTAAGCTAACTGGCTGGCTGTAGCTTCATATTTAGCGTATAAATATCAGTGGTGTCAATCTTCTCATCTAAGTCTCTACAATAAAGTGAATAACCGCATTTCCCAAAATGTTGAACTATTCCTTTAAGAGAGTAGAATACTGGATATTTTTCTTTAACAGTGCTTAATTCGTCTCTCACTTATACTCTGTCTTGATCTCTGTGCCTCCCTCTTTGTCTGGGCTGGTGGTTCATGACCCATGAGTGAATGTTCCCCTCGCACCTCCACCTCCAGCTGTCTGTGGCATGTGTTATTGCAGTGAATAAAACCGGGGACAGGAAGTGACAACACTGAAGGAATGTTAGTATAACACTCAGCTGGGCCTCCAGGGAATTAGAATAGGGAGGGAATGAGAAAGGAGGGATTTAAGTTGGGAGAAGAAAGAGGAGGGCAGGTACGTTTCTCTGAGCCTTAGAATCTGAGCAGAGTGCAGAGGAGTTAGAAGAAGAGGGTTACCAAGAACTGAAGGAGGGAACTTAGTGCTGAGAAAGGAGACAATTGAGGAATGTTGGTATTAAAACTCCACCAGACCCCCGTGGGGAAATTGAGTGGTTTCAGGCAGAGATGGGGAAAGATGGTTAGAGCAAAGAATAGAATTGTGGTAGCCTTTCCTCTAACCAGCGAGCTGTTAGAAAGCAATGGAAAGAGAGGGTTAAAGCAAGTGTGCAAAGGGTAATACATCACTGAGTATCACACAGGGTTGAGAGTGGAGGGATAAAGGGAAAGGAGGGGAGGGGAGTAGAGATTAGTATACAGTTCTTGCACCAGTCATGTAAAGATATGAATAGGAATGAAAAGAAATGTATCTAGTTATAATATTTACCTTCTCTCAGAAAAAGAGAGGATAGATAATAATATAAAACGATGATGGTAGGAAAACAGAAAAGCAGCTCTCTACACAGTCAAATACAAACATGAGAACTCCCCAGATTTCCTCTTATTTGTCTGCATTTTTAATCCACATTCCTACAGGCTTATGTAAGCAGTGTACTAAAGTGTGTCAGTATTGCTCACGTGTGTGTGTGTGTGTTTGCGCGCGCACTAATTCGCAATTTAGACCAATTTAGTCTAGTCATGTCCACAGCGTCACAGTTCTTGAGTGTAGCCTTTATTTTATCAGCTCAGCTTCATTTACTGGACTAACAAAGGGAGAACTCTGTGAAGATTGCTTACACACACACACACACAGAGTGGTGGTTTTGAGCATCTGCGTCATCTGGTGTTGGTAATTGCTATGAGCTTTGTTATAGTGCTCTAATTTCTCCCCTACTATACATCTAACCAGTGTGTTTCTTCTGGTTTACAGCTCAGAATTACTAGTTTCATAGTGTTGCACTCTGTCCTCTCAGTCACACATTTTAATTCTATTTTTATTTTAAAAGAAAAACCTTTGAAGAAAGAAGGGATGCTTTAAGATATTCCTCTCTGCCTGCCTGCCTGTGTGTGTGTGTGTGTGTGTGGCTTTTTCTTGTTTTAACATGGTGATGGGTTGAAGATGCTGATCTGTAAGTGAGGAGGGCTTGCTGTCAAAAGTGTGTGTTCATTAGAGCCCGACTGATATGGGATTTTTGAGAGCGATACTGATTTTAGAGGGGAAACGTCCACCGATTGCCGATATATTTAATTTTTGAGCTGGAATGAAAATAGACCTTTTCTATGTGGATTGCGCACCGATTTTGCACCAATATGCCTATGCAAAGGTACTCAGAAGGCTGCTTTCTTAAATCACTTTTATTCAAGAATATTTAAGTTAAATATTCTTTAACATGTTAAATTATTTAACATGTCAACCAATTCTAGAAATGAACACTGAGAAAATAAAGAATAAATAAAAAAAATCAAATAAATAGCTAAATAAACATCAAAAACAAAGCCGGCTGCAATGAATTTCTGTGCAAAACAGCTTTTACTACAAACACTTCCACACAAGAACATTGTTATCACACTAGAACATTTTGATAGAAAACAAAAATATTTAAAGTAGATAAAATTAGAATAAATAAAATGGAAATGTCTACATACTATTACTACTGTAAACTTTGTTTTGTAAACTTTTAAAAGAACAAGTTTTAAATGAACACAAAATGCAATGTAAATAAATACAAAGCAGTTCCTTACTTTATGTAAATTATTTGTTGACCCAGACTTAAATGAAATGACTTTTTGACAAATGCTGCATTTAGCTTTACTGTTTTCTTGAGAAAAGTGCACCCAAATGCTGCTCCTTTTCCTCTGGCTCATTTTCAGATGTGTGACGTGTGTCTTCTTCCTTTCAAGTCCGAACGACCCGCTGTTACTGACGTTGGCACTGAGACAGAGAGGCAATCGCACATGTTTTTTATTTTAAAAGAAAAACCTTTGAAGAAAGAAGGGATGCTTTAAGATATTCCTCTGCCTGCCTGTGTGTGTGTAAAGCTACGTTGACTTATGTTATTCATACAATACCTACTCACAAATAAACATCAGCACTGTTCAGTATCAGTCTGAAGTAGCAGAAAATGCCATGGAAGTAAAGTACAAGTACCTCTAAATTGTACTAAAGTGTGTCAGTATTGCTCACGTGTGTGTGTGTAAAGCTACGTTGACTTATGTTATTCATACAATACCTACTCACAAATAAACATCAGCACTGTTCAGTATCAGTCTGAAGTAGCAGAAAATGCCATGGAAGTAAAGTACAAGTACCTCTAAATTGTACTAAAGTACAGTACTAAATGTACTTACATTCCACCACTGCTCTCTGCTAAACCACATATTCTCTAACTTACTCTATCAAGCTATGAGATTCATGCTACAGCTTAGTTCAGATTCTGAACTATTATTTCAATGGACTGAACTCCAATCAGAAACACTTTTTTCTTGCTAATCAAAACATGTCATCTGTAGCAATATTTCACTGTTAATGTAACGGTCACAAACATTAACTCATGGTTTGCTGCTGCAGAGTCAAGAGATAAACAGCACCTCTGTTATAAACATTCAGGGGAAACGTTCAATGTATCCGGTGACAAAACAGGCTCCTGACGTTATTTATTTACTTTCCAGCAATGTATTTCACAAACTAGTTAGCAACTCACCTTGAACACACCGCTTTGACTCCACTTACGTCTGCTCAGCTGTGCACACGCCACTCTACTACATGTGCTGCATGGTGTTGAGAGTATTGTAGCCTTAGCAACGGCCGAGATTTAAGTTAGCTGCCTTATGTTCCAAAATGCATTTGGTACTTTCTGTTAGTGTTTGTAATGTGTGTGTTCAGAACATGGTGCTGTATGTTGGTAGTTGTCATTTTTGTGCTGGTTTATAGTTTTAACCATTAGTGAGGTGGCTGTTACATTTCGTGACATCAGCTGTATTGTACTGGTATGGTGCAGTTCTAGAGAGCCGCTTCTTCTCTCTCATGTGACACTGCACGCCACTGTAGTGACAGTACTCTCTGCAGTAGTGATGGGATTTATGGCTCTTTGAGGGGATCCGGATCTTCGCGATCCGTTCCTTTCAAAGAGCTGTTCAAAAGAACGGCTCTTTTGGCTCTTTTTAAATATTTAGTCAGTTTTAAGAAGCCAGCTTGGGGGCATCTCAGTTTATCCTGGAAATAATCACTGGGAGGAATGATGAGGTGAGATTTGTAGTCAAATAATTAAAACTCGGATATCACAAACCAATATCTGAGTTTGAATTATTCTGAAATATTGATTATTACCTCATTTGTCATGTGTGGACTATATTCCATAGGGTTGCACAAATCCCTCTGCTTAGACAGTGACATCACTATTTTGGATTTACCTTTAGTGCAAAGTGTGTGTGTGTGTGTGTGTGTGTGTAAAGCTACGTTGACTTATGTTATTCATACAATACCTACTCACAAATAAACATCAAAAACAAAGCCGGCTGCAATGAATTTCTGTGCAAAACAGCTTTTGCTACAAACACTTCCACACAAGAACATTGTTATCACACTAGAACATTTTGATGAAAGAAAACAAAAAATATTTAAAGTAGATAAAATTAGAATAAATAAAATGGAAATGTCTACATACTACATACTATTACTACTGTAAACTTTGTTTTGTAAACTTTTTAAAAGCACAAGTTTTAAATGAACACAAAATGCAATGTAAATAAATACAAAGCAGTTCCTTACTTTATGTAAATTATTTGTTGACCCAGACTTAAATGAAATGACTTTCTGACAAATGCTGCATTTAGCTTTACTGTTTTCTTCAGAAAAGTGCACCCAAATGCTGCTCCTTTTCCTCTGGCTCATTTTCAGATGTGTGACGGTGTGTCTTCTTCCTTTCAAGTCCGAACGACCCGCTGTTACTGACGTTGGCACTGAGACAGAGAGGCAATCGCACATGTTTTTTATTTTATTTTATTTTTTAACTGGAGTAAGCATGTGACGGCAGCGCACACGCCATTGCTCCGCTCCTACCCAATGACAGAGGAACGCAGGGTTTTTCCACTGGAGTACTCACGTGAAGGATGCGTGCACAACTAATAACTAATATCATCACGCTATAAAGGGTTGGCCTGCGCTGGGTGCGCCCCTCCCCCTATAACTGTTCTGTCTCGCGGAGGAGCTCATTTGTGTGCATCTGTGTGAAACACGCATAGGAAAAAAGAACGACAGAAAGAATGGCCCCCCTCCAGCTGCGACTCGGCTCCCATCGTTCATGTTTATGAGCCGTTCAAAAGAATCGGTTCGTTCGCGAACGTCACAACTCTACTCTGCTGGATAAACTTTGTAGTGACACAAATATATTAACACAGGCCTTACTTTCTGCCTAATATGCTGAAAAGAAAGCAATTTTATATCATCTCAAATCGGATAACATATACGCAAATACCGACATATCTATGATGGGCCAATATCGGTCGATAATATCGACTGACCAATAAATCAGTCGGGCTCTAGTATTTATGCTGTGTACATAATGTGTCAACGCTGTGTATATGTTGTGTTATGGTGCCTCTAAACTGTCTGGAGGACATACAAGGATGTGATATGTAATTTCTTTGTGCTTACGAGCCCATGGCCTTCCACAAAGCCAGACATAATGTCTGCCATTTGGTTGTCACCTTTTGGACCAAGCTGTCGTACCATACAAGTAATGCATATTTTAAACCATGATGGGAGTCTGACTGATAACCCTGGCAGTGTTGGTGCCATGCTTCCAAGAAGGGAGGCTGAATAGGGGGAGAGAGAATGATATTTCTCAGACACAGAGGAATGGTGGATCACTGCATTAGGCCACGGAGGAAAGTGGCCTAATGCAGTGATTTTATTCAGTAAGAGGAGGTGGGAACTTCCATCAGTTAGCAAACACAGTGTATACAGCATGTATTGATATATAAATATTGTTCCTGGTGTGTGTAATGCACTAATGTATCTCAGACATCATATTCATGTTCCTTTTTATCTTTTTTTTAATCTTTTTCTATCTTTTATTAGAGACAGTCACACCCCACATCACATTATCAGTACTGATGTATTGAGTTAAAAAATATATGATAATAGGTTATGCGAATATTGCTCAGCTCTAAGTAACCCATTAGTGTCTTTGAAAGTTTCTGCTTACCCTCAGGCTTGTCCCTGCATGTATTGTTATACTGTACTTAAAAAGACACTGTGAAAAACTGCACTTGTCCAGCATAAAGGTGGTTAGACCTACTAAATTATTGCCAAAAATACGTTACAGATTAGAATTAAGTCCCTGCTGTGTTTGTTTGTCTCTTACACTTGCTGCACTTGCAGCTGAATTGGGGATCTGGTGTGTCTGCTGGCTGTGAAGACTAGACCACTAGTCTTGTCATTGTACAGTGTAAAAGTTTGCTTTGTTGTGAATTTCCTTGATGGGACCCTTGTAGCTACGGGGACCCTGGTGTGGAGTTCACAGGACTACACAGAGACACAACTGCTGTCACACAAATCCACTTCCTTCCTGGACAGGTAAGCGCCGTGCCACTTATTTTCTGAATATAAGGCTCCTTACATTAATTTGTGAGTAAAAAGATGGGAGTGGTGGCCAAAGTGATGTTAATGTTTACCTTGCTCTGTGATAGGGCCGCCTGCTGTCACTGCTGGATGACAACTCGATTCACCTGTGGGAGCTGGTGGCCGGGGCCCCGAGAGAGGTGGGAGGGGTTAAGAGAGAGGGTGTGGTCAGTGTACAGGAAGTGAGCAGCTACAGCCTCCCAGGAAGACCTGGCATTGAGAGCTGCAGGTACATTAGAACCTTTTTAATACTGTTTTAGATCTTAATTTTTTTTTTGCTCTTAAAGTTATAGTCCTTAAGGTTTACATCATATCAAACCCAATTTTTTTAATACTGTTTATGGCTGGCATTTATTCTGCTTCAGCTTTAGTCTGCCGCACTGGATTCAAATGGCGTATACACAGGGGATTCACAGGAAACAATGCATGCACATATAGTACTGAAGTCTTAAGAATTATAAGGATTAAAGGAATTTACCGAGCAGATACAGTTGCTTATGCAACAACAATTTTACTGTTAAAGACATAAAAGTAAAACAGGAACACACATGGTTATACTGGATTTCACCTGGCGAAATTTGCTTGCATAAATGACCCTCCATTAACCAGCCAAGCAGTGTCCCTCGTTGTAATATTTCGTATGGCAGTTATATGGACAAGAATATAAAAAAAAATGAATATTTCATGAGAGGCCAATCTGCCTCCCTTTCTCAAACTGGCTGGAAAACCTTACAGTTATGCTTATTCACATCAAATTGCACTCCACGCAAGGCGAACGAGCTGGGTGAATTCGTCACCAGAAGCGAATACGCCACGCCCTTATTTTCCTTATTAAAATGAATGGTAGCTTCGCTCATTCTAACTCCTCCTTTTCTCAGTGCCACTCGGGTGACGGTCCTCCTCTTGCTGAGGTCATGTGACCTGCTCTGCATTGGAACAGAGGGAGGGGGCGTGTACTTCCTGGAGTTGCCCCGCCTCTCTCTGAAGGACAACCAGACGCTGCTCCAGGATCAGGTCACGCAGAGGTGAGACTGTCACGTAAATTACTTCACAGAAAGCAAGCATTTGAATAAATAAAAAATGTAAAATCAAATAAAATATAGAGCCAAGTAAGGATTGACCAATAATCATTGTAAAGTGCTTCCCATGTTAATCCTATGTAGTTTCTCCCTTTCTCTGCCTAAAACTCTCTTCTCAACTCAGTCTTCAGTCTCTCCTCTCCATGCCTGTCACAGTATGTCTTCCTTTAAACACTAAACACTCCAGTTTCCTCCACTCACGGCTCCAGCTGAGCAGGTCGGACACACACATGCATACAAAAACAAATATCCCTCTTGACCCTAGCAGCAGAAGGCAGGTCGGGGTCATGTGGTTCAGGGACCATGAGAACAGTCAGATCTCCTGAATACTGTTCGGAGAGTAGAGTAAAGGGGGAGCAAGAGACATCATATCTGTAAAACTGAAAAAATAATATTCTCTGTGCAATTTGTCAAGTTGTACTGAAAAATATATGTTTTTGGATGTGGTGAAGATGAAGATAATGGTGTTAAATTAAAATTAGCACAGAACTGAGTTGTAGAGGAATCTCTTTTGGGACTTTGTTGTATTGGATATGTACAGTAAGTCCTGAATAGGAATTTGAACAGATGTTTCATGTGGGGTGGATAAAATACAATACAGCTCAGTACAATAAAAATAGCTACAGTATGCAGTAAATTCCAGTGACATTAGGGTCTCCCTGCCTCTTTTCTGGCTTTGCCTTGACAACTCATTTGAAAAAATGTTGAGTGTTAGACTTTTAAAAGACCTGGAAAAAGTTAATCTCAGTGATAAAATTTTCTGCCAAAGAAACAACAGTTTTGGTTCTTTCACCTGAGAAATTTCTGTATTTGTGTTTTTGTCTGTTTTTCCCACTAGTTTGAAGTGGGCAGGGCTCAGTTGGAAAAAGGTGATGTCACCAATCAGGATTTAGCAACATTTGATTTAAATTGTGATGATTGCTGCAGGGCTGTTTGCTTCTGTTGCCAGGCCACTGTCAGTCAAATACTGATCAATGTTTTTTCCCCCTCAAACATTATCTTTGAATGTTGCTTATTTAGACATGAACATTAACTGTAATAAAGACAAACTTAAGTTTTGAAACCAAGTTTTCGGAGGCTTTAAACCTGACACAAAAGGCTACTTGGTAGTCAACTTCATTTGAGTCAATTAGTGGCCGTTATACATGGAACTTGCTGTAGTAGCTGTGTGAATCGCTGATTCATCAGTTGTAAACACTGCAAAGTTGTATAATGTGACAAACGGGAATGGCTCACAATTCATAATATGCCAAAACACTGGGAAAGAGCATAAATAAAGAGGAACTGTGGTCACAAATGGACCGATACCAGATGTTTAATCGTGTTACTAGGCAATTATATTGTGTGGTGTTTCTGCTATTTTGTCCAGCCCCTCAACATTCATGCAGTGTAGTGTGCAGCCATGTATGAGAGTCCAGCAGTGAACTAGAACAAAACAGTGTGAGTGGAGCACAGACACAGATCTTCAGGACAAACTGACGATGTGTCCTTATCACGACCCCACGGAGTTTAGCTGATTGTCATGGCATCAACTAATGGGGATCCTTTTAAACAAATAAACACGTTAACATACACAAAACTGCATAACGGATAATAATCTGTGTGCAACAAACGTGTACGCTGTGGTGTTTTTTTTTTTTTTTTTTTTATATATATACATACTAGAAAGTAGTTTCTTTATTTTGTCATGCTGCAGCCTTCCTCGCTGCATTCCTGTGTTGATACACTGGCAGCGTATCACAGAGCTTCTGTTGTGGTTGTTTTTCATTCGTCTGTGTGACGGTCTGACTGGTTGGCCAAACCCCTCATTAACCAGACTTGTTTAGGGAAGTGGGCAGAACTGAAGCCTAACGAGGGCCCTGATAAGGTGTGTGTGTGTGTGTGTGTGTGAGATTTGTATGGTGTGTGCAAAGGAGGGGAGGTTTTAGACAGTGAGGCTTTGTACCGGCTGCCAAAACACGGTGTTCCGGTTGGGGAAGTGTTTCAGCTGAATCTCAAACGTGCATACACGCACACACTGGATACGCAAACACACACACACACAGAGGCTCATCACCGGGACTCTGCAGCAGGATGCTGAATTCCCTAAAAATACTTGTGAACGGAGAGACGGAGACAATGGCATGCTTTGTTGGGAATGTTTCTGCCTCTGTGCTTCCGGAGAGGATCTTCCTCAGTGAACGCTTCCAAGTGTGTGTGTGTGTGTGTGTGTGTGTGTGTGTGTGTGTGTCACACAGGCTGACCATCTCTTTTGCAATGGTTCTGCCTCATCTGCAGCAGAGAGCCCAGAAAGCTGCATTGCTTTCTTGTCCTTCCCTCCTTGTTTGTTTCTTTTCTTTTTCTCTATCTATCCGCTGTTTCCTCTCCTTTCCTCTTCTGTTATCTCCCCCTCTTTTCCCCGTCCTTTGCCGAGGGAATCCTCTGACATCTCGAGGGTGTGTCCTGCTCTACATTCCTCTTCTGCCTCAGAGGAATGCCTAGCTCACAAGCTCCAGCAGTTCAGCTCGAGCTTGTTGTTGATTTCACTGTTGTTGTTGCTGTTGTTCGAAGAGCAGCCTGTGGTGGTATAAGTGTTTTATACAGATGGTTTGTGTTGATTTTATCATACATACATTTTTTTATTCATTTTTGGAGTTTTGCTTTAGTTTGTTTCCCCATGTTCTACTTACCAACTGGATTATCAGTTTGCACAGATTTTAACTCCACTCCTTGTATCATCTCCCTCTTTCACTTTTTGTGAAGCTGTGTTGAGGATTGATTCATACATTTTATCATTAAGTCATAATTTGGGACTCCTCTCTAAACATGCATTTAAATGAACATGGCTAATTACAAACATTTAAACATGCTTAAATAGTCTACGTAACAAAATAGTCTAAGCTTAAACTTCCACTTACTACCTTTTTCATTTGATGACCGATGTATGGAACTTCGGCCATGTGATAACAGGTGGTTGTAAATGGGGAAAAAGATCATAACTCCTGCCTCTATTCAAGGATGTCAAGTGTTGCTTTGACTATGGGTCCACCTTTAATCTTTCCGTATTAATTATTTTATCCCCCGTCAATATGGCAGGCGTCTTCACAGACCATTATTTCACCTCGTTTTGACCTGTAGTCATGTGTAATTTATAGCATGCTGGGTTACAAATAAGCTACAGATGTGGGATAATGGGTAATGTTTTGTTTTCCCAGCCTGCCAGATGATTACAGATGTGGAAAATCCTTGGGGCCGGTTGAATCTCTTCAGGAACATCCTCAGCAGTCAGGAAAGATCCTGATTGGCTACAGCCGGGGCCTGGTGGTCCTATGGGATCTGAGCACCTGTCATGGCGAGCAGCTCTTCCTGGGCAAGCAGGTACCTGGTTTACAGAGCGGAGTGTAGTGCATGTTGGTGTACCTTTTTACTGACAATGTTCCATGATGAATCTTTCATGCTGGTACAATGAAATACTTTGAAAAATTGTTTTATGGTGTGTTACCTTTTTTTTTTTTTTATTGCCACCATGTTCTGGACTTATTAGTGTTTACTGAAACATGCTACAGAGGAGTTGCAGAGGAATAGCCTAACAGAAATGAAAAAAATGTTTGTTTGTTTTTCTTACTCGGTTTGGAAAAGTAACACAAGTGACAAAATGAGCATCGCCTACTTCTACATCTTCCAAGGCTATTTGGCAAGTTAGCTATCAGTTGCTCAAAGATGCCCTCGACTTTAATCTTACTACAATGGCAACTCCTTAAGGTGTCAAAAGGTTATCATTGTTAACTGACTATCTATACACATATCTATAAGATGTAATTCTATTGCTCATGCAATCTGGTCTGATGGCTCTGTATATACGTGTGTGTGTGTGTGTGTGTGTGTGTGTGAACTCCCTGCAGCAGCTGGAGAGCCTGGTGTGGGAACGCTCTGGAAACTTGTTTGTCAGTTCCCATAATGATGGGGGTTACTCTGTGTGGGCTGTTACTAATGGCAACACCTACAATCACCAGCCAGTGTCCTCCACCATCCCATATGGTGAGAAATGCATACAACACACACACACACACATTGTCATCCAGGTCTGGTGGAGGTGGTGGTCTTGTCCACAAAGACCAATGTCCAGTGACTGACAATAGCTTAATGAACCATGACTGCTACATACTGGAGCAGTCATGAGTCATAGTGACTTGTTATTATGGTGAGTATTAGGGTCAGTGTTCAGGGGCGATCTAGACGATGATCCAGAATATTTGAGGGAAAGTTAAAGCTTTAAACACGTCTGCTTTAGATGTTTCTCACTCAACTCTTATTTTTTTTCCTAGTTTTAGTCTGACCAATGTCTCTGTAATGTTTTTTAACTTCACCGTTCATGGTTGTGTCTCTCAGGTCCATTTCCATGTAAGGCCATCAACAAGATCCTGTGGAGGACAACACAGACAGGGTGAGTGTGTGACTTATTATTTTTCCTGTTTGAGTTCATTTGCACTGACTGATTCCTGCAGTCAGACTTTACTCCTGTCTTTTGTTTCATTATATGTGAGACAAATTTTTGTTTTCTTTTTCATTTATCTTTTTATTTTTATTCGTTCTCTTTTCTTATAAATTCATTTTCACCTGGATTTTATGTCCCCATAAATCCAAAAGTTGTCACCCCCTGCCCCAAGAAGACTATTTGCTATAGTTTACAGTAAGCAAGATACTAATAAAAAGTAAAGAGGGAAATTGGCTCATAATCAACAGCTCATTTAGGTTTTCTCCTAGAGTCCCTCCAAGTAGTTAACAAAATACATTTTTAAAATTCAAAATACACACTAGTCCATGAATGAATGAATGAATGAAAATAATTATGCCTTATTATACTAAAAACACTTGCTCTATGTTGTTCTAGATGACAGATAAAATTGACGTGAATAAAAATACTTTTCTGTGTGCCTCGCTCCAGTTCTCCAGTGTTGTTATACAGTGGAGGGATGCCCAGAGCCAGCTACGGTGACCGCCACTGTCTGACCATTCAACAAGACAAAGACCACGTCACTCTGGACTTCACATCCCGAGTCATTGACTTCTTCACTGTCCACAGCATAGAGCAAGAGAAAGGTGAGGAGCATTAATGATGTGTATCTATGGATTTCTGACACTGTTTTCTTCCCCTTTTGATTCAAGAATTTACTTTGTTTCTCTTTCAGCTGGGTTTTAATCTTACTGTCATGGTGTATCAAAAGTGTAATATAGTCTAAATGTTGTCTTGTCTCTCCTTTTTTACAGAGTTCGATGAGCCGTCTGCGTTGGTAGTGTTACTAGAAGAGGAGCTGGTTGTGATTGACCTCCAGACCCCTGGGTGGCCCTCTCTGCCCACTCCGTACTTAGCTCCTCTCCACTCCTCAGCCATCACCTGCTCCTTCCACATCTCCAGCGTCCCTCCCAAACTCTGGGAGAGGCTGGTGAACGCTGGCAAAGCACAGCAGGGCCGGCAACACGCACACGGGGTGAGCATTGCGACCTGTAGAGCACAGTTTTACAGGGCACATGTACTGACACATTTAACAGGTGGGAGAGCTTGGAAATTCCTTATTATGTGGCTGTCAGTACACTGTAAATACTCTTCACTTCTTAAACAAATTTACTCTTCACTTCTCAAATGAATTTACTCAACAATGAATCGATAAATTAATGCATCAACTTGTTTACAATATTCTAAGTAAACCCATTATCTGACCATATGAAATCTTGATTAGATACTATTATAGATATTAAATACTTGACTATGGAATCAGTAGTGACAAAACACAATTTTCTGACTGTCAGTTATCTTTTTATACAACATGGACTTTGTCACAGAGACTGCTTTGTGGTTAACTTGCTGTAGCTGGCAGCAACATCTTTTGATACTGTGTTGCTGTGGCTGTTGGCAGGACACTATGAACGGCAGCTTTATTCTGTAAATTGGCTTATTAATGGCAGTAGGGCTATTCAATTGCAGGAAATCCAAGATGCATGAAAGCAGCTAAACCGGAGAACACCTTAAACAGAGTATGGCCAATAGCCGGGCTGCTCATGCTTTAAATGTAGCCATCAACACTAATCAGTGTATATACCTTGTACATACAAACTGGCATGCTCACAGATTCAAGTTACAGGGTTTTATTTGGATTTCTACCAAATGGCTGCCAGGTGTCATATCAAGGCTCAGCTGTTGCCTCTGTTCGTGAACTGAGAGCAGTATAAGTGGGTAATAAGTGAAGTGAAATTGCAGAGTTTTAAATTGATTCAAGTAAGGATATTGCTGTTTAAATGGATGTTATTACTCATGGTGCTAGTACATCTGAGCTCACAGGCTGGCAGCTAAACAGCTATGAGGAAACCTACAGTAGTGTGACCAGCCTGCTGGTGGTGTGTTAACTTTTAGAGCAGGTGTAGGCAGTTAAAGGCTTTGCAAAGGCTTTGTAGCTTAGATCAGCTGTTTGGTCAGTGGCAGATTAGACTAACACACACACAGACACACAGCTGGTTCGCTCGTAAATCATCGCTGTCTGTGTGAGGCCAAACCAGAGAGACTGGCACTATAACAGAGCAAACCCAACAAAAGCTCTGAGTTTTGTGTGTTTCTGTGTACACACTCTCATCCATAAGGGCATGTCTCTGTGTGTCAGGGCCAGTCAATTTAGAGCTGGGGTTATGATCATATGGAAAGGGTTAGGGAAATGTTTCTGTTGCAGCTTTTCAATATGATGGAGTTCTAAGTTCCCTCCAATCTTTGTCTGTTTGTGCAGAGTTGGCCCATATGTGGAGGGAAAAACCTGGCACCTCCACCCAAACAACAAGAGCTGCTGTTGACAGGGTATCTGTGCACACACACATACATAAACACTCACAGGCTGCGTGCGTCCATGCAGCAGGTGGATCCAGTTTTCATTTTTCTGTAATGACACAAATCGGTTGCTTTCTAGTAAGTGTAAACTAAAAGCTGCACAGAGACGTTTTTTTCCATTTCTGATGTGAACCACATGGATATCCTGCATAAAACTGGATTTACTTGTGACTTGTCCTGAAACTCTGAAACCAGGATTTGTCAGCATTACCATGGCAATAAGAAAATCCTGAGACAACTGGCAGGATTTTGCCAACTACAGATGTTTGGCAGAGCAAAGGCATAGAGCATAATAACAAACTACTACGTAAAGGAAGAGAAACAGCTGGATTGATCGGATTTTGGGGAGACACCACAGTTTAAACAAACCTCGAAAAGACACAAGGTAACTGAAAATTGTGTGAAACCAGGGTTGCGGTTGAATAGTCTTTTTTTGCTTAGGAAGGTTCCTAACTGAGTGAAATGACCCGGAAGTATCTAAGTGGCAGCCATGGTAAGAGCTGTTCGAATTCTCTAAATGCTAAGGAAAGGTGCTTCAATGCTTCCTTTCTTATCTCCTTTAGCATAGGATACACTCGACCAACCTTTACCAAAGGAAAGAAGATAATGCCGTCCCACAATTCTTTGCAGTGGCAACATATAAAGCGACGCACCATTCGGCCGTTCACGTAAAGCAGACTCGCAGCAGAGAGACAGGGAGCGTGCGAATATGGACAGAAGTGTGGACGTGATATAAAAACTTTCTTTGATCATGAAGCCTAATTTTACTCTACAGTTATGGTTTATCAGTGAAGTTTATGAACTACACTGCAAACTGGAGTCTCTGTTCAGTAATATAATGTATATCTAATAGTTTTTAACAAATGAATATCACGCGCCATTTAGTATGACATCATTATATAGACTGACCTTCTCTCAGCACCCCCAACTGTGACTGACTTCCAGTGTCCCTGCCAGTATTCCATTTTTTATTTCCATTCCAACCTTGTTAATGAAGTAAAAAATTCCGGGTTGTCCACGTTTGTATTGCCTGCATGAAACAAGAGGGTAAGAACACACAGGGCGAAAACAGATGCGCTTTTTGTAGTCCATCTTCGGAACATTGTAGTTTCACCGCCATCGCATAATTACATCACCTAGTGTGATGTGCAGTCTGATTCCCTCAGCACCGCGGTTGTCTTTTCCTAAGTCATGATGAATTCTCCTTCACATCTTTCCTTGACCTCATGATGTTTTCCACTGAGGTCAAGGAAAAGTGTTTAGGAAAAGACCTAGGAGGGACTTTTCGACCGCGGCCCAGGAGGAGAAAGCATGTTGACATTGCTGTTAGTTTTTAGCCACGCTAGCAGCATTTAGTGAAATGTCTTGACAACTGCTGGATGTATTGTGCTATTTTGGTACAGACATTCATGTTCTTCAGAGGGTGAATTTTAACAGCATTGGACGTGTAGCGCCATCATCAGGTCATAACTTGACATTATCCAGTACTTTGATTTACCAAATACCTGCAAAACTAATGACATTCCCATCAGCCTCAGCTGCACTTTGTTTAGTGATAATTAGCAAATGTTAGCATGCTAACACACTAAGCTCAGATGCTAAACACGGTAAACATTATATCTGCTAAACATCAACATGTTAGCATTGTCATTATGAGCATCCTGATGTTAGCATTTAGCTCAAAGCACCGCTCTGCCTAAGTACAGCCTCACAGAGCTGCTAACGTGTTAGTGGACTCTTAGTCTTGTATTAATGTAAATAAGTCTTACATCCTAAAATTCACACAGTCACCAGTTTATCAGATGCATCCAGGATTATTGTATTGGATTGCATTAAATGTGGCTATGTGTACATCATAATAATAATAATAATAATAATAATAATAATAATAATAATAATAATAATAATAATAATAATAAAAACTGGAAAACACTCATATACCAACACACACAAAGTCCTGCACAATCTTGATTGATTTGCACTGAAATACTTTAAAGTCATAATTGTTTTTTTGTCTAAATATTTCTTTAAATCTCGTGTGTTTACAGACATGAAGATGGTACCGTGCGTTTCTGGGACGCATCAGGTGTTGCTCTTACGCCGCTGTACAAACTCAGCACAGCCAATGTCTTCCACACAGACTGTGACCCAAGCGACGATCCTCAGGACTCTAGCAACGACCCCGACATGCAGCAGGAGGAGGAATGGCCTCCCTTTAGGAAGGTGAGAACCTAGGAGGCGAGCACGAGAGGAGGTGAAACGAAGTTAGAATAAGAGTCTTTCCTCTAGAGATCAGGCACAGGATCTTATTTTACAGGCTGTGGGAATGAAAACAATCTGTGTTTTACACACAGTCATGTAACACTACATCTGTGGCCCAATTTTCTCATCTGGTTGTTTTCATGTGTTTGGTTTGCAGACAGACCCACCCCATTGTTCCTGTTATTAAAACTTGACTCTGAAGAAACCGCAGTCTGATTCTGTTTTAATGGCTTTGTTTCTGCACACAATTACATTTACATGAACTGATTTGGCATCGGGAGGCAGAATTTCATATGGAGGGAATCTGACGGAGTAGTTCGGCTTTGGTAGATGCTGACAGGAAATGGAGATGGAATATTTCTATTCTACAGTTGGAAATGTTTCTCAGTGTTAGATAAGTATATATTATCTGGGATCTCATCGGTAGATGGCAGGGATTACAGTGAAGGGACGGGATATAAGTGTGGCTTTTTTGGTGATTAATATCAGTGGGTGTTTGCTTTTTTTCTTTCTTGGTTTCCTTCACTAGGGTGGGTTCAGTAGGTAGCTGTCACTGGAAGATTGTCATCATGTGTTAAAATTAATAGCAGAAATGCGCAAAAAAAAGAGTAGAAACTGATTTTGAGTGATACATTTAACAGTGGCCTGTTTTCTCCCTTTACTCTCTTCTTTCCTTCCTATTCACTCCTTTGCTTCCCCCCCACCTTTCCTCATGTATCCTGTGGTAACAGAGCTGCATGTTCAGGAATGTGGCCCTCATATGGGATGAAGAGCCTTTCCCTTTTTTTCTTTCTGTAATGAAAACCAGACCCATCAGCCCACTCTTTCTGTGTATGTCTGTGTCTGTGTCGCTGTGTGTGTGTGTGTGTGTGTTAGTGACCAACTTCTCCTACTCCTTGTTTTGCCAAAACACAACTCCCATGTGAGAGGGGATTCTATTGGAATTCCTACTGTGTGTGAGAGACAGATTAATGCACATGTTTTGCTGAGTATGTACATGGGGGGAAAGGGATGATTGTCCTGGCATTTGGCAGAGAATAAGAGTAGAGAGGCTACTGTAGAGGAAGGAGCAGAGCTTCAGGAGGGCATTTTGACATTGGTCTGAACCGACCATAAACAAATTCAGTTCAGGCACCAACGATTTAGATTGAGACAAAACAGTTTGGACAGTTTCAGATAAAAGGCTGACCTTAGGAAGAAAACACTGATGAGGGCAGATGTGGTCAACAAACTACTAGCTCCAAATAAAACCCTACCTGTGTAAGGTGTTTTTTTGCATTCATCCTGCCAACACCAGCTTATGTGTGTTGTTTTGTTTTTGTTTTTTGTGTGTGTGTAGGTGGGCTGTTTTGACCCGTACAGCGATGACCCCAGACTGGGTATCCAGAAGATCAGTCTGTGCAAGTACAGCAACAAGCTGGTGGTGGCTGGAACTGCTGGACAGGTAAAGATGTACAGTACACACATGCAAATGTATTGCATGGGTCATTTCTAGAAGACACAATACAGTGGATTTTTTCCAAGTTATTTATTATTCTGAAGACTGTTTATATTTTGTTTTACATTTTAAAGTATGTTTACATAGAATTTAGAAATTTTATCATTTAGAAATAATTATTGAGATAATAGAATAATTGTTGCTGAGATGATTGTACTATAACAATTTCACAGTGGGAGAACACAGTTGTTTTGTCATTGTTTGATTTGTATGGATTACTGTCATAAAGCTGTGTAAGGTGAGATACCATATACATGCAGTAGCCACACACTTTAGCAGGACATAAATAATGCAGGTTAATACAATACACATTTTGCCAGTTGATAATGAGGAACAATTGTATGTAATTTATTGTATTCTTTGCTTGCCAACAGTTAATTTGCTAATGATGCTAATAATGAGGCTAATTAAGTTGTAAGTTAAATAGCCTCGTGTTGTGTTTGTTCTGGATGTGATGAAGCGAGCTGATTAACTTGGCAGGCGGTGAGCTGCAGCTGCAATCACACAAGTGCTCTTACATTACATAGCTGCTCAGCTGTGATAGGTGAAGCTAGACTAAGTGGAATTATGTTTTTGTATTTTTTAACAAGACTGAAAGTCCCTACAAACTGTACTTGAGTGTTTATGCTCATCCACAATAAAACAAGTAAAATCAACATACTGACAGTTTTGCTAATGTAGCTTTTGTAGTAGTGGGGTTGAAAATATAATGCAATAGGAAAATGAATAGGCCTTGTCCTTTTGGGAGCATCAATGTGCTTAGCCAAAATGTCATCTTTGCACCCAAGATATCTCATAATCTAAAAGACTGAGTTGCCAAGAAATTTGCAATCTCCCCTTCAGATTTTGATATTTCTGTGTACAAGTGGAAATTCTGGCCTGATAGAGGAAAGGTTAATGGATCTGAAAACATTAGCATTGATCTCCTTCAGACTATGAATATTCATACCAAATTTTTTTTTTCCATGGACTACAACACATTTAGAAAAGCACTTAGCTACCTCCTGGTAAGTGAATATTCAGGCACTTAAGAAGTGCATACTGTAATTTCTTTGAGCACTGCACAGATAAAAAAAAAAAAAGTACAGCTCACAGATAAATAAATGTCTGGCTCCCAATTGATAATAAACTAGCTATTATTAATACTTTTAACAAGCTGTTAATGTTTTTCAATACTTCCACCTTCCCTTACTGCAGTTTCTTGAAAGATGCTCGCTAATTATCCCACTACCTCCTACTACAGATTTCTCTTGTATTCGTGTATACTTTAAAGATAAAAACAGCTAATGAAATAAAAAAGGAAAATGAGCCATGATGTTTCTTTACTTCCACTATCTTTCCAGGTGATTGTTCTGGGTTTAAGTGACGAGCGTTCGGACCACTTTGTGGACGTGTCGGTGGTTGATCTGCTACAGGACAGGGAGGGCTTCACCTGGAAGGGCCATGACAGGCTGGAACCGCGCCTTAAACCCGCCCCCTTCCCTCCAGGCTTTCAGCCGCTGGTGCTGGTGCAGTGCCTGCCCCCTGCCTCTGTTACAGCGGTGGCACTGCATGCCGAGTGGAACCTGATCTCTTTCGGGACAAGTCATGGATTTGGTCTGTTTGATTACCACAGACGAAATGCTGTGCTGGCCAGGTTAGGGACACGCACACACACACACACACACCAGGTTGTTATTTTTTACCTTTTTACAGGTCAAAGAATGGGCATTTTTGGAACATTTAGTATATATTAAATCCCTTGTACTCCTCATTATGTCTTGCCTTTACTTTTGCTTTTGGTTTAGATAAGTGTGTCAATAAAATATAAAAAATGTAAAGTATTAAAAAATGTCTTTGTGGATACACAGGGACCATTCATCTTTACTGAACATTTGAGTGTTGTGCTTTTTCTTTTCCTTCATTTCTTCCCTTCTGTTATGTACTGAATGTGTATGTGCCAGCAATTTAATCATAACACACACATGCTACAACAGTCAATCACAATTTGATGATTTTAATGCAAGCTGAAAACAACATGCATTGGTTTTGGCCAATGCCAGTAAAAACGGGATAAGGCAAGCTGACAAATTTACCATATTGTGATCCAAAAAGCATCACTCATCTGCTCTTTATTTTCTCCTAGGTGTACCCTGCACCCTAATGACTCCTTGGCGATGGAGGGCCCCCTGTCCAGAGTCAAGTCATTGAAAAAGTCCTTACGACAGAGCTTCCGACGCATCCGCAAGAGCAGGGTGTCGGGGAAGAAACGCACCATCACCACACCCACCAGCAAGGTAAATGACAGTCTCTTTTTGGTAGTAAGATACATACAGAACATACAGACTGAATTAAGATCTGCATTTTATGTTGTGTTATGTACAGGTCCAGGAGGCCAATGCTGCTCTAGCAGAGCAGGAGGATGTGGCCCCAGTACAGCGAAGGATTGAACCCCGGTCAGCAGACGACTCGCTGTCTGGAGTGGTCCGATGTCTCTGTTTCGCTGACACCTTCCTACGTGACGGTGTGTTTACTTACTCATTGATATTATGAACTGAATGTGGAACTCTGACTATAACAATACAGCCTTGATTCAGTTTTTTTTTTTTTTTTTTTCCCCAAATAAATTCTAGGACTTTTAAATATTACTTACTGCTGTAATTAGGAAAATCCCAGAATTGTGTGGGAAGAAGTAAAATTTAACTCTATCAGAACAATATCAAACAAACATAATTTTCCACAGCACTGACTGTATGTGCGGTATTTCCGTATCTACCAGGTACACACCATGGCCCCACACTATGGGCGGGCACCAACTCGGGCAGTGTGTATGCTTACGCTCTGGAGGTGCCCGGCGTGGGCTCGGGGCGTGTGTGTGAGCGTGGCGGAGCGGGCGAGAGCAGTGTGTGTGTGGAGGCAGTGTTGGGGAAAGAGATCCAGCTGATGCACAGGGCCCCCGTGGTGTCGATCTCTGTGTTGGATGGCCGGGGGAAACCGTTACCGGACCCATACGAAGCCTCCCAGGACCTCGCCATCGCTCCGGATATGACCAACGCTCACTCTGTCCTCATCGCCTCAGAGGAACAGCTAAAGGTAAAGGCTGGAAAAGACATCTGTGTTATAATGTATTACACATAAAATGCCTGTTTTGTATTTGTCTTGCCTTTTCGTTTCCAAAGACAGTTTCATTCCTTTGCTTTGTTCCATTTATTTTACATCTACTGACAAATGACCACATCATTTAAAAGTCATCATAAAAGGTTGAAACTGGGCTTAAGAGACTGTCAAAGACTGATGTGCTTACATTTCTAAATCCAGTCTTTCCACTCTGCTCTCTCTCCAGGTGTTCTCTCTCCCCAAGGTGAGCGCTAAGACCAAGTTCAAGCTGACGGCACACGAAGGCTGTCGGGTGAGGAAGGTGGCCCTGGTGGTCTTCAGCTCCACAGCGCAGGAAGATTACAGCGAACACACACTGGTCTGTCTGACCAACCTGGGCGACATGCACCTCTTTAACATACCTGGCCTGCGACCACAGGTAGGGTTATGGGGGATTGTGTGTACGTTTTAGGGGTATTTACGGTAATTGTGCATGATTTGTATATTGGATAACTTTAATGATGTTCTGGTAATGAATATCTGTTTTGTGTGTCTTTAGGTGCGCTACGACTGCATCCGTAAAGAAGACATCAGTGGCATTGCATCCTGCGTCTTCACCAAGAACGGACAGGGTGAGGATAACATGCTTGATTTTAATGGAAATGCGGTGAAACTCTTGCAGTAAAAATCTCTTATTCAGGCACTGAAAGTCACAGCAAGACAGAGACTATTCAAAACAGGGCAGGTTGGATCAGGATAAAGGGTCGTTTCACGCAAATCACACAAACAAAATATTTTTCCACTTGCCCCATCAGTATCCAGTCATGCAGATAGTTTTATTTGCCAAGGCTTCTGCCTCCATCCAAATACTGTGGATGGGATTGGAAATTAGTTTGTGGTTCTTGAGACAGAAAAATTACATCAGCCTGTCTTTCCCGAAATAATGCCCCCAGACAAACTACACACACTTCCCTTTGGGCAGTTTTTACAGTGGAAAATCGTTGCCAATGAATCACAAGTTCAAAGTTGTAACTGTCTAATTGTCTGTTTTTTCTACACAGGGTTTTACCTGATCTCTCCCTCAGAGTATGAGAGGTTCTCCCTGTCTGCCAAGGTCCTCACTGAACCGCTCTGCTCTGTTCAGCTGGACCGACCGCTAGAGCCCACACCTGCCAGGTAACGCACGCACGCACCTAGGTAACCTAAAGGTCTTTTGTACTGACATAACATACATATCTGTTGATATGAGCAGCAAAATAAGTAGTAAAAAAATATATGTAATATAATGTATTATCAATATATATTTTTTGGGGGGAATCATTTTATAATTTGTTAATGGATAAAATAATCAGACAGTCGTTGGTTAATCCAGCAAATTAACTACCTGACAAATCAACGTACTTCACATTGATACAAAAATCCTCAAGCTATACCTGCTCATTGATTTGCAACATTTCCCAAGGACCCACTGTAAGCCTATTAAGGACTCTTGGTGGTCCCTGGACCCCACACTGGAAACCTACTGTTCATAATGCTTTCTGTTGGGTTACCACCAGCTTGAGGCACTCAACTGCATGTGAAACCAAAGAAATGATACTTTTACTGTTATTGCTTTATTATTACTCCATCTACTGCCAAAGCAAATGGTGTGTGCTCATGTGTCTCCTCAGTGATGGTACGACAACGCAGCCGCAGGCCAACGGAACCCACAAGAACCAGATGGGTCAGGCTGAGGGTAGGTCTACACACACACACACACACACACACACACACACACACACACACACACACACACACACACTTTCTTTTTTCTCCCTCTCTCTCCTCCCCCTCACTTTTTCTCTCCTCTTGGTATTTCTCTCCCCGTCTATTCTCCCTCTTCATCACTCTCTCTTCTCTCTTTGAAACTCTTAAACTCCGATCAGGCCTTGCAGGGGTCCCCCTCCTGTCTCCATGGTAACCATTCAGTATGCCCCAGTTGCCTCTCCTGCCCAGCACCTCCTTCCCTGGCAGGAAATGATGGTTGTTGTGGAGACCAGAGTAGGGTTTGTTTATGTCCTAGCGGGCCTTTCACCTGGCACTGAGACTTTAATAACTGTCCATCTAGACCATCTAGCGTCCTATCTCAAGGAGGAAGGAATTGTGGCAGCATTAGAAGATTTAAATTTGAGTATTTGTAATAAAAAGACCACTTTCCTGATTTTCTTTTTCCATCTCAGGTGACTATAACCACGAAAATATTTAAAGGTGAACTGCACTGATTTTACACAGTGCTACTGCATATGTGAAAAGAGTAGTATAAAGCTTTTGAGTCTTGACTCAGCGTCGGTTGGGTCTGAAGACTATAAGTTTGAAAATTAAAACAATCTGGGGGTGCGGAGTTAGAAAGAAGTGAGCTTACCAGACCTCTGTAGCCCGCTCCGCATCTCTGCTTGAGGCTAGAGGCTCAAGGCTACATTAGCCGTTAGGAGCATAATACACCTGAATCTCCAACTGAACTGATTGCAGTGGAGTTGCATTGTGGGTAATGTAGGTGCCAGATTTTGACAAGGAAGAAAAACACGTAGAATAAAAAAGATGATATCTCTAGTACTGCTGCATCAATTAAGATTTTTTTTTGTGTCCATTGTGAGTCCGACAATGTTAATAGAAGTGCAATGCAGAAATGGTGCAGTACTCTTAGACTAGCATTACTTAATTTTTTGACCACTAGGGGGGAGCGCAACAAGCTGTAAACACATTAACATATTATCACCTCATAATGTTGAACTTTTTAGCAAACAGTTGCCTATTTACTGTACACATCTTGCACACACAAAGCAACCTTAGCATTCATTTGGAGTCATGTTTGTGTCCAATAGTCACTCTCCTTTTAGCTCTGCTTTTAGTCTCCACCAACTCCTGAAGGAAATACCTGACCCAAATTCTCCATTTATCTAGTCGCTAACTTTGCTTGTCTAGAGTTTGGTGTTGAGCAGATAGTGCACAGTGGATTTTTTAAAAAACTTTTTTGCTAAAAACAGCTGCTTGCTGCGTCTGGAAACGATGCTATGAGAGCGGGGAGAGTGAACCAGAACGGTAAAGTTGTGGGCCAGAAAACCAAAACAATGAGCTGAAAGACACTAAAAAGCTCTGTAGAGCTGAGGGAAACTGCAGAATTAGGTGATAATTTTCTGTGGGTTTGTCACTATGAGTTACTCCTTTCACCTTACAAGTAATCGTTTAACCCATTTTTAATTAAAAATAACTATTCATTAGAGCAGCTTTAAGTGATCAAAACTATATTTTGAGAAACAGGCTTGATATGTAAGAAAAATGTGGACTGGCAACATTTAAAGTTTATTTATGTGTTTCTTCTCTCTTAGTTTAATGTTAAACCAATGTGTTTGGGCTCACAGCCTCAACCAGTGTGAACAAAGCATGCAGTTTAAGAAAACCCTCAGATTTCAGCCATCTTCATTCAAGTGCTGCTGAACTCCCTGTTTTTGTTCATCTTTATTACATTCAAGCACATTGTTGCAGTATAAAAGATGTGACAGATTGTTTGTTTCAGTGACTCCACTGTCTTTATTCACTCAATCCGTCGTTACTGGGAAACTTTTCAGAGCTAATTAGAGTCCTCCTGCAACACATACCACTATCAGTCAGCCAGATGTAGACACATACTTCAGCCCCCCTGACTCTGTGTCTTTCTCCCTCACAGGGCAAACAGAGGAGCCTCCGAGTGCCCTGTCCTCTCCCATCCTGGACACCCCGCTGGACTCCCCCCTCAGCTGTGCTGACCTCACCCTCGACTCCACCGGAGAAATCACTGTGGAGGACGTCAGGGATTTTCTAACGTAGGCATACACGTTTTATATGTACACGTACACACAGCTTGCACTCTTTAAAATGTATTCTCAGCCTTTTGAATTCTTTAAAGACAAGAATTAACTTGTGGTTTGTGTATGTGCCATTTAGCACTGTGGACGAGGCAGAGAATAACCTAAAGAACATTAAAGAGGAGGAGGGACGCTCGACTGGCATCCTCATTAACTGAACAGGTGAGACACATACACACAAACACAGGTGAGGTACTTGTTACATTTGCTATAATGCATATTCTTCCCTAAAGGCACACAAACACACCAGTATGAGCAGCTGCATGAGCTCACAGTTGCTTAGACAGAACACTGGGTATATGGGAGCGGACACACACACACACACACACACACCTGTTTCTAATGGAGCTGGTCCAGAGTGTGCAAACTTCAAAGAGTTGTTCTGTCTGAGCGCTGCATTCCAATAACAAGCCCTCCACTCTGTTTTCCCTCCACTCAGTGACTTTGAAAAGCCAGCGGAGCAGAAATCTTTTCCATCAAGGTCGATTGAACAGACTTGTGTGCTTGTTCAGTGTTTCATAGCTCTGGGTAATTTTCACTTTGTACTGTACTTGGAGATGGCCCAGTGTTAATTTGTGTAGCCTCTTTATTCACTGTACCAGTTTGCCCAGATTAAATTCCACACAGTTATGTCGTCTTTTGTTCTTTCTATTTTTTTTTTTTTTTTATTTTTTACTAGCTGTAACTGACCCTGCTGTAGAAGAGGCAACTTTATCCAGTTAAATCCAAAAATGGAGTAGTCTTAACATTTACTGTGAGGCTCCATACAGATCACAGCTTTTACCAGCACTTTTTTACCAGTACCCTCCAGTAATTTTCCTCCAAAGTAGTGTTCTTTTTTTTATAAAAGAGATATTAGAGAAAACAAGATTGGGGCTACTGGATTTGGCTAAAGAAAGGAGATTATCATCACAGCTGGAACTTGGTTGTGTAATGACAAAAACCAAGCAAGTATCATTAAATTTACTGAAATAGGGGGAGCTTTATTTGGTATAAAGTAATGGGTTTGTGGTGGTTACCTACTCTGCACTAATTGCACTCATCCATTCAGTTGCATTACTCTCTGCACTCACAGGAGTCATAAATCAGGAGGTATGGTCGCTGACATCTCCCTCCTTGTTTGTCAACAAGACTCTACTTCACAACTCTCTGCTACCCTCTGCTGGTGACATGTGAAAATAGATAACACACCTTAACTGCACATTCTGTACTGAATTTACGTTATTTTCTATTTGTAAAATATTCCATTGTATGTATTAGTAGTATCTACATTTTTAGTCATTTATATTTTGTTATATATGTTAATTAGGGCATTTCATTATGGATTAATGTGTCAGTCATCCTTTGATTTGTCAGTTTTCTTTTAATCCATAAAATCGTCTTCAAATTGATTATTTTGTCAGACCAAGAGTTCAGAACTCACAGATCTTCAATTTACAGTCATATAAAAATAGAACAGCAGCAAATCTTCACTTCAGAAGCTGAAGCCAGCAAACGTGGAGCATTTTGTTTGATAAATGACTCAATTACTTAATTGACTGATTGATGTCAATTACTCTTCTGTCGATCAATTAATTGACTAATAGTTTCAGCAATAAGGTCAGTTACACCCGATATATACTATGTGCCAGTAAATGATAATTGAGTTTAAAAGTAGATTTATGAATGAATTATGTAACTGAAGGTGGGGTTTTTGTTGTTGTTGTTGTTAGTTTTTTTACACTGTATCACAGGCCTACAGTGTTTTGTCCTCATATGAACATAAAAAAGCAGCGATAGATGTTAGCATAGACAAGATGGTGGTGTACGGCTGGTAATGTCTCAAATTAAGGTCAAAAGTTTCAAGAATGACACCGTTTTTAAGGCAGACCTACTTCCATTCAGTGTTAGTTAACATAGTGTGCTAAAGATTTAGCATGAAACCACAGACTGATCAGTCTCATGGGGCGCATTTTGGTGTCATTGTTCACATAATTTAGTTTTTGAAACAAGCTTCGTTGTAAAGTAAAAGTGGTGATGTTCTTTGCTCATACTGTCTTCTTAATTTGTTGTTGAAGTATTACAGGGAGGGGCTCAAGTGGTCTGGATGGACCGGATTTCAGTGCTGGCCCAGCCAGCACTCTGCACTCTCCTGTTAGCCTGGCACAAACTGTGAGGAAATGGACAAAGAATACAGCATTAAAGACTCCTTGTTGTGGTTCCTCCCTCTGGAAGAACTAAATCGTCTTCTTCTATAACCACTTCGGAAACATGACATTGCCTCTCGCATGGAGACACAGACAGCTTACCTAGCACAGTGTGGCGCCTGGATGGACTTGGAGCTGATGATCCCGATTTCAAGGACTGAAAACTGGAATTTCTGTCGTCCATCTTGACGCTCTGTGCGATCATTCCTCCTTGGGCCTTCCCCTGGTGACTTGATGGTTCTCCAGGCAGTGGCTCAGCCTTCGAGGACAGGGCTGTTACATTCTGCATAGGAGACTTACCGGTGACGTTTCTGTTTTGTTTTTCTATCCACAGTTTTGTGGCATGCTGGGATCGGTCTGAGGTTCCCCCACAGTTGGAACTGGAACTGGCGCTCAGTCGCCAGATGTGCTTGTTGATTCCTTGTGCTTATTAGTGGATGTGTTGGATTGTTCTGCACTCTGCTTAACACCACCACAGCCCTGTGAATGACCCGTGTTTATGAACTGAGGACATCCAGCAGAGACTGAAAGGGAGCATTTTAGTGTTCAACAAAGTAAGACTAGCAAATGAAGTATTTTGAATTGAAAGCTGTAGCATATGTATTCTTCCCCTATTAGGTGCCATTAAGGGCAGTTGAATTGCCTCACCCAGTGTCTTGTGTGGGTCGAGGTGGGGCATAAATCAGCTGTTTTCAAATCAGCGAGCCAATATGTTGTTACACACAAGCACATCACCACCAAGGTTTAAGAAGCTCTCTGTCTGCTCTCATGGTGTTGCAGGAAAAAACTGAGTGCTGGGATAATGAAGGTGATTTGTACTGCAAAGATTGATGCTTTATTAAATATGTTTTGTATGACTTTTGAAGAAAGTAAAGATATTTTAATGACAAATAGAATGGGGGGGGGGGGATGCAAGAAGAAAGAATTCACACCGATTTCAAAGGGATCCAGCTGGTGAAGAGGGAAACGAAGGTCGTACTATGTATTTAGGACTAGAGCAGATTTAGGTGAAATAATATTTTTGACACTTTTTTTGAAATACCTTTTTATGGCTAAATGCATGGCCTGAGTTGCAAATACATGATCTCTTTATTCTGTTTTTATCAGGCAAAATCAGTCAAGTGCAAATTGGGCCTTGTGTCACGTGAGGAGGAGGGCAGTGATGTCACAGGAGTATAATATCTAATGGAACGACACATCTGCAGTGAATTCTTTAATCAGCCTCATATTTAGTGACGTCAGTGAAACATCTGGCTGCTCCTCCAGTTTTGAAGCGCTCTTATCTGATCCATGTGACATCACTGTCCTCATGTTTTACGGTAAGGAAGCTAGGCTCATTGAGACCATGTGATATGAAGATGACACCAACAGTCCTGTTGCACAACCCCCGGGTATGCAGTGACGGCCTGTTTTGAAGAGCTCAGAGTTCATTATTCTCAAACGCTGATCACAAAGTTTGTTTTCATCCTCATTTTCTGCTCTAGTTTGGTAAAATCAGGACTGATGGAAAGAAATTCCAAAATAAAGAGAAGGGGACGAAGGTAAAGGATGTGGTAAAATGAAGAGTCTTCAGTTGTTAAATCCTCCCTCCTCTGTTAATGTTACATCATCTCATGCAGAAATCTTTTTGGCGGGACTCAGGGAAGTGTGGCAAGGGAAGCAAAGTCAGTCTGAATGCTAAGTTTTGATCACCAGTATTTTTAACCCATTTTTAAAGAAGTTATACTGTGTAAAAACAAAAATATATATACAGTATCTATACTTAGGTTTACAGAAGACAGGTTTATAACGGCAAGCCGATGATAGAGTGCGACGTTAGAACTTTCTAGAACCTGTCTTAGCCTAAAAACTGCTCAGTATTCAAGCTTTTTGATCACCTCACGTAAAACTAAATAAAGTAAAAAAGGGACCTAACTATTAACTAATGTAGCTCAACAGGTAGGAATCATGTTAATGCTTGTTTACTTTTGTGTTAGCTTTTTTTTTTTTTTTTTTTGGTGCTCTGGTTGACACAAATAATTAACCCTTTGATGCTACAGCTGGCACGATTTACCTTTTTAATTCCACAGTTAAGATGAATTTGTTTCTACTTTGTCATTCAGTTTTGTGTGTAGGATTTTAATCGGGTCATTTAGCATTTTGGCTGATGAAGAATTGTGAATGTTAATAAAATTATTTACTCTCTCTATGGGACTTGTCTGCTGTCTGGCTGTTGTCGGAGATTCAGGTGTGTTATGTTCAGTAGGCGATTTGTTCATTTTTAACAGGGGGGGATGGGGGGTTCCCGGTTCGTTTCGTTCACCCCCGACTAGCGAACTGACTCGTGAACCCTTAACCCCAACCACCCTCCTCCCCCTGTAGCTATATAGTTTAGAGAATATTATAGATTCAAGACGAAACTGACCGCAACTAAACAGACTCCTCTGCCCCTGCACGCTGTCTGCTACCTGAGAGGGGGGATGGCATCTCCCCTAAAGTCGCGTACTGGTTATGCTAGTAGCGGGGAATGTAGCCCTGAGCCACCAGCCTCAAGCAGAGACGATGAGGAGAGGGCTACAGAAGTCTGGTAAGCTCACTTCCTTTTAACTCCACACCCCCAGATAGTTTACATTTTCAAACGTGTTGTCTTCAGACCCAACAGACACAGACTCTAGTGACTTCACTGGACTTCACGCAGCTCCCTCTGGAGCCACAAAGAGGCTTTATACAACTTTTTTTCCACAGCTAGTAGTAATGTTACTGCACAAGACCTGTAAACACTTTGTGTAAAAGTGGTGGAGTTCCCCCTTAATAACGTGTGGAAATATTTTAATGATAACTTCGACATCTTGGGGAAATACGCGTATTCGCTCTCTTGCTGAGAGTTGACATTAGATGGTCGGATTGACACCACTCATGTCTTATGATTGCGAAGGCATGACCCGCTCTACTCTAAGCCTCTGATTGGCTTACCCTGATATTCTTACCCTAACCCTAACTAATCTCACTCCACTTGCCAATGAAGACAACAAGTACTAGCCAATCAGAGGCTGAGTAGGGCAGGTCATGACTTCACCATCATAGCAACAAAATAAAAATAAAAATGTGCCTACGTTAAAAATATTAAGCTACAACCCCTTAGCTTAGCATAACCACTGGAAACAGGGAATCATCTAGGCTAGTTAAATGCACTTACCAGCATCTGTAAAGCTTACTAATTATCATTTTATATTTTGTTTAATTCGTGACTGGTCCCACACTTTGACTCTAACGTTATGTAAAGAGGGTCCCACCCAAACCCCAGGAAGTGCTCCGGGCTTTGAAGTTCTCAGGTCCCACCCACAGACGTTATACAGAAATAGTCCTGGACATCCCCGTAAAATGGTTTTGTCAAAAATTGTCAATTTTACACTTTCGACCCATCGTAATTAAAAATAAGACATTAAGACCTTAAATTTTAAAGATCTGCAGGAACTCTGCTGCCACAGTTTTTATTTTTTATTATTTTGGCTGATTAGACCTTGTTTCAGCAGTGTGCGCATGTGTCATACTTGATTGACATCTCACTGACTCCAGTTTTGTTTTTCCTGTTAGGGTGTATCTACGTACTCCTTTTGATTCTTTTTGGTATATTGAGTTTGGTGACAACAGCAAACTCCAAGCATAGCTTCACCCAAAACACCTGTGTGGGTGTGCAGGGCCTTTAAATGGAAAATGACATAACCGTGAAAAAAGGTCAAGTGACAAAATGTGATGTGAGATTTTATTTTTATATAAAATACATAAATAAAGCATCTGCAGGTGGCATCAGGAGCATGTGCACATATTCATATACACACATACATATGTGTGTAGGACTCAAACACACTACCAGGCATACAATTCTCCCCACAAAAAATATAGTATAAAGAAACAATGAAAATAATGGTAGTTGAAGCCATTTGCGAATACATCGATAACTTGCTTGGACCAATGCCTGCATAGTACACAGGTCACATGATCACAAAAAGCACTGCACCAGTTCTGTACTTGTTGACCCCGGAGGCACTGATCTACAACTGGTTAAACTGATCATAACTAACCATACAAACTACTGATTTGAGATTGGAGGAACCAGAAGTCACTATATATTTATTAAAGATATGTCTCTCATATGGTGCAAAAGATCTCCCATTAAAATTTGCAAATGAAAAAAGTTTTGTTCCAAAACAAACATATTTGAAAAAGAAAGCAACACTTTAAAATCAGTCTGACTAAATTGTTAAAAATTTTAAACCTGTAGATTTTTAAACATTATGCATGTAATTTTGGAAAGAAACTTCTTATCCTTAGAAAATAAACATTTTGACTGGTTGAATGCACCCTAATACAGTATTATTTAGTTTCAGTATCTCTCGGGCTCTACTGATTGCACTTTTAAACATTTGTCCCTAAACTTAAACATAAGACAAGGCTCTGTCTCAACCTATAACTTGCACCCTGACCTCTGCTCAAGATTTCTTTGGCCAAATAAATGTAACTGTTTAACTTTCACATGGCAAAAGTAAATTACTGTCCAAAGCATCTTTACATGAAAGTCATATTTTGTTAGATTGAAACAGATCTGATACAAAAAGGTTTCACTTTTTACACTCCGATCAGTGGAGAAGTTAGAGGTGAGACAGTGACCACACAGACTGTGGGAAAGGGGCAGTTCCCATTTCAATGAAGGCGCATGGGGCAGACACACAAACATACCATATATAGTCCACACAACAGAAAAATATATGTATAAACCAACATTCCTCAGAAAAACAATTATAGTGCTGTTTTCCATTCAATCCCTCAATGATGAAAAAACAATATAAACTGTAAAAGCAAACTTTTATCTGCCTTAAACTGCTTCAAATGAGCTGCGCAAAATGGCACCAAGCATGGAGGAGTCCGTGACTCCTGTAGTAATGAGCACTTGACCCTCCTCCACTGAAAACTACTGACCATGCAGCACAAGCCACGTGAAAGCATCAAAACAGATCGATATGTTAGGGGATTTGCCTCCCTTTGGGTTTTTATAAAGCCTCTGTACACCTTAGACCTATTTTATCTCAAAACATAATTCTCTTCTTTCAGTATTCAGACTTGCAGCTAAAAAAGCTTGTAGAAAAAAAAAAAGCTTCTTGACCAGAAGAACTGGGATGACTGGGAGGTTGTGCTAAACTTAAATCTGTCCAGATTTTTTTGTAGGCATACTATTGGTCAAGAGCAGCAACGCTGGGGCAGGATGGAGGGAAGGAATCAGAGCTCAGGTAAAGCTGGGTTAGGCCATAGACATCATCATCATCATCATCATCTTACTGGTAGAAAATTGCAGCAAATACATTTCATGTATTTGTGAGCATTTCTGTGCATGTGTGTGACTCAGAGAGTGTTTGTCTATGAAGGGGGAGTTTTGAATGCTCCCCAGGCATGGAAGCAGCGCGTGAAGCAGTGGGGCTCGTTTCCCTTCCGCACCAGTCGCAGCTTCCTGGGGTGTTCAGGGTCCTTAGAGCGCATGTGCTGGATGTAAACCTGGAGAGGAAAAGGTGGAGAGGGATTAGTAAGATATGTCTATAATAACACATATATACACACACACACAAAGAAAACACTGACAGATTTGCACATCGACATGTAGACACAAACTGCAGTTTCTCACTAACCTGGCAGGCTTTGAGACTAAGTTTGATCTCCACCTGGCTGGTCTGAGTACCGACCCACATGTACACCTGAGGGAAAGCAAGCAAGGGAGGGAGGCAGAAACACAAAAAAGAATGTACATGTAACACAATTACACAGTAATGGGTGAAATATTGAAATCTAACTGGTTCCAAACAAATCTATGATCAGTTGTTACCTCTTTGCCGTTGTCCAGCAACATGATGTCATCATCAGCCAAGTCGTCCTGACAGAAGTCTGAGCACTTCTCCGACACAGAGAAATAACCCTTCTCATTCGAACACCTGAGGAGGGAGAGGCAGAAGGGGGAAGAGAAGAGATTACATAATCAATTTAAAATTCTACACCCACTTCTTTTAACTACAACAACTAAATAATACCTACTTGTATAACAGATAATGTTCACTCACCTGAAGAGCCGAGCATATTTCATGTAATCTGCATCTTCATCGTACTGCTTCTGAGAACCAATTCCCACCCAGAAGAAGTTCTCTGGCTCCTCCCCCTCATTAATTACCTAGGAAACAAATTGATTAAATCAGTTTGACAAATACACTTTGATGCAAAATCTACTATTGAGACACATAAAAAATATACAGACATTGAACAGAAGCTAAAGTATCTGTCTCAACCTTGGAAATACAGTTTTTTTTATACACACTTTACTGAGAGGGACGTGATTATCATTAGTGCAAATACTTCAAATTTCTTTTAGGGGAATTAATACGGGAGAGTAGTGTTAGTAGTAAATACAAGTTTTTTGAGTAATTTAAGCTGCAATAAAAAATAACACAGAAAAGGTCTAAATTTTCTGCAGAACATTTAAGTTAGCTTGCACCTGAAATACTAAAAGAAGTTGAAATAGCAGTGACAATGGAAATGCTGAAAGAAGCTGAAGTTTCAGTTAAGGTGAAAGCACTGAATAATGTGTAAATTTAAGTGTAAGCGCTGAGTGAAGTTGAATTGCTGAAAGGAGTTGAAGATTCACTTGAAGTTTAAGAACGTAGAGGACTTAAGTGTGTGAAAGTGTGATAAATTGAGCCAGATGTGTCAGCTGAAGTGTAATCACTGAAAGCAAATGAAGCAGTGGAACTGTCAGTTTACACATGAGCGCTAAACGCAGT
The DNA here is from genome assembly GCA_027580175.1 of Siniperca scherzeri. Lineage (NCBI taxonomy): Eukaryota > Metazoa > Chordata > Actinopteri > Centrarchiformes > Sinipercidae > Siniperca > Siniperca scherzeri. Next base: position 18,692,382 of record CM050840.1, read on the forward strand.
TGAATTGTCAGCTGAAGAGTAAGCGTTGAAAGCATTATAATTTTCAGTTCAGTATTAGTGCAGCGATGAAAGGAGTGAAGTGGAAGCGACAGAGATAGTGTGTGTTGGAAATTTATACTTGAGAGTATTTGTTGAGTATTTCAAATTGCACACAGAATGAAAATGAAAAACAAATTAATAGACATGAATATAGTAATATTATATTCCTACTAAGGCACAAAGATGCGTGAACGTGCACATTTACCTGTTTGCTGTATGTGTCATCGAACATGCAGTTCATGATGTCCTCAGCCAGTTTGGCCTCGTCAGGGTCACCAGCTCTGCCCACCCAGGTGTAAACGATGCCCTGATTGTCTGTGCTCTCAAATGGAACCTGCAGAAAACAATACTGTTAGACAGAAACCAAAGAGAGGACTTTTTTTCGTCTTTACTTAAACAGTACAAAAGAAGAAGTGATATTGTTATTATTGTAAGATAAAAAAAAACAAAAAAACCACAACCTTGAGAATGAAGCAAAACTCTGAGTTGAGATTGCTGGAATCTGTTCCAATCTGGATGGTCCTAAGAGAAACATGAAAAAAAATATATATATTATTATTTTTTTTTTTACAAAACTTCTGGGGACTTTAAGGAGAAAAACATCAAGACTTTGTCTGGAGGACAGAAACCAGCACGTGCGAGTGTGTACGAGTACTGGTGTGCATCAATCTGTAATAGGTGATAATAGTACTACAGTATGTCTACCTGGTGCAAAGTGCGCTGCCATTGGTGCGTATTTGGTAGAGGGAGGGCTGAGCAGAGTCAGTCTTCTGTTTCCTCTTCCCTTTGTGGATGATGAACTTCCTCTTGAAATGGGACAGGAACTTGAGGTTCTCCTGCTGCTGGGTCATACGCACCACCTAAACAGCAAGACGGGCTATGGGTATCAATTCAGCACAACATTGCAAAAACCACAAGCAGAAGTGGTCAGGCTTATACTGTGATGAGAGCACATATGACGAGCCATGATACGCATCAAAGCATTTGATGCTCCGAGTCTGATTTGCAGTGCGAGAGCGTCAAAGAATGCGTAGAAATCTTTCCCCATACCTTCAGTTTTCCAGGGAAAAGACTCTCAAACTTCTTCTGCAGGGAGAAAGTGAAAGTGAGCCAGCCCATGTTGGAGGCCTGCCTGCCCTGCCAGAAGTACACTACACACTGGAAGTCCTCCTCGGGCTGTTTATCCTCCTCCTGCTCTGCTTTTCGTCCTTCACCACCCTCGCCCCCCTTCTCCTCCTTCTCCTCCTCTTCGTACTCCACAGGCACCCAGTATCTATGAAAGCAGAGTGAGATTAAAGTAAGACAATGAGTCACTTTGACAGAACAGTATTCAAGCCAGTGGAGCCACTTCTCTTCTATGTTTGAATGCACAAATATACTTTTAAAAAAATAAAAAAAATAAAATGTATTAAGCATAAATGCAAAACAACTGAACTGGGTAAGGCACTCCATAAACTCATTTTTTTGTTGGAAAGACAATAAAAACTTAATATTTTAATTTAAGTGATTTATTTGGCTCAATGTATCGCCTCAAACCCAAAAGTTCCACCTCTGATTGATTCCAGACATCAGTGCACAGTCACACACTTCTCTACCTGCAGAGGAAGACATAGCAGTCCTGGGTGTGGAAGTGGCCAAACTCCTCCTCAGGCAGGCGAGCAAACTTCTTTCCCTCCAGCACAAATCCTTCCATGCCATCCAGGTCCTCATTCCACTCCTCCATCAGCTGTTCAGCCTACACAGAAAAGATAAGTATGTATGAGGTGGAGGCTAAAAGAAGATTTGGTTTTTAGTGAGTATAAAGGAAAATAATAACCGTGCGTGTATTGTTACCTCAGTGAGGGCCATGGCTGGCTGCCTGGGAAGGAAGAGAGCTGTGAGGTCGGCTTTCATCTGGTCTTTCTGCTCTGCGTCCTTCTTCACCTGGGAGAGAAAACACAGATAAACACTTACTGTGTTAACCAGACACAAGCAGCTAAATCTGGACATCCGACATATGTCTGGTTTGGAAAAAAATGCTACCCGAAGCTGCTCAGTGTCTATTTAAAAACACAGATGATTTTATCTTCAAATACATTAGGGGTGTAACGGTACACATAATTCACGGTTCGGTATGTGCCTCGGTTTTGGGGTCACAGTTCGGTACAGCGGGGAAAACAAAACAAAAAATATAGAAAATAATATTTTTGTCATTTATTTTGAAAAATGTAAATAGTCAACAGGCTTACTGGCCATAATTCGTACTGTAAGAGTTAAGGCGCTCAAATACTGTCATATTGTAAATAAGAACAACTAAATAACAAATGTCAGAAATGCGCCATCATAACACTCTGACCGGTTGATAATTCCTGAACTGCAGCTTTCACTCTTTTATACAGGCACACTGTAGTGAGGAGCAAGCACTTTGACCATATGCTTAAATTCTGTATTTATACTCTGTGACCGAGTATGGTCGCATATCTGCAGCGATAAATACTTCTATAGCATTAGTTAATAATTTGGCACGGTCCGAATCTGAGAGGCTGCCTGAACGCTGTGAGGAGAAGGACTCACCTTCCAGTCTAGTTTTGACACATTCGGGTGATGCCATCATAAAGGACATGTTTGAAGCATTTCCACAGACTTAAATTCAGGTGAACAATGTCGACTTACCGTTTGACGCTAATCGTTGCCAATTTCCTCTGTAACTACCCGGGAAACCGTAATGGTTCCATACAGTAGATCTAAATGTCACGGGAGGATCCTCCAGCTCTGGTCTCTCATTTGTGTTTACCATTCGAAGCCAGCGACACTACATGAGCTGGACTAACCGGGCTAACCACGCAGGTAAAACTCAAACATTTCTGTTCCGCGCGTGCAAGCATTAGACATTAGACTATTTTGACAGTAATCGTTTGGGTCACAGGTGGTACTAAACCGAGAAAGTCCCATACCGAACTGCATAATACACGTACCGTTACACCCCTAAAACACGTGATAACTTTGAAAACAATTACCTATTTTATAAGCCACTGGACTGGTAGCCTGCTATCAAAGTATCAACATTTAGATTTTTTAAACAAACGCACACACGTGCGAGCGCGTATCACTGACCTTGCCCTGTAGGTTGTCCTTCTGTTGTACAGTCTCAGCTGCTCTGGTGTAGTCCACCTTCAGCACATCATCCCAGTTCTTAAACTTGGACTTAAACACCTAAGTAGGATGATAAAGAGGAAGAAGAGAAATTAAGAAAAGAGAGAGTGACAAAGGTCAATTTTACACTGTGTTAAAGTGTGTAGGTAAAACTAGTAGTATTTCACAATGCATTTTCAAGAGTTTTAACTACTGCTATTGTAGAAAAGGTTTCAGTCGTAGTCATCTGGACACTGTTTTCAGAATCACTGTTTTCAGAATCAAGACGTTTCGGCTCCCATCCGGAAGTCATTCTCAACCAATTGAGAATGACTTCCGGATGGGAGCCGAAACGTCTTGATTCTGAAAACAGTGTCCAGATGACTACGACTGAAACCTTTTCTACGATAGAACACTCCTGGACGAATGAGGGACTACACCGTCTAACTACTGCTATTACTACTGTGATTGTGTGTGTACGTTTATTTGTAAGAGTGCAAGTGGCCAGTGAGTTGTATTCATATAAAGCAAAATAAGAAACATTTTCAGACAAGAAAGACCAAATGGATTTAGCAGTCTTAACATTTTTACATCCCTCAGTCTCGGGTCTGCAGCAGTAGTATTTGAAGCGGTGTGGTATAAAATGTCACCTGGCACTCGGTGCCCTCCAGGTTGCGGGTGACACAGGCGTGTTTGGGCCGGTGCAGCATGGAGCAGATCTCCTGACCCAGTTTCAAGGCAGCAGCACGGACGAGACGTGGAGACTTCCTCCCGATCCAGATGAACACATCAGACCAGCAGTCCAGGATGTACACGCCCTTTGTGTCCAGCAGAGACTGCACCTGAGGAGAGGAAGTTTATTGACAAACAATTTATTACATAAATATTTATAATGTGAGTGTGTGTGTGTGTGTGTGTGCTCCTTCTCCTTGTGTGCAATTATGATGTAAAAAGTGGAAGACCCTCGTATCTAGACACTAGGCATGGGCCTGAGAATATTGTGGCATTGTGGCTCGTGGAATGTGGGACTTGTAGTTTTTGAGCCAGAGACAAGCTACAAGATACACCAGCACCACCCACACAACACACACCACACTTTATGTAAATAAAATTACTGAACAATATTTCTAACAATAACTTTAGTAAAATAGAACAAGGGGAAGGTGTTGCTCTGCAGTGAAACAAGATGGGAGGGAGGGATGCAGGTTCTGGTGATTATGCAGCAGATAAACATACCAGTCTCATCTCTGGCAGGGTGTCCAGTTTGATCTTGTGGTCTTTGTGCTCGACTGACAGCTTGTAGTTAATCTGTGGCAGCTCCAGGTAGCCGAGACCCAAGCCCACCTACAGGACAATGACACACAAGCGTTTAGCAGAGCTATCTGTAATCATAACTTTGAAGAGTGCTCCCCTTGTTATGTCGCATAGACATTTTGTTACTGAAGCACCTGTACATAAGACAATTACTATTTGGCCTCTTTTCACCTTAATTAGTACCTTAGTTAATTTCCTCTTATTGCTTGGAAACTCACATGTAACAGTGGAAATAGTCGGACCAGTTTTAAGGCTTGCCCGCAACTCATATTTAACCTGTTTGACTCAGTTACTTTAAAGTAATTTTTCATGAAGTGTTTTTGGTATTTGGCCTATGTCACATACAGTACATCATCATGGGCCATTTACAAAAACAGTTACACGGGACTTCAATCTTAATCTTAATTACTGCATGTATACATCCACTGTAGTCCACAATAAGCAACATTCACATGCTGAAGTCAGTAGTACAGTATAAAAGGCGATTAAAAAGACTTACCTTGTACAGTTTAGGTCTGACAGGAGAGAAGTCATCTGGTACGTGTTTCTTGATCTCCTCTGGTTGTCCTCCCAGTACCTCCCAGAACTCCGGAGGCTCCTGCTTCTGCATGAGGGTTGTGATCTCTGCCTTCCCCTTACGCTCATTCTTATTTATCTTTTCTGCAAATAACCTGAAAGATGAAAAACAATGCACATAAAACAAAGCTTTGCATCAATACATTTATGGGCTGGAATCAGCAGCAAGTTTTTTTTTTTTTTTTTTTTTAAATGTTAAATTGTGTCCCTAAAATGGTTTTTCCTACCAAGTGGCAGAAACGTTTGTGGTAGCACTTGATTTGCGTCTTACCTGGCCTTTGTGGTGTTGCTGAGGGTAGCGTTGGCTCCTCTCCAGATAAAGATTTCCAGCCCCGTGTCCAAAAGGAAGACGTAGCTACCAAAAATAGAAAGACAGGATGTTATGGACACAATGCTCCAAGTTCCACACTCATTGAGACACAGTGTACATACTTCAAATAGCAGTAGCAACAAATTAACTACATGTCTACAGTAAATGCAGTGATTATGTCAAAGAGAGAGAGGAGGGATGCAAAGAATTCGAAAGCAGGAGACCTGCGTCTGTAAGGGAAAGAATGTGTGTGTGCGCTAGAGGGTGTGGCAAAATATGCAAGTATGTGTCATGTATAAGGCAGAAAGGGTGTGAGAGAGTTACCGAGGGTCAAGGGAGGAGGCCTTCACAGGTACAGACTCCAGTCTGATGTTTTTCTTGCCGTAAACTCTGTACAACCTGATAAACACACAAAAGGATTAAAACCTGATAAAAGGTAGTTACATTGCAGTCGTTTACATCACAGAATGCTCAATTGATTATAGCTAAATGTGCAAGAAGCTGACAACATTAATTCAGACACCAAATAAACTTGATTTTTGAGTTGCAAACATGTCTCTGAAGATAATAATGAAAGCCAAATATCAACAATATAAGAAATGAATTAGAAGAAATAAAGAAGTCTGGAAATGATGTGTTTTCTAAAAAAACGTTCCTTCCAGCCTACCTGACAGAATAGTGTGTGTCCTCCACAGTGTAGAACCCGCTGGCTGTTCCTCCCTCAATGTAGGAGATCTCATTGTTAAACACCTGCACACATTTACAACAGCATGGAGCGGTTGATTATTCATACAGGTACAGAGGTTAGTTTCTGTACTGCATCCAATAAAAGAATATGCATTTAAAAAAAGTTTTATTTAATGTTTTTATGTGAAGCACAGTGAATTTACCTTATGCTAAGCTTAGATTGATACAGAATCAGAAGTTTCTTGAATGTTTCAGTTATTTGTGTATATCTCTGTGTGCACCCTAATATATTTGCTTGTGTGTACAGTATGTTTCTACATACGGCACTGAACTCCTCGCTCTCTTCTCCCATCTCTTCCCGTATCGTCCTGCACTCTGCTCCAAGGTAATTTCTGAGGTTGACAGCGTGGATGGCAGAGCCAGCCTTCTTGTCCAGAGTGGCCTCCTGGCCGATCCAGTAGTAGATATGCCAGTTCAATGCGCCGTTGTCATCCAGGAAGGTCTACAATTGCAAAAAATAAATACATAAAACACAATGCGAGAAAGATGAGAGGAAATACAGGGAGGAGGGGATCTGTCTAAGCACATACAGTACATGAAAACTTACAGATGTTCCAGCTGTAGCCAAGAATAATCAATTTTGTTTAATAATCCAATTTGTCTGATGATAATGTAAGTAATGTGTCTCTCCTGTAAATTATGGCAGATTTGATGCGTTACCTTGAGGATGATGTAGCTATCAGCCTCATAAAACTTGCCATGGAAAGCTTCTTCCACTTGCATGGGAACAAAGTTCTCTATCTGCCACACCGTTAAACCTGGAACCTGTAGGAAGGAGAAACACAATAGATATCTACTGTATACTGATATCTGTACAATGCAAAGCAGAAACATCCAATCTGACACATGTGTAATCGATCTTCAAAACACACTGAATTCTGCACTTTTATAACAAACGCGAGATGCAGAGTGATGACACAGCTCTACTGAAGCACTTCAGGGCACTTTGGTTGGTTGTAACTGAGAAAGGAGAGAGCACACACACACACACACACGAAGATTACCTGCCCCACGTCCTCCATAAAGAACTCAGAGTAGTCCAGATGAGGTTTCTCTAGACTCTTGTCCCAGCGCCGGATCTTTAAATCACCATATTTCAAATCCCCGTTCTCCTGTGAAATTAGCAGATTTCTTTATAAATAAAATGCAAATCAACCCTTTTGTGTTTATCATTCATCCTGTGGCCTGAGTAGCCATGCTTCTTTCTTATCTTTCTCCTTACCTCCAAGTTCTTCTTGTCCTGTGCGACGTCACTCATGCCCTTCAGCACCTGCTTTGCCTGATCGTCCTGAGAACAGTCCTTCCTCCTCCTTAGCCTCATCTTCCTCGCCAGGGGATCTCGGGGGCTGGCTCCTGGACGCGCACACACACACACACACACACACACACACACACACACACACACACACACACACACACACACACACACACACACACACACACACACACACACACACACACACACACACACACACACACACACACACACACACAGAGATTTATGCCTCTAGAAAACACTCAGGTTGTATTGACAGTAGAACAAAAAGGCACTAATACTGTATATTCCAATACACTCATGTACAAGCTTTACACATAGTTCCACACACCTCCTCCAGCAGCAGCTACAGTAGCAGGCGAGGCCCCAGCCAGCCGGAGCTGGTTCTGTAGGGAGAAGTCAATGTTGTACCACTCTGCTGCTCTGTCGACTGGTTTGGGAGGCATCACCAGGTTGGGGTTCTCACGCACATCCAGAATCTATAGAAAGATATATTAACGTAAAAGGTTTGTGAGTGTGTCAAATAGTTATTCTATTTCTTTCTACCGATAGTTCCTACATGAAACTGCTCACAAGGTCTGTTGATTTTGGGATGAACTGACCCTTTAATAATTTCAGGTCTTTTCTTCTTCAGGTATTCCTATAGTACTCCTACAGAAACTTGAAATGTACTGTAATATGATTTTACTGTGCTTTTAACACATTTTTTATTATTTTATCTAATTTAAAACATCACTATATAGTAACAATCTTAAAATTCTCATGATGTTTGTATTGTGTGTCACATAATATTACTTACATTACATTACTTACATTTCTTTTCTTTACGATATCTTATATTTATTGTAACAGACTTTTTGTTTTAGTCAAAAGTATGATTAAAAGATGTCCTAAGTTTTCTCTCCAGTCATAAGGGAGGTTAACTTTAATTCTATTTTTTGACACTTTTACAAAGTAATCAAACCCACATTAATCCAACATTTACCCAATATAAATGCTGTCTGAGTCCAGTATTATCTGAGTATTTTACTAGTGGCGTTAGTATTGTACCTCTAAATCAGTCAAGAAGTGGATGGCCTCAGGCAGCGTTACCAGGCGGTTTTTATTCAGCACCAGCTTCTTCAGCTTGCCACACCTAGACAACAACACAAAACCACATATTCACATAACCTCATATTCTTGTGTCTTGTGTAAAATGTGTCATGTATAGATAATTACCCATAAATTTCTACATATCTGTTCAATTTGGCTGTGTAAAATGAACGTTGAATGGTTCTTCATAATGACCCAGTCTTTTAGGGAAACATATAATATGACAGACTCATCACTCACGGCACCCTCAATCTGTGCGTTTGTTCGTGTGTTACGCTCACCTGCAGAGGCCCTCCGGGATAAGTTCCAGGTTGTTGTTAGCGGCCATGAACTCAGTGAGGCTGGACAGTTTGCCAACGCCTGGTGGAACCCCGTCAAAGTCCAGTTTGTTAGAGTTTACATACAGCTTCTTCAGTTTGGACAGCTTACAGATTGCAGACTGGACGGAGACACATGAGCGAACGTTAAACGTTAGACATCTTACAGACAATATACAGGGTTAGAAAAGCATCAAAATAACTACTTGATCAATGATACAGAATTCTAGAAAGAAAGTAAACAACAAACAACAACAACTCTGGCTACACAACTTTCTAAACACTGGCAGTATAAAAAAAAAAAAAAAAAAAAAGAGTGGCTTCTACAGACAGCTGTGTAATTATTATTGTCCTTACAGGCAGTGAGGTGAGCTGGTTGCGGCTCAGGTTAAGTGTCTCCAGCTGAGTCCACTGGTCGATGCAGAGGGACAGTTCTGAGATCTGATTACTGCTTAGGTTGAGTCTCTTCAAGCTGCCCAGTGAATAGAGGCACTCTGGCACCCGAGTCAGGTCGTTACAGGACAGGTCAACATCTGGGAGAGACAGAGGGAACGTGTGGTTGTAAAAAGCATGTTTCCCCAGACAGAGAGTGTATGAGCATGCACACAGAGCAACGCATTTGTGAAAAATGTACCATTTGTCTAAGTGCCAAGAGGTAAAAGTAAGAAGGGAAATGTGCCAGGTCCCTAAATACGTTGTCTGGAAGAAACAAGAGAGTGGTGTATGTGTGTGTGTGTGTGTCACCTGCTAAATGTGTCAGTCCCTCCAGGCTGGTGGGCATGTTGCTCTGGGTCCTCTGGGTGTTCCTCAGGTGGAGAGTCTGTAATGCCACCATCGCTGGCAGCTGGCTGCTCAGACACACAGACATAAAGACAGTCAGAGTAGCACTAAATAAATGCACATGTCTGTTTTCTAAATAAATGTAACCACTTAGTTTTAGGCCTGGTCTCCTGGGTGCTTGGGTAAAGGTGCAACTAAAGAGTAACTAAAGAATAGGGATGCACTGAAATTCTGGCCCGATACTGATGTTTTGCTGTTGTTTATTTTGTTTTTGTTGTTATTTATTCCCCCTTTTGTGCCAGGGAAACAAAGGAATCTTCATTCTCAAAAAAATACTGTACTGTTTTAAAGTAATTACACTATCTTTGAATGAGCATAGATTCAATCCTACAAATTTATGAAACAACCTTTAGTATAACCTTCTTTCACATGGATTTTTTTGTTTTTTGAAAAATAACTACTTCAAAAGCCTTTTTAGCCTGCTATACAGCGCAAAATGTCAGCGCAAAATTGATGCAACACAACAGATAAACTTTGGCCACTGCCATTGGTGAATGTTATCCTATTTGCCGATAGGCCGATAGCAGTTAACAAGGCCGATACCGATCATCGGCCGATATATCGGTGCATACCTACTAAAGAAACAAAGTCATGTCTTTTTACCGCAATTGGGCATGCATCAACAGGTTGTTGTTTAGGATGAGGGTCTGCAGGTGAACCAGGCGTCTCATCTGGGGTGGCAGGCTGTCCAGCTTGTTGTCGCTCAGGTCCAGATACAGCAGGTCTGTCAGGTTGATGAACAGCTGGTTGGGGATGGAGTCGATGCTGTTGTGGCTCAGATTCAGCACCAGCATGTTCCTGCTGTTCTCCAGGTCCCTGGGGATCTCTGTCAGCTGATTGTAGCTCAGGTCCTAAAGGAGAAGAAGGGAAACGTGGAAAAATATGATACTGTTTTTGATGAAAATACTGTCTGCAAGCCAGAGTTATTTTTGGGACAGTAACATTTCATAACCATTTGAAAAAGATGGGAAGGTGATAGGTGTAAAGTTAATGCAGTGGACCAGAAAAAAAGGAAAGGAAGTACGTTGTTGAAATAGTACCCACGTAGACTGTAAAAAAGTCTTCGTGGGTGTGATAAACAGAGAAGGACGGATTGTGTGAGATTATTATGTACCAGCACAGAGAGGTCATCTAGCTGAAAGATGTCATCTGGGACTCCAGAGTTTTTCAGGTTATTGGCTCTGGCTACCACCGCCTGCACGCATAGTGAAACACATTTAGGACACTATTATAACTATACATTGGTACAAGAAGAAACAGGCCATACTGGTCAGACCAGAAAACTCACGTGAACTTGTCAAAGCATTAGATTGAAATCAACAGTACTAACAAAACACGTGCTTGTGCATTTTCTAATGTATGTGTGGGTGTCAGTTACCCGTAGGTTCGGTAAGCTGGACAGTTCTCCATGTAAGGTGGTCAGGCTGTTGTGACTCACTGAAAGATGCTCCTAAAGAAGGAAAAAAAAAAAAAAAGTCAGATACACAGTGCACTGCCCAAACAAAACAATCATCTGAAATCCCATAAATATGCCCGACAAGGTCACTGCTGTTCAATGTACCACTTGCACTAATGCCCAGTTGTCTCTAAACAGAATGATTTAACTGCAAACAGGATAAAAATCAAAGCCGATTTCAGGTAAACACACCCCAGACACTGTGACTCCTAGCCATGATAACAGACTAATCTTATTTACCTACACCTGGTAAGATCGAGCATGTTAGCGTAGATCATCTTTTCACCGTGGCATGCTGATTTGCAGCTTTGGAGGTTTAGATGAGATAATCCTATCAGAGATACTGAGGACTAAAGTACGGCTGTGTGTGTGTGTGTGTGTGTGTGTGTGTGTGTGTGTGTCCTTAATCAGCTGAGGTTTCACTGATGAAATGCACCAATCTGCTGATGTGATGTCCTCTGTTACCCACCCATCAAGTTAAAAAAATAAATAAAAAGGGTATGCTTTGACTCATCAGAGATTAACAACACTGCTATCAACAATGTAGTAATACATGGAGGTTTTAAGGTTGAGATAGTAGACAGCAACAAACAAAAGTGTTATGAAATTACTAACTAAATTTACCACTGTTACTATTACTGATAATAATACCACTACCATTGTGGTAAAAACAAAATAATAAAATCAAAGAAGAAGAGTGTCCACTCGTTATAATGAAGACAGATTAGATAACAGAACAGCAACACTAATGTAGTGAATTAATGCCTCCATATTTAGAGATCTGAGGACAAGCTAATAATTAGGGCAAATAGCCCTGAATGTCTCACCAGCTTCTGCAGAGAGGCCAGCTCCTCTGGGAGGTAACACAGTCCTGTCCTGTTCAGTTTCAGCCATCGCAGACTGCTCATACACTTGACATGTTCTGGGAAGTACCCACCCTGTAAAGACAGACAGGGGACAGAGGTGGGAGACAAAGAAGAAGAGGAGAGAGAATGACTTCGGACATCAGTAATACTGGTATTGACTGTATTTATCAATGCTATGTTTTTTTTCAGAATAGTAATGTTGACTTGTGATGGAGTTGGTAGAGGGCGCAAACAAAACCCAGCTGACATTGCCTGTAAAACATATTGCTGTCATTTATTTACCAAAATCATTTGAACCTGAAATATTTACATAAGATCCTACATGAAGTGTTACCATAAAACATCTGATCTGTTTAACTGCAACTGACAGAAAGCATTTAATACAAGGCCAGCAAAAACAGACTGTCTTCGAACTGTAAACTTTTTTTCTGAAATGTTCAAAATCATTTCCTCATCATTACCAAATGTATCAAACGCTGAATTTTAACCTTGTGAATATAGATGAATGAAAACAGTAACTTTGATGTATGTCTCTACATACAAAATTAAAAGTTGACATAACCCTTGTTGTCATTATGGGTGGGTGTGAAAGCACAAATCGGACAACTTCAGTCATTTACAAATCAGCTACATGACTAAATGCGGCAGACATCTGGCCAGCTGTGATGTTTAGTCTATATTATCTTTTACAGTCAGGATAAGAAATCTGAAAAGTGCAGGTTACAGTCGTTATGATCTAGCGCACAATTTGGCAGAAGAAAGGATGCCATCCCACACTGTCTGAAATTAAACATGAATCATCAGCCATTCACTAACTAACAGATAAACAAGTTACTGTATTTCGCCAGCATATTTGTGCTATTTTCATACTGACAGGGCAGCTAGCGCTAAGTAACGTTACAGAAATAACGTTAGTTCAAATACAATACCAGATTATCTCAGCTGTCACTGCTGCCAGCTGGGCTGCTTTTCCAGTCGCCCAAACTAAGCTCGCAAAGTGTGTCAAACCCCACAAGTATGACGACATTAACAAACTCTAAAACGTTAGCTAACGTTGTTGTTTTTGGCCGTAGCCTTATCTAACTTAAACCCTCATTCTTTTCGACATATTCTGACACAGAGTTTGTGCTTCTGACCCAGACAGCCAGAGTTAGACAACAGTGAAGCTAAATTAGCTAGCTAACATGACGTTGGACATAAGAGCTACGTTATCCTAAACTACCTAGAATAATCTAACAGCTAACAAAGTAAAGGAGCACCCTTAACAAACCCATACCCCTAATCAGAAATCTGTTAACCGCCCGGCAGGACGCTTGTGGCCGAGACCAGACTGCTACTTTGTCCATGTTAAACATCTGACAACTGGCTAACGCCCAATGCTAGTAACATTAAGCTAAGCTAGTGTTTTAGCGAGTTCAGCCTTCAGCCGTTTGTTGCTGTGAGTCTCTAACGTGGATTAGCTGTAGCCAGCAAGCTAAACATGTTAGTTAGTCAACAGATATAAAATCAACGAATACTCCTTAAAATCCTCACTTTGAAGTCGTTTCCACTGAGGTCTACCCCCCTTATAAAGGGAAGTACTCCGGTGGCAGCCATTTCTGGTTGATGTCAGCTGCTCAGCATTCAACTGTCTATTTTGGTCCAGCAGCAGGGAGGGTCGTGGTTGTAGCTGTTGTAGCTGTAACTACTGCTCTTCTTTTTATTTTTAACGGTGGTTAACAACCAGTGTTATAGGTGCATTACCGCCACCCTCTGCTTCGGAATGTGGACCAGAGATTATAATCATCTGCCAGCGCCCTCCAGTGGTCATCAGGGATTACAAAACACCTACGGAGGGGTGTAACACTTCTGAATAACGACTTGCTAGTCAGTCTGCCACAATATTTAAAGGCTGAGACGGGAGTCTCTATTTAAAAGTAATATGTTTATATAATATGACCTTCATTCAACAAAAAATGTCTTCTTTTTCTTCTTCTTCTACTGGACTGCAGTGTGGGGCACTAGATTGATACGATTAAAGTCTCAGGACTTTGTCTGTGTTAGCTGATGGGATACTGAGTTGCTAATTTCTTCGTGACAAGCTCTTTGATCGTGGCACATACATGCAACAGAAACCGCTGTCAGCTGTTACAATGAAATTGTCAAGTCATTTAGAGATAGCGAGGGTGATACCGGAAAAGATACAATTTCCTTTCAAAATAAAGCTATTTCTATAGAAAGCCTACGGCGTATTGTATGTGCGTTTCTCCATAAAGTGTTTATTTTGAAAACAGGGGAATCGGAAGTGTTTTACGTATTTTCAGACGTGATGACATCATTCAAAGAACCGCCCAGTCAGCTGTGCCTAGCTTAGCCAGCCAACTGAAAAATAAAATAAGCTATTTTGGGTTGAGTTTACATTATGGATAAGAATGCCACGCGATACAATGTACAACTGTATATTTATGATCTATCGAGAGGAATGGCTCGCAACCTCAGTCCTATCATGCTAGGTAAGTACAGATAAAAAAATCCGTTGCAGCCTGGCCTTGGGGACAAATAAGTAATAATAACAAATACCGGGTGGAGATACCTCCTCGGGCGTGCCTTGTAAAGTCGATTTAATGCCGTTGTTACCGTGCGGCGTACTGATCCGTGATTAGGTTATGAAGGTCTAGTTCTTTTTATTAATTTATTTTGAAAATAAATAACGCGTGACTGATTTATGTCCCTACATCCTAAGGAATGGTTCAAAGGTCGTTATTGCGGGTTGACATCAAACTGCTCCACTTGTAAGTTACAGCTCCACGGAGATCCATCTGCTACCAACTTCTTCTCACCACTTTTCCCTTTTTTTGTTACAGGAAAGCAACTGGATGGTATCTGGTATGAATCTTTTTTCTGCTATTTTGACAGCTGGCTTGCCTGGGACCTAAAAGTCAGACCTCCTGAGTCATGAAAACATTGTTTCTCATGTAATGCGTGGATCCAGCAGGTGTAGGCCTGTGACCCACTTCTGGTCCCAGAGCAGATAACATAGGCATTAAATCCCTTCTAAAACACAGCTAAAAACAGCTACTGGCAGTTTGTTGAATTATGTCCTCATTGTGTTGTGTATTTGTTTTGTTTTGAATTTTGCCTAAAGTCATTTAGGAAATCATAAAGTGAAACATAATTAGACAAGGGGAGTTGTAGGATTGTGGATACACCACCAACACTTTGTCACAAAATAACACATCACACATTAATCAAGCAGGGATCTATCGTTTAAGTTATTCAAATGTTGTCCCAATCTGTCATTAATGTGATTATTAAGTTATTTGTTTTGCTAACTGTTTTGTGCCTTGTTATTTGTTAAAGAGGGCCTGGGTTGCAATTTTAAATGAATTGAGTTATTCTGACCTGAATTTACCCCTGTGATACTTTTGTGCTTTTCTTCCAGGCACACAGCTATAGTGGCATACGGTGATGAGTTCTTCTTCGGAGGGGAGGGCATCTCCAGCTGTTCGCCGGTAAGTCTGTAACAAGGGGACTGACTCCTAGCTGTTCCTCATGATGGAAACGTAGACCATCTACCTTAGACTGCAGTACACGTACAGAAGACGAGGAACTGTCAAACTCTTGGGCCTCCTTCCATTAGACGTAAAATCCCAAAATGCACAAGGTTTCTAGACAAGTGAAACTGCTACATCGTGCCTGCAAACCAACAGTTACAGCAGAGAGACCTATTAATACCCAAACAGTTCTTGGTTTGATTCCTACAGCATCACGCAGATTATGTTTTTCCATCTGTCGGTACTGCTAAAACGAGATCTCTAAAAATTCATATGGGCTGTGTGTTTATAAAAGGCGTATTAAAATCTTGCCAAGACATAATATCATGTTTCTAGTTCATTGCTTTGAGATGTTGCCAATTACTAGAAGGCCTCGAGGCATATCTCCGAATTAGTATTTCACCTGCTCTCAGGTGTTATTTCAGTTTGTGATTTTCTGCATTTCCCAGAATATTTTGGATTATTAAGGATTAAGGCTGCCGTTATTCTCTTCTATGTCTACAAACCCCATCAAAAGACCAAAACCAACAACGTGTTAGTCTGTCTCTCAACACACCTCCCTGTCTGTGTCACTAATATATACTGTTTCACTTAAAAAAAAAAAAGAAAAGAAAAGCTAAGTCATTTCCCAACCAGCTAGACAGGGAATTTTTTCATCAACCGTCACTCAAACAGGAGTAAACAGCCGTGGATTACAACACATTTGGTGCGTTAGTGAGTATTTATGGCAGCAGGACTGTGTGTGGGATTGACTCAAATTAAACTACAGCGCCCATGTTTATCGTAATGAAGGAACTTGTTACACAGCGCGACAGTGTGGCTCTTTGTTGTGTTTTAATAGTTGTTTTGGACGACAATGGAGCTCTATGGCACGGAGGAATAAGATATATCAGGCTTTGGCTACACAGACAACACTTGTTAGTAGGATCAATGCATGGTTGGTTTTGGTCTTTTCAAGAAAAATAGATAAAATCTAAAAATATAGGATACTGCCAGCCTTATCCTTTTTAACAATCATTGTTAATGGTAACTAAATTAGAACCGGCAGTAAATTAGCCTTTCGGAGATTCATTTCTCTCTACATGAATGTGCAAAACGGCAGCTCTAGAAAGACAGCCTTGCTCTGTAATTCAGAGGGACTGATAAAACCTGATGTTTGAGAGTGAACATGTTTCTGCTGTCAAACACCATTCCAACTATGCTGCAACCATCTCCCCGTGATGTAATCTACCTTTTAGCAATAATCCACACCGTAACTATTGGACCAATGAAACATCAGTGACTGAGCCGTTTTCTTTGTGTCTGCTGTGTGATTGTCAGGGTGGGACAATGCTGGGTCCTCCAGACACAGTGGTAGAGCTGGGCGAGACTGAAGTGTCTGAGGAGATCTTCATGGATTACCTCTCTTCCCTGGGAGAAAGCTCATACAGGTCGAGTAGCTGTTAGCCATCTTTTCTTTATGCCATTTTTCCTCCTTCCCTCATGCAGGAAAGGTAGCAGTTGTTTATATATTAAATATAATGTCCCAAAGCAGACACACACATAAATCATACTTTTTACTGAAAGCTGTTATCTGATGCATTAACTCTCTTCCATTCTTTCTCGGTTCAGAGGTGACAGGTATCGTTTATTCGAGCACAACTGCAACACCTTCACCAACGAGGTGGCTCAGTTCCTGACAGGCAGGTCCATCCCCTCCTACATCACCGACCTTCCATCTGAAGTCCTCTCCACGTGAGTGCAAAACTCAGTCTGTCAGCTGCCCATGACTTTAATCAAGTCTGTAGTCTTTCAAAATTTGTCCCCGCTGGCGACCAAACACCATACGACCACGTCTGTGTCCCGATAAAATCCAAGCAAATCTGGCTTTACACTTAAAAGTAACAGCTAAAATGGTCATTATGCTTCTCTATCTTCAGGTGCACTGAGATTTATAATTACGTATAACTAAATCATGTAACATATTATATTATTATAACATGTGAACTATGTATTCCATGTGTCTCTTTCAATATGCTATTCTGCAATCTGGAATGAAGTTGCACAAATTTCTAAAAGTTAACGTGATTTAGCCCTCAGAGGAGTTTTTTTTTTCCGGTGCACTAGCTGGACTTGTCCCATAGTGCTGAACTGTTGTGAAAACTCACATTGATCTCTTTTTTTTTTTTTTAACCGTCACATGGCCAGTCAGAGGGGAGACACAAGATCTACCGCAGATCCAGTGTGACTTTGCTGCAGCACTAGTTGCTGCTGTAATAATGACAAGGCCCACAATTTATATTCAAAGTTGCTGGGATGTACTCCATATTCCCCACTGGCCTTCAAAAGTTTGCTTCACAACCGATAACTTTCTGTAAAGGTGATCCAATGCATGGTAGCAGACTCAGAGTGTACAGAGTGGATTGTGGTGTCTAAATGTCACCTTAAATGTGGGCGTTTCCTCAGATATTTTGTGTTTGCAAGGCCTTTTCAAGTGTAAAAACAAAAACAGATACAGTCTGCTAATATTCAGCGACATGGGATGAATGTATGGTTTAAGGCTAAATGTGCAATGATTGCGTTATGGTTCAGTTTAAAATATCAAATCAAATCTCCTCCTTCCATCTCCAGACCGTTCGGCCAGATACTGCGTCCCATTCTGGACTCGATCCACATTGCCCCTCCAGGAGGCAACGTCATCAACGGGGGAAGAAACATGTAACCCGAGAGAGCAGCAGAGTCCCAGAGTGTTCACAAGGTCACTTCCATTGTAGTCAGTCAGTGAGAAGTCTCAAACTAACTGTCTTTCTTTCTTTCTTTCAGTAAATAAATTGCACACTAGCACTGAAGCTGATGGCTGTTTTGGAAGCTATAACTGATTGCTGACAAGTTAATCCTTAAAATTCATAATTTAATATAAATTTCCTCCTTAAAATCTTGTTGGTTTATGAATACTACTTAGGGGGAACTCGCAGATCATGAAGTTTGAGAGCATATCTGGCATCAAATTCGGTGTACTGATAAGTACTTACAAAAACCAGATGGAATTTTGGGTTTACCAGCATAGCCAGATATGAAAAGAGCTACTTTCCTACACTAAAAGCAGACTTTGATGAATGTTGCCTTCTTAGAAATACGTCTGTGGAAAGTCAGATATCCAGTTAAACTTTTTCAGAAGTGAAATGTAACAAAGTACATTTAGATTTGGGGCACTACAACTTATATTAGCTTAGCTTAATTTATACTTTTACTCCACAACATAGAGATATTGCACTTTTTACTCCACTACATTTATCCGATAGCTGTAATTAAATCACATACAACATTAAAATACCTCTTGCACATTAGTGCATCCAGCTTATTTAGTACCTTAACTTTTGCACTAAGGTACAAAAATGCTCCTTTACTTTTATTTTAGTTGGAACTTGTAGTTTTTTTTTCATTTTGGTATTGCAATGTTTATTTAATAAAGATTTTAGTTCTTCAGTTTAGTTATTTAATTTAACCACTGACATTATTACCAAAATATCAGGTTTTACACGTGGTGTCTGCAGTGAGAATCATCTGCTGCTGACTACAATGGAATTCATCTTAGTGTTAAACAAAGTGTACACTTTTGCATAAATATGTTTAATATATTCAATTCAATGGATTCAGGTTGATGGAAAATAAGATGGTTGCATCTTGGAGAGTCTTTTAATGTTAATCATATTTTAATTTTGCACTTTTATGACTTGTTTAACTTATTTTTTTGTTATTTGGTAGCCTGTAGTTAATTTCCCATCAGTAATCATTTTCTGCCTGTAATATTTGTCTTTACTGTTTCTGTTGAATTCGACTCCTCTGTGGTCGCCTACTTGCTGTACCTTACATTATCATTCCATTTATCACATCATTTGTGATATGACATACAGCAGGTGACTGATGCCTAACTCACACTGAGGTTATAAGATTAGAGATGATATAAACTGATATAACTTGTTAAGTGTACATCTATATAGCAGGACTGGGATCAGTTCATTGTCATTCCTGCGTATATGAAAGTAAACTCTGTTTGACATTTATTAATGGCAGAGTTGATTACAAAAGTGTATGTCATGCAGGGCAAGAACAATGCATGAAACAGTTCCAAAGTGCTGTAAAAATTATTTTCCAGACAATCCTGGTCCTTTTTAAAAAAATATATATATATATATAAAAAAAAAGGTTTTTGAAAACAAAAACAGTTTTCTTGGTCAGAAATAACCAGAAATATGTTGTTTTTAAAAATTAAATCTACGCTCTGATATAACTGAAAGTGAACTGCACCACAGCCCTGTTATATGACATAAGTTTCTCATCAAAGATTCATTTTGTTATACACTTCTTTGAAATACACATGCTTTAGTTGCCATATGGGTAATTCTAAACCACTGCACATCCACAGATTTAATGTAGAGTTGACCATATGCTGTACTGTCAACTTAATATCAAACCTGCTTGAGTCCTTTAACAGCCACCAGAGTGTGTTTCATAAATAATACACCTCTGTGCCTTCATTTTCCTCTGCTTGGCTATAGTCATACTGTTGGAAGTTGGCATGTTTATCGTATAGCACAGATGGTAACTTCCTGTGCAGGCTCAAAATCTGATAGTTGGCTCACTGTATGAAGGTCCAGACATCTTAAAAATCTTCAAATACACAAATGAGTTGAAAAGTAGTAAGGAACTCACTAATATTCACAATGCATTAAATTCTTCAGGAAACATAAACAGTTTAAAAATACTCCAGATTAAACAACATCTGGGTCCGGTAACACTCACAGCCTATAATCTCAGTGCATTATACACTGCACTCTGCCAAAAGAAAGAACACATAGCTGTCTAATTTCAAGATAATGCATAGATCACATGTTGTAAAGGTTTATCTTATTAAGACAGTGTTACACACATGAACCATATTGAACCTCATGAGCCTGAACAGAGTGACGGATGAAAGAAGCACAGAAAAAACAAGAAATCGCAAAGAATGATTAAACCAGCATTAACCGTCATAGTGTTCTCCTGCAATAAATAAACCTCACACACATTTTACCTTCCAAGCAGTCACCAACTCTCTGCACTCATTTCACCAGTGCACCTGCACAAAAATATTGGATGTGCAAGCATTTCAAAACGTGATTTTTCAAAAGGTTTAACCTGACATTTGTATGACAAGTATTTGGCTGCTTTTAGGTGAAATACCCTTTAAGAGGCTAGAAAGCTCAGGTGAATCTGGGTTCTGTTACTCTGCCTTCTGCTAACCAACTAACTGACATGCTAACCAGACCGCTGAAATGTATTACCGCACAAGTCACCCTTTGTTGCTCTGATATATGTCGTTGCTGGCTGCTACCTGTAATGTGAACAGTTGCAACAGATAGTTCTCGATATTATTCCCTATTTAAGTAATCTAACTATGGTAGATGTATGTTTATGCATATTGTTTGTGTAATTGTTTTTTGTAATTCCACCTACATATAAAGCCATTGACTGCAAATTTTGAGAATCTCTGGTGTTATTTTTGACCATTTCAAATAACTAAGTTTTTTAAAGTGAAACTCTGAGCACATGCATGATTTTTTCTCTCGATTGCACATTATGATAGAAATACAATAACGGTGTCATTTGCACAAATACACACAATGAAATTTTAAGGAACTATGAATTGGTACGTCACAAAAGATACAGTAAAAATGTCAAACACTCTTTTGAGTAACAAGGTTTGTGCCATAGGTTAAAAAGACACTAAGAGTCATCAAAAAGCAGTGTGTAGTGTGGTGTGTCAAATATTCATAACTATCAAACTTTTTATATAAATAGACTAAATGGAATTCTACAAATGTTCTTTATATGCAGGTTGTTTGTCTTGCCATGTATATAGATCCTAGGGGGATAATAATCTTATAATAATAGGATATGCTTACAGAGTCCTCATTTAAACCATGAGGGGACAGGGTGTTGATGAAGTAGATCCAATAAGTCTCCTGCTGCAAGAGCTTCTTATTGTGATCACCCACTCTAGGTGTTATATCGTTGTTTTCAATGCCCAGGTATTTCTAAACCACTGCACATCCACAGATTTAATGTAGAGTTGACCATATGCTGTACTGTCAACTTAATATCAAACCTGCTTGAGTCCTTTAACAGCCACCAGAGTGTGTTTCATAAATAATACACCTCTGTGCCTTCATTTTCCTCTGCTTGGCTATAGTCATACTGTTGGAAGTTGGCATGTTTATCGTATAGCACAGATGGTAACTTCCTGTGCAGGCTCAAAATCTGATAGTTGGCTCACTGTATGAAGGTCCAGACATCTTAAAAATCTTCAAATACACAAATGAGTTGAAAAGTAGTAAGGAACTCACTAATATTCACAATGCATTAAATTCTTCAGGAAACATAAACAGTTTAAAAATACTCCAGATTAAACAACATCTGGGTCCGGTAACACTCACAGCCTATAATCTCAGTGCATTATACACTGCACTCTGCCAAAAGAAAGAACACATAGCTGTCTAATTTCAAGATAATGCATAGATCACATGTTGTAAAGGTTTATCTTATTAAGACAGTGTTACACACATGAACCATATTGAACCTCATGAGCCTGAACAGAGTGACGGATGAAAGAAGCACAGAAAAAACAAGAAATCGCAAAGAATGATTAAACCAGCATTAACCGTCATAGTGTTCTCCTGCAATAAATAAACCTCACACACATTTTACCTTCCAAGCAGTCACCAACTCTCTGCACTCATTTCACCAGTGCACCTGCACAAAAATATTGGATGTGCAAGCATTTCAAAACGTGATTTTTCAAAAGGTTTAACCTGACATTTGTATGACAAGTATTTGGCTGCTTTTAGGTGAAATACCCTTTAAGAGGCTAGAAAGCTCAGGTGAATCTGGGTTCTGTTACTCTGCCTTCTGCTAACCAACTAACTGACATGCTAACCAGACCGCTGAAATGTATTACCGCACAAGTCACCCTTTGTTGCTCTGATATATGTCGTTGCTGGCTGCTACCTGTAATGTGAACAGTTGCAACAGATAGTTCTCGATATTATTCCCTATTTAAGTAATCTAACTATGGTAGATGTATGTTTATGCATATTGTTTGTGTAATTGTTTTTTGTAATTCCACCTACATATAAAGCCATTGACTGCAAATTTTGAGAATCTCTGGTGTTATCTTTGACCATTTCAAATAACTAAGTTTTTTAAAGTGAAACTCTGAGCACATGCATGATTTTTTCTCTCGATTGCACATTATGATAGAAATACAATAACGGTGTCATTTGCACAAATACACACAAATTTTAAGGAACTATGAATTGGTACGTCACAAAAGATACAGTAAAAATGTCAAACACTCTTTTGAGTAACAAGGTTTGTGCCATAGGTTAAAAAGACACTAAGAGTCATCAAAAAGCAGTGTGTAGTGTGGTGTGTCAAATATTCATAACTATCAAACTTTTTATATAAATAGACTAAATGGAATTCTACAAATGTTCTTTATATGCAGGTTGTTTGTCTTGCCATGTATATAGATCCTAGGGGGATAATAATCTTATAATAATAGGATATGCTTACAGAGTCCTCATTTAAACCATGAGGGGACAGGGTGTTGATGAAGTAGATCCAATAAGTCTCCTGCTGCAAGAGCTTCTTATTGTGATCACCCACTCTAGGTGTTATATCGTTGTTTTCAATGCCCAGGTATTTCTAATATTGTGACCAACCAACTTGAAATGAGCACGTCACCTGTTCTAGTATTACTCCTGTGCTTGTTCACGGCCTTACTGCAGTTCTTTGCGCGTCCTCAAAGAGACAGTGTTGCTCTGTCTCTAGCTAGAGATGAATCTTCAGCACAGAGATGGATCCTGATCAGAAGGTTGCAGTTTCAAAACCCAGGACCAACCAGGAAATAGATTAAATTTATTGCTATCAAAACACCAATTAGCAAGGAGCTAAAACTGCTAATTGCTCCATAAGACCACTAACCCGCAATGAATGACTGATGTTGTACTGAGCAACTCCCAAATGTGAGTGGGGTGTGTGTGTGTGTGTGTGTGTGTGTGTGTGTGTCTGTGTGTGTGTTTAAGGAAATGAATGCTCAGCAACACTGGGTCCTCTCTGGGAAAAGCAAACGGTTAATAAGAAAAGGAAACACGCTGAAAAATGGAAAGTAATACTTTCATTTAGTTTTGATATTGACAAAAAACTAATTGAGTGATGAAGCTGAATGTGACAGCATAATGGAAAGACGTATGTTAGCAGCGTACTGTCCAAAATCTCTAATTTTTCACTTGCCTTTTAAAACCAACTGCTTCTAATGTGGACGAGTAGAAAGCAGCACATATATGGCACAACAATAATTAAAGTTCATCATTGTTCAGTCATTTAACATTCATCACAAAAGTAAGCGTATACCAGAACTCGTCTGTACATGTACTGTGCTATCATTTTGTCAACTGAACTCCGTGGTATCAGTCATGATGGCAAATAAAGTATCACTTTACCAGATGGCGGATATCTCACTGTGCAGCAAAACCGTTGTGCAGACAGATGTGAAGCAGACTTGGTCCGTGGCCTTTAGATCCTCCTAAGAGAGAGTGGATAATAAATGCAGACAGACCTAGCCTGTCCTTGCTCCCTGCGGCTGAGTAGCTGAATCAGCTCGGTTAGTGGCACAATTATGAGTGTCCATGTGACGTTTGACAAACGCTAACCTTCTCTCCAACTACAAGGGTACTGTCAGGCTGGCCAAAGTTGTTAGCATGGCAGAACCTCTGTGACAAAACCCAATGAGTCACACCGACCCTCCTGCTGGGGTGACAGATCCTTCCGTGACACATAGGGGTGACTTGGCGTCTCTTCCTATAGGCTCTGTTCTAGCTGCGGTACCAAGTTCAGTTCAGTTTTTGCCCACTTAGAACAAGACATAAACACAACATTGACATATTATCATCTGACTCGAAACAACATTAGCATTCCAAATCCAATATTCACTCTCCTTCTAACTCTGTTTTTGGTCTTCACCAACTCCTCTATATATCCGGCTCTTTTGCTGCTAACATTTGCTAATTAGCACTAAAAACAAAGAACAGCTGAAGCTGATGGGAATGTTATTAGTTTTGCAGTTATTTTGTCATAAACTAAAGTATTGGACAAACTAAATTTTGACCTAATATGGCACTAGATGAAAGGTTAAGGGTTCACCAAACAATTCCTCCTGATTGAAACATATATGCAATGAACCAGATTTCATAGCTAACCGTCCAACAGTGAAAATAGTGTGAGTCAGTTATTCAGAAGTTAATCACACAAACTAAATGGATTGTGGTATTACAAATGAATGGAGAAGTTTATTTAAGAGCAGCTCCAGTTCCATCAAGAGGTCCTGATTTGTGTCTCTAGATATGCTACATAACAGTGTCCTCAAAAGTGTGTGTGTGTGTGTTGATGTCTGTGGGTGAGAGAGAAAAGAGGGATGTTATTAACAGGTAAGTGTTTTCAAAAGCTGCATTTTTGTGAGCTCTCCTGAAGGTTTTGCTGGGAGAACTACATCCCCATGGCTTAATGTTTCATTTAGCACTGATATGTATAATTAAGGGATTCATGTACCATTTTTGAAGGTTACCCTGCCACTTTGTGCAGGGAATAATTAATGTTTGCACTGCACAGTAGCAGAATGTCAGGTTCTTAGTTTTGGGTAACTGAAAAGCTGCAATTTGTCACATGTTTCCTGCATCTGGTGTTTTGCAGGAAGATATCCCCTAATCTCATTTACAAATCTGCACGCTTGAAAAACACCATGCACTGCTTAAGCTCCTAAATGGCACAGCCTTAATTCTCAAAACTCGTTTGACACCCAGTCAAACCAAATTCAAGCAACAAATCAGTCAAACTATCTCAACCAGCTAAACCAGAATAAAATATCCACTATTGAACCAGATTTTAGCGCGCTCTTAGCCGAGGCAGTAGAATAAACTTGGCTGATGCTATAATAATCTGTTAAAATATGTATTGCTCGCAATCACAGATACTTTCCTGTGTTGTCACGACAGCTGTCTCCACATTTAATTAAAATTAAAGTTCGGTCTCATAGGAGTCTGGCTAAATGTTGTAAGCCACATCAGTAATTGTGATGATTATTCTTGTCCAGTCATGCTTGCTCAGACATGGTTTCATCTCTGCTGTAGGTGTCAGTTTAAATGACTGTCAATTCGTCGCAGCAGCCTCTTTTAGCATGTACGACAAGAGGATATCCTTCTTTGCACCCTTTAACTCTCTCCTTCTTTTCCTCCCTCTTCGTCCCTTCTCTCCATCATTCATCGCCATCTTCCTCCTCTTCTACCTCTGTTTTTGGTCTTCACCAACTCCTCTATATATCCGGCTCTTTTGCTGCTAACATTTGCTAATTAGCACTAAAACAAAGAACAGCTGAAGCTGATGGGAATGTTATTAGTTTTGCAGTTATTTTGTCATAAACTAAAGTATTGGACAAACTAAATTTTGACCTAATATGGCACTAGATGAAAGGTTAAGGGTTCACCAAACAATTCCTCCTGATTGAAACATATATGCAATGAACCAGATTTCATAGCTAACCGTCCAACAGTGAAAATAGTGTGAGTCAGTTATTCAGAAGTTAATCACACAAACTAAATGGATTGTGGTATTACAAATGAATGGAGAAGTTTATTTAAGAGCAGCTCCAGTTCCATCAAGAGGTCCTGATTTGTGTCTCTAGATATGCTACATAACAGTGTCCTCAAAAGTGTGTGTGTGTGTTGATGTCTGTGGGTGAGAGAGAAAAGAGGATGTTATTAACAGGTAAGTGTTTTCAAAAGCTGCATTTTTGTGAGCTCTCCTGAAGGTTTTGCTGGGAGAACTACATCCCCATGGCTTAATGTTTCATTTAGCACTGATATGTATAATTAAGGGATTCATGTACCATTTTTGAAGGTTACCCTGCCACTTTGTGCAAGGAATAATTAATGTTTGCACTGCACAGTAGCAGAATGTCAGGTTCTTAGTTTTGGGTAACTGAAAAGCTGCAATTTGTCACATGTTTCCTGCATCTGGTGTTTTGCAGGAAGATATCCCCTAATCTCATTTACAAATCTGCACGCTTGAAAAACACCATGCACTGCTTAAGCTCCTAAATGGCACAGCCTTAATTCTCAAAACTCGTTTGACACCCAGTCAAACCAAATTCAAGCAACAAATCAGTCAAACTATCTCAACCAGCTAAACCAGAATAAAATATCCACTATTGAACCAGATTTTAGCCGAGGCAGTAGAATAAACTTGGCTGATGCTATAATAATCTGTTAAAATATGTATTGCTCGCAATCACAGATACTTTCCTGTGTTGTCACGACAGCTGTCTCCACATTTAATTAAAATTAAAGTTCGGTCTCATAGGAGTCTGGCTAAATGTTGTAAGCCACATCAGTAATTGTGATGATTATTCTTGTCCAGTCATGCTTGCTCAGACATGGTTTCATCTCTGCTGTAGGTGTCAGTTTAAATGACTGTCAATTCGTCGCAGCAGCCTCTTTTAGCATGTACGACAAGAGGATATCCTTCTTTGCACCCTTTAACTCTCTCCTTCTTTTCCTCCCTCTTCGTCCCTTCTCTCCATCATTCATCGCCATCTTCCTCCTCTTCTACCTCTGCTCAGCTTCTCTTTTTCTATTCATTCATTTCTCACCTGTTTCACCCCTATTTTGTTCCTTTCCATCCCTCCTTCCTGATTTGTTCTTTCTCAAAATCCTTAATTATCCAGGGAGTTTTTTTTGCTTGGCTGCACCTCCTCCACTTTCCAGGCCTCCTCTCATTTCTCTCCTCGCCTCCTCCTCCGACTTTCTTGACCTTGTTCCTTAACCTCTATCATTTTCCATCGCCCATTTTGCTTTCTAGTTGTAATTGGCTTAGACTTTGCAGCTATTACAAAATACTCCTGTGAGTTTTTAAGATAACTTTTAAAAAAGCACTCATGCAAAGTAAAAGCATATAAACAACAAGTGTTTCTGCACTTCACTGGGTTTTTGTCTGTCACGTTTTATTGTTTTGTTGCACGGTCAAATGCACGCAAACACACTCACAGCCAGATAACTAATTTCTGAGTTATGTAGGAGCTGTTTCTACTTTTCCTCTCATGCAGAAACATATTACTTTCTCGTGTTAGATTAAGGCTTAAATGAAATAACATTGTCAGTGTTTGATGCTAAGTTGCAGAGGAAAGCAAGATAACAAGGGTGTGACAGCCTTTCTTTTGTTTGCTTTGTTCCCACTCAGATGCTCTATGTCTATCTGTTCCTTCAGACCACCTCTATCGCCTTCCTTTATTTCCACCAACTTGTCAGCTCCCTCCACAGGCAACCAGCTGGGGACGGGTCCAACCAGCTGGCCAGGTCACTGGTTTGGAATCACTTGGGTCAACAGCTGCTGAGTGCTCCTAGTCTACGTCAAGCCAGGGCCAGGATAACTGCCATGTCCTTGCATAAATACATAGATGCATAAATATATATAGAGAGACATGTGAACTGTCCTCGAGACCTTCTGCCGCATCAGTCACCATTTGCAGCCGTTTCCTGGAATGCCCTTGGGCTGTCCCATCTGGACAATGTGTGTGTGCCGGTGAGTTCATGTGTATCTGCCTACGTGTGTGTGTGTGAGAGTGTGTGCGCAAGTGATGGGTTATCTGTTCCTGTGCACCTGTACTATTTTGAACTTTAAGTGGCCTCGACTTGATCATAAGATCACTTAAAAGGAATAATTTGAGCTTCTTTGCTTTCTTGCACAGACTTAGATGAGAAGATTGATACCACTCTTGCATTTGTCTGTTCAACATGAAGCTACCACCAGCAGCCGGTTAGCTTAGCTTATCATAAAGACTGGAAACAGAGGAAAACAGCTTGCCTAGATCTGTCTAAAGGTAACACAATCCACCTACCAGCACTTCTATAGCTCACTAATTAACATGGTATATCTCCCTTATTTAAATCAATACAAAAACCAAAGCATTAAAACGACATGTTGTGGTGTTACAGGTGCCCGACTATTTCCTGAAGTCCTGTCGTCACCTGAGTTTGCCAGACAACCAGCAGAGACTTCAGGAAGTCACTTCTCCCTATAACACTGCAATGTGTCCTTCCACTTGTTTTTGTTTTGTTTTGTTTTTGTACGGATTAAACAAACGAGATACAACGTATTAATGATAAGTTAAGATAACGTGTTTATGCTAAGTTAAGCTAACCTGCTGTCATGAGAGTGGTGTTGATCTACTCATTAAACTCTTGGCATGAAAGCAATTAAGGTTATTCCCCGAAATGTCAAACAATTCCTTTAACATGCATGCATTCCTTTGCATGCACAGTCAAAACGAAAAGCCATTAATCACTCTTTTATTTTGAAAATATCCTCCAAAAGCATTGTAACCATGTCTCTGTACAGGAAATTGCTTTTGTGTAGCCAGCCACACACACACACACACACACACACACACACACACACACACACACACACAAATTGATCTATGGTCGTATCCACTATAGAGCCGGTGTTACAGTTGAATCTGGACTGCAAAACCCATTTTGTCCCTCATTAGGAGAAGTGTGTAGTCACAGAGCTGTGGTGTCTACAGGACCTGATGTGGCACTTGCGGACCTGTAAGGCAGAGAGGGGGAGGGGGGGCGGAAGACAGAGAGAGTGAGAGTGATGAAGGAGAAAAGGAGGTTCAGAAAGAGAGAAAAGGGCAGGAGGTAAGAGAGGGTAAGACTAATTACCTGATAGCTTAGGGCTGAATGCTTGTTAATGGAATCATTGGCTTCTGCAACAATGAGACCTGTTTTATATTGATCACATGAAATGTCTTTCTACCACCCTCTTACCAAATACTATGTGCACAGTTTCAATAAGGAACTCCTAGACATCATTTCAAGACAGTTTCAGTCATGTCGGCATAGAAGAGGCTGTTTTGATTTAGTTGTGATATAGCTTACTAAAATTAGAACAAGCCTTGAAGCTTTAAATTCCTCAGTAGCAGCAGTGCTGGTTTGCATTACTCACATTTTCCACTTGATGGCACCAGCTCAGAACACTTCCTACAGAAGACTAATATGCAGCTGTTATGGTGGTAAATTCAGTCAAACTCGCTTGTGTTTGTCTGGAAGGTATAATATGACCCAAGGATTTTTTAACAGTTTGTTAGCCTAGGTTTTCTTTATGAAGCTGTAAGACATCACAGTCATGCATAAGAGACAAGCCAGACGCAGCAGGTTTCTGTTTATTATAATGCTGCGAACTGACCACCTATGACACCCAAAGCACCCTTATTACACTATTTTACTCCACCATGTATCTCTGTGATTTAATATTTCTATGACTTATTTATTCACTGATCTACTGTATATAATTTTTTTGAGTAGCATAAAGGGAACTAATAAAATCTCATTATACAACCCTGTGTTGTAAAAATGATCAATAAATCTATCTTGTATCTTTTGACCTAGTACCTTTTTCTTCAAATTTTAGAGGGAAAGTGCACAAGCTGACTCATCTACAGCAGGCACACCATGTGCTGACTGATGTGGAGGCTGTGAGAGAAATCTCTTTGCACTCATGAAACCTGTAACTATGTTGCTACAAAGTTTAGACCATGTGAAACGATGTGACAGTGGAGCCTCCACTTCAATGCATCAGATAAGTGCACACTGGAGTGTTAGCTGTGAAGATGCTTTATTTGTTGGGAGTAAAGGCGCACGGAAGGTAGAAATAATCTCCTGTGGAAAGATGACGTGCAGACCAAAGTCCAGTGGAAAAAGATGTAACTGAGGAGATAGCTATTATGAAAATGCTGTTACTACTAACTAATCATATCTGTATAATTATTTACACTAAGTATATTATTGTACAATTAACACCTGCACAATCTAATGCAATCTAATACAACAGCCTTGCTATTAATCCTACCTTTGCTGAAGCTCTATGGTCAACTCTGTGGTAATATTGAGGTCCGCTTATTGTAGTGTTGTATTGCAGCATTATATTTAGAGGTGTTTCTAGTATTTTGGTCACCCATTTATATGATACTTCTACATACAATCTTTGACGTGAGTGCACCTAAGACAAGTGTGACATTTAGAAATTAGGATTATAGTGTGATGTTTTAAAAAGTGTTCAAATGTGTTACTGATACTGATAAGGCCATAGAGGATGTTTCCTGAGGCTTGAGGCAGACAGGCTACGAGAGCAGCTGGTGGACTACCAGATCTCTGACAGGAAGGAAATACCACAGGAAGAGAGAGTGGACCGATTCTGGGGCATTTTAGAGAAAGACGAGTTGTTCAGCCAGCTGGCAGTCTTCATGATAGCAATTCCCTTTCCACAAATGTCTCCTCAGAGAAAACGTTCAGAATGGTTAAAAAAAATTGTCACTGAAAACAGATTGAGTACGAACAACAGCACCCTCTATTCACTTTTGTCCTGCGAGATCAACTATAGAAACACTGGCTACAAATACGCTCCAACTAAGAGAGCTGCCAAGTCTGCTACCTATAATTACAACGGTTTGTTGAGTGAAAGGCACCAGCATGAGTACACATATGAGAATACATACACATATTAGCACATTAGAGCCCCCGTTTCTATAGGAATAAAGTCTGTTTGTATTCTGATGGCAGAGTTGCGAATTCACCCATTTTGGTAACAGCTATCACAATACAGTATGTGACCATTGTAAAGATGTTTGTATAGCGGCAATATAGCTCTAATTCAAAGTCAGGTCACAGAATCGGAGGGGTCACAGCATACACTGTAACACAGAATAAAAAACAGAGACACGGCACCTCTGTTGTCAATAATAGAGAGCGTTTACACCATTTACTTTCAGATCTTTCTTTCACATCTGCCAGAAAGAATACAGTCATTTTTCTGTGCACATATGCACTGCAGCTTCACATAATAGCTATGTATTACAGAAACTGTCCTTAGAACAGGAAAAAAAAAAGTGGAAAAGCAGCAAATATAAACATTTCACACTGACTGCCTTTCATATCTGGCTGTTGTTGGGCCATTATTAACAGCTCTTCTTTCCTCTAAGAGGTAGTTTGAGTAGGAATTTGAGCTGCTGCCTCAGTAACAAATATTTCTGTCACACCAAACTGTCATAACTGTTGAACAATCACAGAAACAAACCTCCAGTTTTATCTGGGTAAATCAAACTTTCACACACATAGTGAAAACCCACACACATACCACCTTATATCTTCTTTTGTTTTATCAAACATTTGACGTCCTTTAAGTATTGCTGAAAGGATCTGGCGTTTCCTTACCAACAGGACTCAAACCAGTGGTCTTCTAATTAACTCTCTTGTGTTTATGTTGGCACATCACTGATCTGACAGCTTCTCTTCTCAGATTTCAAATCTGTATACCTAACTGCGTTGGAACTCATTGGTAATGTAACATGAGGCCAGGGATTGCTGTGGCACTAAACACTGAAAAGCAGCCCACCAGGACAAAATGAACTGTACCTGAACCACAGAAGTTTATATTGACATTGATGAAGAAACTGTATTTAATGTTGATTGATTATGTCATTTAATCAGTATTGGCACCAATACCAATCCAGCAGTTTGGATTGGTGCATCCCTAAACCCTACTACTTAACCGTATCCCACTTATTTCAAACTTTAAGAGTTACACACAGAGATACGATGTATTTGCTCTCTTGCCGAGTTAGATGAGAAGATCAATACCACTCTCATATAGATCTAAGGGAGTCACTGCTCCTGGCCAAGAAATAACCGCCAACTGTAAAAGTGCAACTTGTCGTTTTTACATTTCGGTTTTTGTAAACAAGATATAACATGTTAATTAGTGAGCTTTGGAGGTGTTGGTGGCCAGATTTTGTTACCTTTGACAGAGCCAGGCTAACTGTTTCTCTCTGTTTCCAGTCTTTATGCTAAGCGGCTGCTGGCCGTTACTTCTCAGTTACCGTACGTGCATTCAAGTGGTATCAATTGTCTCAACTAATTCTCAGCAAGAAAGTGAATAAGTGTATTTCCCAAAAGTGCTGAACCATTTCTTTAACCCCGAAACAGCCCTTTGAAGGTCCAGTCCAAAGTGTCCTCACTCCTTCGGTGTAAAACTTACACGAACCCCCCTGCCACACACACACACAGAGTTACAACCAGGTCCAAGGTAATGATCTGCATGGGCAGGTGGGCAGTGGAGCGTTTTGGAGTCTGTCCATCGGCGAGACGAGGGCACGACACGCAGCAACATCCCGACAGACATGGTTTCACCAGGCCAGCAGAGAACTAAAAGAAGGACTACTGTAAACCTGGCTCAGCCTGAAGTCAAGGCGAGATGCTGCTAACTTACAGCAGGTGCAGCGAAGATCAAAAGTGCAGTATTTGACAGCCCAAGCAAGTTGTGTTTTTCAACCCCTGAGAAGTGATTACAGGAGTTACTCTGGATGTCAAGCTGAAAAGGTTAAAGGCTTCGTGATAAAAAACCTGGAGTTATACCTTAAAGAGACAGAGGAGAGAAGGGAGAGAAGACAAATTATGAGGAAGGCTGGGTGTCACACACGGGGACAATGACAGACAACTACTTCCACAAAGCAGTGGAAAGTAAGTAGTGCATGTTTACATGTAAACAAGTTTAAAAAGTTAAATGTATTCAGAGATTGGCAGATGTGATAAAGGAGTTTTCCCTGATAGAGAAGGGGAAAAGCACAAAAGAAGGAAACAGAGAGACAAGTTCTAGCTGTAGTTCTAGTAAACAACTTTTGAGAACATCTGTCCCCACTGTTTTGAGTGCTGAATTCCTTTAATGTAAACGGAGGACATTTCCCCCTCCAAAAGTATGGTTACATTGTGAAAGTTACAAGTTGGAGTCTTAAGTGTTGCCATAAATATCTTCTTCTTAAGCAAGCCACAATCCTCCTACCACAGTAAAGCACACGATCATTTATCCAAAGGATATCTTTTGAAAGAGTCTCAAAAACACTTCCAGCTATCATGAATGAGTGATGATCTCACAGCCATTCAGACACAGGAAAAAAATCCCATGTCTGATCTTTTCGGAGACATTTTCCTTCACTTATAAAGAATGTTTCCACACTCCTAAATTTATAACACTTTTTAAACTGACAACATGAAAAACACGTTGTTATGCAGCCAAAACAGATTTTCTGCACCTCAAACTATAACTTAGAGAACTGACCATTCGCCAAACCCCACTGCGTTCTTGCACCGCACACATGCAGTTTACAACAATGGTGGCAGATTTTCCACTCAAAATTTGTGAGAATGTGAAACAATGGGACCTTCATCTTAGAAAGAGGTAGAAAGAGGTAGAAAGGGTCTTATATGCAATTGATGGCTACATCCATAATATCATGCTAAAACATTGAGGTTAAAGCTACATGGAAAGGAAATAAAGAAACAGCATTGTTCTTGTACTGAAGTGTAATGTTAGTTAGTACTAGCTGATGATTGATGATTTTTCGTGTCATGCACACAAAGTGCCCAACCCTCAAGACACCAAAAGTACAGTTGCAGTGGTTAAACATTTCATTTCAAAATTATAGGTTATTTTACAGCTCGGTCTTAAACTAAATATTCTGCCCAGGTTTAGCAAATAAAATTTGCTACAAAAAAAGGTTTCCTTCCTGAAGCACAACTCAAGCTTTTCATAACCATCCAGCCAAAAGAAATCCACAGAAATGGAGGACATTTTACACATAAAGTAACCTACATCCCTTACGTTCTCGTAGACAGAACAGCAAAAAAAATAAAAAATGTTTGTCCTCCTCTGGAGTGGCATTAAACCTGTTCCTGAATGTAACTGTGCACATAGGGATCTTTGTCTTTTGCTTAAATTATACTTCACATAAGGTTCTACACTGTAGCTATTCTTTAACAATAAGTTTGTGATTTTTGTTTATACCATATATCAACAGACCATATTTCTCTATACATGAAAAACATTTTGCTCCTCATCTCCTGTATCACAGAGTAACCTGTTCTGGAAAATGAATGACACATCGTTCAAATAAAATAAGGATTTCATCTCATTAGCCCAGGGATGACCATGCAAAATGTCCCAATTAAATATCTTTTTAGTGAGTCTCTGATCAGACATCTTCATAAGCCTATTCCAAAGCTGAAGCATTTGAGATTTATGTAATTATCTAATATCATGAGATAATAATCAGCTTTTACATTTTTTCTTATTTTATTCTAACATAATCCTGTTTGGCTTCTTAGCTTACATACTCTGACAAGTAAGACAGAGGTTATATTTCACTTCTTAAAAAATATTTTGGGGGGTATTTTGCTTGTGGAGTTGCCATTTTGTTTAATGATTCCCTCCAATGCAAGAAGATGAATTTTGCTTCTTTTGAATATGTGGCTCTTCAGTTGAATTCCTCTTCTAGAGCTATATTTCTAAATATCTACAGGCCACCTCAATACTGTGCAAACTTTTTTGATCACTTTACTGAACTGCTGTCTGTAATCTGTATTGACTTTGACTGTGTAGTCATTGTTGGTGATTTTAACATCCATGTTGACAACCTCCAGGACAGAGGGACTAAAGAACTGTGTTGTGTTCTTGATAACTATGGACTGACTCAGCATGTGACGGAGTCCACATACAACAAGGGCACACTCTGGACTTAATCATCTCCAAGGGTCTGAACATTTCTAAGGTTGTGGTGACTGATGTTGCTCTCTCTGATCATTCATGTGTTTTCTTTGAGAGTGCTATCTCCATGAAGAACAAATGTTCAAACAGAGGTAATCACAAAACGGTATATCAATGAAAACACCAGTGAAATATTTGTTCAGGCATTCTCTTCCACGCCCTCTCTTGGGTCTCAGTCAATGAGCCTGTAGATAACTTCAATTTTAAAATTACATTTGTTATTGATGCCATTGCACCCACTAAGGTGAAGGCTGTCTCTGGTAAGAAAAGATCTCCATGGATAAATGCCACGCTGGTAAGAATAGAAAAAAAGAGAGTGTCGTAAAGCTGAACGCAGGTGGCAAAAAACAAATCTCCAGGTTCATTATGACGTCTATAAACAGAGACTTCACATTTATAATCTAGAACTGAGAAATGCAAAGCGGTCCTTCTTCTGACATCATTGTCAAAAACAATAATAATGCACGTGCCTTGTTCGCGACTGTCAACAGGTTAATAAACCCTCCTGTGTCAGTAGCCTCTGAACTTCTATCCATCAGGGCCTGCAATGCATTTTCCTCCTTCTTTCCTGACTAAATATTAGACAGGCAGTCAGTGCCTCCATATCAGGTACAGGATGTGTGTTGTCCCTGTGTCCACTTTAAATCAATTCAAATAGCATGACTGTCATGGTTTTGGGTTTGCGTTCAGTCATTTCCTGTTTTATTTTGAAATAGTCTCCTTCCTCAAGTATCTTTTAGTGAGTCTCTGATCAGACATCTTCATAAGCCTATTCCAAAGCTGAAGCATTTGAGATTTATGTAATTATCTAATATCATGAGATAATAATCAGCTTTTACATTTTTCTTATTTTATTCTAACATAATCCTGTTTGGCTTCTTAGCTTACATACTCTGACAAGTAAGACAGAGGTTATATTTCACTTCTTAAAAAATATTTTGGGGGGTATTTTGCTTGTGGAGTTGCCATTTTGTTTAATGATTCCCTCCAATGCAAGAAGATGAATTTTGCTTCTTTTGAATATGTGGCTCTTCAGTTGAATTCCTCTTCTCGAGCTATATTTCTAAATATCTACAGGCCACCTCAATACTGTGCAAACTTTTTTGATCACTTTACTGAACTGCTGTCTGTAATCTGTATTGACTTTGACTGTGTAGTCATTGTTGGTGATTTTAACATCCATGCTGACAACCTCCAGAACAGAGGGACTAAAGAACTGTGTTGTGTTCTTGATAACTATGGACTGACTCAGCATGTGACGGAGTCCACATACAACAAGGGGCACACTCTGGACTTAATCATCTCCAAGGGTCTGAACATTTCTACGGTTGTGGTGACTGATGTTGCTCTCTCTGATCATTCATGTGTTTTCTTTGAGAGTGCTATCTCCATGAAGAACAAATGTTCAAACAGAGGTAATCACAAAACGGTATATCAATGAAAACACCAGTGAAATATTTGTTCAGGCATTCTCTTC
Source organism: Siniperca scherzeri (assembly GCA_027580175.1). Lineage (NCBI taxonomy): Eukaryota > Metazoa > Chordata > Actinopteri > Centrarchiformes > Sinipercidae > Siniperca > Siniperca scherzeri. The sequence continues at coordinate 18,729,067 of CM050840.1, forward strand.
CACGCCCTCTCTTGGGTCTCAGTCAATGAGCCTGTAGATAACTTCAATTTTAAAATTACATTTGTTATTGATGCCATTGCACCCACTAAGGTGAAGGCTGTCTCTGGTAAGAAAAGATCTCCATGGATAAATGCCATGCTGGTAAGAATAGAAAAAAAGAGAGTGTCGTAAAGCTGAACGCAGGTGGCAAAAAACAAATCTCCAGGTTCATTATGACGTCTATAAACAGAGACTTCACATTTATAATCTAGAACTGAGAAATGCAAAGCGGTCCTTCTTCTGACATCATTGTCAAAAACAATAATAATGCACGTGCCTTGTTCGCGACTGTCAACAGGTTAATAAACCCTCCTGTGTCAGTAGCCTCTGAACTTCTATCCATCAGGGCCTGCAATGCATTTTCCTCCTTCTTTCCTGACTAAATATTAGACAGGCAGTCAGTGCCTCCATATCAGGTACAGGATGTGTGTTGTCCCTGTGTCCACTTTAAATCAATTCAAATAGCATGACTGTCATGGTTTTGGGTTTGCGTTCAGTCATTTCCTGTTTTATTTTGAAATAGTCTCCTTCCCTCAAGTATCTTTTAGTTTTGCTTCCTGTCTTTGATTGCTTTGATTGTTTTCACCTGTGTCTTGATCAGTTTCACCTGTGTCTCTTGTCTCCCCTAGCTGTGTGTATTTAAATCTGTGTCTTCCTTTGTTCTCTGTCAAAGAGATCGTTGTTGTACTTGTGTTACGCTTCCTGACCCTAGTTTTCTGTGTTCTTGGATTTATGCTGTTTCTTGTGGACCTCGTTTATGGACCTTCTGTGGATTCTGGACTTTGCTGGCTCTGTTTTTGGACTTGTTTTCTGGTTGTGACCACTGCCTGCCTGTAACCTGAGTAAGCCTTATACATTTCATTAAAAATTGTTGAACTGAACCTGCTCTATCTGCTGTCTGCGTTTGGGTCCTCTCCCTGTTTCCTGGCTTGACACAAACATAACAATGACACAATTTGATCCTATTAACCATAAAAACTTGGAGGACATTATACAACATCTGAAATCCTCTTCCTGCTGCCTCGATATTCTGCCAACAGGCTTTTTCAAAAATGTTTCTAATTGCATGGCCTCAGATATTCTACAAATGATCAACATGTCCTTCTCTCAGGTGTCTTCCCACAGGCCCTGAAAACTGCAGTCATCAAGCACTCTTAAAAAAGAACAATCTAGACGTGTCACTAATGAACAATTATAGGCCTATATCAAACTTCCCGTTTAATCATTGAAAAAGCTGTTTCTCAACAGCTGAACAATTTCTTGGCATTAATCAACTGTTTTGATGTCTTCCAGTCAGGTTTTCGAGCACACCACAGCACTGAGACTGCTCTTGTTAAAGTCTTCAATGACATCCACTTAAACACAGACAGTGGCAGAATTTCAGTCTTGGTATTATTGGATTTAATTGGACTATGGTGATAAGTGTATCGTGGATGTACCAGAATTTTCTTTATTTAAACAAAGAAAACTGAAGTAATTTGTTTTTGAAGCCAAGGAGGAACGATCAAAAGTCAGCGCTCAGCTTCAATCAATGTTAAAAACCACAAACCAAGCCAGAAATCTTGGCGTAGTCATGGACTCAGACCTGAATTTCAACAGCCACATTAAAACAATTATAGTCCACCTTAAGAATATATCCAGGATTAAAGGACTTATGTCTCAGCAGGATTTGGAAAAACTTGTCCATGTGTGCATTAAGCTTTAGTTGACTCAACTCCTGTAATGGTGTCTTTACATGTCTCTCTAAAAAAAATAAAATAAGGGGGGGGGAATCAGGCAGTTGATTCAGACCGCTGCTGCTTGCGTCGTCACTAAGACGAAGAGTGCATCACATCAATCCAGTTCTGGGGTCTTTACACTGGCTTCCTGTCTGTCAAATAATTGATTTTTTAAAATAGTACTGTTGGTTTATAAAGCACTGATTGGTTTAGGTCCAAAATACATCTCTGAGCTTCTGCTACGTTACGAACCATCCAGACCTCTCAGGTTGTCTGAGACAGGTCTGCTTTTTGTCTCAGAGTCAAAACTAAACATGTAAAACGCTGCTTGCGTTCAGTTTTTATGCACCATATATCTGGAACAAACTCCCAGTTTGCTGCTGCCTTTTTATTAAATCTAATACTTTCTTACACTGTGCTGTAACTATCACTCCTATTTTTATCTTGTTTTAAACTAAAGAGTTTTTAAATATCTTTTATAGTGCTCTATGTTGCTTTTGTTTTATATAAAGCACTTTGAATTGCCTTGTTGAAATGTGCTATACAAATAAACTTGCCTTTATTAGGCAGCGACAGCAGAGAGATTAAATGATAGATTCAAAGACCTCTAGCTGGAGTCAAACCATGGTTCATGGTCAGTGTATCATCCCCTAAGCTGTTTAACATTTAAAATTACAAAAGGCATTTAGGATAAAGACTAACCAATGTGTTTGGCAAACGTAATGATATCTGGGGTAAGGTTTGCTGGAGTGTAAACGCCCTCAAATCCAACAAAGAGCAAGACAGAGCTGCGGATGTTACCCTATACCAGTGGTTCTCCAACTTTTTCTGTCATGACCCCCTTCAGAAGCTGAAAAAAAGTTCATGCCCCCCCACCACACGTAAACGGATTGCATTCTTATCAATCATTAACAATGTTGGGGGAGCAACAAATAAAAAAACAGAGCCAAGTTGAATTCGATTGAAATAAATGATTCAGGTCAGCACGATAGCATCAGCAAACTCTTTATTTCCCTACATAAATCATGTTCATTCAAATTAGTTCCACTCCATATTTTCCCCCTGGTCATCCATGCTTCCCTCTGCCCCCCCAGTTTGAGAGCCACTGCCGTACATGCTGATGTAGTACAGAATCCCATGTAGTAGGGACATGCTACACATTGGATGGGCTTTTTTCCTCTAACGTAACATGTAACCTCACATAATGTAGTTCACTAATGAAATGCTCCTCGACCATGGAAGTAAACCTAGGTTAGGTTGCTACTGTAGGTAGGAAGCTAGTTATCTGGTCATGCTAACATTTGCAGCTTACATTAAAGCAGAAAAACACACCAAACTCTTTAGTTGCTGATTATCACTTACTACAGAACCACACACACTGTTTCAGGCTTTGGAGAAATTTGCAGAGTCTTGCAGTGCCTAGTTATGGTTGCTAAGATATGATTGGACAATTGCTGTTCATGGGGAGGGGTTTGTCAAAATGATAAATTGAGACCGCTAAAGATGACAAAAAGTAAGTAAACTGGGGTGCAGTTGCTCAAGATGGAGAAAATTAGCAGCAGGCTCCATAGAAACTTTGGATGTTTTTGCAGATGTGAGCAGGGAGCCGAGCCCTGCGCTGTATAGTTGACTTTACTGATGAGCTGAAACAAGTAGCCCTGAGCAACTGACAGCACAGCGAGCGAAGGAAATGAAGGCACACCAAAAGAACTGAGAGTTGGGTCAAGAAAATAAGAGGAAGGGGACACAAACAGAATTAGAGACACACAAAGAAACAGACCTGAGGGGGAGACATAAATAAACAGTCAGTATGGCACAGATTCAAATCTTTATGCTATCTCCATTAGTCTGCGTTTATACTATGCTTTCCACACATTTCTGGGTGTGTTTTTCATTATTCTGCACGTTTTCTCATCACTTTGTCATTTTGCTGCATCTCTGTAGCTATTTGTCACACCTGAATGAATCCTTGCTTAATCTACCTTTTTTCACATTTCATACATTTCTGACTGTTTAATTTATGCTTACATATATTTCATATACCCAAATTTGCTCTATTCTTGTTTTCATGTTTTTTCTTTGCTGTGGCCTTTTGCTATTTGCTGCAATTCGCCAAGCAGGGAAAACAGGGAAGAGGACCCGAAATGCAGACACAGAGGCAGAGCAGGTGCAGTTCAACGATTTAATGAAAATACAATGGTTTACATGGATTTGTCAGGCAGACAGTCCAACAAAGGCAAACAATTCTGACAGGGCAAAGTCCATGCAAGGTCCAACAGAAAGAAAAGAAAATCCAACACACTGGGAAACAAAGGCCAGGACACTTGGCAAGTGGGCAATGATGAACTGCTGCGGAACACAGACTTAAATACCCTCAGGTGAGGGGAGACAACGAGACACAGGTGAAACTGATCAAAGCAGAGCAAACAATCACAACGGGTGGGAAAAGTAAAATTACCAAACACATGAGGGCAAAAGAGCATTTCAAAATAAAACAGGAAAAAACTACACTACAAGCCTCAAACCATAACACTGCTGCAGTGTGGCATTCCCCCCCCCAACCAAGATCATAAAAGATTGAGCTTATCACAGAGACAGAGGCCGGGAAAGAAAAACAGAGAGAGAATTGGATAGCGAGGGAGAATACAGGGCACTGAGCTGCAGTATCTCTGACATTGTGTACTGCTACTGTCAAGTGTTGTTGTTTTAATTGGCGCCAAACTCACCTCAACACAGCAGTCAGATCCTCTCAACCTGACCCCGAAACAACGGATACTCACACGCACACACAAGGAGACAGAGGCACAAAGCGATAGACATGCACAGGACGGCAGAGAAGTTGAAAAAGACAGAGATATGCAATGAGAGAGACTGAGTGAGGCTTAAGGATAAAATCTTCTGGAAAAACAGAGTGAATGTGAATCAGGTTACCAGCTGACAAGATGGTGGCTACATTTCATGGCAGTAATTTATTACCTCCATTCCCTATTACTGTAAATCTCCATGTTTTAGTCAACAGCACTGATAATGATAATCTAAAATTAACTTGTATGATAATGTTATTTACTAGTTTTGAACATTGGAGTGCTAAAGTGTCAGAATATTCTGCATGATTAATCCTCCACTGCAAGAGGCGATGGGACTCATTTAGTCTCTAAAACAATGTTGATTATGTGCTTGAATGCCTTGGCATTATTGTTCCTCATTCAGCAATCACAAAGACAGTTGTGCTGAATTGATTTAAACTCAAGTGAATGGGATCGAACTGTTCATTGTAGCAGAGAGGGAGAGGCAGGCCGACTAACTGCAAAGCTGAGTGCAATAAATTAATTCAGCTGCTCACAGGTGCCAGAGGTATTGCCAAGTGTGACTGATTTAAAAGGTGGGGCCTGCATAGGGAATCAGAACAATGGTGCTTTGTAAATCTAAATGTAAATCTAATCTGACCTATCGTTAAATAAGAGACCACTTTTAATTGAAAAAGTGTGGAAAAAATGTGGAAGTAATCGAATTTTTAACTCGTGTTCTGTAATCTTACAGGAAAGATTCTGTCAAACTGTATTTTGTTTGATGAGCAATGCTTGAGTTATTTTTTTGATGTAGCGTTGATTTTCACTGTACCCACTTATCTGTTCAGCTAAAGCTACTGTGTATTCCTATTTAAGTTACTGATTTCTTACATTTCTCAAAATGATGTTTGACAAGCCTTGTGCTAAATGAGCAGGAAAAAAAATGAAAGTATAGACAACAATGCTTCTGCGCCTTATTCCAATTCCAAAACTGAAGACAAATCTACAATGTGGCAAGCTGTTTTGGTGACTCGGCTGTTAGTGGACACATTGGTTTCTCCGTCCCCTCTAGAGTACCTCTCTTCCAGTATGATTGTTGAAGGTTCAAAAAGTGCAAAACGTGAGTCTACAAAGAAGCCCTTGCTCTTTGATTGTGAGAGGCAGACACCAGAGGCAGGTGTGTTTACAATTAATGTTAATGCTAGCCGAATTGTTTTCTAAAAAGGAAAAGACACCACCACAAATGCAAAATGTTTTGTATCAGTCAACCCTGATTCCCCCTACACAGCCTCTGTCCACACAAACAGGTGTTTTCAATTTCGCTGAAGTCTTTTCAGGACTATGTAGGCCTGTACTGACCATGCTTAATTGACTTCTCCTGTTAGCTTTGTTACATTTGTTATAACCTGTTACAGTTGATGACGATCACGAGTCACAAAATACAAGTCGAAGTTAAAGCAGTAATGAAGGAACAAGCTATAAACTCAATGTTGACATGTTATCACCTCAGTAAGTTCACATGGTGCCGTGCTAGCGAACAGTTGTCTATTTACACATGTAGCAGACACGGAGCAACATTTGAATTCATTTGGAGTTGTGTTGCTGACCACCGGACGGATGTAAGCCCAACAGTCACTCCACTAACTCTTGAGGGAAACATCATGCTCTTTAGCTGCTAAATGCTCCACTTTATTCACCAGCTTGTTGTTAACTGTCTGTCTGCTGTTGCAGCAGGTCGTGGAATAATTCTCTGCGGGTTCGTCACTATGACCGACTACTTTCAAGTTACACGCAGTCATTTGAGCCAACGTTAATATAAAAAATATTGAGTGGTGCAGCTTTAAGTCTCAAGTCTTCATAATGATTAATTCATGACGACAATATGGCTATATCTAGACATTTTGTGGCGGATGAACTGCATCCTGTTAATGATTAGGTTGGGACAATACTCAACGCAGTCAACAACTTAAAATTTTGAAAACTGTATTTTTCAATTGTAAATTTTCTAGCTTTTGGTTGAATCCAGGGTCTAAGGGACAGATGCAGACAAATATGGAAGATTCATCAAGACAGGGTTAGGGTTTTGCTGACTGCATTCTGCAGGACAAAAGAAAAGGAAGGCAAAACTATTATATTGTGTATGGTAATGGTAGTCAGTAGCTGGAAAAATAAATGTTTCCTCATGTTTTAGTCTAAAGCCAATTTATTTTCAACTTGAGTATAACTTAAATATGTAAAATTGAGTAGCCTCAGCAAAATTCCAACATAGCTCAACCCCAGCAGTCAGCCTGAAAAGACATCTAATCAGCAAGAGTAATTGACAACATCTGTGGGTGTGAGGGGCCTTGAGTGTTTTTCCAGTAATGTTGGTCTAAACTTGACACGTTATGGATTTGACTTGTGACTTGTAAGAAACAGAATCAACACATTAGATCATTCAGTATATATATATGCCGTTTTTTTTAATACCATTATTTGTTATATCGTAGAAAAGGTTTCAGTCGTAGTCATCTGGACACTGTTTTCAGAATCAATTATTAGCTCATTATTTGTTGTATCGATTGTTTAGCTTGATACCATAAAAGAGCTGCTTGACTGAATCGCTGTGGGAGACGGGTTAGTTATTGTGGAGAGGGAACATAAAAGCTTCAGATGAAGCAGATTAATGGTGGTAATTGAGTGGAAAAATTGCAGCACCTGCAATGGTGAGTCGCAGCGGTGCAGAGGTAGATGAGTTCGAAGCGATACTGAGAGAGTAGTGATGGAGAGTGACAGGATTCAATCAATCACTGAGTGATTCCTCACTCTTGATTTGTATTGTATTTAGTAGCTCTTTGGGTTAGACCAAAATTAGAGGAATTAGGAAGACAAATTGTTTTCCTTTGAAGAGGAGAGATATACATCTAATGTTTAACATAAACAGCAGGTTTACCAGGATTCCTTGTGTTTGGTGCAGATTACTAAACATATAGAAGTGTGTAATTTAGTTTTCTGATATTTTCCTTGCCAGGTACTGACTCATGATATACTTCTGAATTGTTTGTGCCATTTAATGTGAGCATCACATTTGTGTCACTTTGAGCTAATATTTCCATTTTTCTGTTGGTGTGAACATTAATCACAATAACCTGTGAGGCTGTTGATACATCTGCAGTCAAGCAGTGGTGCCATAAGGCTCACAAAACCTGAACTTAATCTACTTATTTTTTATTCTTTTCATTACTTTAGATGGAAAGATTGTCTATCCAGGTAATTACACAAAGATTGGAATTTTCACCTCAGTGCCCTTGAGGTTGTAAAATTATCTTTCCCTTTGAGGCAACTGTTGATTTGAGAATTCAGTTGAAGCTGAACAATGTAATGTTTATAACAAAGGCTACAATTCAACAAAGATTGCTGGTCCAGTTCAGAAACAACTCTTCACTGATTTAAAAAAATAAATAAAAATAAAAATAATCTACACCCATGCTAGCCAGCAGCTCTGTGAGGCTGTAGGCCTACTTAGGAGACCAGTACTTTGAGCTAAATTCTAACTTTAGTATGCTAACATGCTCACAGTGACAATGCTAACATGGTAATGTTAAGCAGGAATAATGTTTACCATGGTCAACATCAAGTTTAGAATGTTAGTGTGCCATCAATTGCTATAAATGCCATTAGTTTTGCAGGTATTTGCTCATAAATGACAAATTTCCATTTTGACCTGATGATGGCGCTAGCGGAGAAGACAGGGGAAATCACCAAAGTCATTAAAATTAATCCTCTGGGGACCATGAATGTCTGTTCAAAATTTTAAAGCAATTCATCCAATAATTGAGATATTTCGGTCCTGGACCAAAGTGGACCGACCAACAGCCAGACTGGGCGACATTGCTATCCATAGAGCCATGTCTCTAACAATGGCTAAAGAACTGAGTCATGGAGGTCAACTGGAACTCAGCCACTCAGGTTTGGGACGGGAGGGATCAATCCCCATGCAGGCTGGAATATTTAAATTTCCCTGTTGTCCTTATGGCTTTCGTTTCCTCACCTCCCTGTTGTGGTACACCGTGGCTGGACCCAAAAGCACAACTAGTACAGAGGGAGTGAAGTAGTTAGTTTCCGTTTATTAGGAAGTACAATGAGGAACCAGGAATGTGGCGGTAATCGCTGGGAGCCGGTGGACTGGATGAAGACAGTGGGCTGGCAAGAGACTGGGGAGAGCAGGCAAGCGGAGGAAGGACAGCAGGCTGAGGTGGAGCAGAGGAGATCTGAGGTGAGGTCCTCCTGGGAAGCCGGTGGGCAACTTGGAGGCAGGTGAGAGGAACAAACCTGAACACAGGGAGTCAAAGTTAGTCTGGGTTTCAGATAGCATACAGGTAATTCGCTAGGAAGGTACGTCGGAAGCCAATGTGTAATACCACTTGGGCAAACAGACGATCTGGCGAAGACTGGTGAGGAGAGTTGGGTAGATATACTGCCAGGTGCTGATTGTGGATGGTGAGCAGGAGCAGATGGGTTGCAGGTGTGTCAGTCACTGATTGGCAGTTCCCCGAAGGCCGCGCCCCCAGCACACACACACAGACACACACACACACACACACACAGACACTCACAGGAGGGGAACCAACAGGGGACAAAAAGACAGAGACACTAGGAATGGTACAGCTGTACCATGACACTCTCAGCTAAACAGCGAGCAACAGCCGGTAGCAGAACAGTAAGAATGTGAAGTACGATGGTGCTGCAGGAGCATACTCAACAAAACTTTACTGGAGAAATAAAAGTTAACATATGGGAAGAAACGTCCCCAGCTGACACCCACTGATTTATTGTTGTTTATTTTCAGGTCAGGTCAGAGACAGCGCGAGTGGCCTGCTACCTGATGACTGACTGGTTTACTGGGAGTGCAGTAGTTTACTTCCAAAGAGTCAATTTAAAAGAGCACGCACAAACATGCACACAAACACACACTACATTTAATTTTTAGTTGCACACACACACACACACACACACACACACTCTGTATCTGTGATAAGACCTCCATCATTACACACACACAGTCCCCCATGCCGAGAGTCATTGACATCACAACCTTAACCATCACAACTAAATGCCTAACCTTAACCCTTACTCTAACCCTAACCTTAAACTAATTGTAACCTGTACTCCAAAACCAAGTCTTAACCCTCAAAAAGCAGTCTCTCATGCCAGAGTAATTATGGATGTGTCCAATCACCACGAATTTCCTTTAAGTTTAATTAATTTTGTGCAGTAGGTCTTGGCTATATCTATCAATCAGGTTTTATGTGCTGTCTGCCACCCACCTCTCCATCTCCTATCATTTCCCTTTTAAAGCAGATGTATTGACTGGGGCTTGTCGTCCTTTTATGAAGTAGTCCGGAGTGTTTGTCTCTATTTTTCTTTCTTTTACATCCCTGTTGTTGCGCTGAAAGCAAGTGGAATTTCACTTGTCACTGCGGTAATAACAACGGAGGTCCCTTGATATAAACTATAAAATTTGGCCTTAAATTACTTTTTTTTGACAGAGCTAGCAAAGATATTAAATGTTTAGAATGAGATAAGTGCTGCAAAACCTGAATCTGTTTTTACTTGAAGTCATGATAAATGAGGTCAACAAAAGGTGTTGAGTAGCTGATCTGTGGACAGTAGTGATATTTTCAATTCCCTTTGTTATATTGCCTCTGACAATTGAGACAGGTTGTGCTGTTGAAGAGGGAAAGAGCAGAGAATTAGTGGCACAAACCAGTAGATTTCCCGCCAGATTAGAGGGGGAGGTGTGGAGAGTGAGATCTAGATAGATAGAGGAAGAGAGTGTTCTTCCTCAGGAGGCCTGCAGTTTAATTGAGTTTATGAAGCAGTGGACGGAGCGGATTGATGGAGGACATCCATCTAATAGCACCATGATGTCTGTGGAACTCTCTTCTTTCTCGCTCGCATCTTTCACCTGATTTTTTCCCCCTTTATTCTTCCTCTATTCATCTCACTTACTGTCCTGTTTCTTTCTTTTCTTCTTCCCTCTTTCTTTGTTTTTTTCTCCTCGTTTTAAGATTCCTCTTTCTTCTACCTTCTCTACACTCTCACATACTCTTTAATACTGTACAGCCTATACTATAATATATCTCTATATTTAATCCCCATTTTCTTCCTCACTGTTCTTATTCTAATTGCAGGGCACAGGGGACCAACAGGCTTAGCCTATATGACCTTTCACAATGGACAATTTTGAGTTACTTGTACTTGAGTATTTCCATTTTCTGATACTGTATACTTGACATCTGTTTTAACATTGAGATGGACATATTTTGCTTTCTGTTATAGGCTGTACTGTGTAAATATACTAGAATAAGTAATGCTACATATTACAGCCTGCATACCCAATACTTATTTTGTAAATACCTTTAAAATACATTTGAACAAGGGACTGCTTTCACACCCAGGACTTACACTGAAATATGAAAGTTTTCTAACACATTTTCAATGCTTTTCATGAAAGTAGTGTACTTTCACTAAAAAGTTATATCCATTACCTGGGCTGGAATTCCTCATACATGCTATAATCTGTGCTGTAATCTAAAACGATACCCTATATTTACGTACACACCCATGAACCAACACACACGCACTTAAACCTATTTTGTCAGCCTGTTACAGCCGACTGTGTGTTGACAGCTGGTTGCAGACAGAGCGCTGAACAGATTGATGGAGCTGTCGCTGGCCAGGCCTGCAGAGTTGCAGATTTGCATGTGCGTGTGTGGCTTGCTGGGCTCTGTGTGTGCCTGCATGAGAGAGATTTTATTGATTGAAGATTAGAGCGCAAAAAAGGAAGAGAACGACGTCTTTGGGATGCAGAGCAATGTGAAAGAGGGAAAATGATATGGTAATGAATGCATATTGTATGAATAAAAGAGCAGAGAGTGAATATGTGTGTGAATATGGTGAAAATCCTGTGTTAGTGTGCACCAGTGTGTCTTTCTTTCCATGTGCACATGGATTGACAGTCTCCTTCTGTCCCTGATGATATTCAGTGTCACACTGTTACCCCTGTGATTATAATTCCCCGCCCTACACACACCTTAATGTCTCAGTACTTCTTATTAACTCTTAGTTAACCATTCCAGTTCAATTGAGCTTCTTTTTATGATCAGCAGCTTATTACCTAATTAAGGCTGCTTATGCATAACTGAACATAATACTCATAAATATACGATATGATCTGACAAAGCAGTGAAGACCAGGATGCAAATCCATTAGCATATAAACAGACAAAATAATAGAGAAAACAAGGGAAAAGGGGCCAAAGAAAGGAAGAAAACCTTCCTCATAATGGGAATACAAAATTATGTACACTTGTAATATTACATTACTAAATTAAGGAGAAAAGAATGGTTTTGTTTACAAGGTGAGATTCTTATTTCATTCTTATAGAATCAGAATCAGCTTTATTGGCCAAGTATGTGTACACATACAAGGTATATGACCCCAGTTTTAGGCTGCTCTCAGTGTTACACAGAACAATTTACAGGAAGATAGAAATAGACATGCAGCTACAAACAAGGACAACAAAGCTGATGAAAGGTAGGTAAACCCCCCCACCCAGAACTACTATGTACATACAAGTAGGTGGAAAAATAGGTGTATATATAAATATATATATGTTTTTTTTTTTATATCTATCTATCTATCTATCTATCTATCTATCTATCTATCTATCTATCTATCTATCTATCTATCTATCTATCTATCAACAGTGACCAACAACATACAATGTTTATATAAAAGTCAAGTTTCTGTAAATTGTAAACAAATACAAATAGTGCAATGGAATAAATATTGAATGGGTATTGTAATAGATTACTTTATATACATGAAGTGGTAGGTTATGTACTGTATATTCATGTATACATGTCTATATACAGTATATACAGCGTGCAGGATTTATATTAATGATGATGATGATGTGGACATGTTAAAGCAGTGTGTATTTTAAACTGTAAATACCTAATTTATAATTTGTAGCTACCGCTGATGTTTTAAGTGTTACAGGGTTATTGACACTGTACGACTGATTTACCGTTCATCAGAGTGATGGCCTGTGGAAAGAAACTGTTCTTGTGTCTGGTTGTTTTGGCGTACAGTGCTCTGTAGCGCCTACCAGAGGGGAGAAGTTTAAACAGGTTGTGTCGCAGGTGTGATGGGTCTGCAGTCAATTGTCCTGAATGGACATGTTGGCACCAATGATTTTTGTTTGCAGTCCTCCTGACTGTCAGTTGTAGTCTGTTCCTGTCCTGTTTGGTAGCCAATCCAAACCAGACAGTGATGGATGTGCAGAAAACAGACTGGATGATTGCAGTGAACTTGAGCTGGAACAGGAAGTACATCTTCTGCTGGGCCTTTTTAATGATGGTGTCGATGTTGGACGCCCACTTTAGGTCCTGGGAGATTGTGGATCCCAGAAACCTGAAGGCTTCCACAGCAGACACAGAGTTGTTGGTTATGGTGGTGGGGCGCAGTGTTGGGGGGCTATTTTTTTGTTCCCACCCATTTTGCATCATGTTCTGCCCTACTGTACTGATTGGCTAGCTTGTTACTTCGAAGCGTCCCTGTGGTTGGTTGCTAGCTCCACGGGTTTTTCTGACGAATTTTCGGCAAGTCCCACTAGCAACACACTAGTGACACTAGTTACGTTGACGATAATGTAATAATAATACAAATATAATTTTTTTAAATCCTTATATTTACACAGGGGATGCAACACAATTGAACTCTACACAATTTAACCACGTTCATTTAACATTTGCTTCTCAGCAAATCATGTATTCATAACCATAACTTTATTCAATCAACACATTACACTCAATCTTGACCCATGTGAAAAACAAAGGGTTAGAGAACTGTATAAGATAACAAAAAAGTTATTTTGAATTATTTATTTATCTAGGGAAAAGGCTATGCTTATTATCTTAATGTATGCCCCTCAGAAGTATTAGTAGAAAATGAATGCAATAATTAATATGCGAAGGAGTTCCAAGGATCTCTATCATCCTAGGGGGACAGCTGAGCTAACAGATAGCATCCAATCAAAAGGATGCATCGGGAAGTAACAATGTAGCCAATCACAGCACAGTAGAGCGGGACTTGACGCGAAATGGGTGGGGGAAAAAGAACGCTCTAAGTTCACCTCCACAATTTTGAGCAGTTATTACGGAAAAATGTTAGATAAAAAAACAAGACAAAGTCTAAGTCTACAGCCATGCTAGCAGCACTGTGTGGCTGTGCTTTGATCTAAATGCTAACTTCAGCATGCTAACATGCTCATAATGACAGAGCAGATATAATGTTCATACCACGTTCACCATCTTAGTTTTGCATGTTAGCATGCTAACATTTGATAATTAGCAATAAACACAAAGTACAGCTGAGGCTGATGGGAATGTCAATAGTTTTGCAGGTATTTGGTCATAAACCAAAGTACTGGACAATTGGAAATTTTGCCAGATGGTGGCCCTAGATGAAAAGTCAGGGCATCACCAAAGTCAGTAGGATTCATCCTCTGGGGGCCATGAATGTCTGTATTAAATTTCACGGCAATCCATCCAAATCCAATAGTTATGGAGATATTCTGGAGAGAGTCTGGTCCAAATTCAGTCTGGACATCCTCAGAGTCATGCTGCTAGCATGGCTAAAAAAATAAAAAGTTAGGGTTTGAGTCTAATGGAATAGCTCAGTGAACTGGCCACTGGTTGGAAATGAAAGTCTGGGAAACCCGCATGCTTTTGGCCCTCCATGCCCATCAAACCACCAGGCTCAGCACTTCCTTAGCTCTCTATGGCCCCATTTCTAGCTGCGAACTCCCCAGTCAACCACAGCATTAGCTGGATTAACCTGCATGCTTGCTCTGGTTGTCTGTCTCTCTCCTGCAGCACCAGACTTAAAGCTGTCCTTTGGTTTTTCCTGCCTCTGCCAGTCTAGCTCTCTTTCTCTTTCAACAGCTTATGTTACATTCTGTTCATTCTGCAGCAAACGTACGCCTCTCGCCTTCTTTCTCCCTGTGCAGCTGGAAATGTCATCTCCCTTTTCTCTCAGATGTCTTTTGTCCTTCCTTTCTTCTTCTGGTATTATGTAGCTCAGTCTCATTCTTGCGATCATTCTCTTTTTGACAATTTTTCTTCAGAGGGGATATTTCCTCCCCTTTTCCCTCCCTCTCTCACCTGCCTCTCCTCCTCCTCTGGCTTTTTGGAGTTTTTCTTTCTTTATTCATTTGGTTCTCTGTCCTATCATTATCGACTGCAGTGAGTGACTTTGTGTGCCAGCTCCTGTCTTATCTGGTTCTGTCAGGTGCCGGTTAAAATCCATTCATCGGTAGGATGCACAAAGGTGGGCTGGTAAAATGCCAGTGCTGCCTCCACACCGCAATCGGAGGAATATTTTTTGGCTGGACACACTGTAATGCACTAAATGCATCTTGATTCCCTCTTCTTCTATGTCTTTATTACTATCTACCTGTGTGTCTCTGTGCCTGTACGGTTTAATTTACTTTTAGAATGCTTGGTTGCTTACCACTTGGGGTAAAAAACAAAAAACGGACATATTTTCATCGAAGCTGATGGTGAACTTGTTAGCAAACACATTTACACATCGCTTATTCACACATCCAGCAGACAAGGAGCAACATTAGCATTCATTTGGAGTCCTGTTTCAGGAGACCTGATGAATGTAAGTCCAATAGTCACTCTCCTTTTAGCTCTGTTTTGGTCTTCAACAAATTGTGAGGGAAATATCTGTCTCGTTAACTGCTAAATGCTCCACTATGTTCACCAGCTAGTCGCTAACCTTGTCTGTCTGCTGTTTGGTGCTAGCGTAAAGTGGGTTTATAGGAGCTTTTTCGCTGAAAACAGCTACCTGCTGTGGATGGAAAGAACGTTAATGAGAGCGATGAGACTTAGTGAAAACATTAAAACGGGCCGTAAAACCAAAACAATTAGCTGAAAGACGCTAAAACGCTCCACTGAACTGAGGGGAACTGCAGAGCTGGGTGATCTTTCTTTTGGTTCGTCACTACAAGTGACACATTACACATAGTCATTTGATGCATTGTTAATACAAACATATTAATTAGTGCAGCTTTAAATTACTTTATTCACTTTTAGCAACTGCTTCAATGTGTTCGTGCTAGTGGCTTAAAAGCCATCTATCAAGCTACTGAGTAGTAGTAGTAGTGATAAAACTTTGCTATCTTTGCTTTTGAGGTAGCAGCAAGTGTAGTAACAGTTTTGAATAGAAGAGATTTTTATCACAGATGAAATCATGGCTGAATTCCTTTTTGCTGCTTCAGTTTCAGGGTCCTGCTGTTCGGTTCACTGTCACATTGTCATGGCTTACTGGGCCACTTGAATAGAACAGAACCATCGTTAATGTTATTAATAACACCCGTGCTACTATTATAAGTCAAAATGCCTGCTGTGAAAAAGGCCTATTGATTGGAAACAGAATCTTACTGTTTTGTATAATAAATTTCTAAATACCAATGACATCACTGAAAAATTTATTTTCTGAACCATAATGTCACTGAAAGGTTTCGTTGTGCTGCTAGAATGCAGAGTTCCTGCATTAGTATTAGTGGGACGGCTGAATAAGTAATGGTAATGCAATATTCCAGTATCCTCTGACTTGAATAAGAACATTTATACACTGGTACTGAGTCCCAGGGAGAGAGAGAGAGAGAGAGAGAGAGAGAGAGAGAATGGTTTGTGGCATTTGGCTTTTTGCTCTCTGTGATGGATTTGGTCCAAACCCTTGGGACACACAAATGAACTGTGACATCTATGACAGCTGGAGATGATGCCCACTGCCCTGCCTACACAAACACCAGCCCAGTGCATTGCATCCTTGGACAGCTGTTACCAGTTTCTAAGCCCCATTAGAATGGGGCAAGGGTTTCTCAGCATATAGCATATGTGTGGAGGCTAAACAAGAGGTTTATTCAGTACTACTTGCATCTTTTTGTGATTTTTAAGAGCACTTTGAATTAAAATATGCAGAAATGTTGTGGCTTTGTCTTTCAATCCTCTGGGAGTAACAGCAGTAAAGCAGTGTGATTATGAAAAGTGCAAATGTGCCTTTCCATTCTGTCTTTCTATAAGGCTCGATGTACCTCCAGTGACATATATCCTGTTTTACCTCTAGGCTGCGTTGTTGACTGCTTGTTTGTGCTTGTGCAGGAGTTGACACTGTCTATGTGCATGCACAATAAACATGACGCTGTTTTCCACATTCGTTCTGCTGCAGCGTGTGTTCATGTGTGAGCGTCTGTGCTCATTTTACTCACGTCTTTTACTCATTACTTTTTGCACATTAGATATGCTTATTTTGCTCTGTTTCTTTCGGCCATGTGCATAAAGGACATCATTAGCTATTCTAATGCTCATGTGTACACAAAGACAACACAATACTGTCAGAGGTCAAATCTCTTTCTCTTACTCACCCTATGTAGTAATGCCCTCTTTATTCTCTTTGTCTCTCTCCTCCTCTCTCTGTACTGTAACATTTCTCCAGGTCAAAAACAATGAAAGGCCTAATTTACAGTGTGTCTTTATTGCAGGATAACTGGGCAATCATATTATCATTGTCAAAACCAATGAACTAATTCCTTTTAAAGGTGTTTAATGTAAGCTGCAGGTTGAAAATAAATTGAGTCAGATGAATGTGCAGACATTCTTGACTGGATTAGTCTATTGATCTAGTCGTGGGGATGTTGCTGCACTAAGTAAGAAACAGCTGGTTACAGTATGTCAATTGAATACGGTGGGCAGTCTTGATTATGATTTCCCTAAATGATAAAATGTGTATTATCTCTCTCACCACTCACTACTTTACTAAACTGGCTTTTTTACTGTTCTTAATGCATTAAGATCGAGCTTTACTTCTATTACGTGGGTGTGTGTGTGTGTGTGCACAGAAGGGAATGGTCTTTTGGCTGCAGGAAACAAGGCGACGCAAAAGGTTTTACGTGCTGTCGGATGACATCACACACTTAAGGGCTCTAAAACACACACTGCCAGCTTGCTCATAACCCACAGGAAACGCATCCAGTCAAATCCCAGATGATGTCAGAACAAATTAAGTGGCAACACGCCTCTTTGGGAGATCCAGACTTTAGGCTGTGTATGACAAAGACATAAGGGGAGGAAAGAGAAGAGAGGTAGAAAGAGAAGAGAGAGAAAGAGAGAGCTGTTATCTTCCCATGATGCAGCTGAATACAGGCAGTGTGAGAGGATGAGGAAACTGGTGTTCCCTTTTCTGGGTAGTCAGATGATGCTATCATGGCAATCAATCACCATCACACATTTTAACCTGTTGGTACATTTTGTCCATTGTTTTGTTTGATTTCGTGACTTTCTATCCTGAAAGCATATTGTGTGGGTCATCAAGCTTGGGAACTCCCTAACTGGGTCAAATGAAGGCTTGAAGCAGATTTTTTTGGGCTGCAGCGTGTAGGACTTTCCTTGCTAGCACTGCCATGAATGTTGTTGTCATAATGGTTTAATTGGGAAAATTTTAGGGGAAACCTTTATTCTTGGTCGGTGCTTTTAGGGGTTATTTTGTGATGAAATGTCGTAATTTACCCCGATGTTTCCCTCCCTTCTCCTCTCAGTTACTTATTTTTTAGTATTTCCCGGGATGCTTTTTGACAAGCCCCAACAAGCCTGAAGTGAAGGTTTGGTTGGTAT
Source organism: Siniperca scherzeri (assembly GCA_027580175.1). Taxonomy (NCBI): domain Eukaryota; kingdom Metazoa; phylum Chordata; class Actinopteri; order Centrarchiformes; family Sinipercidae; genus Siniperca; species Siniperca scherzeri. The sequence continues at coordinate 18,747,343 of CM050840.1, forward strand.
CTTTTCTATGCTGGATTTCATTCTGTATAACTGTTCTACCTACATCAGTGGAAAATAGTGAGTATAAGACATGACGTCAAAAACTGATGTTTACTACTGATGTTTCAATACCTACCATTGGACAGAACCAGGCTAGCTGTTTCCACATTTCCAGTCTTTGTGGCAAACTAAGCTAACCAGCTGCTGGGGGTAGCGGTGAAAGTGATATCAATTATCTTATAACTCTCGGCAAGAAAGCTTATTTCCCAAAATGTCGAACTATTCCTTTAATCTTTGCATTTCATGAAATATTGCTCCTCCTGAACAGAAACAGCCAGTACACACATGTATGATTAACAAATGAATGCTGTATTTCTTCAAAGATTTATTCAAACAGGACACATGGGCCAACGTCGTATGAGTGCCTATAGACATTTCAGTCAGTCAAAACTTTATTTAGCATTTTGTACGCATGAAAATTCTGTTCATATCCCTTCTTCCCTAAAAAAAACCTCTAGAGAAATTTGTCTTGAGTTACAGAGTGACGTCAGATTGCCCAGTCTGCTTTTATATCTATAAAAAGCCCTTATATAAGCTGAGTAGTCAACAAATTTCACAGCAGACAAGTGGTACAGCATACATATATACACAAGTAGTACATAGCAATCCAAGGCAGCCTATTGCTGCCTATAACAAATTATCATGAAACAAGCATGATTTGTTTTTTTGTTTTTTTGCAGATGCAAAAGCTGTACAAGAAATCACTGAATCCTCCTTTCATCTTTCAGCTAATGTGTTGGCAAAGCACTTGGATACAATGCAATATCTTTTAACATTAAATACATGAGTGTATGTATACCATACAATGTAACTCAAAAGATCACAAGCTTCAAACATTTGACATCCTCTGGTAGTAAAGGAAGGTGAGTGGGGGGAGGGCTGAAGGGTGCGCAGCCATGGGTCTAAAATCTGGAAGCACTTTCCATTGGTCAAATAAACTTTTTTTTTTTTGTTTTTGACAGGTCGCTTAATCTTTGAAAAAACACAGTACAAAAAAACAATCTGACAGAAAATAAAGAAACAATTGAACCATACACCATAATCTATATATTGCTAGGGATCATGGAGCCCAAGTATGTCTACCAGGTTGCATTCAGATAACCTGCGGTAGAATACTTGCATTGTTTCTTTTATAGAGAGGAAGTTTTACAAACAACAGTCAGTTAGCTCTGAGATGAGCGAGTGATGCCATAGTCTGTCATTAATCAGGAGAGATTGAGTAAACGCACTCTAAGCTGATGATCCAAAACAGTCTCGGCATTCTCACTGTTTTGGATGTTTAAGCATCAGTTAGGTGTACTCAGTTTCTCCTGATTCATTTCATTTGGTCCTGTTCCGTACCACAAAGTTGTGGACATTGTATGGAAGATATAATTAGTGTTACACCTCTGTGGCTCTGTCTTGTTTCATGTGTATGTGCGTGTATGTCTGTGCATGTGTTCAAGTATTTACATTATCCCCAACAGAGGCAAAACTGTGGCTCATCAGAGGCCTTTTCCATCTAACTTATTCAGCTTTGCCAACAGTTTTTTCAGGCAGTCCTTTGCCTAAAGGGAGTCATAGAAGTCCATCCAGCATTGAAGAAAAAAAAAATCCTGGATCCAGGATGCCTGACCACAGGGAAATTAACACTAAAAGGTGTTTTCCAGCACATCAGCACGATTGTTTCTTGTGATTGTGGCACCTCTGATGCGTATCTCCCAAAGAGCAAGAGGATATTCAAGAATCAGCCATTCACGGTGCTTGTTGAAACTCTGTCAGCCAATCATTGTGAGCCATGCCAGCCAACAAAATTTGAGAAAAGTTGAGAAGAAGTTGTCAGTCTCTGTAAGTTTGCTGGTAGCCTGTCCTCAGGCTCTGTTTGTCCTGAAGGACTTACTGTAAGACTCCACTCCTTAAATGTAAATCCTGGAGCCAGTGTTGCCATTGTGTTAAACCTCCAGTGCTGTTTGTTAGCACTAGCATTACAACCCCAGAGGTCAGCCAGTGTGCCCAGAGTATGAAAGGGTCCCGTTCCTCCAAGACCCAACCAAAACAATAGCTTTGATGTTGAAATTGTGCGATACAGAGTAAAGACCAACTTTCCCTTTTAGCTACAATGCTTTTGAAAGCTGGTTGTTTGAGTACATCACAGAGATAAAACCCAGAATTATGTTTTCAGACGACCCAGACAAATCCGAATGAAAAACAACCATCGCCATATCAGCGGTGTCCATGCAGCCCCATTTCTCTTTTCTGTCTCATTTCCTTCATCTGCTCCCAAGCCCTCTGCAGAGCCCATTCTTTTGCTCAGCTCTCCCTTTGGTTTTAACACCCGCACCCTCATTAGCACCCACCCCTAAACTCTGAGGAGGGCTCCAGACAGGCAGACAGACAGATAAGGATAGGGATAGGACGGTTGGGCGCTTATTGCTTTACTGACGCATATTGCTTGTTTACTCGCTGTCATTCCTCGTTTGTTCTCAACCTCTAATGCATTCCGAGTGATTAAGGACAGACCCCACAGAATATTTTGGTAGGGCTTTTAGAGGCCAGAAAACTTTTCATATGAAGTGACCCACTTAAAGTGTGGCAGCTCGTGGGAATAAAAGTCAAAGAGACAGGGAAGCCATGGAGAAGAAACCTGCTGTAACATGGTACATTACATACTGTACAGCGCTGGCAAGAGCATAAGCGCAAATGTGTTTGATGCATATTCACACCATGCATATCCCATTGATGCTTCTGTATTCATGATCCCTTATTACAAAAGCATGCCAGCAGCTCTGAGCACCATTCCAACAGCTTGCCTTACAGGTTTTTCACATCTTGGAGAGGTAAAGTGGAGAAGCCATTGCGACATTACAAACAAGCATTATATTGCTAATTTATTCTCTCTCGTTAAAGTTTTACTCCGTTGCTCATTTCATTTGCTTGTGTACACTTGCAGCTCCATAAAATTGAGATGCAAATTGGGGAATTTGGCTGACTTACATTTCTGCTTGGAAGAAAAATCAATGGATTAAAAAATTTAAATCTCTTTGACATAAAATCCACTTGGTTCAGTTTTAAGGTAGCAGGTTGCCACCAGCAAATCTCCGGATGTGAATAATATATGGCAAAGCATCTGGTCATTTGTGCCCCAGCTTGTGTTTGTGGATGTTAGTTTGTGTAGGTTTCCTTTTGAGTGCTAGTGTGAGCCCGCTCAAGTTTGCTTGCATGTGTGTGAGCATGATGGTGTATTAGGGAGTAAATCTGGAGTCTGCCACGCTGTGACTGACTGTCATTAATTATAGTTCTTTCCCCACACATACACACATACACGCATGCTGAGGACCCAGTGAGAATACCATGGGTTACAACAGCTTGGAGCACTGGGTACCAAACACCAGACAAGTACTTGGTACCCATCGCTCAACCCTCCATGGACATGGATGCACAGAGGGAGGTCGGGGTAGATGACACTCTGCTATGAGGCTGCTAAGGACAAAAAGAGAGAAAGAGAGACAGAAAGAGAGAGGGAGCGAGAGACGGTGCTAAATAGTGTGTGACTCTGGAAAGCGCTGCTGTTTGATTAGGTTCCACCACCTGTCTGATGTGCTATAGCATGTGCCAGGCATATGCACTGCGGCATAGCTGGTGTCCTCATGATAACAAATGAAGGTGAATTCAATCAGTGAGTCAGGCTGGCTGTTGGACTGTTATATACGGTGGAGGAGGAGGTGAGAGATTTTGAAGGCTGAAAGCAATATTGAATTTGTAGACTGAAGCCATCAATAACTAGCATTGTACAAGTAAAGTGAAAAATGCAATATAATGTAATAGGTTACTCATTGAAAAAGTAATTACTTTACTAATTACTCATCAGCAAAATTAAGTAGTTACATTACTTTTGTCACTCAGCCCAGCCAAATGTGCCTCTAAAGAAAAATTCTGGTACATTTCAACATGGCGTATTTCCCATAAATGCGGCTTTTGTGACTCTATGGCTTGTGCTAACTTTGCGCTTGCCATCTTCGTTGTAGAGATTCGGGGAAATGAGGACTCGCGAAAATGACGTATATCAGGGCAAACTGTGCGAGCCTCCTACAGCTTCTAAATAAACATGATTTTTGCTTGATTCATTTTAAAAGCTTGTGTCTGAGTCTGACCGAAAGTAAACACAGAAAGCAGCCACCTGAAATGGCCATTCTGGCCAGCTGTATAGGGATCTATGTCTGGAACAACTTGCCGGCTGACCTACTCACCCTGCATAATCATTCATGTGTGAGGCTGACTTTTGAGTGGAACCGGACACAGATGTGGAGCGAAATAAAATGGAAAAGGAAAAACGAAGAATGCAGGCAGAGGCAGAAAGGCAACTGGGCCATCCCGAGAGACAACGTACCTCAGGAAACTGGTGTTGTTCCGGCGCTCACTGAAATACGCCAAGTTGAAACATACCGGAATTTTCCTTTAAACAACTCCAAAGCCTCTACACTCACACATCACAATTTCTGTATTTAACAAAGTAGAAATAGAAAGAAGAGATTTTAGTTTAACAAATAGCCAGCCTACGGTTTGAAGGTATTTACTGACCATCAACAGCTGGCTAGTTTAATGGCAGCTGCGGTGACTGCATGCAGCACTCCAGAAGTCTCTGCAATGAAGCTGCGGGTTCACACACCCTCCCACTCAACCCAACCAACAAAACCAGCCGATTCCTGAATGTGGGCATACCAGTGGTTAACATTAAGAAGATACAACATGTAAATAAGACAATTTAAAGTTGTTGGGAGTTAGCGGAAGGCGAATATCTTCAGGTTACATGGCTTTTTGTTTAGGTGCTAGCAGTCATTCATTTGTGGATGTTAAAGTACTTCATTTACAGGGAGTGAAGTAAATTGCAAAGCACGGACAAGTGGTTTCAGCCTCTCAGAATATGTTAGCATTGCAGCAGTAAACACATGCATCAAACAGCTGTGCTTAGGAATACCCATGCTGGGAAAAGGTGCTCCTGTAACGCATCATTGCTTTTTCTTCCTACATCCAGAAACACTTCAAGATGTGAATCATTAGTGTTTGATTATGAAATCATGTCTTTGCAAATGCACAGATCTATCGCTTGAATACAGTAAAGTGGATCTTGGAGGATGTACATATATATTCATATATTCAGACACCACCATTTCACTTCCTGGTACAACCAAATGCCAGTTCCAATATGCAGCATTGGCTGACATTTCTCTGCCACGAACCCAGTCTCATTTGTGAAAGCCAGTGTGGAGCAGAAAGAAGAGAGAATGCAATGACTTTGTGATGACCTTTCTGGATACATGGACTCTTTTGCTCATTTTTGAGGCATTGTGACACATCCTGGGTTTTCTTTAGAGGTAAACATCCACAGCAACGCAAAAGAGGGTGACTGGAACGAGCAGCTTAACAAACCGTTACAAATATCAACAAGAGCTTGCTTATTCACTTCCCCCAGTTTCTGAGGATTAGTATGTCGAGAGACAAGTGTGTGTCTGGTTGTGTCAGTGGGGGGTGCCTATGGTCTCTGACACTGCTGGAAACCTTCTGTAGTTTTTGACAAGTGTTTGTGTGTGTGTCTTCATGGTTCAGATCCATCTCATTTGCCCCTGGAATGAGATGAATAACCAACCTCCCCTCATCCCCACGCCGTCCTCTGCTCTGGTATGAATTGCCAGGCTGATATCTCACTCTCTGGAGGAGCTGGAGGGCAATGGGAGCTGACAACACAATGGCATTGTCTCTGCTGATGGGGAGCCAAAGTCTTACGGGAAACACTCCCCTAACAGCCTCTCTGACAGTCTCCGAAAACGTGGGCAGTTTGTGGGGTAAATAGTGTCTGTGTGTGGTGGAGTGGTGTACAGAGCAGTGCAGAGTGTCATTGAGGTGCGAGGGGGTTGAGAGGAGGAGGAGAGAGCTGTGCCAACACACTGAGAGGCCACTCAATTATTTAGAAGAGCCGCCGGGTTCAAAGAGTCACAGCCAGCACCTGCCAATTCGCCACCTTCACAGCTTTTATGCTGCTGTTTCGATCCAGCGGTCTTATAAGTACACAAATATCACTCACATTATTATTATTATTATTATTATTATTGTCAACAATGATGAGGAAAATGCAGAGTTAAAAAAAATCAGATTATACATGATATTTGCTTGCTCCCCTCTCGCCATTACGGCTGTGGATATAAAAGATATCTGAGCATTTCTTGCTTATAGCTCCACTTGGTTTCCTCTTCTGTCACCAATTCATCCCCATGTTCAGACAGTGACCTCTGTCTTGCTGTTGGTGGGCAGTCCCTTGTGCCTGGGGTTCATGTGCGGTGAGTGGCCGTAGCCCAGTGGCTGCGAGAAGAGCTCGGGCAGCGTCTCGATGCTGAACTGCCTCTTGTTGGAGTAGGCCTGGCGCCGACTGTTGTGCTGGTGCAGCGGCTGGTGCTGCTGCTGGTGCAGCGGCTGGTGCTGCTGCTGCTGGATGGGGTGGTGCTGCTGCCCCTGGAGGCCCATGTGGGAGGCCACCGGGTGCTGGATGTAGCTCTTACTGGGGTCCCATGCTTTGAAGGCCGAGCTGGAGGTGAGCGGGTGGGTGTTGGTCTTGGAGATCTTAGGCTTGGGGATCTGGGAGGCATTGATGGTGATGGCCAGTGGCGCGTGGATGTCGGGCGGTGGGAGGAAGGGCTTGTCTTTGGGGTGGAAGTTGATTGGCTGGAAAGTGGGAGGGGACTGGCGGTGGGTGTAATCTACCATTGGGTAGCTCTTGTAGTAGTCTCTTGCAGCTGTGTCTGGATGATGAGAGAGACAGTGAAGAAAGAAAAACAAAGAAAGAGACATGGTTCAATTATGATGATGAAAAGTTAAGACAATTAGTGCTAAAAGCAATCAGTGGTGTAATTATAATATAACAATGATAATCAGCAGTATTATCCAGTGCAAAGTAACAGGTTTACATTTAAAAAAGAAACTGTTTACCTCACACCTATATCTTTATTCTGACCCTGAACTAGTCAGACACCTCATCTGGTTAAACTCACACAGAAACATCACCACACACACAAGGCAAATCTGTCAGGTAAGCACATACAAAATAAACCAAGGCAAAGAGGATGAATCCTGCAGGGTGTACACTTTGTGTGTGTCCATGAGGATGTGAGTGTTTGTACCATATTTATGTATTTGAGCTTTGAACTGTCTATGCACTGGCCATCGAACAAATACAGGGAGAGAGACTGAATCAAGAAAATAACCCAAAAAATAATGGAAAAAGCGGTATGTTTCGGGCAAAACGGGAGATTTGTTGGGAGTAAAAATAGAGTGGGTTCAGCGTGTCGAGTCAGATTAGCACAAGCTCCCTGAGTGGAACTCGACTCTGCTATTCGGTCATCACCACTGCCCCCCCCCCAACACACACACACACACACACACACACACACACACACACACACACACACACACACACACACTCTGCCCTAAAGACACTAACAACCTTGTTTGCTTAGCCCCGTTTTATTGGTCCTTTTTTCCTGGAGAGAAATATGAGACTAAGAAAACAAAACATTCTTCTCTGATGTTGTTTTATGTCTTTTTCCTTCATTCTGGTGCCCTTATTGCTCTGAATTAATCTTCCGCTTAGACTTCAATATCTTAACATCTGTCTTCCTCATAACATAGCAGGATGCAGCTGCTATCAGTTGTATTACGTGTTTATGACAAAGTAAATTTGTCTGTGCTAACCCTTTTTATCTGTTTGTGTTCCTGTGTGTCTGATCTTATCATTATTACACTCCAAACAGGAACATAATAATAAGATTATGTCAGTAGTCTGGTCAGAAGATGTATGACCAGTTGAGTTTAATCTGTTGTAATGAACGTCAATGACTGTGGCCATTAGTGGGTGTTAATGCATGCATGTGTGACAGAGAGAACTGTACACTGTGCTCACAGGATATTCAAGGTCAAAGACATAATCTCAGAGCATATTTAGGGTGCTGTATATTTGCATCATTGGACTGCCTGAGCTCTGAGTCGTGTGCCTGCAGTTTCAGGAAAACAGAGCCTTACATGTTGACATGCACGATTTGTCTTCTTGTACAGTATGCATGATTATCTGTTTGCAAGGAGAGTCTTTGTCTAGAAATACAGACTTTAGCAGAGGCCTGTTTCCCCCTCTTTAGCTATTGCTGTCGATTCATTTCTAATCATTTATTCTAGCCAAGACGACTGAGAACATTTTCTTGTATTTGTATTTTCAGAAAACACCTAGAGGAGTAGTCTCACATTCACACATGTCAGGAAACTGTCCAGTGCTATCACAGTCTGGTAATTGCTTATTGAACACTTCAAATGTTGGTCCATTGTGTACCTCCAGGGCAATTCAAGAGCAGCTGTTGAGTCACCAGTAATCATTCACTCCCTAAAATTCTCCAAGCTGGTCCAAAGATTTAAATACAATCCTGTTTTTCTCTGCAACCAGTGTCACTACAGCCATTTTAATTGTTGTTTATCTTGAAGGCCAACTGGATATTTTCCCTCATAACATGACAAAGCAGCCAAAATTTTACTTTTAAAATTAAAAATTGGTTTATTGATATAATAATTGGTTTATTGGTGAAAGACATTTTGAAGTATTTCCACTGCCAGGACCAAGAAATCCATTTTTCTGGTCAAGGTTGAGGACCTGGCTACGCAGATCTAAATACTAACCAACAAGATGGTGCAAGAGAGCAAGTGAAATTTATTTAGCATCCCCTGAATTTACATTGCACCAGAGAATGCTGCTGAGGGCTTTAGTCATAATCCTTAAGACTTTCATGAAATCAAACCCCATTTGTGATACTATTTAGTCTGCATTTTTTCTGCAATAGCCAATAAATGTATTTACATTCAGTAAATATCTCTATATAGAGTAGTTTTTATTGGTAGTGGTAATTTTCTGAATGCTTTTATTGTGAAGTAGCCACAGGAACTGCAATGTATCATGGGTTAGCACTGGCCACGATCAGTTATCAAAATGTCTCTACAAAAATGATCATTTTCTGCATTTTTATTGACAGCGGAACAGTTTTAGATATTACATGGAGTAATGGAAGAAGGAGCAGCCACAGTGAGCTGTTAGATGAAGAGCTGCAGGCGACGAACTGCACACCTCCAACTCCTCAGCAAGGTAACCAACTCCTTATAGGTACAACAGAGCACACCTCTGACCCCACCCAGCAGTGATGCTGAGGTGAAACAGACTTGAAACTTTCAACCAGAGAGGGCAGTACCCTGATTTACAGCCACGTGTTGGGTTACTCTTTAAACTGAGAAGCACTTCTGTGCCACAAGTATATATAAGATATAAGAGATAGAGAAAGAACAATTAAATGAATCACTTTAATTGTTCAAATAACAGATTTAAGAGGCATATTTTTGTATTATAAAGCAATACAGTGTTGCAATATTGATGACTAAGAATGAACAGAAAAACTGTTTTGCTTTTATTTAAATTTTGCAAGAAAGGAACAAATGTGTTGGGGATTAGTGTGTATTTGTGTGTCTGTGTACACATAAGAATGTGTGTGCGTTTGTGTCTGTGGGTTCATATATTTACGTACATGGGTGTGCTACTGTATGTGTGCAGGGGCATTGTGCAACAAAGAACACATTTACATACATTCTTCGCTCATTGAAAAGGGGAATAAGCCGCTTGATGTGTACGCGTCTGTGCGGTGAAGAGCATCACATGGTTTTGGCCACAATGACGTGAAGACACTCATTGGACGTCAGCAGTATTGCTACAGATAGGATTGTAGGTTGAAAAAATGCAGAGTCCTCTACAAGCCCTGGAATTTAACAACATGTCAGTTTACTGGAAAATGTATGGCCATAGATACGTTTTGTGCAGTTTTATTGTTTATCAGTTTTTGTAGGAACTACCATTTATTGATTGTGGACACTGCATCTCTCCTTTTGGTGTAATATACTGCAGCTGAAGCTACAGCAGCAGACTTTGAGAGAAAATTGGTTCAAATCTTTGAACAGGGCGGGAAAATCTGTGACGGCACAGAAACAATGAATTAAACACACCCTTCCTTCCCGCAACAACTGCTGTTGCTGTCCATTTGAGTGTTTCCACACATGTTGCCAGCAGGAGCACCTGACAGCAGGGTCCTCTGTGACAGTATTATGTGCCTTCCTCTCCATTTCATAGACTCTCCATCTGCTCATTCTTTCTCTCTCTTTCTCTTGTTTTCCATCCTTTCCATCTGTATTTAATTTATTTCATACTCTTCAACAACATCAGCTTCTGCTCTCTATCCAGCAGCAGCCTAAAGCAAGGCCCGTGGGCCCAATCTGGGCCACCGCATTACAGCTGCATAAGTTGGGCCCTAGTCTATTTTTAATGCTATTTAATTATGTTTAAGCAGTTATTATGATATAACCTGCTCAGTATAATGCCTATTAACACACATCACAATGGCATAAGACCTACAACACAATTATTCTGCAAATAATCTATAAATTCTGATGCTTTTTGACAAGTGTCCCATCATTAATGTTATATCAAGCACCTACCTGTTGTTTAAATTTTCTTTATCTTATATTTTCTGAATGTCAATTTCAAAGCTTTTAGGTGCAGTTTTGCAACCCCTAGTTATAATTTCACAAGCATTTTATGAACTGTCAAGGGGCTTTGAAGGAGATTTGCACCTTTCTGACTTTACTAAGTAGCTGTGGACATACATACTGACTACATTAAATACAGAACATGTGTTGATCTGCATTCTTAAACTCTGCTCTTTTCCCACATTTTCAATGGAACTAAAGTGTGTTCTGTAACTGCTTGTTCAACACTTCATTGCAGCTATATGATGTCTTACACTGAATGAAACATTTAAATCCCAGATACCATGTTCTTATAGCTGCACCATTACCTCAAATAGAAATATTCAGAAGTAATTCCAACTGACATATTTGGTACTAAACTTTGGGATCTCCATTGTAATTTAAAATAGTATTCAATACAATGGTCGCACATTATACATCTATTCAGTATAGAACTACAGGAAGGTCCAACAGAGTTTAGGAGGTTAAAATACAAAAGTTGCAAGAAGACAATTCCCTGCAGCAGCACATCACATCCTGCAAGACAACTCACAAACTTACAACTCACAGTACAGTTCTTTCCTCAAAGCAGAAGGTTTCCACCTCCATAAAAAGTGAATACCAGTGAATAAAATTTCAAGAACTGCATATGCTTTTCCTCATTAGTCTCCACAGGTACTCCACTGATCATCGCTTGTAAAAGAACCCTATCCTGAAGTGCAAAACATAAAAAAAAACTTTGAACCAGTGGGGTTCCTTTATCTTCAAAGCCATCTTCTGGGGGAATTTGAGATCACTTCAATTCATGTAGTCTTAAAAAAAATACCAAAACTTATTTCACCCATTATGTGACCCGAAGTACACACTAAGAAATGCACTAACCGCACTGCAAAAATATCTAATAATTTAATCTTGTACGCAGTCTAAAAGGGTTTTCCCCTAAAACAAGTGAAAAACCTTATCAGTGAGTCTATGGATATATTTCCTTGTTTCCATGGCAATTCCAAAAAACAAAAACAAATGACAATCAAGTCATTGTGCTCGTTAAGATGTTGTTTACTAAACTCTAAAATCAATTTAATAAATGGCTCCAGGACTGTCTTGAAATGTTGTTCTAGGTGACCTTGCATTAAAAAATATGTGTATTTAAATTGAATTTCTACAGCATCTTCAAATAGTGCTCAGGCTGTTGGATCATTAGACTTTAATTAAAGACCTCAGGCAGTCTTGGCCCAGAACTTGGAGTCCTAGCGTCCTGGCAAACAGTCTTTCACGCCCTCTTTGAGAATATCCCTCCACCTTCTGTCTTATGTTGTCTTTTCTCTTTCCTGGAGACCTGACACTCACTGGAGACTAACCTGGATTGAGCTCTATGGATCATAAAGTATTTGTTGATATTTCTAACTGTTTGCTCAAGACCAACCCAGACCGTCTAAATTCTATCATGTAAGTTTATCTCTTCCTTCTCTCGCTCTGACATTCTGCTTCGCTTGTTCATTCTGTCTCTGTGCTCTCACTTTCTCACTCTAACCTTTAGCATCTCTATCCCACATTTCCTCACTGCCAGTCCACCTGTCCTCCTTTAATTAAGATAGATATATCAGAGCTGCTTGGGCCAGAGTCCTGCTGCTACACCTGGCACAGGTTTGCTGTCACAGAGTCCCGACCTCTTTGACCTGTTATACCCTTCCTCTTTTCTACTCCCCTTTTGCTTACTGCTTCCTTTTCTCCGTTTCACCTTTTGCGTCTTGCTTTGTACAACGATTTTAGAATGCGAACTGTTAACCGCTGCATTAAGTCCCAATGTGTTTATAAAGATTCAAAGGCTGGTCCAGATACCTGCTGTTTCACCTGGCAAATGGACAGCTATCCCATCCAAACTGTTGTGTGTCCTAGCCATGACTTTGTCCACACAGCCAGGATCTCTGGACCTTGTTTATTGCCCAGCGAGAGAACTGATAAGCATGTGTGAAAAGATGATTGGATTGTGTGGAAACAATAATATTTAAAATAATAATTAAAAACAAACAATGGAAATTGTAATGTCAGTGCACTAACCCTTGTCCCCTTTTATTTCCAGTGGGAATTAAGCCCTTGATTATTCATTTTCTATTCATACTTAAATCAAGCATCAAATCAAAACAAATCAATGCGTGAAAATGCTGGATGTGTGTGTGTGTGTGTGTGTGTGTGTGTGTGTTGCACATGTGACACACCAGAACTGTACTGAAACAAAAGAGTAAATACAGAGGAGTGCAGAAGTGAGTGCGTGTATGTGTGTTAGAGAGAGACAGAGAGAGACAAAAACCAAAAGGAGACAAAAAGTAGATACCAAACAGAGGGGCACAAAGAAGAGCAGTTGATAGTGTGTCATAAAACAGAGACAGGACTGAATACATAGACGTCAAAACAGAGGAGAGAAAGGAGCATTACACCTCAATGTGTGAGGGATTTGTTATTTTGACGTAGTTTTCAGTGAAATGTGACGTCTGATTCTCATCGCTGAGTGGTTGGGGGATTGCTGTTGCTGCAATCGGCCTTTGTTTCACACTGACTGAGCAGAATAACGAGATGAGATTTTCTCTTTCCTGGTCTTCTTCTCTTCAATCACTTTCCAGACTAATTTTGCTGGCCCTTCCCTTCTTACTGTCTTAACAGCTTTTTCTTTATTTCCAAAACCTTGAAAAACACTGAAGAATACCACTAAGCTGTTGCCTCTATTGTAAGTTATCACTTACATAATGGCTGCAATTTTCACCTGTGATTTTAAAATACACCCTCGAATTCTGCTAGAACCCTCTATCCCAGCATATTTATAAAATGCAATAGAGGAATTGAGGAACAACGACTGTAGGCGTGGCCTTGTGACTACGTAGTGTGTAGAGTGTAGGGTAAGAGGACACGGGGGAGACTGACTGGCCGCCGCTCAGTGTAGCATGGACAACGCTGTAGAGTTCTACTGTAGCCCACAATGACATCACTAGAGTTCTACTTTAGGTCTCAATGACATCACCAGAATACTAATGGAACTCACAATGACACCACTTAAGTTCTACTGTAACTCACAGTGTAATCACAAGTGTTATGACATAAGTGTTCTACTGTATATGTAGCTCACAATGACATCACTAGAGTTCTACTGTAACTATGAATTACATCACACGAGTTCTACTGTAGATCACAATGACATAACTATAGTTTTCCTTTCGCTCCCGGTGACATCACTGGAGTTCTACTATAACTCTCAATGATATCACTGGTGTTCTCCTGTTAAGTGTCATCACTATAGCTCATAATGTCACACTAGTGTTCTACTGTACCTCACAATGATATCACTAGAGTTCTACTGTAGCTCTTAATTACATCCCTAGTATTCTTTTGTAAGTGACAATGTCATCACTAGTATTATGACATCACAAGGGTTCTTCTGTAGGTTACAATTGCATCACTAGAATTCTAATGTAACTATGAATTACATGACTGTAGTTCTACTGTGGCTCTCAATGCCATCACTAGTGTTCCAGTGTAACTCATAATGACATCACTAGTGTTCTAGAATTACTCAGTGTCATTAATGTAGTTCTACTGCAGCTCTAATTAAGATCACTAGGATTTCACTGTAGCTCATAAAGACATCACTAGAGTTCTAAAGTAGCCCTCACTGTGATCACTAGAGTTATGACATCACTAGTGTTCTACTGTAGCTCTTAATTACATCACCAGTGTTCTACTATAACTCACAGTGTAATCATAAGTGTTATGACATCAGAAGTGTTCTTCTGTAGCTCACAATTTCACCTCTAGAATTCTACTGTAGGTCACAATGACATCATTAGAGTTCTAATGTAGCTCTCAGTGATATCACTTGGGTTTTACTGTAGGTCAAAATTTCATCACTAGTTCATCTGTAGCTCTCAATAACATTACTTGAGTTATGACATCACATGTGTCCTACTGTAGCTCTCAATGACATAACTAGAGTCATGACATCACTGGTGTTCTACTGCAGCTCACAATGACTAGAGTTCTACTTTGCTACTTTCACTACTAGTACTATAGCTCTCAGTGATATCACTGGTGTTCTCCTGTTAAGTGTCATCACAAGAATTCTACTGTAGCTCATAATGACATCACTCGAGTTCTAAAGTAGTCCTCAATGTCTACTAGAATTATGACATCACTAGTGACATCACAGTGTCATCACTAGAGTTCTACTGTAATTTTCCATGACGAGAGTTGTATTGCAATTATGAATTACATGACTGGAGGTCTACTGTAGCTCTCAATAACATAACTAATTTTCTACTGTAGCTGATAATGACAACACTAGACTTCTACTGTAGATCTTAATTACATCAGTAGTATTCTTCTGTAACTCAGTGTCATTGCTAGTATTATGACATCACAAGTGTTCTTCTGTAGCTTACAATTGCATCACTAGAATTCTATTGTAGCTCTACATGACATCACTAGAGATCTAATGTAACTGAATTACAGAACAAGAGTTCTACTGTAGCTCACATTGACATCACTAGTGTTCTACTGCAGCTCACAATGACATCACTGGAGTTCTACTTTAGCTCACAATAACATCATTAGGGTTATACTCTCACAGTGTCATCACTAGTATTACGACATCACAAGTGTTCTTCTGTAGCTCACAATTAAATTACTAGAATTCTACTGTAGCTCTATATGACATCACTAGAGTTCTACTACAGCTCACAATGTCATCACTAGAGTAATGACATCACTAGTTCAACTGTAGCTCTTAATTACATCACTAGTGTTCTACTGTAACTTTGGATTACATGACTGGAGTTCTACTGTAGCCCTCAATGTCATCACTAGAATTCTACTGTAACTCTTAATAACATCACTAGAGTTCTACTGTTCTACAAGAATTAATAACAGTGTCATTACTATAGTTCCACTGCAGCTCTAATTAACATTACTAGGATTCCACTGTAGCTCATAATGACATCACTAGAGTCTTTAAGTAGCCTTTAATGTCATGGCTAGAGTTATCACATTACTAGTGTTCTACTGTACCTTCCATTGACATGAATAGAGTTCCACTGTTACTCTTAAATACATCACCAGTGTTCTACTATAACTCAAAGTGTAATCATAAGTGTTATGACATCACACGTGTTCTTCTGTAGCTCACAATTTTACCACTAGAATTCTACTGTAGCTCTCAATGACATTATTAGAGTTCTAATGTAGCTCTCAGTGATATCACTTGGGTTTTACTGTAGGTCAAAATTTCATCACTAGTTCATCTGTAGCTCTCAATAACATTACTTGAGTTATGACATCACATGTGTCCTACTGTAGCTCTCAATGACATAACTAGAGTCATGACATCACTGGTGTTCTACTGCAGCTCACAATGACTAGAGTTCTACTTTTGCTACTTTCACTACTAGTACTATAGCTCTCAGTGATATCACTGGTGTTCTCCTGTTAAGTGTCATCACAAGAATTCTACTGTAGCTCATAATGACATCACTCGAGTTCTAAAGTAGTCCTCAATGTCTACTAGAATTATGACATCACTAGTGACATCACAGTGTCATCACTAGAGTTCTACTGTAATTTTCCATGACGAGAGTTGTATTGCAATTATGAATTACATGACTGGAGGTCTACTGTAGCTCTCAATAACATAACTAATTTTCTACTGTAGCTGATAATGACAACACTAGACTTCTACTGTAGATCTTAATTACATCAGTAGTATTCTTCTGTAACTCAGTGTCATTGCTAGTATTATGACATCACAAGTGTTCTTCTGTAGCTTACAATTGCATCACTAGAATTCTATTGTAGCTCTACATGACATCACTAGAGATCTAATGTAACTGAATTACAGAACAAGAGTTCTACTGTAGCTCACATTGACATCACTAGTGTTCTGCCGCAGCTCTTAATTACATGACTGGAGTTCTACTTTAGCTCACAATAACATCATTAGGGTTATACTCTCACAGTGTCATCACTAGTATTACGACATCACAAGTGTTCTTCTGTAGCTCACAATTAAATTACTAGAATTCTACTGTAGCTCTATATGACATCACTAGAGTTCTACTACAGCTCACAATGTCATCACTAGAGTAATGACATCACTAGTTCAACTGTAGCTCTTAATTACATCACTAGTGTTCTACTGTAACTTTGGATTACATGACTGGAGTTCTACTGTAGCCCTCAATGTCATCACTAGAATTCTACTGTAACTCTTAATAACATCACTAGAGTTCTACTGTTCTACAAGAATTAATAACAGTGTCATTACTATAGTTCCACTGCAGCTCTAATTAACATTACTAGGATTCCACTGTAGCTCATAATGACATCACTAGAGTCTTTAAGTAGCCTTTAATGTCATGGCTAGAGTTATCACATTACTAGTGTTCTACTGTACCTTCCATTGACATGAATAGAGTTCCACTGTTACTCTTAAATACATCACCAGTGTTCTACTATAACTCAAAGTGTAATCATAAGTGTTATGACATCACACGTGTTCTTCTGTAGCTCACAATTTTACCACTAGAATTCTACTGTAGCTCTCAATGACATTACTTGAGTTATGACATCACATGTGTGCTACTATAGCTCTCAATGACATCGCTATAGTTATAATATCACTGGTGTTCCCCATTATTTTTCCCCCCACCAGCTTTCCACCAAGTCTTGCCCCTACTCTGCCTCTGATTGGCTAACCCTTACCCTAACCCCACCCTTACCATAACCTTAACCAAATTAACCAACGCAAGCAACGAGTACTAGCCAATTAGTGCTGGCGGGAATCCTGGTGGGGGGAAAAATTACGCGTTCCACTGTAGCTCACAGTGACAAAACTAGAGTTCTACTTTTGCTCACTGTGACATCACTAAAGTTCTAATGTTGCTCTCAATGACATGACGAGAGCTTTACTGTAACTATGAATTACATGACTGGAGGTCTAACTACAGCTCTCAATAACATCACTAGGGTTTTACTTTAGCTCATAATGACATCTCTAAAGTTCTAAAGTAGCCCTCAATGTCATCATTAGAGTTATGACATCACTAGTGTTCTACTGTAGCTCATAATTACATGACTGTAGTTCTACTTAACAATAACAATAATCACCAGGGTTATATTGTAACTCACAGTGTCACCACTAGTATTATGACATCACAAGTTTTCTTCTCTAGCTCACAATTAATTTACTAGAATTCTACTATAGCTCTATATAACATAACTAGAGTTATGACATCACTAGAAATCTACTGTAGTTCTTAATTACATAACTAATTTTCTACTGTAACTTACAGTGTAATCATAAGTGTTATGACATCACAAGTGTTCTTTTGTGGCTCACAATTACATCACCAGACTTCTAAAGTAGCCCTCAATTACATCACAAGAGTTGTGACATCACAAATGTTCTACTTTAGGTTACAATGACATCACTAGAGTTCTAATGTAACTCACAATGACATCACTAGTGTTCTACTGAGTGTTCTACTGTAACCCATAGTGTCATAACCAGTGTTATGACATCACAAGTGTTCTTTTGTAGCTCACAGTTACATGAGTAGGGTTCTACTGATGCTCTATATGACATCACTACAGTTCTACATTAGCTCACACTGACATCAGTAGAGATCTACTGTAAATCAGTAGACTTCTACTATTGCTCACAATGGCATCACTGGGGTTCTAATGCTGCTCTCACTGACATCACAAGAGTTCTACAGTTACTCGCAGTCATTACTAGTGTTCTACTGTAGCTCATAATTATATCACTAGAGTTCTAAAGTAGCCCTCAATGTCATCATTAGAGTTATGACATCACTAGTGTTCTACTGTAGCTCTTAATTACATGACTAGAATTCTACTATAGCTCTATATAACATAACTAGAGTTATGACATCACTAGAAATCTACTGTAGTTCTTAATTACATAACTAGTTTTCTACTGTAACTTACAGTGTAATCATAAGTGTTATGACATCACAAGTGTTCTTCTCTAGCTCATGTCACCACTTGAATTTCACTGCACAATGACATCACCAGAATTCTAAAGTAGCCCACAGTGTCATCACTAGAATTCTACTGTATCTCTTAATTACATAACTAGTGTTCTACTGTAACACACAGTGTAATAACTAGTGTTATGACATCACAAGTGTTCTTCTGTGGCTCACAATTACATCACCAGACTTCTAAAGTAGCCCTCAGTTACATCACAAATATTCTACTTTAGGTCACAATGACATCAGTTGAGTTCCACTTTAGGTCACAATGACATCACTAGAGTTCTAATGTAACTCACAATGACATCACTAGTGTTCTACTGAGTGTTCTACTGTAACCCATAGTGTCATAACCAGTGTTATGACATCACAAGTGTTCTTTTGTAGCTCACAGTTACATGAGTAGGGTTCTACTGATGCTCTATATGACATCACTACAGTTCTACATTAGCTCACACTGACATCAAGAGTGTTCTAATGACGTTTTCAATAACATCACCAGGATTCTACTATAGCTTATACTGACATCACTATAGTTCTAAAGTAGCCCACTATGACATCACTAGAGTTATGACATATGAAGTGCTCTATTGTAGGTCACAATGACATCACTGGAGTTCTACTTGTGCTCTCAATGACAACACTGGAATTCTAATGAAACTCACAATGACATCACTTTGGTGTTTGATGTGTGGTGAGGCTGTTAAAGGTGGAGGGGCGGCAGTGGGGGGTGGCTCTATTGTAGCTCTCAGTTACATCATTAGAGTTCTACTGTAGTTCAGGATGACATCACTAGGGTTCTACTACAGCTCTCAATGACATGCATGTGCTGTTTTATATATTTTGCAAAGGCTTGATAACAGTATTACAGCTACTAATAAAGTATGTTTTGGAAGCTGGTTAAAGCATCATTAACTAAATGTGAGTTGTAGTACAGTATAGTATTTGGTTAGTTAACTATTTCTGTTAAACTGAACAACATATTTGTATATTCAGAAACTGAGTTATCAGTTATCCCATCAGTTTAATATGTGAACCCTCTGATTTTGTAATGGTAAATTGTGAAATTTGTTATAAAAAAGATGAAACAAAAGGGTTTTAATGAAGAGAAAAACAAAGAGACAAATTCTGTTTAATAAAGACAGAGAACAGCTGGCTGAATGAACACAACTAACGTCTCCTGTATTTGCTTTTCCTGTATAAAACAGGACACATAATCTGTGAACAGGTACCTAATGCTTGAGGCCTGTACAAGCAGCATATCATTAGTTAACTATGTTATTACATATGTAGGGTTACAGGTTATGTTAGAAAAAAAGGCCCTGTTCACAATTAGTTCATCCACTGTGTAGTATTTCCACACTGTGTGGAAGCAGGTCCTGGATGCTATCAGAGTTTTAGGGTAACAGTAGCTGCTCTGTCCTGTTCTATATTGCATTTGGGGAATTTACGCTACACACCCGAGATAGCGTTACATTTACCAAACACATATTCATCTAATAAGCCTTTTCTCTCATAATGTGAAAAGTAAAAACATACTGTTAGAACTGATTCTACATTTTTCCTTATCGTACCTATAATATTTGTTTTAAACCCAGTCAGCTGAAACATTAAAATGTCAGCTAGAAACAGTGTTTTCCACCAATTCATGAAGCTAATGTTAGCCTAATTATTATTAATAGCTAACTAGTTATTGCTGATAAAATCTGTTCGTGACAGTTGCCCTTCCAGCAAAATTGACGGTTGCTGGCTATAAATCAGAAGCCTGCTTTTGTCTACCACCATCTGAAAACAGACACCCATTGTTTCAAAAATGACTAAGAATTTTGAGCAGTAATTCTGCCACTGTTATTATTGTAAACTGCATTATTAGCTTTGTGAGGACGGAAAGCTTGACAGACATAACAAAAGTAGCTAAAGGGGGCTGGGCTTAGCAAACAGTCAGCCGATTATGTCTCTGTCCTTAAAAACTTTGGATGTCTCATGCTCTTTAGTTTCTGTGTCTGAGACTCTTCAGCTATGATGAGCAGTCCTGCCTCTCTTTGCATTACAGTTTGTCATATGTGTCACACTGCCATTCCTCATCATCATCACTATGCCCTTATCTGTCTGCAGTGATCAGACGATAGATGGTATGCGTATGTGTGTGTCTATGTACATGTTTACACTTGTGCCCCTTATGTGTGCCTGTGCAGTAGAAAGAAGTATAATGTCTGTGCGTGTGTGGTGGGTAGGACATGTTTATGGTGTGTATATTTATGTGTATATTTGTGTGTTTCTGTGTGTGAGAGCGAAAGAGAGAGATGCCAGAGGGTAAGCTTGAGGCCTGACTGCTGCTGTCCAGACTACTGTCACTCACCACTCACCAATGCCTAACTAATTCTGTGTGTGTTTTATAATTTCTTTTAAACTCTGAACCAGTTGAGTTATCAGTCCTATATAAGTTATGTCATCATCGTACCTTTTTTCACAGCTGATTCACAGTTACTATTAACAGAAAGGCAAGCTGTCAATAACTGTCAGCATTACAGTGGCTGAGCTTTAGTCAGATGACTAACCCGCCTTTAACAAACAACAGATAATGCTTTTTTCATGGTTGTGAGGCAACAATGATCCTAATGTCTGCTTTGTTCAATACAGGACATCCCCAGTTTCATAAAGCTAATACATCATTAATGTAACACCATTTTTTTCATATCATGAAATAAGTTATTTATGATTCTAACTGAAGGACCAAATTAAAGGAAAAAACAAGTGTGTTAGTAAGGTGTTGGGTCACAACAGCTTCAATGTGCCTTGGTATAAATTCTACAAGTCTCTGAACTCTACTGGAGGGATGAACACAATTCTTCAGAAAGATATTGCCTCCTTTGGTGTTTTGATGAAGGTGTAGGCCCAAAATCTCTCATAGGTGTTGAGTTGGATTGAGATCTGGTGACTTTGGTTTCTAGGTTTCATTTAGGTTTTAACTTTAATTTGTCAACTGTCTGTATACTGGTGACAGGACAGCTTCCAAATCATAAACACAGTGATCCCTTATCCTTTGTGCTCGCAAATCACAATTCTGTAAAGCACTATAAAACAGTTTTAAGTAACATTATTTACTTAAAAGTTAAAAGTAAACAGCATGCAACTATTTTTATATTTGGCATAGATTGTCCCGATGGGAACAGTACCACTTTAGTCAAAGAGTGTCTCTAAAACATGACACACAGTATATTCAGTTACGTCTATTGGTTTATGTAGTCCATTGGTTTTAGTGCAAAAATGCACAGCTGCTATGTTTTAAATGTTGTGTGTGTGTGTCTGTTCTGTGTGTGTCTGCATACCTAGCTGCTAATCTCCTGCTCAACAGTGACAGCTTTTCAGGGAAGTGTGTGATATTTAGCTGCAGAGGAGAGAATAAGAGTTTACATTGGCTCAATTCTGTGCTTCATGATGAGCCTGACTTAAGTTTCCAGTCTTGTATTTGTGCCATTTCACCAAGGAGAGCTTTGCTAACAGCTTTTCCCTCTAACTCAACAAAGAAAAGGTTTCTTCCATTTATGCTTCTAACTCACTCTAGTTTGTCCCTGTAATGGTCAGTTTTGCAGCATTGTTTTACGCATCATGGTGGTAAACACCATAAGTTTGACAAATTTCTTCTCTCTCACTCAAACACCTGCAGTATATTTTTAAGATATTGGATCCCAGTAACATATTCACACTGGTGGAGCAAACATTTATTAGGGAAAGGGAGATTATTGAAATCGCGGTGGGGGGTTGTCTTTCTTGTGACCAAATGTAGTCATAATATTTACATCATGGCTGCCATGATCTAATATAATATGGAGAAAAATTTTATCTTAAATCAGCCACAGCACTCAAACATGAATCATGAGTCAATTTAATTGGATGAGAGTCAGACTCATAACAAATTCATTATCCTAATGGGTGCTTGCTCACGGTTAACCACTTTCCCACCCGGTGTGTGCATCAATGTGGAGGCATTTAGTATTTTTCATTATCCTGATTCAGGTTTGTTTATACTGTACACTATTTGGCCTCACTGACCACTGTACAGTATGCCTGTGTTCACATCTCTAGTTTAATCCATTAGTAAATATTCAAACACACATACATGTGGTTGTAAAGTTGTGTCTCCATGTAGTATGTATGTATGTGTGTGTGTGTGTGTGTGCGTGTGTAATCCTACTCACCCACGGCCTTCAGCGAGGTGTACTTGTTGAAGCCAATTCCCAGGTTGTTATGAGGGTGAGACAAGGCCATGGCCGGACCCAGGGGAGACAAGGCTGCGTTGTTCAAATGGTTATGATCTGAGGTAAAGAGAGACAGACAGAGAGAGAGAACATTTCCATTTAAATGTGGTGCACATATTAAATACATTTCTGAAGTGTCAGCCAAAGAAAATGCAAAACTGTATATTTCCATCAACTAGTGTAATGAGAATACTCTCAAGAGGGAGTAACAATATCACAAAATTAAAAGTCCTCTTTTACATCGTGGCCTTTTAGGACAGATGACATTTGTTTTTTTCCTTTAAACATGTTTGTACACTGTATCCAGAATGTGATGTAAGATGCTAGTTAAGCTCATTTTTTGACAATGGATGTAATGATTAGCCGAAGTTCGATAATCATCTGCGCATTTCTATCAGCCCTCATTACATAACGTTTCTGCTTAAAATAACAAATATATTCATAAAACCTTTAGATGTGCAGATTACCCAGGAGAGAGGCAACCGTTACTTAATATAGGCCTACCGTTAGAATACACACAAGGACAGCTTGTACAAGCAAAATAACAAACACGTTCACAAACCTATAATGGGAACACATTTTCTCCTACACAAATACAGTTTGCTTTCTTTATGAGAAATTATTACATTATGAGTCACATTTGAGTTTGATTTTGTAAAACGTTTGCAGTATTACATTATGGCAGAAAAAAAGAAGTGTGACGTCATGTCAACTGATTCTGAGATTTTTTAAAAAGTTTTAACACACCTTACCTTTGCTATTGATCATGTGATCCCATGTGTGTTTGTATATGGAGCTTGTGATGTATTGACAATTTGATAAGAAAACCTGAGTAAGCTGGGTGCAAAAAGTCGTTTGCTTTCAACAATGATGTGACCTGCACTGTGGTAACACCGTATAGAAAAGACATTGCAGTTTTGCAAGCAGATTAGAATAAACTCTTCATGCTAAGGAGAGGGTGGTGTTTGTTCTTCAAAATGGAGCTTAAAGCTGCACTAATCAATATTTTTATATCACAAATTGATCAAATTACAATGTGTACTGTGAAAAATGTTGCTTGTAGTCCACAGATAATTATCACCCTGCTCTGCAGTTCCCCTCAGCTATACATTACTTTTTTGGAGCCTTTCAGCTCATTGTTTTGATTTTACAACTTTACTATTTACGTTCATCTCACTGCTCTAATCAACCTTGTTTCTCAAAGCAAAAAAGCTCTAAAAACCAATTGTAGGCCACCTGCCCAGCACCATACAATGGATAGACAGAATAGGTGACAAGCTGGTGAACATAGTGGAGCATTTAGAAGCTAAAGAGCCAGATATTTTTCTCAGGCGTTAGTGGAGACCAAAACAGCTAAAAGGAGAGTGAATATTGGACTTACATTGCCAACTGTTGCTAAATTGATTAATGCAGGTTTAAGTAGTAAACTTAGTGACAACTGTGGCAGTTTTACATAAGAAACATAAAGAAAATGAAGTCTTAATTTTAGGAAACACTATCATTGGTTACAGTCTCATTTTGTTACAGAAATAAGGGATAGCAGTTAATTTAAGAATGATACACCAACGTTTGAAAATATTCCACACAGCATCTTTAACTGTAAAACCCTCCTGGCCCTCTGAAGAAACAAGGTCAGGCCAGGATTACCGCACTCCTCAAAAATATTGTCACTCCAAAAGTCTAAAACAGTTTCCCACAAGGTTAGAAGCACACACACACACACATGCATAAACAAACACACAAACCTGACACCCGCGTCAACCAGCCCCATGATCACTGAGACGCATCAGTGAGAATGAAGCGAGGGGGGAATAGGAGAGCGAGGTGGAGAGAGCGGGCGAGGCAGGGAGAAAGCCAGAGAGCGAGGGATGTGACACCAGCGATGACTGATTGAAATAGAAATAGATCTTCACTTCCCCGTGTAATTGATATGCAGTGATGACACGCTGTGTGTGGCGTGGAGTGCAGGGAGGCACAACTGTGTGTTGCAATTTTATGCATGTGTGTGTAAGATGTGGGTTGTTATTGTCTTAAGTGAACCGCTGGTACCACCTGCTGTCCTCACCCATTCACCAACACTTCAAAAACAGACATTTAAAAATGTACCACCCAAACAAGTAAACCAAAACATGATATTAAAAACTGCCCGTAAGTGCTTAAAAAAGTAGGTTTTTAGGATCCTTGGATTGATTACTTAATAACAACATTCAAAAGAAAAGCTTTTGCTCTTTAAGTGTCCTACATTCAGATGCCATGTTCTCGAGCCAACAACAGTGGAAATAATGAGACAGACAGAGAGAGAGATGGAGTGAAGAACAGAAAGATCGAGAGAGAGAGTTGAAGGCAGAGATAGACAGGGGGAAAAAAATCAACTAATTGATGGAAAGATCCCTGGCCGGTCTCCAGTTTGACCACAGGGCTGTTCCTGGCCACCAGAGCACAGAGAGAGAGAATACTGTAGTAATGTGTGCACCATTTGTTGTATTTTTTCTCTTTTCTTTCACTATACATATTGTACATGCTGCTTTGGCAATACAGTCGTGCTAATAAGGCATGGGATGGGATAAGGTTTATGGGATCTGGAAGAGATGATTTGGGTAATTTCTTATTTCTTTTGACTGAATGTGAATTTTGCAATTCTTCTATTTTTATGCAGACTGAATAACTCCTGAAAAAAAAGTTATTTGAACATGACTTACAGTGAAAAGTGAAAAAACTATTTCTCCATAAATGATACATGAGGGTATAAGAATTCATAAAAAGGTGGTGTGCTGACAACAAATTTAACCCTTTAATGCAGCTTTAGCCATGTTTTTCCTTCCTAAACTAACATTGAACCTAAGAGAGATTATATTTTCCTTAATTTCAATTAGGAGTACTGGACCACTAATTAATTAGTAATACTCCTACAGTGACAGTTATGTGAAATGACATTACTATGTTCGATATTTGTCATGTTTAGAGAAAGATCCTTTTTAATTGATTTTAGGCCACTTGGAGACAGCGAAATTTGCAGGAAACACGGCATTAGTATATATAAAGTATTATACTTATAAAGTTGATATGGCTAACGTGTTAGCAAACAGTGGCATATTAACACATCAAGCAGATACGGAGAAATATTATATTCATATGAAGTTATGCTTCTGTCCACCTGATGAATGTCCTAAACTCTGTTTTGGTCTCCAACAACTCCTGAGGGAAATATCTGCCTCTTTAGCTGCTAAATGCTCCACTATGTTCACCGGCTAGTTGCTAACTGTGTCTGTCTGCTGTTTGGTGCTGAGCAGGTAGCATACAGTGGGTTTTTATAGATTTTTTTAAAACTGAAAACAGCTGGCTGCTGTTGCAAAAAACAACAACAATGACACTATTGTTTACCAAAACAGTAAAGTAGTGGGTCAGAAAATGTAAACAATGAGCTGAAAGAAGCTAAAAAGCTCTTCTGGAGGGAACATCAATAATATCACCAACCTATATCAAATTATTCATTCTCTGAAATTAGGCATAGGTATTTTAAACATTTAATTCTGTTGATGGGTAGAAGTAACAAAACATTCATTCTTTATCTTTGTTTGAACAAAATGACTTACACGGCATCTAGCCTACAGTGCTAGCAGTCACCAGTCACCAGAATTCACTGAAGACGCAACGCATGTCCTACAGAGATGCTACAGAGATGGAATCTGGGAAATGTAGTCCAATAGCAAGCAAAGGTATCAGGATGAAGTAAACCGTTAACTTCATTTCCCAAATTCTCACTTAGTTTAGTATATGCAACAGTTCAAACCACTGAGCAGGATACATAGGGGGGGACAACAAAACCTTCAAAAGGTGTTGTGTTTATGTGTGAATTATTTCGGCTTCTATTAAGTGTATTGTACTATATTATATTATATATTTTCAGTTACATAATTTATTTAGAAATAATTTATTGGGGGGGACAACTTCATGTTTTTCAGAAGTTGAACCCCCAGGATCTGCGCCCAAGTCTGCATTTTGGAACTGAACTTGAGATATCAGAGTTAAAAATTCCTTCTTGTCTCATCTTTTTGCAACTGAATTGAATTTGTCTCTGTGAACAGAGTATATATTCCCATTTTAAACATGTTCATTTTATGAAATGTCAGGTCATAAGCCTGTTTTTATATGCAATTCAGTAGGCTTCCTGCCTTAGTCACTTTGCTACTATTCATAGGACCATATTGTAAGTGTGAGAGAGAGCAGATTGAAAAGGAATAACTTCTTTCCTTTATTCTGTATTCTTGAATAAATTCTCTCTGAATGTCCTACATTTTCCCTGTGTATGTGTGTCCATGTGCTTTGATGTACTATGGTATAGAGGCCTCAGATTAGAAGCACTCATAAGAATTCAAATGTATGTTTATTAAAGAGAAGCGGAGAAAGAAATGAGGACGTACTGTATATGAATATTATTCACAATGTGTGTGTGAGAGATAGAAACTGTGAGAGTGAGAATAGGAAATGTTTGGACATGACTTATGTGTGAGAAGCAGCATGTATGCTTTGTTTTGCATGTGCATGCTTTCCTACCAGCATGCATTTGTTTTTGTTTGTATGTGTGTGCTCGCAAGCGTACTGTGTGTGTGTGTGTGTGTGTGTATGTGACTAGTGTGTCTGTGCAGGCAGGCAGCAGAGCACCGCTGGGTGATGGCCTAATTCAGCAGGGCTCAACATCAAAGAGGCAGACTGCTGCAAGTGCTTCAGCCAGCCTTACTCTGACATGACTACTGTCACACACACAGAGAGAGATGGAAAGAGGAAGAAAGGAGGAAGATAGATGCAAGGAGGAGGGAGTGGTGTGGGTAGCAAGGAGAGAGAAAGACAGGAGAGGCTAAAATGAGTGCACTTGGAACTGTAGGAACACACTGAATGAATAGCATATATGTCACATCATTTAATGTGAGTGTATGAGAGAAGGAGAGGGAAAGAAAAAACAAGGACTGAGAGGGCAGGACAGGTCAGAGGCCATGAAGAAGAGGTTTACTTTATGACACATGTTGGAAAATGGTCTTTTGATGGTACTAACACATTTTCTATATATAACAAAGAATACATGTTCCTAAAGTAATGCACCAGCTGTTTAAGGGACTGGCCTCCATGTTGGGCAATGTGCACATTAAATTATTAGAGCAGAAACTACAAAATCATACATGTGTCTTCACTCACTGCACGCAATCAGCATTATCTCAGAACTTTGAAAACTATAATTTTTATCAAATCTGAAGGATTTAGCTATTTTGTTTTATTTAAAGGAATGGTTCAACATTTCACTTTTCAGAAATTAGCTTATTTGCTTTCTTGCCAAGACTTAGATGAGAAAATCGATGCCACGTTCATGTCTGTATCGTAAATCTGAAAAAGCTAGCATAACATAAAGACTGGAAGCAGGGGCAAACAGCTAGCCTGGCTCTGTCCGAAGGACAGAACAGAATCCGCCTACAAGCCGCTCAGTAATTAACATGTTATAGCTTGTTTCTATGTACAAAAACCAAAGTGTAAAAAACGACAATATGTGATTTTATGGGGAGTAATGTGCTGGACTATTTCTTTATCAGGCACAGTGACTTTTCTAATGTTGAACTATTCCTTTAAATAATATGATTTGCTCTGGTAGCTTAACATGTCCATGAAATGTGATTCCTAAACAACTTTGCAGATGAATGCATGATTGCACACGTCAAATAATTCCACTATCATTTACACATTGCTGTATTTTGGGAAATACCCAATTATTTTGGGCTATGGACAGCATGAATCTACAGTTAATGTAGATTTTCTTCTCACATGTTTAGAAACTATAATTGTGCAAAATACACATATATTTTCATTTCTCAGCCAGCCTTACAGCACTTTTAGTCAGTAGACTGTGGTATTACACCTATTTCACAAAACTGATACATTTTATCTTTAGATACAGTTAGCTGCTGCTACAAAATGTAAAGATAATACAACTGTAACCAGGACTGTGTTAGGTAGCTGCATACACTTTGCATGTGAAAGCTTTCAGTGGGTGGCATGTGTGTGACATATGTGCCTCCGTCATGTCTGTGCTAAAAAGAATACACGCAAACATTTGTTTGAGGTGTTTAAAGTATATCGTGCTGTAGTCCCTCTAAATCACGTAAACAACACATCTATAGAGTATGAGCAGATGTTGCTTTGCTGAGTTCTCTTCCGATCCTCTCTTCCCTTCCTCCTGTTCTCTCTCCATGTGTCTTTTTGATCTTTAGCTCACTCTCTTTCTTTCAGTATCACCTAGTTTTTCTCTGTCATATGCATCTTCCTGCTCATGCAACTGTCTTTCCCTCTCTCCATCCTTTCTCAGTCACCTGCTTCTTCCTGTAACTTTTCTTGTCTTACTCTTTTGTTCTCTCTCAGTGAGTGTGAGGCAGGCCATCTGTTGTCTGGCAATGAAACAATGAAAGCAAAGTGTGGGGAGCACTCATCCACCTTTAATTTTTTAAATGTTCTACCTTAACTTTTACTATAGTGGATAGACATGCATATGAGCATGAAAATCTTGGTGTTACAGTATCTTTTTGCTGTGGTGTGTTTGTGCTGTACTTCTCAGAAATCACCTGTGAGACAAAAGCACAGGAGTTTTATTTGTCTTTAACATGAAGTAATGTAAAATAAAAACTGCCTTGTTGACTTGTTGGCTGTCTTTAATGGCAAAATTGCTAGAATTTATAACATTGTAATGCTAACATGCACATAAAGAGACTGATGAAATGACTAGAAAGAGTAGCTGCACCCGCATATGCTTCTCTCTTACTTTCTTTCTTTAGTCACGCTCTTGTTTGTGTGTGTTAAATGGAGTAAATGGAGTCATTTCAGTACACTGATTCCAATGAGGAAGTCTCTCTATCTCTATTTGCAGGGTAAACCAGGGCTTATCCCAGGACAACACCATTATTTTCCGCCTTTAGCCCACACATTAGATGCATTGAACTTGGCTGCCTGTCTGCTCAGCACTTTACATAATGCAGTGGACCGCTATACATCTACACACACACACACACACACACACACACACACACACACACACACACACACACACACACACACTGGCTGGAAATAAACATGGGGATGGGCTTTTACTTTTAAAACTCTCCCATGGGTGAGATAGTTGGGAAGGCCTGTTGAGCACAAAGTGGAAGAGAAACAGAATGAAGGAAGAACATAAGGAAGTAAGGAATGAAGTCAAATGCAGCTAATATACTGTAATATTATATTATAATATAAGGTGTATTGAGAGATCATGAAGCCATCTAATATCAGTCAACATGCAGCCATAATCTAATTTTATATCAGAAACCATAAAACAAGACACTTACATTTGCAGTATTACAATTTAACTCACATTAAGACAATTCTCATGTAAACGACATTTAATGACGACCTTAACACAAACACAGCATTTATATAATCAAAGCCACACTAGAGAATATCCAAAAAGTTAAAGGTTTAGTACTTTAACATTGTGACTATGGGATGAGCTTAATTACTCATTAATTAGGCCCTGCAGTATGTGAATGGCAAAAGCAGTGAAATACTTCTATTATAAATCTACAAAAAATGCTCAAACCTGAATTCATTGATTCTTTTGGCCACTTTAGAGCAGTGCGACAAGCTGTAAACACCACATTGATATATATAATGGGCATATACAATTGATATGATAACACGTTAGCAAACAGTTCCCTTTTTCATTCATATTTCTGGCCACCTGATGAATGTAAGTCCAATATTCACTCTCCTTTTAACTTTGTTCTGATCGCTACCAATCCCTGAAGGAAATATCTGGCTCTTTAGCTGCTATGTGCTCCACTATGTTCACCAGCTAGTCGCTAACATTGTCTGTCTGCTGTTTAGTGCTGGGCGGGTAGAGTACAGTGGGTTTATCAGAGTGTTTTAGCTGAAAACAGCTGCCTGCTGTGGCTGGAAACGAGGATAATAAGAGCGGTGAGACTGAACCAAAACAGTAAAACTGCAGGAAAACAATGAGCTGAAAGATGCTAAAATGCTCCGCAGAGCTGAGGGGAACTGCACAGTTGGGTGATATCTGTGGGTTTGTCACAAAGAGCCATGCCTATATTACAGAGTCATTTCATCCATTGTTAATATAAAATATTTATTAGTGCAGCTTTAAGTAAATGCATTACTGTCCAAGGAAGAATTAAGTCAGATAAACTCAGTAGAAAAGCCAGATTACTGTAGTCCATTTAAACACTTTTAATGATATGTCACAAAAATGGGAATAAAAGATTGGAGGAGTAAAAGCTGATGAAGAGGAATGACAGGGGAGAGGGAGGGACAGATGAACAGATGGGAGACAGATAAAAGGGAGAGAAAGAGGACAGAAAAGAGCTGAGAATGTCCCTCTTGGGTTTCATCAGCTGTTTTCAGCACCACGGACAGATCCATCAAGTGTCCCACTGAGAGCACGCGGTTCTTTTCAGCACCATGGACAGCGTCTTAAGCCATGATACCATACTACATCCAATCCATCACTCCTTTGACTTTATTGGACAGTTATGACAAAAGAGCGTCACAAAACATGGTCTTTATCTGCATCCTTTATTCCTCCCCTCTGTCTCCTTTGTCTTTCTTCTGTCCTTTTTTCCTTCCATTGGTCCCTCTATTCTTTCCTGTTTCTTGGAGAAACTGTCCGGTTACAGCACACTAGATCCTTGTTCATCTAAATTTCATATATTCAGTCTGGCTGGTTAACCTGTCAGGCACAATTTTAAAAATGTGCAGCGATGTGTAAATACAGGAGAATATTATGTTTGTTTACACACACACACACACACACACACACACACACACACTTTTGTTGTTGGAGTCATAATGTGTGTTTGTGTTGTGTGATAATTAGCGCTTGTCAGTGTATGCACTGTTTTGTGCTTGCATGTGCATGTTATGTTACAGTGAAGCAAAGAGTGTGAGTGGATCTCTTTATTCCATTATTTCTTTTTCATTATCTACAAAGAGCGTCTTTAACTCTGACAGGCGTTTGAAGTCCCACCGGCCCCCCTCAAAGTCACCATGACTCATTCTCCCTCCCTCTCGCTCTCTCTCCCCCTTCTCTCTCTAATTGTTCTTCAAGGAACAACAAAGCAAACCCCTGGCCACCGCTTCTTAACTTCTGAGGATTCAATTATTCAAAAGAGGTAATTGTACTGCACAGTCATCTAAAACTCACTCGCTAAACCACAGACATTTACTGATGTTTTGTGTGTATTTTGTCTCTGTCTCTTTTCTTATGTCTGTGTTTGTGAGCAATCTTGCAACTTTATGTGTGCTTCAAATTTACTATCTGTGCGTGTGTGTGTGTGTGTTGCATAATCATCTCCAGCTTCCTCTAACAGCTGCAGAAATTTGCAGAGGTAAAGAAACCCTCGTTATGCAACAGGACTCAATCTGGGTCTCATACATTAAGCTAATTTGCCTGAATTAATCTTTCATGAAAAAAAGAAAACAATTGCTTCATACTCCAGATCAGGGTTTGCACGACAGAGGTCAAGTGAGGGTCATTCTTATCTCTTGGCTAATTCCGAAGAGATTTAAAACAATCAGCAATCTTTGACACTCTTTTGTGCCTTAAAATTACATTTGTGGCAATCATGAAGTATCGGTATTACCTTGTTTAACCTGGTCAATTTTAACAGCAACATTTGGGAGCAAAATCTGTTAATTTCAGTCCATTTCAAGTGCTGCGATCAGTGGATTTGCCTTTGGACGTTCTTTGGTGAACTTTGACATACAAATTCACAATGTTTACTGTCTTTCTGACCTCAGGGGTAACCCAACTTCACACCAACCAATTTGATTGTAGCTAGCTAGGACTTTTGTTGTGTTATCTGTTAGCTCACCAGCCACAGTAGCTCGACAACTAGCCTCACAAGTAGTCACCAAGGTTTCAGTACCACTTATTTTGAGAGCATGTGTATGGTATGTATGTGCATGTTCTTACCAGATACTGACAATGAACATAACTGGACAAATATCATTATCTTTGAATCAAACAAATGCAAAAAAACAAAAAAAAGACAATAAACAGTTAAGGAGTAATTTAACACTAGGCTGAAACAAGTGTTTTGCTGCCCTCTATGGTTGAAGGTTTTAAGCCTGTGTAACGTTGGATGTGCTCAGAAGTGTGCTTTGTTGCACCTGTAACCACACCCAACAGTGATCCTGGAGTACACCTGTACATCTCTGCAGCAAGGTGATAAGTTAAACTACTGGAAGTCACCAAAAACAAGATTTTCAGGAGGTATTAACTTAGACTTTATATAAAATGTCTTAAAATGCAAGTTGAGCAAAATAAGTCTCCTCACTGCAAAAGATTTATGAGCAAAGTAGTTGGACACTAAATTGAGGTAACCAGTGTTGAGGTTAGATTGATGGCTTGATGGAGTTAAGAAGTGCTCCACTTTGAAGTTTAAATAAAAGCTTTTATATTTAATCATGACCAAAAGTTAAACTCGGACCAAATTGTTTTAGTTGGCTAAACGTATGCCCAGACTTAAGTTGTCATTTGTCACAACAACATTTACTCTGTATGTCAGAGTTTGAGTGAAATTTAGAGCATGTGTTGTTACTATTGGCTAATGAATCCACACGCTCAACCCCAGTATGTATAGATAGGTGCTTAATCCTCCCAGGCAAACTAAGTGACATAAAGCTATGAAGGACCCTCAGAGGTTAAATTGTGTACAACAATAGAAATGATGAAACATCTTCAAGACCAAACATCAAGTCCTTGTCTTTGACTTACTCATCGTACATATGCAGACACACAGTTGTACCATAAAACACACCTCCACAGATATATATTTTTAATTCCTTAGCAATCCCTAGGCAAGTTGGATTTCTAACTGTAAGAAACTCCTCTTTCCTTACAGCCTTACTCTTTCTACCATTTAATTGTCCAAAATGGTAGTTGCAGTTATACTTTTCTGAATCTCTGTGAAGGGTATAGCGATATTCAGTCATGCAGGCTTCCTATTCGCTCTACCTGCAGAACTAATGAATTAATAATAACCAGTCTGGTAGATCTGTGTTTTGTTTGTGTAAGTACATATGTGTGTGTCGCTACAGTGGGTGTATACAGGTACAGTCTTTCCTCCTGTACTTAGAGAAGTAGTGAATTATTGAGCTAATCTGAGTGTTGAACATGCCCTTTCATCACTTGCTTCACTTTACACTCACGAATGTCTGAAACTCAACTCAAAGGCTTGATACAAGCAACTCAACTCAAGGCTTGATTCATCACACATGACATTCCTTCAGCGTTCATTCCCTTATGAGCTTACTTGGGTTTCTGTCCTCTCCTGCAGAGATGTATTATTTAGTATTTTTACTTTTATGTTTATTTTATGCTATAAAACCACCTGTTTCAGTCATATTCAGCATTGAATCATAGTCCTGGTCAACCTGAGTCTGTACGGCTTCCGAGTTGCGTCAGGTGATTGAACCCCAGTATACCTTCTTGCAGATCTAAATTATTTTCTTTTTTTTCCTGTGTAATTAAAAATATACAAATAAACTCTAAAACTAACAAAGTTTAATGGGGTTTTAGTTGATTTAATTCCCTTACATCTATCCTGTTGCCCCACCAAGGGAATCTGGAAACATGTATCAATGTTATGAGCACTGAATCGAAGTAACCTGTATCATACGTTTCAATTTCCCTTAAAACACACGTTTCTCTTGTACAATACCTGTGATCTCATGTATTTTGTATCTGTGCTATTTATTATTCTGTGATCTTTTGTAAAGGAGTATAAATCACGACCAATGTTAAGTCTGGAACGAGAGATTTAAAACCTATTTCTCCTCATCCATAAACCCATTTAAGTTGTGGCCAGGGGCTAATGTTGTACCTATAAAAGAGGTGAAGAAAAAAATGAATTGATACCTATTGTCCATTAAATCTAATTTCTTACATGTTTCTGTCACCTTGGGGTCCATGTCTTTTTCATTGATTTAAGTGCCGTCCAAGGGCCATAAAACTAGTTTAACTGCTGCAGGTAGGGAACCAACATTGTTAACTACTAATTCTTAATTACCAACATGAGATGTGACCAGTTGACTTAAAAATTTAATATCCAGTAGGTGAGAATAATAAAAAAGGAGTATCATTAGTGTTGTTATAAATACAACTGGGATAAGTTTTGTTTATGGTTATTTCATATTTGTTTAAAAAGTAGGAATTATAAATACATGATGAATGTCAGCAGGGAGATGTTGTTTTAGAGTGAAGACAAAAACAGAAAATATGAAATCTGGATGTTTGATGTGCTGGTGTGTGTGCAGAGTGGGTGCAAAACCAGCATGCAGCTATTACTTGTAAATGAGGGTTAAAAAGCAGATGCACACAGTCAAGGTCAGTGAGAACACACACACACACATATAATATGACATATGGACACACACTCTCAACTTCCAATCATTGCCAGGTTGTGTGAAAGAAGAGCATCAAGAATTGACTCAATTATTTATGTATGCATCCAGACAGGAAGAAAGGGCACAGGGTATGCATATTAGTTTCTCTATGAAATATTACTTAATAGACCTTTGTTGCAGCCAATGGAATGCCATAAAGGATGAAAGAGAGAGGAGGAGAAGAGATATAGAAGAGGAGAGGGCTAAGCTGATTTTGAAAGAGGGTGCTGGAGGTGGAGAAAAGAAAGAAGTCTGAGAAAAGAGACAGAAAGAAAGGATATGATGAAGTGTCTTAATACATTTGCTGTTCACTTAGAGAAGGAAACAATTAGGATACAGGCCAGTAAGAGAGAGAGTAAAGAATAAGTGGAAAAAAAGGAGAGACGGTTGGAAAAATCATAGTATATACGTGTGTGTGAGAAAGTGTGTGTATGGATGATGTACATCCTACTAGCCTATTATTACACAAGAACTGCCCTCCCTCAGTGTCACTTTAATAGTTTTGGTTACTGAAGTGGGTCCAATCTCTTGTGATGTAATTTGATGTATAATAGTTGATGACAGTGATACACAATAGTGCATGTAAGTGTGGTTGTGTGTAGGTTTACCCGGAGTTAAGCGCTCCTCTACTTGTTAGCAGGATACTCTCCATTTTCTGGACAACCGTCAAGTAGGTTCATACACGTACAGATACAAGTACACACGGCTGCACACATGGATGCCTCATATATACACAACTCTATCAGCCATCCACCCAAAAATACACACTTAATAACTAGACATATGTTTAAAGTATAAAAATATAAGAAATGTAGATTCAGTAGTGATGTGAGTCTGATTTTATGGGAAATTGACAATAAAATGGGGAGAAAAATTGAAAGAAAAGCAGAGAAGAGAAGAGATTTGACAGGATATGACTGGATTTGTGGGCACAAGAAAGTCCTAGTTTTGTAGTTGTGCGTACATATATTTATACATACACCTGTGTGTGTTTGTGTGTGTCTTCGTGTCATGCTTGTTGTCTCTGCCTCCCCTCAGCTCTGTGTTATGCTGGTGCTTCCTGACTAAATGTGGCAGGCCTGTAATGTGGTTGTAGAGGCGATATGCCTTGCTACTCTCTCTAACTACACAGGCACATACTTCATCATGTTAATTCCCCTGTTTATGTGTATGTGTGTGCATTTCTATGTGTAGAGACCAAACTCTTTTCTCTCTGGGCATTTATGTACACACATTTCCATACAGGTGCGTCTGTGCCCTTTTGTTTGCGTGGTTGAGTCTTTGTGTGTACTGTCTGTGTGTGCATGTGTGGGAATGATCTCATCCATATTCTCCAGGCAGCGGCAGCAGTGGTGGAATCGCTCAGCTCACTGACTTCACGCAGCACCATAAGAACCCAGCAGTCAGCCAGCGCTGTCCTTCACTCAACGGCTCCCCTTACAACACTTGGCAAGTGGAGACTGATCAAGAATATTAACTGCAAACCTATGGGGGGAAATACGCTCATACAGCCTCTTAGAATTATAGCCATGTAGGTAACAAAAGAAAGAAAAGGTGCATGGTTTTCCTCTCTTCATGTAGTGCTAAATCATGTGAATAGCTTTTTAAATCCTCCACAGAGGCAACCATGAGTAGAGCCATCTACCCAGCATTTATCTGCATGTTTTTAGTATTTACTCTTGGAAGTGCAGGGTAAAATGAAGCAGCAGTGCAGCAAGCATGTTACAGACCTTGACATATTTAGGCTACTTATGTTGGACTACACAGTGACTGATGTACTTTTGATTTGTAATATTTGCTACTTTGAGTGGTTGTGCAGAGATTTGCAGTCAAAAGCTGAGGTAAATGTCTGTAGTTTTCAAAGATGTTTCCTTTGGCAGGTTGTATCAGTAGATGGTGATGTGGATTGATTGAACTGAGAGTGAATACTGACATTAGCACAGACAAAAAAACCTAAAACTGTTCACTTTAACTCTCAGGGTTATCCAAGATTATTTTTAATATGTGCTGCAGCGAAACAAGCTTTAGATTCAAGACCTTCAGGCGGAATGGTCAGAACAATATTAATGATGTTAATATCTGTCAATCAATACCGTCCACTTAAGCTTGATATTTCCAATTGTTCCCTGGGTTGCTTCACCCAAATTACATAATGTAAGCTCAGGTTTTGAGATATTTGCATCAGAGATTTTTGCCTCCCCCTCAATAAAAAAAAAGTGAATGGGATTTCATTTGTGGTGCTCACATCATTATAAAATATAATTAAAGCAATAGTTCAACATTTAGGCAATTATGCTTATTTACTTTCTTGCTGCGAGAGATGAGAAGATCAATACCACACTCATGTCTGTACGGTAAATATGAAGCTACAGCTAGCAGCCAACACGGCTCTGAGGAAAGGTAACAAAATCTGTCTACCAGAACCTCTAAAACTCAATATTTTTGGGTTTGGAGCAGCAACTTCCAACCAGAGGTCTCTGCTGGTTGTTTCAATGTGAAAACAAGACTCCAGGAAGTCACTGACCAAGTCACTGCACCCGGCCAAGAGATAGTCCAGCACACAACCACTTGTAAACTGGTTGTTTTTACACGCTGGTGTTTGTACAGATGAAATAAACTAAATAAAATATAATTAATTTGTGAACTTTAGTGGTGCTGGTAGGTGGATTTTGTTACCTTCGGACTGGGTTGGGTAGCTGTTTCCCCCTGTTTCCAGTCTTTGTGCTAAGCTAAGCTAACTGGCTGCTTCATATTTACCGTACAGATATAAGAGTGGTATCAATCTCCTCATCTGACACTTGGCAACAAAAAATGTCTAACTATTCCTTTTAAAGCTTATCTGCAGGGCTAAACACCACTTTTTTGTAATATGAGTGAACTAACCATTTTAATTACACACAAAGTGGCTTTGATCACAGATTGACAACATTACATAATGTGTAACTGCTTGTTTGCCTGCTTTATTAAAGCTGTATCAGAAGTAAAATCCCGGATGCCATTTTTTTATATCTACTGTACATCAACATTTCAGATGGAAAAGTCTCAATGCCATTGGTCATCAGTTTGTAAATATTTCCCTAAAATTTTTCGTGTTGTATATACCATATTTGGAAACCATGGGATCTTGATGAGAATTGAAAATATAATACAATTTCTATGGGTTAAATATTGTCCACCAATATATAGGTTTATATTAACATGACCTGCCAAAGGATCTGTGTGTGATTAAGGAGGTGAATTAGAAGTAAGAAGAAGAATGTAAAATAAGAACACAACAGTTTCTTTCTTTTACTATGTTATGAATAAAACACAACGCAAACAGCTACTGCTGTGAGAAATGCTTTGCGCTTGAATGATCTCCTTTTCATGCGGTGGGTTTTACTCCTCTACCACATCCTTTAGAAGCACCACACACACAAACACCTCGGTCACGTGGACTGCCCGTGAGGACTGCATACAAACACACACAACTTGTACTTGATCACACACATACTGTATGGTCATTCACAAACACACACACACACACACACACACACACACACACACTCGGCAACTTCTTCCCTTTGTCTGGTCGGATCACAAGCCAGCTCCTCTCCGTGTTTCCTAAAGCGTGAATCTCTTGCTAGTGTGCCCACCCACCATGTCTAACAGTGATTGATGCTCCACAGACGCACTCTCAGACAGACTCTGTGTGTGTATGAGTGTGCACGTGCATGTCTGTGTTCGACCTTCAAACCACCTCCCAACCTCCCTATTTGTGCTTCCATCTTGGTATGTTCTGACCGATTCCCGATTAACATGGTGGACAGGGTCAGACCTGCAAAGGCCACCTGGGAGGGAGTTGGATTGTAGAGTTGGGGGTGGGTGAGGGGTGTTAGCATGCCCTGCACAGACTGCTAATTGGCTGCTACATACCCTGCGGAGGGGGAGGAACAAAGGGAGGGAAGATTGGAGGAAGATGTGGGAGGAAATGATGGAGAGTAGTAAAGGGAAAAGAGAGAGAAAGACCGTGATGCATCCTGGGTATAGAGGTGTGATGGCATGACGAAGACAGAAAGAGAAGAGAGAAGCATGGAGAACCAGGAGAGGAGAGGAGAAACAGAGGGAGCAGATGGCTTCGAAAGAGAAACGGATGACATGTGGGTGACAAAGGAGCAGAAAACTACATCCCTGCATCCAGCAGCGGTCTTGTCTTGCAGAGAAACAATCTGCCCTCTTTTTGAATATTGTACACGTTTTCAGAATTGTCATGTACTCTTTCTCTCATCCTCAGTTCACAGTTGAATATCACCCCATGCATTACTTAGCTTCCAACTGCTCTGATATGCTTCCAGTTATTTTCCACGTTTCAAGTTTTAAAAAAAAAATACTCCCCCATTATTCAGTAATCTGCCCATATAGATATACGTTGCCCATCAGCATCTGTCTCTACCCCACTTTCTGCTCCCCCAAGGCAGTGATTTGTAGAGTCTGTCATACTGTGGCAGCTGGATCCGCTGTCTGGCCCCCATAGAGAGAGAGGAAAAGGAGACAGAGACAAAGAGAGAAGGAGAGGATGAGAGGACGTAAAGGTCTAGCCACCTCCGAATAATTACACGTCGCCTCTCTCCACATGCTGTCATCCTTTAGGTAGTGTGAAATGTAGGCCACCAGACTAAAAATAATCCAGACTGCTGAGATGGTTTGCTCTCACTTTTATGAATGACTCCACCATTCTTAAAAAGACCAGGTTCCTCTGCACTGGGAAACACTGAGAGCATTCAAGGCTCACACTTTAAAGCTCACTTTGAACACCCACACAGGTGTTTTCAGTTACCCTTGATCAGTGGGGCTTTGTACAATATGTTGCATTGTTGTGTTGGGGTTTTGGATCCAGAAGCTGATGGATTGTTTTGGATGCTCATACCAAGCTTGTAGATGTAGCATTGATGGTAATCTGATGACCATTGTTCCAAATCTACAAAAGTGTCGGGTTCTAGAGAGGTCCTATTTTTAATATGATGATCATCATTTTCTTTGTTGTTTTTAATTGTAGGTTCACAATGTCAAATCCAGATTACTCATGTCTCATAAACAAATATAGATAGGCCTTCACAGAAGACATTTTGACATGTCTCAGCAGGAAAAGCACATGTCTAAATAATACAGTTAATGATGGCTTCAGTTTCAGGGTCCTGGTATTGTGCATGCTGGCTCACTGTCACACTGTCATGGCCAAAGGTACCTTTACGCGGTTTTTGGCATGAGAGAAATGTGGTAAAATCAAAAAACAGTGGTCCTAGAACCACCAGTGGCTGATTTGGAGCTTTGACGACCAAAGACAGCCTGTGTCAAAATTCTGATGGTGTCAGAAATTTTGGTTGAGATTCTCACAATCTGACTGCTGCTATGACCCACGTCTACAAACTAACCAATCAGAATACGATACAAAATGATGCAGAATACATTGGCTGGCGTACAAGACATTTCGTATGTGCTATTTTTAAATAAAAGTTTAGGTTTAAAACACACACACACACACACACACAAACCAAAACAACAGATTTTACATCATAGTGCTATGAGTCATCACACAATGTGAAATGCCTCAAATTGATATCATACAGTCTGACACCGACCAAGATTGTATTATTGTTACCATTATCGACCCATATTGCACAGTGTCACATGCAATAAACTTACACGACCGTTGTTGTCAAACAGTCTAAAGATGCCTTCACTGGGACACTTGAATAGAGCACAGCTATCATTAATCTTATTACTGTAAAACCTGTGCTTTTCCTACTATGACAAATCAAAATGGCTGCTGTGAAAAATGTCAGTTGTTTATATGCCTTTTTGACATATAAGCAATGGACTTTGTCATATCTGGAGCACAGGTGTAACTAATTACATTAACGATGGCTCTTTTCCATTGAAGTGGCCAGTAAGCCATGCTAGAGGCCTGACAGTTGCAACCTTAAAAATTTTAAAGTTATTAATTACCCCTGTGCTTTTCCTGCTATGACATGTCAAAATGTCTCCTTGCAAAAGGTCTGATGCGTAACCAGCTAAATAATTAACCTCCATAACTACTTTTCTCTAGTCTTCATACCAGTTAAAATTACATGAAGAAATAGCATCAATTGAGACTACAGCTTATTCTCTGTTTCATTTTTCTAAGCTGCACTTTTCCAACAACTGTAAGTTACTGCTGGTGGTCAGATGTCAGCATTTATCGTTTCATAAATCCTTGCCTTTATGGTTGGACAGTGTAGTTGGTTTAGATTATGTTCTTCAAGTGAATCACAACACAGTTTGCTCGATAGGCTGAAATTTGCAGTATCAATGTTTGTTGGCTTCAATAAACCCGTCTGCATACACCTTGTGAAAACATTTTCTTAAAGACCATGTGTTATGGTTAGTACAATAACCTGAGTCTGTCCTAGTGTTTTCCATTCCCTGGTGTCTCCTGTTTTTTCCCCTGTCTGTCTGTCTGTCTGTCTGCTGTGGGTGTAGCGCTCCTCTCACTCTCTCCTGGTCGCCTGCAGACCTGCACTCTGGCCTGATTGCTGACACTCCTGCCATCCATCAGCTCATCAACTCAGCAATACTTCAACCCTGGTCTTTCATCCACTCTTTGCCAACTGCTCACCTTTGGCAATAAACTCTTATTTGTTCATCTTACACCAGAGTTTGTGTTCTGCAACTCATTCTTCATGTCAGTCCATTTAAGGCATTAATAGACCCTCTTCACAGCACTTTTGACTACTCATAGCCAGAAAAGCACAGGTGTAATTATAACAAGAACAATGGCTTTGTTCCACTTTAGTGCCCCAGTAAGTTATTACATTGATGCAGCATACACAACATTAGAAAAAGGTCTGTGGGCAATACATCTAATTATTACCAGTAAAAACACATACAGCAGTATTGTATTAGCTTCAATGTTAAACCCTGTCAACACAATCCAACCAGCACAAATTGAGCTCAGTGACCTGTGCCTGACTTTGTTGACATTTTCTAACCTTTGTTTGCCCAGGGATGGCTGTGACCATCTTGTCCAGCATTTTGCTCATTTTCATTCATAATGTTTCGCACAGTCATTCCTGAGAGCTGCCCAGCACAAACAGTGTGGCCAGAGATCAGCTCCCCTGAAACAAGTGGAGGTTAAGTGACTTGAGTTTCTTCACTACCGCCCTAACTTTCCCCTTTTTTAAATTTAATTTCTGCTTGAAACAATACCACTTCATACGCACCTTCCAAAATATCAAGACGAGTCGATAAGGAAGAGTTGTGACTTCATATGCCAAGGTCAGGACTTTGACATTTGTAACATGTGATTCAGCCTGTTATTGGTGGAGACGGCTGGGTGAAGTGTACCACCTCGAGGTATGTTATAAAACACACTCACGCTGGGCCACATGGTTGCGCTAAGCTCAGGCATACATACATGCAAACATTCTGTATTATACACGCATAATAATATGTACTTGTGGTGGAATTCTGACTGATTTCAAAACCCCCTAAATCTACAGTAACTGTCTCTGCTACTTGGCTAACTTTAACCTTAAATACAAACCCAAAACTAATGTCAGACTTAACCTGATGTTAATCTAACTAACCTATCTCCTCCGCGGCTCATAGTCCAACCTCAAGCCCACTTGATGTGCAAGATATTCACAAGCAATCAGCAAAAGCACATGAGAGACAGATAGTGTAAATGAAATAGCACAATCACAGATAACATGAATGCCATGTGTCACTGTAATGATAGTATTTCTTCACATACATGCTGCATGTTAACATGCCTCGAGTCTTGCTGCAGCATGACTTGTATACTGACACACACAAGCAACTTAATATAGCCCACATACACACACGTAGTAAAATACGTCAGCGGTACCATGCTTGACATTTCTCTCACTCTGCAGCCAGCACATGTAAGCTGTCCAGTGACATTTCACACTCTGGGTGGAGGGATGGACAGAGACAGAGGACAAAATAAAGACAGAAAGCAGGAAATAAATGAGAGCAGTAAGAGGAAGAAGAGTGTTTTGGAGAGGTTTAAACAGGTTTCATTGCCACGCATACACACAAACATGCTATTCCTTACTGGACTGCAGTCTTTCCTGCCTCTCCTCATCCTTCTCACTTTCTCTTTCAAGTACCCCCCCCCAGAGTCCCACCATGTTTCTCACCTCATCGTCACCCTATTGCCTCCATCTGTCACACACCCATAAAGACACACATGCCTATGCGCACACACAGACTCACACACCCACGCTGCCACATTGCACTTTCTCTCCAATATTTCTTTATTTTTGGCATCTTAGCTATCACTCCTTTACTTCCTCTCGTGTGCTCTAATTTTCTTTCCCCTCTCATGTTTTCGCCCTCGCCTTTCCCCTCTCCACCTTCCTTTCGTCTTTCCTGTGCGATGGTGAACAATTGAGATGCCACAGCGAATGACAGGCTGTGATTGAAAATCATGTCTAGCAGAGTGTCTCTTCCTCCTCCTTCCCCCCTTTTTCTCCTCTCCCTCTCTTTCTCTACCTTGTTCTCTCCTCCTCTCTGTCCCCTTCTCTCTCCGCCCCCTCAGGCGTCAGCTCCTGCATGGTGGCCAACACTGGCCTCTCTTTGATCCCCCATAATGCATTGTGATGGCTGTGTCAGCGCTCAGCCTGATCTCAGAGAAACTATCTCTAAGCAACAAGCTAAGATCAATAGCGCAGTGTCACCAGGGAACTGTTTTCTCTGTTGGTCTTTCTCCTCTCTCTGTCTGTCTGATTATCTCATTCTCTCACTATTCCTCACCATCTCTTTTCTTTTTCTCAACCTCTGTGTTATCTCTCTGCCACTTTTTGCAACCTTTTCCACCCCACTCTGTGCCTTCTCTTGCGATCTCATCATCTGTCTTTTAGTGATTTATTTATTGTCTTTTTCTTTCTGCTTCCCACTCTTGCCTGCCACACATGCACAAGCAGGAACGCCTCAATGCACATTAAATATGGTTGTGTTATAAAAAGTTAACAAATCCTCTGTCTCAGTGTTCCAGCAGCAACAGTGCTGTTTTCTACTGCATGACTCCAGTAGTTCAGTGCAACAATTACAGAGATAAATTGCTTCTCTAAGCTTGTGTTTACAGGTAGTTTCCCCCTAAGGTTACCATCTTTTTTTTCAAACAAAAAGAAATGTGGATTTGACCACAAGGTGCCCAGAATATGACCATTGTTCAAAAAGAACCACAAATGGTAATTTCTTGACGGAGTGGAACACTTTCAAAATTTGATTTTGTGTC
The DNA here is from genome assembly GCA_027580175.1 of Siniperca scherzeri. NCBI lineage: Eukaryota > Metazoa > Chordata > Actinopteri > Centrarchiformes > Sinipercidae > Siniperca > Siniperca scherzeri. Next base: position 18,792,006 of record CM050840.1, read on the forward strand.
CACAAAAAAGGGCAGATTGACACACCCTGCTCTGTTTCTTAGGTCAGGTGTTATTTTTCTGTCATTCATATCATGTTTCCAGTTTTATTCTGGTAACTCATCTCTCCTCTCATTCCAGAGCACTTCACTTCCTGCCCCTCATGTGTTTTGCCCGCCAGTCTTGATTGCATGCTCCACCCTAATTAGTTGCACCTGCACCCTGTTGTCTGCACCACCTGTGTATATAGTCTGCTGTCTTCAGACACTTGTTCGTTGTAGTACATTCATGTCTCACGTTCCAGCATTTGTTTTCTGTAATCCTGGTTATTTGGACCCTGCCTGTGTTCTGGACTTTGCTTCTGCTTATTCCTGACTGCCTGCCTGCCTGCCTGTCACCAGGCTTCATCCTCTGGTGACCATGAATGTCTGTACAAAAATTCATGGCAATAGCTGTTGAGATATTTCAGTCTGGTGGTGCACCAACCAACTGACATACAGACATTGCCATCCATTTAACTATGCTGCTAGCATGGCTAATAACAAACAAAAAACACACACTAGCCCAGTTTGGATAAAACTAACTTTGGCATAGATCACAAAGCTGCGGCACAAAGTTAACACTATGCTTATTTTCATTGATGCAATTCGAGTAAAACCGACTACAAAGAGGTTTCCATTATATTTCAACCTTGTAACTGACCCTTGGTCAGTTCAGGCAGTCATTTAGCTGTTTTAAAGTTGACCAACAGTATATCTAAGTTTTATGAGTTTTATTAAATGTCATTACCATGAATAGAAACATCACAATTGCAAACTCTGCTCGGAACCCAACTGAGCAAGTCTTGTCCCTGGAGCCACCAAGAAGCCAGATGCTTGATGGCAGTGTGTGGAATAAGAGTGACAGTTAGATAAAGACGATTATACTGTGTTTCTCACCCCTACCATGTTTATTAAAGGACCTGCCCATCTTGTCGTGTAGGTTCAAGTGTAATTATAAAAAATGGGAATCAATCACAACATGGACAAAATGGTGACATTACAGTACATATGTGTATAATTTCCAGTTGTGAATACAAGGATGCTGTCAAACTGCTAATTATCCAGATAGCATTCAGATGCAGATCACAGTTTAATGTGAGGTATAAAGGATGTGTTGATTCGTCCTTGTGTTGCAGATCGGTAGTTGGCAGGATGGGATTGCAGCAGTGTGTTTCAACATATGGCGAGAGTGTTGGGACGAGGGTGAGCTCCATGAAGAAGTGACAGTTAGTGGGTAGGGGGAAGTTTGAATGACATCCAATGTGGGATTAAGTTAATGTGTGTGGATTAATGATTCAATTAAGAGAGATATTTGTTTTTGAACAGAAGTGTGTGTGTGTGTGTGTGTGTGTGAGACAGAGAGAGCACTTCTCTCTTTCCGCTGCTGTTAGAAAAATGATATCTGTCACTTGCACAGCAGTAAACTGGCAGTGGTATATCACTTTGTTATACGACAATCTCACCTTGTCTGTCACACACACACACACACCTACATACATACTGTGAAGACCTTATAAAGGCTACAGTGAAGCTGAGGAAAAGTCTGAAGGCTCTTAGCCAAACTGTGTAACAGATAAATGCGTTGTAACACCGTAATTTTATACCTTTTTATGCTGATTATTAATTAGTGTCACAGACCTTACATAAAACCTAAAAAAACAGTTGGCTGCTCTCTGTGTTTGGACAATTGCTGTAGTTTTTTCTTCTTCTACTTTCGCCATTTGGACTTTGTATGGCAGAATAAAGGAGGCATTATGCTTCTGTCAGAATCTGTTTTCAAATATTTACAGAGATTACCATATTTATTCTCAACATGGCAAATATGACTTTCCTACTCATTCAATGGACAAATCTGATCGGACGTAGGAGCCGCAGCCTGATGTGTGTCTGCTCACAGGTTAGTGATATGGAAATGAACCATGCAATTAGTCACTCATTCTGCCTTGCAGTCTTGTCTGGTTGGCTTCCTTGTCTGTCCACATGTCCGCCTCTCCTGTCGTCCTGCACAGGTCTTTGTCATGTGTATTTCAAGCCACAGTGTGTGTGTGTGGGTGGGTGTGTGTGTTTTATTAAAAGCAGGCTTCTGGTCGGTGCTCTCTAAACCCTGTGGCCGTCACACAGCACATCGACTGTCATAACAGACCTGACTCCCCCTCTGAGGATCACGCATGGTTGAGTGTGATTAGGTTAAACACGCTCTCTGAAATGACATGATGTGACGTGGCATTGTGTGTTGTGTGTGTGTGTGTGTGCTGGACAGAGAGGGAAAATGAGAGAGAGAGTGTGTGTGTTATTTACGTGTGTTGTCATTTTTATGTGCAGTGCTCACATGTGTGCATGCAGCATGCAGGAGTTTGTGTGTTTTTCGATTGTTAAGGTGTGTGCTGCTCATTGTGATTCCTTTTTCTTCTGTGTTTGTGTGTGTGTTTGTGTTTGTGTTTGTTTGTTTGTGTGTGTGTGTGTGTGTGTGTGTGTTCCAAGGACTCCCGTGCTGCTTTCCAAGACCTCTGGCTTTCAGATGTGAGACTGATTTCAATCAGATATGTTACAGCATCGTTTGGCTTAGCTCAGACAGACGCACACACACACACACACACACACACACACACACACACACACACGGAGCTGCCATGTAGAGCCCAGCTAAGCCACTGTTTCTTTAGTGATAACTACATCAATTTAAGCTCACAGCAGGAGCAACCTTCACAGACAGAAGGAGACATCGTTATCAAAGGCACATCCTCCTTGGTTACATTTTATTGGTTTCACTTGTGAAATTGCGCTTATGAATCAGTCGTGTCCTGTGAAAACCTGTCACCTTTAATGTTCCTATAACAGTTTATTTTCCAGTTAGTGACAAAATGCTTCATGGCTGCAAGACTAAGCCAAATCAGAATCAGAAATACTTTATTGATCCCAGAGGGGAAACTCTTTTGTTACAGCTGCTCACTATCATGGCAGTGCACACAGGAATGGAAGTACTAAGCAAATCAAAATATAATACACTATAATACAGGTAAGATAAATTAAGTACAAAGTGGATATAAGTATAAAAGCTAAGTGGATTTAGAGGTTGATAGGTTGATGTATGTATGCAAGTATGCACGGTATAATAATGCAATGTAATAATATAAGTAATAAGTGCAATAATGAGTACTGTCAAGTTAAGTGTAGCTTATTAAGATGATTATGAGACGGTGGATGTTGCACAGCAGTAATAGAAGTATGAATAAATAAATATCTAATGATGTGTGACGTAGATGAATTGCCCAAATCGAAAGAAAACAGAATGAAAAAAAGCAATGTTTTGTCACTTTAGTCCTTTCATGGAGATACAAGGTTTCCAGAAGACACTTTCCTTTCATCTGATATAATCTTTAAGCTTGTAATCGTAGGATTGAGCTTGTACAAGATTGCTGGTTTGATTATGGAAAATGACTCTAGTTGAACATGACAGGACACACGTAGAGATTCTCAGAGTGGTGTAGATCAAAGAAAATTACCCAACTGGATGGCACATGGGCAGATCAGCCTGTGGTCAGACTGTAAAATCCCAGAAAGCTGCATCGCCATCCTATCATAATCACAATAAAGGATGCTTTTGTGTTTGATAGTCTGTACAATATATTTTATATAATTTATCTTATCTCACACTAAAAATCCCAGGTTCAAGATTTACCCTACTTGGGGCAATATAGCACCAAGGCAATAACTTTTCCCAGCACCTATGGGTCCAAAAAACCCAAAACAACCGCTTGTTCTGACCAAGACTAAGTGTTATTTTTATATATTGCTGTTTGGTTATTTCAACAAACGGGAACAATTATAATCTACTGTAGCTCTTTTTAAAAATACATGTCATTATTTGTTACTGATTGTTAATAATAATAATCCTTTGCAGTTTTGATGTGAACATTGTTTTGTACAACTAACAATGCATTTGTGACAGTATAACACTTGGTCAAAACAACCCCTTGGTACTATAAAGTTAACTCAGTATTGCACTGATGCTACGTTGACCCAAACTGGGTACATTTTTAACCCAGTGATTTTTAGTGTATACACTGAATTTTATACAGCAACAAATTGTCTATTAAAATACTGATGAAATTACATTCTACTAAGAAGGTTTATCCTGAAAATGTACTTTCTTGCTGGCATGTTTTCTGCCTTCCATGCTCTCTCTCAAACACACTCCTGGGGCGCCCCGGTAGCTCACCTTGTAGAGGACGCACCCCACGTACGAGTCCTTACTGCCCTTTGCTGCATGTCATCCCCTCTCTTTCTCTCCCACATTTCCTTTCTCTCTTCAGCTGTCCCTATCTAATAAAGGCACAAAGCCCATAAAATAATCTTAAAAACAAAACAAAACACAAACTCCCTGGTAGTCAGCACGAGTGCTACCCTTGGCCTGATGCATTACCCAGGAAACTGTTGAGTCCTCTATGAGAGAGGTTATGCCTCATTATGACAGAATAACAGAGTCAAAATGGAGCCCGATCCCTCCCAGTCACTCCATAACAGTAATACTATCAGTGAGCCTGCAGCATTCGAGGCTAATCCTGGCCATTTAATGTATAGCCACGCACTGCACCTCACTCAGGGGGCTGCGCAGCGGCTCATATCTGTATCCAACAGACACATGCACAAATACTCAAATACACACACACACACATTCACACGCTCCTCACATCCATGGAAATCCACATTATCCCTCTGAACTGCCTCGCCACTCATGGCTCCTTATACATAAAAATGCCACCCTCTGCTTGCACATACAGGACTGCTAAGTGCTTTTGCATGCACGCACAGTGAAAAAAAAAACCCCTTTTCACTATTCTCACCATTTCTTTAATCTCAAAATTTAAAAATCCTCTTCAATGTGTCAAGATGACATCCTAACAAGAAGAATAAACTGATGACTCTTTTGCTTTACTTACTACTACTATATTCATGGAAAAGCTTGGTGATCTTATATCTTATGGATACAGACACGCACAGAAAAAAACCCCCACAACTAAATGCAATCACATGGCTGCACATGCTTCCGCTCACTCACACACAACTGTATTTTTTTTATAGTCAAATGTGTAAAAATGTGTCAATCCATAATGGCTGACCCTCGGGATGGCTGGAGGCAGAGGAGGTGACAGACACAACACAGCCTCCCTCAGCCTCTCTTTACATCTCCAATACACACACATAAACAAACACACGTAATACACAACCCCTCACACATTAAGACAGTACACAATGACAATGTCTTGCCAATGTGTGCCGTCATTTGTCTCTATTGAGCTGCAATTTATGAAGCGTCTGTCCACACTATCCACGATGGCTGCCATTGCTGTGTGTGTGTGTGTGTGTGTGTGTGTGTGTGTAGGGGGGCTGTCAGGACTGCTTGGCGTGTGGGGCTTCAGAGCAGGGTCTGGTGACCTTCAAATGACTGAGAGAAAATATCCCCCGCACCGCGCTGGATCAATGCACGCACACACGAGCATGCAAACACACTCATACATACAAGCATCTTCACTCTCCATGCACACATGTAAATAACAGTACAGATAAGCCTGAAGATACTCTATCCTCTACCCTCATGCATGCTGTATACATTATAAACACACTTCCTCTATAGCAGCTGCAGGGGACTAAGTGTATTAACATCACCATAACAAGAATACGGAGATCCATGTGAGATGATCCTGGACAAACCAGAACAAAATCTTCTAAATCTATACATACATTAGTATAAATAAGATCAATCAGTCGACAGTCTATCTCACTCTGTTTATCAGGATTTTTGTATGTATTTCACAGGGTTGGAATGTTCAGGAATACTTCTATTCATTACTGGATGGATTGCCATGAAACTTTGTACAGACATTCCCCAGATGATGAATCCTAATGACTTTGGTGATACCCTGACTTTTCCTCTAGCACCACCATGAGGTTCATGTTCAGGTGTTGAGTGAAATGTCTCAACAACTATTGGATGGAATCCCATGAAATCACTTTGGTGATTCCTTAACTTCCCATATTACGCTAATACTTTTAATTTATCACTTTGGTTTATGATCAAATACCTGCAAAACTAATAACATCCCTCAGCAGTACTCAGCTAATGAGCTAATATCGGCATGCTAACAGGCTAACCTAACATAGTGAACATGGTAAACATTGTACCTGCTAAACATCAGCATGCTAGCATTGCCACTGTGAACATGTTAGCATGCTGATGTTAGCATTTAGCTCAAAGCACCACTGTGCCTTAGTGCAGCCTCTTGTCTTGTTGATAGTAGAATGAACTCTACCTAGATTCATAAAACTCCCAAATTACCAGAGAAAAGACATGACCTCAGTGTCAATAGTTTAAAGGTGCAGTACTGGCAGGCAAAAATATTAAATGGCAGAAATTATAAATTAATCTGTAAGATAACTGAATGAACAAATAAATCACAAACACAAGAACGAACAGAAGTGGGTACTATCCAAAATCAATTGCATTATTTCTATAAACATTAACTGCAAAAAGTGTTTTAGAAGATGATGCTGAATTAGTTAGTTTAGCTTCTTTGGGTTGGAAGTTCATTTCAACATACAGTATTCAGTTCCTTCTGTCCCTCAGTCAGCATGTCCGTCAGTATTTCTACAGGTTGTGCTGACCTGGAAGTTTGCATTTATGAGTATACTGTTGATCAGCCAATATTTCCAATCAAATCACTGACCGACAGCCTTTGGTTTCTGTCTGTCTGACTGCGTCTCTCTGTTTGTCAGTCTCGGTCATTGTTTTAGCGGCTCACTAAAGCTGTAATCTGCCACTGCCCTGGTTTATTAATAAGCCTGTTCTGGATATTCCCCCTCTGTGAGTTGGTTGACTTTCAGCAGTGGTGACAGATCTTCACAGAACTAGGAAAAATAGAGCGGCACCATCCATGTCCATGCAGTTGCTTCTTGAATAATCTTATTTTCTGCATTTGCGCTTAAAATGTAAATTCTTTTACTTTCATGTTTTTTTCTGATTTGTTCTCTAGTTAATTTTCATTTGAATTACATCATCCAATTTAGATGTCTTGGTTTTTTATATTTTTCTCTGACATGACGTAAAATATAAGCTTTTGTTTTCAACTAACTCATTATCTTTACTTTTTATGTTTTTATCTTTGTTTTTCTCTGTGTTTCAGCACTGTATTTTCATCACGTTGCCTCTAGGTTTTGTCGCTGTAACCCCAAAAGTTTGCTTTCAACTCAGTGCAATTCAACTCTTGAACTCCTAAAAACACCAAAAGGAACATCAGGTCTATTATTGTAGCTCTGTGATCATTTCTGGGTGACTTTAGATTTCAGTCAGAAAATGAGGGATCAGTCAGCTCAGTCTGCAGACACTCAGACTATGATTTAGAGAGTGAAAGAAAGAAAGAGAGAGGAAGGGAGATAGAAGTGAAGGGGACAGAGAGATGACAGAAAAGGCGGAAACAAAGATAACCAGGGAGAGAGAGAGAGACCTCGGGGGAAGCAGTGCTGTGAACAGAAAGAGGGCCGAGGATGAGAGAAGATTGGCGGCTAATGAGAGGCAACTGGAAAGGGGAAGACTGAGACGGGAAACGAGATAGTGGGAGAGTAAAGCTGGTGATGCACTAGAGGATTATCAGCCTGGCTTACCCACCCTAAAAATCAATGAGGATATCTCAATCTTACTCTGTATCTGTTGTATGAGGGCTTCACGAATTAAATCTTTACCACCCTAACTGAGTCAGAGACAGAAAAATATCTTATATTCAGAAACTTAACATTCAAGATGGGTATCACAGACTCATCCAAATAGGAGAGAAAATGAAAGCCAAAAAGATACTTTTCAGTGATGTGAAAATTATCAAAAGAAATCTTGAAAATATCTGCAACTCAGACAAATATGTCACTGGGAAATGTTTTAAAAGTACTTTATTATGGGTGTTTTTGGATGCTCAATGGTTTTGGCTGTGTCAGTATTGTTTGGGCACAGAGGGTGAGATACAGATAGTTTGGCCTGAGGGGGGAGGAAAAAGTGAGTGAGTGAGAGAGAGAGCGAGAAAGAGAGAGAGAGAGACAGAGAGAGAGAGACTGAGAGAAGTTGATACAGAGAAGGAAAATGCAGACTCACATTTCTCCTCTCCAAGTCAGACAATAATAGATTATTGAAAGGCTCATATGAAGGTCGAGAGAAATAAACAAAGATCTAGAGGAAGAAACTCAAGAGTCAAACAGGAAAAAGCAGGAAAGAACACACAAATGTCTCCAACATTCAAAATGACATATTAAGGGGTAAGATAGAAAACAGAGATTGGGAGAAGAAGATTAAGAAAATAGGATATTAAACTAAAAATATGGGAATGAATGTCTCAAGGCTAATATAGACAACTAGAAATATGCAGAAAGATTGCAGTGTGCTTCTGCTGTAGTCCAGTTCCAAGAACCACATCAGCTGGTATGTTGAACAACTTCCCATCTCAGAGTCAGATATTTTATTTATTTCTTAGTTTTAATAAAAAGAAATATTAAAGTCAGCATATTTTGTATGAAATATACACTAAAAAGGTTCTGTTACAAACAGAAAAATGTGTCAAAGTTAAACAAGAGTCTACAGCCATGCTAGCGGCTCTGTGAGGCTGTACTTACTGAATAAAGCATCACATGTGTGCATGTGCATTATGGAGATAGTCCAAAGAATCATTTTTCAATGTGTTTTAAAATGGAGGTTGCAATAACAACTAGGCCATAGGTTCCAATGGTTTGTATTTGTGTTTGGGTAATTTAACCATTGGTACAATAATTGAAACTCATGCAGAGTAGTATCATTGTAATGGTGTTTGTGTGACAATATAGTTATGTACCTAACAAATAAATCAGCTAATGGTTCCATTACAGTGACTCAGTGACATCTCATCATGGTTATGCTTAAGAAACTAAGACAGCAAACACTCGTGCTTTGAGCTAAATGCTAACCTCAGCATGCTAACATGCTCAAAAGGACAACACTAAAATGCTGATGTTTTGCAGGTGTAATATTTACCATGCTCACTGTCTTAGTTTAGCGTGTTAGCAAGCTAACATTTGCTAATTAGCATTAAACACAAAGTGCAGCTGAAGCTAATTGGAATGTCATCAGTTTTGCAGGTTTTTGGTCATAAACCAAAATAGCGGACAAAATAAACTTTTGATGGTGGCGCTAGAGAAAAGGTCAGGAGATCACCAAAGTTGTTACAATTCATCCCGAGGGGCCCATGCATGTCTGAACCTAATTTCGTGGCAATTCATCTAATAGTTGTTGAGGCATTTCACTCAAAATCTCAAATGTAAACCTCATGATGGCGCTAGAGGAAAGGTGAGAGGATCATCAAAGTCATTAGGATTCATGATCAGGGGACCGTGAATGTAATGTATATACATTTCATGGCAATCCATGCAGCAGTTGTTTAGCTAGCTGGCATCTGTGCTGATTTATTTATTATAGCTGCCAAGTCTAGTTAAACACATTCCTGTGATCCTATGAAATGTGTTCTGTTCTGCAATATAAAATCTGGTTGTATGAGGCCAGCAGTTGAGGGTCGGTCGAAGGCCACAGTAGCCATCACAAGGCCAGTGAGGTCAGGATCAGCCAGTTCTGGTTCACATGCACATCCTGTCAGACGCTAATTAGAATAAAAATTCTCATAAAGCAGCAGACAGACTGGTAGGGAGACCTGGGGTCCTGTCAGTCATTCAGACGTAATGCTAAGAACGTATTGGAAGACAAGTTGGCCACCTGATGTACAGACTGTACAGTACATTCATGCGTGAGTGCATGTTTTCATGCTTGTATGAACAAACAGTCATACACACACATATTCTTAAACCATGTTTGCTCTGTTTCACTCCCTTCCCTCTCGCTCTGTCTCTCTTTGTCTGTCTGGTGGTGTGTCGTTGACGAGCTCATTGCGGATATAATTGGCACTGGCCCCATGTGGCACTGTAGCAACGATCCACAAAAATCAAGGGCGCACAGATGTAAACAAACACTTTTTCTCACACACAGATGCTAACACACTCCTGCACACACACACCCACACCCGCCCCCTGCCTATAGTACGTCTTTTCACTTAACACCCGTCCTGCAGGCTCTCATGATACTCATTTCCTTGTTTTGATTTCAATGTCACACTGATCCTATCTCCCTCCTCCACCATTTCTTGCTCTCCCCCTCTCTCTGCACCAAACACACACTCCTTCTCTCTCCCTCTCTCTTTGTTTCTCTCCTTTTTCCTCCTGCTCTACCTCTTTTAATATCCCCTCCTTCCATCTCAACCTCTCTTCCTCCCCCTCTCACTCTTATGTTTATATTTCTCTTTCTCTCTGCCTCTTTTCCCTCTCTTGCAGGCCAGCAACATGCAAATTATGCCCCACAAATGCAAATTCTTTCCTATCTCAGAAGAGACCGCCAGTGGAGAAGAGTCCGCCCAGCTCAGATATACCCCACTGAAGTCTTTTCCTTCGGTAACAGAGGGGCGTCGTTTGTTTGAAGGTTACCTCTGAGAATGGCTGAATAAGGCATCACATGTGTGCATGTATATTATTGAGACAGTCCAAGGAATCATTATTCATGGTGTTTTAAAATGGAGGTTGCATTAACAACTAGGCCATACGTTTATATTTGTGTTTGGGTAATTTAATCATTGGTACAATAAGTGAAACTCTTGCAGAGATCATTGTAATGGTGTATGTGTGACAATAAAGTTATGTAGCTAACAAATAAATCAGCTAATGGTTCCATTACAGTGACTCAGTGACATCTCATGCTATCCTTACGAAACTGAGAAAGACAGCAAGCACTGGTGCTTTGAGCTAAATGCTAACGTCTGCATGCTAACATGCTCACATGCTCACAATGAAAATGCTAACTGATGCTAGGCTGATGTTTAGCAGGTATAATGTTAACCACGTTCACCATCTTATAGTTTAGCGTGCTCGCATGCTAACTTTTGCTAATTGGCACTAAACACAAAGTACAGGTGAGGCTGATGGGAGTGTCATTAATTTTGCAGGTATTTAGTCATAAACCAAAAATATTGGACAAATTGAAATCTGAATTGATATCGTACAGGAAAAATGAAGGGATCACAAATGTTATTACAATTCATCCTGAGGGGGACATTAATGTGTGTACCACATTTCATGGCAATCCATCCAATACTTGTTGAGACATTTCACTCAAAACCACAATTGTGAACATGGTGGCGCTAGAGGATCACCAAAGTCACTAGGATTCATCATGTGGACACCACAGATATCTGCACAAAACTTAATGGCAATCCACCCAATAGACCAAAGTGGTACACTGACTGACTTTGCTGTTCCTAGAGCCATGGCACTAGCATGGCTAAAAATGTTTTTTCAGCCAGGGCCATAGCCAGAATTTTATAGATACTGAGGTCCAAGCCCCTTAAACATTTATGACCTAGCAGTATTCAAATTTAAATATATTCAGCCAATAAATACTGGAATCAGCCTAAGAAATATCCACTGTGTATATACATTGTTTACTTTAATTGTAGAGCACAAACTTCCCTCACATAAAAAATACCTGTGTCCTTAATTGATTTCAGCAGCTTTAAAATTATGATTGATGATAGGTTTTAAACATCACATATGATAATATATGCTTCCTCAGAAGATGTTTCTTGAGGTTAACAACTTGGTTTGAGGTTTCCCACTCAGTTCCCTTGTAGAGTCTTGGTGCTTGGTGGTTTTTCAGTGGTGCTGTCCACAGTGCTGACATCAGCTGACTGTAATTTGACGAAATAAAGAAAGGAAAATGTCTGTTCTACTCTGTGCTGCGGTCTGTGCTACAATTACAGACAATGTTTGCATGCCTGACATCAACTATAAGTGATCTGAGAGTGTTCTCGCATTCCCAGCTTTCCATCCTCCTTCCCTCTCTTCTTCCCTGCCATCTGTTCCCCTGTCACTTCTCCCCTGCCACACATTTCTTACTTACATCCCATCGCCTGATACCCTCACCATCTCTCATTCTCCCTTTTATATAATCCCTAACTGTCTCACTTATTTGCACCTTATGTTTCGTTTTATTCACTCTTTCTGATTTCCAGTCCTCTGCCCTATGTCTGTGGAGATGTTTTCTCCTTCCTTTCCTTCTACCTGCCCTCTCTTCCATTAATCTTTCAAATCTTTGCCTTCATCTCACCCATCATTTCTTTACTTTTGTCCACACCTCCTTTACCAGCCCCTTGAAACCCCTAATCTCTGCTCTGTCTCTACAGCAAAACACAACAAACTGTGTGTGTAACAGTGTGTGTCCCGGTCAGTGTTGTGTGTGTACAGAGCAGGGTGACTGTCCTCAGGGCAGCTCTCCACACCAGAACAGAGCAGAGCAGCAGCTGACCAGCAGCTGACCAGCTGTCCCCCTCGCAGCTAGCAGCATGTTATCTCTTCTATCTATTCCCTCTGTCTCTGTTCATCCTTCCTGCCTCACCCTCTCTTTTTCTTTTCTCCAGCTCTTTCTCTCACTCTTTTATTCTTTCTTTCCATCACTTGCTTCTTTGCGTTCCAACTCTTTCACACATTGTACTCGCCCTTGCTATGCCTCTCTTTTGATCTACTTCCTCCCTCTTTTCCTCATTGTACACTGGACACAGTGTCACACCCACCGCTCATTGTCATCATCAACTCCCTTTCATCTCCCTGTCTCTTTCTTTATTTACCTTCACCAGCTCTACCCCTTCCGTCCCCTCCCTTGCTTGCTGTTTCTCCCATTCCACGCCTCAGTAATGTCATTGTTAAGGTATGTCTCCTTTAACCTCATCTAAGTTTTATCTCCTCCCTCCTGTCTCTCTCCACTCCCCATTACCTTGTTCTTTGACTTGGTTCAGTAACTTCTCTCTGTCAACCCCTCTTCCTCTCTCGACGCCCTTTTCTCTCATATCAGCTGTCTTTTGTAACCACACAAAAACTTCCTGTTTCACTGATTCAGTCTCTGTAACCGTCGCATGACCTCAATACTTTTCCTCCCTGTTTTTCTCTTTCCCTCTCTCTCCCTTTTTCCTCTCTTTCTGTCAAATATGCCAGCCTTAAACTTTACATCATGCCACTATTATCCCTTAGATCATCTCTTACATTGTATTAAATATATATCTGCCTTGAATATGAGCATGGGAGACCAGGATAGGAGTGGAAGGTAGATAAGGAGATCATTCTTTTCTCAGAGAGGAAACATGAGGATTTGGCTGCTGTCTTCATTAGGGAAAAGGCTCAGAACTTGTTCAGTGTATTTTCATCCTAATCAGCTGCACTCATGCTTCTCACTGCAATCTAACTTGTGCAGCTACAATCTATTGCAAGGCACAGCGCATCGATGCACATATAGTTTTTTTGATAAGAATAGCAAACTGTCTGCTGTATGTTCTGCATTGTTCCCCTGCAGCAAATGTGAAATTTATTAGCATGTTTTCATTCTAGATGAGAATTGCCTTGTTTTTGATATTTTCAGCCTGTAGACTTCTTATAGAAATTAGTTTAGAGAACTTGCATGGAATGGCAATAAAGTGATCATAATCTGGTGTACAATACAAAACATTTTGCATTCTGTAAATTTATAGCTGCAGTGGAGTCAGGGTGGATGAATAAGAAAATTTGAAGACCACTGTTGCATTAACTTAGAAATTCAGAATAAATGACATTTATTATTTATTACTGTACTACAGTTTTACCTTCAGTTTAATAATCCAAAGTAAAAATTTGCCAAAAATTTGTTCAATAGCTGGGGAGACATTTTGAAGCCAAAAATATTCAACCTCATGGAAGAAAAAGTCAAATCATGGAGAGGGAGAACAGTTTTGTGCAACCCTCAACCTCTGAAAAGTTATTTTACTTTATAAAGTGACAAACATTTTCTCTACATTTATTCCCATATATCTACCGTCCTCTCCCTTTCTCTCGGTCTCTCGGTCTCTCTCTTTGTCTAAGTGGCCTGGAGGATTAAATGTGTTTAATTAAGAGGTGATTATGTGTAGATGGCTGACACAGCAGGATCAGGATGGCTTCATCCCATCGCCCCCACTGTCATCACCCTGTACCCCCATTCAGCCCCTGCACTACACACACACACTTTCCCCCTGTTCTGAAGATTATATAGCCTGTACTTACTGAGCCTCCGCAACACCTCCATATGTCCGCCCTGTTTATCCCTCCTTTCACACCTCTCACACCCTTCCTTCTGTTAATTCCTTTCCCTTTTTAAATATATATTTTAACTCCAGGATTCATTCTCCCTCTTCTTCTGCTTCTCTCAGTACCCTGAGTATACCACTCAGGGTAGCTCGCAAATAATTTGTCTTCCTTCTTGTGTAACCTAAGTGCTGGAATTTCACAGCATGTCTATGTCATTACATCTAATCATACTAATCATAATCAGAGAGAGAGAAAAAGATGGAAAACTTTATTTAAAAATTAAAAAGAAGAAAGGATTCGCCAGTGCACTTATGATAAACACAACTTCTAATACTAATACGGTTTGAGAACTACAGTAAATATTATCTTATAAATGACATTATCTTATTATTATCTTATCTGTAAATATTATGTTCATTTCAAAGTTCCAGGTTCATTTAATCAAATATGCCTGATCCATCAGATTTAAAAAGCAATAATCAAAAGATAATTATATCACAATAAATATTAAAGACCAATAAAAATGCTGAAAAACATTATCATACTGTCTACTCCATGTACTAAAAATGCATGTGCATGGTGCTGAAAGGCTGATTAGATGTTGAAGGATACAGAAAAATACCAAGACAAAACTATGTGAGAAAGCAGAGGAGGTAAAAGGGGGGATTTAATAGCAGGCGAATAAAGAAATGGAAGAAGCAAAGGAAACCAAGACAGAAGAACGCAGAGTGCTAATAAGAGCAGTATAGGGTGAAAAAGAGGCCAAACACTTGTTTATTGCAATGGTGGGAAGATGAAAGTAAAGGGAGTAGCCGCAGCGTTATCCTTGCCTGTATGTGTAGATAAATACTGCATGTTTATTTGTGACAGCGTGAAATGAGAAAACTTTACACTGTAATAATTTATATATGAACCAGATCATATGAAACATCTGGTATCTTTGTTTGTATCTGCGCTTGTATGTTCGATAAACTAGTCATGTTTATTGATATCACGTGGCTTTTTTACATGCTTTGGTGAGTAACCAGATATCCACTTAAGTGGTTTACAATAAAGACGTTTATCTACCACACAGTAATACAAGTCAGTCTAGATACTAGAAAACAACTGGACCAAAGGATGGCTCACATTTTTTCAACTGCGCCTGAAGACGAGGACAAAATTGTGAGGCAACAGGGACCTTTGTCCGTGCCATCACTCTTGTCACAAATGAGCCCTCAGGAAATATGCCCACTAATTTGAGTCTCAATCCACTGAAGAAGCATAGGGTTATATTGAGCATGAATATGTGTGTGTATGTGTGTGGTCAAAACGTCTAGAGAAAGAGGGAGACAGATGGGTCACACAGCGTTCCCTCTCTGGGTTTGGAGCTGGAACGCTGCTAATTACATCTTAATTAAATATGACCTGTCTGTCCCTGCGCCTCCTTGCCCATGGATGACACATGTGTGCTTATGTGTGTGTGTTTATGTGTAAGTCAGAGAGACAGCGATAGAGACCTATGTGTATAAGTGAGTACATGGGGAAGAGTTCTGGTGCAGAAGTTTAAACACATATGTGCATTTAGGGGTCTATGGTGTGTGTGTGTGTGTGTGTAAATGAAAAATGTAGAATTGAAGTCTTCACTGTTCCACGTGAGTCACAGTGGACATTAAAGCTTTGTCCCAGTTCTCTCAATCAGTCCATCCCTTTGTTTCTGAATTGCTCTCGATTTAGAGTGGGACACTTCTGCAGTTGCCAGGCAGTTTGTGGAAAGATTGTGAAGTTGTCAACTCGCTTTGAAACATAAAATTTACGATTTGAATAAAAAAAAAATATTGAGTGACATGTTGAGAGTGTGTCAAAAAAGTGAGCAGAGAAGTTGAAACAGCTAAAAAATGTTGTATTAATGGTTGAAATAGATAGCTAAACATAATGATAAATAGTTGAATAGCTAAAAGTAAGGGATAAACACTTGAAATATAGTTGGCTAAAGGTAATGGATAAATGGTTAGCTTAAAGTAATGGATAAACTGTTGGATAAGCAGTTAAAATAGTTAGCTAAAATGAATGGATAAACTGCTGAAATATTGTTCGCTAAAAGTAATTGATAATGGTTAATAGTTAGCTAAAATGATACAGATGAAATAGTTAGCTACAATTAATAGATTAACAGCTGAAATAGCTAAACATAATGGATAAATGGTTGAAATAGATAGCTAAAAGTAAGGCATACACACTTGAAATATAGATGGCTAAAATTAATAGAAAAACTGTTGAAATAGTTGGATAAAAGTTACGTTTAATTAGTTAAAATAAATAGCTACAAGTAGACATAAAAGTTGAAATATAGTTAGCTAAAAGTTGTGGAGAAATGGTTTAAATAAATGGCGGTGTGGGGTACTTGAGTTCATCTTAAGGGGGGCTGACAAAAAAGGTTGGGAACCACTGCTCTAAGACACGTCACATAAATAAAGAGTACATACAGTGTATAAATAAAAAACTGCTACTTTTTCCATAAGACATCTATAATTATATAAGCTGTAGTTGATTTGTGAAGCAACTGCAAAACCTCTGTTGTCAGTCATTTTACGTCAGCTCAGCGTGCTTGCATGCAAACCCATACAGATACACAGACACACACATGGAGGACTGACCGTTGTTGGAGCGTAGTGCCCTGGCGGAGATGCCGTTGGTCCCTATAGGATGATGAACCCCGGTTCCATCCACCATTCCTACCTCCCCTGGCTGCTTCATAAGCTCTGTCAGAGTCCTGGAGGGATGAAAAAACACACACATTTCCAAACTTTATTAAAGCATCCTAGTAGACAAAAACCTAAACAAAATGTCTTACAAACTTGACTCCAGTCCAGAGTGTGTTGCCAGGCAAATGAAAGACCTTGTGAAACAAAGAGGACTGAAGGGAGAGTGTTAGAGAGATGTGATGGGAAAGAGTTGTGACAGACTGAGAAATATGATAAAAGATAGAAAAAAAAGAATCGCATGTGAACATAATATGAAAATCCATAATTAAAAATATCCAAACAGCCTTTATCTTAATAGAGCTACCTGATGATGCAGACAAGTGTGAAACAGATTGTTCACGTCTATTAAAAACAAACCCAAACAGAAAACGCTCAGAATTAAACTCAAGACAGTGGAATCAAGGATGAAAAGGATGAGTCTCTGGATGTTTGCCTACTGGGAGCATCAATCATTTATAAAAAAAAATAATAAAACAACTTCCCGTCTTGCCATCTTTTATTGTTTGATGCCTTTGAACAAGTTCTGATGCCTGCTCAAAACTGGAACGCAGGCAGGAAAAGGCCTTCCAACATGCAGATTTAACTCTTTAGGAGCATACACAACCTGCAGCTGTAAACAAGGACTTGTGTTTTGTATCAGATAGAAGGTAACTGGTCGGTTTCATTCTACTTAGGTATATCAAGCAAGCAGAGAAGTCTACACAGTTAATTAAAATAAATGATTAAAACAGTTGACTAAAAATGTTGCACAAATTGTTGAAATATATAGCTACACCTAATAGATAAATGGTTAAAATAGTTAGCTTAAAGTAATTGATAAACAGTTAAACGGTTAGCTAAGTAATGTTGATAAACTTCAAAATGGTTAATAGATGTCAAAATTTAATGATTAAACTGTTGGAAAAAGTTAACTAATGGATAAAGGGTTGAAGTAAATGGTGGTGTTGATGAAGGGGTACTTGAGTTCATCTGACAGGGCTGTGGGGGGATGACCATTCGTTGTTAAAATTCGGAGGTTTGATCTGTTTTCACTGATTGTAAAGGTGGTAAATGCAACACTGGATCATTTTGCTGTCTTTCAGTTCAAGAGGATCCATTCTCTTGTCTATTCTGTGCAAGACAGTAGAGGAAAAGGATGTTTTTTTTATACAAGTGGTGGTTTCAGCCAAATAAACTGATTTGTCAAAGTGTGCCTCATACAGAGCTGCATCACTGCCATGTGTGATTGCAGTTTAATTGCTACAGTAACCAACGCTGGTGGAAACCAAAGAATATTACTTGCCCTTTTAGGCAAGTAACCTTGACCTGACCTTGTCAGCTAGCAAATTTGCTCCTGCCACTATTTGTTTTTAATAAGGTAAAGAAAAACAAAGACAAAAAATACAGATCCGAAAATAACACCTGCTGTACATAGGTCTGCTAAGTTTTATTTTATCGCCACTGTTGACTTCAAATACTTTAATTGTTTTTTTTTAAACTTTCCAGTGTCTGCTCACAATAACAAGGACTTAAAACAAGAGAATGCTCACCATCAACATGTTGCCATTGACAAGGAAATTATAGCAACATAGTCAACAAATCAGCTGTGACCTGAGAGCCGTTATCAAGAGACCCATAAATATTTCCTCACTGTTAATCTCACTGTTGAAACCTTCGCACAGCCTTCTAAAATGCAGTAGAGCAATTGCCTTTTTATTAGCCCACTATGAAATGATTGCCTGTGGTCATGGGAGCAGCAAGCATAAAAACATGAACACCTGTACAATATAATGCAATTCAACACAGCGAACTTCCAATAGGCACTACAAGTATTAGGTATCATTGTGAAGGTTATAATGTTTCTTTTTGTGTATGTTTGTGTGATTCGTTCCCAAATGAAGGGACAAAACAGCATGAACACTGAATGGAAATTCGTATACTCCAGGTCGTGATATAGGCTCACATACTGGCATCGTTATGATGACTGTTGGCACTTGGCCTCATGCCTATGACATCATAGCAATGCCAATATATCATGGTATAACATAGTGATGTCATCAGGGTTATCTTGGCTTGAGACTACAAATTCATAACAAAATTATTGTGTCACAAACTGGAGGTGAGGTTGAAAGATGTGTGCATTCACCAAGCAGGGAGCCAGAGTAAGAAATGCTATTAAGTTTCTTCAAGAGAAATGTAGGTTACAGTGTATTTGGGATGGGGGGATTATGGCAGATGTTCTATCATAATCAGGCCAAAGATGTAATCAGCTGTGTCTTTCTGGGCTACTTTTTGAGTAAAAATGACCAAATTTGAGTAAAAAATCAGTTCATGAGCTTTTGAGATATCCAGCTGAGACAGAAATAAGCAAATTAACTCACTGTATAGAAACATGCTCTCCTTGGTGCAGGTAATTATACAGTACAATTAAATTTCTACTAGACACCAAAGAAATGCTCATTGATGCTGTTGAGAGGCAAAAGCGGTGTTGAAGTGTTTAAGACTTTAAATGACTGCACAGTACAGCACAAAATCAATAGGACCAGGTTGGAAAAGTCTGAAATTAAATTGGTATTCCTTTCCTCTCCCTTGACACTCTTCTCACAGCTAAGGTGCCATTAAGTAATCTTCAGCTGCTCCAGTGGAGCTGCACAGCGACCAGCAGTCGTCTGTGGTTGTACCGGGCAGCTCCCTGGTGTGAATGTGAAACTGGGTGTTGCTGAAAAACACCCAGCTCAGCAAAACCTCCCCTGGATAAATTCACAAACAAGTTTGTTTGAAATTAGACCCCTGCTGAGATGAAAAGTCATCTCATCTGGCAAATAATGTGTAAACATGTGTAAACTCAGTTATGGAATTTATTCATAAAACCATAAAATTTGAGCTTCGACAGATATAAGATGAAACTTTAATGATTTCCATGGGGAAACAAGTGCATTGATGGGCATGCAAGGACAATAAACACCCATAAAATGAGTCCTTAAACTGAATAGAATGGACAGTATGTGCCACAGGAACACATGTACTGCATCCCCACTTCTCAATTGCCCTTTAAATTTTCTGCTTGCTAGCCAATCCATTTTGTTCTTTCTCTCATCTCATTAATATCTGTCCACTTCCATTCCATTACTTCATTTATCTTCCACTCCCCCCCATTCTCTGTGGTAATAAAGCGAGCTGAAGCTGTATCTCAGTCACTCTCTCGTCTCCCCTCCCACTCGCTCCGTGTCTCTTGCTTTCGTCCCCTCCAGAATGCTTAAGAGCGCTATTTTCGAGTACTTGTTGTTCTCTACACACTCTATCTCCCTGGAAACATCTTCTCTTTCTTTCTCTACTCTTCTAATCCCACCTGTCTTTATCTTCTTAACTTTCTGCGTCTGACTCTATCCCCCCCTCCTGTTATCTCTCTGCCTTCCTCCTCTTTTTTGTCGCCACAAGCCTTTTATCTCTCCCTGTATCGCTTCCTCAAGCCTCCGTCTCTGTCTTTCTTCCCCTCTTAGACCTCGGATTCTGCCTCTCTTGCACTCTCTCGTCGTCGTGTCTGGTCTGTCGCAACCCTCTCAGCCTCTCACCCTTTGGCCCAATTTCTATTTTCTCCCTCTTTCTTTCTTCCTTCCCCTTTAGTATTCTCAGCCCTTCGTCCCTCGCTTCTCTTCCCCCTGAGGAAACTGTCACATAAACTATTCCATCTTGCAATATTAGCACTCTGATACAGAGTGATATGAAGACATCAGAGCCCCCTATCATAGCACACACACACACACACACACGCACACATTTTCATACTGTACCTTACTGTACCAACAGCTTTTACCTCTGCCAGCTTTTCACCAGAACGTTCTGACAACTAGATAACTATTGTCTGCAGAGTTGCTAATCAAGCAACTTTATTCTACTGTGCTGAGATAAAGGCACAGCTGAATGCCTAAAATGTGGGGGAAAAGCAAATCTGCACCACTTAAGTTGTGGAGAAATTCAAATACTGTGTAAACCCCAGACCAGAATGGCATCCACCCAGTCTATATGCCAAGGGATATCTGGCTCTTTCATGAAAAGGGTGGAAGCTAAGTGTTGACATGCATCACTTCAAACAACTAGCACAGATATGAGGCAGGATAGAGGATGCAGTATGATGTGGGCCCACACATGACAATGCATACAGTACATACCACATGCCTTCTTAATTCTGGAGGAGCTAATTTTCAAATGCTGTCTTCTTTCCAGAAGCTGGGTGTGTTATAAAATGTTGATAGGTTAAACCACTGCTCTCTTTGAAATGTGTAAAGTGCCAAGTAGTTGCACACCCATTGGAATTGAAACTAGGCTGTTTAAGCTCAGGTGATGTTACCGAGCTACATCCTCATCACTCTTTCAAGAGGGATGTAAATTACTTTCAGGGAACCCCAAGATGACAGACAATATAGTCTATTATTATATAATCTTTTACAATCAATAAATTATTACTAGCTTACCTACTTACTTTAGCGACATCTTAAACCACCAAGGCAGTCAGAGAGAAAACGGACATTTTGGTAGGCTTAAAGGGGAATTTTACACGTAAAGGTAAGTTTGCTCGTCATAAGGAGTACTACTCAGCCTTTGTATAAAGTCCTGTGTCACTCTGGAGGAGCTTTGTCAAGCCTGGGAAAATAACCCCGATGGTGTCATCAGGGTCATTTAGGATTCATTTCCTAAATGACCAAACGATCAAACGAAATCATGCTATTGGTTGCATTATGGGAATCATAGGATCCATTGTTTTCAGCACTTGACCAATACTAGAGACTTAAAGTCAGGATCCCCCTGCCTCTGTTGCATCAATTTTAACCATTCTTTTAAAAATCTCTCTCTTGTGAGTCCCCCAACTTTATGGAAGTGCAATAATAAATCGCTGGAGTACCCCAGTTTGTGCAGAAGGGATTCTGCTGCAATGATGTGTAGCACGAAGGGTATGCTAGTGGCTTAAGTCTGACAGAGTTACACTATGTTAGATATGTAACTTTGCTAAATTCTGCGTGTATTTTTTGTATCTGTTATTGTTTCAAAGTCATCGTGCCTCAATGACCTAAGTTAAGTAGAGCAACAGTTGGCTTCTAAGCAGCACCTGTCCAGGGTGAACTCCGCCTGTCGCACAGTGCATGCTGGGATAGCCCACCATGTAGTTTGACACAGCAAAGTCAAATTACTGTGATCTTTGTATGAGTCAGTCGTGTTCAATTTCATTGTGACTTATAAAGCAATGGCCATTGTTCTTTTGCAGTCTTTTACAAAGACAAACGTTATTTTGTTAAGGTTGTGTCAACTTTCTTCATATGGAAAATTCCCCATTGTTACATTTTATGGAGTGTTGTTTTCTAGATTGTATATTGTTAATCAATTTCATGAGGTTTGCATCCACACAAGGCCCGATGAGCCTCATTTGAAATTATATTACTGAAAAATTGATTTTTCCTGTAATGCAAGACAGAATTTGAATTGAATAATGAATAAAAGCTGATGCACAGAGACTGTATTTTTCAAAAACTCATAAACACAAATGATTCAGCAGAAGGCAATAAATATCCGCCACAGAGGGTTTAAATCCCGCGAGGTTTGGTGGAACTTCTGGAAAACTCCAAAGAAACATCTCCAGGCAGTCTGGCAGGCTTAACGCACCACATGCTCAGCTTTGTCCTGATTGAGACTTGCTAAATATTGCCGAGTAAGAAAACACAAAACACTACAAGCTACTCTTGGTATCCCCAAAATTTGATTTGAGAAAACATGTAAACTTCAAAAACCCGGCAGCCATGGAGCTGTTCAAATTGATAACAGTTTCAAATTAAAAGTCCTTATGAGCCCGCTGACTGAGCGTGAGCATGATTTCCAGTGAAGCAGTATATGTGTGGTAAATGCTTCAAATGGAGTCAGCCATCTACCATTGTGGAATCTTTTCAGTCGGGCGCAATTAGTGATCATTCAGACGTTTATAGGAAAAACGATTAGCCTCTGAAAACGGCGTTGATATTCACACAGCATGAACCTTCTCAGGGGTGAAACATGTGGCACTTGATTAGACTGTGACAATGCAACACCGTCCTTATTATGTTCTCCCCTCTAATTTAAAGCAGAGGAGAATGATAAAGCTGCCAAAACTGCCTTTTTAAATACATTTCTTTAAGTATATTTGACGGGAGAAAGGGAAATTTTCAAAAGGTATCAACAGTATCAGGGGATATCAGGCAGTAGTGGTTGTTCGTGTGTGTTTGTGTGTGAATGGATGCATGTGAGTTTTCCTCAGTACTTATTTTTCCTTATTTCATCAGAAGCTTAATGGTTTACTAGAAGCCAAACAAATATAACATCTTTTAGTGTAAGACATATATGGGAAAGATGTCATTTGATAAGTTGAAAGGGAAGATTTATTATTTGTGAGTTGACAAGGTGTTTGCATTGACGAGACTAAGAGTCTACAGCCATGCTAGCAGCTCTGTGAGGCTGTAGACTACGTAGACACAGCGGTGCTTTGAGCAGGGGAACACGAATGTCGGTATCAAATTTCATGACAATAAATCCAATAGCTGTTGAGACATTTTACTCAAAACCAACCAACTCAACCTCATCGTAGCGCTATAGAAAAAGTCCGGGGATCCTCAAAGTCAGTGGTATTAATCCTCTGGGCACCATAAATGTCTGCAAAAAATGTCATGGCAATCCATTTAATAGTTGAGATATTTCAGTCAGGACCAAAGTGGGGGACCGATCATCCCACAGACTGACATTGCCTTTCATAGAGCCATGTTGGTAGCATGGCTAAAAATCACATAATCATTTGAGCAGCACTCTTCATGCATATCATTTACACTCAGTTGCCAGTTTATCAGTTACTGTACACTAAAACTTCAGTCTACAACATTAGAGTATTAATAAAGTGGTCATTAGTGGTCTGTATAATGTGTTAAGAGTGTGTTAAACTGCTTCATTAGAAACCTGCATTTACAAAAGCAAATGTAAGCAAGGAAACACACTGTTTTCCTGGAATAAATAAGCTGACACATTCATATTTAATTGTCTCAAAGCACAGGAAAATATTATCTATTCCCTCTACCGTGGCTCTAAATGTGCCCATGAACACTACTGCAACAGTAAGTACTCCAGTAGAGCAGCTCAGCTAAAAGCTAACTTTATGAGCTCATGTAAGCACTTATTGTTTTACTGTTGTGACATGACAGAAAACTCAAAAGGGTGATTAAGAGTCCAGCATGATTAAGTCCTTCACTCCCTTGCTCACTTGTTTGCTCCCTCACTGAGATGCATGCAAATCTGCAATTGCAATGTCAACTGAGCGATTGGATTGCGATGGAAATTAATTTGCAAGTATTAAAGAAACACACTTTATGTTGTTTGGCCCAAACACATTTTGCTGTGCCACACAACTCCCGAGAAGAGGAGAGGGCAAATATTTATTTCATGGTCAAATTGCATATCAATGCGGTCAAACACTGTGAAACCAAATCACTGCATCCATACAGTTTGTGTTTGTTAGTGTATTACAACCTTGCAATGGCCCCGGTCCGGGTTGTATAACAACATGTGCACTATTGTTTTCAATTGTCAAAGAGTGTTTCATGCTAAAAATAAAGTGAGAAAAACACCCCACGGTCATGTAATAAGACATTCAGTATTGTTCTGCACACACACACACACACTGGTACAAACAAATGCATTTTTCTCCCCTGGGTCTATAACACAGCATTTTGTGGCTGAATCACTCTTCACTGTCACAGCAGGTTAGTTTATATTACAAGGCCCCCCACAGATAATTCCAGGGGCCTCTAACCTAGCATGAGACTGAGCATAGAGATGCAGCCCTGCTGTTTTCAAACAGTGGTGGTGTATAATTGTGTGTGATGCTGCTTACCACCTACAGTTGTGCCACCCGACCAACCTACACAAACACAAAGACGCAGATCACGCTCACACAGTCGCACATGCACGCCAAACAGAGGCTGCTTGCACACACACACACACACACACACACACACAGCTGACAGTGTCCTACCTACAGTTGTGCCTAGAGGGAATTAATTGATGCCGCACAGGAGTGACTCACCCTTTAATTCTCATGGGTGGTAATTTAGAGAGGTTACAGTGGGTGGCATATGTGTGTGTGGTGGATACCAATGATTTCACACAAAAAATCCTTCGGGCAGGGAAAGGGAATTTTAAAATAAGCAAATGAGCAAGGCAGTTGGATGTATGCGAGTTTATGACCATGCGGGGGCTGTTTTCTCGCTGTCCTCTTTCTCGTATTTCATTATAAATTAGAAATGTGAGACCCCAAAACAAAACACAAAATAAATAAACCAAAAAAATAAAAGCCTTCTTCATTATGGCCTTTTGACCAAATGATCTGATTTTCCACCTACTTACTGAATATTACATACTGTGCTTGAGTGTTTTGTTTGTTATGTTTAGGAAAATACTTCACTGGTAATATGATTAAGTAGGATTTCCATATTCCTTCATGTTGGTTGCAATGAGCAGTTCTGCAGTTTTTTTGAAGAGTCTGATTGTTATGTAAATTAAGTTGAAGTTCATAGTTATTGTTCCAAAAACGTTGCGTCTAAATGGGCGGTTTGAACCACAATGCAAAATGAAGCCTTTGTAAGTAAGAGGAGAAGGCATAAAGATATATTCAGATGTAGCCTGGTGTGTATGAGTGTGTGTGTGTGCGCTGTAGTTTATCTGTCTCTTCATCTCTCCCCCCTCTCTTTGTCTTGTGGTGTTATGAAATGACAGAGCCAACACTTGAAGTCTCTCTTCATCAGTAATTCACTGCACTTTATCCCACCACTGCTGTCAGAGGGAGGCAACACATACACACACACACACACACACACGCACACACACACACAGAAGGCCAGATTCCCACACACACGTAGATAGTAGGCTAAATGGACACTGTAGTGGCACAAGTGGTAGCATGCATTATCTCAGAGGGGGTCTGATACACCAGTCCCTCTGACACACAAACATGCGCGTACTCGTATGTGCGTGCACACGTGCACACAGCAGACACGCAGATATGCTGTAGCTGCCAGATAGTGCACCCTTGTAGGCTTGGTACAGAGCCTGGATCTGTCTCCCACCCTGCTATACTCCTATTAGAGTTGACAGCTGCCAAATAATGTCCCTTGGCATGGCTGAGTGCCTGCCATGCCAGGGCTTGTTTGTGTTCTCTCATCCACTCACATGAGAGTGTGTTTTTACATGCGTATAACCTTACATAGGAAGAGATTCATTCCAAAACAATGTATCCCTTGTGGGAAAAAAATGTGCCTTAATATTCACAAACGCAGATATACCACCTAAAATATGAGTTATGGTCATGGACAGCATTTAGGATAAATAATAATTTCAATATTGTATCTAAAATGAACTTTCTGACTGCCTTGCTGTTCTTGTTAATTGTTTGTCAGATTATTCAAATATCCGTTTTAGCAGCTGCAAAGTGTTAATTTCAATTCCAGTTCAGAAGAAGAAAAAACATCACGTTTTTTAACAGATCAGCTTCCTTCCTTTGGTGGCAGCATGGCACATACTAGAAAAACCTACAATCCCAGTGGACCAGTCAATGAAAACTATGATGAAAAATGTTGTCGGCGACCTTTTTTTTTCACGACAAAAATGAGACTAAAGCTAAATAAAAAGTAGGTAAGTAAGCCAACGGTAACGTAACGTTGTCAAATGCTGTGGCTGTAACGTTAATGTTACTTTCAGTCAGCTATCTTTCGTGTTGCTAGGTAGTGCACTATTGTTGCCAGCGGTCAACCATCTAAATGTTCCTCTGGATGTTCGCTAAAGAAATATTACTGCTTTAATGTTATCCAACTTTTTAGCTTCTCTCTCAAGCAAAACCCAGACAGTAAAAAGTATTTTAGTGAAAATGTGAGTGAATAACCAGCATCTGAATGAACATTGTGATGCAAAAACAAAAGCGAGTGGGCGGATATGTTCAAACAGCAGAGTTTGTAATGACAGCTGGATTTACTGACAAGAGTCAGTCTGATGTATTACTGCAGAGCAGAGTGACGCACACACTTCTGTGTGAACCATTAGCGTTTGCTATGAACACGTAAACTGCACCTTTTCCACAAACATCTGAGAACGATCACCTGTAACCATGGTAACTGTACAAATATGGCTACATACAAATAAAAAATGCAATACAAGAATTAGACTAAAATGTCACAGTTGAAAACAAGGCTGAAATCTATTCAGTTTTTATTGACTAGAATGACTAAAATGTGACTAAAACTAATTCAAAATCAAAATCAATCAATATTATATCGTTAAGGACTCAACACTTTCTATACAAAAGCTGTTTTTACTATAATGTTCACCATGTCTAATACAGAGAAGCCTAAGTTAATGTCACTTTATGTTGTCAGTCATGCTCCTCTCATCTCCATTACAATATCTCTGAAAATGTTACAGTAATGACAATAAAGATTCTGGGTGCATTTGATTCACAAGGTTTTGCTGCATCGATTGCAGCGTGCCCGGACAGAGCAGTAACATAATAATAAAATGAACGAATTCAAAGCCAGCATGCTGTAAGCCTTGTGAACCAGTTGCTGGCAGGATCTCAGTGCCGAGGCCGTGGTGTTGCTAAAGATGATGTCACAGAAAATACCATATGTCAGCCTCTGAGTCACCGCCTGCACTCATTATTTTTGGGCCGTCTTTATTTTAGAAACAACAAAACGCACACACACACACACACATACACGCACAGCTTCATTCTCCTCAAGAGATTTGTTCTCAAACATTCATCAGTGTGACGCACACATAACCCACGCATGAATACACATGCAGACGCACATGCACACATTGTCGGCAGAATATTTATCATCCTGTGAAGCCTTTGACATTATTGATAATATACAGGTGCTCAGTATGCTATGAGCTAACCATCCATCATTACACTGACATAGACAGAATCATATTGATCTGTTTGATCAGATATCTATCTCTGTCTCAACAGCTTAAAGCACTCATTGGGAAAGCCTGTAGGAGAAACCATTATGTGTCTCCTTCAAATAGAATACAGTAAACTGTGAACTACTCTATTATCTGAACCAGCATAGGGCTGTTTTTAATTATTGTTTCATAATTAATATTTGGACTTGCATGCATGTGCTAAAGGTTCCTTTATTTTGTTTGTTGAAAAGAGTTTTCCATAATTCATGGCGGGAGTGTTGAGACTGCAACGTTATTGCAGGGATGAATATAACTGACATTTGATTCAGCCAGTGGGGTCAACATCCCAACCATCCATAGTTACTGCGCCAGGCCGAGAACCCTCCATAAAACCACAGTGTGTTGTTTGTACACTTTGGTTTTTGTATGGATTAAAAAAACGTGATATAACACGCTAATTTGTGAGCTTTAGAGGTGCTGGTAGGCGCATTTTGTTAACTTTAAACAGAGCCAGGCTAGCTGTTTCCCCCGTTTCCAGTCTTTGTGCTAAGCTAAGCTAACCGTCTCCTGGCTGTAGCTTCATGTTTACCGGACAGACATGAGAGTGGTATCGATCCTCTCATCTAAATCTTGACAAGAAAGAGAAAGAGTTTGTTGCCCAAAATGTCAACCTATTCCTTTAAACCTGCAATAATTGATATTTTTTGGCCACTTGAGGGAAGCGGAAACAAGCAGAGGAAACAACACCCATTTTATGTTGATATAGAAAACTTGTTAGGAAACAGCTGCCTATTTACACATCCAACAGACAAGTAGCAACATTAGCATTAATTTGGAGTCATGTTTTAAGTTCAATATTAACTCTCCCTGTAGCTCTGTTTTTGTCTTCACTCACTCCAGAGGGAAATATCTGGCTCTTTAGCTGCCAAATACTCCACTATGTGCTAGTTGCTAACCTCTTCTGTGTGCCATTTGGTGCTGAGCAGTTATCATGCAGTTGTTGTTTTGGAGCTTTTTGCCAAAACAGCTGCCTGCTGTGGCCTAAAACGCCGCTACTAGAGCAGTGATGGTGACCCAAAACAACAAAGTTGCGAGACGAAAAATCAAAACAATGAGCTGAAAGAAGCTAAAAGGCCCCGTCAAGCTATGGGGAACTGCAGAGGGATGATTCTCTGAGGGTTCATCACTACAAGCCACTTTAAAGCTGCATTACTTTAACAGTTTTTGGACCAGTTGCTTTATACCCCAGAAAACATTCACTTAACACAAAAGAGGTTTAACAACAGTCTCACAGTAATTTCAGATGCCACTCTGCTGCATATTACTGGTCATAACACCTACATGCGTTATTTTTTCTTTCTTGTTGCCTTTAATCTCCAAAGCCTAAATTCACCTTGTCTGATCACTGTAGCCGCATCGCTCGCACAGTTAAAACAATACCACTTACACTGACGCAGTACAATAAATTTGATGCAATGCAATGTAATGCAACAGAAAGCAACACTGTAAAAAGCTTTGTAATGCAGCGCAACAGAAGTGGAAGCCAGGAGTCAACCTGTGTTTAGCTCATAACACACATTCACTCATGCACAGATATCCCCTTCACACTGCATTCATCTCAAAGTTCAGCCTTGTACACAGACATCAAAGATATGCGCAATATGTAGTTTGTCACCAGGGTTTACAAGCATATATACACACACACACACACACCTACAGAGAGTGCAAGGACACTATGACAATGTGGTATAATATACTAATGGATAAGCAAGTCTCAGCCAATTCTTGTTCCTCATTTGTCATTAAATCAAACACATATACACACCTACACACATGTGTACCATAAGTCTGATCTTTCCCTTCACATGAGTGAGTGTGTACCTACAGGGTGGGTCACATCAGTGACTCTAATCTATCAACCTGTCCGACTTGACTACTTCTAATTCCATCCACACACACACACACACACACACACACACATCTCTCTCTCTGTCTTTATTTCTCTTTGTCTCTGTACCTCCTATTTGTTGTTCTCTCAACCTCTGTCTTCTTCCACATAATCTTTTATACATTTTTTGTCAGAAGTGTTGAAGTGGTCCATTTCACTAGTGCCACTTTCACTTTTGATCTCTGTCTACATTCATCTATTGTTTTCTCTCTTTATACTTGGCAGGTTTCCTTTGTCTTCTTTTCTCCCACTTCCTCCATTCCATTTTCAACTATTTAACAAACTTTCACTTATCCAGGAAAGAGTTTTGTTTGCTCTTTCTTTACTTTGATAAGATCACTTTATCCCCACTTGTCCTGATTTTAAAAATGTTACTCCAAAGGGCACAAAGGAAACAAAAATGTATTCTGAATAGGTGTTTGCTGTACTTAACACTTTTTTCCCTATGTCTATTAGCAACACACATCTGCCTCTGTTCTATATCTTTTCCGCTTTCGGCTTTCCCCCCAATCACTTAATATATGCCTTCAGCGGACAATAACCATGATTCACTTTGATTTTAATGTTATAAATGTCTTAAATTATATGTTTCTTATAAAAAATGGCTGATAGAAAATCATCTTAAACATTCAATCAATTCCCATGTTCAGGGAAGTGGAGAGCTAAGGAGAGAGACATGAAAAGAGGGAGGAAGAGGGAGGGAGGGAGAGATAGATTAATGGAGTGATGGTATGAAAAATTAACTTGCTCAGTTCACTCTTTTGATAAAATGCCAATTAACCAAGCTCTTTCACCAGTTAATCTCAATTCCTTCCTTTCCCAAGCTTTCTATTTTGCTCAAATCCACTCTCTCTCTCACTTCCCGTCGTGCCTCTGCTTGTTTTCCTCTCCGGTCTGCCTGTTTCTCTTTTTAATGGCTCTCTAACTCTGACGACTATCTCCCCAACCCTCTATTTCTCACACTTATTATATGTCCATTCCTCTTTCCTCATCTCCCATTCTCTCAATTTTTTTTTGTCTATTGGTCTCTCCTTATCTCAGCTGCCTCCTGACTGCCTCTCTCTATCTCTTTCTCTTTCTCTCTCTCTCGTCCTCTCTGTTACGTGTGCTGTTTAGCTGCGCTTAGCTTCACCTGTCAGCTTGGATCAGGGCTGTGGAGCAGCAACATGACAAACTGCCCTCTGATTCACTTACACACACACACAGACACACAAATATAAGAGCACACACTTGTAGCGTCTTCTCAGACCCCCCCCCCCTCGACATACATAGAAGTTCTATGTTTATTTTTACCTACTGTATCTTTGTTCAGCTATGTTGTCCTTGCTTTTAGCCGTATGTCTGTTTTTATCTTCCTGGAACTTGTGTGTTTCATTAAGAGCAACAAAAAACTGAATCAAATTCCTTGTATGTGTTCACATACTTTGCCAATAAAGCTGATTCTGAAAGTAGAAGGGACTAGGTTTCCTATTTAGACAGGAATGAAAGTGGCACTGGGGTGTGTATTATGGGAAATGTAGTATCCGGTGTTTTTAGGAGGTTGACACAGTCTGTGTCTCGCAAGTCACCTAACCTAATGAATGTGTAATACTAATACTAAATAGCTGGAGTACCCCTTTAAATCACAGTGAATGAATATATGTTGGCCCACCAGAAATTGTCGCAAAACTAAATCTGGTTACAAACTGAGCTGATGATCTGTCAGTTTTTTTTTTAAATCAGCTGATATACAGACCATAATGAAGACCATTAACAGCAAGTTTTGCCCTCTGTTGTTGACGAGACTAATGTGTGGCAATGCGTGTGGGGTGTTTTTATGTAAATATGCTAACACATGCATGGTGGCCTAAGGCCTCAGAGGCATAGAGGTCATTCTCTGCTATGGGCTGATCTGTGAAGCTTATATTACATGGTATGTACAGTGTGTGTAATCTGCTATTTATTTTATTCAACCAATGCAAAACATCCAAAATGCCCCAAATGCAGAATAGGCTTCTGCTTGATTTGTGAAAATACAAACACAAGTGATATAAAAATACAAAAGTGTTTGTTTCCAGTGCACGCACTCTGTTTTGGAGCTGGTTTGTGTGTTTTACAGTCTGACACACCATCACACAGATGGCTTTTAACAACTGATTAATTAAAGAATCTAGGTTTTTTAAATCACTCATCTTCTTTCCTGTGCCTCCCTCATTACCTCATCTGATCCTTCCTGCATTTGACACTGAAGTCAAAATATTTCCCAATTCTTTAAAATCCTCATTCAATTGTTAAATTGAGATTATTTTTCCTCAATATTCAAATGGCTATGTATGTGTGACATGTTGCTGGCATATGTAGGGAGAAAGAACAGTGGAGTCTCAGAGAGTTTCCTATAGCTCTCACAGAAAAGGAGGGCCATAAATCCACTTAATGGCTGGAGATATTAGCATGAGCTACGCTGGTGGGATAGTCATCACTTAGAGGAAAGAGGAAGGTAGAGATGGATGGAGGGAGACAGACAGACAGACAGACAAAGAGACTAAGAGGAGATGTGAAGAGTGGAAAGTGGTTTATTATATGTTGAGAGGTTATGTGCATGAGTAAATTAATGCCTGTACACATACCGATGATGGTACAGTGAACACACATACACATTTAATGGCAGGTATACAGTGACTATTACTAAACTAACTATAACTAAATTTACTGTAACATTTGCTGGTGCTGTTGGACACACCAGCAAAAACATTGAGGTAAAAAAGACATGTTATTTTGAGAAACATAGAAAATGACATCATCATTCATCTCATCAGTCCAAATCTTTGATGATGTACAGTATGATGTGTGAGTACACCTACAATTTATATGCTAAAAAAATTACTAAAGGAACAAACATGCATATACATACAAACAGGTGGTCCAAATTAAACGTATCACTTGTGTTTTATCCTTAAGGCCGAATAAACACACTGAATGCATTTCCTTCTTCATAAAACAATTTCAGAGCTGATTTTGGCAAGAATTTAAAAGCTACATTGTTTACATCCATGTTTCCTTGCTAGCAGTCTTCTTCACTGCCTTTGTTGGCGCATTGCTGCATTTCTTGGCGCGTTACCACCAGCAACTGTCAATCAGTGGAATACCGTGAAACCAACGGCAGTGTGCAAGTGCGTGTATCATTAGTATTCCGTTCTTTTGTACAAGATCCTATGGACCCACTCATATAAACATTGCTCCATGGTGCTACTAGTGGTCAAAAACTTCACAGGGTACCTTTAAGAGATGTAATCAGTGATTTGTAATTTGGAAAATTGTACACCCTCAATAACAAACTCAAACACATTTTGATGTCTATAGTCCTTTTTTTGATGACAGTATAAAAGAGGAGTAGTGTTTAAATTGCTAAATCTATTTCTGTAATTTGTGTGTGTGTTTGTGTATAGTACAGGTACATGTCGAGTGTATCTTGGCACCTGCGATAAACGTATTATCTTGCACTGTGTGTATAACTGTATGTGTGTGTACATGACACACTGGCTCAAGACTTTAGAAAGTTGCTTGGTGCTGCACAATACATAGCGCGTGTGCGCACACACACACACACACACACACACACACACACACACACACACACACACAGGAACATACATGTTAGAGAGAAGGAGAGAGAGATGACAGAGAGATCAGATTTGGGGGTTACTGAAGTGGTGGCAAAAGCACAATTTTAATGCACATGAAAGTCATGGAAAACTACAAATCCCTGTGTCATCATGCCATAACAATAATTTCTTTCTGCTGACAATTTGTAGTGTTTTGAGAGCGACACAGGCTGCTGGCTGCTCTGCTCTGCTGAGCCCCCAGAAGTGTTTGAGGGCTATCAGCAGGGCGGAAGTGCCTTTTGAAAGCATTTTTTTAAAGCATCTTCCACTGCCGGAGATGGAAGAAATAAGAGGAAATGGAAAAAGACAAGTCAGTGAGCAAAAGACAGGGAGGTGACAGTTGCGTTCATAGTGCTGTAGCCTAAAAAGCCATTTCAGTGTGCGTTGTGGGATGTCAGTGACAAATTGCCTTCACTTTGGCATTGTGATAATGAGACTGGCCATTTAATACAAACGGATACAATGTAAATGTTTGCTTGAACAGCATTCTTTTTTCTATATTTCATTTTAGACTGTCTAATGATTTCCACTGTGACTGAATAAGATTTTAGGCAGGAATTAGCATAACCAAGCTAAACCAAAAACATCTTTTTCAGTCAGGCTGTGTGATTTTCCAGCAATCTGCCTTATCTACTTCTACTTCAGTTATTCCTTTCTGACATTTCCCCAGATACTTCTCAACGGCATTTATAATTTATATCAATTCATCAAATATCAGCTCTGGTTTTTTACATGGAGGGAGCAAGGCAGTGACCAAGCGAAAGTTAAAAAAAAAAGTTACTTTGTAGCTGCGATGCATTATGAACGGTTGAAGCAAACATCCACTTTCAGTTCTTGTCATGGCATGACAGAACATTAAATACTTGTCACCACATGTTGTGGGTGTACAGTATAAGGTGGCTATTTCAGCCAGAGCTGGCAGTGTTCACCATTGTTTTCCAATTGAAAACAGTGAACATCTGGTGTGCTATCTTTGCCCTTCTGCCTCAATATGTATGCAACATATACAGCGATCCTCCCTCCTCTCTTAAGATTTATCACACTCATTTGTACAAAAGTAGGGAGGAGAGAAAGCATGTGGCTGGAATGTTAATGTCCCTGTACATTTCACATTGGTTCACACTGAAAAACACACCAAATGGAGGAGAGATGAATAGACAGATGAATGAATGAACAAGGGAATAGATGGAGGTGGTACAAAAGAAATGAGTAAAGGAGAAAAGAAGGTTATGAAAGAGGAAACAAGAGAAAAGAAGTAAAGATGAAGATGTTATGAAGAGATTACACACACACACACACACACACACACACATATATATATATATATATATATATATATATATATATATATATATATATATATATATATATATATATATAAAACCTTTGCATGCAGAAGTCTATGGACACTATTTACAGTAAAACAAAACCTCAAGCCACATTTTATCTAGGCACCTATAAATTCCTTTTCTCTGGCATTTATTGTAAAAACTCATAATACAGTGTTTCAGCTGTCGGTCTTCCTCAGTGTTTCCAACGGCTGAAAAGTTGCTGCAGCTGCTGTGAGAATTAAACTCTATCAAGAATACATATTTTGTATCTACAACGTTGTGTTTGTGATAAGTTAAACAATTCTGGGATGAATGCATCTTTCATCATTTTCATCTTGCTATGTGTTTACATCTGCACAGAAAGAAAATAATAGAGTCCTCAAAGAAAACACTGATCTAGCTGGCTGCAAAACACAACAGAAAATATGCCCCTTGAGCACAGGCTCAAGAAAATCTCACCTTTACATTGTTATCCATTATTTGATCATTTACAGTGAATCTCTTAGGGCAGACATATGCAATAAAAAGTTGATTTGACCTTTAAATTGGCCCTCAACTTTAAAGAGGCCCATATGGCCTGGAAATGGAGAAACTTATTAGTCATAAGTGGGAAAGGAATACACTGTATATAGCTAATGGATGTTTACTCAGAAACACTTTCTAGATTTACAGTGGCAATTTCAGGTACAGTAAATACTTGAAGAAAATTATGTCGCTACTTTAAAAAATAAAGAAGAATAGAGATACAAAGAAATACGCAGAGTTAAAAAACAAATTCAAAAGAGGACAATACTCAGTGAAAACAATTGCACGCTGAGATGTCCAGGGGTCGTGAGAGTGTTGATCTTGAGAGTGGAGAGTGGAAGCAGCAGCATGTCTGTAGATTACATCTCCATAATCTGGGCCTGATAGAAAGACTTTTCCTACACTTCAAAGAGAAGTTGTATCTGTTTCTGTACAAAAATCCTAGTTTTTGCCGCAGTTTGGTGATGAGATTTTCAATATGATGTTTAAATGTAAATGATTCATCAAGCCAAATACTGTAACTAGATATTTAGACTCTGACTCTCTCAATAGTGCTACCATTTAGTGTGGATAGGTGTAGACTGTTCAATCAATATGTCTTGCTCTAGAAAAAAGCATGAACTTTGTTTTGCTTGTACTAAGTACTAGTTTAAGGTATTTAAAGTGTTTATTATTAATATAAATTGTAAACAAGACAGGGCCCAGAATTGATCCTTGTGGAATACCTTTTGTTACTGGTAAAAACTCTGACACACTGAAATCTTTCAAAAAGGTTTTTCTGAAACCATCTACAAGCAATTGAATCAAACCCAATATTCCATAATGTCTGAATAAGCAGAGAATGATCAACTGTATTGAAAGCTTTTGACAAGTCACTGAAAATGGCAGCACAATGCTTCCTTTTGTTCATACAAGAAACAATATCGTTTACAACTAATGTAACAGCAGAGATCGTACGATGCATAGGTCTGAAAACAGACTGGTGAGGGCTCAAAACAGAATACTTTGAGAGAAATACTTTGAGTTGGTTATTCACCAGTGATTCCAGGATTTTTGCCAGACAGGGAAGTTTGGATATTGGCCAATAATTATTGAGATCGCTGTTGTCTCCTCTCTTGTGCAAAGGAATCACATGAGCAGACTTCTAGATACTGGGAATTATACCAGTTGAAATGGAAAGATTAAATATGTGTGTTATTTGCTCAGTGATAAATTTAAGCATTAAAAAGTTTGTCTCCTCCAGTTGATTTCCTTTCACAACCTGTCTGAATGTACGTTTACTTAAAAAACAATACTAATTTAGCCAAACTACTTTTTTAGTCTAGGGATCCTTGTGACAAAGTGTTGTCACCTTCTGTCTTGAATCTAGATTAAGGCACAGCCTGACCTGTCTGACAAACAGAGGCTGCAATAAAATTAAAGGAAATATCTTCATCGACATTTATTCATGATACCAAATACTAAATCAACAAGAAAAGGAACTCTCTTCCCATCTACATATCTTTTTGCTTTATCTTTGTACTCTCTATTTTCCCTCTGAAGCTTTCTGTTCCTGTTTTCCCCAAACTCTCTCACTCTCTTTCACTCTTCTCTTGTCCTGTGTTATGTAACCTGTATGTTTCTGTGCCTTCATGCTCCACTTTCGTAAGGAGTGTAAGGACCCTGTATGCTTAAACAATGCAGCTGAGCACTGGGAGACAGGACTGGGTTTATTGGTTATGGGGACCAGCTGTAACCAATGTTTTTATTCCTTCACTGAGGACAAATGAACAGCGTACATGAAGTGACTTTGTTTCCTGGAGCAATAGCTGAACTCTGGAGTGCTTGTTTCACATCAGCCACTGCAGAACTCGACTGAACAGTCTTAACATTAAATGCAGACTCCACCCAGAGAGATTGTGTGATGTTGGTCTGGTCCGGGAATCGATCCCACGAACCCACGATCTCCTTATTGGGAGGCAGGAGCTCTAGCCGCTCTGCCACCGTGCACCCCTGGTACCCCATCATGTACGTAGAATTTAAGATTTAAATATTAGTAAAAACATAAAATGCTGATCAATTTAGCTTATAAAATGAAATATATATATATTTTTAAACTATTTTTGCTGTAAATATGTGAGAAATAGCATCCCCCAGCCTGAAAAACATTTCCCTCTCTCTTGCCAATGCTTTTCAAATGGCTTAACACACTACAGCCTGAGTTTGTCCCAGACATGCTTTTTAAAGATTATGTTCCTTGTACACTCCTTCTGTCCTCCAGTGTTGGCCTTTGGGATGTTAGCAGGCCAGGATCTGCAGTACAAACAGCATTTAATATCTCTGTTTGCAACCCTCAGAGCAGCCTGCCAGAGAGCCTGAGGGCAACAAAGTCGGTGACCTGTTAAAAGGTGGTCTCTCTAATCAGTTTAGTTAGCTATATACATCGGGTTTAAGTATTTAATTTTGGCATTTAGACAAGCACATGCTGTATGTGTAAGGACACGTCCACAGTTGCAGCTGTATATAAATATTGCTAAACAAAATCCCAGCTTTAAAGTGTTGACATATTAACAAGTAATTGGGGGTTAGAAGCCGGAGGGGGCAGGCAGGCTGGAGAGTTTATGAGGAAGATACCGAAAAGAGGGAAAGGGAAGCAGTAAAATGGGGATGAAGGTGATGGACTGAAAAAGAGATGAGTGGAGAGAGGGAGCAGTGGACGGATAAGGTGAGTTGTATTTTGACCATCATGGCTGTCATGTAGAGATGAGAAATCTCAGTTCCCTTGTCATTTTCCATTGACTCTGTGTTATTTCACAGCACCGCATGGGGAGTATTATCTTGTTTTCACTCCAGCTCAAGGGTAAGACATCAAAATCTCTTTTCCTCTCTCATTCTTCTCTTGCTCCCTCGTCCATCCATAATTCTTTCCTTCTGTCCCTCCACCCTCCTCGCAGTGACAGGGTTCCCTCAGCTAGCGTCAGTGTTGCGTCACGCTGACATTTATAACGTTGATACAGCATCGGTATAATTAGAACACACATATCGAATGTTTCACTGCTGCCAAATGTCAGTATGCATATGTGTGAGTGTTTGTGCATGTGTGCAGTACGACTCATATTCAGACTAATGGCACTTTTCAACCCTAAGAGCAAGCTTGATGCAAACATTTTGAGGATCTCTGACTTTTAAAACTTCGTTTTAGTCACTTGGTTAAACATTAAAGCTGTTGCAATCTTTGCATTCACAAAGGCCATCCCAAATTTCTAGTGTTGAAAAAATAAATTGAGACCCTTGAGTGTTACTTTGTCACACTTACATTTGGAGCAATTGCTGCAATTATTACACTACAAAGTGCATGATTCACTTGTGTACAAAAACAATACTTGAAGACAGCACATGACACAGCATTGGCATCACTGTGACCAACTGAAAAATAGAAATTGGAAAGAGTTGACAGTCAAAGTATTAGAAAACCAGGCATGTCTCCAGTGATGATGGGAGGCTTCCAAAGTACTTAGAAAGATGCAGGTAACATATTGAATTTAAAACTTGTTGTTGGCTCTACAGACAATGCTGTGGCTCCTGCAGCACAGTAGCTCTTCACTATCATAGTGTCATCATGTGTTGTAACTGCAGGCCTGAATCCTGATTGATTTTCATTATAGCTCAGACTAATCCTGAGTGCAAACAACAAATACAATCCTGTTCAGCACACAGAGAGTTACACTTTGCTGCTGATTCTGTAAAGCACAAAGGTTTTTGTGAAGTGTTTTTTTTTTGTGGTTGAAGACTCTTTCCTAGTTGAAAATGCTAAATAAAGTAAGTGCCAGTGACGTGTTTTCAACCAAAATCAGTAGAATAGGACAAGTTTGGTAGCTGGCACACTGCAGAGGGAGACAACATAATAAGTTACAGATTTTAGCTCAACTGTTGCTGTTGTTGCTTTTATTGTGGTATGTGTATTTGTATGAGTGTGTGTGTGTGGACAGGGTTGGTAGGGGGTGGGGGGTTAAAGCCAACGGAGTCGAGCAGAAGACAAAATGATATAGCGGTGGCATCAACTGTAGACCCTGATCCCCTGCAGTCTCATCAGTCATATGACATGTTACACCACTAACTAGAGTAAACCACCAATTAGCTGCCTAGAACACCAGTAACATACTGTATGAAGAAAATCCAGCCTAAGCCAGCCACACATGGTGTAATAATTCATATTTGAACAATCTATTTGGTCTGTAGCAGTGAATTGTTGTTCAGCAGAACATTAACCTCTGTTCAGAATACTTTGACCATTTTGGATTTACAGTATGTTGTTTGCTTTTTGACTGGGGGTTAGATGAGAAGTCTTTTATCAATTTCATCTCATTAAAGAGATTAGTCCGAGATAAGATGAACCTAGCTCAGCACAAACATTGGAAAAAAGGGAAAAACAAATCTTTTGTATCTGTCACGTAAACAAGATTAAAATGCAGGCTGAAGCTAGCCATTAGGCATAGTTGATTTCAGCAACTATGGTCAAGTTAGACCATAAAACAAAGTTAGAATTTTTATAACGAATCACTTTAACATATGTAATTGTTAAATTGTCAAGGAGACTCCTCTGGTTCTGTGATGAGGAACACTAATGTTACCTTTAAAACTTTAAAATGCAAACTTACAATCAGGATAATTCCTCTGGAACACATGGCTCTATCAGAAAGACTTAACAATGCCTCCCATAATGCAAAGGCTATCAATCTGTCTCTCACTGATACTTCTTTGTGCTGATGTAAATATCACGTTAAGTGCATAGCATTAACTGAGAGAGGAGAATACAGCTGGAAAAACATGGAAACTTTCTTGTTTCAACTTTTTTAAGTCTCTCTCTCTGTCTCCTTCTCTTTCTGTCTTTCAGCAGGAAATGAATAACTCAGCTTTTCGAGCCGAAAGGTGAGAAACTGCTGGCGAGATTGGTCTCAACATATATCGGCACTCCACTCTGCAGCCTGCCGCAACAAGTTTGTGTGTGTTATTGTTGGTATAGGTGAATATGTGTGTGTGTGTGCAAGTGCTTGCTAGGGTTTGTGAGGAAAAGAGAGGATGAAAGGTCAGTGGATTTGAGGCCCAGCCCATGCCGGGAAATTTCTAGACGTAGAAAAAATGGTCCCATTATGAATGATAAGTGTTGAAAAAACCCAATGATTAGATGATGGCATCGATGTTTCTATTTACCTTACTGGCTGCACCCTGTACAGTATATGTTCTCCTATCATGCCAAAAAAAAAAAAACTTTGGAAAAGAAAGGGGGGTGAGGGGGAGAGAGAGCAGCGAGACAGAAGCAAGGATCAAGAGTGAAAAGGAACAAGACAGAGACAAAGAGGGACCAACGGGGAATGAGACAAGCACAAGCACACAAATATGAAAAGAAAACAGAACATGAACAAGGATGATGGCATCTGAGTTTCCCCTCATCCACACTCTTGTTTCATCTCTGTTCCGGCACAATGCAGAAGATGTGCGGTTTGGGCAATACGAGATAGCAGGTAATTATTTTTTGGATTATAAAGAAAAGGAATGGGGAGAGATGGAAGGATAGGGAGGGATGGTGAAAGCTGGGGGGAGGAGAAGCGGGGAAAGATGAATGGCAAAGGGGATGGATCTTTTTCTCTTGTTTAATCTGCGTGTTAAATTTAGGCTTTCCTGTAAAGATGCGATGGTGTTTAGAGATAAGAGCCGAGAGGTGATTACTGAGACGGCAAAGAGCCACGATGGGCAGAGGATGAGGGTGGGAAGGAGAAAAAAAAGGATGGGAGAGAAAGCAGGAGAGGGAGAAAAACACACAGACTCAGACGCAAAAAACCAAACATATTGGTTGACGTCCGTTATTAATAAAAACCTGTAAGAACTGACTGTGTACACTGTGGTGAATAAGAGCTGTATTCCCCGCTGTTCCTCATTAGCAACAGTGCACTGTAGATACGCTGATGAGAACAGTGATAAAAAGTGTTAGATGATTACTATGGAGAGCGGTTAGCGAGGGATGATATAAACACTGAGAGAGTAGCACAGGCTTTACAATAGCGATCATGACGGCCCGGTCACACCTGTAGTAATGGTGAAATTTTGCGTCAAAATCAGTTCATTTTAATGGATCAGTGGATTTGCATGCAAGCGGCAAAGTAAAGCCAAACTTTTCACGTTGAGTTCGACCTTGGTGGAGCTCGATGCGCGAATTTGCACCGTTGAGCAATAGCTGTGTTGACAGTGCTGACTTTTGAGGGAACGCAGAGCCGGTGAGTCCAAAATGGAGGAAGCTAATGTAGCTTATTATGTGTGTTACACCATCCACTTTTATTTAATCTCACCAACTACTAGCTTCTAGCACCGCGCATTTCGGGAAGACTCTTCATTTTTGTTTCATTAATTATTTACACATCTACAATAAACTTTTAGTTAATGATGAATTTTTTGCTAACCTATTTACATTTATATTTCCTTATTTACAGTATTAACTGAGTAAATGATTATACAGTATATTAGTCTTTTATGTATTTACAAGCCATTAGAAATACAGTAATTATTTACAAATCATTGAAATGATTACAAACATATAGTTAGAGCTAATTTAACATACAGTTCTTTACTTTATACTTTACTTGCTTCAGGTAACAGCAGTTCTACCCGAATAAAATGATTCAGTATTCTTCCCTCCTCTGACAAAAAAGATATTAAAAGATGAGAAGGAAACAGAAGGTGGAAGGGCAGGTTGCACAGAAATGAGGATATGCATAATAGCTGAGAATGGTGAAATGGCGATGAATAAAAATGAGATAAACAGCCAGAGGTGGACAAAGAAGGAGATAGATAGATAGATAGATAGATAGATAGATAGATAGATAGATAGATAGATAGATAGATAGATAGATAGATAGATAGATAGATAGATAGATAGATAGATAGATAGATAGATAGATAGAT
Organism: Siniperca scherzeri; assembly: GCA_027580175.1. NCBI lineage: Eukaryota > Metazoa > Chordata > Actinopteri > Centrarchiformes > Sinipercidae > Siniperca > Siniperca scherzeri. The sequence goes on from CM050840.1 coordinate 18,834,289, forward strand.
AGATAGATAGATAGATAGATAAAGTTGAGTCAGTGGTGAGTTGGAGGAGCAGGAGAAAGAGAGATGACCAGCTACAGTACACACACAGAGTGATAATGCTTGCTACTGTGCGCGCTCCAGCAAACAGCTACATGTAAGCAGTTGATTTTCTGTCAGGGCGACTTGGAGCCAGCGTCAATCTACATTGGGACAAGACCATTACCAGGATCACTGGAGTGAAAATGGAGCCCCATGTTGGACGGCCTGTTCCCAAACTCTATGTAGACTATACGGACACATACACACACAGGCTCACAGACACACAACGTAACACACACAGCCAACACAGTCTCCAGTTTGCTAAGGAGTTAGCAAAACATTGTTAAACTGAATATAGAGGGGAATATATTCACACACTTAAACAATGGAGCCTCCCACAAACCTCCCACAGTGCCTCCAAATTACAAAGTCAAAAGTGACAAAGATCCTTGTTAGCAGCCCACAGCCCTGCTCAAAAATAAACCTCTCATTATCAAGTAATCACTCCTCATTTATCTATATTTTGTCTTCTTTTCAAACATAAAGTCAAATATGGTCTTTTAGCTACTTGTCTTATGTTAAATGTCCTGTAAATGTCTATAGTAGTCATTTGGGTGTGTGGGCTTCGTTGAAAATCTGATATAAATATCAGTCACAGGAGAAGTAGGATGATGAAGAGGAGGCATGACTTTTTTGATGTTTTTTGGATTCTTTGGCATGCATCTAAATTAAAGTCAAAGCAGAGAGAAGAACAGGCAACTGCAAGATGGGCTGTTGCAATTTTGACACTCAATGTAAATAGAAAGATGTGGGAAACATTTATGTTCGAAGCTATAAAACCTTCCATTTGCAATTCAGCACAGTTTTGGCATTAAAAATATCACAATAAACTGGAAATTATATCCCATCTTCTTCTTCATCTTCTCTCTCAGGTAGCTGTCAGTTTACATCATTACGCATGCAACTACGATTGGGGCAGCTAAGTAGGACTTATTGTTATTCTGGTTTTGAAATCCAATGTGCTTGATTCACAACACTTAGGATAAAGTGCATACATTCTGCACAAGTAGTAGCATTTTGATGATTTGTATTGTGTTGTAAGACATTGAGAGTGCATGTTTTGTTATACTTGTTATGCCTTTATGTCTTATGTAAAGCACTTTGAATTGCCTTGCTGTTGAGAGGAGCTACACAAATACTTCACAATTTTTAATGTATTTTGTAAATGTTCTAATATTTTTTTTCCCCTTTAATAATGTGCATTATGTGCACACAGGGATCATACTGTATGCATATGCAAAATCTCATGTCATTTTGTTTTTAAATCTGACCATCTGTCATGCACACTTTCAGCCAGATATCCGGCACAGGCAATGTTTTATACATGAGGCCCCAGAAGAGAATGAGGCAAAGAAGAAGATTAGGTGAAGAAACAATAGGATACAGCATTAGAAATGGGGAGACTGAAGGAAGGAGAAGGAGGACGAAATGGAATAGGGTGAGGCAAAGACAGAATAGAGAAAGCATGTGTTGTGGAGCCACTGCAGCAACAGTTGAGCTCAGGAACTTCGGGGCTCTGCAGCAATCTGTCTTACTGAGCTCTGCTGCACTGAGGTGTGGTGTGGAGTTACAATCGTAACACAAGTGATACAGCTGCCTCTATGGGCCATGCATGTAAAAAGGAATACAAAGAATGCATTAATCCATTGGTGGAAGAAGTATTGAGACCTTCTAAAAAAGTAAAAGTTGGGCAATTTAATCAATAAATAAACATCACACTAAGCTAATCATATCTTTTTCTACAAAGTAGCAAGTAGCTGTCAGATAAAAGTAGTGGAGTAAAAAGTCAATATTTACATCTGAAATGTAGTGGAATAGAAGCGACATAAAATGGGAATATTCAAGTAAAATACAAGTACCTCCTAATTGTACTTAAGTACAGTACTTGAGTAAATACGTAATTAGTTACATTACACCACCACCTTCCTGACATTTGACATTCTTACAAGGGTAAGAATCTCTGTAGATGTCAACATGTTAAACAATATTAAATATATCTGCAAAACATTCAATTGACAAGGTTTTTTATTTGTTTTTCCGTCAATATCTGCTCCCGGCAACTAAAGCACGATGAGTATCACTCTAAAAAATTAAGCAACCAGTGAATGAATTAGATTGTGTCTGATTATTATCATTTATCATTTTTCTCTTGCATTAACTGCAGACTTTCATATTGACTCTACACAATATTTCCTCAGATATTGATTTGTTATACCTGAACAAGATCTGTAGGTCAAGACAACAACTACAAATCAATCATATTTCTTTTACAGCAGTGCACATGTCTGAACATCATGAATAGCAAAGTAGTGGTTGGACCAGAAATGCATTGCTTGGATTAAACAACAACTAGTTTGCTCCGAGCTTCAGGAAGGATAAAACACACTGACCTGAAATCCTCCAGTGCAGTGCTGCTTCTCTTAGTTGTTTACCTCAACTGTTAAAACCTTTTAAACCCTTTATTTGGATGTAGGAGTTACAGCAAGTAAAAATGCGTAAAAGAAAACTGCAGGCTGGTGCATGAAAGCCAGCAGTCAGCTAAAAGCAAAGTGCGTGTTTTAGTGCTTAAAGTATGTGTTTTAATCACTTTTAGACTCCAAGTGCCAAAGATCACTTTGGCCTCGGAGTGTGTTTTCAAGAGCAGAGATACTTGCAAAGTGAAACGAAAAGCATGAAGTGAAGTCAGGAATTAAATGTTTAACACATCGTGATGGCACAAAAAAAAAAGGCCCAGGTTGAAAATACTCACGATTACCTCCCCTTCCCTGAATGTGCGCAGGAGCTGATAAAAGGCATAAACAATACCTCCTTGTTGATGTGAGTTAACTGTGCACTTTGGGAGGGTCAAAGTCTATTTTTTCGTACTGCTGCAGCATCAAAGAGTTTATTTTGGGTCCAGATTAAGCATGGAGGGGGAATAGGACTATAGCTTAATAAGCCTCACTGCTTTTCTAAAACAACACAAGCTCTTGTTAATGCAAGGTGAGAACAGCTCGAACAATATCAGCTCTGAAGCTTGAAGACATATTTTACATCAATCAGTTTCTTTGTGATGCGTAATTTGAATTGTTTGATCTAGTTTTATGTCATGTGCTTTGTTTCTTATTTGACATTTTAATTGACCCCCTCCTCACAGTACCTACCTGAAAACTTGTAAATGAAAAAGCAACTAAACTTCTCATCATCAGTTTATTCTGCCCCACAGGCCTCTCCACACACAAACACAAAACTTAATTTGGACTACACACCTCGCTATAAAATATTAGATTCATCTGGCCGCTGCCAGTGTGAGCGTTTCAGCAAAGCAGAGCCGTGAGCACACGTTTATCTCTGGCCTCTAAACACCTGTCACTGGCGATGATGAAGCGCCACTGCGGCTGAACAATAAAGGAAATAGAAAGCACTGTTGATGAAACACAGTACAGTAAAGGAATAGAATGGCAGATGGAAACGGTTGTTTAGATCCCCAGTGGGTCATTCAATCTCCTGTGCCCTTGAACACATGGCTCTTTAGTGGAATAACTTATTATAAGCGGTACAATACTTATATTTTGTGTGTGTATCAGGATAAATTCTTCTAGATTTATAGATTTAGGTACGAAGTGGTCACTTGTTCCACCAAACAAAAACACAAAAGGCACTTGAGCCGCCTGGTGTCTCGCCATCATCACTGTGATATTCTAAACATGAAGGTAACAAATGCGATACTGTTATTAGTAATCCTTCTTCGTTAGCACCTGTCATTACATAACACATGAGCAGTATTACTGTGACGTCTGCGTCTTACAGGATTAGTCATGTGAGTTTATAAGAGTTTCGTGTAGTTTCGAGAAAATACTTTTCTCCATGGGTGGTTGGACATGTGTGCATGTAATATATTAAATAGTATTTATTGTTCAATTGTGTGTAAGAGTGTACCAATTTCCATTGTCTTTACCTGTGCTTGTTTGATGCTTACCCTACTAACGCTGGCATTAATTCATGCCTGGCATTTAGATTATTTATGCTTATGGCTAGTAAGTATTGTTTCATTGTCTTGAAATTGCTTCATGCATTAGTAGTGTTTTGAGTAATGCTGTACAAACTTTATTTTATAGTTATACTGTAAAAAGGTTGATGTGCCAAATATTTATTGGCCAACACCTTAATTGCACTGGCACTGATTATTACAGCCACACTGAGCATGGTGGTCTTACGACAGGGCGTCGCTGCTCTGTGCTTTTTGGCACCTTGTCAACATGTTAGGTCCGCTGATGTCTACAGATTTGGTCGCCTCATTGATGCACAATGTCAGCTTTAAACATTTGTGGTAATATTAACCTGTTTACTGCACTGTACAAGCACTTTAAAGGCCCTTGTATGTCCTCTTCCTTTTTCCTCCCTCCGTCCTCCCTGCTTCAGTGAAGCTGCAGTCCATAATATCACAAGTTGAGCTGTCGTTAATTGAAAAAACGTGATTTGGCGTATTAATTCCCACAGCTGAATCACGTACCAAAGGATATAATTCATTTTTAATTTTGCTTTGCAGCAGTTTCCACATAACAGACGCAGCAGCAGACAGACTGAGAGCAAAACAAAAACACAAACAGCCACTTGGGAGGGGAGAAGCAGTGCAACGGAGAGGGCACTGTACACTTATAATGAGAGGTTTGTGTGTGTGTGTGTGTGTGTGTGTGTGTGCACATGTGTGTTTTGTGCCATACATCATTGCACCGCTGCCTGTTGTGATTGCCTGACCCAAGGTTTCAGCGCATTACCACCTTAACAGCTTTGTGGCTGGATTTATTTGTTGAGTGCACACACACATGGGGCACAAACACACACGTGTGAGCACACACAGACTCACACACACGGCACACACAGCTGGGCGAAAGTGTCTCGCTGTCAAACGTATGCAGGTTGTGAATGAATTTTAAAATGTGATGCCCATGTTATAAACAGTCCCACCAGGGCTCATCTATTCTGCACAGAAACAAAGTGGCCTCACTGCGTTTTTGTCTTTCACAGGCAAACTCAGACACTCTCCAAAATCATTACTTCAAATGCTGCCGCTAAAATTTGTGTTTCCCCTGAACACACCTTTATTCTCAGGGAGAGTGTGCTAAGACAATTTTGTTTTTCTTGAAAGACAGTTATTATTTGTTTCGAATAAATTAAAGAAATATGACCTGAGGAGCAAATACTGTTTTACTGTTTAATGGATAAAATCAACAACCACTGCATATGCCTCCTCTTTAGACCTTATCTGTCCATTTCTTAGACAAGCTTGACCTACCAGGCATGAAAACACATTTCTCACTCTGAGTCTACAGGATCGCCACCACCATAATCCCACAAAATCTTTCCCACCATATCTCAGGGAGACCTGTTTTTTTCCAAACTCACAGTACACATGTGGATTACCAAACTCCCATGACAACTGATTATCTGTAAGTGGTGACCAGAATGAAATTTTCCAAGAAAATCCTTCCAAGCACCTTTAAATAGGCTTTTTTAATAAGGATGTAGCAGTTTAATAGTTGTAATACAACAGCAGTCTCTATTTTAAAGATTGGGACAACCCCCTTAACAAAACTAAATGATGAAAATGAGAGGATGTATCAACCCTGACACCACAGCAGTTTAAACAACACCAGCCCAGTTCCATCCTAAAAGAAAAAAAGTTAAAGTAACACATTTCTAAATTGTCCAAAGGTGTTAAAACAAGTAAAGGAGTGAAAATGTCTTTTTAGTCTTTTGAAAGACTCGCTCAGACAATCATTATCCATGCAGCCTGGCCACAAAGCTAACCAGTCATCCACAGCTCTCAATGGCAAATCAGCAGAATTACAACAGCTTAGCCCTTCACTCATCGGCACCTCTCTTGTGTTACTTTCTCCCAACCTCCTTCTATCCCTCCCTTCCTCACGCCACCAGCGGACTGTCCTTTCATAGGCTCCCTCATCACTGGGCTCTGGTCGCATCTGGTGTGTGGTGAGCTCTGGTGTCTCTGTCTTCACCAGCTTTAGCAGGCAACAACGTAAACAACTGTGATAGGCTAGAGAGTAGTAAAATGACCTCGGCATCACTATTTGCTCTGTTTCCTCGACATCGCCTTCTTCCATCCCTCTGTTCTGTCTTTCGTTTTATTTCTCACATTCACATTTTTTTCTTTTTTGTTCTGCTTTGCTTTCTCTCCTTTTCTGTCCTTTTCTATTTAGTTCTTTGACAACAGTGAGAAAGTTCAAAACCATTTAGTCTTATAGCCAACAAGTCCTCATGCCAAAATGCAGTGGTGTAAGAAATATTGAGATCCTTTATAAGCACAAAACTTTTATCAGCAAAAAGTACTTAATGTATTAAAAGTATTCATTATGCAGCAGAATGACCCCTGTAAGAGTGTGATAAAATATTATTGGATCATTATTGCTGATGCATTACTGTGCAAACAGCATTTTAATGCCTTAGCTGGTCAAGGTGGAGCTAATTTTAACTAGTTTATTAAAATTACAATGTATCACATTTTAAAAGCTAATCATGTGTATTTTGATCTTCACAGTAACTAAAAACTGTATCTGTCAACTAAATATAGTGCAGTAAAAAGTATTGTATTAATATAGTGGCATAAAATGGAAATACACAAGTAAAGTACAAGCATACCTCAAAGCTGTACTCAACTACAGTACTTAAGTGTATACAGTTACTGTCCACCACTGCCATGCCACATGACAAAACTGATCTGCCACTTCTGTGGTTCAGGTCTGGTTCGGTTTAGACAACTAAAACTACTTGATTAAGGTTATGAAAGTGTCACCATCATAAACCAGTGCAGATAATCCAGACAATCGCACAATAATAACCTCTCTTACTCATTTCAAATTCTGAAGTTTGCCTGCACACTCGCTCAGTGTGGCAGAGTGTAACAGTGTGTCACACTTTCAACCAGTCGGAGAACTGGGGTAGGTCACTTCCAATTTGCAAACACGGAAATAGAATTATTGACAAATGTATTGCTTTGTTTGCTCAAATTAAATTTTTCTTTGCGTGACTGCTCTATAACTCTCTACAACTTATGTGTGTACAAACAATCTTTCTGTGCAAAAAATGTCTGAATATAAATGTGTATATATATATATATATATATATATATATATATATATATATATATAAATCTCTTCCCTAAGATGTTTTCATACATGTCTCTTTGTTAGGATTTAACATGAATTTGCAATAAGTTGTTTACTTGATTTTAAAGAGGACTGGTAATAATCATTTCAATAGCCAATCTTATTTATTTCGATTGGGGGAAAAAAACTGTTTTCATCCAGGAAGGTCAAAGTGAACGGTCAAGTGAGTAGAGTTTCAGTGTCTTGCTCCAGGACACTTCAGCTTGCCAACATCTGTCCTGCTGATTGGAGGCATACACATGTCAACTCTGAGAAACTTCAAGACAAACATTCCTTTTGACAGCATGACCTGCATGTGGTGAAGGCAGCCAACCCAGATTCCAGAAATACCACCAAAACAATCCCTTGATTCAAGTATTAAAAATTCACACATAATTGTTTGACTGAGGGGATAAAATGTGCCACGAGCTGCCAGCTTTCATTGTGTTATGGGTGGCTCAGTGCAGTATAACAATAATGGGCGCTGATGTCCGCTGCTATCCCCCTCTTCCTCCTTCTCATCCTCCTCTGGAGGGTAGAGAGGAGATCCGGTAATGACAGGATTTTAAAGGAGCCCCTGTGGCCCGACTCTTAACACCCGATAGGCTGGCCGGTCACACCCAGCGCACACACTGTCTCTCTCCTCTTCCTTTCACCCTCACACACACACACACACACACACGCAAACACACACCGCTGTTCTCTGCACTAGAATTAGCTGTTGGCTCCACTCCAGTCAGATCCGCTCAATATTCCACCCTTCCAAAAACCACCCTCTCTCTTCTCATTGTTCACTGGAGGCCACAGTCATAGTCATTGTGTCACAGCAATCAATCACCCATCAATGTGAAACGGCTATACCAATACAGAGACAACACAATACAACTGCACTGTAATTTCCTCCAAACTCCTCCCTGACTATCACCTGACATCTGTCCTTTGGAACATCTGTCCGGTTTCCTCTCTCTCCTACTCCATCACTATGGCCATCGCTCCCTCATGGTTGCATACAGACATCACACCATTTATCACCTCACTGTGATTCAGTCACTTGATTCATTACCCAGACCTTCTCACACATACGCAGAGATACACACAGACAGACACACACAAGTCCATTTACACATGCAGGTATTTTCACTTGCATTTACTCGCACATGTACTGCACATGTAGCTGCATAAACACTGCTGTGCTATATGACTGAATACAAATTTAATATTTTTAGATTATTTCAGATTTCTCTCAATTCATTCTGACAGTGTTGGTGAGTAATGCATTACGTCAGTAACACACTACTGTAATGTGATCATTTTTTTCAGTAATGAGTAGTATAAGGGATAAGAATTTGAAATTTAGTCATTACATTACAGTTACTAATCTCAGTAATGCTAAAATTTGGGGGTCGGCTTGTTCTGTGTCTTACTGGGAGTTTAATGGAGGGTTGATCTGTCATTTCTACAATATGACACCTGGGTATGGAGTTGTTTAAAGGCGCTTTTGACAGAATTGGGCTGAGTAACTTGAGTAATGTAACAAGTAATGTAACTAATTACTTTTGCTGTTGAGTAATTAGTAAAGTAATGTAATTACTTTTTCCATAAGTAATATGTAATGAGTATTTGATTACAGTTTGCACTGACTGATTGAGGAAATTAATAGAGCTGCGAAGTGGGAGTAGCCGCTGGTTCTGGAGTTGTTTTTCCCATTTCTAATTTTTCTTTAAACTTCAGTGTTACTCAACAAAGAAACTCCCAGATTATGTAACGATTACCAGTAATTATTTAAATTTTGTTTCTGAGAAATCATGTCTTGTTCGTCGTTTTGACATGGCAGACAGGTCTAACTACTACGATACCCAGAGCATTGGTCGCCGTTGCCATGAAGAAGAAGACTCAAATCAGAGTGGTAGCGGATTCAAAAAACGTTGTCGTTGAATTTGTGAACAAAACACGACATCGTAGCTGCGGAATTCATCCAAAATTGACCCAGAATCCAAAAATAAATTCAGATAAACTGCAGATTGTATTGTCAGTTTGCTCAACACCGTAATCTTCAACTTTTACCTGCTGTTAGCAGCACACGTAGCATAATTTTAATCTTTGTGATTGGACGTTTCTTGCTGAAATGCACCTTGGCAGTCGTAACTTCCACCCCGAAGTTTGCACAAAGGCTCGAACCTTTGACTTTACATCAGAAGAAGAACCAGTTATTTTCTAACGCAGTTGTTCATGTTTTGCACTGATGACTCAACCAGGAGTGCCAATTCAAGCTGTAGAAGAGCTCCAACTGTGAGTCACAATAACATTGTCTATGGGAAAAATGAATGGGACCATGCTGAGATAGCTCCTCCCACTTCGCAACTCTTTATTTTATCCCCTAGTCCCGATAATTTATAAGTCGGTCTGAAATGTAAAGCAGGAAAATATTAGGCAACCTATAGTTCTGAAAAAATGCAATTCAAGAAAATGTAAAATAATATAACATTTAGATGATAGCTGGAATAGAAAGCTTCTTACACATATTTTTAAATAAGCTGATTGACTCTTAGGCAACTCTTATTTTCTTGAAAAATAATCATCTATCCAGCCAGCCAGCCAGCCAGCAATTCAAGCAAATCTTATGAAACTAAACGCATCAATATCATGATAATTGTTGGTGACATCATTATCATCGTCATCATCATCTATTTAACTGCTAATCATTATCACATCAGTCATCTACTCATTAAGTATCACTCCTTTCTGTGGCCAATATCATCCATCCATCCACCTTTCTCAGTTCATACCTGGAGTTGGTCATGTCAGTCTGTCCTCCCTGACTCTTCTCCAGCCCGAGCTTGGTGAAAATCCCAACCAACACCATGATCGCCACCACTCCACAGATAATATACACGATCATGTGGGTCCGATCCCGGTCTGGTTCCTCTTGGACCTCTGTGACGGGTGCCGCCGGTCGCCCGGTGTTTGCCCAGACGGGTGTGTCATAGTTGGAACAGGAAGTCTGGTCCAAACTGTGGACTTTGAACTGGCAGCAGAAGCGGTAGAAGCAGGAACCACAACAGAACAGGTAGATACCTGCGTTACAGTTGAAGGGCGGGTCCCACTGGCCCATGACATCATAGTAACCCCAGCAACGGTTACCAACACTTGGAACTGTTTTGTCCTCCGCATCTGGTGTAGGAGTTGCCAGCGCAGCCTCTGGTAACATAGAGGGCTCTGTTGTCTGGTTATTGGTAGAGACCTGGGCCAAAGCCTGACCTGACGACCGGGAGTTCAGTCCACCCATAGAGGTCAAACCCAGGAGAATGGCCAGCGAGAAGCTTACCAAGAGTGGATGCATGGAGGTGGCCATCTTGGACTTACTCCAATGTCTTGTGATGGCTCAGTGCTGATGTGTAATTGTTGATGGCCCAAATGAAAGCTCCTAGGTTTTAAAAACAACAAAGAAATAGAAAGGTAAATATCCTTTTTTTGCAGAGCTTTAAATTATAGTCACTGAATGAATCTCTGGTATGAGCCTCTTAGGTATTAGAAATCACTGAGAAAACTGCTTTGATAAAGCCTATTTTCAATAAAGAGCACTCAATTAGCATTGTGGGAGTTATTACCATTACAGAAAGCTAAAGTGTCTCAAGGGGCAGAGGAAAAAGTGAGTGAAAGAAATCAATCTCCCATCTCAACATGCTCCTAATAGGAGTGAATGAGTCCCTTGTGAGCAGGCTCACATGCGCAGACACATCGCAGTCCCTTGCAGTTTACTGTATGGGTGTAGGTGTGTGTGTTTATCAAAGCAAATAAATATTCCAAAATTCAGGAAAAGTCACCTTTCACAAAGCCATATGACATCAGCAGACAGCAGAGGCGGTTGTAGACAAATCCAAATCTGGTTGCTTGGAGGGAATCCAGTTTAGGAGGGCGTGTTACGTACGAATGAACTTGCCTCTGGCATTTCCAGCAATACGCTCCCCCGCTGAGTGGATGAATAATCCGTGAAAAGTGAGAACTCTGGGTTCCCGATGGCGCTAGCAGAAAAAGAAGGCAGATTCCTCTAAAACTCGCAGATAGTCACAGGCTCCTACATGAAAGGCTTTTCACTCGGGACACAGACTCATATTCCTGAGTGGAAAACAACTCTAATGCTCAACACTGGAGTCAAATCAGTTCTGATGTCCAGGAATAGTTGTCTCTGTACTCCCTCTCAGAACTTAACTTGCATCTATCATCCTCCCAAACTCAGTGTCACTGTTCAAAAGAAGCTTTTTTATTTTAGTGGTGGGCATCTTTTTGCTGCCACCTTGGTCCACTTTGGGAAATGTTACTCCCTCCTTCCGATGTGTAGATCCAGTCTTTCAGTCCTTGATGTCTTTAAAAGTGATATTAAATAGTGAGCTTTTATTTTGCAAAGATTGTGTAGGATATATCTCCTTCCTATTTCTAGGCGAAGACACAATAGCTGTTCAATATTCTTTAAAACGAAAAAAAAAGCGTCCTGCGCACCCACCTGAAGTGTGTTTTCTCTCACGCACACACACACACACGCACACACACACACTCACACACACATTCACAAACTGCTCAAATCCCCCTGGTGACAGTGCTCTGTCAGTGTCAGTGTCTGTAGCTTTTAAGCGGCACACAAGGAGTCCAATGGCTTTTTGTTCTCTGCGTGTGCAGGGGGCTCCTGTTGCTGCTGCTCCTTGCACACTCCACTGAAACCCCTCCTCTCCGTGGATCCCAGGGTCTGTAACAGACCCGGGACACTAGCTGGGTACTCTGTCTATCAGCCTGCTCGGTTCTGCCCTACAAGTGCTAAGACTAAGTAGAGAGGAGAGAGGAGGAGAAAGAGGGGAGAGGGGAGGGCTGATGTTGTGTTACTGAATCTCTGATCTTAATGTCTTAGCGTTGCTGCATCCAAGACTCCAGAGAAGCTGTAAAAAGAGATGCTGGAATTACTCGACAAGAGTGGAGTGTCCTATATAACGGATCATGGTTTGTTCTTTGATGGTTTTGTTTCTCCTTCCTTGATTTGCTTTTGGCTCAGTTTTTGATTATGTCTCTTTGTTTACACTCTGATTGTAATCTCCCTCTGTCCTCTCTTTAATATTTTTGCCTCTTTCTCTGTCCCACAACTTACCTCACCCTTTCCTCTGAGCCCGAGCTGGGCTGTATGGGCTTTTGTCGTTGCTGAGGAAATATAAGCGTGGGGTCAGAGAACCTGTGGACTGCCCTCTGCACTTTCAGCGGCGCACTTGTACAAGCCTCACTGGAATAATACTCCCCCAGCCCATTCGACGACACAGACAAGTGGAGATGTGACAGCCAAACAGCAGTGTGGCAGTGAGGGCAGATCAAAAAATATCCTGTTTTCAAAAGAAGCCCCCTTGGAAATATAGGACTGTCTGCAGCAGAAGCTCTTTGTTGTTGTTATTGTTGTTGCTTCAACAACTCAGCTGCCAGTTTTCCAAATTTTCCATTTGCATCAATGTATTTTTTTGTCTTTTTTCCCCCCTACTGAGCAAAAAATGGACAAAAAAATCTCAATGCATTAAAATGCGACAGTTTTTTAGGCAAATGCTATCTCCCAATTTTTCATGCAATGGATTTTGCCATCAATTCAGTCCTTGTCCGGCTGCAGCTTCTTTGAAAACAGGCATAATTTGATATATATGTATAGGAATTTTATATATATATCATATGTATGTGTTTTCACTGGTGCTCTGCTTGTGGGATGCTCCAAACAGAAGTGGGAAGAGAAAGGAGAAGCAATAAAATGCTTTTTCTTTTATTCCATCCTCCCCCTTTGTTGTTGCTCCTTCATCATTGTGTATTCCCTTATTTCCTCGCTTCCTCAGTGCGTCTGTATCCCGTCCGCTGGTGATGCTCGCGCTGCTGCTGCTGCTCTCTGGCAGGACTGCATGACAATGTCTCACACACACACACTCTCTCTCACTCCTCCCTCTCCAACTCACTCCTCCCTCTCTCGCTCACTCCTCCCCTCCCTCTCGGTGTCTCTCTCGCTCTCTCTCACACACACACACACACACACACACACACACACACACACACACATATTCACTTATATCTTTTGTGGGCAAATGAGAGCAGCTCTTGCTTGCTGACTCTCCCTTTCACTCTCCTCCTCTCTCTCTCATTATGTGTCACTGACACTATTCTCTCCCAGTTTTTGTTTTCTTTTTGGCTCCCGACTATCAAAACTCACTCCTTGTGTTTTTTTCCTTCGTGTTCCCTCCATTCCTGTCCTCCTGTTCTTTTTTTATCCATTCATCTCCATTTACCTCCTGTCTGTCTAACCTTTTCAGTTTGCTTTGGCTGCCTCTCCTGCCCCCTTCCTTCTTTTTTTCCAGTTATTATTCAGCTTTCATTCCCTCTCCTTTCATCTTTCCCCCGATTCTCTTTCTCTTTTCTTCCTGTGCTACTTTCCTTTACCAAAATGCCTGTCAGTCCAACAAATGAGAGCATTGGTGCTGACTGAGCGGCGGGTTGTAATGTGCAGGCATGCTTGCATGTGCGTATGTGATGAATGTTTGTGTGTGTATCTGTGTGTGTGTGTGTGTGTGTTTGCGCCTGTGTGTAATTACTGCGCTAACACCTCTGCACATCCTCGTCTTTGTGTGAGCACGTCTGGAACATGTGTGGTGCTGCAGTCAGAGGAAGCGGGAGTGAGATAAACAGAGAGGAAGAGGGAGGAGAGAAGAGGACAGCGGAGCGGCTGCCAAAGAGAGAGGAGAGAAGGGGCTTGACAGAGAGGAGCAGGGGAGGGAAAGGAGAGGAATTATGGTAGGGAAGGGAGGGGGATTAAGAAACATGGGGAAAGCAACTGGAATAGGAAATGACAGAGGGATAGTGGGAGGGAGTGGGGGAGAGATATAGATAGGAAGGGAGGTGCAGACAGGTAGAAGGAAAAAAAGAAAAGCTATCTCAATGGAAAGTGACATATTAGACCTGGAGAGAAAGAGAGAGGTATTCTGAGAGAATGCAGGAGACAGACAGAGAAACAGTCAAGGCCCCAGAAAATTCCCAGGAAATAGACTGAAGAGAGAGACGTGAAACATTATGAATTCTGAATAATACCAGATATAATGTTGAATACGAACTAGATTTTGTAGAAGAAGAAGAAGTAGTGCCTTTGGGTCTGACCATGAACCGGGCAAATCTCATCAGAAAACACTGGGGGGAAAAAGCAGCAAAGGAAATGCTACTTAATATTTTATTCTGTTTTTAAGTAGCTAACATTACATTCATCTTAAATATTCATTTTTGCATAAAAGCTTAAAAGCTCTTCTTCAATTTCCCTGTCACCCTCTCCTTTTTATCCTTTTCTTTTCGCCTCACTCTGTTTTCTCTCACACATTCACTACAGACTCTTATGCATTTGAGCCACACTGTCTTTTTTTTGTTGTTGTTGTTTTTACTGCAAGTACGCCCAGCTCATCTTTGCAGGAGTTTGTACTCTGTCCAACCCTCTCGGCCTCAATTCACTTAAAATCTTTGGCAAAGTGCATCTGGAGCTATGTCAAGAATATCCACACACATGCACACTTACAAAATGCACACAAACACACCCCCATGGCGTAGTGTAAAGCCATGGGAGTGTGTTTGTGTGCCTTTTGTTATGTGATGTCCCACAAATCAGCTAATTCTCCTGCAGTCTGACATTAAAGTGTCCTCAGCACATTTTCTCTAATGGAAAGCAGGCCATTAATTTAGAAAAAGAAATCAAAGTTGGGGTGAATTAAGATTGGTTTACTACCATCAGATACACAGGACATTGTCTCTCAATGCTCAGAAAGACAGTGAGACATGGGAGCGAAGGGTGTTGGCTGAAAAGCAAGATGGGAAGGAAAGAGGGATGAGATGGATGGAGAGGCAGAAAGATGGAATGGGAGGAGGAGTCCTAAGGGAGAGATGGAGGGCAGCAAGTACAGATTGAATGGGAGATCTGTCTTAAATCATTTCACTCTCTCTCTCTCTCTCTCTCTCTCTCTCTCTCTCTCTCTCTCTCTGCTGGGCTGTGGTCTAAAACATTTTCCACTCTCTGTTTCTGTCGTGTTCCTGTTGCTCTCTTTCTACTGCACATCTCATACAGTAGTAGTTATATGTATAAGTTTTAAGGTAGTAACCTAAAGCTACTATCTGCATGACTTTTACGTCACAAAATATCTGTTTGGATTTATATACCTGAAATGGGCAGGCCTACATCGGAATTTAGATGACTTCATTTTAAATTGTTTTCTACTGCCATTCATGTTCCTCATGTGTATATGTTTAAGATTAGCTACCAAAAAATATATAAATAACATAATATTTTTGCATAAATAATAATATTTTACACACATACAAAATGCACACAAACATGCGCTCCACTCGGGGAGCTGCAGACACGTGAAAATACACACTCGGTGTACCTAAATGTATTAAAAATAAAACATGATTAGTATTTGAAGTGAAAAAAAAAAGAAAAACAAACAGAAAAATAAAAAAGTCTAAACTGAGTCTAACTAAAAGCTGAGTAATTGTTCATTTTCCTGGTGGAAATGCGGAAACGGAATAGAACAGATTACTTCATACTACATGAAACCGAGGTTGTGCATATAATGGAAGGAGATTCACAAATACAAAATATAGAAAAAATAAGAAAGCGGTCTACAAAAATGTGAAAAGGCCCATTTTGCGAGTACTTTTGAGATGGTCCCTAACTTCAGCTTGTCAGTTTCCCGTCTACTGTCAAGTCACCAAGACCACGCTTCATTATTGGATCATGAGGTTAAAATAACACCAGTGCAGTCAAGCTTTATCTTGCACTGACCCAACAAATCTGGTGAAAACTGATGAAACGTTATTGAGCATGAACTTTGCAGAATGTCTGAATATTGAACTTTCTACTCCTCAGTGTTTTTAGGCTATAGCAGATATGGATTTCAGATCCTGATACTGATCCTGTGTTAAGAGTGAATTCTGCTGATCGCAGCAGTGTATGTATGATGTCTGTGTTTCAATATGAGTTATGACTCTGAGAAGAAGTGCGGCAACGTTTGTGGCAAATTGTGTCAATCTGTTGACAGGTGGGGGAGGGGTTGCAAACATTCTGATGCTGTTCATATCCGGAAAATGTATTTCTATCTGTTTACAGCCCTAGTAAGTATTATTTATTTCGACACCTTTTACTGTATTCCATCTAAAAGCAGGTGCTGTATTTGGTGTATTTTTACGAGATCTTTCTGTCACATGCTGAAAGGCTCAATAAAAGGATGTTCTCTCTTTTCTTTCCTCTGCTCATCTGCTCTTTTCCTCTGCTCTTTTCCTCTCTACCTTTTCTTTCCATTTCCATCCTCTCCTCCTCTTGCATTTGTCACCTCTCCCTTTTCCCTGGTACTTGTCTCCTTTCTTTTGTTCCATGTCCTTCTTTTCTCCTCTACTTTCTTCTCATCTTTCACCTCTCGTCTTCACTTCCCCGCCTCTCCTCTCCCACTCACCCTTTATTAAATTTGATAGAACATTTAAAATGGATAAACTGGGTAAGTTTCCTCAAAGCCAACCTCATTCTTTTCTCTTCATTTCTGTCACTTGCCGCCTCCGCTGCCACTTCAAACTGCGTCCCCTCTTTACCTTCTCTCTGTCCTTTCCTCAGTCTGTCTCCATTTCTCACCTCATCTTCCCATTCTCTCATCAAACTGTCTCCCACGTCTCTCAAATTCCAGTATATGCGCCCCACCACACCACACTATAGCTGTTCATCGTTCCTGTACTCTCTGACTGTCACTCAGTATAGATTAGTTCAGGGTGGAGATGAACACGAAGAAAAAGGATGGAGTTATGTGAGGGTAACTCAGACAAGGCCATGAGAGAATACAGTGAGCGAGAGATGGGAGATGAAGGAATCTA
Organism: Siniperca scherzeri; assembly: GCA_027580175.1. Classification (NCBI taxonomy): domain Eukaryota; kingdom Metazoa; phylum Chordata; class Actinopteri; order Centrarchiformes; family Sinipercidae; genus Siniperca; species Siniperca scherzeri. The sequence continues at coordinate 18,851,415 of CM050840.1, forward strand.
AAATAAGGGACAGGCCCTGAAAACAAGATGGAGTAATTTAAGAGAAAATGAAAGTCTGAAAGCAATGAAATAGTTACATACCAAAAGAACAAATAGAGGAGAGGAAATCAATAGAAATCAAGGCAAATAGAAAAAGACATAGATCAAGTGAATAAGTTATCCTGAAATAAAAGAGTCTAATGACATCTGCAGATTGATGGATGTCTGTGGTTGTAGGAGTGTTTTTCTTTTCTTTTTTTAATTCACCGCCCTGTTCAGCACCATCCCAAGCCGGTGCCATCCCACAACCTCGTCCTTGACTGCAGGGGCCAGACATTGTATACCTGCCATTGATTTTGAGCCGGCTCCTTAGAGGACGATCACGACAGAGTTTAACAGGATGGAATTGAATGTTTACGCTCTATGTTGTTATTAGGAGTGTTTGTGTTGTGTGTGTGTCTCTTTGTAAGAGACACACACGACATTATGTCAGAGAGATAACGTGTGCCATTATAACCATGACCATGACACTGGTATTTTTCACTGCAAAGACCAAAGCAAAAACAAATCGAGCCAAATTTCTGCCAAAAATGTTGGTCATTTGGCCTGGTTTCCCACATGGCTGTGGTTTTAACTTGAATGGTAATTTACATGTTGTATCTAAAACTGTAGTCTTGACCGTTGCGATATAAAACTGAACCTCGCTGCAGAACAGACACCATATCGTCTACGTCATCCCAGACATCTGTAGCTCCTTATTTAAAATTTTTCTTCTTACTTTCTGTTCATTGCACAAAGTAATGCTTCTTTTCTCTCTTTTTGTCAACATTGTTGAGTACCATAGACTGTATATAAGAAGTGGATGTAGTCACGTGGCGTCTTCCATTGGTTTGTGGACTGCCATTTTGAAGCCTTGAGATTGGCATTTTGGCCCTCGCCATCTTGGTTTTTTGCAACCAGTGACATGAAGTGACCCTATTTAGACAAGGGGGTGGAGCTGGGGAGCATAGCAAACGCTAACGTTAGCTCTAGCTAGGTTAGCAAGGTGCATCCGTAATTTACGTTAACTGTGTAATTAATTGGGATGCTAATTTTGGCTAGCGAAAAACAGGCTTAAAAATTTACTTACCGGAAAAAATGAAGAACTCCTAGAGTGTCTTTTAGAACAGCCGAACGCTGAACAAGACATTTTTAGGCGAACAAAATGTTACAGTTAACTTTCATGAACTGAAAACACACTGTGAAAGGGTCAAAGTTCTTAGACGAAAACACAGACAGCACCCAAAAACAAGTTCACGGTTAGTTAAATGTACACAGTGCAGTAGATACGCATCACCTCTATCCTGATTGACAGGTCGCCATGGTAGCGACTTGTCAATTACAAGGTAGCCCTGCCCTAAAGCATACCCTGCTTTATTGTCTGTTTTACTCTAAATGGGACCATAATTTACAAAATGAACGTCATGCTGTATTGAAGAAGACTTGACACTAGCGATTGAGACCATAAACTCAACAAACTGATCCGTAAGGCCAGTGACATTGTTGGGGTGGACCTGGACTCTCTGGCAGTGGTGTCAGAGAGGAGGATGCTGGCCAAACTACATGCCATCTTGGACAGTGTCTCCCACCCGCTCCATGACGTGCTGGTCAAACAAAGGAGTACCTTCAGCGGAAGACTCATCCCCCCAGAAAGCACCACAGAGCGCCACAGGAAGTCATTCCTGCCTGAGGCCATCAAACTCTTTAATTCCTCCCTCTAAGTGTTAGTCTGTATGACCCTAGGTCACTAAACTGGACATTGATCATTACATCTCTGCAATACTTGACATAATTGTGCAATATTCTGTGTAATTCTCCTGTGTAATATTTTAGTTTAAAATTCCCTATTTATTGATATTGATATTACTCATACTTCTATTACTGCTGTGCAATATCCTCCGTCTCATTATAACCTTAATAAGCTACACTTAACTTGACAGTTCATGCACTATTACCTTATACCGTATTATTATCATTAACCGGTAAACCCACTTGGTACGTCACTTACTTTATTTTATACTTATACCCACTTGGTACTTAATTTATTTTCTGACCTGTATTAGAGTTTATTATATTTTTTGCTAGTACTTCTATTCCTGTGTGCACTGACGTAAAGACGAGCTGCTGTAAGAAAAGAGTTTCCCCTCGGGGATCAATAAAGTATTTCTGATTCTGATTCTGATTCTAAACTCATTAGGAAAGTGTTTACTGAGGTAATAAATCAAGTAAGAAGTAGGGTAATTTCCTCATAGACTTCAATACAATCTGACTTCTTTTTGCAACCAGTGCTGGCCCCTGCTGGCCATTAGAAAGAATGCAGGTTTAAGGCACTTCTGCATTGGCTTCACTTTTCAGACCCGGAGGCTGCCACTTGTTGAGGACGCAATCGTCTTGCTTGAATACACTTTATTGGAATTGACAAAACCGACCCGGGGGTTCAGTGTTTACGTTCAGTGTGAGCACGACATTGTGGCGGACAATTGATCCGTACAGTGTGAGCATAAAAGTTGCAGATTCTGGCTGTGCAGAAAGACCGATTAAAACATGTAGTTGGTGAGAGTTAAGACAACATCCAAGACTAATAAAAACGCACAGTGTCTGCCCAGCTTTAAGTATGACATTTTAGGAAATAGGCTTTTTTGCTTTCTTGCCGAGAGTTAGATAAGAAGATCGATACGGCTTTCTCATCTGTCCGCTAAATATGAAGCTACAGCCAGCAGCAGTTAGCTTAGCTTATCACAAAGACTGGAAACAGGGGAAAACAGCTATCCTCGTCCAGTCCCAAGGTAACAAAATCCACCCATCAGCTAAAGCTCACTAATTAACATTTTATATCTTGTTGGTTTAATTTGTACAAAAACCGAAATGTAAAAACAACAAGTTGTAGTTTTACGTGGGGATATGTGCCGGACTATTCTTTGGCTAGGTTTCTTGAGTCTTGTCATCACTGTGGGGTTGCAAGGCAACACTGTCTCACTGGAGGTTTAAAGATGTTCCCGGGCTCTCATCATTGCAGCTCTCTTTAAATAAAAGTTTCATTTGCGGATGACCCAAGCCAGCCAGCTGGGTCTTATTCCCGGCTGTGGGACTTTTTGTACTATGATCCCTCTTTGTCTGTAACCCTGCTCACACTGTCTGTTCCTCGTGTCAGACAAAAAAAAAAGAAAAGGCCTGTTGTGAAAAGAGAGCCCTGTTCTAACCTCTCTGTAAGACAATGTAGGTCAATTTGATATAAAAAGAAATAAATCTATTAGGTGTCTTGAATTTCCTGTTGTAGATTTCTTAGTTTATTATTGGAATTTTGGAGTGGTGTACTATGTTTGTGTATCCAGTGTAGATGGTACATCCTCTATTTCCATATTATGTCTCTCTTTTCCCTATGTTCCTTTGTATTTTACCCTACTAAGAAAGTCTACCCCAAATGCCCTTCCATGGACATATCAATGACTACTGCTAATGTATTTAAGAATTGATGATCCTCTTTAGACATTTGTTAAAACAGCCTATCCAGTCAAAAAGTCACAAATAAATGAGATATGGATATACACAATGTACAAGCAACACATGCACATTGCCCAGTATGGAGACAAGAAAATAGCACAAAGAGCATGGGGAGTTAGGTGGTTGATGAAGAAATCAATTAACTTAGCCAGTACCTGTAATATGAAGTAATGAGGACATAACTTTCAGCAGTGACTATATGTTAAGAGCCCATCGTATTAACATCGCACAATTTTCTTGACTAAATTTATGACTTGTGTGACTCTAAACTTGTTACTAACAGTCAGCTGATACTTATCACAGCTTCAGTGCTCGGTTTGTCTCCTCAGAGCAAGAAGGTCTCCTGAGTTTGAGTCTTCTGGGCTGGGGCCTTCTTGTATGGAGTTTGAAAGTTCTCTGTGTGCTTTTGTGGATTTCCTTTTGGTGCTGCCCTGTAACAGACTGGCAACCTGGTGTACCTGTTGGGATAGGCTCCATCCCCATGCGACCCTGTGCAGGATAAGCAGGTAAAGATAATGGATGGATGGATGACAATCAGTCAGAGATCAGCAAGAGTCAGCGGAGAGCTAACACCCAACCAAACACCCAAGGAGCCACCAGTCTAGATAAGTAGCATGCAGTCAGCAAGTAGTCGTCAGTGGAGGGGATTATCCGACTGTGTCTTTGTGGGAGGTCTATGTCATTATTAGCTGTCTGTCTCTGTTTCATCCTAATGGGGTCTCGGTCCCCTGCAAAGCCATTCACTGTGTGTATCTGTGTGTTTGTGTGTGTGTCAACAGGGACAGCCGCAGTAACTCAATCAGCCAGAGATGAGATCTGTCCTCACTTGTGCCCCAGAAAGAGGGACAGAGTGAAGAGAGATGTAGAAAGAGAGTGTGCAAGAGAGAGAAAGATAGACAGAAAGGTCACCCAAAGGTGAATAAAGAACAGTGAAGGTGGTGTGGGTGATATGGGCAAACAATAAGGCAGGAAAGGAGCAGAAGGAAGGGGGAAATAAAAAAAGGAGGTGCACAAATGTTTGGCATGGACAGGCCATGAGACTATTGGCTCCTGGACACAGAAATGTAAAAGGCCCCCCACCTCTCCTGCATAAGAGCAAGACCCCCAGAAAAAATTATGGTTGTCAGTTTTGCTTCTCTTTGTCATAGTTTTATGGGGGTCTTTGTAGTCGTTTTGCATGTCTTTGTAGTCATTGTTTGTCTCTTTGTTGTTGTTTTGCATGTCTTTGTCTTCGCTTTGCATCTCTTTGTAGTCATTTGATTGACTTTCCAACATGAAATGTTTCCAGTTACTTCAAACTGATGCTTTGGCACAAGGGCCCCCTGACCCCATGAGCCCCTGGGCCTGTGCTCAGTAGGCCCGTTCAGTAATCCATCCATGATGTCAGGACATGCTGGGGGGAAAGAAATGGAGAGAATGATAAAATACAAAAAGAAAAAGGGAGTTGGATAGAGTTGCAGTACAAGGACCTTGTTGATGCAGAGACACTCACTAACTTGCCCTCACTCGCTCCTGCTCTCTCCTTTGCTAAAGTTTTGTGACACAAAGCGGATTTGTAAAATCCAGCAGACTTTTATAGCAGCTCAGTGATCTGTGCACGCACGCGCGTGCATGGAGGTGTAAAGCCCTTAAATTAGCATGTTTGATAAGCTATACAGTGTAAGGTCTATAATTCACACATGTATTAGCACATGTAGTATTTTATAATTAATCTCTTGTTCATTTTAAATTATCTATGCAGGCACCACTTTGGTTTAAGTTTGTGTCTTCGCTTGTGTTTGTGTATGTGTGTGTGTATGTGTGCGCACAGTTTGAACTTGTAGATTTCAGTGGATTAGCCCAGTTTAGGGCTGATGTTTTCATCACAGAGGCTCCTAAACTTGTGGATGACTCATATTAGGTCCAGTACCGCTTATGACATCACCGTACATCTCACAGTGCTTCTCCCTGGAGCTGTTTATCCAACTCTATATTTATCATCGTATCATACCTACAGAAACACATTCCAACTTGTGCTGTCGATTACCTACATACTATGAAAAGCCCAGGAGCAACTTTAAGTGAAGAGAAAATTTTCTAGCGTATAAATACATGACATATATCAGACAGCAAATTGCCTCAGGGAAGATATTTTTCCTGATCTAATCTAAAATTTTCATGCTGAGATGGCAGTATCAGAGTCAGGGTTTCCTCTTTAATTTGATTCTTTAAACATCTTCAAAGGGAAAGTCGAGTCAAGGAGGCTTATGGCGATGCCTGAGTTACTGAATCCTCTTTTTTTCCATCAGAGAAGTGAAACTATGAGAATGTTTAATGGTTGATTTTGTAAGTTGAACACTGAAATATTCATTCAAATATTAATTCAGAGAGGTCCGACATTCATAATTCAGTTAGACAGTCCTGATTTAGTCGCCATATGTGTGTAATTAGCCATTTTGGGCTACAAACTTTGCATGCATGTGGTGTCAGTGAGCAGTGGGAACTGAAGCATGTCTGTTTCTTATTGTTCAGAAATGATAAAGACCCCTTGTAGTCTCCAACAGAGTGCTGTGAGAGCACAACTATAACTCTTCCAGTCTAACAAATTCAGCTACTCAACCAATAGATTTCTCTTTTTATTGGCTTAAAAGGAGCACTTACTCAGGATACTCCAAAAGATAACAGTCCAGGGTGGCGGCACATTGTGTGCATCAGAGATTTATTGGAACCACAAGTGATTTTGTGGTCCCGGTAAATCCCTGATGTTGACAACAAACCTTGTTTCCTTCTTTTCCCACAGATAGTAAGCTTTGAAAAGAGAAGTCTTTTACAGTTAAGCCACCTTGGGTCTGACTAAATTAAACTCCTACAAAATGTAGTCTCCTTTTCTCTTTTATATTCCAAACTTGTAAGCCTTCAGAGTTCACTTTGCACAGAAGCTGGGAACAACGACAGACATGTTTTGTTCGCCATCATCAAAGCCTGCCGCAGTGACCTCATATTATCCCTTTCAAATTTCAAAGCTCTTCTGAAATTGGTTCATCACAAAATCTTTCTCCACCAATCACAAACAATCTAAATCAAAATGAGATTCTCCAGTGTCGCTACAGAGAATAGCCTTGTTCCTAGAAGAGGAAAATAGATGTTCACTACTATTAGGTTTAATTTAAAGTCAATTACCCTGCACACAACAATATCCATCTCAATAAATATTACTGAGAGCCAAGGTCTTCAAAAAACACAATTGTAAACCAATTAAAATGATCACATTACATCTCAAACATGATCTTTTTCTCAACTCAATTATTCGAGCAGTAATTGCTGAGGCATCAAAGCTCCTGATAAGAACAGGAATAGATAGATAGATAGATAGATAGATAGATAGATAGATAGATAGATAGATAGATAGATAGATAGATAGATAGATAGATAGATAGATAGATAGATAGATAGATAGATAGATAGATAGATAGATAGATAGATAGATCACAATGACACTGCTAACATGGTATAATGTTTTCCATGTTCACCATCTTAGTTTGCATGTTAACATGCTAACATTTGCTAATTACCACTAAACACAAGAACATCAAAATTATTACAATTCATCCTTACAGGATCATGAATAGCAAATTCCATGGTAACCAATAATCGTTGAGACATTTCACTAAAACACAGAAATGTCAATCTCATGATGATGGTGCTAGAGGAAAAGTCAGGGGATCGTCAAAGTCAGTAGGATTTATCCTGACCTTGAATTATTACCTTTTATTTTATTTTACTGTAAAATGTCTTGTTATTCTGAAAGACAATAATCTCTCCAGGTCTCTTTGCTTTAAAAGGCAGGGTTATCAACCAGGGTTTCAAATAATGGAACAAATTAGCACCGAAGTCTAACTTATAGGAATTAAAGCCTGAGGGGTTAACAGGGGTCCCACCGTAGATACCTACAGCTTATGTTTTGATTAATAATTCAGCATGTGATTTGTCCCATTGATATCACCACCGCAACACTAGGCCAATGTAACAACCTAAATATGACGACACCTCGGAATAGTCTCATATTCAGTAATATTATCGCTCTTATCACTAAGTAAATGAAGGAATGTAAATAGTTACTGTGGGGAATATGCACTCAGTTGCCAATTTATTAGGTGAACCTAGCGAAAAGTAAAGCAGTCTAATACAACAGTCCTGCAATAAATCCTACCTTCATAAAGCTTATAATGTTCAATTTTTGTTGGAACTGTTTTAGAGAGGTGTTGATTCAACTGTATGGTAATTATGGAGGCTGCAGTTTGTGGTGCTGTTGAACTGTATCGCATTATACTGACAGGTATTTCTATTATTTTGTCCACCCCATTTATATCAATGAGGGTAGGCTAAATACCAGCAAAAAAGCAACATGTCGAGCCTCCCCTCAAGTAAAGTTAATTTTGTCTAGCTCTTCCAAGTTATTTTTGGTCTTCCATGTTTTCTTTTACCTGGAGGAATGGAAGTGACAAAGAATATCTCTAACGGGTTAACTATTTAGGATATTTTGTGTGATTACTATTGAGGCCTCTCTAAAGGGTTATATTCTCTTTTGAAAATGAAGAGAGTGAAAAACAATAGTCAACAGGCCACATCTGTCTCTCAAAATGGTCCTAAAGCAGATGTTTCACAGGCAGACTCTCTTTCCTGACATCTCCCAGTGGATTTCAGTGCAGACACAAAGAGAGCAAACACTGAAATGTAATTTCTATCTGACCAGTCATTAGAAATTCATTGCATTCAAGATGACGTGGAAGAAAGGTGTGAGTGTTTGAGCAGACCGGGATGGTTTGTCTTGCAAGATCTCAAAAGAAAAAGTGCAAAAATGTTGCATAATTTCATTGTGTCACTTGTTGTGTACTGCTTAGCATAGCTTCCATGTAAGGACTTCAAATAAATTGAACCACACTCTACAGATAAAACTTGAGATGAATTACAACAAAACAATACAACAAATAAAAAGCTTTACAATGAAACAATAAAAATGTCAAGCTTTAAAATAAATATAAGATTGCAGAAGATTAAACACCAGACGTCATTATCTGATCACACATACCTTCTCACACACAGAGGCGCTCACACCGTATGAAATTTCCATATAGAGTTAATGAAGGTGTTTTGAAGCTGTGAATGTCTGCTTTTACTGAGTATTGGTCACAGGATGTTCAAAGACAAACGTGCATGGTGAACGCATTCACACACAAGCAGTACTCATACACACACACACACACAATCTCTCACACACAAACACTCTTTGGTCTCTCTTTGCATCCAGTTAAACCCTCGAGCCATATCATCATTAATGACCCTTACAAGGTCATTGCATTGTCTGTAATGATACACACACGTACAGTCTCAAACACATACACACACACACACTTTCTCTCTCCTAAAGAGTGAGGCTTTAAATTTAACACCACCACTGAAAAGGTTTATCTCAGCTGTGATAGTGTGACTTTCATTATCTATGTAATATAATCACATCATAGCCTGAGAGAACTGTAGCACAATCCTTTATCATAATCATCATCATAATTGTTATTGATGTAAGTGGATGGATATTTAAAGCACAGGGTAGCACTGCACTCATCCTCTGGAAGATCATTAAGTTTGAAGATCTGTTGCAAGAGCTGTACTCTTCCAATTACATGGGTAAGCAAACTGTGGCAATGTTGTGTCTTATGTGTATTCCTTGGGTCAAAGAGAGGTTAAACGTGTCATGGAGGAGAAACTATCTCATGAGAAAATTGATTAATTTGTGCATTTGGTGAGTTTTTTTAAACAAATTATTGGACCCAGCCATTTTCAAAAAGTATCAAAAGTGAAAGAACTCGTCATGCAGAACAGCCCCTGCCAGAATGTCGAGGTCAAGAAAATTTCCAGCACTTTATAGATTTTTGAGCCTGTTTCTTCACAACTAATTTGTCATACTGCAGAATAACTGTTTTTTGTCTATTCTGAAATGTTGGTGTGCTGTGATGTTTTTACTTATTGTTTGCACTGGCAGTGGGGAAGAGTGGAGATGTCCGTTCATGATAGTGTCTCTACTGGTGGCAAACATTGCATGGACCGGTACCGCTTCTCTGCCCTGACCAGTGCAGAGCCACAAACACTGAAAAATACAGGGAAAATTGAATCAAATTTGATTTTTGATATTTCTTAATCAGAATCAGAATCAGAAATACTTTATTGATCCCCAAGGGGAAACTCTTTTGTTACAGCTGCTCACTATCACGTCAATGCACACAGGAATAGAAGTACTAAGCAAATCAAAATATAATACAGGTAAGGTAAATTAAGTACAAAGTGGATATAAGAATAAAACACTATCATTTACTGCTCCATTAAAAATGCTATAAGATAATGGTTGATTGCAAAAAATGTAATAATGTTAAGTACAAGTACCTCAAAGAACTGCTCAAGTACTGTAGATAAGTACAACCCTTGAGTAAGTGTACTTAGTTACATTTCACCACTGTATAAAATTGTGTCTGCTCTGCCCATCAGTGTCTCTGGAGCCTCTGGAACCTCGACCTAGGTTGTAACAAAGTGTGAAAAAAGAATGATCTGTTTGCTGTGTGAATAAGATTATAGGATATTTTGCTAAAAACACGCTTTGTCTACGTCAATCATTTGACCTGAGATGACACTTAATGGGTTAATATATGTGTGTGAAAAACCCTCAGCCACCCGTTAACCCAGAGTTAAGATAACCCCGGGCTACTGTATGTCTGTGCTGTGTGAGAAGCTCTATGGCTGCTCATTATGTATCAATAAGTAGACTAAATTGCAGATATAATGAGGTCATTTCAACTATTATAAATGATACTAACTCGTAATTGGTTACTATGAAATCCATGTTATACTGCATGACCTATTATAAAAGCTGTCCATTCAGCTGGTGCGAGTTCATATGAGTTCACATGAGATTGAACTGTCATGCACTGTTGTGCGCATTAGTTCCCATATGGATGTGGGGGGATATAGGGCCTTGGCCAAACTGACATGCAATGAATATCCATGACCAAGTTGTTGAGGAGGGGTCATGAGGCCAACGTGTGCACACGGGGGAACTGAACTCATACTGAGCTCATCCAAGCGAGGCCAGAATCACACAGCATGCCCATACATCTGCCTTCTGACTCATCAGTCAACGTATGGCACAACAACAAATCAGCAGCCGTGCATCAAGGTTCATGTCCAAGGCTGAGGAGTTTGTTTTCTCAGAGGACCTTTCTTTCTGCAGTTCAACCACAGTGCACTGCCTCTGATACATTTCAAAGCAAGACATCCAGAGATGACACTCGACAAAATAATTACAGGCATGAAAGCAAAGCACATTACAGATTGCCATGAAACTTGTGAGTCATCGGAAGACATTTTCTTCTAAAACAGCTGTGTTTTTAAGGATGGAGATTAGCAGCATTTTTTTGTCATTAAGGAAAAATAACAAGTATTGCATAATTGTGGGAGCCATTTTCCTCGTACATTGCTGTTGATTGTCTGTGTGGGAGACATGAGGTTGAATCCTATCAGCTGAGTGTGGTGTTGGGATTTAGAGAGTGATTATATTTGACATCCTACTAACAATCCTCCTGTTGGTGCAAACATTTAAAGGTACAAATAGCAAGATGTTTCACTTTTAGCTGGGGGCATATAACACAATAATAGCATCAGCTGTCAGCTGTGAAGACACTGTGGGGAAAACAAGCATTCAGCTTGCTGGATGAGCTGTTGAATCAGGGGAGGCTAAAACACAAAGATGGAGAAACTGTAAAGAAGAGGGGAGCTAAGGGACAGAGAGGACTGGGTGAAAAAAAGGTGCCTTTCAGTTTAATTAGCGGTGGCAAATTAATTAGCAGCAGGATGTGAATTAATTAGTGTTCCAAAGGCAGTTTAAAGGCAGTGCCATAAGGAGCCACTGTAGAGGTCCCATAAGGCTTTACAGTTTGTTGCAGCCCAAACATTATCCTATTAATTAGCAATTAAATGCTTCTTGAATCCCACTTTCTATCAATCTCTCTCTCTGTTTTTCGTACTCTCTCTCTCTATTCTTTTTGTCTCTGTAATATCTCTACCACACCTTCAAGAGACAGAAGTACAACCCCCCTGCTGATATTTACAGTAGAAGTCCTCTTTGCACTTGCAGCTGTATTACACATTTATGCGACTCACTAATTTTGTTTCTGTTTATCCACACAGCATTGCAAATGGTTACCCTGAGGGTCTTTTTTTCTCCCATCGATAAAAAGCTAGCTAAAGTTTAGGAGATTCAAGGGTTTTTCAATATCTCTTTCTAAAGATTTGGAATTGGAGTGGAGAACAGAGCACTATTTGAAATTCTCATTGATTTTTAAAAGCCATCTCATTTCCCATGCTCTCACTCCAGCACTTTCTGCTGGCTGCTTTACAGCCAACATAACCAGGTTGGTGTGTGTGCATGGGCCAGTGCACAGGAGATTGGCTGGTGTAAAGAGTGGTCCCTGCTTTGGTTTTTACACACAAAAAAAGGATCCCACTGTTGGAGGTATTGATGCAAAGAACTCAATCACTTCAATTTATGTGATTCTTCATGCTGATGGCCATGCCTCATAGACATTGTAGGTAACATTTGTGGCATTTGTATCACATATCATATCCTTTTCTCCTTTTCTTCTGCAATCTGAAACAATGTGGAACTTATTGGACATACAAAAATTTATCAACATGGAGGTAAATGGAAGTATATAACGATATTCACTGAGGTTAGCAACAGAGAAAGAATGCGATTAGACCCCTTCATGAACATAGGACATAGGACAGGATCCTCTGGAGACTAGGTGCTGGTGGTGATGGAGTAAAACCTGCATGTGAATTATAGAAACCCTCAGTTAAATCTCCTTGAACATCCTGACGGTAATGGTGATGGGGAGGTGGTGGGCTGCAGAATAGAAGGACTGAAAGAAAGAATGACAGAATAGCAATGATACTTAAACAAGACTAAGAGTCTACAGCTCTGTGAGGCTGTACTAAAGCACAACGGTGCTTTGAGCTGAGTGCTAACGTCAGCATGCTAACATGCTCACACTGATAATGCTAACATGCTGATGTTTAGCAGGTATAATGTTTATCCATTATCCATCCAACCATCTTAGTTTAACATTTTAATTCAATTCAATTAAATTTATTTTATTTAGTCAATTTTATTTATATAGTGCCAATTCATAACAGTTATCTCATTGCACTTCTCCTATAGAGCAGGTCTAGACCGTACTCTTTATAATATTATTTACAGATACCCAACAATTCCCACCATGAGCAAGCACTTGGCAACAGTGGCAAGGAAAAACTTCTTTTTAAGAGGCAGAAACCTTGAGCAGAACATCTGCTGCTGCAGGTTGGATTTTGGATTTTATCATGCTAACACTTGATATTTAGCATTGTACACAAAAATACAGCCGATGCAGCTGGGAATGTCATTAATTTTGCAGGTATTTGGTCATAAACCAAAGTACTGGACAACAAACTAAAATGATGGTACTAGAAAGTTAAGTGATAGCTAGCTCATTTATGCCAGCTCAGCAATAAAAAGAAAACTGCTACTGACATACCCCGAATAACCATAACAAAAAATGTCCATCTTTTTCTTGAGGATTCAGTGCAGAAATACCACGTTTCATACTCTCTGGGTGGAGATTGATTTTCTGTCATCAGTCAGAAAGTACTGCTAAAGGAAGTGGATGCAAGAATCTGGGAATCTTATAGAAAAGTTCACATCTCAGGCTGAGACAATGCTCCATGCTCTCTATTGATTTTCTCTCCAGTGCAATTATGCTAATATAGTGTGATACTTCTGTTTGTCATAACAAATATAGGGGAAATAAGTCATGACAGCCTTTAGCATTTGTTTATAGCAACAGACGTGACATTTGTCACAGTGTGTACGTTATTTAGTGTTCCAGCATTTGTAAGTCGTTTCAAGGTCCACTTACTGTACAATTCATTAGCCTTCGCTCTTTTGCCTTTAGTTCTCTTTGCTGTCTAAGCCATGCTAACATTTTTTTGTTATTGTATCTTTCTTGATGATTATTCTCCCTGGCCACACTTGGCCCCGCAGAGGAAAAGCATCATCCATGTTGGGGTCGGAGAGTTGAATCTGTCGTCATGTTCTGTTTTCTTCTTCTCTTCCTGACTCAACCTGAAGAAGCGGTGCACCCTCTGCCCTTCATGCCGAGACGTGATTGGTGGCCCTAAAGTAACGGTACAGTCATCTCCATGGAAACCAAGACAATATAAAGGGAAGAGGATGGGGTATCTAGTTTTCTGAGATGAAACAATTAGAACCATGAAGCTATTGTCATCTGGTTCATGTTTATATGATCTTTATTTATTTTTTGTGATAAAACTTTAATAAAACTTTGGGGTTTTATTTTACTTGAATGTTTTCTTTTATTTGTGTTATTTATATAAATAAATCTCTAAATGAAAAAGATAGATAGAAAACAGTAAGAAATTTAAAGTTTTAATTTGAAGTAGACAAGCCACCTGTTCAAGCCCTGTTAAATTGTAATTTTAACAGCTTCTCTGCATGCAGCTTACCTCAGCCTCAGGCTACATGTTGTTTCCAGGCAGACAGCTCATCAAGATGAGAGACGAGTGTTGGGTTGTGAACTAACCGAACTGAGTGTCAGGACTAACAATACACTTTCTGCCTCAAGGCATAAAGTTGCAGTATTGTAGCTTTTAATTCCTAATGTGGCAACTCTCAGCTGACTTTTGGAGAAAGTGAAAAGCAAGCAGTTTGTGTTTATTTTTCCCTTCTGGATCACAGTCAATTTGTAAAAAACTCAACAGTCTTCCTCCCATACATTCATGCAGCTTGTCAGCAAAGCAATGTAATGGCTGACAGTGCTCTCTCTCCCTCCTGGGTCCTCAAATTTCTAAGAAGAAATACAGATATATTAGAGTTAATGAGGTTCAGTTGTCACTCATTGCCTCATCGGCCAACTCAGGAGTGCTACTTTAAGACATGACACTGATACAGTAAAAACCTTCCTGTGGTAACACTCAGGACTTCCTTCTGGTCAGCTTTCTCTCCCTTGTTATGTAACATCAGACTGGGGCTAACCATCGATTCTTAAAGCTGACTGTGTGGAGTCATGGGTGGTGCTCATCCTCACACAGCTGCCACACAGCCATCGACTACAGCAGTCCCTGATCGATGCTAATGACACCGCATGTGCAACATCACTACAACTTTTACACAACTTCCACTTTTTGCTCATTTAGCGCTAACACATGTCAGGAGAAAACTCTGGGGCGATCGATCTTAGATGCTGTTTCCTCATCCAGGGATGCTGCTAAACTGTGTGCAGTTACAGTACTTCTAGCTCTGAGACAGCACACGGGCTAACCCTCGTGAATACTACTAGTGTCAGGATCAAGCCGCAACCTCCGGGTCTGAAAAGTGAAACCAATGCAGAAGTGCCTTAAACCTGCATTCTTTCTAATGGCCAGCAGGGGTGGTTGCAAAAAGAAGTCAGATTGTAAAGTCTATGAGAAAATGATCCTGCTTCTCACTTGATTTATTACCTCAGTAAACATTTTCCCAATGAGTTTATGGTCTCAATCGCTAGTTTCAAGTCTTCTTCAATACAGCATGATGTTCATTTTGTAAATAATGGCAAAATTAGCATCCCGATTAATAGCACAGTTAACGGGAATTACAGCTGCACCTTGCTAACCAAGCCAGCTAGCTCTCGTCCAAATATGATCACTTCTGGCTCCAAAAAACCGAGATGGTGACGGCCAAAATGCCAAACTCTAGGCTTCAAAACGGTAGTCCACAAACTAATAGGTGATGTCACGGTGGCTTCGTCCCCTTCTTTTATACAGTCTATGGTCAGGATGCACTACATTTAGTAGCAAACAAATGATGCTCTATTGGTCACTACCTATCTTCTAAAAATTAGACTTATATACAACTACTTTTCAAAAGCAGATATTTTTTGAGAGAAACTTAATGCGATTACGTTTTTAACAACATAATGAGGAAACATGTCAATGAATGTATCTGCAAAACATTCACTGGCAATGTATTTCATTTGTTTTCCCCATACGCGCATAGCTTTAAAGCACGATTCATATTTTCATGGTTATGTGTAGGCAACTCAAGGCACTTGGTTAGAAAAAACATTGGGGTCTTGGTTAAACATCAGATTAGTGTTTTAATTGGCTAAACCTAACCACATGCGGGACGCAGGACTCTTTTTTATACCCACAAGCCACCCTGACCTACTGTCCTCCTGAGAAAAATGACAGCATCACTCATTTCAGCAAATACCCAAAAATGACACGTAGCAAAGACCCCGAGTGCCTCCAGGACTTATGACTCCTGAGCAAAAGAAGAAGTAGTGTGATGTTCTAGGGCCACAAAGTCCACATGGGGAGGATGTTATGGTGGTTGTATGGGTCAACAAAATGTTGGAGTTTGACATGACAGACCACTGTTTGTTTCAGCACTACTTTCTTTTAACCATGACCACAAATGTTTTCTACCTTTAATGAAGTCGTTATTTCAACTTTGGAAACGATTGATGACGATTGATGTTGTCCAGCCAAGATAGGGGCATCAGATCAGAAAGCAGTCACATGTGTCATTCTAGAGGGCAAATAAAAACAAAGTATTTGACATATTTTGTCATTTAACTTGTTGACCTTTACAACTTCTGTGAGCTGCAAGAACAAAACATTTCCTGGGGAAAAAAAACGTTTCTCCTTGAAAACGTATTTGGATTTAGTCATTTCTAGGTGACGGGGTTAAAAAGCCAGAATTTTTGTCTATTTTTGAGTCTTAAATTATGTTTGTTTACAATAAAAACCCCATAGCGCACCTTTGACATTACATGAATGTGTATGTGTGCGACGACATACATGCAAACATGCTTCTCTGTGTGTGTGTGTGTGTGTGTGTTTATGTGTTATAGACAAATACACACACACACACCTTCTGCAGTCTTCTATAACGTTATTTATATGCAGTCTCAGCAACCTCATTAAATAAGGCTGAAAAGATACAGAGGTGCCAGGCCACCAAATCTGAGAGATTGGAGGGGATGATAATAATACTGTACTGGAGTTGACAATAAATCACACAACTGATAAGGTCAGCTCCTGAATAATGATCATAATAATGCGATGAGTTCCAGCCATGAGCTGGTGGACTTTTCTTTTCTTGGGCATAAAATGGTTAGAGGGAGCTCACACACACATCCTGTGGAAAGTCAGTATATATGCTGTACATGTTTGTGTGTGTGTGAGTGTGTGTGTTTGGGGGGTCAGGTGCATCTGTATGTGGATTTGCATGTGCATGACTGAGCAACTGTGCATATTGTGGATAGGTTTACTGAGAAAGCTCAGTTTGGCAAGCCATCCCCCAACCAGCCAGGAAACAATAGCTCCTCTGCTAAATATAGAACGTCTGCATTTTACCTCACTCTTCTTTCTCACTCTGTCCTACCTCTCTCTAACACACAAAACACACTCTCTTGTCTCTCTAACATATTACGCTCTTCCTCACTCTTCCTCACTCTATTTTTTCCTTGTAATCTCTCATGTTTTTGGCCGTGATAGAGCGGTGGCTCATGGGATGGTGATAGCGGTCGAATGGTTAGTGTGTGAATTCAATTCTTAGATCTTTAGCCTTTGGATTGACATGAGATTTGGTTCAGGCCTTTATGGTCACCAGAGGATAAATCCCAAAGACTCACTGACTTATCTTCGCACTTATCCATCGTTTTAGGTCATGAAAAGATCTCCTCAAAAACTGCTAATTAGCAAACGCCAATATCAGCCTTAGTGCTGAAACCGTAGCGCTGAATATGAATCGTGACCAATTATGAGAAAAGATGTGGATTTGTGGATTGTTGGTCAAAGAAATCGAGCAATTTAAAGATCTATTTTAATGACATTTAATGGATTAAACAGTTAATTGTTTAACTAAAAAAAGCTGATAAATAATCCCACATCACATTCCTTTTCACGCTAAACTCATTTTATTTAGCATACTTAGCTGTACATTAGCATGAGCTTCTTGACCTTGATGTGTAGACCTTGAGAAGCATGCTGTAGCCATGTTAACGTGTTGCTATTATTAGCATTTTAACATGTTCTGTCCTCCAGTTGTAATCACAAACTGCTGTCTTCTTCCTGCCCTTCTCCATGCTGTTGAAGAGCTGTGATCAGTGGAAGCTCAGCTTGTCGTCATAGCAGCCAATGAGGTCAGGCGGATGCTAATAGAGTGTTTTCTCGTTGCTCTACACTCGGCCCCACTGCCCCATTATCACGCTTCCCCCCTACCACTCACTGTGTCAGCATTTTCTCATGCCGCATTGGCATATGCAGGAGAAATGTGTGTGTGTGTGTGTGTGTGTGTGTGTGTTTTACTGCGTGGTTGTCTGTCGATGTGCATTGATTCAGCCGCATGCCGTTTACATTTTGCTTGGTGTCTGTTAGTCTCAGTGCCGGCTGTATGACATGAGACACATGCAACCAATTAAAAATAGTTGTAAGTAGGACAGTCTCTCTCATCTCTGGAATGAGCAGAAGAATATGCGGATGGGATGGACCTCCATTTTTTTCTTGAATTCCTCGCTCGTCTATTTGAGACTACGATCTCAAATAGACGAGTTGTTAATATAACTTTTATAGTTTCACTCAACGAAAAAAAGCCCTTCATGCAATCACTGAGCATCTCCTCTTACAGAGATGAGATGGTGAATACTGGTCACATTTAACTGAAAGTCAGTAAAGTGCAGTAATGTGAAAGTCGCAGCAATCTTGAAATTCTAAAACTAAGTGTGAACCTAATTGTCAAAACTCCTACTAATACTGACGATGAAAATGTGGCTGCACTTGATCTACCTGCAACTTCCTGCAAGAGCACTGCATCAGATGCTGTGTGATATTATAAGTACCAGTGAGTACCAGTAGTTTACACTCAGTGTCCACTTTATTAGGTACACATTTACAGTCTAATGCAACCTAATGCAACTATTCAGCTATAAGGCCTACTTTTATAATGCCTATAATAGAGATCATAGAGGTGTTAGTTCAATTATATGTTTTAGCATTGACGTCATAGATAGTGATGGCGCTGTACTGGACTGCATTACATTCAGAGGTTTGATTCTGACCCCCTCATGTATGTAAATGGGAAGGACAAAAAATTAGAAAAACCTATCAATATAATGCGGTCCAGTACAACTCCACCTTTAACTATGACCTCAGTAATAAACATATAATTAAATTTACACATTTCTGACGATGTGATTAAAAACAGAACATTATTGACTTCATAAAGGCAGAATTTATGGCAAAGCTATAGTATTGAACTGCAATAGATTACATAGGTGTACCTAATAAAGCGGCCACTAATGAAACATTGCTGATGAAGACAGATGAACCTCTGACTATCTAGAGCCCTTTAAAGCTAAACCCTGACTTATATGTCTGCATTAAAGAGTCACTCAGAACAGCATGGAGTGGAAGAAGATTATGTGAGAGGAGGAGATGTTCTGTGAGAAGGCTGAACGTGTCGGGGCAGGAGGGCGGGGAAGAGGCATCAAAAAGATGATGGAAAAGAGGAAAATACGAAGCAGGGCAGAAGTCACTGTGTGCATATAGCCTGAGACACTGTGTGTTCACAATTTTTGAATTATTATTATCCCCACTCTTTCAACATGTGGAGGATGGATGTCATAATCTCATCACTGATTTACCCACTTAGCAGAGATTCTTTAAGAATAACAACATCCCTGTCTACAAGCCAATTAGCACATGTCAGTAAACACCCTTAACAACATAGTGTTTTATTAACATGACCAAAGAAACATTGCGGTGGAGCGTGTGCTATGAGACGAGGAGAGATGGCACTCTGTTTGACAGGCTCCATTTAAAATGTGATATTTTGTTAGGAATACATATAAGGGGTATAGAGGGCGGCCATTTACTTTCCTGTCAGGAGATTTTAAATGCAATTCATGCCATCAATAGAGCATAACAGAAATTGACGATATTCTGAGAGCATTCAGCCATCTGTCAATAACAACTGCCTTCTGTAAACACAACGCAGCTCTACATTCAACAAAGTCTAAATGGTAGCAAACAGAGGAAAAAAGGCTTAACACAGAAACATATTTTCTAATGCCTTTTTTTATTTTAATCAAAGAGGGGTAAAATGCTTGGGTTTGCTTATGGATCCTGTTTATTCATCCAATTTCATCTCTTTCCTTGTAGGCACAGACCAACCTAATTTATAACATGACAGCAGCAGTTTTCAGGCCAGTATTTGCAATATTTTCATGCTGTGGTGGTAATCAGGATAACAAGCAGGAGGATAGAGTAGAGGAAAGAGAGAGAGAGAGAGAGAGAAACGGCATTTGAGGCAAAACTGTTGGTTACTTCGAACAGCAAGACACCATGGAAGCAGGAAATAGCGCCTTAGGAAATATTTGTTTTACTGCAACACTGAGCACCGTGACAACTGATGACAGTCCAAGGTGGTGACTGGAGAATAACCAACAAATAATCTTCTGTTGTCATTCATAATGATTCCCAAAATCCCACTGAGACATACAGTATGCAGTCACATGGGACACTGTTGCGTGCTAACTTGCGCCATCACTGCCAGCTCTGTATTCACACGCTCTGCTGTAGGTAGCTGTGGTAGGACAGGCACTTTGCATGCACAAATCCCCCTCTCTGCTGACACATGTATTGGAAATCAATTTTGTGCAGGCAAGCTATACAGACAGCACTGCACTGGGGCTTTCCAATGTCCCTATTGTGCTTTATGTGCTAAAGAAGTAAACACTGCCCCTATGCTAGAGAGGCCAATTGTCTCTGCGATTCAAATTTCTGTATTAACAGACCAAAGCAATATTGTATATTATATTGGGAAATAAAAGGTAAGTGAGCACATTGCATTGTAGAGGGTGTTTCTTTCTTGCCACATTACTAAATTGACATTACTTATTACATTTTATGGAATCCCTAATTGCTTTTTTTTTTTGTTCTGCCTTAAAGGTTGTAATATGCGATATAAAACATATTAAACAGAAACAATACTAAACATCTGTGATACCTATCAGTGGCCCTGAATTTGGCTTTTCAGTAATAACACCATCAAGATGATGCCAGTGTGGCAGATTGGGGCTAAAGCATATGAACATTGCACTGACAAAAATAATATAGTAATAGTTCATTCTTATGGTCAGTTTTGCAGCTTTTCTACGCCACATCATGTATTAAAGGATAAGGCAGCAGATATTCTATAGTTTTGTTATTAGCAACAAATCTCATGAAAAGACTAAAACCAACAATGCATAAGTCCGTCTCTCAATATTATATGACTTCTCAAGTCTGTCTCTGGCACACAGCAAGCCCACTGGTTCCTGCTGAAGACGTAAATCTATATTCTATCATTTATTTCCTAAAACGTCACTCAAACTGGAGTAAATTGTGTATTTGTTGGAGACTATCTTCAGCCATGCTTGTGGAGCACTAGAGAGTATTTACAGCAGCAGGACAGTGATTGACTCAAACCAAACGATAGTGCACATGAAGTGAACATGTCACTGATGTGTTTTTAGCCACCCTAGCGGCATGGCTCTATGGATGGTGAGATCAGTTGGTCAATCCACCACTTTGGTCCAGACCTGCAAGCTGAAATTTTGTACAGACATGCATGGTCTCCAGAGGATGAATCCTGCGGACTTTGGCGATCCTCTGACTTTTCCTCTAGCTGAGTCAACAACTTTTGGATAGATTGCCATAAAATCAGACATTCATGTCCCCCTCAGGATGAATTGTAACAACTTTAGTGATCTCTTAACTTTCCATACATAATCAGGTCAAGATTTTAATTTGCCCAGTACTTTGGTTAATGACTAAATACCTGCCTAACTAATGATAATAATGCCCGCAGCCTCAGCTGTACTTTGTGTTTAGCATTTATCTCAAAACACTGCCGGGTTTAAGTACAGCCTCAAAGAGCCACTAGCGTAGCTGTAACCTGGTAGTCTAAGTTATATCAGGGGTTTGCTAATACTTGTTAGTAGGATCACGTCACTATTGGTTTTGGTTTTTTAATGGGACTTGTAGCAGTAAGACAAATATAGAATATAGAGGCTTATATATAGAGGCTTATTCTTTAATGGCAAAATCTGCAGCTGCCTATGTTAACCTTTGTAATGCGGTTTATAGGCAACCAAAGGACTTTGGTTAGGGTTAAGGAAAGTTTGTGGTTTCGGTTAAATGTGTTAAGTGTTGCCAGTGCCTATACATAACCAGAAAATAGTTTAATAATGCTGTAGTCACTACAAGTGGATAATGTATCATAAGATCAAATATTTTGGCAGAAAACTAATGAAATACGCTGTACATTTTACTGTTCAGTATCAACATATATGAGACTTGTCAGATATGTTAATTAACAACATTTCCTCATTATGTAAATAAAACAAAGCATTGCAGCATCCCATTGTGCATTTTGACTCGTTCACAAGTTCTGCTCACGTTAGGAAGCTAGTCATTGAATGTAATGGATAAGAGAGATCTCAATAAATTGAAACCCATGGACAATAAGAATAGGAAATCTGTTGTTGCCAATCTAAGTATCAGTGCAAATTGAGCCTTAACACATTTTTTTTATTTTCTGCGTTGCATGACAATGATACATGCAGCACTCACAAACCTGATTTTTAATTATTAGGACTTAAGCACAGACATGCATCATGTCAAAGAAAAGCACAGCACAAAAAGGTCAATTACTGCATTTGTGTGCACAAGAGGTCTCTGTACACAGAGAATAACCTCAAATTTTCCCAGTCTCTAATTAGATGATTCTCTCTCAATTCCCTCTCGCAACAACAACTCAATTTCCTGATAAGTGATTTCCCCGCTCTCCCT
Organism: Siniperca scherzeri; assembly: GCA_027580175.1. NCBI lineage: Eukaryota > Metazoa > Chordata > Actinopteri > Centrarchiformes > Sinipercidae > Siniperca > Siniperca scherzeri. The sequence continues at coordinate 18,873,894 of CM050840.1, forward strand.
CCGACATGAACAAGGCGGCACGACTCTGGCCCTGCTCGGTTTGATTCGATAATGCTCTTTCCCTCCTTAAAACAACTGCTTTCCCAGCACTGACAGTCTGTCTTATTTCCAACAAAAGGAAAGCTACACTGACCGGGACTTTTTGACAATGCCCTATCCGTTAACATCAGATGTAATCATCTACAATTGTGCAAAAGAAAAAAAAGGAGCTGTGGAAAAGAAAATAACTATTTGTAGTCTGACAGTTTTAAAACTGGGGCAGACATTAAAGAAGACTTGCAAAGCTATGCAAGCTGTCATCCGGATCCAGTGTAATGAGAACAAGAGCATCAAGCATCAAAATGTTAAGTATCATCTCGTGCAAAACCACCTGTGGTGTGTGCAGGGGAAAGCTTTGATCTGTGTGTGGGTGTGTGTGTGTGCATATTTCTTCAACATTTCTAGTAGCAAGGGAAAAGATGTAGCCCTAAGAAGAGTTATGCACTATAATGTCATCTTCTTCTCATCTCTCTCATCACTGCAACTTGTACCCATTTCCTTGTTTTCCATATTATTTCACCTCTTTATAAAATCCTCCCAGTGTGTTGCTGTAGAGGTGTTGGACTCTGCAGGTGTTAGCTGTGAACTTGTGAGAACAAGGTGTTTTTAGAACAAGAAATAGAAAGATGGATGCTGGGTGGAGAGAGAGTGAAAGAAGGGGAATGAGACAGAAGAGGTTGTGATCAGGAAATAGGAGAGAGAATGAGAGAACACAAGGTAAAGAGATGAATAATGACTGAGATATAAATTAAGGTGAATGCACCAGAAATGTACGTTAAAATCGCCCAGTGGTGTAGTGGTGTCTTGGTGCTGTAGGTGGGTGTATAGCAGCTTCTGGAGAGAGAGGTATTGTACTTTTTACCTCACATTTATTTGACAACTATAGTTACTTTACAGATTAAGATTTGACATAGAAAACACATGATGATCTATAAAATATGATGGATTGTTACAAATGAAACTTCCCAACAGTAATGTATGTAAAATAGTTCAAATCAGCTCCTTTGACCAGCTACTACAGTAAAATGCTGCTGTTGTCAGTGTCATCGTTGTCAGACAGTGTTTTCTTCTTGACAAAGTTTGTGCTTTGATGTGTTAGTTTCACATTTATAGTTGTGTGTGCACGATTAACTAGTTACTAGTGTTTTAACAATACCCATCCATTTCATACCCTTCCATGAAGCTCGTGGGTTGTCGAACGACAGCAAGAGAAGGGACTATTGTTCTTTGAGGTTATCCTGAAGGCACATCTGCCGAGGCTTGGTGCTGTTTCAGGGCTGTACTAATGTCTCCTGGGAGAAGGCTCGGCCCTGAGGGGAACTGAGGTCGAGTTGCATTGTGGGTAATGTAGGCACCAGGTTTTCACAAGGAGAAGGAGAGAAGAAGAATGTGCGGAATAAAAAAGACTATTGCTGTGTCTCAATTCGTATTCTTCCCTACTTACACTTGCTATTTTGACTGCATAAGTGCGTTCACACTGACAGGTATGGCAAAATGCAGTGCACTGTGAGTACCTGGATGGTGTACTCATGACGGTCAAAAAGTTGAGTGTGGAACGCTGGACACTTCTCATCCTCAATGGTCGCCATCTTGGCTACGTAGCGTAAGGGGAGGAAAGCTGTGGTTGCGGTTGCTCCGGTGAACACTATACAAATGTAAGTTATACATGTGTTTTTTTTCACTAAGTACCACTAAACTGTTGTCAGATAGAAGCCATCAGTATGTTTATTGGGTTCATTTGGCAGTAATGCTCTGTCCTATTGCAATTCGCCATTAAAAAAGAAGAAGAAGCGGTCCAATGTTGCAATCGTCATTTCCGGAAGGTGCACAACAGCCATTGTTCCATTTGAGACAACACTATCCGAACTGAGACACAGCATTTATCTCTGGTTCTGCTGCATCCATTTTTATCCTTTTTTTTTTTTTAAACTGTCCATCGTGAATCCAACAATGTTGTAGGAGTGCAATGCTAAATTGGTGCAGTACTCCTTTAAAGGGAAAAGTCAGGGAACAGAAGTCTCACCACGGATTACAGATTTGTAACATGAAAGCCTGCTGTCTCACGCTGCAAGATGGACTATGATACAAAACTATTTTAAAGTAGATATACAGTAAATCCCTCTGAGTATATATGCACCACTACAACTCTGTAATCATTCATTTCAATGTAAAACTGCTTTTGTGCATAACGACATTTGTTAGTGACAGGCACACTCTGCAAAATCTAACAGGCAATTACATCAGTGTTTTCACTTCACAGCAAAGTAAGTTTGTATGAAAGTTAAGAGCTGAGAACAAGCAGCGGTGAGGTGTGCATTGTGTGGATCAGATTGTCACAGCCTCTAATCTTTGAGCAGTACTTCCTGTAACAGAATCCTTTTTGGACTATGTGTGGAAACAGGTTTAAATGAGGAGTCAGGATGAGACACAGGCTGAGGAAATGGCGAGGATGTCTGAAATTGGAACAGCTAAGGGAGTGAGCGTGTCAGAGAGGAACTGAGAAAGACCAAGTGAAGGAATGGAGTGAGGAAGAGAGAATGAGAGAAAGAGTGACGGGCGAGCCTGAGGGATGCAAAAGAAGACCCCAGATGTAGAAATTAGAGAGCAGAAAGACAAGAAATTCAGATTTGTGTGTGTGTCTGCGTGTGCACATTTCTACATAGTCGCAAAATGTGTGTGCACATTTGTGTATGTGTGTGAAGCTGACCTCATTCCCTTGCTTCTTAACCTTTTCCTCTCCGTTCCCCTGAGAGGTAATATGGATGTATAATAAATCAACACACATGCGCACACACCTACACACAATTAAGCAAAAAAACACTCACACACATAGGAATAGACTGAGTGAAAAGGTTAGACTTGCCCCACATGCTAACAGCTATAGCAGTTGCTGGTAAGCAGTACAACTAGCTGTACTGTAGGTAGGACATAAAACTTCGGCCTGTAGGAGAAGGAAGAGATCAGAGAGAGAATAACTAGATTTAAATTCTTCCTTCTACTGGTTGTCATGGGAAGTGTGTGGTTGCCGAACAGGAGGTGGATAAGCTCTCTGCCTTGATCTTCACTCTTTGGGAATATCACAAATGCCTCCTAATATGCTTGACTGAGAATACAGGGGGAAAATAACTGACTCATTGATCGTGCCGGAGGGTTTTCAGAGTGTGTGGGCAGACTGAGGGTAAAACAGAAACTCTTATCATGCTGTGGTTTGGCTTCTGTGTTAATTTAAGATGGGGTACTCTGTGGAAGCAGTTAAGGTGTTTGCTGTAGGAGAGAGGAAGAATGTTCACAGCAAGATATTAAGATATGGTTAGGATCTTCCCTAAACAAAATAATGGAGTATCACAAATGCTGATACTCCACGTGTTTTAAGAAGGCAGGTCATAGGTCAGGCAACACCCGCATCAGAGTCATATATCTTACAACTCTAATCTGTGGTCACATGACAGATAAGATATAGAGAATACAGTGGCTCTGACAGGGGTAAAATGGTGTAGTGGAAATTGCTTCGGAATAAAGAAACACTCAAGGCAATCACTTGTCTTTCTGTAGGTTTACTTCAAGCGTCTGCAGACGGACTCACAGCAGCAAAAACATACATCAGTATAATCTTCTCTGAATGAGTACAGAGGAAAAAGAGCATCAGTTATTTATCCAGTCTTCAGGGTCAGGCTCCTCAACCCAGGGAGAAGAGTGTCCCTGAAGTCTGGACATAACAGTCGCTAGGATGTTTTGTAGTTCCATGTCATCATTATCAGTGTACTGTTCTCATCTCGCACACCAAACAATCATACACAAATGAAGTATTGACGCCAAACAATTATAATAACATCTGTATGTTATTATATCAGAGAGTCCGTTTGTTCTTGCCATTACAATGGAGAGAGGCAGCAGGAGGAATGCATATCTGCATAATCTTATAAAGTCTGGGGTTGCACCAATTTTTAAAAAACTTTAAATTTAAAACTGCTCTAGGCAGGATTTCTGTATAAAAATACACATTTCTTATCATCATAAATCACAAAGTGGGGCTCCTGAAAAGAAGAACTTTCCACAGATGGTTGCACTGTGGATCGGATGTGTTTTGTTCCCAATTTGGCAGTTATTATATTACATCATTTTTATTTGATTGCCAGGAATGGTCACTGGTCCATGGAATGAAATTGATTAATCTAAATTTGCTTGTAAACTTGCTATAAACTTGCTCTTAAACCGGCCACTAACAGGTTCACATAGTACAGTATGTGACTATGGCTGAATGCTTGCTATATTCTGACTCTCTGTCAGGGCTTTCACACCGAAAGTGCAAGTTCAACATTGCACACAGTAAGGCCATTATTTCCAATGGAGAGAACGGCTGTGCTCTCTCAGGCAGCTGCGTGAGTCATAGTGTCGAGCAACAAAGTAAAGTATAAAAACAAGTATAATAACTTGTGAAAAGAGGCAGGAGAACTTTAGAATGACGGTTATGCAGTGTAGACTTTATTCCACATCTGATGTTTCCGTAATGATGTGCCTTCTTCAGACATCAAGACGTCTTGAGCAGTAGAGCACACCTTCCCTGAAGTGTTGAGTGAGAAAGCTACAGAAAGTTCAACTAAATTAAACTTTGACCCCAAACAGGCTGACCTCAACAACACATCATTGACGGGAGATGGAAGTTATGTCAGCAATAATTTTACTATTACTAATAGAGAAGGTAGTGGGAAAGTACATTTTGCGCATCTCTGATGTTCCACAGTTATGTAACTCTACTGCGTTACGTAATGCGTAAGAGCAAATGATTTGCTCTTGTGCTTTTGGTCTGAAACCGCCGTGCGGACAGCATGAGACAGGTTCTTTAGCATCCACTGTGCAATACTAGATTTAGACTTTATTGTCCCAGAGGGAGATTTGTTTTCACAGCCAGTTCAACATCGAAACACACAGATATAAACACAGCAATATACGGATAAAGACAATACATAGAGTCCCTATAAATACATTCATATATCCCAGCACACAACATAGTCAGCGAGGTAGGAAACTGAGAAGCCCGTTGTTTATAGAACCACACCAATGGAGAAACAAGAAAGTTTGTGACTCTGGTTTTACAGGACCGGGGTGGCATGGTCGTAACTTGTTGTGCTGTTGTGTTGCACACAGGTTTAGCACATGGTGCATTAACAACAGGTTAAAGATATCAGATGAAATCCAAACAGTTACTTCTGTCTTTCATTTAATGATACCAACACAAAAGAGCCTAATGCAGCATTAAAGTGGAAGGGACCTAAGTGACTTAATTCAATTCAGTTCAATTTTATTCATATAGCGCCAATTCATGACAGAAGTTATCTCATTGCACTTTTCCTATAGAGCAACTCTTGACCGTACTCTTTATAATATTATAACAAACAAATCCAACAAATCCCTTAGTCATACATCACAACTACATACAGTGCATAGGTAGATACAATACCAGTCATTTTCAATACAGAGAGAGACACATGGCTGAAGCCGCTGTCTCCACAGCAGGTGGACATAAACACAGACAGATGGACATATCCATCTGTCTGTGTTTATGGACATATAAACCTGACAGAGACCCTGACAGGAAAAACTGCATCACCATAAACAGACGGGAACCCTGGATGCAGAGCTGTCTGTCTCTGTCTTTCTGTGTCTGTCGCTCTCTCGCTCCTCTCTCTCTCTCTCTCTCTGGCAAGGGTTCAGCAGTTTTGTTGAGCAGAGGGAGAAAGTATGGAAGCTGTCAGGGGCCATATGATGCTGCCTCTGCAGTTCACACATGGAGACAGAAAGAGAGATTGATGGCAAGGACACGGATGAAGGTATAGACGTAAAAGACACAAACCCAAGTGAAACTCGTGTTGATGTATTTTTTAACCCCCATGTGTTTCTTCTTCATACCTGTAGTTTTTGTCAGGTAATGTGTGTTGTGTGCAGTAAAGGTCAGTACTGTCGCCACCACTTGGCTGACCTAGATTCAAAAGGCCCTTTATATGTTCGTGTGATGGCATTTGTGTGTGTTTGCGTGTATGTATGTGTGTGTGTGTGGGTGGGTGGGTGACCTGCCACTGTCTTTGTATAATCCCCCTGGTAGCATTTGGTTTCAAGCGTAAGTCAGAGAACAGCCAGGGACACAGTTTGCAATACGCCTGACCTACATCGGCTGCTCACAGTGTTCTTAAGACGACACATGAAGTCACACTTACTCTATCTTCCTATAAAATGTCTGCTTTCAAGGGCGTGTGTGTGTGTGTGTATGTGTGTGTACACGGTTTGCTTAAAAACACACACACACACACACCAAGGCTCAACAGTTTAGTAATGATGGTACTTTCACAGAAAATGCTGCTGTCACATTAAGGCAAGGATTAAATTCTCCGTAAGCTTCTCTCACCAGGCTGCCTCTCTCCAGGTGGTTAACGGGAGAGGTATAATCTCCACATACATACACACACACACACACACACACACACACACACACACACACACACACACACACACACACACACGTTGACAAGAACACAAAAAGAATTACAGGCACTGAAACATAGCGACTCGACGTGCAGAAACTGTCTTGTAAAGGTAGAAAAACGGGGGGAAATCATATCCTGTACATGAATATATAGTGTACATCTACACAATGACAGACACATGCGCACACACACTTCCCTCATTGTGTGCTATTTGGAGCAATGTAGCAGCAGTAATTAGAAGTGCGACAGCCAGACAGGTAGAGGGGGTGATAATGGGCCGCAGCTATTTCTGTTCTCCACTCTCTTGCTCTTCACCTCTCTGTCTCTCTCTCTCTCTCTCTCTCTCTCTCAGTCTCCTCCGCTCACATATTTTCTCACTGTCAAACAACTCTGGTCCAGGTGGAACTGAAATGTTCCTACACACATGCATAAACACACATGCATGTACGCGCTCCAACACATATGCCTCTCTCTTCCCTCATTCCCCCTTCACCTCTTCCTGAATTCTCTCACACCTTATCTCTCACTGTTTCATTTTTCGAAACTGCATTTTCTTTGTTCCCTTTGTGTGTTGAATTCACGTGATGTCAGCATTTCTTCTGGCATCATTACGTTTTCCAGTCACTTCCTCCATGTTGCAGAGGGGGGAAGGTAGACACTAGTTGAGGCGCACAGTGTTAAAAAATGAAATATTAAATGTCCACACAGGACTTGAGGGAGGTTATATCATAGGTTTTTTATTGTTTTTGTATCTGTGGGTTTGCATTTATCTTCCCTGATGGTGGCGTCACAGCCTACCTGCCATACTGGCAGGCAGACAATTTACCATTCTATGCCCTGCTAGCAAACAGATGCATTAATACTGACTGCTGAAGTAGAATATAAAATAGAAGATACACCAAACCTACAGTTAAATAAAAGGGCCATGGTGGTGGAAAAAAATACCATTGTTTTGGTGAAAACATATTTAAAGTTGGGAGCTCATAGGAGCTCAAAAGTCTTTGCAGGGATTACTTTATAAATGATGACTTTCATATTTCATAAAGTTAAAATGATTTTGATGATTTTTTTGATATTAGCATCCACTGATGATATTGCAAACATGTTAGCAAAGAGATGCTTATTCCAGACAAATCCAGCAGACACAGAGCAACATTCGCATTCACTTGGAGCCATGTTTCTGGCAAGCCAACAAATGTAAGTCCAATATGTGCTCTCCTTTTAGCTCTGTTTTGGTCTCCACCAACTCCTGAGGGAAATATCTGGCTGTTAAGCTGCTAAATGTTCAACTATATTCAGCAGCTAGTTGCTAACTTTGTCTGTCTGCTGATTGGTGATGGGCAAGTAGTTTACAGTGGTTTTTTAGAGCTTTTTCACTGAAAACAGCTGCATGCTGTGGGTGCAAATTACGCCAATGAGAGCGGTGAGTGTGAACCAAAACAATGAGTTAAAAGATGCTAAAATATTCTGTAGAGCTGAGCAGAACTGCAGAGTCCGGTGATAATTCTCTGTGGGGTCATCACTACGAGTGCCCCCTTTCACGTTACACATAGTCATTTGATCCATTGTTAATGTAAAAATATTAATTAGAGCAGCTTTAACTAGATATTTTTTGAGAAACAGTATTTGGATTTGCTAAATAGAATGAGTTAGGGTTTTTTGCACACAAGATGGTTTATCTATCACTGATCCTTATATTAGTGTAACTGTGCATTTGGCTGGTCCCTTTGTCACTTAAGCCATGCTGTGGTCAAATGAAGCCTGCAGCTAGATGTGGTGTTTTAGCTAATTAAGCAAATTAAGAAACAACCGGGCCTAATTGTAAGGGATGCACCTGAACACGTATTGATATGGATGAGAGGTGTAGACGCATCAGTAGCAGCTCATTATAGATTTGATTTAGTTTTAATTTCTTTTTTATTACCTCTTCAGTGTAGGGCGATCGTTCGCTAGGTCACTAGATCCACATGTCGCCAGTGAGTCAGCTGAGGTTTCATGTGCAGACTTAAATTTTTAGGCATGTAAACAAATGAGCAGGGGCAATGTAGGCATCACATTGATGTAATTCCCGTATGCTATTATTGTATCCCTGTAGCTCTATGGAGCTAAGGTGAGACAGGTGGTCAGCCCATGTAATAACTGATTCATTAAAATACAATGAATCGTCTATTCTTCTTTATGACCACAGTGCATTGCTTCCTTAGCCATGTTTTACTCGTTTGCATCTGTGTATCTGACAGAGGCTGTCAGCACTTTTGTCTTTACATGCAGCTGGAGCTGAAATCTGCCACTTCAGTGTGTGTGTTTGTGTCAGTATGAACATTTCATCACAGCGGGTTTCCATTAGAGCGGTCCAGATTTAGCATATTATCTGTCATGTGGAGTGAGACTGTTTTGACCTTGAGGATCTTACGGTACTAAGAATACATGTTGTACAGTGTTCTACTCAGCTGTTCCCCTCTTCTCCTCCCTCCATCGCTGTCAATCCCCTTTTTTTCTACCTCCATGTGTTTCGTTTTCCAGTTTGAAAGGATGCTGCTTCAGTAGGCAAATATTCTTCATTCCCCCCCTGCTAACCATGAATTAATTTTACCCTCTCGCTCATCCTCCATGGTGGTGTCATGATGTTTGGTCTGAAATAACCTGAGCTTTCAAAGGACTGTCACATCGAATCAAGAACAACAGCAGCTCCACAACCGGTCTCAAAGCTTTTTGCTTTGTGACTGAGGAGGCTTTCACATCAGTGCTTTGGTTGGCTTAGTCATCACCAAAGACGGGAAATGTGTTTTGTGTGTTTCCAGGTGGACTTTGGTTATGGAACTTTCTGTTATGCTGGTTTTGCATTACCATACCACTACCCTGTATAATATATATATATATATATATATATATATATATATATATATATATATATATATATATATATATATATATATATATATAAGATACAGTATATATTGTTTTTAATTTTTATTCTTTTCTAATTTTAAATATTTGTATTTATGTTCTGTGTGCTTAGCATGAAGGGGGACTACAACTTTAATTTCATTCTGCAGCCCTGTGTTGTAGAATGACAAATACCTTGAACCTTGAACAATTGCATGGCAACTGATAAAGATCATGTAATATGATCGAAAGCTACAGGACAGCTTTTAGATGCACCTTGTGGTGACATATTACAGGAAAGACATTACCATCATAAAATAATGACAATCTACATGCCTACATATATTTAAAAAAGTAATGGTTTCTTAATCATACACAGTGTGTCCCTCATCCTTAAGGTTTGACTGGTTTCCCCCTGTAGGAGTTGTGTAAATACACGCACACCTGTTTAAGAATAAATCCGTTTACTTTTTGTGTATATTTGTGCACACATGTGTGTGTGTGTGTTTGCAAATACCAACATGCTTCCACATCACAAGCAGACCCCCCACTGTTGTGCCGAGCTGCATCAAAGCATCTGCAGAATTACTTCAGGCTGCCTGATGGCAAAACTCCCTCTAAACCCAGTTCAACATCATAGTGTTGGATTTAGGGGTGTATGTGTGTGTTAATGAATATGTGTGTGTGTGTGTGTGTGTGTGTGTGTGTGTGTGTGTGTGTGTGTGTGTGTGTGTATGTATGCGTGCACCTCTGCCTAATCTTACACCTTGAAGCTATGCATGTTAGAGAAAGTGGGATAACAGCAGATCTGAACAGCAGACATTTTAAAAAATGCCTCTCATAAATATCTGCAGAAGAGGAGTTTGTTTTTCTGACCTGGTGGAAAAACACAAGCTGCTCAATTACACTACCGTCTATCAAAATGGATGAAAACCTGAACCAAGACTTAACACCGCTTTGCCTGAAGTGCATTTCAAAGCAGCCAATTAAGCCCCAGAAGTTTCTCAGCACTGAAGTTATAGTAAATGATAGCTTATTAACTGGAGTGGGAAGTGACATTAAGATGCATTAAGAGCACTCAATACCAAATCATCAAATCAAATCTAGTTTATTTATAAAGCACATTTAAAAACAACCCGAGTTGCTGCACAATAAACCAGTATAACACTACTATCCCATACACAAATAAATAAGTAACAGATCGAAAATTTAAAACAGACAGGAGTAAAATTGAAGCATAAAACCTCAAGAACAGTCAAATTCCTGAGAAAACATGTGGGTCTTAAGTTTAGCCTTAAAAAAGTCTACAGAGGGGGAACACTTTATTGAAAATGGTAAACTGTTCCAAAGCTCAAGCATGATTGCCCTTACCCCTTAGCTGGTCTAAGGGGCAGAGGGCTCAGAGATGTACTGGGGAGCCAGGCCGTGTAAAGCTTTAAAAACAAATAATAGAACCAAAGCAGGGACGCCAGTACAGGTGTGATGCTGTCTCTCTTCTTGGTACCAGTTAGTAGTCTTGCAGCCTCATTCTGCACCAGCTGCAAATGAGACAAGGATGGCTTATTTTCCAAATAAAGAGCATTGCAATAGTCCAGCCGAGAGGAAATTAAGGCATAAGTGACAATCTTCAGGTCATTAAGTTGGAAAAAGCAACCTTTCACAACCGTGTTAATTTGCTTGTCAAATTTTAAAGCTGGATCGAGGATGACACCAAGATTTCTGGCATGGGCATGAAGGTTAGGCGCCAGGGGCACCCGAGTTGATTAGCTAAACCCCTGATGAAGTTGGAGGGACCAAATAAGACCACTTCGGTCTTACTAGCGTTTAATTGAAGACAGTTTTTTGCCATCCAATATTTCACATCCTGGAGGCAGTCAAGGAGGGACCTAACTGTGTTGTCATATTAATAATATATTAATATTAATAATACGGGCCCTAAAAAATGAATTGCATGTATAGTTTGTTTAGGATACCTTGTGATGATCTGCAAGATTATTTCAGATTTTTGAGTTTCCACCATTTTTCTGAACATCATCGAGAGCCAAACACCTACCCCACCACAGTGCTAGCTTTTTTAAGCTTGAGGGTGGATGAAAGGAAGTTGGGTAAAAAGAAGGAGCAATGAAGGTGAAGAACAACCAGCGTGACCGACAGCTACATGTCTGCATTGCAAGGGAATCAAGCTATTTGGGGCTTTCAAATTCGTATAACATCAGTGGTTGTGCATGATTGTGCAAAAATGTACGTTTGGGAGCTGTTTAGCTACACACACACAGACACACACACACACACACACTCTTTTGTTATGAGCTTCAGTGGGAGGCCTGGGATGCCCACTGTGGAATAGATGTTAGCCTGGCATCCTCTGTTCCCCTCCATTAGTCGCTAGAGAGTTGTTATCAGGCAATCATTCACCTCCCTCACATGCCCACCCATATCCTGGTCTGGCAATGATGCGTGTGTGTGTTACTTTTCATATGTGGAAACATGTTTGTAGCTCTACCCGGAGCAGAGCTGTAACCGTGCAGTCATCTAGTTTTCCCGCCCTCTTGTGACTCACATTTTTACAACACTACACTTCTGTCATCCTCCTGCTCACAGCACATTTTAACCACCCAAGTGTGTGTGTGTGTGTGTGTGTTTGTCTGTGTGATGGAGGCTTGTGCATGTGTGTCTCATTCTGTAGCGACAGCGTGAAGAAGTGTTGCGCTGCTTGCACTTACATAGGCTTATTGGTGGTTTGAGCTTGCTTGTTTCTGTCTGTGATTTTATGCATCTTCAGAGATAAGTAGCAAAGTTGTGGGCGTGAAGGTAAACATAACTGCATATAAGCATGCAATTATGTTCAGCTATGTAGTTCGATGTCATTAGCTTATCAAATATCACAGAATGTGCATGAAACAAACAAAGGCCTCATGGACAAATTATGTTTTCTTTATTACCAATGACCTTAATTACCATTTACGATATTTACAGTATTAATTATTCTGCTGTGTCTGTTGGGTAAATTTGTTCAAAATAATGAATGCCATTTGTCTTCGGCCAGTTATCTAGATGTCTGTTTCTTCTGCATGTTTGCACAGAAAACAGATTTGCACAGATTTGTTTAGCAGTTGACCGAGTATCATGGGAATGTGCGGTGAAATGAATGGAACATTTTGGGAAATATGCTTATTTGCTTTCTAACCAAGATGTTGAGATTGATAACACTCGCGTGTCTGTAAGGTAAATATGATGCTACAGCCAGCAGCTGTTAGCTTAGCAGAAACACTGGAAACAGAAGGAAACAGCTAGCCTGGTTCTGCCCAATAGTAACAAAATCCAACTACCAGCACATTAAAAGATCACTTATTAACACGTTATATGTTATATGCTTAATCTATTTCTTGGGTGGGACCAGTAACTTCTTGGAGACTCCGCTAGATGCCTGCCAACTGGCTGCTAGCTGGAGCTTCACATTTTTCGTACAGACATTAGACTGGTATCTGTCTTCTCATCTAACTCTTGTTAAGAAAGCGAATAAGCGTATTTCCCAAAATGTTTCACTTTTCCTACCTGACATGAAGAATGCAGAAAAAGAGACCAAGGTATGTATTTGTATCCACTGTGTTTTCACTTCGTAGGTAAAGTGAAGGATAGCAAAAAATGCATGTACAGTGGCAGTGCATGTACCAGCCATGTTTATGTCATCATTGAAATAATCAACTTACAACACCAGACTTAATTATCTTCTCTTTTATTAATAAATCCCCTTTTGTTTTTAGAAAAAGACAATTAAAGTACACAAAAAGCTCAAACTATTTGCCCAAAACTTCCAATGACTTGTTCCTAATGTTTCACAATCATTTACATGAGGCGGCTCAACGCTTACAGGAATAATACAGCAAAACACAGACTTTATTCTTAGTTGAAGTGTTTTTGATACATCATGCCAGGCACTTAAAATCCTTAGAAAGGTCAACAAAAACCATGAGAGGCGAGTCAATTACGCACATGTGATTATAACCATTTAAAATAACTGAGTTTGCAGTATTTAGCCTAGGTTCGGCACCTGACTATTTACTGGATACTCCCTTAAAACATGATCTTTAAGAATCAGAAAGTCAGAAAATCAAAGAGGTTGTACTGGACAAAACAATAAAACCTGAAGTAACCACTATTCCACAGAGTGAACCATTCAGACTGTCTTATAGAAAAAAATTGCAAAATGTTTCAGTTGCACCATTTTGCATCCCCATCAAATTAGGAGATCACAAGTAAAACCTTCAAATGGCTGACACAGTGTGGCTACCACTTGACCATCCAAAGTCTTAGTAGCAAACTCTTCTGAATTTAATTTTGAACAGATTCATCTGAAAAAAACAAAACAAAAAAAAACAGCAGTTTTTTGATTTGTTGAATGTACGTAATTGCCTTCTTGTTTAATGCTGATTTGTAATTTGGTATAAACTCACTCAGAGGCTGGCCATACTTTCAGGAAAATGCGTACAAGTCTCCAAACCCGTGGAAATATGATTACAAATGTACAGTATGGTGCAGTATGTTTGTGGTGACAATTGCCTGTATTCACTTGCAAAAGTGCAAAATGCAGCAGTGAAGCTGTTAACAAATACTAGTCGATGTCGGTCCACATCACCCCAGTTTCACGCCTCCCTTCATTGGCTTCCTGCAAAACCCAATCGATTTAAAAAGTTTATAATCACGTACAAGGTCTTGCATGGCCTGGCCCCTGCATATATAGCGGAGTTGTTAAGCCCCTATTCCAACTCTCGGCCACTCCGATCATGGCCTTTTATCGGTCCCCCGTTCATATTTTGAATCCTGAGGTGACCGTGCTTTTTCGGTTGTAGCTCTTAAACTTTGGAAAAGCCTTCCCCATTCCATCAGATCTGCTGAATCTGTGGTTTGTTTTAAACGGCTGCCTTCTTATAAACACTGCTTTAATCTTTGTCTATATATCATGCATATGTATGTTTATATGTATGTATGTATGTATGTATGTATGTATGTATGTATGTATGTATGTATGTATGTATACTTGTATTTGTACGTGTGTTTATCGCATATGTGAAGCGCTTTGTAGCTGTGTGTTTTAAAAAGTGCTATATAAATACAATTATTATTAAATTATTATTATTATAATTGCATAAAAGCGTAAAATGATCAATTCAAAAGATGGTGTGAATCAAAAATGACCTTGCGTGTGTTTGTGTTTGCAGTAACGAGCAAGTCTCCAACGATTTCTCAAGAGAGGTTTTGGATTCACAATACAGACATTTTGTCAGAATAAGTCACAGTACACACAAACCGGTATTACCAGAGTGCTCCACAGCTAAAAATGGAAAAACTATACAAACAAATGTCTTATAATACACTCTCAGTGTCTGAACTGGTAAATTACAGCACTGTAAAATCTCAAAGAGGGAAAGGACTTACATAAAATTTTCCCAATAGGCAAAAGTACTGATACAGTACAGGACAGCAAAATATCACCATTAAGAGCAACAACCAAACTATTGCAAAAATCCTTATGAAGAAGGCATTTCATCCTACTAAATCATGTCAAGAATCTATAAAGTTTCTCTTTCCTTTTATATTACGTGTGTATTTATTCACTGGAACACGTGCCAACAGAAAAGGACTGAAACTGCAGTATTTCAACACTAAAGTGTCCAAAATGACCATAAAACCCTGTTGGTACCGTACTGTATGTAAACATGAAGCATTGTGAGCTTACAACAAGCTGTGTAGTTCATGTTCAAGATGCAGTAATGCATAGACACTACTGCCATATGTTTACATTCAGAAGATTTCATACAAGAGATTCACACATGGATAACACAAAATGTGTGTAGATTTGTGTTATGTACATACTATAAAGTAGAATAATTATGTCAAATTAAATATTAAGACACTGGGCTTCAAATGTGACATATTCAAAGTGCATTAAAAAATGCACAACATTCTGAATATGCAAAAATATTAAATATCAATTTAATATTAACTATTTGTCTCAAATAAACTGGACCATTTAAGTTTATTTTGTTATCATTATCTGCAAGTTAATATTTTCCTTAAAAATACACTTTTTGCCTAGAAGAAGTTGGGTTATGTATGAAAATATCTTTAGAACACATCCTTAAAGGCAGAATGAGTAGGATTTTCCTAAAAAACAAGACTCATACAAAAATAATCCCTCTCAATCATCACTTATAACCCACTAGAAGTGTGTGGCGGTGTCTGTATCTGCAGAGACTGTTTGACTGAGAGCGGGGCTGATCCACACACACACACACACACACACACACACACACACACACACACACACACACACACACACACACACACACACACACACACACAGGCAGAGCAGAGGCAGAAGCGTTGCTTCGCCTGCATTCACACAAAATGTAGCAATATAGCTCCTTCCCGCGGGGTTGTGTGGAAGTGTGGCCATGTTTGTTTGTGCTTTAGAACGAACCGCTGTAAAACAATCAGAAAATAATGTTTTGTTTCTCTGATTCACTGCTTTGTTTTCGCTAACGCCGCTCCCTCTCTCCATTCATTCTCTAGCTCTCTCTCACGCTCGTCGAGGCGAGGAGGAGGGGCCAACTACTAATCGTGTGTTTACAAACAGCAACTGACAATTCCTACTTAAGTTTTTCTTCTTACGTCATGTCTTTTATCTTAGTTACCTGAAATTATTCAAATCAGTAGGCTCTTAAACATTTTAACACAGCACAATGGTGTGCTGTTCTGTCACGGTTACCACAGCAGCTTGAGTATACAGTATGTACTCAACATTCAATATTGACTGTTGCAAAGTGCTCAATATTTTTTCTTACCCAAAGGTGTGAGATATTTCTTAAACATGAGAAACCTATAACCTTCAATCAAGCTAAAGCCTGAAAGCTGAGGAGGTTTTGTGCAACAGACCTCAGGGTTTTTATACCTCCCTTACGATGATGACATCTATGGTGTAATGTCACTGTTCTGTAACACTGGTGTGGAAATCCCAGTGCAACCTTTTAACTATCTGATCATTTTAACATTGTAAGTCAAGAGTTTGCTTTAGTATTTCATAATTTTGAGTTAGAATCTCTTGATTTTCAATTAGTAGGTACAAATTTCAATTTTCTTCCTTAAGAAATGTCAAACATTTTTGGGGTTATTTTGTTGGCAGATATTGGATTCCAGACATGAGGCACAATGAAACAACCATGAAATTTTAAAAATGTGTACAACAGATGTATTTCTTCAGCAATTAACTATGACTGGAGAGATTATTGAGGTTATTGATTAGCTGTTCCTTGTTACCTGTAGTGGTAAACTATTGATTATCTTTACTGCAAAAGGAAGCTAAGAATTTGCACTCTAATTAGACAAAGGTCAAATAAACCGATACACTTCTCCACGGTAACATGGTGTCTGTGACAAAGAAAAGATTAATTTATATGTAAGCAATAGGTTCATGTCTCAGTTAAAAGTGCCTCATCAACTATCGGGTCCAAATCCACCAAAGTCCCTCTAAAGTCCCTTTTGTTGACAAAACTGTTGCTGAAGAAGCAAGAACAGATATATAGGACCTGCCTAATAAGTTTTTGCACAAAAATCAATAGTACAATGTATAAATGAAA
Organism: Siniperca scherzeri; assembly: GCA_027580175.1. Lineage (NCBI taxonomy): Eukaryota > Metazoa > Chordata > Actinopteri > Centrarchiformes > Sinipercidae > Siniperca > Siniperca scherzeri. The sequence goes on from CM050840.1 coordinate 18,890,935, forward strand.
TAAATAAAGGTCAAAGTGCTTGAAGATCCAATATACCCGTGTGAGAAGATACAGAAAGAGTGCTCTAATGAGATACTGAATCCTCAGCAATCCATTACATGTTTTTGTAACTGTGTAATTGGACGTTTGTTTTCAGACTGCTACAGGCTATAGGCACGAGTCCCAGTGTATCTGCAGGTCATAACTGTCCAGGAAGTCTGCGGAAAAGACACTAGGGGGTGTTTGGGGGCCCAGTGGGGCCAGTGTGGGGGTTTTCTCTCCCCTGTCTCCTCCCATGGTGAGGTCCAACCAATCCATACTGTCCAGCCCTTGCTCCCCCTCCGCTCCCATGTCGAAGGTATCCATGGGAGACAGGGGATGGTCCAGGATGCTGGGAGTGCACAGCATTTGACTGTGGAGGTCATCAATCAAAGTCAAGAGACCACCAGGCTCCACCCCCAGGAGAGGCTTACCAGTGGTGCTTTCCAGAAAGTCCTCCAGGCGTCCACTCCCAGCGTTACTGAGGTGCTGTTTCTCTTCTGTGGTCTCGGCCATAGTCTGAAGCTCACACTGCACCGAGGGGTCTGCCTGTGGGGTGTCGCAGCTGGGTGGGATGGGGGGTGATAGCAACAGCTGGAGTGGAGAGGGAGGAGGGGAAGAAGCAGAGGAGTTTGGATTTAGACGGTCCAGAGAAGCGTCTGATGCTGGTTTGAAGGTGGTCGACGTTTCTGAAGGGAAAACCGCAAAAAAATGTTAAAAACTAAACGTCGCTCCTAATACAATAAATCATGAAATTGCTGAGTAAAAAAATGTATTACTCAACAAACAGAACAGACAATGTTATTGCATCTTACCTCCTGTCTGCAAAATGATGTCAATAAAATCATCTTCATGCTCTGTATCCTGAGGACAGACACAGAGGGGACAACACATTACCCTTCAAAACTCTATGTAAAGTTCACATAACACTTAACTGTGTGACATGAGCGCTTGATGTGAGACGGCATGATGCAATGCAAAACAGCATATCAAACCAGAATGCAGAGCAACACAGCTTAGCTTAATATAGGTTAGCAAATACCCGGCAGGGCAGTAAAAAAAAAATAAATCACACATTTTGGATTATGAACATTACATTCATCTTGCACAATGACATGATCAGACATGCAGCACGTCATACTTTGTTCTCAGGCGATGAGGCAGCCGTCTTAATGGAAGCTGGAGACAGAGGACTACACAAGACATCCAGACTGGCACAACTCCTAGAGGAGAGGAGAATGAGGTGAAAGAGACAGAACAAGAAATAAAAAGTTTCCATTCACTTTCCAAAGCCAGATATGGAAAAAGGTTAGATTTTTGTGCATCCATAGTTATCAGGAAATCCTTTACAATGTGACTGGGTGACACGAGCCACCTTGAAAGATTACCCATGTCATCTGGAGATTACTTACAATTTGAGAGGAAGGTGATAAGGTGTTTTTTCCTGAGGGAGCAGTCTCCTGGTCCTTGAAGAAAGGCTGCAGACTGGGAGGTGCTGACAAACACTGAGCAACTTCCTGCTGAGGCGGGTTTACAGATACCTCAAGTCCCCCCTTCTGTGGCTTCAAATCATTAAAAAAAAAAAAGAGTGGAGAGATAAGTATTCTTTACAGTGGAACACTCATAAATTCCCTACCTTTGACTTTTATTTTTGCTCAGAAATGTCGTACAACACATTTAGTGGCACTCGTACACTCGTGCAAGGATTTCAAACTTCCACTTAAAAGCCTGCGCCACTAAACTTGAGCCTATTGCCACACAGTGTTCCACAAAATCTTGGGCATTTTTTGCGGCAGGCTTTGCCCCAAAAAGACCAAGTGCTCCACTCAACGAGAGACCGTACATCTCAATTAGCCAAGATGCGATGGAGTCTTTGTTCCTCCTCCGTTAACAACATAAATCATAGTAATGGAGGATGTCGTTAGAGTAATTAGCAAAGCAATAATAATAAGGATTGGGCTAGTGTCAGACACTCTTATCAAGGAGTGCTGTCACTGTCTCAAACGGCATACATCATTAATTTCCACTGCTACTGGACCCACTGGAGCAGTTCTCTTTCACTGTCATGTTTTGCTCTCTCTTTATGGAGCATTAACAGGCTGTTCTGCTACTCCAGCTACGTTGAACCTGGCCGCAAATTCAGATCATCAGTGTCTTGATTTAAACCTCACCTTTGTCTTTTGTTGTTTCAGAAATCCCACGTGCATGCTCTGTTTGGTTTGATTATCAGCTTTAGGCAGCTGAACAGGGTGGTGGCCAGGAAGCTTGGCTGGAGAAGACTGTAGTCGCTAGAGAAAATGTGAGGAAAAAATTGAAACAGTGTAGTTAGTATTCATACTGTTAAGTGCTGAATATAACAATAAAGTACATCAGAAAATAGCTTTTTTTATGAATCAGTCTTTGCATTCACACATCTGATCCATAATGCTGGCATGGTGGATATTAATATTGGAGATTGTGTACCTTTATTTTGGTAATTGGTTAACCTGTGATTATACCTCTCACCATCATGCATACAAATTGTCAGACGCATGTACTGTACACACGAGGCACAAGAAATCATTGAAAAATCTAGATTTTTTAAAAAAACAAACAAGCAAGTGGGCTGCTGAAGGTCATGTACCTGCAGCGTGATGTGATTGGTTGCTTTGCTCTCAGGTGCATCAGTTCTTTGGTTCTCAGTGATGTGACTGGTCAGTGCAATCAGGAAGTGGTTACCGTTGCTGTCGGTGACCAGAGTTGGGGTGGAGCTACTCTTAAGGAGATCCAGTGGGAAAGAAGGGGCTGAGCGTGACTGTTGGTTGAGGTACTCTTGAGACACCTGTACAAAACCGAGAAACAATTTCTTGATTTGACATTTTGCTTCATATTTGTTACCAGCATGCCAAAAACTCAGCTCCTCTTGTGATTCAACAAATTCAGGTATTCCTGACCTGTGGTGACTGCTGTTGCGCCTGTTGTTTCTGCTGTATTAGCACCTGTTGTTGCTTCAGCTGTATCTTGGTCTGTATCTGGATTTGTTGCAGTTGTTTAGTCTGCTCCTGCTGCTTATTTTGCTGCTTTAAAAACGACTTTTGTTGCTTCAGTAGAATCTGTTGCTTCAGCTGCAACTGCTGTTGATGTTGTTTAGACTGTTGTTGATGCTGCTGTTGTGACTGCAAGAGTTGCTGCTGATGTTTGAGCTGCTGTTTGTGAGACTTATTCTTTCTCTGCTGAGAAAGTTTCTGCAGGTTCTGTTGGGTCTCCAGCGTCAGACTGCGGCTCTGAATTGTCTGCTGCTGGGTCTGAATGTTGTGCTGTTGCTGTAGCAAAAGTTTCTGTATGGCCTGTTGCTGTGCCAACTGCAGAGTGGTTTGCTGGAGACATACATGTTGTTGTTGTTGTTTTGTCTGTGTGTTCATCTGCTTGATTTGGAGCTGAATCTGCTCCTGAGCCTTCTGAGTTTGGGTCGAAGACTGCGGTAATCCATGAGCATCTGGTAATTGCATAGTTGTCTCAGACACATCTTCCTCTGCCTCGATGGCTTCCTGTTTGACAGCTACCTTGGCAACGTCCATCTCACATGAAACAGATGACGGTGGAGGGGGGAATGGTGGATGGCCAAATGAGAGAGGGACACTGGGCTTATCAGGAGGTTCTTGTTTAACTCTTACAAGGAACTCTGGAACACGTCCTCCTCTCTTCCCATGCTCCAGCTGCATCCTCAGCACCTCCACCAGCCTCTGTTTCTGCCTCAGCATCCTGGTCAACTCCTCTATCTGCTTGTCCTTCTCCTGCAGCATCTTGTCTTTGTCCATAGTCACTACTGGAGCTGTGGCTGTAGTGGTGGGGGCAGTTGATGAGACCGGGCAATGTTTCTGAGAGGCTGGCTTTAAAGAGAACTGACAGGGTGCTGGCGTGGAGCACTTCGGCTCTTCTTTAATGTTCGCTGGAAGCTGAACAGCTGAATGTGGCTGAAGGCACCGCTGAGTGAGAGGTGAACTCATCTACACAGAAAGAGAGAAAATAAAAATAGGTTAACATAGGAAACTGACCTCCATGGAAGGGGACCCACTCCTCTGTAGATAAAAATGGCTTATTCCAAGGTAACGAAAACACAACGATTCATATTTTCAGGTGATTTTACACTAATGAAAACATACTTAGAAACATTATATTCCATTTCTGCCAGTAGCTCCTCCTAAATGTTACACACTGGACCTTTAATATAGACATTCTCGAAATACAACCAAAATTTTATTAAATTACTATTTCAGCAATGATGTTTACGTTTAGTATATTAAAGTATACAAAAAACAAAAAACAGTATAAAACAAAAAAAGTATATTAAAAGTATTTGCAAAATATTGAATGTTATTATTAAGCACAAAAAGTCCACCATTATTACACAAAATATACTTAAATACACTTAATTTTAAATGTAATGGTGGCTCGTAATGTAGTTAAGTATATATCAAGATGCACTAATTATATATTGTTAATACACTAAGTACAGTACTTGTATGTAAAGGGTACATTAAAGTGTCAAGTTTTTATGTTATGGTTTTATCATGACGATCATTCAACATGCAAGATCTGACATAAGGTGTAAATTAAGTAAGTAAGATGAGTGGCAAGTTTCAATACACCCCTGGGGTCATCTAAGATTAAATCAATGTATCACCACAACAACAACAACAACAACAACAAAATTCAGACCATTTCCCCCAAGGGGTCGCTGTTAAAGCTGGTGTCCTCTGGGCTCATAGCGCCCGGCGAGCAGTCAGAGGGGGTGAGCGAGGCGGTTGGGGGGGACATGAGCTGCTGAGGAGTGGCTGTAGCTGGGGTGGCACTGCTACCTGCATCAGCTATAAGAAAGAGTGATATGACATTAGGCAGGTAGTGCAAAGATAATACATCCTCTACACTGTTTTCTATGTCTTCCTTGGCTTTTACCACTTGAATACATAATTCTGTGAGGAGTGGTTATTGATTCGATCACCTGACTGACCAGTCAGAGAGGATGTGTGATGGCACTGAAACTGAAAGTGTTGCTGTTGTTGTGATGTATTGTTGTTGGTGGTGGTTGCAGCAGTTATGGAGGATTTTCCTGCTCCTTCAACCCCTGGCCCTGTGGTACCCCCTGCTGTTGGAGAGGAGGTAGTGTCACAGCCTCCATTCAGCTCCTGGTAGGTCCTCAGCCTCTCAATGAGGTCGTTTTTGGTGCCGGAGACTGGCAAGCTACGCAGCTTCAACTCGGACTTCAGTCCGGCGACCTGACACAAGACGGAGTAGAAGAGAAATTGAGATTGAAGGACAAGAGCGAGGGAAAGCAAAGAGATGAGGAGAAATATGAGAGGAAAATCGACAAGGATCAAAAGAAAGAGAAGAGAGAAAACAATAAAGACAGTGTAATCCATCAGGCAGGCCACTTTTCGGTGACAGAATTTTGTTAACAGAGAAACTTTTACATATGTCAACATCTATCCACCAGTTACTCCACTGACTCATAGCCTGTAGACAGCAGAGAGAGCTGTTGGTCTTTATTGTACTGACTCTAGACTGAAAATGCATTATAGTATCGGTGTCCAACCACCACCAATGAGACATAAGATATATGATCATGAACTAACCATACAGCTTTCTTTTGGATTTGTATGTTGTTGTGCAGCTAACCTTCATTTCATCCAAGTTTGGAGGTAGAGACGCTGGTTTTGTCCCACCTAAAGGAGCAGAGCTCTGACGGCTTTGACTGCCCTGGTTACAGGGGGCTGTTGAAGAGGCAGTGACAGGTCGAGGTGGGGAGGAGGTGGTCGTGGAACTGGAGGAGGAAGAGGAAGATGGCTGCTGATCTGTCTGAGATCTGTTGGAGACAAAGTCAGTAGGAGGAAAAGGATAGTGATCGCTACAGTCTTTAGACAATTAAATTCAAGCAAACCTTGAATTCTGACCCAAATTCCCTCCAGATGAGGCCAACATTACCTAACTCCTTTGGCAATCTGTCTGGTTGCTTTAGATTATGGATGCTTGATGTTAGTTAGTGCGCATGTGCCAGCCCGCATGCTGCCTGTTGCTGTAGCTCCGTCTCGTCGTCTTACTTTTTCCAACTTTTAGCTTTCCCTTTTCTTCCAAACTTGAGTAACTTGTGTGTAAGTATAATTTAAACTACGCTCTTTAAAGAGTTTCCCTTCGGGGATCAATAAAGTATTTCTGATTCTGATGGATACATGCTCCTACTATACACGACAAGCTTGCCAAAAAAAAAACAAAAAAAAAAACGTACTTGGGTGGTGCAGGCAGGATGGTGTGGTAGTTGTAGTGCTGCTGCTGCTGACTGAGGATCTGGAGATGCAAGAAGAGCTGCTGCTGGTGGAGGATTTTGGCATAGGATGAGTCCAGATGGGGAGGAGGCTCTTTATCTCCCTTCTGGTCAGGAGGGATGTACTGATGGTACTTTAACTTTTTAATCTAGAGGGCAACACACGTTAACAACATAACAAATAATTGTTTTAGAACTAATATTGCTGCTTCCATGACTAATTTGTTTCCTCTTAGGTTTAGATGTACTGGTTCATTGAAATACTAGCATTAATATTTACTACTACTTCTATTATTAGAAACAGTATTGTTTGCATGTCTAAAAACAGAAACAAAAATCTACCTTTGGCTTGTTGTCCTTAGGTTTCTTGTGTCTCTGGGCAGAGCGGTCAGAGTTTGGTTTAGACTGGGACTGAAGAAAAGAGGAGGTATGCTGGTAAGTGTATACTGTAAACTTTTCTATAACAATATACCATATTTTTAATTTAATGTCAGAATAACATAGAACGTTGAATCTGCATGAATTTCTTTGACCACTTGAGGGAAACACAACACGCTGTTCACACAACATTGACATATTACCACCTTATAAAGCTGATAAGGCCAATGTGTTGACAAGCAGTTGCCTTTTTTCACATCCAGCAGACACTGCACAACATTATGATTCATTTGGAGTCGTGTTTCTGGTCACCTGATGAATCTAAGTCCAATATTCATTCACCTTGTACCTCTGTTTTGGTCTCTACCAACTCCTGAGGGAAATATCTGGCTCTTTAGCTGTAAATGCTTCACTATGTTCACCAGCTAGTTGCTAACTTTGTCTGTCTACCGTTTGGTGTTGGGTAGGTAGCATTCATTTTTTGCTGAAAACAGCTGTCTGTTGCTGCTGGAAACAGGTTGACCGTAAAACCAAAACAATGAGCTGAAAGACGCTACAACGGTCTGTATTGCTGAGGGGAACCGCAGAGACTAATGATAATTTTCTGTTCATGTTCCATATCGAATGTCCATGTTTAAAGTCCTGTTCTTCACTACAAGTGACCCCTGTCTCATTACACATAGTCATTGGATCCATTTAAAAAAAAAATTGATTAGAGCAGCTTTAAATCAGAGCACCAACTGTGAAAACACTATCAAATCCAAGCACAGTTCACACATTTTCATTCACAGATTATAAAACACTTTTAAACCTATATTGTTTGGTTGGCCTTGACAGATGTTACTTACCTTGATCTGTAAGGTCGCACCTGTCCTCTGGACAAATGATGCTGCTGTCCCATTGGTCAGCTTCAGTGAGGGGGAGGATCCAGAGATTGGTGGAAGAGGAGGAGCAGGAGGGGGGACCTGATTGATCAAGATGAAAACATACTTTATGGCTTCACCATAGCCTTTCCTAGAGCTAGACCAATAAATCAGCCAAGCCAATATATTGCCCGATATCTTACTGCAGACATATCGGTATTGGTGTATATGTCAGCTGATAAGTAGCAAGAAATTGCAGCACAGAAATGCCAAACTAGGTTTGAAAAGTGTAAAGTGTCACCTTTACATATTGTATTACAGATACGTCCACCAGAGAGCACTGACAAGTTGATGTTTTTCAACTGAAAAATGTAGGGCTTAGTATGTATCTAGGTCACAGTTCTTTAAAAAACAAATCTAAGAGATCAGTATCAAAAACAGTTTGTTATTGTAATGGAATTCAGTTTGTACTCATGTTTAATCTTGCATCCATGACACACAACACGTTAGTCACACTGTGTCAGCCTCTCTCCAGAGTGATCCTACCTGTGTAGGAGATGGGACGCTGCTCCCAGCCAGTGTCTCTGGTGGAGAGGGCAGAGGTACCAGGCCCAGAGGAGACTCCTGGCTTACCGGCTGATCTGGAGACAGACTGTAACTGCTGTCCTCATCACATGACGAGTTATCACCTGAAGCCTTTGGAAATTGTGTCTCTGAGAAGGAGAGGAGGGAGGAGAGAGGAAATGGTTGATATCTAGGCAGATGGAAACATAAATGCAACTTTAAAAAGAGCACTTGGTTTTTCCCTTTGACACAGAACAAGCTACTGGATCTACCTCCTTGCCTGAGTGTGCGTGCCTGTCTTGCTTGTGTACATCCCTACGATGACAGGCCAGAAAGCAAGCTTTTAACACCTGCATTTACAGGTGTTGAGCCTACCATCCAAACTCACTGCACTGTGCCAATGAACTAACACCCTGTGAGCATCCCTGAAGCCAGCCAAAATTATCACCAATGCTTCTTCTCCAATGTCAGCTCCAGAACTGTCAACCACTGCATTTATGTGATGACTGCTGCAGAGAACCCTAAATTGCTTGTCCTCTCTGCCTGCACATCATGCCCATAAAAGCTACTTTCAGATGATTTCTTCACTGAAAAAAGGCTTCTTTTGCACATGGTGAGGCCAGGATAAGTCAAGCTTTATCCCAGTGATAGTTTTCATTCATCTAAGTTCACTTGCTACAGGCAAATAAGGCTGGCCACCTCATTCATACTGGTTTTTATGTGACAGATGGCATCTCGCTAAGGAAGGATGTTATGCTGAGAATTCTGGAGGATCCGTTGCGTAATTTAAGCTATGAATGCATTAACTGTTTATGTGAAGGCTCCTCCGGTTTGTGCCAGCCTTCTGTGCTACTAATGATACTCTCTTCACAAAATGTTTTCCAGGCAACAAATAAATGTAGCTGAATAATATAAAAAAGGACATATAAATCAGGGAAAGTATGTAAAAACCAACTGCATAAAAACTGGTTAACCAAAGGACAAATGTTTCCACATCAGCCAACATCGGAATCAGGTTGAAACGTCCTCCAGCAAAGGAATGAATCCAAGCCATGGTCCTCCTGCTAATTTTTCCCTCAGACATATAAATCATTTCATTATTATGCAGACTTTTGAGTCTTTACAGGGATTTAAGAAATAAAGGTACCTGCATAGATCCCCTGGACTGGGACAGAGACTTTTCTTTTGCTGGTGGATGTGTGCTATTTAATTACAGGAGTGGCTGTGGGCTGGAGCAGACAGCTATGTAAAATAAACCGCAGGTCATTAATTCACCATCAGCAGGCCATGATGAAAAGACAACATGGGGCTGATTTAATACCCTCTGATCCAATAATGTGATGACTTTCCTACCGCTGCGCTGTGCCAGTGTGTGTCTGTGCGTCATGCTCTGTATGTTTGTATCTTTGCATGTCAACTCTGTGTAACTCTTGTGTTCCCACTGCTCCTACAGTAAGTGGCGGTAATGCAATTGTGTTTATATTGCGGCAGTGACAGAGATGGATAATCCACTGACACTGTACGTTATTGGATCTCAGCATTCTTCCCTCCACACATCAATCAAGCAACTGGACCCACTGTCTCTGATCTCATCATCTAATCTCTGAGAAGCACCGGCACTGGACTAAAGATATACTGTACAATAAAAGCTAGATAGTACTGCTCCTTTGTTTCTTTTATTGTTCATGTTGTAATGGAAGATGGTGAAACTGGGGTCATTATATCTGCCACAATGCCCAAACTGCAACTGAGTGAAATCACATTCATTCATTTAGAGTCCTGACTCTTCAATTAGTATTTTATTTTTCAATTAATTAAAGATAATGGGATTTTATTTATAGACATTGTAGCCAAGAGATGTTTTCACTTCACGTCAGTCAAGCAGGAATGCGAGGGCATACATGATTTACTATATCCTAGTTAAACGTCTCTAAACTCTCAGCAGTGGCTGTTTGAAGCATGAATACTCGGGGGAGTTTGTGTGTGACTTGGTTGTTGTGTACATATTGGATGTGAATGTGCATTTGTGCCTTTGTTTCAAGTGTGTGCCAGGCATCTGTGTGGGTGCCTGTGTGTGTGTGTGTGTGTGTGTGTGTGTGTGTGTGTGTGTGTGTGTGTGGCGAGCACAGCTGAGGTGTCTGAGAGGGAGCATCAGTATGTTTATGATAGCTGGAGGAGGGGGCCAGGAGGGACGTCCTGTCAGGAGCCTCAAAGTGTGGGTGTGTTGTGATATATCACACTTTTAAATTTATATTACACCTCCCTCCTCCACATATATGCAGGGCATATTTTTTTTTAAAGGTGTATGACTGTGCAGATCTGCTCTGTGAGGTAGTTCTGCACATTTTCAATCTGAGCCTTAGTCTGGAGAGAGTTCCAATCCTTTGGAAAACTTCCTGTGTGGTCCCTGTACCAAAGACTGCACCCCAGGGAGCACAACCACTTCAGACCAGTAGCCTTGACTTCTCACCTGATGAACTTGAGAACATTGGGAGCACTGTGTGTGTGTGTGTGTGTGTGTGTGTGTGTGTATGTATATATTTGTCACACTTAAATGTTTCAGATCAAACAAATTTAAATATTAGTCAAAGATAACACAAGTAAACACAAAATGCAGTTTATTATTTGATTATTTGATTTTTTGGCCACCGGATGAAATTGAGTCCAACATTCACTCTTCTTACAACGCTGTTTGACCTCATTTGATTCAATGTCAACAGCAAAAATATCAATTAATGTCAGGTTTATAGTATTTATTTAGTTTAGTTTAACCCTATTTTTTATTCAATAAGAGGCCTCTTACAAGAGACGGATAGGAACAAAAACAAATATGTGGACAAATATGTGGACTTAGTAGCCTACAATGCAGGCTACTAAGTTAAAAGTTATCAAAAACAGATGGAGCCTGAAACCAGCCCCTATTACTACATCTGTACTCCTACAGCCGTTCTACTATAGCTTGTTCCTGCCACATTGTTGGTGTTGCTGGTGTTCAAGGTAAAGGGGTCTGCGGTCAGCGTAATCAAACATAAATAATTTAACACTTATGCCAAGCTTATAGTTGTCTCCACGCGTTAGAAGTGATTGTGAGAAGAGTTAATTGTAGTCCAGCTGAAGATGGCAACAGTCAGTTCATTTGGTGAAAAATAATTGTAGGGACAGTGAACTGTCTTGGATGGATTCCATATGTCATTTAGATACCCTGTGGGAGGGTAAACGATACATCTGAAACCTGGCCTGGCTTACCTATGATAGCCTGTTTAATGCTGTTGTGAACAGGTAGGATGTTTTTGTGGATCAGCTCCATGGGCCCCGGCCGGTGGGAGATCTTATCGTTCAAATCATCGGCAAGGCGAGCTCTCTTCAGCTGCAGCTGCTTGGCCTGAAGTGACGGCTCTGCTGACGTCTCTGGCAGCACGCAGAAACCAAACAATGTAAAGTTTTTGCCAGTGTGCTAGGAGCCTTGAAAGTTATTTGTCAAACTCGCCTACACTCACCCTCCAGGATGTGCATCCTGATCAGTTCAGATCGCTCGGGTCGACTCCTGATCTTCCTCTTGAGATAGTCCTCAGTCTGGCGAAAGAGAGAGAGAATTTGTTACAATCACTCACTTTTGGATTTATACCACATGCTTATAATTTTTCCATAACTCATCCTCTCACAAACATTTCATCTGCCCATAACCTCTTAATTTCATACCTAGTTTTCGTCTTTCGCAGTCATCATCACCTGTGCTACATGATAGCATTCGGTGATTTACACCCACAGCCCTGTCAGATGAACTCAAATACCCCTTCATCAACACTGCCATTTATTTCAGTTTATCCATTACTTTTAGCTAACTTTCAACACTTTGTTTATCCATTCATTTTAGCTATCTATTAACCATTTCTAATTATATCCATTATTCTTAGCTCTTCTGCATGTATCCATTACTTTTAGCGAACTATTTCAACTGTTCAACTTATCCTTTACTTTTAGCTAACGATTTCTACCAATTTATTCATTACTTTTAGCTATTTTACTATTTATTCATTACTTTAAGCTAACTATTTATCCATTCCTTTAGCTATTTCACTATTGATCCATTACTTTAGGCTAACTTTTTCAACCGTTTATCCATGACTTTAGCTATTTCACTATTTCAACTGTTTATTCATTATTTTTAGCTAACTGTTTTTACTTTTTTGCTCGCTTCCTAACTAGTTTTCATACACTCAACATGTAGTGTTCAGGTGTTACAGCTGACTCAATATGTCGATATAAGCCGTATGTTGTATTTTTTTATACAAATTGGAATTTCTATTTTTAATAAGAGTATTAATTTTCTGTGCAGATGACCTTATCTCAGCTCTTATTTTTCCATTTTCAGCCTCTCTGTATTACTCAATGATTATTCAAGAGCTGCTGTAATGACGTCAGATGTTACAAAACCTACAGAGAGTGAATGTCTGCTTGAAACAGGCCAGTTTTGACTCAAGTGATTGATATGTGGTGTACTCACCCGTGCTCGTTCCAAGCTCCGTCTGTGTTCGTGGAAGGCAGCTGAACTTTTCAGTGCTTGAAGAATAAAGAATGAGAGCAGAGCGAGAGTGGAGAGAAAAAGAGAGAGAGAGAGAGGACATTAACATGGCAGTGTGTACATTCATACCACTGAGGGGAAATGGAGAGCAAAATGGCTTTGAATGGCTCTTTGCTCCTTCAGTTCAGTTCCAGTTCAGTTTGAATAGTTCAACTAATGGTGAGGATTATTGCTCTTACATTACCAAAGCGTTTCCTTTCTCACATTTTGAGCGCCATGTCAGTGTAGTAAATGCCTGCTCTCACTGTACAGGCTCACATGTTTAGAAGCCACAGCGGAACAAAATGCATAATAGCCTGGGCAGTGGTCCCATTAACAGACTCTGTAAAAGGTCAAAAATCTCAAGGTATAAGGAGAAATGTAATAGGATGGACTCGAAGGGTTCCAGTCCAGCTAGCCTCTTTACAGCAGTAAAATTTATATAATCTGTTCAGTATCACAAATGACTCAAGCAAGACTTCCTGTAGGCCTATGATTATGCAAAAACCCAGGGATTAGTGGTGCTAGAAACCTAAAAGCCTAAAGGGTTGTGATGACACCAAAATGCTGAGTTAAATGCAGCATATCAGTACAGGCATTAAGATTTTGCTTCTCAAACAAGAATCTAAACCTCAAACTATTAAATATGGTTATATTATATGTAAAAATAGGCAGGTTATTGAGGAGCAATGTACATTTGTAACCACTGCATGAGCATCATTGAGCATGATGGAAAATAGTTGAGAATCACATACATTTTCCTTTGAGGATGATGTAACAAACCAGAGGTCAGTGTAAAGGCTACAAGTAATTTCAAAAACATGCATTTTATTAACACTATTTAAGATTATATCTGCTCAATGAAACTTTACAGATACAGAAACCGTACACTGCAGAGTTGTAAACTGAACTTTTTATACCTGGCAAATGTTTGTTGACCAATCATAAGCCCCTATGAATGAGGAAGAGGCCATAATATAAGACAGATAAGAGGCAGTGTTGAATAATTAAAAAGTTATTAAGGTACGGAACATAGATACATTCTTGGTGTAAACCCAGATTTAGACATTTTAACCACTTTTAGTGGTTGGATTTAAGAGTGGACTGTTTAGGTGATGGGCTGCAAGCACTTACTGCCTTTAAGGTATAAATCAAGCCTCCAACATAGTTGCCTTGCTTTTGTTCTTTCTTTGAAAGCCATGCATACAAATACTGCAGCAAAAATGTACCAGATACTCATGAAAGTAGCACTCGTGAAGCCTGCTATATATGGATGTAGCTACATTAATAATAGGTGGTGTAAGTTGAAACCATTGTTGTGGGTTGGGGTGTATATTACAAAGTCATAACATGTAGATCGAACCCTTTTGCATATTATCTTGTTGCCTATTTATGCATGCAGATAAAATGATAGTCTGAAGTTTTGGCTCTCCACCAGCACACTGGAATTAAAATGAACCAATGAGGTTAATGTGGGTGCCCGCATCCATATTGGGAGAGCAGTGTATTATTCGTAGCCCTTTGTATACACAGTTCCACAACCTCCGGATAATAGAGTTGCCTTGTTTGTATCTCAAACATGCAGACAGGGAAACCAAGAAGTTTTCAGCAGCCACATATTCCTGACTGGCCAAGTCAGTCATTGAACGTCGACCCAACTGAGCACATGTTTTAATTGCTGAAGGCCGAGCTATCTAACCAGACACACAAGTAAGAGGTGAAGATAGCTGCAGTACATGCCTGAGCAGGGAAGATGCCATGTTTTGGAAGTAAACATCCTCAAATTAAAGCTGAGAGTCAGCACTTTCATTTCATAGTAAAAGTTTCATTTTAAATCCAATGTGCTGGAGCTAACACAACAGAAAATGTGTCGCTGCCCTAATACTTTCCGACTGCACTGTACACACACACACACACACACGCACAAGTGGTGTGACTAGATTAGCAACCCTGGGGAAAGACTGCTGGTACCTGCACAAGCTTCAGTTCACGTCGCTGAGCACTGTCACACTGCTGGTACACACTCACTCTTGCACACCCTGGGGACATCAAGCCTCTTAGACCTCTCGCCCATCCACAAAGGGTTTATGTGGCCTCCTTGAGGGTGTATGAACCTGCCTGTCAGTCAGCTACATGTGAAACGAGTGGTGGGATGGAGGGGAGGATGGATGGATGAGCACAAAATACGGTTTTGGAAGCGGGGGACGAAAGCGAAAGGGATGGAAATAGATAGGAAGAAGATGGAGAATCAGGAAACAGATGGAGGGAAGACAGGGAGAGTAGATAAATGAAGAGAGACAGCTGGAAGAAAAATGGTACAACAGACCGAAGGGCAAATGAAGAGGAGGAAATAGAGAGTGGTGGGATGAGGTCAGAGAGAAAAGACCCCATTATGTGCACGAGTGGCTACATCATGGTTACTTGCCACCCTGCTAAAGCTAACCAGCATTCCCAGTCTTTAAACTTTGAGAACATTGAGCGGCATCGTGTCTTCTGGTGGTTTTCTTGTGTGTTAACCGACTGGCTTGTGCTTAAGAAACTCTCCTCTGTATATGATTTTACTGTCCTACAGGTCAATCGTTTAAACTGTGTGATATATTTGTCAACCTCATGAAATAGCTTCAATAGCCACAACATTATTAAAATATCCCACCAGTAAGTGTAAATCCAGTACTTACATGCAGAACTCATATATGACACAATAGCATCTGCAAAGCCAGAAATTGTCAAACCAATTGTCACAGTAGCTGGGGCAGGTTTATCAATCATCATACATTGTGTATCCAAAGTGTCACAGTTAACCTAATCTAAAGTGAAGTTTATCCTCTTGCCCAGTCAGAAATAGCAGTGACTTTGCCATTATTAAGGCTTCACCAGTGCGTTAAGGTTTAGCTCAGCTAACCTGATAACCATGTGTAGATGAGCACAAACTGAGAAACATTTTTACATAGCTGAGAAGTGTATAAATAACGTGCAAGGTAGGGTATCACACTGTGGGCTTATTATAGCACTGTGTCAAATGAACACACCCTACCACACACCATGGTCTCAAACAACCAAACATGCAGCTACAGACACACACACACACACACCCACCCACCCACTAGGGCTGTCACGTTTTCAAAAAGTCAAGTTCGAACAAATTCGAACTAACGCGTAATTTGTCTGTTCACGAGCAGAGCTTCTGGCGAAGTAGGCAGTCAGACGAGGTTGAATAGTTGACGTTGCTCCACTTGTTTGTGGTGCCTCTGCTGCCTCATTTGGGTGGGCCAGCAGGTGAGTCCTCAGATTTGTTGATGTGGACTAAGGCAGCTGCTTTTTACAAAGTCGGCAAACCGCCATATCGTTGTTGGTTATTTTGCCATCTACTGTGTAGAACCCAAAGTACTTCCACACACATTGCTTCTCAGATGCCTTGGTGATGTAATTATCCATTCAGCACGGCAAGAAGTTGTAGAGAACTAGAGGGGACACAAAGCTGTAGAGAACTAGAGAGGACGGCTACTTCTGAGGTCGAATCTGATGTTTTATGCAATGGACTGAAGGAACGATGAGGGTGTTTGGTAGCATTCTGTTAAGAAAAGTGTCAGTAGAAAAAAGGAGGAAAATAAGTGAGTAAAGATAATGAAAAGGAGTCTAATGTAGAGAAAGTGGGTATGACATAAGCATGTGGACTGTCAAAGAGAAGAGGAATAGGAAAAGAGCTATGAGGACTTGAAACACATGGGATACAGGAATTAGACTGTTGGAGGAAAAGAGGAGGAAAGACATAAACAGGTGGACGAGATGAGTCAGAGTGGGAGAGCAGCGATACAGAGGTGGAAGTTGTTGCTCCAGTGGTGATCAGTGCCCTTTCTACAGTGTGTGCTGTCGCTCCTCCAACTGCCTTCTGTCTCCATGAGAGACTACAGAGACAATTATGAGAAAGGTCATGTGACACAAGCAGATAGCTGAATTGTCAGTGGCTAATTGTTCTGCCATGTCCTTACGCCGACATTAACCGTATTAAAATCTATACCTGAACTTAACCATTTCTGCCGTCGTAAATGACTGAAGTGAATGATTGTAGTGTTTCCACAGACATACCCGGCTTCAGTTGAACTGTTGTAACTAACCGGGAAACCGAAATGCTCCCATACAGTGGATCTAAATGTCACAAGAGAATCCTCCAGCTCTGGTCTCTCATTTGTGTTTACCATTCGGAGGCAGCGACACTACATGAGCTTGACTAACCTAGCTAATCGGGCTAAGCCCACTAGCATGCTACAGCTGATACTAGGCAACAAATGGTAAAACTTGTGCTAGTCGACATAAATATACTATTTTGACAGTAACTGTTTGCGTCACAGGGCGAACCAAACTGAGGAAGTCCCATACCGAACAGAATGTCCTGTACGGTTCGGAACACATGACACAGGGACAAAACAAGCACCTAATCAAGCAACAAGCCCTTGGTTCAGGAGAATAGAGACTCATGGGCTAATTGATGAAACCATGTGAACAAAACATTTTGATCTTTATCTCAGCCAGTCAGAGGGAAAGAAACTAAAGTCAAGACAGATCACAGGATCTGTGATGACACCAACTCCCCCGGTCACACTTGGCCTGATCACAGCCAGACTCTGTCTCTGTCTCTCATGCTCCCTCTCTCTTACAGCCACATGCTCACTACACAGACAGTAAGAAACTCAACAGGACTGTTTGTCCCCTCATTGTCAACAATGTACATTTCAATTTGCATCTTTTCATTTAAAAGTAGCTCTCCACCAGACGAGGTCTGAGCCATGCTCATTATTAATGCTGTCTGTCTAGAAAGATAAAAACTGGTCTTTCTATTGTCACAACTAAATACAGTAAAGGGGAAATGGTGTGTGTGTATGTATTTGTGATGCAGAACAGAATATATTGCTGCAAGGTGAATTCCAGCGGGGTGAATGCATAAAATAGTCCACGTAAATAGTTTTCAGGCAGCTAATTCAAGTATTTAACACATGAACAAATAAGAATAGGAAACACTAGCAGATAAGACGCACAGCACAACACACTTCCTGTGTGACAACGTGTGGGACTATAATGAAATCAGCTGTCAAAGGCAGAGTATGAACTTCAATATTTGTGAAAATAAGTTGTACTAGTGTACTTAAGTAAGCTGCCCCAAGCATAAGATGAAATAGGATTATTAGCATTGATTTGTAGGTCATTTAGATCATTCTCTCATACAGAAATATACATTCCTAGAGATTATCAACATCAGCACGTGTACTTAAGATTGCAGAAGTACATTCTATTGAATGGATCTAAAAGAAGAGCCAAAAGCATATAACCAGCACTAACAAGCTGTAACCGAAAGCATCTAAACATAGAGTTTGATGGTGCACAGGGAAATCTCCTAAATCAGAACAAAAGCAGATTAAAAGCAGCAAACGGATGTTCATGATGGCAGTTGAAGTATGACCTTGATTCACCTTACTTTGAAGATTGAAACTGCTGTCTGTTCAGAGATGATGGCATAGTCTTAACCACAATCCAAATCACTTCAGAGAACTAGTGAGAAGTAGTGAGGCTAAAACTAAAGCGACACCACAGATTCTCACAGGTAGTGATGGTGCCAACTGAATGAAAAGCCTCAGCCGAAAGCAAAGTCAATTTTATGAAAAGGATAGACAGTTGCTAGTTTTTTTTTTAAGGAACACCTAGCTAAAACTAATGCAGTTTAATTCAACAGGCCAGCAATAAATCCTACCATCGTGAAAGTTACATGTTCAGTATTTGTTAATAGAGATGCATTGTATTGCATTATACTGACTCATATTTAGTCTACCCTCATTAGCTGGGTGTATCTAGCTAATAACTGGAAAGGATTAGTTAAACTATTAAAACTGAGCCACAACTCTTGCTCTGCAGTATATTGAGTTATGTTTTAATGTTTTATGCTAAGTTCAGGTATTTTATCTGTATTTTTTTTTTTACTTGTATACTGTAGTGTACTCTGTAAACCTCTGCAACTCACACCAAAACAATCTAGATGGATAAGAAACACTACAGGTAAGGGGGAAAACATGTATTTTTGATTTGGGGGCAAACTGTCCCTTTAACCATAAACTACATATCCCAAGTCAGAGTTATGGCAATGTAACTGACAGGTTTATACCGTATGTTCTATCTTCTGTCCATTTTCACTTCATTATCACGCTGATTTGTCTTCAAATTAAGAACATTTTACATGACCCATGAATGAATGGTTGGGGTTCAAATTAATATACACTAAAAAGTGATTTTAAAAAAGTTGCATCAGAGCCCATGAAAGGCTAACATTGTGAATAATTTATAGTTTTTGTGGCCCTGTGAATGTACTCAAAAATGTAAAAATTGACTTATTCAGGGCACGGACAAACGTATCTTTAAATTAAATTGTTGTCTACTTACGCGGCATGATCCCCTGGTTGACCAACTCTTCTCTGGACCTTCTCTGTTGTAGCTTCAGCTGGAGAACTGAACACCAAGAAAGAGACAGACAAAAAGAAGAAGAAACTAAAGTCGGTCGCTGCAGAATGAATAGAGAACATCAAAAAAAAAAAACATCAATACGTCACCTACCTCAGTTCCCAGCCACAGAGGTAATGAAATTACTCAAGTTACAAAGAACATTAAATAAAAAGGCTTTCTGTCTCTGAATGAAAAAGCAATAAATGTAAGTAATAATGGTGTACTGTTACATCTAAGGTGCTCTACAGAAGCTTTTCTCTGCCCTGTTAGCTGCTGATGATCAAAATTGGTTCTCTGCGGTCCTCTGTAAGAAGACATACAAAGGTTATATCACACACTACAAAGGGAAGGGAAACACACGAACATGAACGCACGCACACACATACACATGCAGAAACAGTTTCCTGTTTCAAGTATTTGATTAAATAGCAGCACACACACATTACTTCTGCATTTATCACATTCTCATCACCAGAGAGATGTAGGAAGTGTGACAAAGAGAGATAAAGGAAAGCGATTTACATGTATATTTTTAATGTAACTTCATTCATCTTGTTTATTTATTTTCAATTATTTACATATATGAGTCAATCTTTCTATTCAGGAGAATGATGACCCAGATACCAACAAGGTTCAACACAGGACTATCATTAAACCCCTGAAGGTAGCTTTTTGCATTTTGGGATCATGCCTCCATGTTTACGTGACTTGTTCTGACTCACTACGTACTGAGCCAACGTCCCATTTTCGCAGAAGAAAACATATCTGCAAAAGGTTTGAGGACTGAACTTCCAAGATGAAAATATGAATTGGCAGGAAATCTTCTGCAGATCAGCAGCTACTCTATATCTGGGCCATGAAATCAGCATTAAAGTGTAACAAAATATGGCATCTGGAAAGATTTTTGGTAGACGGCTCTTTTTCCACACACCCTGACCATCCACAGTTACAATATTAGCTCACAACCTAGCACTGCAGAGCTGTGGCTGAGGTGTTGCACAGTGGGTTATAGGGTGTGCCAACTACCAGTAATAAGACAGTACTTAGATAGTACTCTCAGATAGAATCTGATGACCTTAGAGTGTAAATTAAGTTAATGTGTATGTTTTCACCTGGTAATATTTGATTACATAACAGTTCCTAATTTCTAAACATGCACAGTTAAGTGTACAACTCTCTCTCTCTCTCCTCTGATGTAAGGAACATACTGGTCTCACATAGAGTGAACACAAGAAAAGCACCAAAACAAACCTAATTGCCAGGTCATTCTGTATTTCAGAGCTAAAGTTAAAAGGACAAATCCATAAAGTCAAAATTTACTGCTGCCCCTCCTGGGCTGACGCCAATCACCCCAATGACATTCAAACTGTAGCTCAGCTTTCCTCAGCACAGCATTCCTACACCGCGGGCTGAGTCAGTTCATAAAACCAACAAACTAATATTTCATATGATTTGTACAGGAACTGCAACTAAAAGGAGGGTCACAGGCCAGAAAAGTGCCTCAGGACATCTAGCAAATAATTATAATTTTATGAATGAGCCTAGAACAGAGCAAAGAACGATACAAGTACAACTCAAAGGATTTTTTTTTTTCAAATTCTGTCAATAAATGTAGATAAAGCCACACTATAACATTAATTATTAAGTAATAAATCGTTCTAAAACGATTGTTCGGCTGCCTGATGCGAGTAGCTGAAAGGAGTGGTGAAAGGGGTGTGAGGGGCTCTTAAGTGATGGAATCTGCCTCTCTTTTTACTGCGTGACTATAAAGGTCTCAGAGTTGGGTTTGAGTGATGCCGGTGATTTTGGATGCATGCTTGATGATTCTTGAGGTTTTTTTCTTGCTTTTCTCTGTGAGGAAGTTAGCAAAGTAGTAGTACCAGGAAGTACCAGGATGCAATGTTGAATGTAAGGACTGATTCGATGAGTGACCGGTATCCTGCTGTTAAAATGTCCTGTCTGACATCAACCAATAAAAACATGAGCCCACAGTGGTACTCGGACTAAACTGCACCAAAAAGGTACATTAATGTTTTGTGTCAGCAAAAATATTTTATATCTAAGCTTTTTGGACAACGCATAATTATTTTACTGTAACATATTTCACAATAACATCTATATTTAATGCAGCACTTCTCAACAAAGTATACAGATTTAATAATAACATGCAGGCTTCTTGGACTTTTATTGCACACACGAGACTAAAAGTGAGTCAGCGAGGTGTGGTGGTGCTTCGGCCCCAGTCTTGAAGGGCTGCTAGAAGTTTTACAAGCCACTGTGTTTGCTAAGTTTGAAGCCCCGAAGCTTCAAATCTTTTTCGGCATAAATAGAAAGAAAGCCCCAAAGCTTCACTACCCTAGCGGAAACAAGATTCCAAACTGAAGCAGTTGTTGATCAGTCAATGGCGGTATAAACCAGAGCAGTCAATAAAATAGGTTTTTCAAACATTGTGAATGAGCGCAACCACAAGAGGTTCTTGAGCATACAGTCGGAAACGGCACAAAAAATATTAGGCTGATGGGCCCAGTAGTATGCGAGATTAGTTGCGGACAGATACACGCACGCACACACGACTAAACACATGATAAAAAAACATACATAGCACCATTAATATATTAGAACCTTTGTAAGCAGTGCTTCTGTGATCTAACATACTGTACTAACCCTTTTGGCCACCTCGGAGCAGCATAAAACAAGCTGTAAACAACACTGAAGTGTTAAGTTGATACGGCAAACTTGTTATCAAACAGCTGCCTATTTACACATCCAGTGGACACTGCGCAATACCATCATTCATTTGGAGTCGTGTTTGTGGCCACCTGCTGAATGTTAAGTCCAATAGTCACTCTCCTTTTAGCTCTGTTTTGGTCTCCACCAACTCCTGAGGAAAATATCTGGCTGTTTAGTTGCTAAATACTCCACTATATTTAGTGTCCAGTCGCTAAATTCTGTATATAATAATGTCTGCTGAAAACAGCTGCCTGCTGAGGCCAAAAACACGGATGAAAGCGGTGAGAGGGAACCAAAACAGTTGGGAGAAAGAAAAACACAGAAGTTGCGCTGGAAAACCAAAACAATGAGCTGAAAGACATAAGCTATAAGATATAAGCTGATTTTCCAGTGAGTCAGAGAGTTGGAATTACATTTAACTGATCATACTATGAATGCACTGTGCACTGTGCGGGTGACAAAACCTCGATTTCACACTATTATTTTGGCACCAAAAACCTGACTGATACTGTACCCGAAACTCCTTCTCTTGAACGTCTCATCTAATTCTTTCATCCTCTGGTCCTCTTTCCATCTCTACACAAAGAAATATTATCCCTCATATACAACATGAGTTTCTTCTTTTCTGTTGGTCTCTGTCAACAACAAAAAAAAAAAATAGCTTGCTCTATCATTCATTTCTCCTTAAATGCCCCTTAAATCTCACTAACTCAGACAACAGCAGGAAGAACACTTCTCTTAATCATGCATCTGCCCCTCTTGTTCCTCTTTTTCAGTCAGTTCTTGTTTTATAAATGTGTGGGGGTTTCTACACAGTAGAAAATATCTGTGTGTTCTGGTATTTCAGCACTGCCTACATTTTCTTTGTAACCCAAGTTGGTAATAATGAGAGCAGGCTCTGTCGCTGTGGCCTATTGGCAGGCAGAATCTGCAGACAGTCCCTCTGTGTGTCCCACAGTAGCCTGAGATAAAAACATTCATATTCCTTTGATTTCTGTGATGGGGACGTGGCTGACGCAGGATGGTGCAGTTTCTCCCTTTGGCAGCAGGAAAAATTTAACTGGCTCCTGCAGGGAAACATGGGCAGACTAACAAAACAAACACTAACACAGATACTCATTACAAGCATGCATATTATTTGCTAACACAAACATACACAGGAGTGCACATTAAAACGTGCACAAATAAACACATATTTTAATACCTCCACAGTGTGAATATACATACACGTATATCATGAGACAAGCCCACGCACACTATGCACTCAAACACACACAGGCACACACACGCACAAAACACTAGTTTTTTCAAGGCAGATGATTTGTGCCAAGAGATGACAGGCAAGTGATGCAATGTGCTGATACAGAATCTATTCTGGGAAAGTGTACTCATTGCTCAAATGCCACTACATAACAGCAAGTTACCTTCACTCAACAACAGTTTAATGCAGACAAGAGCAATTCTGATAATCATACAAGAGCACAAGTCTACTACATACAAGCAACATTTAAGAGGAATCTTGGATTGCTTGTACAAAAAGGTCAACAAAGCAATGTAAACACCTTATGAAAAAGTATGTAATCTCTGAATTCACAATTACAATTACTAGCGCAAAGGTGGGTCAAATTAGGCTGAATGCAAATACTCACTTGTCATTTATAAGATTTCAGAGCAACTTGAAATGGGACTTCTTAGGCAAAATGATCTGTGGCCAAACTGCAGGTGCTTTTCTCTCGAAAAAAATCAAACTTATTTAAGTCTAATCATCAGAAAAGGCCCTGCATAAGATTTCTGCAACTATAGTTAGAATCAGCGGCAACTGCACAAAGTCTGCCAGCTAACTTTAAGAAGCAACTAAGGAAGTTAGCGCTGAGCTAACTGCAAGGAGAACAACAGACCAGACTGATGGCGTAACCACCAAACATGTAACTGGGCATAACATAGCATAGCAGAGTACACGGCTCAGCACAGGACTGTTACTTTTGTGAATGTATATGTAATGATTTGGTTTCACTGTTAGCATGTGGCTACCAAATTAACCTAAGTTGATGTTAGTGATGTTCACACAGGGTCTTATTTGTGGTTATAGTTATTAAGTTAATTATTAATCTGAGTTCCAAATTGTTAGTTTAGTATATTATATGAAACAAAAAAAATACAAGAACAAAAGTGTAAGGAATGGATTAAACAGTGTGTTTATCTGCTCTAATGTTAAGTAAGCTGCAAACGTCAGCATGTCAGGCTAACTAGCTTACTTCCTACAGTAGTAAGCAAGCGTTACCTCCAAGGCCAAGGAGCATTTCATATTAGGCTACATTAGCACTGTTTAGTGGGGTTACAGGTTCCATAAAAAAGCACATCCACTATGCTGCCAGTGTGTGGGAGCCAGTCTTGGATGCTCCTAATTAGAGCATAAGCTAACATTAGCGGCTCTGTCCTGTAACATAATCTCATTATCCGAGATAGTGTTATGTTTGCCAAACACACTGGTTAGTCCTAACCCTAAAAGCCTTTTCTCATTATCAACATTAAATGTGAAACATACTGTTTGAAAATAAAATCAATGAAGCATAAATCTTGCTTGTTCATGTACATAAGCTAAGCAGCTAAACAGGGGTTTGTTACAATGAAGAGTCTGATCTTACATTTCTCCTAATCATACTTATATCAACATTAGGACTAACTGAGACATGTAGCTTTAGCCTCAGTCTTTTAGCATCATATAATGTACAGTATGTAGCCATCGAGTGCATATTTAAGACGTATATTCTTGTTTTACAATGAGTGGCTTAGCAAAAAGTCAATTGTGTACTTGGGTTGTGAATCTTTTCCAGTATATATGTATTTTTTTTAAATTCTTGCAATTTTAGCAGCAAGTATGTTTTTTGATAGTGTTTGGTTAATTTATTTCAGGCCAGTGTTTGCAATTGTTCTTTTACTTTTTTGTCTTTATTGTGACTTGTCTGTTTTGTTATGCAGCAATTGCTTAAATCCAAGACTTTTTTTTCCCCTCACATGACGCAATAAAGGTAACCCTGACAATATGCATTAACAGACGTCAGAGATATATATATAGGGTTGACAAACTTGGCTAACTGTTAGGCAGCGTAACATGACACACCTGTTGCACCAGGGTTTGCACATGTGGTTTCGTCAACTCAACCCAAAACCTCTTCCATGAATTTGCGCTCTCTGTTTCTATCCCTAACCTGTGGTCCTCATCTCTCTCTCCCCCTTGCTTTCTCACACAGTTTTCTATTTGTGTCTATGTTGTAACTGCCTGAAACCCAATCCCTCTGGACAGCTGAATTAAAAGGAACATTACTGTAAATTGCCAACACACACACACACACACACACACACGGGAGGAGAGACAGTTCAAAAGAGTGTGACCTCTTGGTTTCACTGGAGAAGAAGGGGGACAGACTGAGACTCAATGGATGGACATAGACAGATCAAATAAGTCTCAGCTTATCTTGGTTAAAATTCTGCCATTATGCCAATTTATTTCAGTATTCCCACTAATTGTAATGAGGCCCATGTGTCTCTCTGTAAGAATATGCCACAGTCCACCTAAAAATCTCACTGTACAGCAGGGTTGGGCGATATGACGGGATATACCGTGCGACAGTAGAAATGTGTCCACCGGTAGAGATTTGGCAATACCATTTGTACTGCAGGAGCTATCCCTTAGTGTCTATATTCGGGACAGGCTATGTAGCAAATCAGAGCTGGATTGTCCCGAGATCTCGTGATATGGCCATTCTCGCGTGATCTCGCAAATCCAGCTGCCTCGCAAGGTAACGTGATTCAGTTTGTGGCGGTAATGCACCTCTAAGCTGGTTTGCCAACCGCCACAGAAGAAGAGAGTGACAAGAAAACATGGAGGAGGAGAGTGAAATTGTAAATCTAGAGCAGGAGGAGTTGTTTTTGTTTGTATTGAAGTTCCATATAAAATAAGAAAATAATCAAATGTGATGAAGTACGGTATGGTTTTTTTAAACCATTTCTTAATTGAATTTACAGAACATTTATAATATTATGTGATATAAAATTACATATACCGTGAAGATTTTGGCCATATTGCCCACCCCTACTGTACAGTATATATTATCTGTAACAATCAAAATCCTGTTTAACAAGCACCTGTTTTTAATATACTGTAACTCACACATATCTAAACAAAACCAAATGCTATAGAAGAGTTTCAAGTATGTCAGTTTTTAAAAAAAGAATAAAAATAACCTTAAATCTTATTTTTAGGGTTTGGTTGAATCCATGTCATTACACTTTAGACTTCTCTGGAAGTCTCTTGGAGTTCACAGAGTTTGTCCCTTCTTAAATCGGTCCAAACTGCTCTCAGTCCAGCTACTTTGGTGCGAGGCCCATGCCGCTACAGTCAACAGGTTGCTGAGTTCATGTGCTCAAGGCAAAGAGTGCAGTGCCCTGGCTGGCTGAGCCCCAACTGTAACCCAGCCACTTGTATTTGATCCACTTAACACCTGAACCCAGAAAATAAACCTGGATGACACTCTGAGGAAGGCCTCTACACTTAAAACAGTCGATGCAGTTTGTAATATGCTGTTTTTTTATATTGACAGAAACCTGCAAATATCACCAGTGTGGACATTTTGGCTAATTATTGCATTTTTTATCCAAAAGAACAGTCAAAAGAAGAGAAAGAGAAAAGTCAAAGGATTAACCCAACGAAAAGCATCGCATGTGTTGCAAGTTTGACTATATAAATCTTCATGAACTGTATGCGCAGTGGAAGCACGACACACAACAGGTATCCCACCTTCTCTGAGACTCTGACAGGCCTGGCGCTCTAACTCAAACCGAATGGCTCTCTCATCCATGTTCCTGCTGATTGGCGGAGGCCTGAGAGGGGCAGAGTCAATGCGGACACAAGGCAGTTGTTCCAGCATGGCGAGTGCGATCAAACTAGGAAATTACTCTGAATGAGACTCCGTGACACAGGCACTAAGAAAACAAGGAGCAGAGGTCGGCTACAGCTTAGTCCAGGTGTTAGATTTGTGCAGCTGTCACAAGTCACAAGTTTGTACTTCCACGAAACAGAACAACGTAATCCTCTTTGACAATTGAAACTCACTGGATACAGTTGTTATGAGTGAAAGGAAAGAATATTCTTTAAAGCAAAGTAACATGAAAAGAAGGGTCGTGCAAAGTTTCTGACATCAAAGATTATCAAAAGAGATTTCTCCTCGTCAAAAGAGGCATTTCCCACCACCTCTTTTGAAAAAACTCCTTGATTAGATTGAATGAAAAATACAAAGCTACTGTATCAGAGCTGCTGTACAGCTTTAGAAGAGCTTCTGCTGTATTTGCTGCAGCTACAGGACTGACTAAGACGTGTGTGTGTCTGCTCGTGTGTGTGTGTGTCAAATGTTGGTGAATCCGTGATCAAGCAGTCTGTCACAGCTGTTGCTGCACTTCGTCATTCAGCCATTGACAGACACAAACAGGCGCACACGAGGACACACACACACACACACGTTCTGAGCGGAGACCTTCACCAAATTCCTCTCACTTAGCACTTCTGATCTGAGCTCAGTGTGGTGTCAATGATATGCATCTGTGTGAGCACCTCTCAAGCCTAAAATCATTACGCGCACACACAAACACCAAAACACCTGCTGCCACTCTGCGTGCCTGCTATCATGTCTTCTTTCCCCTTTTTTGTTTGGCTTTCTTTCTGCCCACCTGTCTGACTTTTGTGTTTGCCACTTCCCGCTAACCATGTTCGAAGGAGTCTATTCAAACTCAGGAACACAACTTGTCAAGTACAGTTTAGTACAGGAGAGGACACCGTTGTTACAACTTGGGCAGCACCAAAGATTGTCAGACCATCTGAAATGCAGATCTTGACTTTCTGTCAAGCAACCTGTGCTGTGGTTGATTATGAGTACCAATGTAACTGGAATCAGCAAGACAAAACCCCCAAAAGGCTCAGTTTTATTCAGCTACTCATGCATGAACAGCCTGGCATAAGGATGAACTGAGGGCAGGCTGCTCACACTCATGAGTCATGTGTTCTTCAGAGGGTAAATGATGACAAGGACCACAGAAAGGTCCATCAGATTACCATGGCAACAATCAGGTTTTCTAACCAAGCCACTCACGGTGATGTTAAAAAATTGCACAAAAGAGTGTGCACAAATGAAACTACAGAGAAAACTGAACCAAAAACATGGAGCATCGCAGCTGGTGGAAATACAACAACTGCGTTAAAGCCCACTCTTTATATTGTCAACCAAATGCAAAGAAAGTAGGGGTCATTGTTGTCAGCATGGGTTCTTGAACATATTGCAGCATGTCAGTAGCGCAAAAGCAGTCGCTTAAGCTTCCTCTCAAGTCTTCCATTTAATGTCATGGTTTTTTTTTTTACACTTCAAGGGTTGTTTTACTTATGTTCAACCTGTGACTATCAGAATATAATGAATCTTAATTTCTAAAATTTTCTTCTCCCATACCTGTCACCTATATAACTTTCTATCACCCATAGCTTTCTAAAAAGACATTGTAAAATTGTGATGAGAGCCAGCAAATCAGAAAATGTGAGTACCAACACTCAGTCGAGCCCCCAGGTATAAAGTACCCCTATTTAAACCTTTATACCTTTTTAGTAGTACAATGCTTTTCAGTGTAGGACACACAAAAGGAGAAATTAAATATTAAGAGAGAGAGATTTCTTGTGGAAAATCTTTTTGAAAGCCTTTACTTTGAAGCCAGCATGTAGCAAACATTAGAAGACTGCAAGTCACTTCTGCATTGGCTATGACATTTAGCCATCGTGTTTTTTTTTACTTACAAAAAGGTATAACTGCATCCATAGTTCAACTACCAGCTGATCTGTTCTCTTTCAGCGGGTAAATAATAAAGTGTACCTGCCTGCCTGCCTTTAAACTGCCTTTATCTCTCTCTTTCAGCTTGACTGTCTTCTCCTCTCCCTGCCTGCGTGTCAGTATAAAACACCTGTTCCCATCCATTGACAGTTTCATTCATCTCCATTATTAAGGCTCTGTCCCAGGTGACATCAGATAATATGACATGACATTAAAAGGTGAGAGAGGGCCCTTTCAAGGTGAAAAAACCAAGCGCCCTCTTCTCATCTGTCAGTTAGCATTACAATCAATCGACGGTGCTTGTCATGTTCACATTATGTTGATCAAACAAATTATGTAGCCGCGGCAGTGCTTCAAAAACAAAGAAACAGTGAGCACACGGTAAAGTGTGTGTAAATGATTTGGTTATCAGTGACTCTAATACAGGCATAAAGAGTTGTTAAGTGAGCTGATGCACACAAATAACAGTGTGTGTCGTTGTGTGCACATGTTAAATATGCAGGACGGTGTGTCTGTGGGGGCATTTTTGTATCAGAGGGTGTTAATATGTGGTGTCCCCAGGCAAAGAACTCCTCGGTCTGACGAGAGAGGGGAAAACAAATCAGGACTCTGATCCGCCATTACTCCAGATAAGCCCCCGACCAAAACGCTGGCAGGGATAATCCCGCTTTGCTACGTGTGTTTGTGTGCATGTGTGCGATTGTTTATTCTCAGAAAGAGTGAATCTACATGTGACAATGCGTTCAAATCTGTGCATCACTAAAATATGTGTATAATTTATGTAACAGCAAGAGTAGAAATGTATCTAAAGATGTGTCTGCACATCTTTGTATGTATCTGACTCAGTTAAGTCCCTATAAAGTGTGTGCTCATATCAGTCATAAATGCTGAGAGAAAAGCCAACAAATTGCTAAGGGCTCCAAGTGGGCCAGAAATCTCTGCCTCTCTCTATCTTTCTGTCCCACACGCAGAGCTCGGTAGCTTGCTGTATCAGTGAAGGCAGATGTTAATCGCTGTTTATTAATAAGCAGAAAAACATCTCAAAGTAGTGGTTTGGCGAGGTAATGTTTCCACAACCATCAAAAGCTATGGATTGGTCAGGGTCAATA
Source organism: Siniperca scherzeri (assembly GCA_027580175.1). Taxonomy (NCBI): domain Eukaryota; kingdom Metazoa; phylum Chordata; class Actinopteri; order Centrarchiformes; family Sinipercidae; genus Siniperca; species Siniperca scherzeri. The sequence continues at coordinate 18,920,808 of CM050840.1, forward strand.
TTGTAGCTTGAGTGCTGAACTTGTACATCACCTTCTGTTTTCAGGTATTGTTGCTGCAGTGATGTGGAGATGAAGGGAGTATTTCCTCTTGAATATCTCTACAATTGCTATTTTGGGCCAGCGCCACCCAATTACAGTAGATAGGTCTAGGATAGGATTTCCACTAAGCACTTCCTGAATGATAAACATTAAGACGAACATGAACAGAAGTCACGCAGCACAAAGCAATAACTTGCTTTCACATACAGTATATGGGCACTCATGTTTAAAGGTCAAGAAAACCATAACAATTGAAGAAAATCAAACTCCTCGATAGATAAACCAAAGTATTAAACAAATTAAAATCTCGAGTCAGGGGATCACCAAAGTTCTCTAAGACGATGAATGTGCGTACCAAATTTCTTGGCAATCCATCCTATAGTTGGAGACATTTCGCTCATCTCAGTGTGGCGCCAAAGGAAAAGTCAGAGGTTCATTAAAGTCAGTAGGATTCATCCTCTGGGGACCATGAATGTCTGTACAAAATTTCATGGCAGTCCATTCAATAGTTGTGAGATGGATGGATCTACTAAAAGGATCCGCTGTTATGTGACTGAGAGGAAATGATGAGACTAGAAGTCAAAAGTCGTTGCCAAAAGTAGCTGCTGTAAACTCATGTGTCAGAGTGTGTGTTCATTAAAAACCTGACTCAGTACTTCAGAGAGATCCCCAATGACTCTCTGCTCCACAATACAGGAAATTAAAGCATGGTTCTGAGGCTACAGTACACGGAGGAATAGTTATCCGCCTTCAAGACATTAAGCTAATGAACCTGGATAAAGTTTATTTGTTATATCAACGACATGGATCTACTCTTTGGTTGTTGAAGAGAAGCAGTTTTGAAAATTCTGATTTTTCAAAAAGGTATTTAAAGGTTTTAATAGGAACATGGGTCGTGAAAAGCTGCAACATGGATCATAAACTGTCACCTATAACTTTTTAAATGGATAAAGAATTGAAATTAGCCCTAGTATAATGCTTTATAACTAAACTATGGCTATACATTATATTTTCATAGTTTCCACTGTTATTTATTGCTACATATCAGCCTCATCTTCCGTTTCATCACCTATAATCTTCCTAAAACAAAACAAAGCTGCAAACAAGTTTCAAATTAACTCCAACTCTAACTCCTCCTCCACCTGGTGGAGTTGTCATGTTACTATAAAGCACTCTCTGATAATCATATTTCTGCTTTCCACATAAAGACTATCTGTCTAAGAAAGTTCTTTGTAACTTTGAAAAGTTGAAGCATATCACTGTTTTTATAGCCATTGGGACCATAGCATTCACTATGTTCAGGTTCCATACAGAGAGTGTATTTTTTTTTTTTTTAATTAGCTGTTGACTCAGTGATTTCTATCTATTCCCCACTACCCACTTTATATCAGTCTGTTTTTCTTTCCTTGCAGTTTTTTTTTTCCAAACAGGTCACAAAGGAATGACTCACCCCAAAATTAAAATGAAGTTATTAGCTATTGATCCACATGTCAGTTAAACTGAAGTCAAAGACAGAATGAGTTAGGTCCATCTCACTTTTCCTGCAAACTATTAAAACTAATGGGACCATACTGTATTTTGACAGCTCCAAAAGATGTATTAAATGTCTGTAGTGGGTGAAACATAATCCATGTGTTTTGGGGCACTGTGGCTCCAAAAACCCAAAGTTTAGCGAGTTGTTTTTCATATTTTCTTCAACATTGAATTGTTCATGAGCACATTTGTAATTGTGTGCTTGGTCCCACTGAGCCTCTCCGGCTTAAAATGCTACATGCACACCAAGCCTCTGTAAACTCACCTATACACAGAGTTGTAAATGAAGCTAGATGTATAGGGATAGTGTTGTCACGATACTGGAATTTCTAACTTCGATACAATACCCTGAAAAATATCGATATTCTATACCATTTTCGATACCACGGGGGAATACTGACACAACATTGAGGGCATACATTTTTAGATTTTTTATTAAATGATAAATATAACAAGGCTATAACATGACAACAAGGTACGACTTTTCTTTTCTTGGCTAGTAGCAGAGAACAGCAGAATGACTGTAGTAAAGATGAACAATACGTAAAACTTTTTTTACATTAATGAAAACTATATTCTTCTTGAGGTACTGCCCACATGTTCAAAAGCCTCTAAAAGGCAATAAAGTGCAAGTAAAAAGAAAAGCAATGCAATCTTGCATTTGGGGTGAACTCTTCTTTTGATTTTATATTCTATTTTGCTCATCTTGAGTACTCCTGCCCCACAGTTTCCCTATTTCCTCAGCCAATACCTTTCTCTTCCTTCAAATCACCCCCCACCCAACCAACCAACCCTCCTCTGATATTACATCTCTCTTTCCTCTTAACCTCTGTACTCTCTCCAAATGGTTTAAATAGCAGGACCAGCTGGCCTCATCGCTATATCCAGAACCTCTTTATCTGTGCACACTGAGGCGCTAGGGTTGCACACACCTAAGACACACACACACAGCCACATGCAGAGGGATTATTCAGGGCTGATTAAGGGGATTTGAAGGGGACTAAAACTGAACTTGAGTCCATCAGATGGCATTCTGTTCATCAACTGTTAAAACCAAACACCGCAGATTGTTTGTTTTACAAAAAATGCTGGTTGCAGTACTTGTAATGGCCAGAAGGTGGGGACATGTACCACTTTAAAAGAGAGTGCTCCACAGTGCATTCTTGTCTAACTGTCTAACACATTTCAGATTACTGTGTCAGCTGTTTACTTGCTGTAGCAGATATATTCATATTGCACTTCTGAAGGAGAGATGTGGAAATATACTTTATCCATTCAGCGGAAAATGGTTTACACTTAAGACACCGTGTCCTTCTTTTCTTTTTATTATGATTTATCTGGAGTTCTCTGCGTAAATTAAATATTTATTTCTCCTCCAGAGTTTACTTTAATTGGTCAAATGCTCATGCATAGAAATTTCCACTGAATGGAAAAAAGCAACAACAAAAAAATAGCACTATAAATGCCACAAAGATTCTTGCATCTTACTGATTTATAGTCACCTAACATGGGATTAGGTGGGGTTATGGTACAACCTGACCCTGCAGGCTTTAGGACAGAAAGAAAGCAGTTTTAATAGCCTCCATGTGAAGGGCTCATTGATGTTACGCAGACAGAAAGATGCTTCTATACACATACACACTCACAGCCCAGCTGTGAAGGGTCCTATGAGGTGTACCTTTAACAACCTCCTCTAATAAGTGGTGTGTTTATGCTTGCAGACAAACCTACGCACAAGTCTGGGTGTTTGGGTCAAGTTTAAGGTCACATTTGTTGTTTAACCGTGCACTTCACTGAAATATGGTGTGTATACAATATTTTTCACTGGTTTGAGAGTCTGTGTGTGTCTGTAAGCAAGCTCACCCGAGTGTGCGTACATTTGGAAGACGGCACTTGCTGTTTATAATGAGGTAATGCGAAAGGAGACCTACTATGTCCGAAATGTAAACTAGCAGCTCTACAGAAAATGGAAAACACCCTCTCTCCCTCTTCATTTGCATCATGAAACAGTTTCTTGAAATATAAAAAGGAAACAGCATCAAATCATGTTCAATAGACAAATTCAATAAAAATGGAACCATAATGTGGTTTCAGTCACATGTTTGAGTATGTGCCTTTGTTTTTCTTGCTGGTGCTGTTTTAGTCATTTTACAATGTGTGTGCCCCTTAGAAGCCATTTGATGGACACTTTTACCAAACATGTCTTTGCATAAGTAAAAGCAGTTGAATTTGATTTGAGTGTAAAAACTGCCACTTACCATTCTTCCTCTCTCTGACTGGCAGCAGGTTGGGGGCAGGCTGCAGGGACAACTCTTGCAGCTCATTGGCCACAGCTTCACTCTGCGGGCTGGGGATGGAGGCATCTGCATTTGGTCTATCTCCAAACTTGGTCTCCATGGTTACCAGGGATTGGGAGTGAGGCTCGTAGACAGGCCTAGGAAGTGAGGAAACACATAAACACACACATACTTGGAATGGTGTAAACCTGAGTTTCAGGGCCAAATGTAGCACACACACCCACACAAACTGTGTGCATTTTGCCCCCCTTTTAGTTCTGCCTCTCTATATGCTCTCTCTCTCTGTATCCTCTTCATCTCCTAGACCCGTCACATACACCACCTCTATCTTTCCCTCTGACTCTCTTTCTGTCTAAATGACTCATTTCTAGTTATATGAGCCTGTGGTTAACTGTGAAGACATAACAGAGGTAACAGACACCGCCACTCTGTTGTTATGGCAACTCACCATAAAACAGAGAATTGCTGGAAGGGTGGGGCCAATGAGCTCCTGTGTAAAAAAACAACAACGCCACAACACTTTCTGTGGCAACACATTACATAATCAGCTTCTGGCTACTCAGGGAAGAAAGGTAACTCCCAATGGCCACACACACAAACACACACACGCCCAGAAGTACACATTAAAAGGCATTTACTCAGAGGCATGGGAATGTGGCTATAAAGACGATCAAGTATCATAATGAAACTGATACAAATTACCAGATATTTTATATGCATAGAAAGACCAATAACACTAATTTGTTTTTAAAACTGAAAGTCTGAGAGGCCTCAAATAACATTTCAGCTTGATTGTGCACCAACCCATACTTTAAGGTCAGATTCTTTTTACACTCAATGCACCAACACCATTTTTCCACTTTTAAATACTAAATATTATTGGACAATACTGGGTACAGCTCTAATTTACTGAACACATTTTAAAAAACAGTATTAAATACAATAACCTAATTAAATAACAGACCTAACCCTCTTCCAAGATATCCAATATTTTTATGCCAACCCAGTTTACTTGTAATATTTCAAAACTTTGTTAGAATTAAGAGGTAGCATTAGATCTAGATAGAGCTACATGGAAAAATTGGCCAGGCTGAAATTGTTGATATTAGCTTATGACAGCTTTATCAGATTGGCATATATGATGGGCCAATAAGTGAAAAGAAATAGAAACACAGATATGCCATACATATGTTTGAGGTCATTTAGAAACAGTGTCTCCAATACATAGTTTGTCCACCAGAGAGCACTGACAAGTTTATTTTTCAACTGTAACGTCCTGCCTAGTACAAATCTTGCTCACATTTTTTTAAATGATCAAATTTAAACTCTATTTATCTAGTGAAAGTAAATGGATCGCAATAACTTTGTCAAATAAAGTACTGCCTATCATTTGCACAATCTGTTGTACACATTAGAGGGTGGATACCTGAGCCCGACAGGACCCAGCAGGACCTCGTGGGTCAGGCCCATAGACTGTATATATAGATGGGCAACGTCTCCACTTCCTCCCACTGTACAAAAATGAAGCTAAAATATCCCGGATACGGGAGCTGCCATCTTGCGCTGGTGATGTCATTTGGAGCCAGAGTCTGCGCAGTAGTGATCGGGGTTGGTTTGATTTGTATGTGCTGCTATTATTTACCTGAATGTTTGTACATTTTCATTCTTGTCAATAAAAACAAAACAAAAAACAAAACAGTGATCGGGGTGGGAGCTGCGGTATTGAGGTCCCACCCATACACCCGGCCGACTTAATCGCGAACAGGGCTCAGATGTCAGTCATGACGTGTAACCCTCTTTTTATAGCATCAAATAACTAATTACAATCAAACTTATCAGAAAAATTAACACTTATACCTACATAAGCATGATAAGAACTACTTAAAATGACAGAAACTATCTTTGGAAAAATTTATTTGACGTGTACCTTGAGTTTTTAGTTTGGCTCATGTCCCATCCACTAACATGGAGGGGGCGGGGTTTATGACCTATACTGCAGCCAGCCACCAGGGTTGAGATGTTTTGGCTTCACTTTTGGGGAGCTGCCATCTTTATCGGATTCGGTCACCATACTTGACATATTTATAACTGCTCGTGACATTGTGTAATGTGTGTGTGTTAAAACAATCTACCTATAGCCTATTTAAAACAATGCCTTTTGACGGTCATTTACAAGGTGCACTGCCCACACACGTGTAATCACCAACCAGAGACGACAAAACAACATTCCCATCACATTTCAATCACAGTTAGAACAAAACCTTTGTCCTTTTAAGTTAATGCCTCCAAGCACTGTTAAGTTACAAACTATTAAAAATAAATCTAATTTTGCCTTCCTGAAGCAGCCCCAAACAGGTTTATGGTAAGGTCTGCTGAGATGACAACTGATCTTAGGCCCTGACCCCCCCTCCCAGGTATACACTAAAGTCTGTTGCTCTCTTTGCTCTTCTTGGTTCACAAACACACTGACAAAACAGAGTGGCTCACTGCATCCATCAGGGGCTGACTGAAAAATCCACAGACAAGCTTTGAAATCACTAAAGCAAGCTAGCAAGGCCTGTTGTGATGTTCTGTGGCTGTGCACTAGGTCCCGTCCCCTTAGTTCCTGCTGTTATGCCTGTCAAGCTTTCCCTCTTCGCACAGCAAAGGCTTCTCATTTTTAGCTGACAACCGTGGATTTTGTTGGCAGAAAACTGTCAATACCAGATTTATTCAGCTGTAGCTAGCTAGCATAGCTAATGCTAACTCTAAAGCTTGTCCAGCTACCTTTCTAACTTTTCCAGCTGATTAATTTTAAAACAAGAGGCCAGTAAACAGGTACTTTTTGAATGTAACCTATAACCTGACATAATACAGTTAGCTAATGCCCCATGTCTTTGTAAATAGCACTAGGTTACTACTAAGCTAGCTAGCCAGGCATGCTAATGTGTGCAGCTTAGGTTAGAGTAGATAAACACACAGTTTAATCTGTTCCTTGCACTTTTGTTCTTTGTTTTGAATTATTGTCTGCCTACAACATTGCTCCAAACTGTAGCTAATGGTCCAAATGAGAAACACTAACTGACAGTGTGATTAAAACAATGCAGCTGTTATTCTCGTCCCACCAAAAGCAGGTCTGTGACTTATTTCAGGTCCTTACTCGTAGTAATATAAACATGGCCACATGTGTCTGTCACAGCAGACAACCTCACTGACATAGACTCATTACAAAGACTTGCCAATCATCCTCTAAGATACATCTACTGTATGAGACACTGTATGAAGACAGGAGAAGCGACATTGGCTTCATTTAGCTCCAGAATATCCCGGCATGTTCGTGTTGAAATTGAAACAACGTATTGAGTGCAGGCTATTCAAACAGTTGTCAATGTGTCAACTTTAAAGAGGAAAACTTAACCTGGCTTTTGTCAGTAGCAAAGCAAATACTCACAAACAGACAGCATTTACTGCATCCGTGAATTACTCTTGAATGGAGTAAACTGGAAATCCATCATCATTTAGACTAGTTAAAATTCTTAATTATTGTCCAAACAGCCACCTTTGTCATATTAATAAAAGGAGATATGAAGATTGACTTGCAGAAAGCTGCTGATGTACATACCTGGTCTTTATTTCCTGTTAAACAAGCACCCGGGTATTTCCATCTCACTGGATTCACTTTCACTAAAAACAAAGCGAGAGGGGAAAAAGACAGACTGAGACAGAGATAAGAAAACAAAAACAGTTGTTTAATCCATGTATACACACGGTTCAGTGTAAAATGGAAAAACGTGGATTTTGACAATGCTGATCCCGCATCTACAATATGTTAGAAGGTATACTGCGACAATAATACGACCCCGACGAGTGGGCCGGAAAGCTGAGCGACTGTGAGATAGAAAAAACGACGCTCTGAGTATCTAGGTAGAGGTGCCGAAAGCTCACCTCCAAAGTGCAGAGCAGCACACTGTCTCTCAGGAGGGAAAGGTTAAGGAGCTCTCCACCTGGCTGCAGACAGAGAAGAATGAGAACAAGTCTCTGTGGAAAGTATTTAACAAACGAGCTCCAGAAAGAGAGGGCAGAGAAACTGAAGCTCAATGATCAGCTGCAGGAAGAGAGAGCCGCCCATCAGCAACAACTCCAGACGGAGATGAAGTCTCATGCTGAAACGGTGGGACCAGGAGCTGATCAGTAAGCTGAGGGCTGAGCAGGAGGCGCCTCCGTCAGACGATGGAGCAGCAGTTAGAGGACCTGAATATAAGACTTGAGGAACAGGCCTCAGCCAACCTCAAGCTTGCCACCAAGCTCCAGGCTGAGAAAGAGGGAAGTCAGGCCCTCCAGGCAGAAACTGCCAAGCTGAAGGAAGAGCTGAAAGAACAGGAGAAGACCTTCGTTGCTTCACAGGCCCTCGAACTCCTGCTGGAGGAGGAAGTCTCTGAGGAGAAGGTCCCAGAGGGGAAAAAAGGAGCTCAGTGTGGAAAAGAATCCGTCACTCAGCACTTCCCCTCTCAGTGGCTGTAACAGGCCGCAGGGTGTCATGGTGGCTCAGTGGTTGGCACTGCGGCCTCATGGACAGACCCGAGCAGACCGGCTGGGTCGTTTCTGCGTGGGTTTCCGCCGAGTGCTTCGGTTTCCTCCCACACTCCAAAGACATGAAGCTCAGGTGAGTTGGACACTCGAAGGCTTTGTTCAGACTGCAGGCAAATCAGATTTGTTTCTCAAATCAGATCTTTAAGACAGACTGTCCGCGTTGTTATTTGCAAGTGATCAGGTCAGATTTGTGTGTCTGAAGAAATCCAATTGGACTCACATTTCAAACCACCTCCACATGTGGCTTGGAACAGATTCGCAAAAATCGCATTTCATGTGGTTTTTGGATGTCCAGACTTTCTAAAATCAATCTGGATATGCCAAAAAACGGCAGTCTGAACAGGGCCTAATCTTCTCCATAAAATAACAAGTCAATAAAAAATATTTCAAAATAAAATTCTCTCTGTATAGTTGTATTATAGTTGAGTTGTTACTACAGCCAACACTGTGTACAGTATGTTCAATGTTAAGGACAGCTGGACTGTTGGAGATAAAACAGAACAGATGTGCTTGGTCTATACTGTATTTGAAATGTTTTTAAAAAAAAATGTTAACAGTAGGTGGACAGGTAAAGCAAGAAAGACAGTGAGAGATTAGCTAAACTACAGCTAAAGTTTGGGATAACAACCATATTTACAAAGAATAGTGCGTCCATTGTTGTTTATTTTTTGTTGACTTAAACTGGACAAAAGCAAAAATACTGGACACAGTCTTGTTAAATAGTGAATTAACTGTGTCTGGTGAAAGGGTTTGTGAATCCCTGGGTTTTGGCAGTAAGGTGAAATCAGTCCAGAAGCAGCTGTCAGCATGTGCTTGATATGTTCCGCACACAGGAAGAGCATGCTACAGCAGCACGCAGTGCAGTCGGCTGGAAGCTCTGTTGTAAATACGTACCTTGGTCCTGTCTCTGTTCCTGTATGGTGCCCGTGCTTTTGTGTAGCTCAAACGGATACAACCACAAGACGAGCAGAGATTTCAGCTAGTCCGGGGAGGCTCACAACAAGTTTGTGCGATAAACATCGTGAAGTCAACCAGAATGAGGGAAAAAAAATACATATTTCCTGTTAAAACTTTCAAAATACAACTCTTATTGTTTACCATATCAGGAGAAAAGTTTTAGAATAGTGCCTTCAATTGTTTTGAAAGGAAGACCGCTGAACCTCCGGTATCATTTTGTCTCGCGCATCCCAAGTCCCTTAATTGCATCCACGTTTCCCCTCACTAGAGTCTTTTCCTTGCGTCTTAGTCCCTCCCACCGCGTCTATTGAACAGTGCAAATTATTTATTTATTATTTATTATGTAAGACCGTGTCCTAACTGGATACGAACGTCGGGACACTCCAACAGAAAACTATGCAAACCAAACTGATTTGGTTAGGACAGGTGTAACTCATATCAAACCCGACGCTGCGGAATGGTCAGCCTCACACGTGACTGAATGGAAAAGACGATAAATGATGTAAAAAGTGTTTCTCGCTGACAGACAGAGTCTCCTACTGTCGCTGACTTTAATTGTATCCATTGAGAAAGAAAGAAAAATCTTTCTAATAAATGAAGAAAGTTGTTTCTGGTCCTTTTGTTGTTCAGACCTACAATTAACACAGATTTTTAACTAGATGGTGAATCAGAAAACACATCACATATAAAACTTGGGAGTGATACACTTGAGTTTAATCTGTTATCTGTCTTCACTCCGGTGTGAAACCGCAGTGATGTTGTGATGTGTCAGATCAGCTGCAGCGTCCAATCAATAACTGATATCCAAGAAGGGGGCGTGTCTGCCAGTAAAAGACTTCCGTGAAGGCTCTCGTGTATCCTCCCTCCTCGCTCCTCAGAGCACAAATACAAGACTTGGGGCGGCCTGCAAGGTGGCGGACCAGAACGACTTCCGGTTCAAGTGAGGCTCGAGGAGCGAGGAAATGACAAATAAGAGACTTGGGATGCACCCAGAGTGTAATGTAGCATCTTAAATGACTTCCTCCGGGACGCTAAACCGGCCACACAAGATATATAAGTAGTAGTTTATTTAAAAAGAACCTTTGTAAAACAGATGTCACAAATTGCTTTATAATAAAAGACAATAGCACGACATAAAACAGAGACGCAATAAAAGTAATACATAGAAATATAACATATAGACTTTTTTTTTCTAAATAGGAGCCAGAAGGGCAGGTGCTGAAAGCTTCATCTAAGAACAGGATAGGTAAAAAATCCCCCCTAAGCAACATCCAGATGTTTTATCAAATGTTGCATATAGGAGAATAAAATTAAAATAAAATAAAAAATAGTTGTAGGGGCCCAACCTAAACCCCTATTTTTCCCACTCTGCAATATGTACAGTTTTTGTAACTGTAAAAATGGTAATTTAACTAAGCACAATTTAATATAGGAATATGCAATGAGTAAGTGCAAAACTGACATAACAGAAGCTCTTCTTAAAACTAAACAGCAGCCAGGAAGCCTGACTTATCATGTCATTTGATATTGTGCTTTATGCATATTCTCAAATAGATTTCAAATCAAATTGGTTTGCATAAAGTTGGCCTGCAGCTTTCGGCAGCACCTGAATTTCTTGGGCCCCATGTCAGTTGCCCACTTGGTTGATTATTCAGCCTTGCGTATATTGATCAATATGAATTTATTTAACTAATTTATAATATGCAGCCTGAAGTGCCTTACAAATACAAGATATATGAAGCTGCCTCTTTATGCTGTGTCACATTTTGGAGGCTGCACTTTTACAGGTAGATTTTGCAGATTTACAGGTCTATTATTACAGGACTAAGACTAGACAACAACATGAATCTAAGTAATTTATTATTGTTATCTAGTCTGTTATTATCTACAGTCATCTGGTCCTGTCATCAAAACTTTGTTTCCACCGGCAATGTCTTAAATCACATAATTGTCATCCTGCTGCATATGAAAGTAACACTTTTTTACATGATGCTGTTGAGAAATCAGTTGTGAAATTAAGTCATCACATATGGGCCACTATGGGTCTGTCACACCACTTTGTTTCCTCTATTCTGAATACTTTAGCAGTGGTAGTGAAATGTGGACTAATGTGTAATTAAGAAAGGCTGGTAATACTATATAATAGTAAAAATGTAAGAAGAAATCATAGAATATTGGCACATCTTTGGAACTGGAAAACCTAGGTCATGACATCTTGCATATTTGAAATGACAGATTTATTGGGATGTGTGCAGTAACAGACTACTACAGTATAAACCCCACAATGAGTCGTTTCCTCTGAAACTGCAAAAAGATAATCAGGGTCAATAAAAGTTGACTGAAGACAAATCTTCGTACCAGCACTGCCTTAATTATTATATGTAGCCTATTACTGTATCCTGTAACACACATGCATGCATAGACTATATACGGTATATACCAAATGATATTCCATTTCTTTCTATGGTCAAAGAGCTACCACCAGAGGGCGACAAAATCAACAGCACAGACTCGTCTTTGAATTAACGGGGGAACCATTCTGCGGGTCGGCCAACATTAATGACGGACCAACATGGCGGCAAAAATAGTGCAAAATAGGTGAAAGGGAAACGGATGTGTGTAATTAACCTGTAATTATTACATTTTTCGTGGGCGAGTGTTTACACTAAATCGAGAAAATTCACCAGCTCTTTTCGGTGTCTATGACAACATATTCAGTAACGTTACAGTAATGTTAAAGTCAAGATAATCTGACACATACACGTTAGCTAACGTTAGCGTATGGTTACCGTAGCTTTCCATTCAGAGCCCCTGGAAAGACTTTAGTAAGCTGGTTAACAGTTAATTATGTGGGGTGAAATCGAGCCTCCCGTTAAAACACAACCGAGTTCGTGTGAGAGTGAAGACAAGAGTGAATTGCCAGAAGAACCGGTGACACGGTCCCGGAGATGTGACTTTAACCGCCCCACAGACACCCAGCAGCCGCGGCAAGACACCCAGGTGCGATCACCAGCATTAGCTCTGTTTCACATATGCACAAAGCACATTTCTGTCCACTACGCTCTGTTGTTGTCATCGTTCTGCTTTAATACTGACTGTGTTTCTGCTTATCATACAGTACGTGAGCCAGGCTGAGTCCCGTTGTGTAAATGACATGGTGGAGGCCATAGCCATGAGTGGAAGCCCAGTGAAGAGCCAGCAGATAGGAGAGGCTGAAATGACCCTAAAGGAGCGCAGGGAGGAGCTGCTGCATCAGTACAGGAGCAGACCCCTGGTGTTCCTGGAGAGGTACCATGTATGTGTACACAGCTCAACGTGTGTATGTGTTTGCCCACACATTTGCGTGTATAAGCAGCTGAAAGGGGCCCTCATATAGGCTGGTAGGTGCATCAAAACATACTTTCAGAGTACTATGACTGAAAAGTCTGATAAATCCACCTCTCGATTCTGGTGTACTATTAAGTATCGGCAGTCAGCAAAGTTTAATGTATGTTTAATTGGCATTTTTTTATATCACAAACTACCCTATCTGCTTCTACATCATACACAGGCAGTCTAGAATGAAAACTAGTAGTGGGCTGTAACAAAATACAGTTGAAAAGAAACCTAGACTTAATCCTTGCACATTGAACTGCCTCTTAACGATTGCCTGCTTTTTCAGAATTGATAATAACCTCCTCAGAGCAAGGCAACTTGATGTGTTCAGCTGTGGCTTAATGGGCAGGTGGAGAGAGCTATAGTGACTTGTTTACTGTGTTCACTATTATATATTATGATGAGGATATTATCATATTTCAACAAGTCTTTCAGTCTTTTATGTGTGTTTTGAAAATTGCTTGATAAAAATGTAACAGCACAGTCATCCTCACTTGGAACAATCACCATATCTTTTGGCAAAGGGATTCATCACACTGACAACATAACCAAACCAAAAAATAGGCTTTTGTGCTATCCTATTTTCCTGATGTTATCTACTCTCCCCCATTTCTAGGCCTGCCTCAAGCCCCAGAACCTGTCAGCGTTTGCCCACGTCTGCTCAGATCCACGCGCTCAGCACTACAGCAAAGTGATACAGAGACGAGCTGCAGCATGCACCAACAGGACCAGGGTTCGAAACCAGCGCTACGCTGCCCTCAGGGCCCTGCAGACGGGTAGGGCCTTTTTTTCCCTCCACCTACAACAAAGAAGATATTGATTCATACCAGTTAAGACTTCTTTAGTACAAGCACTGTCCAGGCTCTCTCAATAAGACAGGCTCTGCTTTGTAAAATCCTCATTTTACCGTAGCTTTCTTGAAAATGACTGTAAATCACATTCTTAAATAGTGCTGCAAAGCAACATGATTCCAATAAAAGTGTATGCTTTCTTTTAAGAGGGTCAGTTTACACAAATGATATTATAATATAACACACTTTCCACTTCCACAGTGGTGTCATGCGGATAGTTTTGGTTTTACTTGGCAAGGTTTTAGATACTCCTGCAGAGATATCTGCTGTCACCCCAACAATCTCCACACCAATCACTGGTAGTCTTGTAGTAGTATGTACTGTATATTTGATGAAGTTGTGTGTTAAATAAAAACGGTGTGTTCTTTTCTTCCCACCTTGTCTTCCCTCTGCCCTACCTCCTCCTCTAGAGGGTCAGTATTTCAGTGAGGAACAGATGCGGATGAGGGAGCCGCTGCTCTATGAACAATATATTGGCCAGTACCTGACTGATGAGGAGGTGAGAGCGTGATGCAGTGCCAGTGCTGTCATACTTAAAAAGATTTGCATTAGCTTTACTTCATAATTAACAGTTCCATTTAGGCAGTTTATTTAAAATCTCAGTTTGTGTTTTTTTAGTGATTTCTGAATGACTAATGTTGTAGGTGCTGGAGCGCTCCCAGGAGGCAATGCAGGGCGATGCACAGGGGGGGCCAGGGGCACCAGCGGGAGGCACAGGAGGGCTCGCCCACCTCCTCCTCAACTCCTACCAGGAGCGCCTCATCCAGAGTCGTCTGCAGGAGGAGCAGGAGAGAGAGGATGGAGCACAGGAGGAGGATGAGGATGAAGAAGACGGTGGTAAGAGAGGGTGAGGGGTGGAGCTGAAGTTATAAAAGAATTTTAGTTTCTGTGTTCTTGTGGATAGAAGTGAAGAGATGAGAAGAAGAAAACTGGGTCTGTCTCTGGACCCCCCCAACACTATCTTTCTCTGACTGCTTCCCTCTCTGTTCTGTCAGTCATCACGTGTCTCTCCCTGTGTTCCTGCTGTAGATGATACTGTTCAGCAGCAGGAATGGGAGCCCAACCCAGAGGAGAAGGCTCTGCTCAGGGAGGAGTTCATCAGTCAGATGCACCAGCGCTTCTTAGATGGAAAAGACAAGGATTTCAACTACAGGTCAGCCACACCACCACTTAATGAGCATTCGTACTACTGTAAAGGCTGCATGACATTGAACAGTATAATAGTCAGCTTAGAGTGCCCTCTGATGGATGAATCAGTTGTCAATCAAGTCCCCCTGAGTACCACTACGAATATAAATATCTACTGAATCCTGATCAGGATATTTGGGGCTTTAGGAGCAGAAAAAAAGAGGATTTATTCCATGAGTGAGCAGGCTTTTTGGAAATGTTATTGGTGTGACGATAAACACCTTGTTGTTGAATTAAAAGTTTTAAGAGCTTTTAAATCCAACTATAAATGCCTGCTGTCTCATTTGTAGATTGTTCACATAATAACACACATGGCACAGAGAAACTTGAGATTTGTAGCCGATGGTGGTGGTGCTGATAACATCCAGATTCTATTTTTAACAGTTAGTAGTTTAAGGTTATTAGCGGCAAATTTCAAATGTAAACACGTTGCAGGTGCTGGTGTCCCCACCACAGAAGCCTGCAAGATTTTTTAAATATTCTACTACGGTTAAATGTTACATTTGTCCTGACGTCACTAGCAAAGTCTTCAATTCAAACAGATGTCACCAAACTTTTTGTGTTGCTTTTAAAGTGTGTATTGTAAGTGTTTGTGTTTGTGTGTCCATTATAGTGAGGTGGATGAGAACCCAGACTATGACAACTTGGACATCGTCAGCAGAGATGCGGAGGATAAATACTTTGATGACGATGATGAAGAGGAGGAAGATGAGGTGGAAAATGATGAAGAGGAAGAAAATATGACAGAATAGTGGCTGTAGTAATAGTAATAACTGTTGAACAATCACTGTTTTGACTGAACTGTAAATCCAAATGTACAAAATAAGTGTATGTATTCTAATTTTTAACGTTACACATGCAAACATAGCTGGTAATAAATATTGTTTTTGGGTCTTTTGCAATTTGTATTAATAAGATTTTCTTTTACAAAACTCACAGAAATGGGTTGAGAAACCCATTGACAGTACACAGTAAATATAGATCTTACTGTCCATCGCGAACTGGAGTTTCACTGCAACTATTACTCACTAATGATGAATTCTATTTTGACTTGGCTTTGCTCTCAGCTGTGTTGATCAGCAGATGGATTAAGAGTATAGCTTTCCTACACCGCACCTAGTTTTCTTCTCAGCCGGGAGACAGAATTGGACATGTGGCGTCTTGTTTAGAGAGTCAGACACTACAGTACCAGATTGTAAACACAAAAAGCTGAGGTAACCTGCCTTACCTTTCATCACTGTTTTGGCCAAGTAAATCAGTTTCATTATTTGGAAAGATAATTTTTTTTTTTATTTGGACATTTCATTTTTATAACAAGGCACACTTAGTCCTGTGTTTGTGCAGTGCATTTTTAAAGTACAGGAGCCAGGAAAAGATATCCCCAAAATATTTCTAAAATTGCTACATTGCCAGAATGTTTCTTTACATCAATGCATGCAAATGGAAATTTAGCTTTTTTTTAATAGACTGATAAATTCCCTCATAAACCGCTAAGGGCTTTGGTTGGTTGATACTCGTCCTGGTATGTGGCATAAATGAAAGGCCTGCTGTGCACTTTATTCATTTTGTATTGCTTCAAGCTTGAGCAGGGTTAAATGTTTTTTTGTTTTTGTTTTTGCTTTGAAGTCGCAAATTTAGTCAGGTCTCAGATAAATCAAGTCCTCGTTTTTGTGTTGAGAATGACTCAAATTAAGTTTCAAGTTTACAGCTCTAAAGACAACAATCTGCTATTTCACAAACTACACTTTGAATGCACATCTTTGATCATGTGGGTACCATCTTTATATACAGTCTGGTTGACGCACAGTACAATCATTTTCTTTCACAATAAGTGACAGAAGAGCAAAAGGATTGAAGTCAAGTTGACATCTGGGTCCATATTCTTCAATTCTCCATATTCTCCCCAAATTCTGAGAGGGACACAGTTTTGCTCTGACTTTTAAGAAAGCGCTGCCTGCTCCACTGAGGGGGAACCAGACACAGATGGAAACGATGATGATGATGATGATGATGAAGGTGACAACTGGCAGTTTTTGACCAGTATTTTACTAAGTGCCACTTTAGGTAGGTAACCAGTAAACATCCTCAGTGATCCCTGAGTGATTGCATTGTCCTATTGAAACCATCAGCTTTACAATCTGGCTCCAATCAAACAATGTCATTTTTTCTGTTCCTTTATTTTCTGAGTGTAGTATTCCTCTTGTAACTTCAAGACTTTTATTTGCATTTTTATTTTCTCTCTCCTAAGTTGATCGAGGTCCATTGTGTCCAGATTACAGCTAGTGGAGGGCCAAGAGGATGGACCCTCCACCATGTCGGAGGACGGCGTGCTGCCTGAGGCCTGGGCTGCTTGGGGAAACCTGTGGGGAAACAAATCTTTCATGGCCTTGCATATAAATTAAGCATCGTTGTTTATCCAAACAATGTGACTGTTAGACCTTACCCCCTCTCTAGATTCATCTCTTGTAATCCTGCTCCATCATGGCCAGAGGTGGTGGCGGCATCTGTGCTCTCATATTTACATTCAATCAGCACACATGGGGGTGTAGTGGGAGGGCCACCACCTGTACAGTCATTTATATACTTACTTGTTATTTATACAGTATTTAAATATGAAATGTATTTTGCGCAAACAATTAGGAAATAAAAAAGACAAAAGACAACAAAACATGCAATTACTTCTCTTATGGTTTCTGAGCAACTTACTCATTGCCTCTATGCTTTCTTCCTTAATGCCTCTCTGTATAGGTGGCGTGTTTGAGGGGACATCTCTGATATTCTCAGTTGCAAAAGGTTGACCACCGGCTTCAGATATTGACATGTCAAGATACTTGTCTTTAAAACCTTTAATCCATTGTCTCCATGTTTCAGGCCCCATCTCCCTTTCCTCCTCCTCTCCACAATGCCCGGTTTCTTCATTCTCCTCCCAGTAGTCTTTGCAGAGGACAAAATGTCAAACAAATACAAATATTAAAACAAACCCCTGAAATATGAAACCATCTTATCACTAAAGGAACTGTTAAATCGTTATTTGATGCTAACCTATCATGTTGCCATCTATAAAAGTGACAAAAGGCACAGGGGAGGTACTGGGATTGGTGGTGTTATTGCTGGTTGATCCGATGTCTTCAATTTCAGGTTTGATGTGTGGGGACGAGGTAGCTGGTGCAGACAAAGGTGTTGGAGAATTTTCTGTTTCAGTTTTGATTTGTCTTTGTCCATTTTCTTTTCTTTCATTACTGTGTGTGAACTCCTTACCATTTTCTTCCTCAACACCTCCAACGATGGGTGGGCGTGACATCTGTGAGGGATCAATGTGTGTGGCTGCTGTGACGGAGGGGTCATCTGTTGCTCTCTATAAGAGGAGTAGATTCCATGTTCAACATGTTACAGTAAGTTTGACACATGTGGGACTCAGTTGCTGTGAATGCTGGAAAGCATTAACAACCTAGGTATGTTCTTCTCACTCTATTATTCTTCTTCTTTTTTTGCAACTTAACTACTTTCACATTTTTCAACATAGAAAGTTCATTCAAACATCAACATATTCCGCTCAATTAGGAATTGTGAGCTATTACTTGTATTATTCATACCTTTCATACTTTCCGAAATATTCCATGTTTTCCGAGTAATTTTCCCTACTCAAATGAATGGACAGAATGTTCAGAATTGACACATTTTCACACTTTTTCATGCATTTTTCAACTCTTAATCTACTCATTCATACTTTCAACTAGAAACTCCATTCAAACCTTGAAATGTTCCACATCTTTCATACATTCTGTGTATTATTCATATCCCATTAAAACTTTTTAAAATATTAAACTTTGTTTAAAGTTTAATGGAAGTGAATGAGAAAAACCTTCAAACCCAGTCATCTTCAACCTCTTCCAACTCATTCATATATTCATGTAGAACCTCTTTTCAAACTCATGACTTTCACAAATATTTTTTTTAATTTTTCATGTTTCATTCTTTCTTTGTTTTTTTTTTAGACAAATGCAATTTAGGTTTCAAGCAATTTTCAGGCCTTCACAGATTTTAGTATGTATGGGACAGAATGTTCAGAGTCAGAGTGCGGACATAACAGTGGAGAGGAGCTGTAAACTCTTCTTAAAAATTTCTCAACTTGTTCTTACTCCCACAATTTTCACTCTTCATGCATCATTTTTACTTCAAAATGTAGGAAGAGTTTATGGAAGCAAAGGCACTTACACATTTGGCGCAATGAGCCTCCAAGTGAAGCAACTGCAGCACAATGTTAACTGAAAAAGGGACCTTTCTTAATTGCCCTAATTCTCCCATTTTTGACGATACACACAAATTTCCACACTGCGCATTCAGCAGGATCTCCTGTCTCACGGTATCAAAATTTATGCTACACAACACTATTCGAGCCATTCCAGTCATGATTTATGTGTCAGGTAACGTTAAATGACTTGCCCAAAAACTCATAGACACTCTTACAGACATGGTCGGCAAGTCCGTTACTAGCTAGCTTACAGCTAATGTCTGTACAGTTCTCGGAGTAGTATATTGGCTGTTTGGGACGAATAAACACAAATAGTCCAGTGGTCAAATTAGCACGAATGACACAGGTTAAAATTTGCCTTGCTTTCTGTCTGAACACAGCTTGAGGCTGTACTTAGACACAGCAGTGATTTGAGATAAATGCTAACATAAGCATGCTAACATGCTACGATGTTATAACAAGCTGATATTTAGCAAGTATGTTGTTCACCACCTTACATTTGCTAATTAGCACTAAAAATAAAATGCAGCTGAGGTTGAAGGGGATATTATTAGTTTCGTATAATAGTAATAATTTGACCTGATGATGGCGCAAACTAAAATGATTACAGTTTATCCCGAGGGGGATATTAATGTGTGTACTAAGTTTCATGGAAATCCATCCAGTAGTTGTTGAGACATTTCACACAAAACCACAAATGTCAACCTCACGGTGGCGCTAGAGAGAAAGTTAGGGGATGACCAACGTCGTTAGGATTCATCCTCTGGGGACCATGAATGCCGGAGTGGTGGAGTGAACAACTACCAAACGTCAGATCAACATTGCCATCCCTTGAGCCGCACCGCTAGCATGACTAAAGCTTCTGAAGTGTTTTGAGACATATTACAGAGGAGGACACACACACAAAAAGAGGGGAACAACTCCACTTTCTCTCCATCTTACCTCTGGAAGCCTTTGGATGATAACTTTTACTTTCTTCTCCAATACAGTTTGTCGAATTTTCTCAGATGTTGAATTGATCAAAATGGGCTCCCTTTCTGAAAGAAGAAGAGTGATATTTATACAGCTACAAAGAAACGCTTAGTAGCCTACCATGCTAACATTCATTTCAGTAATAGTATTTCTACAGATGATGATTCCTGCAGGAAACATCACCTTCAGAAACACAGTTGTCTTTGTTGTTATCAGCAACACCAGGCATATCCTCATCTTCCATTTCTCCCCTTTCCATTTTATCTTCCTCTTCTTTACTCTTGTCAACTCTTGAATCTACAACCTCTTCTCCATTTTCAGTCCCCACCCTTTCTTTCTCTCCCTCCTCTGTCTCCAGTGCCAATTCTTCACTGCCTGGAAGCCAGTCTTCATCTTTAACATCATCTTCCTGAGTTTCTTCTGCGGACTGTATTTCGGACTCTTTGACAGGGATATAAATGTACACTTTAAGTAATTGTTAATTACTACTTGGTAGGTCTAAACATTGAATGAATGTCAAATGACTAATACTAACTTGGCATGCACTATGCTTATTGTTGTTTTAATCCAATTTCTGGTTTAAGTTACAGTTACAAAAAAGTGCAGACAAACCTTTAGTGGGGCTCTCAGATATGTGATTGGGTGACAGGATTTTCTTTTGCTGGGAGAATAAAGAAAAAAAAATACAAGACTCATCATCACTGTCAAAGTTGCATGAATTAGTTTTACAAAATCAGTATCACATTGTATTCTGAAGTTCAGTTACCTTTGTAGTCTCAGTTCCTCTCCTTTTAAATCCCTTGGTGGTTAAGGAACCTTGCTGTGATAATAGTGAGAAGTTAATTAGGCAGTGTGTGTTTGTTCAGATTTTCTTGAATAAAGAAAAGTACACTGTGCACAAAGGACGAAAAAAAAAAATCTTACCTCAAACCAAAACTGCAGAGGCTTATTTTCATAGAAAATACTTGCTTTCCATTTTTTACTGGAGCCTTTCCCCCCGAAATCCTCAAATAGAGGGGGAGAAAACCAGCGGCCCTCACACCTTATACACGCCTCACCTAAAAAGAGCAACACAGATTAGAAACAATAAGGAAATAAGAAAAGATGTGTTTACTTCTTTACAAGTTATGAAGTCAACTGAACAAGTATTTGTTTCCGCTTACCGCAGTGCAGCTTTCCTACATCCAGGATGCCCTTTTTGTTTCCACAGGTTACAGACAAGTGTCCTAGATTTTGCACAAATTGATGTAATAGCCACACAAACCATTGACTTTCAGCATATTCCTTAGCAGTACTCTTCAAGAAAATGTGTATGTTTATGCCATAGACAATGTTCTGTAGAGAAATCAGTGCACCTTGCAATACAGATTTTGGTATGGCCCTCTTGTTTTTTAATCTTCATTGTGGAATATGTTGTCAAAAACACACAAACATTTTTTTTTTAAAGATAAATGGATGCTCAATGTATAACATGGCTTTAAAGACTCACTATTTTCTTGTGTTCTCTGGTTGTGGGTGTTCTTGGTGCATGGGCCTGGTTGCTCATTGTCTTCCTCCTCTTCCTCATCTTCTTCTTCCTCCTCCTCTTCATCATCATCATCATCATCATCATCATCTTCAATATATCTGACCCTCTTTTTAATATTCCTTGGGCTAATTCTCCTGTCCCAATCTTCTTCTTCTTCTTCTTCTTCTTCTTCTTCTTCTTCTTCTACTTCTTCTTCACAAATGACTCTTGAATAAGTTCTTTTCCGTTCCATGCAGTCTTCGTTCCAAATTTAAAAAAAAAAACAGTTGAATTAGACTGCCATCATAGCTTTTAGTTAAATTGTTTTATTCATAACTTTATTCTGTGCATACCTGTTGAAAGGCAGATCAAGCTCAAAAACAGATGAACGGGATAACATTTTTGTAGTGTGCTTTTGTCTGCCAGGGTGGCACAGGGGAAAAAAAGATTTGCCCACCACTACACAGATCCAGGTTCAGTTTGTGACACTGGTGATTCTGGTTTGGCCCTATACAATTGGCAGCATTAGCAGGTGGGAAGCCAGTGAGGGACCCTGTCCTTGTGGTCTGTTTACACTGTGCCCCTCTAGCTACACAATACACAATCACAAAAAATGTGAGTGCCTAATCTACTGTCCTCCCAATGGCACCGCAGTGTGTATCCAGAGAGTTTATATGTTCTAAAGCACAGTCATTTTTAACATAATGTATTATTATTATTTATTTTCTGTCTTATTTTATGTTAACTATGGCATTGTTGTTTTTATGTTAATATGTCTATTTTCATGTGAAGCACTCGGTGCATGTAATGTCTTTATTGTACAGCACTTTGAGCTGCATTTCTTATATGTAAAGGCAGCGCCGCCGCTCCCACCACGCACATCACGCACTGTGCGTAGGGCACCAAGTGCTGAGGGGGCACCAAAAATAGCCTAATGAAATTTTTTTTTTTAAATGCCGGTATTATTTCATTAGCCTTTAGAAAGCAGTTAAACTAACAGTAGGACAACAATATGCAAGTGCTATGCCTATGACCCTTCTCAGTTTAATCTAACGCAGAATTTTTTTATTTTTTTTATTTTTAATAATAGATAAATAAGGAATAAAGGGGGAGCACTCCTTGGCTGCCATGCTTTCAGTTATAAATGTTTATAATATTTTTCTGGTATAAGATTCTTTGTTTGAATATTTTGTCTCTTTCTATACTGATCCTTTTCTTCAGATTTCTAAATTATTGCAGGGGCAATGCTGAGATACGTCGAGGAGGAGCACAAGGCCAAGAGGAAGATACAGATGACGAGCAGGAGGAGCAGCCATGTACAAGCAGTTCAGGCACACATCAACCCCAGCCGGACAGCAGGTCTGTAGACTCCACAATAGGACCAAGCCCTGATCAACCACCCTCATCCAGCAGTTTAGGGACAGATACACAACAGATAACCACCACCTCTGAAAGCACAAGTCCTGTCATTGAGAGTCCATCAGCAGGTGACAATGTAGAGACCTGTGTGCCCCCTCCAACTGATCCTGCTTTTTGGCCGTCAAAGGTTTTAGACGCAGAACGTGTTGAAATAGTACAAAGAGGCCCATTTTTTTATTTTGCTATTCTGTTTACTGTTTACAAAGTCAGCAAAGCTGTGAAGATTTTACTTTCTCTTTTTAGTGTTCTTAAGTTTTATACTGTGATGCTGCTATTGTGTGTTATTGGTATTGAGTTATGTTTGGTAATAAAAAGTTAAACTGGCAAAAACAAACGTTTTTTTTTTTCTCGGGGTCAGGGTGGGGGGCATCATAAAGGAATTATGCTTAGGGCACCAAAATGGCTAGCAGCGGCACTGTGTAAAGGTGCTATACAAATACAGATTATTATTATGATTACTGTGTAAACTGTGAACCTGATCAACAGGTCACAAACCCTCACCACACCAATGTCAATTTATGAAAAAGTGTGCTTATCTAACAGCTGCAATAGGCTACTCATATTGTAGGCTACACTATGTATACTGGTGGACTTCCGTCTATATCGATATGTCAATGACATCTTTCTATGTCTGTTACATAGGCCTACATGTTTTTTTTGGGTCCACACTGTATATCTAGGCTATATCTTTTATCAGCTGTATATTTTTAGATTTTTAATCACGAGCTACATTTTAACTTTAACTTTAACTGATTTTTGTGTTTGAAATTGCCTTATGCACAAGTACAAGTACGCCGTTGTATAGATCCCTGTGGTTCCTATGTAGATGACAATAAACTTGAACTTGAATTTCCCACTCTCATTTCCAATTAATAGACTGCTGCCAGGAAGCTACTTTCAGTCCACATTCCAGACCTTTCCAGACCCACTGGCAGACAGGTTAGCCTCTTGTTATTTCTTTCTTTTATTTAAAACAAATGTGGCGTGTAAAGAAATACACCATTGCACCTACCAGTTTCAGGACAAATTCCCACCGCTGAAATAGTGTGACGTCTCAAGGAATCCTTGCAACTTTCTGTAACAGCAGAAAGAAAGCGCTGTTTTAAATCAACTGCACTAGATCGTCTAACATCCAACAGAGACTGTGGGTTATTGACGAACCCAACAATGAGTGTAATCTGTTTAAATTAGGTGCATGGGCTTTTCGGCGGGCTCAAAACTACATGTTATCGCTTTCTAATGACTGTGCATGCTCATGCTGCGGTAAGTATTGAGTTTCCTGCACACACACACACACACACACACACACACAAAAAAAAGCCGCGCGAGGAGGCGGACATGCTGTGTACCGACTGGCTTTATGGTGGTTTCCCGTGTCCCAGGCAGGGATGGAGGGGAAGGTAACTCCCCTGAGCTCACCTCCCTCATCTTTAAAAGTCGTCCTGTAAATCTGTGTGACGAATGCATGCTTTGCTGTAGGCCTACATGACTCATGGGTTTATGAAGCTCTAGACGTAATACAATCTGATCATAGTCTGTTTTGATAATAGCCTATTTATCCACCCGGAAGTTCTATCTGAGACATTTAGACGATCAGATAGGGAGACATAATTCCACATGTACTGTGTGTCCATGCCACGGCAATGCATGAGCGCAGTTTTAGATGAAAGAAAGTAATCCGAGATGCCAGAACTGACTGGGAAAACAGAATAATCACTGCACTGCACTGTTTTAACTATGAATCTATGCAAGAACACCTTAAAGTCATCAAAGTATTTCTGACTGCTGCACAAACTTACGCTGCATTACGCAATCACGTCTGTTTATTACGTCCATGTACAATTGTTCCGCAGTACATGAAACCAAAAAAAAACAACAAAACAATTTTGTTCAATTTGTTCAAAAATCACCAGAATGACAACAGATGAAATCACAAAGCGGTGTCTTACCTCCTCAGAAGAAATGAAACAGAAAGTTTGAGTTGGAGACACTCCCACAAAATTACTGAATCTCCACAATGAGGTTCTGCTGACTTTAAAGTCCCACCCAGCAGAAACATGTTACAGGCTCATAACACGCAAATCACCCTCACAGGAGATGTGCTTTCTTTCTTTCACATTTACAGTCACATTACACTGCAAAATAATCAGAACATATACAGAATACTTGCTTGAGTAAATCATTTTATTTTTGATGAAACTTTACTAAATACGCAAGATATCTCAGTAGCAATGTTTACAGTTGTGTTACATGAGAGCGGATTAGGTCATTAATCATGTGAGAGCAAGAAAGCTATAAAATCACGTTTTCTCTGTTTCTCTGATACATTTAATAGACCCAAGTAATAGATGAATAATTACTAACAATGCTTCACTATCTTAAAACACAGCTATTCAGTTTTCTTAGAAATCCATGGTATTTTGCCTGACATAGATTGAAACTCCCCAATGAAAATCCAAAGAAAAATGATGATTACCGCTAGAGGCCACAAATCTGGTACCAGTACCAGTACCACTGCTATTCCTACCAGTAATAAGAAGAATCTCCAACTCCAAATGCTGGAGTACATCCTGATCTCCTTCTCTGCAGCCAGTCTTGCTTTGTCTTCCTCTTTCCTCCACAGCTCCCTCTTCTTCTTCTCCAGCTCTTCCCCCTGGTGATGCTCCTTCAGCGCTCTCTCCTTGCTCCTGATCTCCTGATCTCTCTCTTCCAGGATGCATTCCTGTCTTTCCCTTATCTTCCTCTCCTCTTTGGGATACAGGGCTGTGTGGTAATGACCCCCTCCATTCAGGGCCACCAGGGTCTGGATCTTCGCTATGAAGCTGGTCACCTGCACCTGGTCCTGCATGTTCTTGTTGTTGAAGACGTGGAAGCCGCCAGTACACTTGCGTATGAAGTTGCGGAGGTTGTCGTCACTCTCAGTGATGACGTCGTTGATTGTTTTTCCCTCCAAACGATCCCCGTGGGTGAACAGCACGATGGTGTAGTCCCACACTCTTGGGCCAAACTTTGCTTCGATCAGTGCGTTGGCATCTTGATCTTCCTGTGTCATCCTTCCGACAGAGACTACATACACAAAGGCGTGAGGTCCTGCTTCTTGGAGTTTGACACTCTTCAGAATCTCTCGCTCAATTACCTCCTTTTTGCGGTCCGTCTCAAAAAAGCCGGGCGTGTCAATCACAGCGACAGGCACATCCTTAACATTCCCAGCCACATCGATGGGCACGTCCTTAATCGTCCCAACCTCCTTTTCACAGTGTTTAGTGACTCTATCCAGCTTCATTTCTGAATTAAACACATGTTTCCCGAAGATGGTGTTCCCACTCGAGCTCTTGCCTACTCCACACTTCCCAAGGAGCATGATCCTCAAGGGCTCTGTGAATTTAATAAATAGGAAACATTTTACTACACAATAGCTTTTTTCTTAAATGCTGTTCTAACCTTGACCACCATTATTCTCATTTCTCATATTTGCTCAGCTGATACTGGATAATTGAAGCTGATACTGATATCAATATTTGGGAGTTAAAAAAATCTGATATGTCGGCCAATATTAATTTACTTTCATAAACACATAATGTAAAGGAACAATCTTGATACGAATCCCTTAGATTTCTACTTTTCTTTTATTTGTGACCAAGATACGTACAGCTTCGAAATCAATCAATTTGTCAGACAAACTAACGGTGACACTGTTTCTAAATGACCTCAAACATAGTTCTGTACTGCAATTTCTTGTTACCTATCGGCTGACATACATTGATATATATCGGTCTAGCTCTAGTCGACATTTTAAGTTTATAACTTTACATCTGTCTGGTATTAGCTCAGATAGCTTTATTCAAGTGTTGCACTTACATTGTGTCATTACATTGTCGCGAATACATAACATTTCAGATATTCAGCATTTGTTGCTGATGTTAATAAACAGTACATGTTAATACACTAAATGTGCTGTATGGTGTATGGTGGTGCATAAGCCATGAGGTGTTTACTAAGACATTTTAACCCTTAAACACCCCGCACCCTTACCATCATCAATCAAGTACATTACTTTACATTTGATGCATGTAATTATTGTCTATATATTTTATTTCAGGAAAAAATGCTATCATTAAACTGACAGTTGTTTTACTGTTTGCAATTATGTTAAAGAGGATCTACTATTACAGTCATATTAGCCTAGCTTATTAGACTGTTACACATGGGGAGTCAACTGTAAGGCAGCACCCAACTATCAACCCAGGCTATTAAAGCAATGTGGAGGTGTGTGGTGGCAAATGAAATGAATGTCAGACCTGCTCAAGAAAAAGTGACTGTAAAGTAAACAGCTGTGTAAAATGCAACAGGCCAGTGTGGTCTGCAAAATGACGAAGATAGCATATATTTATTATTAACTAAAAGATTCTAATAAGGCTCAGTGTTGACCCACTTAGTGGAGGTAGCAATGACCTACATGTATATCTAAGGGTTAAAATGCATTAAATGCACACGCACACTGTAACTGGAAAAGAAGGACGACACGTGGTGACTGTGTTCTTTTTCAATTATGACCGTAAATTATGTTTTTAAAGTTTAAAGTATAAAATTTACATTATTTACTTAGCTATTTTAATATGCAAAGAAAAGAACAGTAATGTCAGCAAAGAGGAAATAAAATGCCAACGGTTTTGCTGTAACGTGAAACTATAACTCAAACAAAAATGGGACACGAAGCGACAGGACCCTGATTTTTGTAAGGCAGCAAATGAAGACCTTTAGTTAGAGTAATGTCTTTTACTTAGTTTGCCTTCAGAC
Organism: Siniperca scherzeri; assembly: GCA_027580175.1. Lineage (NCBI taxonomy): Eukaryota > Metazoa > Chordata > Actinopteri > Centrarchiformes > Sinipercidae > Siniperca > Siniperca scherzeri. The sequence goes on from CM050840.1 coordinate 18,948,564, forward strand.
CTGCCTTATAGGTAGAGGATTAAGTCTTGGAAAGCTAACAACTCAGCAAAATCACCCCTCAGTTTTCCCCTGCTCCATCTTTCAGACCTGCCTGCAACTGCTCAAGATGTGCTAAAAATTGAGACGTCACTAAAAACTCCTGTGATGACTAACAAAGTGATGGGCTGTCCCACAAAACAAAAGTAAAATCCTTTCAAATCAAGTTCAGTTTGTTATCATTTGGCATTTGTCTTTATGGGCAGCTACAACAGAAAGACTAACTAAAAGATTTAAGCATTCATCTTCATACTTACGTTCCCCAGGATCCTCTTGCTTTGCAACAGGCATGCTAACAGGAATCATGGCAGAATCAGATCCAGCTACTGTGTTGTTATCCAAGCTGCCAACTACAATGCCTCTTAGTGTTTAGTTTCTGTGCGACAGGTCAAAGCTGACTGGTTTTAGTGAAGTTTGTTCTTTGTTCAGATCAGTCCTCGCCCAGCTTCTGCTGCCGAGTGAAACGAAAGAGAAAGTATGCAGAGGAAATGTAGGGCAGGACACTGACTCAAGTTTTCACAAGTTTAGAGGTTCAAAGGCCTGAAAAATGTCTTCCTAGAAAATGACTGTCGGGATAAAAGTGCAACATAATGTGCAGTTATCTTTGAAACAGTAATCACTTACTTCACTAGAAATACAGTGCCTTCATAGAAAAATGAAACCATGTCTGACTTGGTGGATTTGACTCTGGAACAGTCTTTAATTTGTTGGTGAACTCTGAGAGTCACATGGCCAATAAAAACAACAGAGAAACTATTTAAGTTGAATGTCCCGCATTGTACTTTGTACCACTTTAAGGGTATGAAAACCAACTGTAGATTAAAAGCGCCATCTAGTGGCCAATACATTTTATTGATTTTGAAGATGTCCTGGTGGAAGTACATTAAAAGCCTTTGGGGATCCACAGTGGTGCAGTAAAAGCAGACTGCTGAAGCCTCACACTAGCTTCTGCTTCACTTTTGCTCAGAACAAGGACTCCATGCACTTACATTGGATTTGCATTAGGGAGGGATCTAATTTCTTGACCAGCGAGGAGAGGAATAGTTATTACATTGACCAAAAACTGTTTAAATGTACATATGGACACGTCAGTACTGACAGTAAAGACAGACTTGAAAGAATGTGAACCTATCCTTTAAAAAAACAGATTTACTCCGTGAAAGGTATAGTATAAAAAGGTGCTGGAAACAGTGTCGATCATTTGTACTCACTTCATTATGAGATGTTAGATCTAACATAGTCTTATATGGAAATGATTCCTTAAGTTTATTAAGCAATCACTGTTTGCCCTGAGCAAATGGGGAAATCATTTTAACATCTTTTCATAGTAGAGCAGTAATGAGATGTCAATTATCACTCATTTTACTCTGAACCACTCAGACAAAATCTTATTAACTGAAGGTTCAAGGAGAATGATTTTATTAAAAGTTAGTGCAGCAAACTGTAATGCACTAAAATGTAAAGCATGTAACAATAAAACCCCATTTCACTTCTGTGCTTCATTTAGAAAAGTGAGCAGTTCATAAGATAAGTTCAGGAGAGTGAAACCCTTTTCAACAGCATTAGGAACTCAGGCTGCGTCACTACAAGAGTATTAAGACGTTTTCATAAGCATGGGGAAAGAGGTTATAGAGCCCCTCCTTCACTTCCGATCAGCCAGTCTCTGCAGGAGGGCAATGACCGTGTCCTGTTTGGAGGAGAGCAGCTCCAGGGCTGTGGCTATCCTGCCGAGGGACTCCGTCATCCGTACCTCCCTCCTCTCGCGCCTCTTCTCTCTGGCTTCCACCCTGCGGCGAGCCACCCGATCCAGGTAGGCCTGCTCCTCCTGTCGCTTCAGAATCTCCTGGAACAAAGCGCCGCCGGTTTGCTCCTCGTTTCCTTTCTGGTTCTGTCCTTCAGCTCCTGACATGGTTGTTGCAGATAATGAGGTGGAAATGGAAGAAGCGAGGCAGGAGGAAGTAGGGGGGAAAGAGGAGGAGAGGCCGAGGAGATTCTGATTGTTGCTAAGCGGCGCATTGCTGAGGCGAAAGGGTATGACACCTGATGAGAATGATGGAGCTTTACGGCCTACGTAGCGCGATGTGTTGAAGTCTGAGTTACTAGCTGAGCCAAGGGAAGGGGAAGTGGAAGCTGTCTCTGTAAAACAAGGTGAGGAGATAAAAGATGGAGATGGCACAATGGTGGCTGGATGAATACCGGTTGTAACAATGTCACTGTTAAGGACGATCAGGGGCTTGAGCTCTGGAGCATTTGTTGGGCTAATGGTCGCTGTACTCATTGAGGTAATGGCAGCAGTGCTACTGATGATTTGACTGCTGATGGCCCCCTGACCCGCTGACTCCACACCACCAGCCGAATCAAAGTTCCCATTAGGGCGGATGATGGTGGTGGGGAGTGGAACCTGTGGTTTTGCAGCGATCTTAGCCAAAGGACCAGGCAGCGTAGAAACAGTGTTGCCACCTTTGTTTCTTTTGTTGTTGGTGATCTGTGTGCCAACAGTGTCGCAGAGTGTGGCATCCATCAACTAGAGTGAGAAAAGCCAGACACAAAGAGATAGAGAAAGGAAATAAACCCAGGTTATTTGTGGCACCCAGATCAGGCGGTCATCAGTTGATCTCTCAGCACTAAGAACACACCCATTCACATGACAGAGCAGGCCATTCATACACTAGGCTCCATATGCTGCTTACTGCTATTAACTGGCAAAGGACCGGGCTTTTGAAACTACAGTATACTGTTTTTCCACAGAAGCAAATTGCACATACTATAACCCCTTTGAATAGCACTGTAACCCATGTTTTACCTATAGAATCCTTAATTGATAGCTATCAGCTTTCTTCATTCCCCATTTGTAAAACATGGTTTGGTGTTGGAACTTGGTTTCTAGGTCAGAACTCAAACCTGATCCAGTTCCATTTCCCGAGCCAGTTGCAAGTCCAAATTAGCCCCAAAATGATTTAAAAACTATGAGAAGTGTTTGATGTTTTTTCCCTGTGTGGAAATAGAGTTCAGGAAGGAAAGCCGCCTTTTCCTACTATTAGACTTACATCAAAGAACTCCCAGGACGTTTTAGCGTGTCCTGTCTCCCGGCTGCGGTCTTTAACCCTCTTGTATGTGACAATGAGGTTGTTCCACTTGCGGCGGATCTTTTCGACAGGAAGCACGTGCCCCTTGGAGGCCAACTCCTCCTGGACACTCTGGAAGAGCTGTGAGCGCTCCCGAGTCTCATACAGGCCCCAGCGGCGCCCAACGGCCTCGATCAGACACAAAACAGCTTTGGAGGAGAAATCTGAGCCAGAGGGAAGCATTTTCTCGGAAGGAGCAGGTGGCACCGCTGAAGCTGGGAGAGGACACAGGTGACTTAAAATAAAATCTGTGGGGTCGCTTCATATGTAGAGGGGAATGGAGGAGATCTCTAAGAGTGATATATTGATTCAAAGCCCCTGAAAACGTATTTTCTCAACCAGCTTCTCACTATAAGCAATGGGATCCTACATGAACACACTATTTTCTAC